>OY728167.1:450041470-452441470 GCA_963277665.1 Viscum album
TCAAATTGATCCTGTGAAATATTTAAATATATATAAATATATATATGTTAATATATAGATTTATGTAATTATTGGTAAGTACAAACACTTACTATCAATGCTGCAACCTCTGGATCATTGCGATCACGAGTCCTTATCCACATCGACATTTTATCAGTTGCTGCACCTTGCCCTCGAAACTGTATATTAAAAGAATATAAACACAAAACCATATTAATTAATAAATTAAAAAATGAATAATATATACCTCATGTCGGATCTGAGACACGTGACGAGTCCCGAGCCTGTGAGCTGGTCCCTGCAACGCTCGATTCTCCGAATGACGTGTTGACACCTCCTACATTCAATTCATTCAAATTTCAAACAAATCACATATTCTTGAAAATATATATACAGCAAAATAATTAATATACAAACCGCAACACCCTCAGTAGACCAATATGCAACCAAGTCACGCCACTGAGCTGGGAGGACACCTCTCGGGACTTTTTCCAAAATGTCAAGGGCACCCACATTTGGTATCCAGTGGTCCCTCTTCACTTTGCCTTTATAATCTTTTCACAGCTTACGGCATTTGCTCATACACACCGGCCGAAACTCTTCAGGGCATACTTTCAAATTTTGCTATAATGAAAATAATCAAACATATTAGTATTATTTATAAATAGAAAATAAAGTAAAATTATTTTCTTACCTGAACCTCCCTCCATAGACGATCTAATGTGTCCTGAGGGATAGAAGCCCAATCACGCGTGGTCAATGGAAATCGATGTGGGTCACGTATGATATGACCCAGCTGACGAATAAATGTCGGGGCATTCGGTCCCACAGGATGAAATACCTCATCAAATGAAACATCTATCGTCGTGTCGGAATTCCATGATAATATGCCACGACCAGGGCCTCTCCTGCGAGAGGAAGAAGCAGCCGAGTCTGATCCTGTTGAAAACAATTTTATATATAAATTGACAAATGTTATATATATATATATATATATATGTCAATTACATAAAAAATATAGACAATGACATTCAAACATACCTCGACCCTGAGACGTAGATGCCTCAAATGGATGATGTGGATTTTCTGCCTCTTCCCCTGACATGTCTGCAGTCATACAAAATATCAGTAATGAGTCCAAAGTGTTTAAAAGATAAATTGGATTGTTCTTAATAAATCAAACTTGTACAACTGTTAATCAAACAAAAAATGGATTGAATAATTAGTTGTGAATGAATTTTAAAAATCAGAAAGTTAATCAACCTAAATATTTATGACTGAATTAACTTACAAAAGTGAGGATTAAAACTTATAAGGATTTATAAAATGATTAGATAATTTATGATATCCTAGGACATTCTACTGAATAGCGGGAAAACAATTATACCTTTCATTAAGCATGCAAATTGACCGTTTCTCCTTCAACAGCCGCTCTGACCCAATAAATATCTTCTTCACGTTGAACTACGGTATGTTGATCAAGTTGTTGGTAAACAAACGGAACAGTCTCGGGTTCATCTTCTTCAAATAAAAACACTCCTCGCCGAGACATTTTGACAACAACTTGCCAACTTGGATCCGAAGGCAAAGTAACGAAGAATACTTGTTCCGCTTGTGATGTCAAAATGAAAGGTTCATTCTCAACTCGTTCATTATTTCTATATAACATATAGTTAAAATTCACCAATGAAAACTGATATTGATCGACTTTACATCCACGCACTGGATCAACCCAATTACACCTTAACAATATGTACTTCAAACCGTGTGTGTATACAACTTCAATGATGTCTATCAATTGACCATAGTAATAACCAGAATCGACAAAGGGACAACCGATGCCACTGTTTTGTGTTGCTCGTTTGTCGTCAACATCTTTAATGCGAAATCGAAAACCATTAGCATCAATAGCTTTATAACGACGAGCCGTTATAGATGGACCCTCAGCCAGTTGGATAAATACTTCAGGTAGCGTGGGGTCCCCTAACTCCCTCAGCTTACGAACCTACATAATTTATAAAAATCAATACTGATATATGCAGAAAGAATTAGTTTAATACTTCACTCATAATGAAAATCAATTTATACATACATAATCCTTGAACCAATCATGAAATGCCGCATAATGAGATTGTTGAATTTGCAACTCAGTCGCACGATGCATCTCTTCTTTTATCTCATTAATGTGTTTCCTGCAAATGATTACGCGATGTTTAAAAGATCAACTTATGCAAAGAAAACATGTAAAAGTTATACAAGCACATTGATAAGATACTTACTGCATTAATGGTGCAACTGATGGAGTATTGAACAAGATATATCGATGTGCTTGTATCCACTCGATGTTGTCCATATCAAATGTGGTTCCTTCTCCAACTGGACCATCATGAATCCGAGAGGGCTTATCTAATTTTGTTTCAACACCCGTAAGATATTCTGCACAAAAGGTAGTACACTCATCCATCAAATAACCATTGGCTATTGATGCCTCTGGACGAGCTCTGTTGCGTACAAATCTTTTCAATGTACTCAAATACCATTCAATAGGATACATCCACCTGAATTGCACTGGACCAGCAGCCATTACTTCATCAGTTAGGTGCACTGTCAAGTGGACCATAACATCGAAAAATGAGGGGGGAAAAGTTTCTCAAAGTGACAAAGCGTAAGTACAATTCGGTCCTGCAAACTTTTTAAATCACTCATTCATTGATTTCTTAAACAAAGCTGTCTAAAAAAATTACTCATCTCAATCAAGGGCTGAACAACATTGGGGGATAAACAATCACAAATTGCGATTGGAATCAACTGCTGAAGTAATATGTGATTGTCATGACTTTTCAACCCTTGCAATGTCTTGCTCGTCAGATTCACACACTTTGAAATATTAGAAGAGTAACCATCAGGCACCTTGACCATCTTCAAAATGGAAAGAAATGTCTCTTTCTCCTCTGTAGTCATTGAATACTGTGCAGCAGGCATATATGCCTTGTTTCCCTCAGCTAACTGTAAATGCAACTGTTTCCTTAAACCCATTTCTTCCAAATCACGGCGTGCATTAACATGGTCCTTTGACTTTCCACTGACACCTAAAATGGTCCACAATATGTTATCACAAACATTTTTTTCAATGTGCATTACATCCAAATTATGCCTCAACATGTTAGTTTTCCAATATGGAAGACTATAAAAAATACTTTTCTTTTTCCAATTGTGACTGCGCTGCCTACCCGCAGCACGAATATTACGTACTGGAGGAGCCACCAAATCCTGAATTTCATATACCGTGCGGATGTTTTCTTCCTCAATCTGCGATAACATTTCGACTCCTGTCATGATCTTTGGTGCTGGGCTGAACTCTCTAGAACCATCAAATGCCACTCTGTCCTTTCTGAACCTGTGCTGGGGAGGGAGAAAACACCTGTGACCCATGTATGCCCATTTTTTGGAATGTTTAATCCATACAGATTTTTTACTTTTATTGCAACAAGGGCAAGCAAATTCCCCTTTCGTACTCCAGCCTGATAAATTTGCATAAGCTGGGAAGTCATTGATTGTCCACAATAAAGCTGCATGCAGTTTGAACATTTCATTCGTTTCGCAGTCATAAGTCATCACACCATCGCCCCAAAATTCATTCAACTCATCAATCAATGGCTGAAGGTAAACATCAATCTTATCCCCCGGACTTTTAGGTCCATCAATAAGAGTGGAAAGTAATATAAATTGTTGCTTCATACAAAGCCACGGAGGAAGATTATATGGAACCAACACCACGGGCCATGTGCTATGAGTTGCACCAACCATAGACTTGAATGGATTGAAACCATCTGCTGCCAATCCCAATCGGACATTACGAACATCTTTAGCAATGTCGGGATGTCTCTTATCAAAATCCTTCCATGCATGAGAGTCTGCCGGGTGGGTTAACATGTCACTTTCATGAACTCTTTCTGCATGCCATCTCATTAAATTAGAAACTTTAGATGACATAAAAAATCTTTTCAACCTCGGTTTAAGGGGAAAGTAACGCATTTGTTTTACGGCAATCGGTTTCCCCTGTATCGCAATCTGACTTTGATGAGTCTTATTTCCCCTGTTCTCTTTCCACCTGGAAGCGCCACAAACCGTACAAATATCCAAATGAGCAGTTTCATTTCTAAACAACATACAGTTGTTTGCACATGCATCTATAGTCTCATATGTAAAACCTAAGTTCTCTGTCAACTTACGGGCATAGTAATACGACTCAGGAATCTTAGCGTCGACAGGAAGAACTTTTTTCAATAAAACCAAAAGCATGTCGAATGATGTGTCTGACCAATTATTCAAAGTCTTCAAATGCAACAACTCCACGATAAACGACAATTTATTGTAAGAAGTACATCCAGGATATAATTCTGTTTTCGCATCATCAAGTACTTCATAAAACCTCCTCGAATCACGATCTGCACCAGGGCGAAGATTTATCTCACCGGTCTCAAGATTCTGGATGTCAATGCCTTCAGGATCAAACCCACGTACCATTTCAGTAAGCATTTCATGCATTGGATCAGTCATCCTTGCATCAACATCCATCTGAGTTGCATCTGTATTTTGACAACGAACATATTCTTCTCCATGACGAGTCCAACTCTTATAATTTTTCAGAAATCCATTAAAGAAAAGGTGCTCCCTCACAGTATCTCGTGTGAATTGATATCTGTTAGCACATTTTCTACATGGACAACTAATATAGTCACTTTCAAATCCTCTCGTGAAGTCAATAAACTGCATAATGCCATTGAAATATTCTCTAGACGTTCGATTTGGAAGATCAATCCAACTCTTATCCATAATAATATCTGTATAACAAACATTTACACAATACTTATTACATTTACATTTTTCAAATCAACTATATTCAAAATAAATATTAACCATTTTTTTATGAACCATTGATAAAATAATAATGTAACTGAAAGCTCATGTTACCTGATTGAGCTACAAACCTGAAAGGGAGGGGAGCCGAAGGCGGTGCTGCGAGGGAGAGGAGGCAGCGAAGGGGAGCCGGAGCCAAAGGCAGTGCGGCAAGGGAGGGGACAGGCGGCGGCGGCGGCGGGGAGCTGGAGGAGAGGAGGCGGTGAGGGGACGGGGGACGGGCATCGAGGGGGGGGTGTCCGGGGTCGGGGGGGGGGGGGGCTGTTTGAGGTGCGGGGAGGGGTGTCCGGGGTGTCGGGGGCCTGTCAGGGGTGCGGGCAGGGGTGTTCGGGGTGCGGGGGTGCGGGGGAGGGGGGGCTGTCTGGGGTGCAGGGGGGCTGTCGGGGGTGCGGGGTGGGGTGTCCGGGGTGCGGGGGGCCTGTCCGGGGTGCGGGGGGGCTGTCCGGGTTCGGAGGGGGGGTGTCCGAGTGCGGGGGGGGGGGGGGGCTGTCCGGGGTGCGGGGGGGCTGTCCGGGTTCGGAGGGGGGTGTCCGAGTGCAGGGGGGGGGGGGGGCTGTCCGGGGTGCGGGGAGGCGTCCGGGGTGCGGGGGGCGGTCCGGAGTGCGGGGGGGGGGGGGGGGGGGGGCTGTCTGGGGTGCGGGGAGGCGTCCGGGGTGCGGGGGGCGGTCCGGAGTGCGCGGGGGGGGTGCTGTCCGGGGTGCGGGGAGGCGTCCGGGGTGCGGGGGGCGGTCCGGAGTGCGCGCCGGGGGCTGTCCGGGGTGCGGGTGCCGTCCGGGGTGGGGGGGGGGGAGGGCCGAGAGGCCGGAGGGCGGCGGCCGGAGGCCCGATGGCAGGCGGCGGGGGAGGCCGGGCGGCGGGGGAGGCCGGGCGGAGGGGGAGGCCGGGCGGCGGGGGAGGCCGGGCGGCGGGGGAGGCCGGGCGGCGGGGGAGGCCGGGCGACGGGGGAGGCCGGGCGGCGGGGGAGGGGAGGGCGGTGCGAGGGAGGGCGGCGAGGGAGGGAGGGTTAGGGCGAGGGAGATCGAGGGCGCGGGGGGGGGGGGGGGGGGGGCGCAGAAACCCCCCAAATTTTTTTATCCTGGTTAGCGACCGCCATTGGCGGTTGCTAAAGGTGAGCTATAGCGACCGCCAATGGCGGTCGCCCGAGTTTGGGGGGCTCCAATGCCCCCTTTTCTAGTAGTGTAATAAACGATGTTGCTACACAGTGTTGTAGAAATCTCTAATTAAGGCAAAAGAGTCCTCATTAGAGAGCCCATTGAATGCAGGCAGTAGTGAAATGTGAGATTGTTTAAGTTCATAGTTTCGTGCCCTAGGAGATAATCTAATGGATGAAGGGTTGCTTGAAACTTGCAGGAGTTGGAACTCCCTCATCCCAGGCCTTTCCTTTTCATCTAAGAGTTCTGGTTGGTTTTGGAAATTATAATACTCTGGAATTCTATTATCTTAGTTTTCCATTTCAATTTTGTTCTTTATTCTTAGAGCAGTGAGATGTTTATCAATTTCAAGGTTCAGTGGATCTAATCTAATAGCAGAATGTCTTGTGTTAAATGCATACAACAGTAACAATATCAACAGTAACAAGTAACATTTTTGTTTTTACAGATTTCAAATTTTTCATTTTTTAATTTTTTTTATAAGTGCGTTTTTAATTGTTTTTTTGAAATGGCTCATGCCTTACCTGGAAACAGTGCCAAAAACTTGACCTATATTGTCGTTGAAGTCGGTCATAGTTTAAAATTTATATTCCTACTAACTAATATATATGTGGCAAGTAGGGTCGAACCCACAGGGATGGTAAATTGGCCACTACTCAACTAAAAAAACATTTAAAACTCCACTGTTGTCAGCAGCGAGGTGGTTTTTCTTAATATTTTTATCTTTTAATATTTTTTTATGTTTTTATAAACTTTAAGTAAAACTACACTTCTCATGAAAATTTGTTCAAACCTAAACCGAAACAGAGAACAACTGAAAATAAGATGCAACAAAGAAAATAAAATGCTGATAAAAGACAAATAGAAAAGAATGATTGGGGATTACCCTAGTCTACTGGTTTAAATTGTTTCTCCTAATAATGTAAGAGTACTGCATTTTACCACTTCATAAAGGCGACTTTCTTCCCTTTCTAGGAGTTAACTCGCAGAAATTGTACAACTAAGAGTTCGCCACTCCAAAGAAATACAACTTCTGAAAGATGATTTAAAAAGAACAACAGTACAAACTCACCGTGAGTACTGAAGTTTTCATTATGAGTTGATTACTTAGAAGTTGAATCCATAATCAAACTCTCCAAATGATTACAGAGTTTTGAAAATTCAGTGTTTATGATACGAAATATAAATTTGTAATTAGAACTGATCTCGCCGATCAATTCTAATCACAGAGAATATGTTTAATGGAAAGGATGAAAATGATTACCAGTAGAACAAGAAATCTCCCCAAACTAGAAATTTAGCTAATTAATATATTTTTCATTATAAATATAGAAATGAAAAACATTTTTAAGGAACAGAGTACAAGAGTTATAACAAAATGGAGAAAGAACTCCCTAAAGATGCTCTGCTCCTCTGCTCCTTCGACTCTAGGACTGCAATGCTCCAGATGAGAGAGAAGATCTCGAATATTCAATTTAGTCACTAGATGTGTGTATCAGAATCAACCCCCTGCCCAAAAATATGTTGCTTTCTCTTCTTTATATATCATATGTCAACTGCTGCATGTCACCTCACATCTTCCACCGACTTCAAAAGTTCTTCACAGACGCACTGCAAAATGTGCGTTTTTTCACGACAAGCACGTCGTGCTAAAATTTCTCTCTTAACTAACTCTCGTTGAGTTAGTTGAATGCACATGGATTATTCCCTACCTCTTGAATGAACCTGCAAAGTTAGAAAAGAAAAATAAATAAATAAAAATGAACACAAAGACTGAGAAATGGTTATTTTTAAAATTTAGTGTTATTTTTACTCGTTAACAGTTAACTAAAGTTAATTGATAATTATTATATTATTTAAACAATTATACACTTAATAATACTAAGTTTATAATTAAATTAATTTAATAGTTATAGTTACTAAGTTATTAATTTTATCATTTTTAACTAAGTTATAAAAATTCACGTCATAAGTAAAGAAGTAATTTAAAAAAACGTAGATTGTATTAGTTATTTTTATTTACTACATTAATTATTATTATTGTAATTACTATTAAAGAAATAAAATTATACCAATAATCTATTAATTAGTTTATTTTAATTTAGTAATTAGAATTAATACTTACGTTTTAAATATTTTTTAAATTATTAAGTATATTTTATATTTATTTATAACTATTATTTATTATATATATTATACTATAATCAATAAATTAATTTATTATTAACATATATTATAAATTTAGTTTTATATTTTAATTTATAATTTATCTATTTATTAAAATTATAATTTTTTTAAATCATAACTTTTATAAATTAAATTATATTAATTTGACTTTTAAAAGTTCACTTTACTTAATCTTTTACTTTTTCTTTTCTTCTTATTTTGTTTTACTTTATTTTTATTATTATTTTTATCTATTATTTTTTATATATTTTTTTATTGGTTATCTCATTTTCCTCCCAAACCCCACATCGCACATGGAGAGGGTTTGCTGTTTCCTTTGAAACTAGCACAACTGGCTCCTTCCTCCGTGGCGTCACAAGAAGGTGCATCAGAAGCTCCTTGCTGCGGCGATACCGGTGTTTCCCAGCTTGGCATCGGCTCTAGAAACATCCATGCTCCCTTGCTCTAGCGCGTTTCACTCCTCTATTTAGTGGAATACAACAACCTCGCACAGCGGGTCGAGCGACCTCGGCTTCAGCTCCATGGTGGAACAATATTCCCTCAGCTGGCGATGAAGATCTGGCCTGACTCAACAGTTCTTCTATCGGTTGGAAAGATTCACGGAAAACACACTAACCCTCCTGCTTCGCTGCTGCAAGTAGCTTCACTTCCAGCAGAACGATGACGACATGCTCTTTTGAGTAACAAAATACGGCAAAACAGCCTGAGTAAGTTCATTCATAACTAGTTAAAAAATCTGGTGTGAAATTGTAAAAGTTTGATTTTCTAGTTGTGGTTTGTGTAAATTGATTTTTTTTGAAAGGATTTGGGGAAAGGGAAATGATTTTTTGTTGTGGAGAAGAACAGAGAAGCGACATGATGAGAGGGCTGCAATCATCGGTAGCAAGGGCAACAAGTAGGGAGGAAGAGATGAGGTACTGGATGGCTGAATCAAACCTGCTGCAATATTAAGGGATTCTTCAGTGCGAGGATAGCATTAGAAGAAGAAAAAATGAACCAGTAGGACAACCAACAGTGCTTCAATCCGATCTTCGATGACAACTAGGGAAACATCTATAGCAAGGATGTGTGAATGGCTAAAGGAAAAGACAAAGAAGGGTTTGGAGAAGAGAAGATTCGGTGGAAGGCAGACGATAGGATCAGTGTGAGGAAAGTTGCGAGACCGATAGTTATATCTGTAGCAGGAAGAGGGACAGATCGGTGTCTGTGAGACCAAAAATATAGGGATACGAAACCGATCGTGAGGGTTTGGCTCGGAGAGTCAAGACTCACCGATAGAATAAAATTAGCAGAGGAGAAACGGTGAAACCGTTCTGTGCATCGACAGTAGTGGAAATGGGAGAGAACTAAATTTAAATAATAAACAAGACAACGTTAGTTTAAATAAAAACATTTCGGTGTCTTACAAACCGATGGAATAAAATAACGACTCACGGATAAAATGAGAGACCGAATCCGATGCAAGAAGAAACCGAAACAGATGAATGAATCAGTACGTTGCAACAATGGTGTGATGACCCATCAATAGTACAAAATTAAAAAACGTTAACAATAAAAATTATTTTACAACTAATATTAGAATGAATAAAAAATTAATTAATTAAATTAAAATTCAAATTAACTAAATTGTTAAAGACAAATTAATTGACTGTAACTAAAAACTAACAAAATTATTTAACAAACTAAAAATAAAAGCGACTAATTATTTACTAAGAAAATAAAAGTTAAAATTAATTTAATTTATGTCTAAAAAAATTCAGAACACCTTCAATTAATTAACTACAAACATATAATTAAAATAATTAAAATTAACTAGAGTTATTAAAAATCAAAGTTAATTATTTAGATGCTAAAACGAAACGTATCATTAAAAACATATTATTTTATTAAACATTAACTTAAACTTAATTACTTAGCAGAATAATTGAACCAATTAAAACGTAAGGTTAATTTTATTAAATAAATCAAAATTAAATGGTAAAGTCTTAGATTAAAAATTGGATTAGATTGTAGCAAATAAAGATGAACAATTAATAAAATAATAACATTTTAAATTATTAAATCATTATCAAATTAAGATTAATAAACTAGAAAGTAAGTTAATAAATTTGGAATAATTAGAAAGACTATATAAAAGGACAAAAAACACATATTAAATTATAAAAAATGATTAATTAAGATATTTAGTGATAAAATTACAAAAGTTCCAATATTAATTAAAAAGTTTTAAAAATAAGTAATTAAATTGATAAAAATTAAATAAAAGATGTGAAAAAACTATATAAAAATAGAGCCACATCAAAATCCTTACTATGTACCAAAGGGGTTTCAAACTGGACATGTGAACTCATGGATTCTACAACTCCACTATTGTAACATGATTTTACAGGAACAAAATGAACCGATTAATAATTAAAAGATACCATAATACTAATTAGTGTGGTTAGGTATGTTAAAATATATATGAAAAATTGATTATAAAGAACAATACTAAATGGTTATAGTCTAAATAAATATTTACCTAAATAAAACATTCTATTGTTTGGATGTTTATTTTTTATAAAAAATGTATCACTAATATGTCAAATAAAATAACTGATATTCTTAACCTATTATTTATCAAAATTAATTTCACTAAAAATAGATATATTAATAAATTAGTTAAAATCATACAAAATTGAGGATAAAATAACGTTACTTTTATTCATTATGTTTGACCAAATACACAAACAAATGTTAAATAACATTTTAATGTTGCATGATGGAGCCACATTTAAATTTCCTTAGTAAATATAAATACAATAATATTTATAATCATGTTAGCTCGATGTATTCTTTAACATCATTAATTTATGAAAAAACATATCAGGGAAGAAGTAAAACTAATTGGGAAATTATTTTCAAGGAAAATTAATATAAAAATCATGTACTGAGAATTTTGATTTTGATCCCAATTCCAGTAACCAATTATCTGATATTTATCATAATATAGACACCAAAAAGTGTAATATCATGGGCTCTATGAATTTCAAAAATAGTTGATTACCCTAAAATCACAATAGTTAAAAATTTGTCAAAATATACATCTAACACAATATTAATTGGGAAAAAATATTCAAGATATTAAAGAAATAATATAATAACCAAATAATGATATAAGAAATTTGAAGCTATGGAAAACATATATATATTGAGCCATCAAGGGACTGAAATTACTTGCTAGTAAAATGGATGCGTGATATATATTGGATGGTTGACACCATTTAATACCCCATATTCTATTTATATATATATACAATACAATTTACAAGTCTTAGATCCATGTGTGTAAAAAATATCAAAATAATGAAATAAAATAATGATTAAAACAAAAAATGAAATTTAGATATACTAGTTAAAACACAACATAATTTATTCCAATGTTAAAAAAACTCAATGAACCAAAAATCACAATAATAAGAATTCAGTGTAAATACACATTCAATATAAAATTTATGGGGAAACAGTGTCCATCACTCTACAAAAATGAAATTCGTGTATTGGGAAATCTAAAATGTTAGTATCAAACTAAAAAATTAAAATAAACTACCCTCTAAAACCATACACAAAAAAATCATTGTAAAAAAAATATTGTTTGTCAAATAATGTCTGGTCATACTTTCATGTAATATGGATGCAGACTGCTGATTAGATGATTAACACCAGTCAATATAGAAAATTCCATCTATATATGGGGGTGATTTTTTTTTCAATCATAGATCCCTATGCATGGAAAAAATAAAAAAATAAAAAATGGAATTAGAACAAAAAATGAATTTAATGATCTGATTAAACAAGAACATGATTTATTTCAATGTAAAAAATACTCGATGCTCCTAAAATCATAATAGTTGGAAATTAGTGAATATTAACATTGAATACAAAAGTTATGGTGAAATTGTGTTCAAAACCCAAAATAAAAAAAATGGAAATCATATAATGAAAAATCAAAAATTGTAGTATCAAACTGAAAACACTAATAATTAAATAAAAAAAATATTTTTAAATAATAAAAGCAATAAAATAATATTGGTCGAATAATGTATTATCTTACTTGCATGTAACATGGATGCAAGCTGTATATTGGTTGATTGAAACCATTTAATACCCAAAATGACATATTTATGGGAATAAAATTTTACAATCTTAGAACCATGTGCATAAAAAATATAAAAAAATTGAAAAAATGAGGATTAAAATAAAAAAATAAATTTAAATATATAAGGAAAAATTGATATGGTTTATTTCAATGTAAACAACATTTGATGATCTTAAAATCACAACAAAAGTGAAAAATCAGTGAATTAAAAATCAAATACATAATTATTATGGAAATTGTGTTCAACACTCTAAATAAACAAAATGAAAATCATATAATAAAAAATAAAAAATTGTAGTATCAAACTGAAAACATTAAAAGAAATTAACCTCCTAAAAAATAATATTGGTAAAAAAATGCCTCACCGTACCTTCCTGTAACATGGATTAAGGTTATACATTGGATTATTGATACCATTTAATACCAAAGATTATGCACACACACAATCATAGACACACACACGCATACACACACACACACATATATATTAATACAATTTTCAAGTCTTATATCCATGGGCATAAAAAATATAAAAAATGAAAAAAATGAAGATTAAAAAATTTAAATTTAAATATGAGTGGAATGAAAGTAACTTGTGTTATTTCAATGTAAAAAAATACTCTATTCACATAAAATAACCGCAATATTGATAAATTAGTGAAAATACTAATCAAATACAACATTTATGGGGAAACAGTGTTCCAAATTCTAAATAAACAAAATGAAAATCATATAATGACAAAACTAAAATGATATTATCGAACTGAAAACATTAAAATAAACCACTCTCCTGATACTTCCATAGAAAAAAATCTATGTAAAAATAAGAGTAAAAAGTAATATTGGTCAAAGAATGTTTATCAAAGAAATATAGTATGTTAATAAATCATGAAATTACACTGTTAATAAATAGTAATAGTCAAAACTCAACATCTTCATTCCCTTAATAGAAACCATTAGGTTAATCAATGATCAAACCAATTTTTATCTCATAACATATATAATTATAATTTAATAAATAGTGAAAATGTAATCTATCAACACATCGAATAAAAGAAGTAACAAGAAAAATATCTAGAATAGTCAAAATTATTAAAAAATTAAAGTCATAGATGAAATCAAATGCAACAAAAAATGAAATAAAATAAAGATAATAATAATAACCAGAATTAAATGGAGCATGAATATTGATCCCTATCACCCAATTTCAAAAAATTCTAGTCTCATATTTGATTTGGTAGGGGAAGATTGATTACCACATCGATTTCGCCTCTTGTGGATGAACCCGAGGCCACACTTGCTGGAGAAGATAGCCAAGGCGGAGTCATGTAAGTTTGGTTTATTTGATATTAGGAACAAATAATATTTTTTTCATTAATATGAAGATGGAATGATAGAATCAGATGGAAGCAAAGTGTGGAGGGAGGGTTTCAAATTTGTGTGGGATGAGCATGATGAAATATTTTTGAATCTTGGTAGAAGAGCAGAAGATAGGGAGAACAGAGGATTCACACAAGGGTGCTATAGAAGGTGTTGAAAAAATGGACAGGAGACGATGAAGAGGGATAAAGAATATAATATTTATAGTTGGTAGGATTGTTGGTAATCAGGTGGTTGGAACTCTAAGTGATGTGGGATTCCAATAAGAATGGAGGGTCAGAGGTGGAGCTGGGTTAGTGTAGATAGATAGAGAGAAGAGGGAGACATGACAGGGGGATGTGGAATGAGTAAGGGGAGTAATGAAAGATGTGTCGGAGACTAGGTCATAGAGTCGTAGGGTCAGTAGGGAAGGGAAGTGGAGACAATAGAGGGATAGTTAGTGGGGAATGAGAAAAGTGAGGGGAGTGTGGTTAGGGGAGATGGCACATTGAATATAGACATAAATCATAGAATGAATAATATATTATTTTTGAGGAATAATTCCATTAAATTTTATAGACATAATATTAAAGGTATTGATAAAATTTAGTGTTAATATGATAATTAATGAAAATTTAATAATATTAAAATAATATTATTAGAGATTGTGAGATAAAAAGAGTAGTATTGTAACCCTTAGTAAAAATATTATTTAATGATTAATTTTATTTCAATGATGTCTATCATATTCTTTGAGAACATTATTGGAATTATATTATTATTGTTTATAAAATGAATAACTGATAAGAAAGCATTCAACCCATCGGATCTAGAAAGAAAGAGGGGAATGAACCCATGACCGAATGAGTTTAAATATTTTACCACCTACCCATAACATGTGAGATTTTAGTGTTAATATTTCATTGTTTTTAGTTCAAATATGTCAAAATAAATATTAATGATCAACTAATGGTGTTAATTTTTATTTTTAGAAATTTATATATTATATTGTATAACTTATTCCATCCATATTGGTTTTGGAAAATATTTAGAGACACAAAGAATGTATTTTTACTCTATTTCAAATATTATGATTTTTTTAAATAATTTTTTTGGGATTTAGACATAAATATTTAATTTTTGGATATGAATTTTGTAGAACGATGGAAAAAATTGGATTTTGATAGATGGACATAGAAAAGGTTTAAATTGTGTTTATGAAATAGAAACATGTAAAGTAATTATATTTCCTAATATTATAAGACCATAAATGAATTTCAAAACATTAAGAAAAGAATCTGGAAATTTTTATCCCAAATAAATTCATATATAATGAATTAGAAAGTCTTTTAAATCATAAAAAAATTATTTTTTTTGAGTCTGTCAACATTCCATTGATCATTCATTTTCTGGTGATTTATAACCACATTCAAACTTTATAATTATTTCTGATTTATTCCATTTCCATATACTCTCATTCCAATATTTGTATCCTAATTAGAAACCAATTTATGTGTTCTTTCATTTGAAATGTTTTCTTCCCATTCTCTCTTACTAATATAAAATTCTATTATCCCTTATTTTGATTTGGGTTTCTGAATAATGGTATTTCCAAATATAAAGGACTTGATTTAGATAGAAAATGTTAAATTTTGGGGATGGAATTTAATAAACATAGGGGGTATGTAACACACAAAAATTATAAAAGATGACCAATTTATTTGATAGTTTATGTGACACGTAACACCATGCTTAAAGAACAAACAAAATATTTTTCATTAATTTTTTCACTTTGGAAGCTTGTAGATCATGAAACCATAAGTCTAAATAAACTGTAATATTTATGCAATTATAACATAGCCTCTGAATATGTGGTAATGGATAGTAAGAAAAAAATTAAAAAAGTATTGCTATCTATTGAATAAAAATAAAATAAGAATCATTTAGAAGAAAAATTAATGATCTATAAAATTCATTGTTTTTGTTAAAAGAGGGTTTAGTCATTCATCAAACAAATAATTTAAAAATAATTTGCAATAATTTTGGAAATTTTATTATGAAAAAATGAAGTTAATGTTTTGAAATAATAATATAAAAATTTTATTTTGTTGATTTTTTGGTATTTTCTGAAATGATTCATTTTTCGTTTAATAGTGTAAAATTCCACATTTTAATTAAAAAATACCTTTTAAATTTATTTTTTATACAAGTAAATTAATTTATTAATTAGTTTTAAAGTAAAATATTTATATTTTTTATCAATAAATATAATATATGTAGTTTGAGTCATTTTTATATTGATTTGTGATATAAAAACATTATAAACTTTTGAGCAATGTCACTTTGAAAAACTATTTTCTCATCGTGTCTGTGTGATTAATTTTCAAATTAATTTTACCACCTATGTTAGTTGAATATGAAAATTTGATTCAATGTTAATAAGAAGAATAATTTATATTTTATAATAACTTTGAGATAATTTTTGACAAAAATGAATATTTAAAATAGTGACATTTAATTACCATGGTCAAGTTAATAATTGATTTATCAGGTGTCATACTAAGAAGATAGGTGTTAAAATTACTTATAAACTTTTAAATAATATATACCATGGACATATATAGATATTATAATTTCTAAAAATCTATAATAATAAATTATGCATATGATTGGAAGCGTAAAAGTGTGGTTAAGACTTTTTCATTCACAAAATTAGTAGTGTGACGATCAACTCACTTATAAAATGTCAGCCCCTATCCTCTGTTATTCACACCTTCAAACACCTTTTCATCAAAAAATAACTACCCAAATCACTCCACAAATTATATCCTATAATCATATAGGACATATTATTCAATGATATATGACCTAGGAATTCATTATTGAATACCTAAGGAGGATACCTGAAGAAAAGGTATATTTCTTTAATGAATATTTTTATATTATTACATCCTTCACATCCTTCAATTATTATTAAAACCATGATAATATAAAAATATTGGTAAATTAAATAAATTTAGATGTTTTTATGTTAATATAATGACCATATAACATCCCCCATTCATCAAATGGGTTACAAAATTTTTAATCATTTGTATGGAGGACTACCACCTCTTGAGCTGATGTCATTCATTTTTCCATTACCAGTTATCACAAATTCATATGATGATGGAAATAAATTATATATATAATATTTATAACATAATTATAAATATATATTCAGGCAATCATATATAAATTTTTTAACTTCCATTCCCTATGGTATACGGTAATGTTTATCCAGTGTAATAAGGATTACAACTTCCTGAAAAAATATGATTCGTCATTTACTGATTCTTCATCTAGAGGGTGATAAGTATAATCGTATTGATTATATTTGATATAAATGAAAAAATTATTATAGGAATGAAAAATATATCATTATAAAAATAAAACATTTCATCTCATTTCATACATTGAAATATTATAACATAGTTCATGTAATTGTCGACTACTGCCTTAAAAAGAGAATTAAGTCTCTTTCCATCACCAAAACACATGGAATATAAGTATAAGTATAATTATTGAAATGAAAATGTTATTTTCATATTATGATCAATATGTAAAGATAAAATATTACATAAATACATTACATAATGATCATTGAAAAATGGAAGCTTTTCCCATGCCTACATATGACCTACCATCTCCATGATCGAAACATACTTAATTTATAAAAACCATCATTAATGATTTTTCTGAATTTTATAATTTATATACAAATATAATAATTATATCATTATTATTACTATTTATATTAATTAACTATATAATATTCACAATAACCATATATTTCATAACAAAACATGCATAAGAAAATATGGAAATTAACACCCGAAACAATAAAAATAATGAAAGATAATTAGTGAAAATGTGAGAAGATGTTATTAATGTATCATATATTATATTATATATATTAATATACTTCAAGAATATATTATTATGCAGTTTAAGAACACTATATAGAATATCAATGCATGTTCAACCAAAAAAATGTGTGAGGTAAGGGACTTCATCTCATTTTCCCTTCATTAAGGCATATTGTAATATCATACACACAATTTATTTTATATGGTTTATATATGTACCTTTGAAATGTAATATAATTATTACTTTATAATTTTTTTTTTAATTTTCAATTTCAAATATTCCATCAATTGGGATTTGGCATGAAAATTACATGCATGTGGTAAATCTTATTATGAAATCTCAATTTCTACCGTGATTGTTAACATTATATTGAAACAATCAAATTTATGTTATAATTTTTAATTGAAAATAAATTTTTCAAGGTTATTAATATTATCATGTGATGCGTATTTTTTCCCTAAATCATATTCAATTTTTATATATGGTGTTTACTTTGAATATTTTTTAATTAAATGTGAAAATATTGATAAATCTATATCCATTAGTCATTATAGATACGTGTTGATAAGTTAATTTTTTTTGAATTAATTTTATCATTAGACATATTAGGAAGTATTTTTTAATGAACGTCATGGGAGGGTTCTGATTATAAATAGACCCTAAACGTACTGGTAGTCTCATGAGATGAACCTATTAGAAAAAGAGATGGGTCTTTAACTAGTACATTTAGGTTGTATTTATGATATATCATCATGGTAATGTTATCATATCCTTAGGAAATGTAACATCCAATAATTAATCATTCAATTAATTTATAATTCAATTGTTGTTGTTACCCATGATATTTATCATTAATATTGTATATGCATCCATTGCATTATCATTTATTGATTAAACGACAACTGATTTTAATTATTCACCATTTAATATTAATCATGACTTATCTGGTAATTATAGTCATGTTATTGATTAAATGGAATGTGTTATTAATTATTTACCTTGCCATATTGATTATTATACATGGTATTATTCATTGATATTATCTCTAGATGAACATATTTATGAGTTTATTGATTATATGGAAATATGTTCAATTATTTCCCCTTACATGTTGATTTTGATTATTGTTTCATTAAATATTATATTATACATAAACCTTATTCAGAATTTTAATGAAACCATATTTTTTTAAAATTTCATAGGATAACATGAGGTGTACTTTCATTGATATTCAATTATATTCTAGAGTGAATAATGTTATTATCAAAAAAATATGTTTTAATTTTCATTTTAAATTTTTATATAATACTCAAGTATGTATATAGTATAACAAAACTAATAATTTAATGGAATGGACCTATATGTCCATTCCTTTTCTAAAATCTGGTGTTTGAGGTGTTCTGGGAGGTCAAGGTGATTTATCCCAAAAACTTTTCCAAATTTCCAATTCTATGAATAGTATTTCCAGTGCTGTGAGGCATACACGGGTAGGTCTAAAATATTTCAAGAATGGTGAGACATCTAACTATATGTTTATAGTGTTTCCAAAATGGCGAGACATAAATGGTAGTTCTAGAGTGTTTCCAAAATTGTGACACACCTAATGATAGGATTTAAAATATACCTTTGATTTTATAAATATTTGGCGGATTTTAATTGGTCAAATCGTGTAGTTTAATATCATCCACATTAATGGAAATTCTAAACCATTTCAAAACATGTTAGTCTTGGATCTAATCCCTCAATGCCGGGAACATTATATTATTCATCCCTTCTTCTTTCTCTTTGTGTGAGGTGCTTCGAGACATTCTTCCCATAGGAGGGGTGTGATCGAACTGTAATCATTGGATTGTTTCCCCTTGAAGTTTATTCATGCTGCATGAGCACCCCCTATTTTGGAGAATCCCATAAGTTTCGATCTTCCTTCGATATAAGGTATGTTCTCCCACCATCTTCTAGGTTCATAGATCTATTTCCTCTCGTGTCTCTATGCCATGTAATGGCCTGTTATGTCCATATTTATAATGAATACTTCTTGGATGTTCGTTGATGTGGTCATGCCCCAATGTCCTCGGGTGAATTCAATAGTTGTGTGGGAGGTGATCATCTTCCATTTTTTGGCCCATTCTCATTAAAAGAACATTGGAAACCTTTTAATGTAGAGGATTTGTGGATTATATAATTTTATTACATACAGTAGTAGAGTTATCATGATTTTTCCCACTAAATCACAATGGAATTTTCATAATAATTATTTGAACCGGATTAAAGAATTAGATTCAATCTAGTAATGTTTCCTTTTAATTTTCTATATAGTGTTATATCTATGCCTTGATGTTCAACATGTTGTTCTTAATGTAAATTAGAAATTAATTTAAAGCCGAAATTAATTGTAAATTAATTTTCCAAAGATAAAGAGGAAGGAAATGAATCCTATTGTCATTGTAACTTTATGGTATTCAAATTAATGAATGGGATCGTGTTTAATTTAATTTGTTAATAAACATGAAGCATGCTGATTCTTGTTGATTAAAGGCATGTCAAATTAATTGTTTAATTAATTTAAGATAGTTATGATAGCATGCTGATTAGGATGCCCATAGTTGGAGACTACTAATAATGAATTGGTTAATTCACGTTGGATTAATGAGCTGGTTGTTTTATAAATCATAATTCTTGGTAGGTTTCTGAGATCCCATATTTAATTTAAATTCCAAGTTCCTTATTCATTTTAGATTTGAGTTCTTATTATGTATGAAGGCTAGATTCCTTGTTTAAGGGCCAAGAGCCCAGTTGCAGTGATGTTTGTTTCCTATAGCTTGTGTTGTTTTTTGAGCCTGTGATAGCTAAACCAGCATGGATGTTGTGGTATATGGGGTAGAGAGGCCCATTAGTTGTGGAATCAGTTCAATCCTAGAGTGGGTAGATACAGAGTTTTATTATTATGGTTGTTGAGGATGAAACTAGAGATGATGAAAAAGGATGCAGCTCAGCTTACTCAATGTTTTACTTGTCGGATCCTTTTTTTTGATTCTCTTCTATACTTTCCCCACACATTTATACAGATGGTATTTCTTACCCCCTTCCAAAAGAGGTGAAGACGCATGGGTTATTCCACGTTCATTCCATGTTTAGCTTCTTGATGAATGATGGGTATATGCTCCGGCTATGGGTGTAAAATACTCAATAGGTAGTTCATCTACTCACCGTGTTGTTCCCATTGAGTTTGATATATTATAATTCTTTCTTAGAATACTAGAAATTATGGAAAAGTGTTAATGATGTTAATAAATGATTGAATAAATGATGTTGAACCCATGGGGTCAGAGCTTGCTAGGATGCAATGTAGTGGTTACTTATGACGATTTGTGGACTTGGTGTGGTTATGAATGGAGGGTGTGAGACATTTTTGGAATGCTAATGTAATGTAATGTAGAAATGTTAATGGTTTATTAATGGATAAAAAATTAATTAATGTAATGTTAAAATAATTATAACTGACAAGATGATTTAATAAATATCTTTAAATGGTTTTGTTTTTATAGGACATCTCTTCTTAGCATTAGCAGTCTGGAGTCTGATAGATGTTATCTACAATTGATTCTATGAATAGGTTTATATAATATTTTTGTTTTTGATCTATATTATATCATGCAATTTTGTGCTAATATACACTACCCCACCCACTCGGTAATGGAGAATGACACCTCAGGGATTCTGAGCCCTAGGAGTGTTTTTTTGTCAACATCCTGGTGGGAGGTTTGATGATTGACTTCCCCCTTCGGGCCCACTCTCTTCTCTTATCAGTTACATGTGCTCGTATGCATGATAGTTAGTTTTCCCCATATATGTTTGTAGAGGGTTGTAATGGATTGTGTTTTTTCACACCCATATATTCTGCATATATATTCCTATAGAATACGATAGGTATAATGTCTATAGGATGTAATGGTTTGAGGATCCTTACTCAGTGTATGGGATGTATTTTCTTTAGGTGTAATTTATGTTGTACGATACTTGTTAGGCAAGATGTGGTGGATCCCAGAAACTAATTGGTTACATATGGTTGTTTTGATGGTGTGGTGCTTTGCCCATTTTTCTGCTGGAAATCCTTATGTTACATGAGGTGGAGGTTGTGGTGCTCGCCCAAGTGTCTTCCGGAAAACCTTTTTGGAGAGAGATGGCTTATGACGTGAAATGATGGGGAAAACTAGAGAACTAGTGTGGAAGTGGTAGTGGGATACCCCTGATATTCTTTATTATATTATATATTGTTATATGTGATACTTGGTGAGAGTAGCCATGGTGAGGCTAGGAATACATCATACATGTTTAGTTGACATGTTAGTTTCACTTATTGTGCACTGTTCTTTAGCATGATTTATTTACATTTTCAAAAGAGTATTCAGGGGGATCCTACTGAGTATACTAGTATACCCACCCTATGATTTCAAACTGATTCTTTTTTCTAGTCACTTGAAGCAGGTTAGAGATCAAGATGATTACTTCTAGCATGGGTTTTTAGGAGAAGTTCAGGCTTTTTGGTCGCTATTTTTTTTCTTTCTTTTGGTACATTCAATTTTCCATTTTGAGTTTTAGTAGTTTTTAGGACATTACATATGTGTACTTGGGTTTTATTTTATGTCATTTTTTTTGAGCCGGGGTTTGTTGGGTTCTATATTATCTCTCTTTTTCACAAGTTTTTTTAGATGGTAATCCCTCCAATCTATGTGTTTAATACAGCATAAATGCTAGCTACCAACTCAGGGCCTACTGGAGGTAGGACTCAGGGGGGTCATTATATCTTTTCCCATATTTCCGGTGCCGGAGGAGTACACATTGTTGGGAGTGGGCTGTGACAGAATGGTATCAGACGTCTATATTAGAGATATGATAGAGTTGGTAGTTATGCACATGTGAGGGTTCATGGGATGGTAAGGAAACAGTGTCATCCATGTTTATAAAGAACTCTAAACATAGGATACCGGTTGAGAAAAAAAAATTACGGCCCCTCATGATATGAGGCATGAACCGCTATGTTTAAAATGGATTCTAAATGAAGTGATGTTGGTTTATGGGTTGAGTCGTAGGAAGGGATATTGCATCATTCTTGTTTGTGCCTATGTTCTAATGGGTAGAACATTAGATAGGTTAACATAAAATGAATAAAAGAAAAAAAATTAATTTATGATAATTTCTTCCATATTCTAGTTTTTGGAGTTTTAATTGTTTTCCTTTTTGCATGTATGGCTCGAGGTCGACATCCTCTTCAGGTTTTCATAGAAGATGTACAACATGCTAAACCAGAAAATTTTCGTAGAGTAGAGGTTAACGATGAATAAACTTGTACGAGGACACTCTGAGAGTTTCAACATCAGAGTTTGAAGAAGTATGAGGGATCCGTTTCAGATAAAGTAATGGAGCCTGGTCAGAAGAGGTCGGGATAGCTTTCAATTCAACCTGTTCTTGGATGGAGCACTTGGTATCATTATTTTTGAAGATGTTGCATGGGGAAGTGAGGAAGTGGTTGTTCGTGTTCCTCAAGGATCACAAGGAGTTAGAATGCTTGTGGGTGAAGTTCCAAGAGCAGTTCATGTATGAGACTATTTCTTTGACCGTGAAAGTGGTTAGTCACCAAGAGTTGCTTACCCATCTGTAGGGATTTTCTCTGGTGAGAGAGTTTAGGATCAATTTTTATAACCTTATGTGACATGATTTAGACCCGTTTCAAGATAAAGAGGATAAGGCAAGGCATTTATAAGAGGCTTTCCATATAGAGATTCAGTTCTAGGTCACCCCATTTATGATGACAACATATCTTGAGGTGATTGAGAAGGAAAATGTTATTGATAGAACATTAACCATAACGGAATAGTCCTGAGAGGGGAGTAATCAGGATTCCACATGAAGTAGATCTGTGGTTTGAGGTTCCCAGATTTCAGGGAAAAAGTGATTCGGTTTCATCAGGCATAGCTCCCAGCCCTCAACATCTTATTTCTCTAGGGTCAGTGATTCTCAGACCTATGCCAATTGACCAGTTACTTGTTTTTCATATAGAGTAAGAGTTCATCGAAAGAGATAGTTCTCGACCATTTAGAGTAGTTAGCATCTATCAGGTGTTCCCCACCAGGATCCTCTATTGAGGTAGTTATAGGCGTGGCAACAATAGTAGTTTGCACCATCTTTGGTTCAGTAGAGAGAATATGGGGTAGGCATAGGATAGCCTCAGGATTATCCACATCCTCATAGAGTAGAGTGATTCCATGGTTTTTGTCTTCTCTAGGGTTATAGGGGCCATGGATATGGTCATGGTTAGCTTCATGCTTTAGAATTTCCACCGTTAGGCAAGCCAGGCGTCATTTCGAGGAACCCTTTTATTTTTTTTTCTACTTGGGTTTATTACTTGTTTGATTCAGGAGAGACACACTCCTTCATATCACCTCACCTTGTCCATGATTTGGGACTTGATATAGAAATACTTCTCATGCCCTTGGGATTGACTACACTAGTTGGAGGTTGATCTGACATGATTGAAGTTTATAGAGGCTACGACCAAGTGTTGTGGAAGCACTGCACTTGGGGAGATTTCCTATGTTTATGGATACTAACATATGATTTCATACACATCATGGTTTTTTTCTACATGATATTATTGATTGATTCTAGAGGCATGTGTCATTCTTCAGTGCTAACGGTGAGCTGGTAGTGTTTGTTGGCGAGCATGATCCTTAGATGGTCCAGGGGTGTGTTCCTTCCTTCTCATCCTTGATGGCTGAGCTGATGTTGAGATCATCAGAGGTTTCATAGTCTACATTTCCTAGTGTCGTTCAAGATTTCCCTGATGTATTTCTAGAAGAGGATGCAACATTACCCCCTTGATGGGTGATTGAGTTTGGGATTTTAATATAGCTTGGTGTGTATCCTATATCAATATGGGAACTTCAGGGTTGTGTGAGATGCATATATAACTCAATGGTCTGTTGAAGTTCAGTTGTGTTCGGTTGCGTGGGTCACTGTGGGGTGCACTAGCTTTGTTCATGAATAAGTATGATGATAGTTTTTAGTTGTGTGTCGATTATCATTACCTGAACAAAGTGACAGTGAATAACTGCTATCCTCTTCCACATACTGATGATTTTTTCGATCAATTGAGGGGTGAAATTTGCTTCTTGAATATTTAGTTTTGGCCCGGGTATCATCAAATTCATGTGAAGTATGAGAATATTCCAAATAATGATTTCCATTGTTTTCATGGGCATTATGTGTCAATGGTGATGTCGTTCGATGTGAAGAATGCACTAGTAGTGTTCATAGGGTTGATGAACAATGTGTTCCATGAGTTCCTGGATAAGTTCATAGTGGTGTTTATTGATGAAATCCTTGTGTACATTGCATATATATAAGAGAATTCAGAACATCATTTCGCAGTTTTTGGAGTTCTTCATCGAAATCAGCAATTTTGGAAGTTGTCAAAGTGTCATTTTTGGGTTCAAGAAGTCCAATTTGTGTGGAATGTTGTATCACAGTAGGGAGTTGTTTTGGATCCATAAAAGATAGATTTAGTTTTGTCTTTGGAATCCCACTAGATAGTGGTAGAGGCACAATGATTCCATGGTCTCGTAGAATTTTTCAAGATGATCATAACCGATTTATCTCATGTTGTGACTCCTAAGACAGTGTAGACTAGGAAGGATTAAGAATTCATGTGTGATTATTAGTGTCAGACAACTATCCATTATCTAAAGGAGAATTTGGTCACTACTCCGGTTCATTATATGCAAGCAGAGGAAGTTCAGTTTGATGTTTTCCACGATGCTTCTCATCTCAGGTTGGGTTGTGTTCTTCTATAGTAGAGATCAATCATTTCTTTTGTGTCTCGACAGTTGCATCCCCATGAATGTAACAGTGCAACCCATGAAATTGAGTTAGTATGAGTGGTTATTTCATTGATTTTGGGGATAAATTACCTCATCAGTGAGTGTTTTGTGGTTTTCATAAATGCTAAGAGCCTGAGGTATGTTTACTACCAGTGTGACATAAACAAGTGAAGGTGTTAGTGGAAGGAGTTATTACAGGATTACAACTTCAAAATATTGTATACACATGGTAAAGTTAATTTTTTTCTCTTATTCACTAAGTAGGAAGTCACGTAGTGAGAAAATGTGTGAATCAGGTGATTCCCATAGGGTGATGGAAAAACATTTAGCATTACATCAGGATATGGGAGAAGTTGGGGGAAAACTCTATATTTTCTAGATGATAGTGATGTCATCTTTGGTGTAGCATGTGGAAGATTCCTAGTTGGGGGATCTTGAGGTTGAGGTGTAGAGAGACCGAGTTGTTTTTGGTGAGCCCCATTAAGGTTGTTTTGAGGATGAAAAACATCTAGTATTGTTTTAGGGAAGGTTTTGGTTCATTTGGAGATATGGGAGATGGTTCTCAGGGAGTTAAATAGTTCACCTTTAGTGGTACATCCTAGTGTGATGAATATGTAATGATCATTAAGGATTTAGTTTTGGTGGCCTGGGTTGATGTGTGCAGTTTCATGGTTTGTGTCTCGATGTTTGGTCTACCAAAAGGTTAAGGCTTAGCACTGTTTTCCCGGTGAGTTTCACCAACCATTAGACGATCCTCGGTGGAAGTGGGGGGACATATCTATAGACATTTTTACTAGTTTCCCTCAATATCATGGAGGCTATGATGCTATATGGGTGGTAATGGATAGTTAGAAGAAATCAACCCACTTCATTGTGTTCAAGGAGTCGAGCTTAGCAGAGGATTTGTCGAGGCAATATCTGGAGGATGTGGTGAGACTCCACCGAGTCCTGAGGATGATCATTTCTGATTGAGATCCTTGTTTTAAATCTAGGGTGTGGACATGACTCCAACATGATCTTGGCTCTAATTTATTACTTATCACTGGTTTTCATCCATAGATGGTCGAACATATAGAGTGGACCATCCAAACCCTTGAAGACATGTTTCTCTCTTGTGTACTGGATTTTGGTGGATCATGGATGAGGAACTTACCCTTGGTAGAGTACACTTAAAAAAATATATTCCACTCAACCATTAGTATTAAATCATTTGAATCCTTTTATGGCCAAACATTCCATTCTCCATTGTGCAAGATTGGGGTAAGAGATTTATCAATTCTTGGTTTGGAACTGGTATAGAATACTACAGAGATGGTTCAGGTGATTTGTGAGAGGATGTAGGCAGCACATGATCGTCAAAAGTGAAATTCCAATTATAGGAGGAGAATTATGTAGTTTGAAATTGGGGATCAAATGTTTCTGAGGGTGAATACCTATCACATGCAGTAAAGGTTTGGTCATGGTAGTAAGCTTTCTCCCGATTACTTGTCCCTTTCGAGGTGTTGGATCGAGTAGGAGTTGTAGAGTATCTTGTTGAACATCCCCCACATAGGATCCAGATAAATAATGTTTTTCATGTGTCATAGCTCCTTCGTTATCTTCGTGATGAATCTCACATTATCGATTGGGGCTAGATAGATGTTGATAATGATGCGGCCTTCGAGGATCATCCTATAGAGATCCAGGACAGCAAAGATAATGTTTTGTCCGTACATGTTATCCCCATGGTTCATGTCTTTTCACAACAAAATGGTGAGGAAGAGAGTACATGAGAATGTGAGTCTCATATACGCACTAATTACCTTGATCTATTTGATGTTTATAATTTTCTTGAAATGATGTTCATTTGTGGTTATAGAAGTTTTTTTTCTTTTGAGATGGATTTCTCTTTTTACTTATTCTAGATTGATCACTTTTGAGAGGTATCTCACTCAGGAGAGTTTTTAGTGGATGATAATAGTTTTCCCATGGTTTTGTGATATCCCTTTTATGTGGCGATTCAACCCCTTTGGCAGAGAGATATTGATAGGTATCTCCAAGGGTTGTTGTTTGGACCCCTTATTTTAATTCCTCTCTATGTTGGTATTGAATACTAATTGATGATAATGTTTTGAGAGGTATCTGATTTAATGGACTAGACCTATCTGTTCCCCTCTTTTTCTAAAATCTGGTGTATGAGGTGTTGTGGGAGGTCAAAGTGACTTATCCCCAAAACTTTTCCAAGTTTCACGTTATGTGAATAGTGTTTATAGAATAGTAATACATAAAACGGTAGATCAACAATTATTCTAGAATGGGGAGACATCTAACGGTATGTATAGAGTGTTTACATAATACTGGTAGATCTAATGGTAGGTCTAAAATATTTATAGAATGGTGATACATCCAATGGTAGGTCTACAGTGTTTCCAGAATGGTCAGTAATTTCTAATAGTTTTTCAAGATTCCATATTTTTCTAGATTTCCCATTTTTTACTTTTTAGTATCTTTCTTTGATGTAAACTGGGTCGACATCCATATTGAAGTGGGTTTGAAGCCATTTCATGGGATATAGATCATATATTTGATTTTAAAAAAATATAGAGGGTTTAAATTGGTCAAACATCATAGTTAAATGTGATCCACATTAATAGAAGTTACAATCTATTTTAAATCACATTATTGTCAGATCTAATCCTTAAAAGTTAGTCACCTTCTATTTCTAATTCTTTTTTCTTTCTCTCAGTGTGAGGAACCCCAAAAATTCTTCCCATTAGATTGGTGTGATCGAACTGCAATCCTTGGATTGCTTCACCTTTAATTTTATTCTTGCTGCATGCTCACCCCCTATTTTGGTGCAACCAAGAAATGTCAATCTATCTTCAACATAAGGTATGTTATACCTCTATCTTATGGGTTCCTCAATCTATTTACTCAATTGTCTCCATGCCATTTAATTCCTATGATCTCAATATTTCTAATGAATACTTCTCAGGTGTTCATTGATGCCGTCTTGCCCTAATGTCATCGAATGAATTTCATCGTTACGAGTGAGGTGATCAGGATCTGTCATGGAAGGAATTTTCTTGTGAAAACAATGTTGGAATCCTTTTATGGTTGAGGATTCGTGGTTTATCTAATTTTATTATTTTCATTAGTAGAGTTATCAGGATTTATCCCATTGAACCATAATGAAATTGACATAAAAAATATTTGAACCAGATTAATGAATATTTTTCGATCGCTTGATGTTGCCTCTTGATTTTGTATATACTGTGATATTTAAGCCTTTCTATTCATTATGTTGTTCTTAATAGAAATCAGAAAAGAATGTAAAGACAAAATTATTTGTAAATGAATTGGCCAATTATAAAGAGGCTTGTAAATGAATACAACTGTTGTTGTAATTTGATGTTAATCAAGATAATGTAGAGGAGCATGTTTAATTGAATTTATTGATAAACTTGAATCATGTTGACTCTTATGGATTAAAAGTATGAAAAATTATTATTTTTAATTACTTTCTGATAACTATGATAGGTTGATGATTATGATCCCCATATTTGGATCCAAATAATAATGAATCAGTTAATTAAAGAAGGATTAAAGAACTAGTTGTTTAATAAATGAAAATTCCTGGTAGGGTTTTGAGTTACCCTCTTGCTTGTAAAGGAGAAGGGACTTATTCTTTGTATCTTTGAGTTCTCATTTTATATGAATAAAGGATGCCTTGTTTAAGGAATAAGTGGCCAGTTGCTATGATGTTTGTTTCATGTCGCTTGTGTTGTTTTGTGAGCCTAGGATGGATGATCCTGGAGGCTGTTGTGGTATGTAGGGTAGGGAGGTCATGTGGTTGTGGCAATAGTTGATGCCAATAGTGTATAGATATGTCAGTTTAGGCATATGGGTGTCTGGGAGGACACTGGACATCATGAAAAGGGTTGAAGCTGGGCTTACTCAATGTTTTTATTATTGGAGGCTTATTTTTTCTAATCTGTTATACCTTCCACACTTCTTGGGGCTAATGGTATTTATTACATTCCTCCCAAAAGTGGTGAAGATGCATGGGGTATTCCACTTTCCATCCATGTTTATCTTCTCAAGGAAGGATGGGTCTATGCTTCTACTATTTGTAGAAAAGACCCGACAGGTAGTTCATCTACTCACCGTGTTAAGCCCCTTGTATTTGGTAGCTTATAATGATTACTTAGAGTACTTTTAATTATAAAAAACATTTAATTCTACTAATAAAGTATTGAATAAATTATGTTTATCCCATGGGGTTTGAGCTTGGTGTGATGCAATTTTTTGGTCACAGCTGAGGATTCATTGACTCGATGTGGTTATGCCTAGGTGGAATGGAAATTTTTTGGATTTCTAATGTAGTGTTATATAGAAATGTTATTGATTGATTAATTATTAAATAATAAATTAATTTAATGTGAAACTAATTAAATAGGAAAAGATTATTTAATAAATCTATTTAAATGGTTGTGTGCTTATAGGATATATAGTCTTAGTAGTGGCAGTCGGGAGTCTGAGATATGTTATCTAAAATTATGTCTAAGAATAAGGTGTTTCCATAGTGTAGTTGTGAGATATATTATATCACATAATTTTTTTGATTCTATACGCTACCCCACCCTATCAGTTAGTGTGACTAACACCCTAAGGATTTTGGTCCCTGGGGGTGTTTTAACCAACATCCCAATGGGTGGATGGATGGATGACTTCCCCCATTGGACTTGTTATCATCACTTTATAGTTACTTGAGCTAGTATGCACAACAGTTAGTTTTCCCCATATATGTGTTTAGAGAGATATAATGGATTGTGTTTATTTCACACACAAATATTTTGGATATAGATTATTATGGACAACTATAGGTATATAATGTATATGATATAATGGTTTGATGATCCTTACTTAGTGTATGGGATGTAGTGGATTGAGGTGTAATAACTGACATATGATACATGGTGTGCGAGTTGTGGTGCTTTCCCAGGCATCTTCTGGCTAGCCTTCTTGGAGAGAGATGGCTTAGGACGCGTGACTTTGGAGAAAAGAAGCAAATGAGTGGGAATATTGTAGCAAGGTACCCTTGATGTTCCTTATTATATTATATATTATTATATGTGATACTTGGTGAGAGTATCAATGGTGACGATGGGAACAAAGTATAACAATTTATGTGATGAGTTAGTTTCACTTATTGTTCAATGTTATTTATCATTATTTCCTTACTTTTTCACAAGAGGCTCCAGGGAGGATCCTACTGAGTATACTGTTATACTCACCCTATTTTATATAAAATGTTCTCATTTTCAGGTCACTTGGAGTAGGTTAGAGATCAGGCTTGTTACTACTAGCTTGTGTTTGAAGGAGATGTTTGGGTATCGTGGTCACTACTGTTTTACTTTCTTTTGGTACTTGATGTTTTCCCTTTTGAGTTGTATTAGTGCTTTCCAGAAATTACATATCTTTATTTGTATTTCTTTTCATATCTTAGTCTGACCTAGAGTTGATTAGTGTCTGTCTTATATATCTCTTTTACATTTTTTCTCTTAGAGGATAATGCCTCACCTATGTGTTCTTATTATATCGTCGATTCTATTCACCAACCTAGGGCCTAATCGAGGAGGAACTCAGGGGGGGGGGGCATTATCTCTTTTCTCACATTGTCGGCCCTAGAGGGGTAAATATTTTGGGGAGGGGGTTAGGAAAAAAATACAATCCAGTCATTTGGGATGTGATTCCTAGTATATTATGCTAATGTAATAATGATGAGACCAGCTCAAAATTAAAGGGTTTGGGGTTTCAACATCTCTATGTGATGGATTGTAATTTAATGAAAAAATCACTGATCATATTCATATTCAACTCACTGTTTTTGGTTCTCAGGTCATGTAATTGAATGAGAACATGTCAAATGGTGTGTGCTTACCTATGGATTATCCCTACGCAAAAAAGAATTTATTTATTTATTTATTCTAAATTTATATTAACTTTATTTATAAAACATGATCTGATATAATTTATCTAATGTTCTTAAATATCCTAGAAATTTTGAGAAAAAACAATATTTAAAAGAATTTGAATATATGGGATGGATTTGACAAACGATGGATTTAAATTAGTTTTTATTTCATGAAATTACTTATGTTTATTATTTAGAAAATTGAATTAATTGAAATATGATTTCTAGAGGAATGAATTTGATAAAAAAACTATTATTTGGTTCTTAAATTGAATGTTGTTTTGAAAATTGAATATTTGAATTTATACATTAAATAATTATATAAATTTAAAGGTTTAAAATCTAGTGATTTTTTGATTAATTACAATCACATATGTCACTTAGTAGTTAATTTGTAAATTGGATGGGGATGGTAGGGCTCAGACCCCCCCAAACAATTGATTGACAATGAAAAATCTATCGAAAAAATGATTTTAATTATATTACATAAGGGATTTTTGAAGGATTATATCACAATTGGAATACTTGTAAGGATATTAAAAAACCTATATCCATGGTTTATTGGATGAGTAATGAAAGAATACTATAACAAGGAATTAAAATTACTCAGATAATTTGACCATTGAAATTTTATTCTGATTTTTTATAACATTCCAATGATTATAGAACTATTTTAATTTATGAACTTATATATATTAATGTTTATTTAAAGTTATTTTGAAAATATTTTCCATCTACAAGACTTGAAATTGTGTTTTAATATATGTGTAATAACAATTTACCATGAATGTTTTTTATTTAAATTGTATCATAAATGGTATATTATTTATAGAATATATTATGAAACCTTATGTGAAATGATACAAGATTATTTTTTCATACCATTTGTTTTATGTTGGGAAATTATTGATTATGTTATAGTATGTCAAGGAAAAGGGATCTATGAGCAACTTTTTGGGCGATGGTAGTGACCATGGAGAATGGAAATATGCTTTTTTCACAGACATCCTAGGTTTCTGGTCTTGAATAATATTATGTGTTTTTTTTGATGATGTTTCATTTTGATCTTTATCTATCACTCTTTGGTACATTCTCCTTGAAGATTGTTTAGAATACTGACTGTTTAATGTGTTATATTCCCTAATTTTTAATTTATTATTTTCAAATGGTGTGAAGTCATTCCATATAACTATTTATGATTCACACAGGCTAGTCTCCAGGCCATGCATATTGGGAATTCCTTGTTGGTCATGTAAGTGATGGATTTCGTACAGATGTACCCTATAATTCAGGCTGGTTTATAGATATATTGTATCATAGGGGAAGGTTCAGTTTATTTTCATGATATATATATAAAATCTAGGAATTCATGGTTGAAAGTATATTTTAATGGCGGGTTTTAATATGTATTTTTGAGTGATTTCTTATCACTCTCTCATCATAGTGAGTCTTAAGTAACCATATGCTATTCAGATTATCAATATTAAGAATATATTATTTTAGGAACATTGAAATCCTATAAAATTTAAATTTTGATTTATTGACTTGATATTCATATATCTCTTGATTGAGATGATGAATTTTGTATACATGATGATGTTTTACTATTTCATGTGGATGTTTTGTGTACTATTTCCTCAAGAAGGATTTTGAACTGACCCTAATAGGGACTTTCTGTGGAACAATGTAAATAATCCCAACATATTGACTAGAATATATTTTAGATATTTGTTCATGTGGTTTATTCTTATGAACAAGCATGAAAACTTGTTCCCATTAATGATTCAACAGTGGAACATCAAATGGATGGAACTAGATTTCATGATTTGGAGTTACATTGGAAGTAACTACATTCATTAAAAGACTAAAATTATTGTCATGAGGTATGTGAAATATTAATGATGATTGAGATACATTATGATTTCTTTGAAATTGCATATTCAATTTGTTGAATTATACTATATTCAATAGTTAAACCCTTAAAAAGAGATTGTGTGATTACATTGATAATTTATGAAATCATTAATTCTTGGAGTTTAAAGATTTCATATATATTTTAATATCCCAATAATATTCATATATATTTTATTATAAAAATTATTAGTGTTTATCATCCTCTACAATATGATATAATCCTTACTCATTATAAAAACATGTATTATGAACATGTCAACTTTCTAAATAGGTAGTATCACATGAGAATATTAAGGCCTAGAGACTTTACATGGGTATTGGGTATATTATCTAATATTTTACATTCATACCATTGGTCCTCTCCTATGAAGATGTGATTACTATAGAATTTATGGATGAGTTAGAATTGGTTGGTATGTCATGCTTGATGGGAGTTCCTCCTACTCTCAATGGTTTTTATATTAGTTATATTATAATAAATATGAAGTGGTATGAGTGTTTGTGCCTTTATCAGTAATAGGAATCAACCAAACCATATATGGTGTTTGGAAAATTCCCATTTATATTAATTAAATACAGAATTATTGGCTATTAAAATAAGGGTTATACTAATCAACTAATTATTTTTTGTTTCTTCAATCACATATGTCACCTGTATATGTTCTTCAATGGATATTATTCCCTAAATTGAGGTATATTCTTATAAATCTATAACGGTTACACTATATTGTAAGAAGATTCTAGAAATAATGGGTTCCATCCATATTCATCCATAATTATTCTTCCTCATGTTATGGATGAGACACTATATGAATTTGATGAGAGTTCAGTAGTAGTGAGAGGTACCACCACCATTTTATAATTATTATTGAATAAATTATTTGATATTTCTTTATAGAATTCATTAGTAATGTCACAAATTAAAAATATTTTAAACCATCAAATGTATCATATATCTTATGTGATGAATATTTCAGTGCCCCTAAAAAAGGATAGATTGTAGGGTCTCTTATTCCCTTCTTAAGACTTATCTTTATTAGATATTATCTCAATAGTGATATTCTGGGGATTGATATGAATCATAGAATGGAATTATTATGACAGATTGGATAATTCCCCCCCCAAATTGAATGACACTTGTATTTTATGGGACTAATTTACTACCCCTTATTATGTGATCATTGTTTTCGATGAACAATGAGACTTGAGGCTTAGTAGAGCCTATCCACCTATTCTATAAGTGGGTAGGATGACACCCTATTTTCTTTTGAAATTCAATTATAATCACTTTTTAATGATATTAGTCTAGAAGTATTCATGTTTCCAAACTTGTTTCAATTAGAATTCTCTATCCGACCAGTGGTAATATAAGTGGAGTTTTCAATTTTCTTCATACCAGGTAATCATATTTTCTCAATTCCATCTTATCATTTGACACTATCTAAACTGAGGGATTTGAAGAATCAATTTGATTATTTTGTTAAAAGGATTCATTCTACTAGGAACATCACCTTTTGTTACTCATTTTCTCTTTGTAAATAATTTTTTTTGGAATTCTTAAACTTTAAAATTTTTATGAAAAACTAAATAAATTAATGGAATAAATAATGTATGAATTTCATCTAACTGATGATTTTTTACGAGCTGAATGGTAATATTTTTTTTATAAGAATTTATATTTGGTCTGGTAATCACAAGTATATAATAAACTTTTATAATATCATAAAGACCACTTTTTGGAGTATATACAACAATTATAAGTACGTTTTTTTGAATTATAGTCAAATTAATGCTCCAACATATTTTATGGGACTTTTTTTAGGATTCCATGAGGATCTTGAGTCATTTGAGGCACTATTTGGAGATGAAATCTTGGTTTTATTTAGAAAAAATGGCATAATGTTCATCATATGATGGTAGTTATTGATGATTTTAGATATCACTAATTTTATACCAAGATATAACAATGCAATTTATTGATTTTTTATGTGTGCATAATAGGATACATGGTTTCATAACATGGTATTTTGGTTTCTCAATAAATGGTGACGACTGTTATGATATGGGACTACATGTGTACTAATTTTTTGATATATATATTCCTTGGTATAATTGTATATTACCACTACTTCATTAAATATATTTTAATGCTGACTTATCCAATGACCACCATCACAAAAAATGAGTAATGTTATTATGGGATTCAATGCCTCAAAACTCTTTTGATTTTTTGATCTTTTTTTAGATTTGTACCAATATTGACTCTTCCAAAGGTTTTGTAGGGCTATATGATATTTTGTGACGCATAAGGTTCAAGATTGGGAAATTTTCCCATATAGTGTGATCACATGGTGTCCTATGGATCCCTATAGATTATGGAATATGAGTATAACATTCCAAATAATTATCTCTTTCTCAATGTTGTGATTAATTATCATAAGTGTTTGGGATATCACCTTTTTATATAATGGTTCTACATATTTTCCATTCACAAACTCCCAAGTTATATCTTCTCAAAAAAATATTTGAATTTCTATTAGAAGATATGTGTAGAATTCCTATTTTTTTTGATTTTGATATTTCTAACACCACTTGTAAGGGGATTGTCCCCACCAATTCATTGATCAAGAAACATCCCACCCATGCCAGAAAATAATCATCAGAAGTGTGTAGTTTAATGGATCCATTTCCTTGTATCTATTTGGTAGTTTATGGGGATAAGTATAAATGTTTTTGGAAGGAATGTGGAAATCTAATCAAATATATTTATGATTCTTATTGTGGATAAAAATTAATATGGATTTCAAGAATTTAGGTATTCTCAATATTTCGTGGATACAGTTAGTGGGTGTTCGTTATCCTTTGAGTATGTCTTATTCTTCATGAAATGATGGATCATACCATTTCATAAAATTAATGTTTTAATGGGGAATAAACGCTGCTCATAGTGTGCGTTACAATGAGAAAACATGAATAAGTTCTATGACATACAATGATGATTCAAGGTTCTCGGTATGAGATGTGGCATCATTGATTTTGATTCTCATTATTATACCCATCAAATGGAAAAGGGTGAGAAATAAAAACATTTAGGTTTTATTCAACCACACTCAGGGATGTCATTGAAATCATGTTAGATTTATCTTTATCATGGTATAGTTTTCATATAGGCCTCGTGGTATGAAAACATTGAATTTTGTGATCAATAAGCAGAATAAGATAGCTTACTTTTTCCATATTTAATGTACAACCATTGTTTAATAAATGGTATGTCCTTATGCATAGGAGATCATAATATTCCATGTAGTTCATTTTTTTATTACAGGGATCCTAGATACACATGTAATTTTTTGGAGAGAAAAACTGGAGGTGAAGTTATCTAATGATAGTTTGAGAATGACATATCATCCAGGGATAGACAAATATAAATAATAATCTTTATATTGTTTGGAATACATGATTCATTCTATCATTTTCACCTTCAATGGATCTTTTGATATCCACATGGGACTACTTCAAATTTTCTATAATGTTGTCCATTATGGTCTCACTCTCTAAGGATATGTAAATTTGATGAGGTAAATCATTATTTTTGGGGATACATATTGGTGAAGATTCCTATGATGAAACCAGTTTTTTCTTAGAGGTGACGATAATGATTATGTTTATTCATGATAGAATGGAGATCACTAAGTGCATACATATATTTATCCTCATCATCACCCTTTAGTGTTTTGATTTTGTATCCTAGTGTTTTATAGAGTTTCACCTTGGTCGGGTTGCAATAAAATTTGGATATAAGTAATATATATTTTATATATGTGGGACCTTTTTATGTTTTTGATAATTTGCAGAAGTTAACATACTATTTGGATTGTTCCCCTAAGTTGTTTTCAATTCATAACATGTTTCACATAATGCATCTCAGAAAAAAATCTCTTTAGACCATGTAATTCCTTGAATAGGGAGGACCTTGACGTGTTACCATATATTTCCATGACTTATTATAAAAACCCGACCATAAAAAATACATAATTTTGAGTTTTAAGTCATGAACTCATTATTTTTCCCTCAAGAATAATGCCAAGTTTATAGGTTTAGATAATTAGTTCATAACTCAAACATAAAAAACCATTTAATACAATATGGATAATTCTATTTCATACACATTTTAACATCCATATAAAATATTAAAAAGAAAAGATGTTTTCCTTTCATAAAAACTATTCACGATTTCCAACTTCTCCAATAACATTCCCTTAAAATCCTTTAATCCTGATAACAAATATTAAAAATGTGTGACGAGAAAAAAAATCATAGTATGAGAATGAGAAGGTAAAAAATTGTTAGTCTAGTGAAAAACATGAAATCTTCTAAAATTATTTATTCAAGATATATATTTTTACCCTGAAATGATATTATAATTACCTCAAGAATACCATTTCTATTACATTTTTTTAAAAATAATTTCCATGATAAATCACTAGAATGAATAGAAAATTCATGTAGTATCCTTGGGATATCTTCTCATACATCCCTAATAGAACCATTACAAAACCCTTTCAAGTTAAAATAACCACACAACCAACATCCAATATAATTATTCATAGAACAAAACCACAACCCAATGAATTAGAGCACATTATTTGTGAAAAATTCATATAATCTATAACGGGATCACCTAACCCTATTTGAAAACACCAATCATATAAAATTTCTAAAAACCACAACTTGAATATAATATTTTATTTCATCAATTTTTCATCTTAAAAATATTGATAAACCATTTACAACACATATTCAAATCACTTTTAAATATCAAAATACCATTTTCATTTAAATACCCATTTTAAATACCCAAATTCCCAAAAAATAGAAAGAGGGTAATTAATTTAAGAAATCATGAATCCTTTCATTGGAACACAAAAAAAAATGTTGATGGTGGCAGAGAAAGTCATTTTTAAGTTTATGTTAAAAAGGCCTCACTCAATTTCTCATTTTTAAATTTTTTTTTGTATAAAACATGTAAAATGATTCCCTATGGAAACCATTGAAAATAAATTAAAATGATACATGTTGGTTGGAGTAGAGTACTCAATAGGGGGGGGGGGGTGAAATGAGTATCTATAAATATTTCTGATAATTATTGGTTCTACCCCCAATTAAAAATATAATCTATGTTAGTTTTTAGCGAATTTATAAGAGTCCTGAATGTTCAATTAATTTCTCAATAGATAGACTAGTTCTCAGCTATACTAATCAAAAGATTAATATAAAATTTGAAACTAATATAATGGTTGAAAAATGTTATAAACACTTTCTAATCTATCTATCAGAGTTTGAAATTGTTTTAATGAAAAATGTTAGAAAACATTGTAAAATAAAAATAAAAATTGGCACAGTGGAAATTAAAACAAGAGGTTTACCCAAAAGCTAAGACTTAATTCTCTTCACATGGTGATCACTTGCCACTAAGCAGTTTAAATTAATAAATGAGTTTGATCCACACCCTAGATCAGGGTTTACAATAGAAAACAAGGTTGTCCAAGTCACACTTGACCTCTACCACAGTTCTTCATGGGAAAAACAAAAAATAGGTCACACTTCATCTCTTACATAGTTCTATTTGGGATACAAAGGGATAAATAGAGTGTGATATTTGAGGATATCAAGTATCCTCCAGTTATGCATAGGAGTCAGTGTTTCTATAACAGAATGATACACACATTTCTCATAAATGAAAATAAATGAACACAACAAAGATAAATATGTAGAGTTAGGTTTATAAGGCTCTGTATGATATGCAGTGCTGCTATGGACTCTTTGGTGTAGTGGAGTTGACGTTTGAGCCCTCTTTTGGATGTTTACTCCAAAACAGAGTGTCGAAACCTATTTTTTCTGGATTCCAAGAGTGTGAAATATTCATCTTCTTTTCTAAATATGTTTACGATAAGTCGGTAGATTTTTCTTCACTTATTGATCTTCTTATGTGTTCTTCTTTTTGAGTTCTTGGGTTGTGGAAGTATGCTTGAGAGTTGCAGTTATTCTTCTACACTTTTTCACTTACATTTAACAACTGCACTCCCTTTAATGATCCTACTTGAATTTATTAATACATCGAGTTTGAGCAGACATAATGATCTCCCAACATGAATGTACCTCATAATATCCTCTAAATATCTTATAGAAAACATTAAATAATGTCAGAAACAATAATTTGTCTAAATATGACCGTTAGATATAAATTATAATTAATAAATTAAAAATTGTTTTTATGACTATCATTGTGTCATAAGTATTGGTGAGTAAATAAAATCTATCTATCATCATCAGTGACTCTCTGTATCAGTGAGTCCTTTCCATTGGTATCAGTGAATGTGGGAATCAGTAAGGCATTTGTGGTATCGGTATATCCAGGGATCTGTGATTCATCATCAGTGACTTGTTTTGAACTATCGGTGCGTCTCTCATAGGTGACTCATCCATTAGTAAGCACATTGAATTAACTGTGTGTCACTGATATATGACTCATCCATCATTATGTTACTTGAACTAGCGGTTCATCAATCATCTGAAAGTTTCTTCAACTATTAGTGTGACCGATCGTCAATGAATTTTCCATCGATGTGTCTTTTGTTCTATTGGTGAGTCCTACATCGGTGTCTTCTTCGATCGGTGAGTCCTCATCAGTGTCTTCATCAGTTGATGAGTCCTCATTGGCAAGTCAGGCATCCGTGACCCCATTTAACTATCAGTGTCAAGGGCTTTGAAAAAAATACAAAGTGTACGTCTTATACAGAACAATACCAGATTAAGTGAGATTCATAATTACAAGTTAATATACACTTGTAAATATATTGAAAGATAAATATCCATAATTTATTTACTTATGGAAATGTATTATACCATGTGAAACAATCTATTAATTTATAAATATTTATTAACATGATCATTATTACATTAAATATAATATGTGAATTATCAGGATTTTTAAATTGGCATGATTTTTGATTATTAAAACAACTATCTCACAAAAGGGTAAAAAAATCCCCCCTATTTGATAATCAAAAATCATGGCATTAAGGTGTTATACATAATGTTAAGGAATAAGAATTACTTGACTTATCATACCAAAAAATGGGTGTGAATTCTCAATATAACTATAAGTTCTGTCCCATTATGCTCCCCCTCATTAATTGTTTTAGAATAGTCTTATTGATAACTGATATATATATATATATATATTCTATTGATTACATGACATCTTTCATATGAAATAGTTAGTCTCCCATTAGGTTAAGAGTTTATTCATCCATTGATTTCTCCCCCTTTTATGATTAACAAAAACATGAACGGAAACATAAAAAGGAAGATGAAAAAGAAAAAAAAAAGAAACTTGAAACATAGTGAAGGAAAAAATTATATTCATGAGATTATAGAAGAGTAAAATCATCAAATGAAATGTACAAATCCCTATAAAAATATTATCCACATCCAAGGCATGGGATTTTGAGGAGATTTCCCTTTGTCTGAAGTGTCAATAGGGGTTCAAGAGGTGTTGTTGTGGTTGTAGGAAGGGATGATCCAATAGTTACACTAGGTAAAGCAACGGTTGTAGGAACATTTAATGTAAGGATTGGTCTCCTCTATGAGAAAACATGACATTGAGGCTCCTCTTGGATCACTGGCCTGACCTGAGATAAAGCGTGAGATACTGTCATCTGAGCAGGAGGCAGGGAACTAGGTCTAATTGAAGAAACTGTAGGGACCACTATACCTTCATCCTATACTTACCGGTAGGGCTTCAAAGGTTTTATAAAATAATTTATGATTTCACCCCCATATTTCATGTCCTTTTCAAAATCCTCTTTGTTTTCCATGAACTTTTCCAAATTGGGTGTAAAATCATTCAACTCTCTCACTTCCCTCTTGAATGCCTTAGTCACCAGTGGTATCTTGATATTTTTAGCAATGTATGTAAATTTCTTATTCAGATCATTATTTGTGTATATTTTTGAGAAATACGTGTCCACTCTTTCCCTGATCCCCTTTTGAGAAGTATATGCCTCATTTGTACATTGTCTCACCTTGTTATAAACAAGGTCACTATTCCTATGCACTTTGGAAAGAGTCTCTTTATCATTTTACATATCCTTGAGCTCTTCTCTTAACATAGTCCTTAGGGACTCCATATCAGCTAGATGCCTGGTACCTTTAGAATTGGATGCCCCAAAAATCATTTTTCCAAGATCCTCCTTCAATTATTTCAAATCTGCAGCCAGTAGATGTTTAGTCGGGTTCCTAAGAATTTCCATAACACCACAAAGTGTAGTTCTGAAATCCTTTGATAGGGATGCAAATTCATGACTCATTTTATTTACTTCTTCTCTTATCATTGAATTATGTCTCACAATTGTCTCGTTTGTACTGATTAGGTTAGGCTATATATCATAAATCACATTTCTTTCCATCCTAACAACATCTACGTCTGAAATACTCATGGAAGTAGAAGCTTCACTTATTACTCCAATAGAGGATCTCAGAGGTTGACAAATATTAGCTTTGAATTGTATAAAATCATCCATGGTGACATAGTCACTAGGCACTAAAGGTAAAACAGACTCATCAGCATTAGGTAAGATTGGTGAAGTAGGTGAAATTGGTTTCACATCATCTAGTAGTGTAGGAGGAGTTACCATCTCCTCATCTGAATCACAATCCAGCCTAAACAAGATATATCGTTGATTTCCAGTCCACTCACCAGAACAGTTCTAGTGTATAGGCTCCACAATATCATTTCTCACTCTTCTTCCTTGGGGCACAGATAAAATCTAATCATCATATTCTTCTTCATGATATCAAGCTAAAAAGTCATTCTGAGGCACTGATATATTCTCAACATGAACTTCTTCATGAACGCTTGCCACTCCAGTCACTTTGGCTACTTGAGGCTCCTCCTAATTTTGAGGAATATGTGAAATTTGAGCTTATACGTTTTCCTCTTGAACTCTATCCATAATATCATTATGTTCCAGAATGATTCCTTGAGAATCTTAGGGTGGTCATGTCCATCCTCATTTCATTCATCTCCATCAACATGATCAATTGCATCTTGTACAACATGATCATCATCATCCTGTCTATCAGCCTCATCTTCATCTCTATGCACAAACTCCTCGCACGAACTATTTATAGTCTATATTTCAGTGAGTCACTCACATTCTCACCATCCTCCTCCTCCTCCTCCTCATCATCATCCTCATCATCACCATCAGTCTTTCTCACATATCCTTCAACTCCAGAGACATCAATCTCTTCCCCATCTTCATCATCCAACAAAGGTTCTCGAGATGGTAATTATAATGGTGGACAATAATTTCTATATGACATTTCATTAGGGATTAAAATAATAACTGGGTCACTCCTATTATCTATAGGAGACCCCTCTACTCTTGGAAGCTCAGGGTCAGCTTGTTCCTCATCTGAATACACAAATTTCTCACATGGTTTGAGACCTAGATCAGCTTTATCCCTTGGTATGATTGGATGATCTATAGGATTATAATCCTCATAAAGTTTCTCCTCATCTTCTACCCACATTCTCCTCCATGGTTTCCAAAATATCTTCATCTTAATGGAAATATATTTGTGTAGGCATATACCACTACAAGCAGTGACCACCTCATCTCTATCCTCCACACATCCTAGCTTCTTAAACATTTCATAAACCATCCTTGGGTAGTATAAAAAGGGTTCATTTTTTAGATGGTTTGATCATATCATAAATTTATACCATAATATACTTACAGAAGTTCAATTTCACCCCATTATTTAGCATATAAATTAGTAAAACATCCTGACACTTCATGGAAACAAAATCTCTCTTCCGTGTGAATATTTTGTGTTGGATAAATTTGAAGAGCATTATAGCCTATCCATATAACAATAAAGCTGTCAACCTCCTTTACTACTCATATCTAGTCAACTATTTTGTAAGAACCTGGATCTTCTTTTTAGGTAGTGATCTTGATTCATGTTTTTTTTGAGAAAAAGGGGAGTTTCTATAAATTTTAGGAGTACACACCGTGTACTTAAGATTACATGATGTGTACTTAAGAGTACACATCGTGTACCAAGGATTCCATGAGAATCCGTGTACTAGAAGTGTAATGGCCTAGTACATGGTTGTGTGGGGTGACCTAGAGACCGCCTAAATTGTAGCCCTGTAAAGGCCTATACACACTTTTTATCCTCACGGAACACGCTGTGTATTTTAATTTTTTTTTATATTGGACCGGGGTCACATATAATTGGAAGAAACCCATTCTTCTCGGTTCATATCATCTATGAGAGTCTGAAGATCACAATTCTTCTCTGATCCCCATATCTACCATCCATTCTCCAATTCAACTAACGTCGATTGCGTTAAAATCACTTCGGTGATTTCTCCATTCTTCTAGAGTCTCATCTCATGATTTCTCCTTTTGCGTGAGATATCCTTGGATTAAATTTTTAGAATTTTTTGTAGATATACAATGTTCTAGGTCGATTCAATTTCAATGGTTCAACTATATTGAGTGTACAACATCGAGATCAGTGGTTTTTGCCTTTCCTTAGATTGTATTTGAATTATATATGCAAAAAGTGCCCAGTACCCTAGTTTAGGGTATTGCGTGTTTAGAGAATTTTACCCTGTTTAAGCCTTCTATACCTTGTTTTCATGAGTATGGGTTTTTGATTGTGAAAATGGTTTTTACCTTTTTATAGATTTGTTTTCCCATGTTTGATATGGTTTAGGCCATTGTGTCTAGAATTTCTTGTTAGGATTCTCTGTTTTCCATGCCGAGTGCTGTTAGGATGGAGTGATGTTATCTGACATGCTTGTGTTATACATTTTAGCCATTTATCAAAGTAGTATTTGTAATTTTCTTTGGCTACTGAATATCATTTGTGCACTATTAATTTACATAGGGATATGGGAACCTGGTGTAGTTAGACCATAAGGGGAATTGACATTGAGGGATTCCCCAGAGTGTCTGTTGTTCTTTTACACTGCGAGACCCTGTGGGGGGGGGACTGACGATGAGTGCTCCCTCAGAGTGTCTATAATTATTTTTACGGGGGCACATGGGGAATTGAAATTTAGTGCATCCTCACAGACTCTTTAGTTTATCATTAAAAGACTATAGCAGTAATTGACGGTGAGTGCTTCCTCAGAGAGTCTTTTTTTGCATGTGACCAGAGGGGTTAGATTGTGTGAGCTTCCCCAGATGGTTGTTATATCTTTATTGTTAAATGATAAGTTGAAACAAAGGGTTTTGGCTATGAGAACATTCCTAGAGGGTTACTTTTGAATGATTTATTGAATAATTAATAAATGTAAATGATTATAGATTAAACTGTAGGGTTTTTTACTTTTGATTACTTCTTTATTTATTACTTCATTTTGAATATTACTTGCTATAAATATTCACTGACAGATAAACACAAATAATTGGGTGGTTGCCTACTGGGATTAATCTCACAACCTATTTGGGTCATGCATTTGGGTCCAAAATAATTATATTATTCCAGGTATAGATAAGGGCAAGCACCCTTCTACTTCAGGTACATGATTGCTGTGGAGCTAGAGAGCATGAGACCAAGATGAGGCTTACAATGCTGTTGGAGTTTTTTACTTGTTTTTTTTCTTGTACTTGTTTTAGTACTATATTATAGAAATGTGACTTCTTTGGCTACTTTCTAGACATATGTATCATGTATCATTTAGATATGAGCTCCAGCTATTTATTTACTCATTGTCTTCCACTATTTACTATTGTATGGTATTATTACTGCTTCTACTACTATTATATGTTTGTTTCTATTGTGTTTCTTTTCCAATGAGGGAATAGATTTCCCACCATCACACCCAAGGTCCTCGCATCGAGTCTTCAACCTCTAGTGTTTGGGGAAATACACTTGAGGCCATGTGACCAACTGAATAGGGGGAACCTCTGGGTGGCACCCAGAACTGGGATGTTACAAAGTGTTATCAAAGGAGGTTTCTTTTCTTCTTGACTAAATGTTTGGAGCCTATAGCTAGGGATATAAAGGAATAGGTAGTTGGTAATAAGTTGTGCCTAGGAGTAGCTAACCCATGTATAGGGAAAATCTAATTTACCTCAATTGTAGAAATTTTTCTGGTTTTGAAATTTTACAGTTGATTTGATTTCACGGTAGGGTGATTGAAATGTTTTGTATTGTTATTATTGATATTATTGAGGTTCTATTTTTATTCAACCTGATGAGATGATGGAATTCCATCTCATTCATCATATAAGAAACTTATAGATATCACATGCCATACATTATTTTCTGGCCATTTAGGGTGAATTAATGATTGTATGGTGTTGTGATAGATGTTGTGCAAGATATGCATGTTTTTTTGATAAATTCCTTGAAAGAATACTAGATAATTGATATAGTATCACTAATATGTAATGTTTTTTTATTAATGCCAAAATTCTGTCCCAGAGGTGTTTTGGGCCCTCATGGATTAGAATTTGGAAAATCATGTGATTGATTTCACTGTTATTCCATATAATGTACATGAATAAGATGCCATGATTTGATTTTCCAGGAGTATGCCCCCCCATGGATTGGAATTTGACACTTTAATTTTTGTTTCAGTGTTTTTATGGGCTTCTAGAGTAGTTTCTGAGGCTTATTGTCTGGAATAACCCAAAATAAACGGCGTGTAGTGATGATACACGCCATGTATCCTTCTGTTTGGGAAGGACATATATTTCTTAAGTACACGCCGTGTATTCCATAAACTGTGTGACCGACTGGGTGAGCAGTGACATGGGGTTGGGTTTTGTTTGGTTGAACACACTGTATACTGGGAGTGCACACCGTGTGGTAGAGACCATATATTCGTCCGTCTGACTAACGACACGGTTTGGTGGAATCCTTATAGTACACGTCGTGTCTGGCATAAATATGTCGTGTTGTTGGGACCGTGTATGCAGCCGTGTGACCAAAAAAATAGGTGGATGAAACATAAGGGGTACATGTTATGTTCAGTTCACACATGCCATGTAATGTTACCCAAGAAGGAACCGTGTGTTTAGCCATGTAGAGGAACTCAATCATAATGTAAATGATTCAAGAACACATCGTGTCTCAAGGAGAACATTCCAGGTATATGGGTGTTACACAACCAGTTTTGGAAGAAGAAAAATCCATGATAAAAGCTTAAGGGAACACGCCATGTATAGGACATACACGTCATGTATTCATGTTATAAAAACATGAATGTTTTATTTATCCTATTCATTTCCTACAATTATAAGTTTTAGTCCTTGATAATATTGAACTAAGGTGTGTTCTTAACCTTACAGGGTCATGCCAGCATGATGCCCTCTGGTTGTACACCAGATATAGGGAAATGACCAGACACTACACATGGTAGGTCAAGGACTAACAGCGGGCCTCCTGTCATGCCCATCAAGGCACTAGCCATTATTACAGATACAGGGACTGATGCACCGTTTAGAGAAGGCTTCATGAGGATTATGTAGACCGTAAAGGGAGGACCACATCCTACCCCACCTATGGCAGATTTGGTGTGAGTATTTCAGCAGCATCATCCTCCCACCTTTTTAGGGGATGGAGGACCATAGGCTGTAGTGTCATGGTTCAAAGCCATGTTGTATATCATTGAGCATATGAAGATGACTCCAAAAAGGAGGGTGAAGCTCGCTACTTACATGCTTCGTGATTCTGCCAAGAGATGGTGGGATGTGACTTCACAGGCTGGGCTCTAGCAGGGTATGACTTGGGATGAGTTATATCATACCTTCTATGACTACTTCTACCCAGAGACATTGAGGAATGATCAAGCTTGAGAGTTCATGAGTATGGAGCATGGTCCTCTCTTGGTCATGGAGTATTTTTCTTTCTTCATAGAGATAAAACGCATCAGACCCATTCTAGGGGTGATCAGTTATTCATAGAGAAAAATATTGATGATGGTATCAGGAATGAAATCCGATCTCATGTGAACATCTTCAGGTTAACGACCATATATTCCATAGTCATCCAGGCACTAATCACAGAGTTCGACCTGAGGGATTCTGGAGCTGTGGGAAAGTGCGATTCAATATCCAGAGTTGGTGCTTCTCTAGATTATATTAGGAAGCGCCACAGGGAGTCTACACATGGATATGTCAGTAGGAGGGATACACCTTTAGGTATCTATGTGGTATGCTACTAGTGTGAAAAGTGTGGGCATACAAGGACACATTTTCTAAGAGACCCAGTTGAGTTCCTATCTTGCAGTAATATGGGTCATATTTAGGGTTTCTATCAGTTTTTCTCACCATTAGCTGGTGAAAGTGGTTCTTATATGACTCCTCTTTTAGGAGTAGGACCACAAGTTTCTCATCAGTTTGGGAACTTGAGTTCATCCGACCATTCATGATGAGGTGTAAGTCATGGTTGTGGTATCTAGTTGCCATGAATTCAGTGAAAATAGGGTGGATCAACTCAGGGTGGTCAAGCTGGGTCATAGGGCTGCGGTATAGGTGATACGTTTTCATTAGAGCATACCCAATAAGAGGAGGATCCCGGACCCTCTACAGTTAGAGGTACGATTCTATTTGCCTTGGTTTTAGCTTCCACACTTTTTGATATAGGGGCTTCCCATAGTTTCATATATATTGCTTTTGTGGAGATCCTTGGGCTCTGTATCTTTCCATCTGCTTATATTTTTACACTAGACACTCCATTGGAGACTAGAAAGGCTAGTGTATATCAGTACAAGGAGTTCCCTCTTGCGTTTGGTGGGTGTCACTTCTTATGGGACCTCTATGTCTTAGAGATGACAAGATATGATTTCATTCTCGAAATGTAATGGTTGTTTCCCTAACAAGATGTTGTCGACTTCTATCATCATATGGTGAGTTTTGCATCACTAGAGAGTGGTTTGTTTCTAAATAAAGTAGAATGAGATTTCCAGAAAATTAGAGAGGGACCCAAACAACATGGGTTGGGAGGAGTCACATCACATATTTATAGTTTGTATCTGGATGACCAGAAGAATTCACAGATGGAATTTCCTCCAGTGGGGGATCATTTCATGGATGTCTCTACAGAGGAATTTTCAGGGTTTCCTCCATAGCGATAGGTATAATTTTCTATTGAGATTGTGCTAGGAGAGGCACCTGTGTCCATTCCATCATATAGGATGGCTACACTAGAGTTATAGGAGCTCAAGAAGTAGTTAGAAGAGTTATAGGAAAAGGGTTTCATCCAACCCGGTACTTCACCTTGGGGTTCTCCAGTCCTGTTTGCAAAGAAGGTGGATGGTACCCTCAGAATTTGCGTGGATTATCAGAAGCTAAAACCATTTGAGGGTTAAGAACCGATATCCCTTTGCCGGGTATTGATGATCCCTATGAACAACATCGAGGGGACCGGGTGTTATTGAATATTTAATTGAGATCTTGTTATCATCAGTTGTGTGTTAGACCATATGATATACCTCTTATAGCCTTTCGGATCAGGTATGGTCTAAAAGAGTATGTGGTTATGCTGTTTGGTCTTAGGAATGTGCTTGTAGTTTTTTTGGCACTGATGAACCAAGTGTCCCATCCTTACTTGGATTCCTTTGTTGTGGTTTTCATGGACAATATCTTGGTGTACTCTCATACTCGACACGACCATGATAAACATATTTATATCATTTTTATTACAATGATAGAGCATCATTTATATGCTAAGATCTCAAAATTCCACTTTTGGATGGACTAGATTCACTTCTTGGTTCATGTTATCTCCGAGACAGGAGTATCAGTAGACCCAGAGAATGTGAGAGAAGTAGTTTCCTAGGAGCAACCAAAGAATGTCTTTGAGGTGTGGTGTTTTCTAGGGATGGCTGGTTACTAAAGATGTTTCATTCCAGAATTTTCATGCTTAGTAGTGCCACTGACGGGCCTGAATAAGAACGGTGTGAAGTACTTGTGGAAAAATTATTGTGAGTGTGCTTTTTAAAAGATGAAGGGGACACTAACTTCAGCACCGATACTAGTTTTTATAGAGCTGGAAAAGATATATATAGTAAACTATGATGCATCAGGCATCGAGATGGGAGTAGTACTCATGTAGGGGGAGGATTATTTGTATACGGGTCACATCAGTTGAATCGACATGGGAGGAATTACCCGACACATGATCTTTAGATGGATTCAGTTGTTCATGCTTTACGTTGTTGAATACATTATCTTCTGGGAGAAATTTTTTTGGTTTACACTGAACACAAAAGTCTCAAGTATATATTTACCTAGCATGATCTGAATTTGAGACAGTGAAGGTGGGATGAGTAACTTTAGTCCTTTGACTTAGATCTTTCCTACATGATTGGGAAAGCCAACACAGTGGTTGATGCATTGAGAAGGAGGACTCAGATACATGTAGTTCAGGTGGCCAAAAATGAGTGGAAAATTATGGCTATGTTATCTGAGATGCATTTGGAGGTGCACGATAGAGAGGGGAAGACAATTCATTCTTCTATAGATATTACATATACTCTTCTTAATTGAGTTATAATGAGGAATCTATCATATTCTGAAGGCCTAGTTCATATAGGATAGTGTGTCAGGAGAGGACCCTATTCTTGGATGGACCATAGATGAGGATGATATATTTCACTTTTATGGATGTATATGGGTGTCAGAAAACATATGCAAGGACCTGATGCAAGATTTTAATTCCTCATTTTGGATAGTTCATGCTTTTGTCACCAAGATGTACAGATATCTACACCATCAGTATTGGTGGCCTGATATAAAGAGAGATATTGTTGGTTTTGTGATGAGGTGTTCCACCTGCCAGTAGGTGAAGACGGAGCATCAACGACCATAAGATCTTTTGCAGTAGTTACCCATTCCAGAGTGAAAGTGTAATGATGTCACAATGGATTTCATGAAAGGGTTACTGAGATCCCCTCAGGGAAGTATACAGTTTGGGTTGTCATTGACAGAATCACACCGGTTGCACACTTTTTACGAATCATGGAGACTTTTATTGTTTATGAGCTGGGAAGGTTGTACATTTGGGAGATTTTATGTTTACATGGGGATCCACACTCAATAATTTTAGAAAGTTATGCTCATTTTACTTCTCAGGTCTGGAAAGGATCATAAAGGGTGTTGGGTATATATTTAATTCTAAGTACAACTTACCATCCACAGACAGATGGAAAATTTGAGCATACAATTCAGGTGCTGGAGGACATGTGTCGGGCATGAATCCTAGATTTTGGAGTTTCTTAGGAGAAAGGCAATCTTCTCGTGGAGTTTGACTACAATAATACTTTTCAAGAAACAATTCAGACAGAACCTTACAAGGATTTGTATGGTAGGACATGCCGTTCACCACTATATTGACTGGAGACAGGAGAGGCAACTTTGCTGGGACCTCATCTTGTTCAGGAGACAATAGAGTAGATAGAGATGATTCAGAAGAGGATGACTATTTCACAGTCAAGGAAGAAGTCTGATGATGATCAATGGAGATGACCTCTGGGGTTCAAGGTTGGAGATCAGGTGTTCTTACATGTCTCACTAAGGTTGGGATGCTGGAGGATTAGGAGATAGGGTAAGCTTTCATCGAGATACGATGGGCCATTTTTGGTTTTGGAGAGAGTCGGGCTGGTTGCCTACCAGTTGTAGTTACCTTAGAGGTATCAGGCTATGCATGACATCTTCCACGTTTCTCAGTTATAGTGATACTTCTCAGACCCATCTCATGTTTTCCAACTCGAGGAGGTTGAGTTTGAGGTGGATGCATCATTCTAGGAGAATCCTTTTCGGATTGTTGATCACATCACAAAGGTTATCCATGGATGGGATATTCCTTTGGTATGGGTGCTATGGCATCCTGGGAGAGTACAGGGCGAGACATGGGATATAGAGGCTGATGTGCGATCGCACTGGCCGAGGATGTTCGAGGATTCTTCTTCACCACCTCATTAGGGGAATTTGGGGACAAATTTATTTAAGGGGGGAAGTTTGTATGAACCATGATCTTCTTTTCAGGTATGGATATTGATTCCTGTTTTTTTTGAGAAAAAGAGGTGTTTTTGGAAATTTTAGGAGTACACGCCGTGTACTTCGGAGTACACACCGTGTACCGAGGATGCCATGGGTAGCTGTGTACTAGCTATGTAACGGACGAGTACATGGACGTATGGGGTGACCTAGGGAATGACTAAAGAAGAGCCCAATAAAGACATATACACACTGTGTACCCTCAGGGAACACATCGTGTATTTTTACATTTATTTGTTATATCAGACTGGGGTCTCATCTAATTGGTTGAAACACCTTCTTCTTGGTTCGTCTCATCCAGGAGCGATTGAAAATCATGATTCTTCTACAATACCCAAATCGACCATCTGTTCTCCTATTCAACCGCTATCGATTTCTTTAGAATATCTATGGTGAGTTATTCCTTTGTCTGGAGTCTCATATCATGATTTCTCCTCTTTCGTATGATATCCTTGGTTGAATGTTTTAGATTATTTTGTAGATCTATGGGGTTCTAAGCCGATTCTAGGGATGTTTCTCAACAATATCGGTCTTACAACATTAAGGTATGTGTTTTGTGAATTTTCGTAGATTTTTGTAGAATTATATGTGAAAAAAGTTCCCAATACACTAGTTTAGGGTATTGTGTGTTTAGAGAATTTAACCCTGTTTAAGACTGCTATGCCTTGTTTTCTTGAGTATGGGTTTTTGATTGTAAAAAGGGTTATTTACATTTCTATGGATGTGTCTACCCATGTTTGATCTAATTTTGGACCTTGGGTATAGAATTTCCTATTATAAAACTCGGTTTTCCATGCCTAGTGCTATTAGGATGGAGTGATGTTATCTGACATGATTATGTTATAATTTTTAGCCATTTAGCCAAGTAGTATTTGTAATTTATTTTGGCAGCTGAATATAATTTGGACATGATTACTTTACATAGGGCTGTGGGAACCTGGTGTAGTTAGACCATAGGGGGAATTGATGTTGAGGGGATCACCAGAGTGTCTATTATTCTTTTACTCTGCGAGACCATATTGAGGATTGATGATGATTTCTCCCTCAGAGTGTCTATATTTATCGTTATAAGACCACATGGGGAATTTACATTGAGTTCTTCCTAAAATATTATAGTCTATCATTAAAATACTATAGGGGAATTTATGGTGAGTGCTTCCATAGAGAGTCTTTGTTTTCATGTGACCAGAGTGGTTAGACTGCATAAGCTTCCCCCGAGGGTTGTTATATCTTTATTGTTAAATGATATGTTGAACCAAAGGATTAGGCTCTGAGAACTTTCCCATAGGAATATTTGTGAATTATTAGTCAAATAATTAATAAATGCAAATGAATTTAGTTTAAACTACATGGCAGTTTAATTTTGAGTACTTCCTTATTTATTACTCCATTTTGCATATTGCCTACTATATATATTCATTGACAAATAGACATAGATCTTTGGGTGGTTGCCTACTGGGATTCATCTAACACCCTATTTGGGTCATGATTTTGGGCCCAAAAATATTATATTGTTGTAGGTATAGATAAGGGAATGTTCCCTTATACTTCATGTACTTGATTTATGTGGAGCTGGGGAGCATGGGACCAAGATGAGGCTTGCGATGCTGTTGGAGTTGTTTACTTATTTTGTTTACTTGTACTAGGTTTAGTACTGTATTCCATCATTGTGACTTCTTTGGCTACATCATAGACATATGTATCATGCATCATTTATATATGATATCCAGTTGTTTATTTACTCATTGTCTTCCATTTTTTTACTATTGTATGGTATTATTGATGTTACAGCTATTGTTATTTGTTTGTTTCTGTTGTGTTACTCTGCCAATGAGGGCATTGTTTTTCCACCATCACAACCAAGGCCCTCACTGAAAGTTGACAACCTCTGGCATTCAAGGAAATGCACTTGAGGCCATGTGACCAATTGGGTACGGGGCACCTCTGGGTGGCACCCAAAACCAGGATGTTACATATTTCATTGAATTTTCATAAGAAATGAAATATGAAGTTGGTGGAATGTTACCCTAGTAGTCAAAAAATATTCCATCATGTGGCATCTCTAAAAATTCGGCCCACTCTTTCGAAGAAAAATATATCTCCTTTCCCTTTAACACAAACATCATCTGAGTCTCCTTTGCTCCTTCCAAAGATAAATTCTTGTTGAGATAAAATTGGTGTACCAAAATGGGATAGAACAGTCTCTCATTGTCTAAAAACTATCTGGTGAACCATTGTCATTCCGAAACATTCAGCAATAGAGACTTACCTGAAAACAACCACTTAGAAGACACTTATTTCACTGGAGTTACTATATGGATTCCCAACCCCAGATTTACAAAACTTCTAGAATGAATTGATTCTCCTTTCTGATGTTTGTCTAATAATGATCCACTCTATACTTCCATCGCGCGCTTTTTCCTTTCCATATGAGGGTTCAAGTTCGAAGGAAGACGAAATGTCAAAGGTTCAATGGTAGAGTGAGGGTAGTGATGGGTCGAAGGGTAGAAGTAGTTTGGATCAGTTTTATTTTATCATTTCGGGATTATACTTTGTAAAAATATATAATAGATTAATGGTAAAATAAAAGTAGTGGAACTGTGACATTTTACTTAAAATATATAGAAATACATATTTAGTAAAAATTCCCAATCTGTATCGATTTCACTCCAATAGTATCAGTCTCATCTGATTGGTATTACATGATCCACATCATGTGATTGACTACGTCTAGTTGGTTTCACCAGACCGGTTTCACTCGATTAGTATCACTCGAACGGTTTCACCTAATCAGTTTCACCTGATCGGTTTCACCTCATATGTGTCACAGTGATCAGTGTCACAGGAAAACAAATTTTTTTAAGGGGACAAGGTTAGATAGTCATTATAGATTTATCATTCCTAGTTCATGTCTGATATAGATAATTCTCTTAGAGTTTAAGATTTTGGTTAATATGTTAGAAAGTTTATGGTTAGTACCAATAAAATCAAGAGTTATATCACCTTTTTGATAGTGATCTCTCAAAAAGTGATGTATTACATCATTATGTTTTGTTATAGAATGAGAAATTGAAATTATTTAAACATTAATAGCACTTTTATTGTTAAAATGTATGGAAATATTTTTAAAATGAAAACCATAGTCCAATAAAGTGGGTTTCATCCTCAAAATTTGTTCACAACATCTACCAATAGCGATGTACTCTACTTCAGGAGTTGATAATGCAACAAAATTTTTATTCATTCTACACCATGAAATAAAACACTATACCAAAAAGTGAAATGTTATAGGGGTTCTTTTTCTATCTAACTTAATTCTACCAAATTTATCATCATAATAACTAACCATATCAAAATGTTTTCCTCTTAGGTAGAATAATCCTAAATTACTTGTATATTTTAGGTATTTGAAAACAATTTTAACAGCATTTAAATGTCACCTTTAGGGTTTTATTGAAATCTTGCACACATATACACACTAAAAATAATGTTTGACCTACTAGTAGATAAGTATAGAAAACTACCAATCATTCTCTGTAAGGAGTTTGATCATCAGATTTCCCATTTTCATCAAGATGTAACTTACAGGTGGAACTCATAGGTGACTCACTACTCTTAATTCCATCAAGGAAATATCTTTTCAAAAGATCTTTAGTGTATTTTATTTTATTTATAATAATAACTTATTTGATTTGAAATATTTTAAAACCAATAAAATATTTTAGTTCACCCATCAAACTCATTTCAAACCCACTTTTCATCATTTTTGAAAAATCATTGCATAAGGAATTTTTAGAAGAACCAAAAATAATATCATATACATATATTTGAGATATTAAAAATTCTTTAGAATTTTTTTTCTAAATAAAGTAGGATCCTAAATTCCTTTTGTATAACCTTTAAAAATAAGAAAGTTAATTAACATATCCTACCAAGATCTTGGAGATTGTTTCAAACCATATAAAGGTTTAGTTAATTTGAAGACCTTATTTGGAAAAGGTGTATTTGTAAATCCTAGGGGTTCATCAAAAAACATCATAAATTATATAACCTTTTAAGAATTCAATTTTTACATCCATTTGATAAATTTTGAAATCCAAGTGTGTTGCACAGGCAAGTAAGATTATAATTTCTTCAAGCCTGGTTACTAGTGAAAATTTCTCCTAATAATCAATTCCCACTTCTTGATTATATCCTTGTGCAACCAATCTATCTCTGTTTGTAACTATATTTCTAGCTTCATATACATTATTCCTAAAAACCCATTTAGTTCCTACAATCAAGGTATCGTTTGGTCTATCAACAAGCTTCTAGACTTTATTTCTCTCTAATTGATTACGTTATTCTTTCATAGACATTACCCAAATTTCATCATTGATTGCGTCATTTTTATTTTTAGGTTCACATTGTGACAAGAATGATTTATGTTCAACCTGATCTCTCAAGGAAGCTCTAGTTTGTGTTCCTCTATCTAAATCTCCAACTAAAAATTATATGGGATGGTTCTTAAGGGTTATAGTTGGTCTAGTAAATGTAGGGATAGTTTTTTCAGGCTCATCACTTGGTTCTGGTTCATTATGGGAAGATTCTAATGAATTTCCAAAACTGGATTTTTTAACAGATTCTTTTATAGGATGGTTAGAGGTATTCTCATTAATGTATAGATAAGACATATCCTCTTCAAGATTCCCTAGTGAGGTATTAGGTTTATGAGTATATGTTTCATCAAACTGGACATATATAGATTCCTCCACACATTTGGTTATCTTATTAAAGACTCTATAAGACTTTCATGATGTTGAATATCCATGTAATATTCCTTCATCACTTTTCTAGGAAAATTTATCTTCATTATCTTTAGTGTTATGAATATAAAATTTTCATCCAAACACTATAAAATAGTTTTCCTTGGGTTTCCTATTATTCCACAACTCATAATGAGTTTTGTCATGGATAGGTATGATCATGAATCTATTTATAATGTAAAAAGTTGTATTAACATATTCAGCCCAAAAATAAATCGGTAGGTCATATTCCATGAACATAGTTCAGGAAATTTTCTATAGAGTTTCATTTATTCTTTATACTACACCATTCTGTTGTGGTGTCCTAGTGGAAGAGAAGTTACAACTATAGCAATTTTTATGAGAAAATAAATTTGAAGTCTTGATTTTCATATTCACAGCCATGGTAAATTCTCAACGATTTAATTTTAAGTCCACTACAATTTTCCAAAGTCCTAGCATACTTGGTAAAATGAGAGAAATAATAAATTTTGTGACCTAAGAAAAAGTTTCATGTATACCTTGATAATTCATCAACAGGAACATAAACATAGTGCTTCCCATTGAAACATGAAACTCTAGTTGTTCCAAAAAAGTTCATGTGAACTTACTTGAGAGGTTGAGAATTTGTATCTTCTTTCTTTGGTTTGAAATAGATTTTATGTTTCTTTTCTTTTTGATAAGGATTACAAAATCTATTGTTTGGAAAATTTAATTTGGGTAGGTCCTTAACTAAAAATATTCTTGTTAATTTCTTAAGGGTGTGAACATTACAATGTCCTAGTATTCTGTTCCATAGCCATGAATCTTTGTGAAAGGAATTTAGGTAGGAAACATTCTGTGATGCTAGTGTGTCTAAATTTAAAGCATATACATTATCATTTATAATTCGTGTATATACTAAGTTATTTTTGACATAAAAAACATGTAATGAATCATTTTTAAATTTATAAATAAATCCATCATCACAAAATCAAGATATGCTATGAAAGATATATTTTATTTCATCAACATAAAGTACTTTTGAAATTGAAATAGAGTTAGGGTTACCAATCTAGCCTAAGTTGATGAATTTTCCTTTACCTTTGTCACTAAATGTGACATGTCCTCTATAAATCATGAGGAGGCTCTTGAATCTTGAGTAGTCACCTATAATGTGTCTTGAATACCCACTGTCCAAGTACCAAAGATTTCTACAGGAAATCTTTAGTAAGTTTACCTACAAAACAATTTATCCAAGAAATTATTTTGGAACCTATATTTTTTTGGGTCTAGAAACATTAGTAATAAAATATTTAGGAAGAAACAACTATCTTACGGGTTTCCTATATGTATAATATAAGGTATTTGAAAAATAAAATTTATTTGGTTCAAAAAAATATGACATAGTAAAATATTTTACAGAACTGGAACTTGTAGTAAAATCATGATTTTTGGACAAAGAAGTAGATTTTACAGATTTAGTTATAAACTATTTTTTGATAAGTTTATTTGTCTTGTATGATATCCAATACCAAAAGTGTACATAGGATCTATCTATTTACCAAGAATTTGAGTAAGAGTATATTTTCCATTTGTAAATTTTTTTAAAACCTTTTGCAATTTCTCATTAGAAAATTTTAACTCATTGTTATACATGATAAGTTAGCATTATTTTACTTTTTAGAAGATAGTTCATACATAATAGTTATAATAAGTGAATTTTGTTTCATTAAAGATTCATATTTATCTTTTAGTTCATTCTAAGTCTCTTCCAGCATTTAAAAATATTCAAATTTTTCATCACTTGTCATATTCTCTGACTCACTTTTATTTTCAAAATATTACGAATTGTTTTTAGGTGAATCTATGGTTAAATAAACTATATTTGTCATAAAACAATATTTTCCATATAATTTTTATCATCATGAGATGCTGTTGATTAACTGGAGCTATCCCTAGAGGAACTACATGTGTCCCTTATAGCTTTCATATACTTCTTATCATTTTTTTCATATTTATTTCTGTATTTTATCTTTGGACAGTCAGCTTTGACATTCCCATCCTTTTTCATTCATAGAATACAATCTCCTATATTTTTCATTTCATTTCTAGTCCTTTCTCCAGTTTCCCTTATTATCATATCTTTCTTTATAATTGGTCTTGAAGTAAAACTTCTGCTTCCTATAAAATTTCTTGGATCTTTTGGCTAGCTGAGCCATCTTTTCATCATTATCTGATGTTGATTTATCGTTATTGGAGATTTCAACATAGGGTAACACCTTCTCTTTTTTCCTTATTCTTAGAGGTATTAGTCAAGAAGGATACATATTTTTTCTTTGGTTCTTCCTCATCTTCTGTGTTAACTTTCATCTCTTCTTCATACATCATCAGATTTCCAATGATTTCTTGGATAGGTAATTTTTTGATATCACATGATTCTCTAATTGAGATAAAAGTTCCTCTCCATCTATCAGGTATGCATCTAAAAGTCCTTATATTTTTTCCTTCAATTGTAACATCTCTTCCCAAAGAGATCATAATGATCACTATTTCATTAAACCTGAGATACATGTCAGAAATAGGCACATCAGGCTTCATCTTAAAGTTATCCTATTAAATAGTATATGTGTTAAGTCTCACTTCCATAACACTAGATGTTCCTTAATGTTAAATAGACAATGTATCCTAAATTTAATGGGATGTTTTAAAAGAAGATATTCTGTTAAATTCCTCATCTCCTAAAGAATAGCATAAGGCACTAATGGTTTTGCAGTTATTGTTATAATTAGTCTTAGTTGAGTCATCCCAAGAAGTTCTAACAGTATCCAGAATATTATACTCAAGTATAATTGATGACCAAATTTTAAAACCCATACTCTTTAAATTCATTTTACATTAATTTTTCATTGTGCATAATTTATTACATTAAATAATGGAGCTCTATTGGTAGCAGCACATTTCAGTCCGTTATCCTTAACAAAAATTTTAGAAGAAGATTTTAAAGAGATAAATTTTTTGTAATAATTGAATTTCTAAGATCTTTGAAATAAAAATAAAATCACAGTATAAAAAGTTTGAAAACCCTGTGTAAATTGAATATTTCTAATTTCACTTATAGAAAATGTTTGTTGGAGTAGACTACTCCAGATAGGGTGAATTGAGTATCTATAATTTTTTTTATAAAGATTAGATCTTTGAAATTTTTTCCCAATTAAAAATATAATCTATTTTAGTTTGTAGTGAATTTATAAGAGTCCCAAATGTTCAATTAATTTCTCAATAGATAGAATATTTCTCAACTATACTAATCTAAAGATTAATATAACATTTGAAACTAATCTATTAGTTAAAAACTATTATAAACACTTTCTAAACTGACTATCAGAGTTTGACATTGTTTAAATGAAATATGTTATAGAACATCATAAAAGAAAAATAAAAAATATGAACAACGGAAATTAAAATAAAAGGTTCAGTCTTAAGCTGGGACTTAATCCTCTCCATAGGGTGATAAACTTCCACAAATCAGTTTAAAGTAATAAACAAGTTTGATACACACCATGGATCATGGTTCAAAATAGCACACAAGGATGTCCAGGTCACACTTGACCTTTACCATAGATATTCTTGGAAAAAACAACAAAAAGGTCATTCTTGAACTCTTCCACAGTTCTATATGGGATACAAAAGGATAAATTGAGTTTGATATATGAGGATATCAAGTATCATCCACTTATTCATAGGAGTCAGTGTTTGTAATAGAAAGATACACACACTGCTTAGAAATGTAAATAAATGAACAAAACATAGTTAAATATGTAGAGTTATGTTTAGAAGGAATTGTGTATTATGCAGTTAGCTCTGGACTCTTTTGATGTAGTGGATTTGAAGTTTGAGTCATCTTCTAGAAGTTGGCTCCAAAACAGAGTGTTGAAACCTCTGTGTTCTGGATTCCAGGATTGTGAAATATTCGGTTTCTTGTTTGAAAGATGTTCAAGGTAACTTAATAGGTTTTTCTTCACTTCTTGGTATCCTCGTATGTTATTCATTTTGAGTTCGTGGGTTTTGTATGTACGCTCAAAAGATACAGGTGTTCTTCTGCTCTTTTTCACTCGCTTTTTGCTACTGTTCCCCCTTGAATAATCCAGCATGTAATTCTTTTATAATTCGAGTTCGAGTAGACATAATGATTTAATCACGTACATGTACCTCATACTGTCCTATTAATATCCTAGAGAAAACATTAAATAGTCTCAGAAACATTAATTTTTCTAAATATGATAGTTAGATATAAATTTTAATTAATAAATTAAAAACATTTTTATGAATATCAGTGTGTCATAAGTATTGGTGAGTTAATAACATCAGTCTATCATCATCAGTGACTCTCTGTATTGGTGAGTCCTTTCCACTGGTATCAGTGACTCTAGGCATCGGTGAGCCATTTGTGCTATCGGTCTGTCCGGGCATCGGTGAGTCATCATCAGTGACTCATTTTGAACAATCAGTGCATATCCCATCAATGACTCGTCCTTCTATAAGTCTTTTGAACTAACGGCCTGCCACCCATCAGTGACTCGTCCATCTAGAAGTCGCCTGAACTAACGGTGTGTCTCCCATCGGTAAATCACTTGAACTATCAGTGTGACCGATCATCAGTAACTTGTCCATTGGTGTGTCTTTTATTCTACCAGTGAGTCCTGTATCTTTGTATTCTTTGATCGGTGAGTCCTCATTAATGTCTTCTTTAATCTGTGATTCCTCATCGATGAGTTATACAATGGTGACTCCTTTGAACTATTAGTTTCATGGTCTTTGAAAAACTTACAATGTTTCTGTCTTATACATAAAGGTATCAAATTAAGTGAGATTATAATTACATGTAAATATACACTTGTAAATATATTGAAACCTAAATATCCATACTTTATTGAGTTATTGAAATTTACTATACCATGTGACATAATCTATTCAATTATAAATATTTATTAACATGATCATCATTACTTAAAACAGAATATGTTAATTATTAGGATTTTTAAATTGGCATGAATTGTGATTATTGAAAAAACTATCTCAAAAATGGACCAACAACACATAAAATTTAATTTTGAAAACATTTATTTCCATATAAAATTAATAATCAAATCATTTAAAAACATGTACATGGAAAAGGTCAATATGGATAGAAAAAATTGAAATAGGACACTGTTTTAAATAAAAATCCTTTATAACCATGGAAATATATCAATAATAAACCGTATGAAATAATAAAATTAAAAACATTAAATTACCTGATAATAGAGAAATTTAAGATATAAAATATAAATTTTGTTGTATATACACCTACTAATAGAATACATGTTCATAATATCAAAACATTTCTCAATGAAGTCACAGTGAGATAAAGTCCCATACCTGGAGACTAACTCGTAACATGCAGTATTTATCATCCTAAATAATAAAATATATTTTTATATTTTTATTTTTTAAAAAACCTATTATTTTTTATTATTAATTGTATTTTTCTTTTACCTAGTTATATATTATTACATAATCAAATATGTTTACATCAAATGTTTTGTTGATATTTGTCTTATGTGTCCAAAATTAATTTTTTAGGTTCACTATGGTCAAAGTTCTATTTATTTAAACATATAAAGAATATTAATCATGAAATAATTATCATTTTTATACATAAATTTTATTTTTAATACCAATCACGAATCATAGTTTTGAGAAATTAAGTATTTAATAATGATGGAGATGGTATGGTGTACGTACGCCTGAGTGGCATTTCTATTTTTCTACTACCATTTTGGATAATAGGTAAGTAATATTTAAAATGTAAAAAATGTTAATAATAAAAAAAATATATATTATAAATTATACTAATATATATCATCCATATGGTGTGGTGATAATATGACATCCACATTTCTTCGTTAGTGTGGTAGTCCATGCATACATGATGGACTTTATCATTTTTCAGTGGGTGAAACAGATAAAAAAATTATATATTATCTTTTCATAACTATGAATAGGTCATTAATATCATAATTATTTTATTTATATAGAATATATTTTATATAATTACACCTATTAACTTTCATTTAAAGCATTAGTGAATAACGAATCACCTCGCTTTGCAAGGTGGTAGTCTGCCGTACACATGAGAGACATTATCGTATCCAATAATGAATGGATAAAAATAATTTATATATGATATAATTACTCAATAATATTTTTTTTATAAAAATTAAATTATATATAAATTATATTCATCATAATAAACTACCATGAGAGGTGGTAATGGAAAAACAAATGACATCGATTCCTGAGGTGGTAGTCCGTCAAACACATGAATGATGATTTCATAACCCATTTGATGGAAGAGGATGTGGATTTAATTTATACCATTAAAATAATATAATACTTGTATATGAAAGAGATACAATATATTATATATTAATATTTTAAGAAAAATTAATGGGGGTGGTGGTAGAAATAAAATAAAAATGGTCATTGATAAACATTACCGCTTTTTGGGAAACTTATTTTGTTTTCTCCAAAAGGATTTATAGGGTACTTTTATGAAACAAATAAGGCTTATAAGATAATATGAAGAAATTAGGGAATATATGTTTGTAGTAATTTTACAAAAAAATTAATATGAAGGTGTGAAAATAAGTGGAGAGGTGGAGGCTTTTTATTAGTGAGGTGAGTGGCACATTTGTAATTTATGAAAAGAAAAAGGGGTACCCACATTTTTCACATTCCAAAGCATAAAAATATAGTATAATCACGATTTTAACATGATAATGTCAAACCATTTCCATAAAATATATTTTATATAGTTTTTAGATCATTTTAAAACTTATTTTTTTTGTTTAACCCCAGGTAAATATATTTTTACCTTAACCATTGAAATTTGTTTTTATTATTTTCAAGATTCATTTCTGAAAAAAATTATGGTATCCTCACTAGAAAATATATATTCTTATTATTAATAAAAATTAATACATTTGACCAAATTCAATTCATAGAGGTGTTAATGAAAAACATATACTAAAACCCATATGCCTGATGAAAAGGCTGATTTTCATGAATTGTATTTTTCCTGAAAAAGATTATTTAATATTAATTGTATGAAATGTTATAATATTTTTTTAAAAATAAATTAATTTTAATTGGTATATAATCTACACATTTTACTTAAAACATTCATCATTTTTTATTATCTTCATTAATTAAAATGTGTAAATATTTTATATTTTAATTTTTTTTATAAAAATCTAATTTTTAAAGAAACAAATTACAATAATCTCTAATATAATGTTTATTAAAAAATAATAAGTGGATTTAATATAATTGAATAATTTTTTTGTTACATGAAATAATATTAAAAACATATTTCATATTTTAAATTACTTAAAATATTTAAAATAAAATACATTTAAAAAAATATGTATTTTTATCTATTCACTAAAAAATAAATATTTTCCCAAAAATAATAAAAATTACAACCTATATAAGTCATGGTATTATGATTAAAAAAACTAAATTCAAATGTTCAAATTAAAATTAAAAAATTTCAAAATTATACTTTCAAATAAATGCTTTTATGATGTGAGTTTAGTTAAAATTATTTCTTTTTATTGAAAAAGTACCTAACATTTATATAATGAATATAACTATCTAATTCATATTAATAAATATGAAAATGATTTATTATATCATTACATGGGTTTATAATTATTACCCATTTTATAAATTTCAACCTTTCAATAATATTATCTAGTAAAACAAGTGGTGGTATCATTCCCTTCTTGTATTTTCAAATTCCAATGTTGCCACATTACTCATATGGGTTTTCCATAAAACCATAAGCTGATGAATCACCTTATTCCATAACAAGTTCTATCTATGTTTAAGAATATATATTTTTTATTGCTCATATTTAATATTCACATTGACTTAAACTACATCAGGGCTCAAAACATGAGATGAATCAGTCACATATTTTATTAACATCGAGACATTAAATATATTGGGAATTTTCAAAAAACTCAGAGGAAAATCCACTAAGTATGGAACTGAGATATAATTATCTACTATTTTGTAGTTCTAATAAATTTTGGTCACATATTTCACTTTTTTTCCAAAATTAACCACACTTTTCCATTTAGAAACATTGATGAAGACATGATCACCTACCTTGAATGAAATATCTTTCCTCCAGTTCTTCGCATAACATATATGCCTATTATGAGATATCCTCATATTTTTATGAATATAATTCACCTTATCAGCCATTTAACATACCAACAATGTTACAATCAATATACTATATCCCGCATCATCATAAAAATTAGATTTTTGACACCATTTTTCATATAATTCCGCAAATAGTTCAATTTTTATATTTCGATAAAAACCGTTGTTAGAAGAAAACTCAACGAATAATTTTGTTGGTACTAACTTATCTGGTAATCCATTGAACATAAAAAAATTATATATTCCATGTTATGAATTTTTGACATAGAATATCTATTATATGGAGGATGAAATGATGTACTTATTTTTAATTCAATACAAAATGACATCTAAAGTCCCTTAAAAAATCATATGTGAACCTGTGATCATGATCTGAGAAATTGGAGATATTCACTCCATGTAATGTGACTATCTTCTTTAGATATATTCAATAAATAATATATAATTAAATTATATCTATAATGGGATGTAAATTTTTATATTTAGTAAATCAATCAACAATAACCCAATTCACATTATAAAATCAAGAAGAATTTTCCAATCTGACCTTCAAATCCATTGATATATTTTTCTATTTCCACTTTGGAAGTAGAAAATTGGGATGCATTCCCTCCTATAACTATCTTTATACATTGACCTAATGAAAATTAAGAAAATATATAGTGAATTCAGAAATATCTATTATCTTTTCACTCCACCATTATTACTCACAATGTTTTTTATACAAATTAGTGCTACCTGAATAAAAAAAATAACGTAGAACTGTAAGATTCACTCTAAAAATATTTCTTCAAAAAAAAAACAAGGAACACATAATATTGTTCCAAATTTTAAAATGAAATTTTCATCAATATTAATATATAAAAACACACCCTTTATAATGGATTCTACATTTTCTATCCATGATTGGTCCTCAATTTGAAGTTTCATTATTTATTATCACAATGTCAAACACACTATAACCTAAAAGTAAATAGATTATGTACATTAATCCATATATTCTATGACAAATTTTATTAAATCATGAACTAAAATGTTGATTTAATTAACCTAACTTTTTTATTATAGAAGTATTTATTTGAATCAAAGAATTGGACCCTTTTTTTACAAGATGTTAATGAACCATTGAATAATAATCCATGATCACATCCCTATGTATTCATTTTCTGATGATTTATTATTTGTGGGTGAATATATAATTCAAAATTTTATGATCAGTATACATTTCACATATCACTACATAATGGTTATGCCTCAAAATTTGTAAATTAAAAACCAATGCATCAAATTCTAGATCTGGTGCAGGATAATTTAAGAAATATGGTTTCAAATGATGTGATGAATATAAAATTATGTAATATTTCTACATTAGGATAGAACCACCTACTTTTAAATAATAATACCTATAGAATAAAATCTCACAATTTTTGGAAGATTGGTCCAAAACTATAGAAATCACCAATCTTTTTTGTATTTCCTAAAAAAACATCACATTAATTTTTCAATATCAATTTAACTCTATTTTAATTTAACATATTCATTGGGCTTGAAAACATAGATATGTATTCAAAAAATCATAATTAGTATAAAATAATTCCTTTGAAAAATATTGATCATTATGAAATTTTATTTTCTTGTGAAATCTTAAACATCATTTTTCTAAAAGTGTCAATAGATATTCCATATTTAGGAACACTATTTCCAAGGGAAGAATGATTTTGAAACCATAATTCACACTTACTAAATTTACTATATAGATTATTTTCTTTTAAGTATTGGAAAAGAAATACCCAGTTTCCTATTATGTTCCTCCTTACATTTATAATATAACAAAATAACATCTACAAATATAAATATAATATTATCCAATAAATTATTTTTCATCCTATGTCAAACATACTTGGGAAAATATTTCTCATGGAAAATATACTTAAATTCATCTCTTTACATGGAATCAATATCATCCCTTTCTATGATATTTTTAACAATTGACCAATACTGGTTGGATTTACCTATAAAATTATAAAAATATATAATTTAATTTTGGTTATCCTAACAACCCATGGATCTAAATATCCCACCTAGGGATTTAATACATCCTTTGACTAGAACAGGCTCAGATGATCCTTTTAATTATAGGGGATGTTGTCTCATAAAATGATCAACTACTAAAATGTTCTACTATTGTAAATCCAACGAATCTATATAATTTATACCAGAACCATTTGTAGCTTGTGTTAACTGATATATCACATCAATAAACTTCTCATCTCAATTTTCATTTATTTTAGTTTGTTGATTTGGAAGTATATTTTCCTCATGGTACCTTTCTACTACAGCTTCCCTCTTTCCTCTTTCGAAAACCCTTTTGAACATACATAGTTTATTATAAGTAACATTTTATTCTTATAATTAAAAATCATTTCAACTTATATATAAGGTGTAGTATTTAATGGGTATTCTATTAGTAGTATCCTAAATTAAAATCTTATCAAAACTGCCCCTAATACCAACTATAAGGAACCTTCCTTAGACACTATGTAATGTTGAGTATTATGTGAGTAATTCATTCTCTTGTATTTGAAGATCAATTCAATTTTATATTTTAAGAGATTTATCTTAAATAAAACATGAAAAAAATTAATATAAATGGGACACATCCATTAAATATCATTTTTTATGACTATATAAAAAATTAAAAAAAACAACGTTTTATTTCATGAAAAGTCTTCATAAAACCCAACATGACCACTTTATTTAGCTTTAAATATTTTAATCCATTGAAAATAATTTTAAAATCATGGTATAAGCACAAAAATAACTGAATAGTGAATAAAAACATGAAAACCATAATTCATGTGAATAATAAGAAATCTAATTAAAACTATTTCTAAAAAATAATAATATTTACACAGAAATTAAATTATCATTAATGTAAAAACATCAATTACATTAACATTGGTAAAAAATCATTTCAATAAAATATAATTAGTAATAATAGAATAATAATTGATTTCCCTTGGGAAAAATTCTCATTGAGCCCTTATAGAACCCTTAAAACCCCTAATAATTATGTAAAATCATACGACCAACAACCAATATAATTATCTGGAGAACATAATCACTACCAAATTTGTAAGGGCTCTTTCTAGGAGAACCCATTATATAATCATTAATGGTCATTCCTGGTGCTATCTAGGATAAGAAAATTTATTTAATCTCCACAAAAAATAACATATATAACCATTTTATTATTTCCCTTTTTCATTATACAACATCTAGAGAACAATTTTAATCTCATATTCAAATTACATTCAGATATGAAAAAATCCATCTTATTTTAAAACCCTATTCTCAATAACAAATTACCCAAAAATTTGAAAGTGGGTGTATAATTGAATAAATCATGAGATATTTAAATGGAACCCATAAATAAAATAAGGTTTTTGGGAAAGGAAAATTTCTTTACAAACATGTAAAAATAAATAAAACCCACCTTTTAAACTTTTTTAAGATGTTCCTTATAAAACACGTAAAATGATTCCTTTTAAAAACCGTTGAAAAATAAAGTAAAACATAGACATAAATTTATTTATATAAATATTTTATCTCTATATGAAAACATTCATAAAATACTTTCAATAAAATCGATGTGAAAATGTATGATTTGGAAGGAAAATTCAACAATATAATTTATAACAAAACCCCCCTATCACCTAAGAAATGATTGGATCATAAATCCCATGAAAAAAATAAAAAGACATTAAATACCCTGAGAATATATAAAATAATAATTTAATATTATAATTGGGATATATATACTCCATGAAAATGAATATAGGATCAAAACATCAAAATATGCCTCAACAAAAGAAAATTAAGTTGAAGTCCCTTACATTGAGTCTGAGTCATCAACTATGTTACTTTTCAAACTCAATAAAAATCTTATGTTAATTATTTAATTTATTAATGACTTATTTCCATTTTACTATTCTTTTTTATTTCACTTATTAACATGTTCTATAATATTACATAGTCAATTATGGTTGCGTCACATGTTTGGAAAATATTTGTCTTATGTGTCAAAAATCACTTAGGTAGGATCACTGTAGTTAATGTGGTCATTATTTAAACATATATTTTATAATAATAAATACATATTTATAATATTAATACATCATTTATAATTTTAATACCAATAATTAATGATTTATTTGAAAAATGAAGTATCTTGTAATCATGGAGACGGTAGGTCATACACACACATGAGTGGAATTTAAATTTTTCAATGATGATTATTGAATGTTGGTATGTAATATTTTATATTTCGATAATGATCATAATATCATATATACCATAATATTTCATTAATTATACTTATATATATCATCTTTAATATGGTGATGAATGGATATCCACATCACTTCGTGAAGGTTGTAGTCAACACATACATGAATGACATTATCTTTATTCTGTGACTGAAATGGTTCGAAGGAAAATGATTTATTATCATTTCATAATGATAAATTTTTCATTTATATCCTAATGATTTCATTTATGTGACATATATTCATAATATTTACCTTTATTACCTTTCATGTAAAGTCTCACGGAAAATCGAATCACATCACACTGTGAGGTGGTAGTCCGCCCTACGCATTAGATACATTATCATATATCCTACTAAATGAATTATAAAAATGTTTTATATGATATAAATACTCCATTGGTATTCTATTATTATGAATATAATATATATACATTAACTCTTTCATCATACTAAACTGTGATAGGTGGTAATGGAAAAATGAATGACTCTGGTTCAAGTGGCAGAAATCCACAGTGCAAATGAAAGATGATTTCAAAACCCATTTGATGGAAGAGAAGATGATTTTTTTATTTAATTAACATAATAACTTATAGGAATATATATGTTACTATAGTTTTTATATATTCTTGATTAATAATAATATAATTGGGTTGTGGAGGAAATAAAATTAAAACTTGTTGAAGACCATTACATATTCTTTGGGTAAATTCTTTTGGTTAAAAAAAAAAAGGTTCATTATGATGGATTCATAACCAAATGGAGTCTTATAATTTTATATTACCTAAGAATAAAATTAATTTTGGAAGGTATTGGATAAAATGAAAATTATTTATTATTTGAATTACAGAGGAGAGTGGGTGACCTTTTTTAAATGAGGTGAGTGGGAGAATTGTAATTTTTGAAAACAAAAATGTGTACCACTATTTATCACATTCCAAAAGGGTAAAAAAATTATTATTGAAACTTATTAATTAAAATATCAAAATTTCTAGAAGTATATTTTATACATGTTTTTAGGTTTTAAAAACCCTTTTCCTTTTTTTACTTTAACCCCATGGTAATGCATCTTTACCGTAAACATATTGATTAATTTTTACTATTTTCACTATTATATTTGGAAAATAACTATGTAAACATTATATAAAAATATAAATTAAAATTATTATATTTATTTAATACATTAAAAAAAATTCAGTTAACATAATAGGAACAATACAATTTAATACATAACCCATAGAGGCCAAGAAAAGGTTTGATTTCAAGAAGTGTATTTTTAAAGAATAATATGATTTTATATAAAACATATGAATAATGATAATAAATGAATGAATATGAGTCTATATTCATTGATATATAACATAAATTTTTTATATAAAAAATTTCTATTTTGGTATTATATTAATTAATGAAATTATAGAATCATTATATATTTTAAAACAGTTTTTTCGAAAAATATTACTTTTAAACTGCTTATCAAACATATAATAATATTAAAACTAAATTTTGCTTAAAAATAATGAAGTGGATTCAATAAAATTAAATAATACTTTTATTTATTTAAATCATATTCAAATCATATTTGGGATATCAAATATATAAATAATGGATAATAAATGTTTTATTTTTACAATAATTTCTATTTTTCTCTATTTACTTGAAAATAATTATTTTAAAAAAACTCAAAAAAGTATCCTTATGTATATTTTGATAATTTGATTTGAAAAAATATTACAAATTTTATAATTTATAATTAATAATTTAATAATGTAATATTTAAATAAAACTATATATGAAAATAGGTTAGATAAAACTAGTTCCTTTTTAATTAAAAGTCACATAATATTTTTATAATTAATATAACAATCATTTTCATATTATTAAATTGTCAATTGAATTATTCTATTACTACCTATATTGGTCCACTAATCATATAATTTATAATGTTTATTTTAAGAAGAATCTTTTTAATGGGATGTATATACCATTTGTTAGAGTGGTTTTACAGCATGGTTCTAATTCTATTGAGACATGGGAGTGGGATGAACTAAAAAGATAAAGGTATATTAATTTATTTGATATGAATTATTCTTAACAGTGTATATAGAGTAATAAATAATTTTTTGTCACTAGATTTTAACAACATGTAATTATCATTCAGGTGTGTATAAGCCTTTTATTTGGATATCCATTGTTTGGATCATTATTTTTGTTAATCAAGAGTGTTTTGATAAAATTGTTAATGTTTTTTCCATATTCATAGTTGGAACATGATTTGGGAAAACAATGTAGGATGACATAGTTAACTATGTTTTATGATATGTGGTTCTAGTGGGGGCACAAATTTTGTGAAATCCATCTGTCCTTTCCCTAAAACCATGCATCTTCGAATATTGGGGAGAGAATGGTTATAGCATGGTCTGCAAACCGTATGGCCAAATAAGGAACCTTTTGAACTAGATCCCATGAGAGAGGACACCAATATGTGGATGTTTTGTTAATAGTTTAAAAACCCCAATGATCCCATGTTACATGATTTTTAATCCTCTGAATATTGTAATTCTGGGATCAAACCACATGTTATAATTTCTAAACTCTTACTAATAGAAACTAATTAGACCCTTTTCATCTAAGATGATATTTGGAGAGAATTTTGATCCTCCAAAACCTTTAATATGGGATTAATGTATTAGTTGATTCTTTTAGTCCCTAAATTTTAGGTCTAGTTTATCTGATTTGGAATCCTATGTTGTTATATTATAATATCCATTTAGAGTGATTTGTCCTCATTTTTTGTAGTTCTAAACATTGATTGGAAAGATTTTAATTCTAGTAATTACTCTTTGTTCATCCACACATTCAAATATCTGTTGGTAATTCCCATATCAATTGATTCATAGATCATTTGAAAAAATATAGGTGGTTTTATAATGATTTTATATACACATGGGAACCTTATTTCTTTCATGATTTAAATTGTATTTTCTATTGATTTTTAGACATAGATATCTGATTATTTAGAATATTATTGTAAAAATCATTGAATTTTTAAATAGAACTCTTTTTATAAGGCATTTAAATCATTGGGGTAATTTTAGAGTATAATTATTTAATTGATAATTATTTTTATGAAATTGTTTTATGATCATTATTATGAAAATGTATTTAAATGAAAGTTATTATTTATATAGATGTATTTTTTAAAAACAAATGATTTGGTTTCTAAATTGAAATGGAATGTTGAACCATAAAATTAATCATTTGAATTGTGAATAATTCATTTAATTGAAAATAATGACATTCCAATGATTGATTGATCATATTATTTATTTTTCTAATGAAAATTTTATCTCGGGTAGCTAGTGGGAATCTATGAAAACCATCCTTGTACAATGTCCCCCTAGAAATGTATTGATGATGAAAATGTTATATAAACCATATTTGGAATGATTTTACTGGATGGAATCTTTATTGATTCTATAATTATTGAAAATGACATAAGGATGCATGCACACATTGAGAACTGAATGATTGAGTGTGAGGATACTAAAGACAAGAACTACTGAAACCTAGGGAATATGACCATAGTTTACTATTTAGATTTCATTATTCAAATAATGGGATTATAAAACTAATTTTATTTATGGAATTTCTTTTATAAAAATTATCTTTTTAGAATTTTTTGTATATACATTCATTCTATTTAGATTTAATACCTTGTTTACTAGAAATGTTGAAATATTTTTCCATTATATTAATTTAATTAAATTAAATAATTAACGGAAAATTTTTAATTGAACCTTATATAATAAATTTATTGAATTTATAATGTGTTGTTTTTCAAAAATCATTCTAGTACCTTTTAGTGATTGTAGATTATGTAATACAAGATTAAGTCAAAGTGAAATAACTTCTTGGAAGGGGTGGGTTTTCTTGATTTACTAGAACTTGTGTGATGGTGGTGACCATAAGAGATGTGATCCACCCATTACATAGTGATTTTGGGTTTCCTATCAGGATGAAAATTTATTTTTCTAAAAATGTGTCATTTTTATATTTATTAATCTTATTATGGTAATTTATCCTTAAATAATTGTTATGAATAATAAATATTTACTATTTTGACTTACACATATATTTGTAAATTATTCTGTCTTGGGGAGAAATCATTCCATCTGAAAATTTATTGATTCCTTGGTGTGATCCATCATCACATGTGGATAGAGAATTTCTATATTTCCATTTCAGTTACATATTGGGTACTGGTGTGATAGGTTATTCGAGTTTGTTCATGGAAAATATAATCAATGTTAACGGTTGAGTGTCATTCCTCTTCATCTATATATCGCCTCGTATGTTCTGATAGACATGGGGTAGTATTTTTGGGAAATAAGTTGATGTTTTTGAGGAGATAATAGAAAAATATAATTATAGTGAGCCTAAATATACTAAAGTTGATTGATAAAATTATGATTGAATAATTATTTCATAATATTATACACATTTTTCAAACATTATCAGGATATTTTAGAATTCTATAAAATTATAATTCCATCTTAAGGAACATATATTCATGTGTCTCTTGATTGATTTAATGATTTGATTATTCTTGTTGATATTTTTCTGTTCCCTATTGATATCATTTATTATTGTATCCCCATGAATATGTTTGATGTAATACTAAGAAGGAGAATCTAATAAAACATGACAAGATACCAATCAATTTGATTATAATATCATTGAGATTGTGGCTCCTTCATTCCATCCTCTGGGATAGGTATTCAAACTAACTCCCATTTAGGATCCAGTTGTCTAACCATGAAGGGATGAAATAATAATCATGCTCATATGTTTTCTTAAAGGAATCCTAAAAAATTATGTGTACCAAATAATAATTAGGAGTTATATAACTTGTTACATAAGATTCATATACCTTTTGAGTTCTTATAAACACCTCATTAAATAATGGGGGAATGTTCTACATACATATTTGATGTTTCAATAAGAAGGTGGGGGTTATATGTTTATATTTTAGAAAAATTACTTCATGGATTTGATATAAATCACAGATCATTTAAAAAAGTTGTACCTAGAATCAATGGTTTTGAAAGTGTCAATGGAGTTTATAAAAATACAACATGGAAATATAAGTGATAGTCAGTATAATTTTTTTAGGAATGTGTTTGTTTATCTCAAATGGTGGTATCAAATAAGAATTTGGGTACCTAAATATTCGATATGGGATTTTGAATAGAAAGTTTATATTATGTGTTCATGTTGAATGTATCCTCTTATGTGGATATGCAATATAAAAAATTGAAGGATGAGCCTAACATGTAAGGTAATTCTAGGTTTACTGGAACCCATCCTCTCTTAGTGGCAGTTTTCTTAGACATAGTAGTGGAAATAAGAATGATGAGTCTCATGGTGCGCCATGACATCACAAATCATCCATATATTTCATATTTTATTTAAATTGTACATTTCCTCTATTTCAACGTGGAATGATTAGGAATTAAATGTGGGTTTGTATAGAGTCACCAATGAATGATGGTTCTTGTGGTCACTCATTCCACCTACAGAAGTTATGACATGTATTTATTGCCTATCAAAGATACATGGAATCATAGTAAACTAAATGTATAGTGGTCAAGTTAGATGATTCATGGACTATGGGATTCAATCCATAGGATTCATGAATGAGGAATATTCACACTATGGGTGAGTATTTATTAGAACCTAATTTGGGTCCATTCATAGTGAGAGGTACCATCACTATAGTTAAATCTATATAAGCTGTTTTATTTGTTACTGGTTAATCCCATTCATTCTCTTCATCTCAAATTTTGATTCTTATAATCCATGTTATGGATCCTATGTCTTCTGTGATGTAAATTTCAACACCCCACGAAATGAAGAGAGAGTAGGGTGTGTGATACCACTTTCGCTCCTTCTATTTATTAGGGATTGTGGTAAATATTGTTTTTTGGGTTCTAAATAGTAATTCCATGGATATTATTATTTTGATAAGTTATTTTATTTCACAAAATTCCCATAATGCATCATATATTTGGAGGGTCTCTTTTACGACCCCAATGGGTTTTCATTTTTATAGGGGGAAGGGGACCTATGGTTGAGTAATGTCAGACCAGATCATCAACATATAGGAATGATGATATCCCTATTTTATTTAAAAATATTAAAAGAATTATTGAGTTTTGGTATTCCTCTAGTTGTCATTGAGTTTCCTGTCATGTTTATGTCTTTCATATCTGGCCCACAATTGGTTAGGGAAGTATTTTTTCCAATTAAAATGGTATAAGGTACTACTCGTATCTTTATTCTATCTTATTATAGGCTAATTCTTGCACTACATGAGTTAAAGATTCAAATAGATGATTTATTATATAAAACAATCATTCTCCTACCCATATCCCTATGGAAACTTGTTATTGTTTTTGCAAATAAATATGATAGAACCCTTTTCCTTTTCATTTATTAATAAACTAAATGAATTAATGATAATGAACATGTATTTTTTCCTTATATTTATGGTTTTATTGACCAGTTTGATTGGGTAAAGTGGTCCCTAATGTTCGATCTTTTACTGTAATATCACCAATTAAAAATTTAAGATTTTGATATCCTAAATAACTTCATCTTGACTTGGTATATCCATTATGTGTACATTACTATGATTTTTTTTAAAATTATCATGTAGTTATTATAATACTACTAAATATAATATTATTTGTGTTTCAAAACTAATTCATAGTGATTTTTTAGGATTCCATAACTGTATACTCTCTTACAATGGAAGAACATGTGATTTATCTTAGATAAGATCTATAAGTATCAAGAGATCGGCAAAATTATTCAAACAAATCAAAATAAATTTTTAGATTTATGAACCAATGATCAGGGGACATGAGTTGTCATAAAATATCATTCTATTTGTTCATGAAAATTTAAAGGCAATTATGTTATAGTAATAAAAAATTAATGTAATTGATATTCAATGAATCTTGGGACTAGTGGGGTAATTCACCAATTTAATTATTGATTTCTCAAATTTGAATTCTCTAATTACATATATCACTAGAGAAGATAAACATTTATAATAGTCTTTGATGATACATAATTCTTATTTTGGTTGAAATTACTTTTAAATTCTACACAATTTTTGACTCCACTAATGGATGGGTTGGGACACTTTGTATTTTGTGATGAATTAGGTTTAGGTTTAATTTTATATATCATGAACGATGATCAAATGGTTTTATATAGATCTAGATTTATTAAGATATACCAGATGAACTATTTTACTCATGATCTATAAATCAAAGTGATGATTTATTATCTTTTACATTAAGAGGGTTACCTTTTTTGAGAAAGGATCACAAAATTTTCTAATGATAAAGTAATATGTTATATGATATTTAGAAATTTTTTTATCTCTATCACAGTTTATGTGTCGAATACATGAATTATTTTTATTTATATTTTTCTTACACCTCTGGTAAGGGTAAATTTCTCACTGATACTTTTATTAAGATGCATATATCCTAGGATGTAGTAGAATCACTAGAAATGTGGAATTAATTGTTGTTCATTTATTATATTCAATTGGGAATTCATGTGGAAGAGATTGAAATTTTTTATATGACATCCATTGAACACCTTTGTTTTTGAGATGATTCATCTGGATCGACAACATGATTGTGCGTTCTGTGACATTATGGGATCCCTTTATTGTGGGTAGACCATTGATGAATTATCATAATTCTATTAGGGTATCATATTCTTCATGAAATGATATAGAATACGTTTTCTTATGATAAAATTATTAATGTTTGATTTTCATTTTTCATAGTGGGATATTAACCCTAGAAATATGTATTTTCACTTATATAGTCATGATTCTAGTGGAATTGTATGAGATATGACATTGTTGATTTTAATTCTCATTTTTATTCCTATAAATAGGTCAAGGTCAAAAACCTCAAATCTTTGGGTTTCCTTCAACCACATTCAATGATGATATAGAAGTTTGATTAAATTTTAATGGACTCAATGGTTGGGTTTCTGCATAACCATCAACGATAGAATGTGATATGGGTAATGAATGATTAGATGAAAAATTGTTTATCATTATCCTCATTTTTGGTAAATAAAATTTAAACTTGGGATGTTAAAAAGTGAATGAGATCAATATAATGTACATATCTCAATCATTTATAGTTTTTTATAAATATATTTGAATCACTTCTCATTTATGAAGAGGCCACCATGTGATGATGGTGTAATACCCCAAAATTTTGAAATATTAATATAATATTCAACAGCATGTACGACACAAAACACCAATCATAGAATGGAATATAACATCCTGATATATTATGATATTTTTAATATTTTAAATAAATAAAATATATTCTATATATTGAAATTAACTCTAGAATGTGTTATCTTTCATTACACACAACGACGAGTTTCTTCTATAACATGCGTTACACTAAAGACCATGTTTTCACGAAAAACAATGTACTATTAATATCATTATTTAACTTGATAGTAAAAATCTATCCATCGGAATAGTGGGTAATAATATTAATTAATATCATATGAAAATATATTTTTACACACTTTTATTATCTATCTATTTATTTTAAATAGACATATAATCATTTAAAATAAGAAAGAAATGTTTTCTATAAAACAATATGTTTTCTAAAAGTTTGTTTAATTATGAACATTTAACCTAAAATAATATAAATTTCTACAAATTATAGAGAATTTATTTGAGAAAATAAATATCATTTTTTAATTAATAATTTCAATGTTATCATATTGTGTTTATTTGGTATTTTTTATAAGATTCATTTTTAATGAAAAATGAAAAATATTGAATTTTAATTAAAAACCACCATTTCATTTAAATAATTTATAATTTTAAATTATATTTCGAATTTGTTTTAAATAAATACTATTACATTTTTATAAAAATTAATCAAATTTAGTTCATTTTAATCAATCTCATATTGAATTTCTATATAAATACATTTTAAACATTTCAACAATTTTAGCATTAAAATTCTAATTTTATACAATATATGGGATAAATTTTAAATTAAATTCAGAGACAGATGTGAGTTCAATTTGGAATAATTGGTTCCATATTTTTAATAATCACAATTCATATTATTTATGTAGTGTCTCGGACCTCAGTGGCCCATTAATTTGAAAAAATACAGTGTTTGGGGTGTTCTGGGGGAAACAGTAGCTCGTTTCATGATTTTTCCAAATATCCAGTTCTTCCATCAGATGCTTAACATCAGTGGGTCGAGGCGTCGGTGGGTCAAGGGAACCTTTTGGTCAATGGTGTCAGTTGGTCAAGGTGTTGGTAGGTTGAGGCTTTAGTAGGTCGAGGATGTCGGTAGGTTGAGGCGTCGGTTAGTAAAGGCATGTGTAAGTCAACGGTGTCGGTAGGTCAAAGCGTCGGTAGGGAATGACGTCAGTAGGTCAGGGAATCCATAGGTCAGGGAATCTGTAGGTTAGTGCATTTCTATGTCAAGGGTGTCGGTAGGTTTAGGGTGTCTGTAGGTCGAGGTGTCAGCAGTTCTGGGTATCGGTAGATTGAGTTTTCAATAGGTCGATGGAATCAGTTGGGTGCAGCATTGGTAGGTCGAGGGCATCGGTAGGTCAAGGACGTCAATAGGATGAGGGTTTCAGTAGGTTGAGGAATCAGTAAGTTAGTGCGTTAGTGATTCAGGGTTTCAGTGAGTAATGCATCAGTAGGTCGTGTTGGTGGTTTAGCTTCGGTAGCTCACTGTCAGTGGCTTAGCTTCGGTAGCTCAACGATGGTAGCTCCGCATTAGTAGATCAATTTCAGTGATTCACTGTTGGTGGATTGCTATCAGTGAATCACCCATTGGTGACTCATTTTTAGTTTTTCCTAGTTTTTCAAGTTCCAATCCATTGATGCTTTCTTTGACATTAAATGATTTAAATGCCATATTAATGAGTTTTTGGGATGTTCCAAATGGTTTTTATCTTCTAAAATTCATAATCTTCCATGGAATCATAAACCACATGGTATTGGTTGTAATCCCCCTTCAATGGTCTTTCAAATTGTTTCCCATAGATTTCAGATATGGACATTCAAAAGTCGAATCTTCTCTTTCTTTGAAACCTTCAATTTTCTCTTGTTATACAGAGACCCTTTCTTCCCTAGATGAGCCATGTGCCTGTGCTGTTGCCCCCCTGTTCAGTTTTACATAGATTCCCCTACTCGTGTGACCCCTCTATTTTGGCTCATGGAGGTGTTTTGGTCACTTGTTGTTCTAGGTAGGGATTTCCTTCATGTCTCTTTTAAGTGTGTACCATGTGAGGTGGGTGTACCCATTTATCATTATGAATAATAATAAAACAAGTTTTAATAAGATATTAAGTAGAAATAAACAATGAGGGTGGGATCATGATGGTAATGATCATTTTGTTTTATATGTTATCATTGATCAATTTTGTAAATCGTATGGGTTGTGTTCTTATGAAAATAATGGTCATTAGTGGTCTCTGTTTGTGTACCTTTATGATTCGTGATTCACCTTTTTATGAATTAGAATCTTTTTAAATACGTATACTTAATTACATGAATAGATTCCCTATGATCAAATTTGTTCTGTGATCACCCATGGTTTATCAAGAGTAATTAAACAATGAGTGCTGCAAAATCTGAAAAAACATTTCCTTTTTGGTGTGGTTGTGTTGTGTGTGTGGTTATGTTCAGCCTTGCATCTGTGTTGGTAGTGTGGTGTTGTGTCTAGGGGTGTGATTTTGTGTATGTGGTTGTACAAGCGGTGTGGTGGTATATCAGGGTTGAGAGATCGATTTATTGTGGGATAAATAAACTTTTTATGAAGTTGGATGACATCTAGTACGTGGTTGGGCAACGTGGAAACAAGATTGGGTTGTGTCATATTCATGTTAATGATAGTGTGTTGTTATCCAGTGGGGCTATCAGGTTTTCTTGTGAGAGGGAGGATTTGAGTAGGATTACATTGAAGAATGTTGTGGGAGTTTAATTCTTTCTTTGAAATGGCATTGGTTGGTATGGTTTCTTCACCTTATAATGTTTTTAGGGTTTGGTAGTTTCCCAAGTAGGGGTGATTTATATAAATAAATGAATTTATAATTCATAATAAAAACTGTTTAAATGAATTGGTTGGGTTTTTTTAGTTGGGTCCTGTAGTGAAGTGGTTTTCAATTGACCATTGTTCATGGTGGTATGTGCATGTAGGGGTAGCATCATTGGAGTTTTTGAGTGGTTTGGCTGTTTGTTTTCAATCCCATAGGATGTGATGATTTTTTATTACCAATATGTTTAAACATGTCTTAACTTATGTTTTCTATATGCACCCCACCTGTGTTGAGCACTATGTGCCAAACACACACATTGTTATGGGGGAGAGTGTTTTCCCCACTTTACTGGTGGGGGGATGGATGGATATTTGTTGACTTTACATTACCCCAATTCTAGGCATTTATCACCCAACACTCTTTGATCAGGATGTAATGGATTGAGGTTTAATACAAGATTTATGGTATTGGATTTGGGAGAGGTGGATTGTTTCCCTTGTGTCATCAGGATGAGGCCCATGTTTTTTTGGGTGAGATGTGTGGTGGTTTCTGCCAAGGTGTATGTGGGAGGGATGTGTGTTGTCTGTGGCCGAGGTGTTAGAAGTCTGGTTGTGACATTGGTGAATGTGGAAGCGCGTAGCAGCATCAGGAAATTTACCTTTAGGAATGAGCAGTTAACTAGTGGTAAGTGGTGCTGGGTACCCAAATATCAATGTTCTTACTACTTTACTTTACTATAATTGCATTATTTGTTGAGAGTTCTTTGATGAGGTTTGGGTGGATAGTATACCTTGTTAGGTTCTTTTGTGTTTCTGAAATTTTCTCACATGGGAATTAGTATGTTTCTCCAAGTTGAACACAGGTGACAATGGTTTTACCATACTGAGTATTCTTGTATGATCACCCTACATATATAAAAATATTTTTAGTATTCCATGGAGACTCTGTAGACCGTTCTGGACCTTACTAGACCATACATTGGGGACAATTTCTATGTCGTTGACTAGTTATATATTCATAATTAGTTTACTGTTTTCATTATGTTCCTCATAGTTTTACTTTAAACATACATTTGGGATGGATTTTGATTTCTTTATATATATCAATATTGGAGTTGTTTGAGGTTGACACATATTATCTCTTGATCTCAGTTACTATAAAAAGGGTAATTACACCCATTTTTTGTGAGATTTATATACGCTTGGTGTGGGTCGCCACCCTGGGGCCTATTGGAGGCAGAAATTGGGGGTCATTATCTCTCCTACATCTTGAGGAAGGTGGGTGTCAACATCTTGTCATCCATTCCTTCATTTTAAAAAGGTTTGTCTGTGATAGAATAGTATCATAGGTGATGGTTGATAGGTAGTATGGAGTTTAGAGTTTGGAATAATGAGGATTTCATAGGTTGGTAGGGAAATAGTGTTTGGTGATCTTGTTGTGTGACATAGACTAGGGATTACTAGCAAGTATAGGGGATTTTATGCCCCCCCTATGATCCGAATCAAAGACTTTGAGCTTGCCGAACGACCAAGTGAGGCTACAACATTTAAAGGGTAGATAACTTAGGAAAGGTACATGCATCATGATGACATGTGTTCTTGTTTTTTGGGTCTTTAAATGAAATTAATAATAATTTTTTTTAAAATGAATCTTAAATGAAAATTCCATACTTCCTAGGAAAGTACAAGGTAAATGTCTCAGACATGGAGTTGGAGAGTTGGATTGAGGAGCTAGTGATCCCTTTCATCTTGATTCGGGCTCTGATAGATTATTGGGTTCCTCTGGAGGAGAGCCAGATGAGGGGACCAGCATGTTAGTGGTTGATGTCTGAACTTGGGGAGAAGAAGGAGACTGATGTTTTGTGGGATGTCTTTGATAAGGATTTCTAGGAATATTTCATTTCATCCACAATGAAATCCGAGATGATGTAGGTGATATACTCCCTCTAGCCGGGGAGTATATTGGTGAGGTAATTGGGGATCAAGTTAAAGGATCTCCTACATTTTTCTCTGTATCTATTTCTGAATGAGGAACCTTAGGAGAGGTGATTAGAGGAGGAAATCTTTCCTTCACTTCAGTATGTGGTTACTCCCTTCACCCTAAGGACATACTTAGAGGTTCAGAAGAAGGTAGAGGTAGTGTAATGGATGAAATCATGATATGTTCTTCTATGAGAGTGATGTCAGCTGATTTCTTCAAAGGGAATGACTGTCAGTACAATGCCTCTGGCATTAGGGACTTCCAGGTTTCAACCAGCAAGGAGCTGACACGAAAGTTTCAGTTCCGACCCTTTGGTCCCCGCCCATTTCCCATAGGCCTAGGGCCAAGGTGTTTTTATTAAATAGGTCGTGGGAAACTCCAGGGACAATTCTTAATATACGATTAGTATGGCGGATGTGGGTAGGTTTAGTACCCACCTCAGTAGGAGTATTTGGGAAATCCTTTTTAGTAGTAGGGAAATTGGGCCCCTACTCCACCGAGGGAGGATGGTGCAGGGGGAGGCCGAACTCAGGGTGATGCTCAGGGACCCCAACCAGGGCATGGTCAGGGAGGTGGCCGACTTCATTGGGGAAGAGGATATGGGAGTGGGATGGTGGACACCATAGAGACATCAGGTCCAACATGGCCAAATATCATTCAAGGCGTGATTAGTTTGTTTAGTAATACTGATTATTAATTGTTTAATTTGGGAGCTTCACACTCCTTCGTTACACCCATTTTGGCAGATGCCATGGGATTATACATAGAGTGACTTTCCATGCCCCTGGTGTTTAGTACACCAATTGGCGGTCATATCAGCCAATTTGATGTTTTCCAGGGATTTAAACTGATGTTGGGGCCGCATCTATTTAATGGGGATCTCTTTCTGCTACATATGAAGACATACAATTTCATCCAAGGAATTGACTAGTTGTTTTCAGTGCATGATGTTATCAACTATTTTTGGGGAAGATTCATGTTTTGATATATAAAAGGCTATCATGTTGATTTAATTCATGAGCGGAGCTATTAGATGGGTGGAAGGTTCATGGATCCTCTATTTTCATTATTGGTTGAGCTATTAGTTGGATCGATGGGTACTGAGATGGGGGAGGTTCAATTAATTTTTAGAGTTTTTTTTGGATTTTTTTCCAAAGGATGCTGTGAATCTACTCCCCACGATGTGACATTTAGTTTTGGATAGACTTACAACATGTTGACCATATGATCTCAATGGTCCTTATTTGATGGAACCTTCCGAGTTACAGGAGTTTCAGTTTCTTATTGAAGATCTATAGAATAAGGGTTTCATCGGACCAAGTGTGTCATCAAGGGGTGCTCTGATCATGTTTTCAATGAAGGCAGATGGTGCTCTAAGGCTATGCATAGACTACCGGAGATAGAATCAAGTAACTATCATGAACATTTTCCTTCTACCAAGAATAAATGATCTTTTCGACCATCTAATGGTAGTAAGTTGGTTTTGTAAGATCAATCTATAGTATGGGTATCACCTGTTAAAGGAGAAGGAGGGTAACGTCCCAAAGGCTACTTTCATGTGTAGGTATTGGCACTTCGAGTTCATGGTTATACTGTTCAGTGTTACAAAATCACCATCCATATTCATATGGCTTATGAACTCCCTCTTTCATTTTTTCCTAGATTGGTTTGTCGTCATATTCATCGATGGAATGATGATCTAATTTTAGTCAGAGGAGGAGAATACCAAGCATCTCAGGACCATCCTAGAGGTCCTTTGGCACCACTAGATCTATGTAAAGTTTTATATGTGAATGTTTTGGTCACAAGAGGTCCACATCCATGGAAATGTGGTGTATAATCAGGGTGTATCAGTGGAACCATCAATGTCCTAGGAATTAATTCCTTGGGAAGTACCCATGAATGTAGAGGTGGTTCAAAATTTTCTCGGTTTGGCAGGAAACTACTAGAGATTAATACTTGATTTATCCTAGGTAACAGCTCCGCTGGTGGATCCGGTCAGAAAAGGAAAATATTTTATGTGGGGTGAGTAGTGCAAGGTAGTGTTCATCTATCTAAATGGGATGTTGGTTAGTTCTCTAGTTCTCAGGATGGTAGAGTAAAGGGTATTGTTCGAGGTTTTTTGTGATGCTTCCCATCTAGTCATGGGGTGTGTGCTGATGCAGTAATGGGTAGTGATCTCATATTGTTCTACATCTTTATGTCCCCATTAATGTTACTATTCCACCAATGATCTGAAAAAACAAGTGTTCTTTTTCACACTAATGTTGTGGAAACATTACCTCATTGGGGAGTGCGTTGTGGTCTTCAGGGATTATAAGAGATCGAGGTACATATTTTACAAATGAGACCTCAACAAAAGACATCAAAGGTGGATGTAGTTTCTCCAAGATTACAATTTTGAGATCTCCTGCACCTCCAGAAAGGGGAATGTTGTGGCTGATGAATTGATCATGATGTCATAGAAGGAAGTGGTCTGGGAATAAGAAGATGGTTGGAGGGAGATGGAGGAGTTGGATAACTTTCACATATATGCATGAATGGATGGTGGTAGAGGGCATATATTTCATACGATAGTATAGTCATATATAAGGCAAGTGGTGCAAGAGTATCTATGGGTTGAATCAAAGACGGAGGTGAGGTGTGATCGCATTGACCATGGTGATGCCCCAAAGGGATGGTCAAAGGATTGTCATAATCAGATGTTGTTCTGTAAGAATCTATTAGTTCCAGTTTTAATGAATATGTAATTTCTCTATGGGTTTCACATCTCACCCCAATAAGTACACCCTGGAGTTTCCATGATGTAACTGGGCTTTAGGGAACATTTTTGGGGGCCTGGGGTTAAGTGGGTAGTGGCGTAGTTTGAAGAAAAGTGCTTGGTGTTAAAGAAAGTGAAGGTTGAGAAACATGTTTGGAGTGGTTTTTTGTAGCCCCATGATGTTCTCGAGTGGATGTGGGAAGACATATTGATGTTTTTTTTCTTGTTATTACCCAAGTATCAGGGAGTATATGATGCTATTTGGGTAGTAGTGGATCAGTTGACAAAATCGGATCACTTATTTGCAATCAAGGAGTCAAGGGAATTGTATGCATTATCATAGATGTATATGATTGAGTTGGTGTGGCTGCATGGAGTTCCAATATCCATCCTCTCAAATCGGGATACATGTTTTACATCACGAGTCTAGATGGGATTTCAGCATGCCTTTGGTACTCTGTTACACATCAGCACTTTTTTCCACCCTCGGACGAATTGAAAAATAGAGAGGACCATCAAGACGTTGGAGGACATGTTTTAGGCACGTGTTATTGGATTTATTGGTTCTTTGGTGATACATTTTACATTGTTAGAGTTTGGTTACAACAATATATTTCGCTCTTCCACTTTTAAGGATCTATTTGAATCTGTATACATAAGACCGTGTCATTCACCATTTTTCAAGACAAAAGTTGGGGATGCAGCTCTTCTTGGTCTAGAAACGGTGCAGAGTATGAAAAAGAAGGTTCAGATTGTATGTTAGAGGATTAAGGCAGCACATGACCAGCAGAAGTCATATACCGATTGCAGGACAAGGCCTCTGGAGTTTAAGGATGGGGACCACATATTCTTGAAGGTTTCCCCTTGATGTGGGAAAACAGAGTTTTGATAGTGGGAGTAAGCTTTATTATAGGTTCATTAGACCTTTTGAGGTGTTTTGATGAGTTGGGAAGGTGGAATATCAGCTAGCATTTCAGTACATATGGGGAGGGTCCATGACGACATTCATGTCTCCCAAATTTCTCTATATCATCACAATGACTCCCATGTCATTAATTGGGGAGATTTGGATATCGAGGAAAATGTAATGTTCGTGGATCAACCAGTGGAGATCCATGATCATTAGGATAAGGTGTTTTTTTTATAAAACATTCTCTTGGTTTGCATTTTGTGGAGGAATGATGTCCTGTAGAAAGGTACTTGGGATAAAGAGATGCAGATGTGTGCCCAGTACCCAAACTTGTTTTGAGTTTTCTCATTTATTTTTCTTTGTGATGTAATGATTTATCCTTGATTTATATGAGAAGAATTTTTTCCTTGTTATTTGACGTATGATAATGTACGAACTTATGAGTAGGGGAGGACCTGATCCCTAATCAAGATGCATTAATTCAGATGTGATTAAACCCATGAAGGCGAGTCAGTGTCACCCAAAGAGGATATTATCTTAACATGTGAGGAATGAATTCCCTAATTCATATTTTTTTATAGCGACTTTTGGTAATTCAATGATAATTCTTGTGGTTGTTTGGGTTGGAAAATCTTGGAGGATATGTTCTTGGATGTTGGGGATTCACTCCGACGTGGTTTTTTATCCTAGAGTTGTATCATATGCGATTGTTGTTAAGTGCCATATTTCTTATGGGGTTGGTTTTGTGTTCTCTAGGTCTATAATAGTTTGACAGGTATATAATGAAATTGACTGGAAATATGTGGCCCATTATATAGAAAAAATCTAGTTTTGGGTTGTTCTAGGAGGCAACAATAGCTCATTTCAAGAGTTTACCAAATTTCTGGTTTTTTTATCAGTAGCTCAGCGTCGATAGGTCCAGAAATCAAACGTTTGAGGCATCAGTAGGTCAAGGGAATTAGTAGGTAGAGGCATTAGTAAGTCTTTCCATCAGTAGGTCGGGATAATGGTAGTTCAATGAGTTGGTATGTTAGGTTCTCAGTAGGTTGAGGTTTTGGTTGGTTAGGGTGTTGGTAGGTCAAGGTGTCGGTAGGTCAGGGCATCAGTTGTTCAAGGGCATCAGTAAACTTAGGCATCATTAGGTTAGGACGTTAGTAGGTCTAGGTGTTAGTAGGTTAGGGCTTCAGTAGGTCAAGCGAGTTAGTAGGTTCAGGGAATCAGTAGTTTGAGGCATCAATATGTTAGGGTGTCGACAGGTTGAGGCGTAGATATGTCATGTGCATCGGTAGGTCGAGGCATCTATAGGCATGGGAATCAGTATTTCGAGGTCATATCTAAGTCAATGGCATCAGTAGGCTAGGGTGTCATTAGGTAAAGGCATCAATAGGTTGAGGGATTCAGTAGGATGAGGCATCAGTAGGTTAGGGCATCAGTGAGTGATGGAGTCGGTGAGTCAGGGCATCAGTGAGTTAGTTCGTCCGCATGTTAGGGCTTCGGTGAGTTAGGCATCAATAGATTATGTTGGTGGCTCGACACTGGTAGCTTAGTGTTAGTGGCTCATTGTCTGTATCTCAGTGTGGGTAGATCAGTGTCCATGAATCACTATCAGTTGCTCAGTGCCGGTAGCTTAATGTCTGTAGCTTAGTGTTAGTGACTCGTTGTCTGTGGCTTTCTATCCATGACTCACCCTTCGGGGACCCATTTTTGGTTTTTCCCATTTTTTCCATTTCTATTCCTTTGACACTGTGTTTGATGTTAAATGCTTTAAATTCAATATTAAATAGTTTTGGGCCATTAAAAATGGTATTTATCTTTTAAAAATCTGAAGATTTTTTTGAATCCTAAACTACATGGTCTTGGTCGTGATCCGCCATTAATGGCCTTTGAAACCATTTCTCTATAGATTTTGGATCTGGCCATTCTAAATCTAAATCTTCCCTTCCTTTTAACCCTTCTATTTTCTCTTGGTGTGCCGAGACCCTTTCTTCTCCAAACGATCCATGCACTTATGTTGTAGCCACCCTATTTAGATTTCCATGAAGTCCCCTACTCAAGTAACCCCTCTTTTTTGGTGAAAGGAAGAGTTTTGGTCACCTATTGTTCCATGTAGGGATTTAGTTCGTCTCTATTTTAATTGTTTATCATGTGGGGTGGTTTTACTCTTTTAGCCTTTTGAATAATGATGAAACTGATTTAAAGAAGATAATAAGAAGAAATAAACAGGGTCGTGGGAGTAAGATGATAATGATCATTTTGTTTTATATGTTATCCTTGATCCATGTTCTGAATCATATGGGTTGAATTCTTATGAAAATAAAGGTCATTGTTGGTCTCAATTTGTGAACCAATATGAAATGTGAATCACTGTTGTATGACTAATAATTAGGTTAATTATGTATACTCGGTTAAATGAATGGATTCCCCAACATAAAATCTATTCTGTGATCAAACCTAATTTATAAAGTGGAATTAAAGAACAATTTCTAATAAATATGAATAATCACTTCCATGGTTGTGTGGTTGTGTGTTATGTTTGGTTATGTTCATCCTTGTGTCTGTGTTGGTATGTGGTGTTTTATCTGGAGGTGGGATTGTGTATATGGGGAGTTGTGATGGTATCTCATTCTGAGAGATTTATTTATTTTTGGATTAATAAACTTGTTATTTAGAGGGAATACATCTAGGATGTGGTTGGGTAGTGGGGTTGTAGGACTGGGTTGTGTGATGTATATGTAAAATAAAGTGTGTTGTTATGTTGTGGGGCTACCATGTTTGATTGTGAGAGGAAGGATTAGTTGAGATAACTTTGAATAATGTTTTGGGTAGTTTCATTCTTTGTTTGACATGGTAGTGGTTGGTTTGGTTGATTGTCCTTATAATGTTTTTAGTGATTTGTAGTTTCCCAAGTGTCTTTTTGATGAGGCCCATGTTTTTTCAGTCGAGACATGTGGTTGTTGTGGCTTATGTGTCTGTGAGTGGGATGTGTGTGGTATGTGGCCTAGGTGTGTATGAGAGGGTTTTGATAGCGGGGCTTATGGAAGAGCATGGTAGAGTCAGGACGTTCGCCATTAGGGATGAGAGGTTAACAAGTAGGAAGTGGTGCAGGGTACCCAAATATCGATGTGCTTACTACATTAATTTACTTGACTTGGGTTATTTAGTGAGCATGCCTTTGTGATTTTGGGGAGGATAGTATACCTTGATAGGTTATTTTGAGTTTCTATTGTTTTTTTATAGGTTCATTAGTAAAATTCTCCCACTTATGCATGAGAGACTTTGGGTTTTCCCTACTGAGTATACTTGTTTGATCATCCTACATATATAAAACAATTTTCTTATTTCTTTGGAGAATATGTGGACCGTGCTTGGCATTAATAGCTTGAACATTGGGGATGGTTGTTGTGTCACTAATTAATTTTAATTTGGAACATTCATTAGAGTTTTCTTTATATTCTTAACAGTTTAACTTTAATAATGCATGTGGGATGGATTTTGGTCTCTTTATATATATATTTCTTGGAGTTGTTTGAGGCTGATACATCTTATCTTCTGATCCTGGTTACTATAAAAGGGTAATTCCTCCCATTCTTTTAAGACATTTCTATACCATTGGTTCTGGACGCCACCCCATGAACTATTGGTGGTGGGACTAGAGGGTCTATAACACCCTTTCATCTTGAGGAAGGAAGGTATCGACATATTTTCATCCCTTCCCTCTTCTTGATAGAGTAGGGTTGTGATAATTTAGTAATTTAATATTAATTTTTTACATAATGGTAAGTGAAACATTTATATTAATTAAAATTATTGTTGTAAAAACGATCATACTTAGTTGTTCAATATAGAATATAAGGTGTAGAATTAGCTACCATTATTTCAAAGTAAAATTGGATGGACATATTTCAACCATTTAAACCATAGTAACACTTTTTATAATTTATTATGATAATATTCCATGAATTTGGACTATAAAAAATGTTATGTGAAAAAAAAGAAAAAAAGAAGCATTAATTTATTTAATATCTATAAAAATTTCAGATAGGGAAAATGATAATATTTTCTGTTAAAAATATTATTTTCAAAGGCAAATAAGTTTTTTATCACTATATTTTATTTTAATTTTTTAGATATAAAATAACTACTTAAAATGATTAAGAAAAAAAATACATGATTTAATTAGTTAATAATTAAAAAATTAATGATACTAAAAAAATAAGAAGTGATTTGAATTGAATGAATTATTATCTAAAATTATTTTTTATATTAAACATTAATTTCAGATAGTTTTGAATCAAATATATTCAAATTGAATCATTTTATTGATAATTTTAAATCCAAAAATAAATAATGTCAAAATTTGCATTAATGTTATTTTATAATAAATGATATTTTATTAAATGGTCTAAAAGTTATATAAATATTTTATTCCATTTTATTTTTAAATGTTAATAAATAAATAAAAAAATTAATTAAAGGTTAATTTTTTATTTTATAATGAACATATTGACCCATAAATAGTAACAAATTTGTTACCATAGTTAGGTTTAATGAATTGTTTTATGTGTCAGCTACGCTTCTATTAAAATTAATTTCCAACACACATGGGATTATAATTTTTCAAATTAGATATAATATAATGAATATGCATGTCTAAATATTAAAATAATTACCACTTTTATTTATTCTTAAGGGATAAATCACCTAGGATGGAAAATCAGAATCCATAAAAAATAAAATGGTAAAATTTTGGAAACAAAGAAGATAAGGAAAAAAACATTGATATAGAAATTATTTTTGATTAGTGGATGTGTTTCTAGATCATTTTTACCCCCCAAAACATTATTATTCAATTCTTGATCCATATGAGGGTTGTGAGACCTCCCAATAATGAAGAATTTTGATTATTCACAAGCATGATGCTCCTCCTAAACTATATAAGGGAACTCACTCATCCCCTTATTCTCACTTTAAAACCACTTTGGTTCTACCTATACCTTCACATATAAATCAAAAAATATACCTCTATAAGTCCTAGATGATTTATTTTTGGACAAAATCCATCATAAGAAGATCCCAGTTTGAACCAATGGAAGATACTCGAAGATGTTGAAATCTTCATCCATAAGCGTGTTTATTTTATGTCATTCACCACCTCCTTCAATTTTTTTATAATACGTCTGTATAAAAAATTAGTATATTACATATAAATAAATGTTTTTTTATTTTTTGAACTAAAAAACATAAACCTTCCAAAAATGGGTTATGAAATAATTGTTCATGTGTATAGAAGACTAACTTCTCATGAATCAATGTCATTTATTTTTCTATTACCACCTCTGATGGTTGTTTAACATGATAGATATAAATTATATATAGTATATTTACTACATTATTATACCTAGGGATTAATTATATCATATATAAATTATTACTTTACATTTCTTATGAGAGACGATAACATCCCTCATGAGTACCGTAGACTACCACCTTACAAAGCGATTTGATTCCTCTCTCACCAACTCATTACTTGGAAGGTATTAAGGATTAATTTTAATTATTAATTTTAATTTTAATTAAATAATTATTACATTCATGACATATTCATAATTATGTAAATATAAAATTTCATTTTTATACATAATGATGATGACATCATTTGTACACATGTGGACTATCGCCTTCACGATACGATGTGATTCTATTTTCATCACCACACCACATGGATAATATACATAACTATATTTAATGAAATAAAATTGTGTATGTTATATCATTATCAATATATAATGGCAATATATTACTTACACCATTTACTTATTGATCATTGAAAAATAGAAAACATTACTAATGCGTACGTACAACCTCCAAACTCTATGTGATTGTAACATGATTAATTACCATAACCAAAGATCATGAATGGTTTTTAAAATATAATTTATTTATAAATATTATAATTGTTTTATGTTTATTATTTTGGTGATGATTAAAGACTATAATATTTGAAAAAAACGCTCTTTAATTTCAATACATGCAAAAGAAAACAATGAAATTAACACCTAAAACATAGAAAATAATCAATAATTATATTTATTGAGTGATATGATGTTATAAAATAATAATATATGTTATTATAAATAATAGTTTTGTTCAGGAATAAGTAAATGAAATTTTTTATCCACTATACATGTGGTTAATGAAGTTATAATCAAACGTAGGTGTAAGGGAAGGGATTTCGTCTCAATTTACATTCCATTGAGAGTTATTTGTTTTTATGCGCCAATTAAGTTGTATGTTCTTTATATAATACAAATTTAACATGTAATATCATGAAAAATTAATATTTCATGGTATTTTATGTTACATTTTGAATTATTTCATCAAATTCAATTTGACATGAAAACCATCAAATTGTAAATGCTCTTTTTCACAATCTCGCATTCTTTTGTGATTATTAACATTATCTTGAAACTATCAATTTCTTTTAATATTTTTCTTCATTCTAAATTAAATTTATCAAATTTAGCCATATTCTTATGTTATTTATATGATTATTTCCTAAAAAATTTACCAATTTTACATATGGTGTTTAAATTGAATGTTATTTAATTATCTAAGGAAATACTGATAAATATGTATCCTTCACTAAATAAATATATTTGATAAGGTATAATGTTTATGAATTAAATTTATTATTAAATATATATGAAATAAATTGGACATGGAATACATGAGTTAGTGATTGGTTAATTAAATCACCCTATGCATTATTAATCTCATACGAAAAATCAGTTATTCAAAAACCCTTTTCATTAGTAACCAAGTATTTTTTAACACTCTCTGGATTGATCTCGATTATAAGTGTTTGGTTAATGGTCCTGAATAACATCATATGGGTTTTTACCCATTATTTTTAAAAATTTATAGTGGAGAGATCATACTGGTAAATTTTTCATATGCATGGGATACATGAACACTAAGTATTAAGCATTGAATTCAATCAGATATAGTTATTTTTAACTACATGTTTTTATCTATAACATTATGTCAAGATAAATTTCAATTTCGGTTCATTGATTATTTATAGTGTTTTTAATTATTTACATTAACAGATTTATTTTTCTGTATCTAGTTATTTAAAATTAATTAGTTCATAATTATTGGAATTTCCATTTTGATTCTACTTATTGATTAATGATAGATTCATTTTTATATAACCCTTAATGGGAATTTTTCCTCACCCTAATTTTTTTACTTTGTCTAGGATACCATTAAGTTTAATATGATATGTAAGGAATGGTATAATAGATAAAATAATGTTACCATGAATGAAAAATACTAATTTTTAGTTTGTGTATTCAAATTTAATGTATGTTTAATGTATATATCTAATTTTCCAAGACATATAAACTATTTGGTCCATTTAGTATTTTATTCCATGTATGTTATGAAAATGTAATGGTACCAAGAAACATTTTCTGGGATGCCTGGTTCGGGATAACTACACATTGTATCTAAGGATGTTTAATAAGAAACATAGAATCATGATTTAGGAAAAACTAGTTCTCTGAATATAACCCTATGATACACTTTTTGTATAAGTATAGTATTACATCCAATTTTTTTGGAAATTAATAGATTATGATAATTTTCAATGAAAATACATATCTATTTGGATACATTATGTGGATGTGGTTTCAGAATAGATGTACCTAAGGGTAATAAAATCACAAAGGGTGTATTGGGCCTAAAATGTGCATCACCTAGTAAACAATAATGGGACTTATTATGATCCTAGTTTGACACTCATGGGGGATATATTTATGATAAATTATAATTTTTACAAACACTTATATTTGTTTTGGTTGTAAACGCATCCCCAAAGATACATTTTTTTATTATGAGATTAGAAACACCTGAAATTTTTTATTTGATTAAGTATTTCATTTATTTTGAGATTATAAATTATGTTTCAAAATGATGTGATCTAATCTAATATATATTTCCCTTAAAAAATGGGGAATATAATATGGAATGTGAACCTCACAAATGAAAATTATCCAAAGTGTAATAATGATCATATCATCTTTGGTTATAATAATAATAATCAAACAGAACTATTATCCCCAACCTTCTTTTCATATCAGAAAATATTAACATGTGATAATAATGTAAATATATAATTATATAATTACTATAGATTTTATGGAATGAAATAGAAGTAGTGGATGATATAAAATATGATTAATATGGTGAGGAATATAAATACTTATTTTACCAAATATTATACATGTGAGAGGAAACACCTTGGTACATGATTAAAAATAAAATAATATTGAACCATGTGTGAATAAATAGTCCACCATGATCATGGTTTCAATGGTGGAAAAATGGTTTAAAAATTTTAATTCTTCAACTCAAAGGAATGGGGCACTATGAAAATGAATTCCCTAATTATGAAAGGAATATTCCTTAAATAAATCTAATAGATCAAAGAAAATCTTATTCAATTAACTCATAAAATGTATTATGATTAATGTCATTGTGTTTAATCCAAAAATCATGCCATTTGAGTATTTTACCATTGATATCTTGGTTATAAGAATTATTAATTGTATAAGTAATATACAATATAACATTTTCATTATGGATTTTATACCATGTGATTAATGGTATGATGGATACAAAATTATTCTGTGGTAGGTTGATCTTCTTGTAAAACACATATTGTGGAAAATATATCCCTTAATATCTTCTAATTTGATATAATAATATTTAAATTATTTGGTAATTGATATAGAAAAACCAAATTGGATAGTACATACTCCCTTGGAACTAATTAATGATTCCATGGCGAATATTTTTATTCTTGATAGAGATACACTTTTTTAATTTATGGAATATATCAAACAATATGTGTTTTAATTAATTAATGAGGAATATTTTATTCTTACAATATGTTTTATAGCAATTTATGTTATTATTTAATATCAATAAAATACATGATGAACATATTCACATGTTTGTTATGTGAATATTATGATCCACTTATTGTTTTTTGAAGAATAATTATATGTTCATTTTGGAAAATCAATGGGATTCTTTATAATTATTTGGATCAGGAACTTTTGGTAGGATCATGTGGTTTACCATTTATTAATTGGTTTATGTTGAAATTTTTATTATATTGTATAGATTAATTTATTAATTCACTATATGATGATTTATGAGTAATTGATAACATGTGATAACCATATCAGTATTTCAAAATAGTCAAAAATTAGAAAAAGAACTTTTCACTATTTAATGGTTATTATGACTTGTTAAATGTGAATTTTAGTGCATCATGCATAAAAATATTCATTTTTGGATATTTATTTATTTGAATATTGGATGAACTCTAAATTTATCGTAGAATAACCAAAGGGGGAAATTATGATTAAGAAATTGAAATATATCATGTTTTTATATTTCATTATAATCATTCAACATAAAAGTTTTGTTATTTGAACTATATTTTATACCCTGATAGGGCATGACTCATGGTATGAATTTTGAAAACCACTTCACCTTCAAATTTTTTTCATCATTAAAGAAAAATAACATTCTCTCCCTTTCCCATAGAAAAGTATGAAAAAATTGAAATCTTGATCGTGAGATAACAATTTTACTTAGTTCACTCTCACTAGGCTATGTCTAAGGAGAATACAATAGTTATGATTCAATGTACCAAATACAATAATGATCACTTACAATTTACAAGGTTCGGGAAAGATCAGTTCTATGCCCATGCCCACTTCCTTTACATGATTTAGGTTGAGATCACTACTTTCCCAAGGATCACTCCATAGGTTTCTTTCTCTGGATCACTCTTAGTGTAAAAGATCACTATATTACTCTTCCTTTGTTCAATTCAATCAAATAGATCAACACAAAGTTATTGGAATTTATTTTCATTCATTATTTATAACAAATTCATTATTAAATATATGTGGATGGTATGTTGAATATCTTTCCATGTTTCTCCTTAAAATCTATGAAAACACTTGGACGAAACACATCCACTTTCCAGAAAAATATATTAGACTAATCTTTACTGTTGAAAAAAATTTCCGCCTATTTGGAATTATCATCATGTTATAAAAAATAGTCCTTTCACCACATTTAATGTAGTAGTGAATAACATCCTTTTTCAAGTATTATTGAATGGTGAAGATCCTATGTCACCTTCTTCCCCTTATGATTTTAGATGTTTCAATGATACTATTCACATGGAAATGTAATCGGTTATCTCCATATGCAATAATATAGTGTTATATCCATGTAAGAGACCCTAGAACCAACCCACTTGTGTGATATCCTGGAATGTATCCCTGCATGAGAACTTGTCACAAACCCCTATTGCATTGCATGAGTCCCCTAGCATGAACCCCTAGTTCCTTGTGTGTGTCACACCATTCAAGAGTCCCCTTTGGTGAACCCCTTGTTCCTTGGGTGAGTCCCACTCTCCGTGATTCCTCAAACATGAACCACCTTCTCCATGACCCCTGGCGCAAACCTCGTTTATTGTGAACACCTAAGCATTCCGTGAGTGCCACTCTACTTGAGTCCCCTAGCATGAACCCCTAGAATAAAACCCCAGTTCCTTTCACTAGTCCCACTATGATTGAGTCCCCTAGCTTGAACATCATTTTCCGTGAAGCCCTGGATCAAACCTCCTTGGTCACTAACCTATGGGATGAACCTACTTCTCCATGATTATCTTCTCTAGATGAGCTTCAGATCAATATTTTAATAAAAAAATCATCAGTGTTTAAGGAAAGGTCTTGGGATATTTGTATGTGTATTTGCACCACCATAAAATCCAAAAATCATTCAAAACTATCCACCTTATTAGGTTCACGTACTCCTAAAAATCATGGAGAGAAGTCTGCTCATGCTTTGCGTGTGATCTGAGAACAAGTCTTATTTAATCATTTTCACTATGGGTGAGTCCTCGATCGACATTTGTTATTTTTTCAATTACATGGTGTGATTTAGAATCAGTGCTTTACATGAGTCCCTGGTAATCATTCATTATTTTTCACAATTCCTAAGATAGAGAACACAATACAATTATTCACTTTGTGGGTTCTTCAACAATTGTGAACTCTTCTATCAATTCAATAATTTTCCTTCATATTCATGTGCTTATGAGAGTCCTTAACATGAGTCCTATTCAGGATTTGTGCAATATATGGGTGAAAGAACCAGAGACAATCATGAGTTCTATGAAAGGCCCCTCAACAAGATCCAAATAAAATCATGAGTGATGCATAATACCCCTTATTGAGATCCAAATACAATCAAGTTCATTTCAAAATATCTCACTACAAGACTCCAAATCAATATTGTGAAATCATGATATTTCAATGTTGTTCTCTTCCAATGCTTTTTAGGATCCATCGCATGTTCCAAAGGAAACTATGTGTGTTTTACATGATCTCATTCTAAGATTAGTTCAACACTCAAAATTTTTTAGTTTAGTTCATCATTCGTGCAAACTCTTCATGCCTTAGATATCATGTATATCATGTGAAATCTTTCGATATTAATTTTTGTTGTCTTAAAACTCTTTTTGTTACACATGGAGAGTTACAAAGGAATGTATGAGTGCCACACATCATTACATTGGGAGATCAATTCAGCACTTGTGTAACTCTTCACGGGTTCTTTAACAACAATACTTTTTCAATAACTAGAAAACATGTCAAAAAACAGAATCATCCAAAAATAACCGTCATAAGGGATTTTTGGCTAACAATATGATTCATTGTGTTTGTTGAAAAATCTTCTCATTTTGATACCACATTATATAATCTTCCATAATATTCCAAAAATTTTCTTCGTGTCATTACGATAGCGATCATATATTTAATCAACAGACAACCCAAGCCCACATGATTCATGCCTGACGTGATAAACAAGATTATAATCAAATGTTTATTAATGAAACTCTTCATTTCATTAAAGAACCACAAATATTAATTCTTCTCAAACATAAAAAATCATGATATATAATTTTGGATTGATCATATATTTCATCATCAAAATTATAGATCTCCCTACTCCGTTTCCCCCCTATTAGCCTCTCCCCTATCTTGATTAAGAAACTTTATCCCTTTTCTAGCACAATTTATCCCCCATTGTCAGTGAAGCCAAATGTTACTTCATTGTGGTATGAAATAAGGTAAAGAACTCATATAAACATATTCGGGAAAACTACATAATATATTAGGAAGAGGGGGTCCCACATCCACACTTTTTCAAGTGTGTGGAGTCCCATTGATTCCATGTTCTAGTCGATTCCATTCAAATTACATTATGGGTAATGGATTTGTAATAATTATTGAAACATATTGTCCTGTTGGCACATAATTGAATTTCACAAACCCTTTATTCACCTTATCCTAGATGAAAAATACTTTTTATCAATGTCATTTTACCTATAATGATGAAATTTATTTTCACTATGATTTGTAGAACATGAAATATAACAATCAATTCTGATTAGAGAATTCACTTTTACTGAAATATAATAATGATGTTGCTTTATCCATAATTACTACATGAATTCTTTAGTTGATGTAATATATTTATCTTATATTATGATCAATGAAATGAAGTCATGTTTCATACATATTCAATAAATACACAACGTTCTAAGATAGAACACACAACTTGACATTTATTTTATATTAACTACTGATCCAGCCCAATCAACATCTCTGTAGCCCAATAATTTTTTTATGATTTATCATTATACTGCCAACTAAAATAAATGGTTCCTTTCATATTACAATGTATTATTTTTTCTTGAATCATGTATATTTTGTTGTGATTACATTGAAATTGTGCAGCTTGACATGTGGGAAAAAATATTTGGTTGTGCCTTTTTTAGGTACAATAGGCTTTCAATTATCTCCACGTATTCTATGAAATTAACCTCTTTTCCATTATCATACCATGATATCTTCATTAGGGTATCCACTAGAGTCATCATATACTTGTAATTTTATATTAAAAATCTAGTCAAAACATCCTTGGAATATTTAGAATGATAAATTATTGTTTCATTCATTCTTTATGTCACCTTTAAACCACTGAAAAAACCAGTGTCCCAATTTTTGACATTTTGAAATCACTATTAATGAATTACTTGAACTAATTACACTGAGATTCATCTGATCCAAAAAATATTATGTCATCAACATATACAAGGACCATCATCCATTGATTACTATCATTGTTTAGATATATCTTGTAATCAAGTCCACCATGACGAAATTGAGATTCTTCAGAAATATATCTAATCATAAATATCCTAATCATGGAGAATTATTTAACCCATATATCACCCTATTCAATCAAAAAAATCTTTTCTCATCTTCATGAATATGAAAACTACCTGGCTATTCAATATAAACTTCTTCTTCTAGGACCCATTCATAAATTTGGACTTTACATCCATCTTGAAAACATTGTACTTTCATTACAAAATTATGGACATAATTAATATAATGGTTTCGAGGCACGAAATAGGTGAGAATATTTCATCAACATAGATACCCTCTATCTGGGAGTATCCTTTCAACACCAATCTTTCCTTTTTTGAATTAATGTTCCATATTAATTTATCTTGTTGTGAAAGACCCATTTGGCCCCAATGACATTCTTATTTGTTGGCCTCGAAAAAATCTCCAATGTATGATTCTTCTTAATATGGTCAAGCTCTTGATTCAATTCTTGGACCCAGTTTTAATCTCTAGATAATTCCTCAAAACAATTAGGCTCCACAAGTGATAATAATGATACTTGATGTAGAATCTTTATTCAATGTGTCTGTACTGGTATTGTCTGATTAAAGTTTATTTCATGTTTATAAATTTCGTCTCTTCTATTTGATCATTGTACATAAATGTGTTTCTGATAATCCTTTTAATTATCTAAATCTTCTCCTGATACAACCTCTAGAATCAGAATATCCCCTTCTCTTCTAATATCTTCATCAATTTTAACATGAGAGTAATTAATTATTTTATAAATATTTTAATCATTATCTATTATAGTTATATAATGTATTTAAACTACCATTCTCAGCATCGTATTGAAGACTTTATACTCTTCTCTTTTTATTTAGTATCCATGAAATATCTTCTCATATTTTTCATATTTAAACATCCTGTTATTCTCGATATCGAGAATGAAACACATAATTTTGAAGAATTGAATGTACGCAAATGTTGGATTCATTCCATACAGAAGATCATACGGAGTCTCCACTTCTTTTATATATATTAATGTTTTATTTGATGTGTAGACTAATTTTATCACAACTTCTTTACAAAAATTCTCTACATGATCGTTCCCAATGACCATTGTTCTACCAATATTGTTGATAATTTGATTTCTTATCTCAACTACTACATTATGTTGTGGAGTTCATACAGCTAAAACATGAAACCTTATCCCACGTGTCGTGAGATAATCCCCCACTTGGATATTTTTGAACTCTGTTCCATTATCCCGTCGTATCTTCTGTATTTTTTGACATAACAAATTTTCAACATCCCTTCGATAAAATCATATGAAAACAAACACCTCATATTTGTGGGTGATGATTGAAACACATTCCATTATATTAATATCATCAATGAAGAAAACATAATATCACCTCCCATCAATATCCCTTGGTGAAATAGGTCTGCACACATCAATATTCACCAACTCAATCAGTTTTGTTGACCTTTTCTCTTTTTTCATTATATGTATTTCAAATGATCTTCCCTTGTTGGCAAGAATCATAAGAATTAGTATAGTCACATGATAACATATGTAGGTCTTGAGCATGACCATATTTAACCAGATCGTCCTAGGAAATTTTGCTCAAGTGATCAAGACATTTAAGCCATAACATGTTTTCTTGTTCCTTGGATAGTAGGTACATATCATATTCTCCACTAAAAAGTTATATATTCCCTTTCATATTCATCCCATGTAAAACCAATGCAACATAATTTTCCTTGATGTCACATAATTTCATAGAAAATATTATGGAATTTCTTATGTCACATAGTTGACATACACTAAGGAATTTTTGAGTCAGAATATCATCAATTAAGACAACAACATATTTCGTGTCTTTTCCCCCAAACATGGTATCTCTATAACCAATGACCCTTAGGCATTCATCATTAAAAAAATCATATAATACATTCTTTATCGTACCTAATTCTGACACCAGATCCATATTTACTATCATATGAGTTGTGCACCAACTATCAATGATCCCTATTCCAATGCGATCTGATCCTTTAAAATAAATCTCTACAACCACTACTTGTTCATATCTCTTATTTTTTATCCATGTTTTTGACTTTATTCCCATTATATATTGATGATAAATATCTTCCACAAAGTATGATGGTCCAACTTCATATTTTAGAGATGTAAATTTATTTCTCATTTGATGACACACTTTTCTACTGCTTATGATAAAAAATATTATGCTTCAGCACATTACATTTCAGGATTGGTGATCAATATCTATAAATGTGCCAACATCATCCAATCTTGAAATAGTGACCATAAAATGGTGATCTAGAATATTGATCTCTATATGGTTACCTCTATTGATTGTTCCCTTCAGTGCCTATTGTTAATAGAACATAAAACTTTTTAGTGTCCCATTTTTTCAAAAAAATAGCATCTAATGTGGGGAGAAATCCTATGTGGAAATATTTAACTTCTAGTTCTCCCTCAGGATTTCTAAATCATATAATTTTGATTTATACCCTTATAAATAATCAATTTTAGAGAGAGAGAGATAGAGAATGTGGTCTAACTTGAACCATGAATTCTTTCTATTTTTGATGAATCCCGATACATGTGGTATTATTGTGATCAATCATTTTACTTTCTTGAAACTCCTATTTCTACTTCATAGGAACTTTGAATTCAAATTTTATGGTTTCATTCACATTTTTATCCTGCATTTCTTGAATAAAGAGTTTCTATTGATCTTTCAAATTCCTTCGTATACTGACAACTTCCTCATCATGTTCTTTGATACAAATGATTTGACGTTTTCCAGTGCCTGTCAAAATATCAATTTATTTTTTCTTTTCTTCAATTTTGATATCGTACTCACCAATATTTTTTGAGCTCTATTTCAATTAAGACTTCATTTTTTCAATTTCATTATTTAGATTAGTCTTATCTTAATAATTCTACTATATATAATGTTTGGCATCACGATCCATTTTTTTGGATTTCATTAATTTTTCTCTCCAAACAACTATTTCCGCAAGTGAATATTATAATTCATCTTTCGTATCAATAATTCATTCATCTTCTTCGTCATTGGAGTCTCTTTCTTCCCTTTTATAAATTCTATAGGAAACTTCCTCCATAGAATTTGTTTCATGATCTTTACAGTCCTATGACTCTTCATCTCTATATTCTTCTGAACTGAACTATTTTTTTGAAAGTATATTCTTCTTTCTAAAGAAATTTTTCTAAACTTTATTTCTTACCATTAACATAGAATTAAGATTTATTCCATGGAATTTAAAATTCATCCTTATCATCAACTTAAATCTTGTTAGGGGACCTTGTTGAAAGATGTCTACCCTTTCCAAATTGAAATCCCATATGTGGGAGTTTCCCTTTGAACATTCCCTCTCATATTTGTAAATTTTATGAAATGAATGGCATGAATTCATCTGTAACTTCTTTTTCCTGCCCATATTTGATAGTGATCTTCTTCAGTGCCTTGAATACCACTTATTTAGACTTACACTTTTCCATAGACTCATTGTCATAATTTCTAATCTCGTATGCAACAATAGTATGATGCATGCTATCCAATGTCAGCTACTTTAGATCATTATCTTCAAATATATAAAAATTTGGATTGAACGAATTTGTATTTATTCTCAAGATGAACTCCAAAATCATTACATATTCAATAATTTCTCCAATAACATGAATTTATTCCACAAAAACATTCTTCTAGTCAAAGAATACGTCAAAAAACTCATTCAGGTACATTCTATGATTGTCATACATTCTCCATCGAACATTCATCTTTGCATCCCTAAATTTTGAGTCAACCCAATAAATATTTAATTTTTTTTACCCCATATAATTTGATGACATACATTAAATTCCCTTTGTATAGATATAATTAAATAGGTCTTCCCCTAATAAATTTATTTATTTAGCATTAGAATTCAATTACCTTCAGTAAGATTCTGATTAAGTACCACTGTCAATCATGGAAAAATTTCTTACTTCACTACCATAAATACATCCATTATACATGATTAGAAGTAGAGTTACTTCTAAATCTTCCATAATTGAAAATTTTTCCATCAAAGAGAGGAATCCCTTTTTGATTGAAAACCTCTATTTCTTCTACTAAGAGGGAACAAATGTCTTTCAACCTTTATATGTGATACCATTTTTTATCCCAACATGGTTATATATCTTGAGAGTCAGTGAATCATGGTATGATATTTGAAAAAAATACCCCTTTTGATATTTTTTCATCATTAAAAAAACACTCTTTTCTCTATTTCGCATAGAAATGTGTGAAAAAAATTTAAATCATGCACGATACAAATTTTTTTTACTTAATTCACCCACATAGTGATATGTCCAAGGAGCATATAATGGTGATGTGTTGATTTACCAAATCCACTATTGGTTAGAAAAAATTTAAATGATTTGGTCTACATAACTTATATGTCGAAACTCACAACCTTTAAAATATTTAAGGTCATCTCACTCGATTCCCAAGGTTAACTCCATATTTCTCTTTATCTGGCTCTCTGCCAGTGGAAAGGATCAATGTCTTCCTTTCCTATTCCTCACTGATCCGGTAATGATCCACCCATAATTTATTGAAATATATGTCCCTTAATTATTGAAAATGAATACATCCTCTTTTTTATGTAGATGATCTATTGAAGCTCTTTATATGTTTCTCCTTTACTTCTGTAAAATCATCTGGACACAACATTTCCACTTTCCAAAAAAATTGAAAAAACATCTCTTTAATGTAGACATAATAATTACCTAATCTTTGGTAAGATGTTCATTTGATTCCAAATCATTGATCCTCCTCTCATAATGTAGTAGTTAATAACATCCTACTAGATGTATTGTCGAATGGTGTAGATCCTATGTCTTATTCATCTCTTTTAGAATTAATATGCGATAATGATACTATTTACAGGGCAATGTAAGCACATATCCATGAACAATATTCTATCATGATTTCCATGTGTGATTCCCCAACACATAACCACTTATAAGAGATCCTGGTGCATATCCTTGTGGGAGACCCTTGTGTGAACCCTTGGTGCCTTGTGAAGGTCTCACCTTGCATGAGTCCCCTAACATGACCTCTTGGGGCCTCACATGAGTCTCTCTTTATGCCATTCATCTGGTGAAAACCATTGGTTCCATGTGTGATTCCCACTCTCTACAAGTCCTCTAGTGTGAATCTCCTTCCCCATGATCCTCTGGTGCTAACCTCCTTCATTGTAAACCCCTTGCATGAACCCCTGGTTCCTTACTCATGTACTACATTGATCTAGTCCCCTGTCATGAACCCCTGGAACAAACCCCAATTTTTTTCTTGATTCCCACTTTGAGAGAGTCCCTTGGAATGAACCAACTTTTCCACAAACCCTAGGTATGAACCTCCTTCTCCTTGAACCTCTAACATGAACCTCCTTCATCGTGAACCTCTTCTCCAGATGAGCTTTAGATCAATATTTTAAGAAAAACATAATCAAAGTTTAAGGATAGGTATTGGGATATTAATATGCGAGTTTCCACATCATTAAACTCCTAAAATAAGGGACAACTGTCCACCTCATTAGGATCATGTTCTCCAAAAGATCCAGGTATGATATCTTACCATGCTTTTCATGAGATCTAGGAATGATTCTCTTTTAAACATTCGTGCTTTTCAAGAGACCTAGATCAATATTTATTCTTCACACAATTCCATGGTGCAATTCCCCATTCGTGCTTTTTGAGATTCCCTGGTCTTCATTAATGACTTTCATGATTATTCAGCACAAGTACCAAATAAAATCATGCACTTCATGAGTTCTTCAATGAACGCGAGTTCTTTAGTAATTTCACTATTTTTACTTCATATTCATATTCATCTGAAAGTCCTGAGTGTGAGTCATATTCATAATTTCTACAAGATCCATGTGTGAGGACCAAATAAATTCATGAGTGCTATGATAGACCCCCTTATTAGATCTAGAGACAATCATGAGTGATGCGTAAGACCCCTCGATGAGATCAAAAGGACATCATGTTAATTTCATATGATCTCATCGTGAAACTTAAAATCAATCAGGGGAAATCTTGTGATTTTCAATGATTTTATCTTCCAATGATTTTTGTGACCCATAACGTTTTCCAAAGACAACTACGAGATCCAAAAATTATAAAATTGTAATATTAGGTCATCACTTTCACTTCCTAAGTACAATTTATCATTCACGCTAATTATTTATGACATAGACTCAATTTTAATCAGGCAAAATCATTCAATTTGCATTTTTTTTATTCCAATGGTTTTTGTAACACATGGAGAGTTACAAAGGAAACATTTAGTATCACACATGATTACATTGTGTGATCAGTTCAACACTTGCGCTAACTCTTCATGAATTCTTTTACAACTAGTCTTTTTCAATATCAAAAAAACCCTGTCAACAAACAGAATCAACCCAAAAGAACTACCATGGGGGATTTTTTGCTAACAATATCCTTCTTTAGGTTTTTTAAAACTCTTCTCATTTTAATACAACATTAAATCATCTTCCATCATCTTCCAAAAAAATTCTTCTTGTGCTTATTAGAACAACTAGATATTTACACAACACACACTCAAAGGCCACATGAGCCATGATCATTATGAGAAAAAAAGAGTGTAATGAAATATTAATCAATGATACACAGTATTTAATTCCAAAACCACTCTTCTACATTAATTACAAACATATGAATCATGATATATAATAATGTATTGATCATCTCTTGCATCATCATATTTAATACCCCCTACCTCGTTGCTACCCCTATCCCCTTCTCCCCCTATATTGAGTAAGAAATATTCTCCCTTTCCTAGTACAATTTATCCACCTTTTTCAATGTCCCTAAAGTTTATTTTGATGTTCTCTAAAATAGGGTAAAGAATAGATATCATCATATCAGGGAACAATATATCATAAATCATGGATTGGGGGTCCTACATCCTCACATTTTATGTTTTTGGAGTCGACTGGACTCTAAAAGCCAATCAATGCCATTCAAATTCTTCTTTGGGTAAGGCCTTAGTTAGAATTTATATAACATGTTGTACTGTAGGCACATAATCCAAATTTACAAGCACTTTCACCACATTCTCTTTGATAAATGATACTTGATTTCAATGTGCTACGTCCTATAATGATGGAATGGATTTTCAATAGTATTTATAGCACTTGAATTATTGTAAGGAATTATGATCATAGAATTCACTTCAACTACCATATCATCATAATGCTTCTTCATAAATAATAACTATGTTCACAATTTAGTTGCTGAAATATATTCATCTTATTTTTTTCACAAGGAAATGATACCTTGTTTATTACATAGCCAACAAAAACACATCCTACCACGTTAGAACACTACACTTGACATTGATTTTATATTATCTTCTAGGCCAAACCAATTTGCATCTGTATAGCCTTGTAATTATTTTTTTTTGTCATTATATAGAAAAATGAAATCCACCATGAATTTTATATATCAATTCATTGTTTTCACTGAAAAGATGTGAGTTTAATTGGTATTGCTTTGATATAATTATATTTGACATGTGTAAAAACAATATTTAGTCACATAATTATTATGTACAATAAGCTTCCAATGATCTACCTATATGCTATGACATTAACCTCTTCACATTCATCATCCCATGATAACTTCATCTTGGTAGCCACTGAAGTCATCATCTCATTGAAATTATCCATTCCAAATCATGCCAAAAATTCCATGGAATATTTAGATTGAGAAATGAATGTTCCATTTTTTCTTTGTGTCTCATGTAAACCATGGAAAACATCAGTTCACCAGTCATTGGAATTTAAAACTCACTTCTCATGAATTCCATGAACTGATTACACTGAGATTTATCTAATCCACCAAATATTATTTCATCGATATATACCTGCACCATCATTCATTTATTTCAATCATTGTTAAAATATAGATTGTAATAACTCCACCACATTGAAAACTGAGATTCTTCAAAAGGTGGTCTAGTCTTTAATATCAATATCTTGGTTCTTTCTTTATCCCATATAGTTAATTCTTTATTTAACAATCTATATTACCATCTTCATGAATAGAAAAACCATTTTGATGCCCAATATAATATTCTACTTTTAAAACACCATTTAGAAATTTGGACTTGAAATCCATCTAAAAAATGTTTTACTATCTTTACACTATTATGGATAAGAATAATCTGATTTTTTTGGCCTTTAAACTAGGGAAAATGTTTCAAAAACATCGATACCGTCTATCTTGGTGTAGCTTTTTTACACCAATCATGATTTTATTCTAATTAATGTTTAATCTTTATTCAACTTGTTGTGAAATACCCATTTGGTACCAATGACATTCTTATTTGTTTTCATCAAAACAATTTCCCATGTTTTACTATTCTCAATTTGGTTAAGATCCTCATTCATATCCCATACCTAGTTTTCATCTCCAACTACATCATCAAAACATTTAGGATCCATCAGTGATAAGAACAATGCTTGATGTAGAGTCTCCATTCTTCTTGTCTTCACCTGAGCTGTCTAATAACCAATTATGATATGTTTATCAATTTTATCTCCTCTCCTTGATCTTTGTTAAAAAAATGGTTTGTAATCATCATTTTCATTATCTGAATCTTTTCTTGATTCATCATAAAGAACATGAACATCCCCTAATCTAATTATCTCATCATCATTATTCACCTGAGACTAATCATGTATTCACTAAAGAATATTCTCATTATCTATTATAGTTACATCATTTCTGTAAACTACCTTTCCCAAAAACTTATTGATGAATTTATATTATATTATATTATATTATTTTATTATCCATTAAATATCCACTCATCTCCATGATATTTAAACATCCAATGTTTCTCCTTACTCACAAAGAAACACTTACTTCTAAAGACATGAAAATACCTCAATGATGTATTCATTCCATTCCATATCTCATATTAAGTATTATATTATTTTGGAAATAATAATTCTATATTTGATGTGTAGATTGATTTTTTTCAAAACTTATTTCCAAAACAACTCTGTAAGATAATTCTCAATGATAATTGTTCTAGACATCTTATTGATAATTAGATTTCTTCTCTCAACTATTTCGTTCTACTATAAATTCATTACTACTAAAACATGATTCCTTATCCCATGTTTCATGAGATAATCATAGACTTGTATATTTGTGAACTCTATTACATTATCTTTTTAGAGATTCTGGATTATTTTAACTATCATATTTTAAACTTCAATTCGATAAGTTATTATGCAAATGAAAATTTATATTTTTGGGTTATGATTGAAATATATTATATTCTTCTAAAATCATTAATGAATATAACATAATATCTACTCCCATCAAGAACCCTTATTGAAAAAGGTCTACACACATCAATATGGACCAACTCAAGCACATTTTTTTGACATTCCCTCTTTTTCCTTATATGTCTTTCGAATGCTCTTCCCTAGTTTTCAAGCATCACACTTTCAAGTACAATATCATGATAAAATGGGGAGATCTATAACTTTATCATATTTTAACATTATTACCATGGACATTTGGATCAAGTGACTAAGGCATTTATACCATAACTTATTTTCTTCTTCCATGGAAAGAATGTACATTTAATATTCTTCACTAAAAAGGTAGAGATTACATTTTATATGCATTCCATGAAAAACCAATGAACCACCTTTTTCATTGATGAAACAAAATTTCATGGAATAGACTATCGAATGTCCTGATTCACATACTTGACTGATACTGAGCATGTTGGGACTCTAAACTTCAAGAAACAAGACATCAACACACTTCATGTCTCTTCCCCCAAAAATGGAATTTCATTAGCCAATGATCTTCCAGCCTTCATCATTACCAAATATTATGATACCTTCCTTATCGTACCTGATTCCGACACTATATCCTTACTTCTTGTCATATTAGTGGTACAACCACTATTAATGAACCGTATTCATGTGCGGTCTGATGCTTTAAATGAAATATTTTCCACTAATGCTTATTCATATCTCTTTTTTATCCATGTTTTTTACTTCATTATCAGTACAGATTGATGATCTTGATCTTCTATGAAGTATGGTGGAGCAACTCCATATTTTATAGATATAAATTTCTTTTCCATTTTTAGCTCATTTGATGATACATTTAGCTGCTTCTCATGGTCAAATTCAATTTGCTTCATTACATTACTTATCATGGTTGATGAACAATATCTGGACATGTGTCTGAATCCTCCAAACATTAAATAGTTACCATAAAATGGTGACTTTGAATATTTATCTCTATATGGAAGCCACTGTTGATTTTTTCCCTAACATACCTATTGGAAATAGAAGATACATTTATTAAGTGTCCCATGTTTTCACAACTATAATATATAATGAGGGGAGAAATCCTATGTGAAAACATTGCACTGCTTGTTCCCCCTTGGGTTTTTAGAATCTTTTTATTATAATTCATACCCAAAACAATATTCAATATTATAGAGAGATATGGTAGTCTAACTTCAACCATTACTTCTTTATTCTTGCGATCAATACCCATACAAGTTGAATCATTCTTAAAAATAAATTTCCTTTCCTGACACTCCTTTGTCTACATCAGTGGAACTCTAAATTCTACACTTACATTTTATTTTTCATTTATATCCATCTTTGTGGGAATAAATAGTTTCTCCTGATCTTTCACATTCCATCACACACTGATAAATTCCTCTTCATTTTCATCAATATGCTTGATTTGACCTTTTCTAGAGCTAGAAAAATATCTATTTCTCTTATTTTTTTTTTCAATTTTGATGTTTTACTCACCAATATTTTCTAAGATCTCTAGTGTTGAATAATTCAGTTTTTTAATTTCGTTATTCTGCTCAGACTTGTCTTCTTATTGATACTACATATAAATTATCTCTTCACAAACAACTTTGTTTGTTTTATTCATTTTTTTCTCTACAAACATCTATTTCCTCATGTGAATATTCTAATTTAGCCTTTAAATCATCCCTTACATTGTGTTATTATTCATCGTAGTCACTTTCATACCTTTTTTGAGAGCTACAAAAAACTTCAACTATATGAAATATTTGATTATCCTTTATATCATAAAGCTCATTAGCATCAAATTATTCTGATCATTCATCTTTTTATAAATTTTTTCTTAAAATATTTCTTAACTTTAATATAGGATGATGATTTATTCCTTGGAATTTACACTTCGTCCTTATCATCAACATGAATATTCATTAGGGACCTTGTTGTAAGATGTCCAACCTTTCAACCTCAAATGCATAGAAGTGGGAGTTTAAATTTGAACCTTACTTTTACTATTCATAAATTTGATGAATGGAATGGCATGGTTAATTTTGTTTCTTTTTCTTCCTTCCCATATTAAATAACGAGCTTCTTCAGTTCGTTGAATGCCACTACTTTGGAGTTCCCATTTTCCACGGACTCATTATCATCATTTATAATCTTGTATGCAACAAGAGTAATTTAAAAACTATCCAATATCATCTCCATTGGATCATTATCATCAAATACTGTAATTGTTTATGGAACCTAGGTTTAGGTGTTCTAAATATGCACTTGAAAATAATTACATATTCAATAATTTCTCCAATACTCAGAATTTCATTAACCAAAACATTCACCTAGTGAAAGAATGTGTCAACATACTCATTCAGGTATAGTCTGAGATCCTCATACTAGTTACATAGAACATTCTTCTTTTATTCCCTAAAATTTCTTTTACCCTCATAAATATTTATAAAATTTTACCACATAGAATCTGAAGACTTACATGAAATTATCTTTTTATAGTAGAAATCGATAGACCTTACCATAATGTATTTATTTCATTATCATCAGTATCTAATTACCTTTCATCTGCTTATAATAATGATACACTCTTGATCCTGGATGAAATTACATCCATCACTACAATAAATATATCAATTCCTAAAGACTGGAAGTAGTGTTGCAACTGATTCATCCATATTTGAATATTGTTTTCATCGATGATTGGAATCTCTTTGTGATTGAAACCCTCCATTTATTCTACTCAGAGGGAACCACCGACTTTCAAACATTACACATGATACCTTTTTTTTATCCCAAATAGGTTATAGAACTGTTAGGGGGGTTAATCTGGGTATGAATGTTTAACATAACTACCCATTAGAATTCTATTTCATCATTAAACAAAAAACTCTTCTCTCCCTTTCCAATAGAAATATATGAACAGAATTTAAATCATACCTGAGACGCGACAATTTTACTAGGTTAACCCTCATTCTGCTACGTCCAAGGAGAAAAGAATGATGATGTTCCAATGCACAAAATCCACTAAGGCTCACTTCCAATTTACAATGTTTGGGATAGATATCTTTTATTCCATGTATCAATTCCTTTACAAGATTTAGTTTCATCTCACTTGTTTCCCAAAGGTCACTCCATATATATCTTTCTCTGGGTCATTGCTAGTGGAAGGAATCGCCATCTTACTCTTCCTTTTCTCACTAACTAAAAAAGGACCAACACACAATTTATAGACATTTAGGTCCAATAATTATTTCTAATTAATTCATCCTCATTTACATATATATTCTCTATTTAATCTCTTTCTAGTTTTCTCACGTACTTTTCTGAAAACACCTGGATGCAACACATCAACTTTCTAGAAAATTTGGAAAAATTATATTTAATGTAAAAACAAAAATTGCTTATTATTTGGAAATATGTTTAGGTGATTTCAAATCTTCCTTTCCCTACTTTTAATGTATCAATTAATAACAACCTTCTGTGCCTATTGTCTAATGGAGTAGATACTATGTATTTTTCTTCTCCTTAAAAATTAAAATGTGATAATGATACTCTTCACCAGAAAATGTATTCGTGTATCTCTATGCACAATATTCTACTGTGATGTCCATGTGAAAGACCCCGGCACAAAACCACTTGCACGAGATCCTAGCGTGTATCCTTGTGTGAGATCCTGGTGTGATCCCCTGGGGCCTTACAAAAGACTCACCTTGCATGAGTCCCCTGACATGAACCCCTGGCACCTTGCATGATTATCACCCTTCGTGATTCCCCGAGTGGAAACCCCTAGTGCCTTATGTGAGTCCCTTAACCCTTGAGTCCTCCTGTGTAAACCTCCTTCTCTGCAAACCCTTGGCACAGACCTCATTCATTGTGAACCCTAGGAGTGAACCCCGAGATCCTTTCATGATTCCCACTCAGATTGAGTCCCCTGGCATGAACCCCAGGCAGACACTCCTAGTTCCATGAATGAGTCCCACTCTACGTGGGTCCCCTGGAATGAACCTCTTTTTTCGCCTACCCCTAGTGTGTACCTATTTCTCCACTAACCACTGGCATGAACCTCATTTATTGTGAGATATTTATTCATTATCATATTTTTCCTTTATATTAATTTACTTCTAAGAGTCCTATGTGTGACTCATATTCATGATTTTCAAAATATCTAGTTGTGCGCACTTGAGAAAATTATGAGTTCTTCAGAATACCCTTCTACAATATCCAAGTGAAATCATGACTAATGCACAACACCCCTCAGGGAGATCTAAAGACAATCATGTGCGTTTTGCAAGATCTCACAACAAGACTGAAAGTCAATCATACGAAATATTGTGAATTTAAACGATGTTGTCTCCCAATGCTTTTTATGACACATTATGTGTTCCAAAGACAACTATGAGTGTCACGTGTGATCATATTGTGAGATCAGTTCAGCACTCGCACATCATGAGTTCATTTCAGTATTTATGTTAACTCTTAATGCCTTAGACTCAATTTAAATCACACAGAATCTTGTGATTTTCATTGTTGTTGTCTTCCAACTATTTTTGAGAATCATGGATAGTTCCAAAGGTAACTATTAATTCCACATGTGATTACATTGTGAGAGTTGTTCAACACTCATGATAACTCTTCATGCCTTCTTTGACAACCAACCCTTATCAAAAACTAAAAACCTTGTCAACAAACACAATCATCCCAAAAGAACCATCATGAGGGATTTTTGGATGGTGATATTTTTCTTGGGGGTTTTCGACAACTATTTTCATTTTTATACCACATCAAATCATCATAAATCATCTTCAAAAAAATATCTTCTTGTGATTACATTAGAAATAATATATTTACTCAACACACACTCCAATCCGAGATGAGCCATGCTCGTCATGAGAAGCATGAGTATAATAAAATTTTCATCAATGAAAAACATCACTCAATTCCAAAACCACTCTTTTGCATTCATCAAGAACATCTTCTATCATGATATATAATATTCGATTGATGGTATCTATCATCGACTTATTTAATGCTCCCCCTATCAGTTTCCCCACGTATTGATTAAGAAATTTTCTCATTTTTTAGCACAATTTATCCCCATTTTTTAATGAACCTAATTGTTACATCATTGTGGTATATAGTTGGGTAAAGAACATATATCAACATAGTAGGGAAACACACATCATAACATGGGGAGAGTGGGTACCACATTAAAATTTTTTGACGTCTATGGAGTCGACTAGTCTCTATGATCTATTCGATTCCATTTGAATCCTTTGTTGGGTATGGATTTTGTAAGAATGTCTACAACCTATAGTTCAGTAGGAAAATACTCTCATTTCACAATCCCTTGATCCACCTTCTCCTTGATAAAATGAAACTTGATTTAAATGTTCTTTTTCCTCAATTGATGTTCTGGATTTTCTCTATGATTTATAGCACTTGAATTATCAAAATGATTTCTGAACATATACTTATCTTTAACTACCATCTCATTAGGATGCTTCTTTATCCATAATAATTGTGTGTGTAGTTTAGTTTTTGTAATGTATTCATCTTATATGGTGCTAAATGAAATGGAATATTGTTTTTACATAGAAAATAAATAAAAAACATCCAATGATATAACACAACACTTGACGTTGATTTTCTATTTTTTGCTGATCTGGCCCCATCTTCATCTGTATAGACCAATATTTCTTAACTATATTTTTCATTGTATAGCAAACCAAAACCCACCATTTATTAGATATACCAAAGTATTATTTTCACTATAACAATATGATATTCATTTATATTACATTGATATCATGCCACATTACATGTGGAAAAACCAATATTCGGTCATGTCATTGTTAAGTACAACATGCTTCCAATAATATTCCTCTATTATGTGACATTAACTTATATTCCTTCATCATATTATGAAAGATTCATCTAGGTATCCACTGGAGTCATCATCTCCTTGAAATTATCCATTTAAAAAAATCTCAAAACTTCCTTGGTGTGTTATGATTGAGAAATTGATTTTCCATTCTTTCGTAGTGGCACCTGTAAAACAAAGACAAAATTCAATTCACAATTCATTGAAATTTCCAACTCACTTATCATGAATTAAATGAATTGATTTCAATGAGATTCAACTAATCCATAAAATATTATTTCATTGACATATACCGGCACCACCATCCTTTTATTACTATCATTGTTTACATATAGCTTGTAATCAACTCCAACCTTCTTAAAACTCAGCTTCTTCATTAAATGATATAGTCTTGTATTCCATGCCCTTACTAATTACTTTAACCTATTGATTGACTTCTTTAGCTAAAAAACTATGTTATCATCTTTGTGAATAAGAAAACCATATGTCTTCTTAATGGAAGATTCTTCTTCCAAAAAATCATTTAGAAACGTAGAATTTACATCCATCTAGAAACAAATGTACCTTCATTACACTACCATGTTGAATAATAATCTGATTGTTTGTTTCCTTCCAACTGGTGAAAATGTTTAATCAAAATTGATACCCTCTATCTGTGAATAAAATTTTCACACCAATCTATATTTGTTTCTAATTACTATTCCATCTTAATTCATCATATTGTGAAAGACCCATTTTTCAAAATGAAATTCTAATTTTTTTCCTTGAAACAATATCCCATGATGAATTCATCACAATTTGGTCAATATTTTCATTAATATCACGGACATATTTTCTGTATCCAATTCCTTCTTCAAAACAGTTAGGACCTAATAGTGATAAAAATTATTCTTGATATAGAGTCTTCATTCTCCTTTCCTGCACTGACACTCTCTCATCACCAACTATATTCTCTTTATCAATTTCATCTCTTCTCAATGATCTATGTACAAAAAACATGTTTGTATCATCCTTTTCATTATTTGAATCTTCTCTTGATTCAACCTCTAGAACTGGAACATCCCTTGATCTTATTATCTCTTCACCTTTGTCCACCTGAGGCTAATCATGTATTTTCTGAATATTTTTCACGTTTTCTATTATAGTGACATCATGGATTTCAACTAAATTTTCTAACTGCTTATTGAATCATTTATATTCTATTATTTTATTATAGTATCCATGAAATATCCCCTCATCTCCATGGGATTAAAATTTCCTATGTGTCTCTTTATTGAGAATAAAATACATAAATCTGATGCCTTGGAAGTATATAAATGTTTTCATTATTCCATATAATATCTCATACTCAGTCTTCTCTTATTTTAGACATAATAAGTCCATATTATATGTGTAAAATGATGTTATCAATACTTATTTCCAAATCTTATCTGGAATATCTTTTTCAAATATCATTGCTCTAGCCATGTATTTGATAATTCAATTTCTTCTCTCAACCAATCAGTTATACTGTGGATTTATTACAGCTGAAATTTGATGCCTTATCCCATTTTTCTCAAGATAATCTTCCACTTTTATATTTGTGAACTCTATTCAATTATCCATTTGGATATTCTGGATTTTTTTTAACCTGAATCTTTTTAACTTTTCTTTGATAAGTTATTATGCAACTGAATACCTCATATTTGTGGGTGATGATTAAAACCAATTATATTCTGATAAAATCATTAATTATGGGTACATATTACCTCCTCCGATCAATAGGACTTGGTGAAATAGGACTGCACACACCAATATTCCCCAACTCATGCACTTTTTTTGAACCTTTCCCACTTTCCATATATGTCTTTTGAATGATCTTACCGTGTTGAAAAAAATCACACATATGATTACAATCACATGATAGCATAGGGAGGTATTGAGAATCATCATATTTCACCAGATATTCTAAGGACTTTTGTCTCATGTGACCAAGAGTTTTATTCCATTAATAGTTTTATTCTTCCTTGGACAGAGAGTACTTATCTTCTTCCCCACTAACACGTTTGAGATTTCATTCATAAAAATTACCTATAAAACCATTGCACCAAATTTTTCCATGATTACACATAATTTCTTGGAAATATTATGGAATTTCATGAGTTACATAGTTGAATGATACTATAAATTTTTTGACTCAGAACTTCAACAATTAAGAAATCAGCACGTCTCATGTCTCTTCCCCCAAATGAGGATTTTTCTGAGCCAACAATTTTAATGCCTTCATTATTACCAAATATTATGATACCTTCCTTATTATACCTGATTCCAACACCAGATACTTACTTCCTATCATATTATAGGTGAACCCACTATCAATGACCCATATTCCAGCATGATATAATGCTTTAAATTAAATTTGTACCACCACTTCTGTTCGTCTCTCCTATTTTTGATCCATGTATTTGACTTCATAACCATTAAAAATTGATGTTCTTAATATTAATTGAAGTTTTATGGACCATATTAATATTTTAGAGCTAAAATATTATTTTCCATTTCTAGGTAATTTTTTGATACATTTAGATGATGATTATGATCAAATTCATTCTACATCATCATAGAACTTTTCATGGTTTATGAGAAATACCTGGAAATGTGACTCAATCATCCACACCTAAAACATTGACCATTTAATAGTGATCTAAAATATTGATCTCTATATGTCTTCCACTGTTAATTATGTTCCCATCAGTTCCACTTTTCTATGGAATATACATTTTTAAGTGTCCCAATTTTCCACATCAATAACATTAAATGTGGGGAGCATTCTTGTGTGGAAATATTGTACTTCTAGTTCACCAATGAGTTTACTAAATCTTATGACTCTGATTCATACCCATATCAATCATCAATATTGTAGTGAGGTTTTTTTTGTATAATTTCAACCATTACTCTATTCTATTTATAATCAATCCCCATACAAGTTGTATCATTCTGATCAATAATTTTCTTTTCCTAACACTCCATTGTCTGATTCACTATAATAATGAGTTATACTTTCAAATTTTGATTTTAAATTTTATCATTCTTTTTTGGAATCAAGAGTTTCTCCCGATCTTTCACTTTCCATCACATACTAACAACCTCCTATTCATGTTCTTTGATAAACTTCATTTGACATTTTTTAGTACTAGACAAAATATCAATTTATATTTTATATTCATAGATTTTGATCTTGTACTAACTAATTTTTTTTGGATCCCTCTAGAATTTTAGAAATATATTTTTCAATTTCATTATTCATCTCCGACATCTCTTCTTCCTCCTGTTACATATAAATTTTTTCTTCACAAACCACTTCATTTTATTTCTTTGTTTTTACTCTCTAAACATATATTTCCTCAAGTGAATCTTCTAATTCAGCCTACATATCAACTTCTCCTTTTAAATTTTCTTCATCATAATATATTTCATCGCTTTTCAATGAGCTACCAGAAACTAAACCCATATCACATGTTTCAAGATCCTTACATTGCTCCAACACTTCACCCCCATTTTCTTATGAACTTTCTTGTTCTTTTAAAATCATATTATTCTTTTTGAGGAAATTTTTGTTAAAATATTACTTATATTTCACATAGGCTGAATATTTTCACCCTAAGAATTTCCACTTCATCCTAATCATCATCTTGAAACATCTTAGGGGACCATGATTCAATATGTTCCACCTTCCCTAATCAAAATCAGTAATGTGGGAGTTTCCCATTGAACATTCATTTTCCTCTTCATAAATTGGATGAAAGGATTGACATGAATTCATCTGTATATTATTCTTATTTCCCATCATTAATAGTGAGATTATTCAGTGACTTGATTTCCAATTATTTATTTACCTCCTTTTCCACAAACTCATAATCAACATTTCTAATCTCATATGCAACATGTGTAATGTATGATCTGGCCAATGTCATCTCCTTTGTATCATTATATTCACATGAAGAAGTAGCCTTGGTGTATGTATTCTCATGATGAACTTGAAAATAATTACATATTATATAATTTATCCAATACTATGCTTGTATTCCAAAAAAACATTCACCCAATCAAATAACGCATCAACAGAATCATACGGGTACATTCTCAGATCCTCATACATGTTCCATAGAACATTCATATTTTTTTCCCTGAATTTTGAGTCACCCTAATAAATAATTATCAACATTACCCTTATAATGTCAAGAGTTACATGGAATTAAATATTTTTAGATAGAAATAGATATGGATTCCTTTAAAGCATTGATTTCATTGGCATCAGCATCCAATTCCCTTTGGTCAGCTTCAGATAATGGACCACTAACGATACTAGATTAAATTCCATGAATCGCTACTATAAATACATCCAATCCAAATGATCATATGTAGTGTTGCATTTTATTCCTCAATAATATAAATTTTTTTCCATCAAATATCGACGTCCATTTTTAACTAACACCCTCTATTTATTCTATTAAGTGATAACCACTATCTTTAATGATTTACATATGATACAAATTTTTATCCAAAATATGTTGTACACCCTGAGAGTGGGGTGAATTAGGGTATGATAGTTGAAAACAACTACCCCTTCGGATCATGATATTTCATTAAAAAAACACTATTCTCTCCTATTACCATAGAAATGTATGAGTATAGTTGAAATAAAACTTGAGCCACAATAATTTTACTAGGTTCACCCTAACTATGATACATCCAAGGAGAATAAAACAGTGATCTTCCATTATACAAAATATTCTAAGGTTAATTACCAATTTCAAGGATTATTAAAGATCAAATCAATTCCTAGGCTCAATTCCTTTACAAGATTTAAGGTCATCTCATTAATTTCCCAAGGGTCACTACATATGCCTTTTTCTCTGGTTCATAGTTGGTAGAAAAGATCATTGCCTTGCTCTTATTTTTCTCACTGATTTGGGAAGGATCCACACATAGTTTATATAATTTTATTTCCCTTCAATATTTATAATTATTGCATCCTTAGCTGTATATAGTGCTCTGTTGATGATGTTCCTGGGTTGCTCCTTCACATCTATTAAAACACATGGATGAAAAGCATGCACATTCAAAAAACATTAATAGGCTTACATTTACTATAGACATAATAATTACCTCATCTTTGGAATGTTGTTTATGTGATTTAAAATCTTCCTTTCACCAATTTGAAAGTTTTAGTTAATGAAATAATTCAAAAAGTATTGTTGAATGTTGTAGATCCTATTTCATCTTATTCTCCTTCAAAATTAATATTAGAAAATGAAACTATTCACAAGGCAATGTAAGTGTGTGTATACATTCACAATATTCTAATGTGATATACCTATGAGACACCCTTTAGATAACCACTTTCATGAGAAATTTTAGCCTATCCTTGAAGGAGATCCTCGAGCAAACCCTAAGAATCTTATGTGAGTCTCACCTTCCATGAGTCCCCTACCGCAAACCCCTGATTCCTTGTGCAAGTATCACATGGCATGAGTCCCCAGGGGTGAACCCCAATATCTTTACATGATTCCCACATTAAGTGATTCCATTTTAATGAACCTCATTATCCATTAAATCTTGGCTATAAACTCCTTTGTTGTAAACCCCTGGCGTGGACCACTGGTGGCTTCCACAATTCCCACTATGCGTGAGTCCATTGGTGCGAACCCCTGGTTCAGTGTGCGATCCCATAGCATGAACCTCTTTCCCCATAAATCCCTGGTGTGAACCTCATTCATCATGAAATCCTAATGGGAACCTCTGTAATAGTGAGACTCTTCTCTAGATGATATTTAGAAAAATATTTTAATAAAACATCATCAATTTTTACAGATATGACTTGGGATATTTATTGGCGAGTTTAAACAACCTTAAACACCACAAATCACTCCAAAACACCTAAAAATTTTACACCTCATGGGGATCACATGATTTGTATGATCCTAGTGTGATATCGACTCATGTTTTTTGTGAGATTTGGGCATGAGTCCACTTTCAACATTTGCAGTTTGTGCAAGTCCTCAGTTATCATTTGAAAATTCTACGAGTCCCTAGTGCATGTCTTCATCCATTCTTTCCATGGGTCCCTAGTCATTACGAGCGCTTTTTGCGAGTCTTGAGTGAGAGTACAAAATAATATCATGTGTTATGGGATTTATTCAATGACTGTGATCTGTTCCATTATATCCATATTTTTCCTTTATATTAATTAACTTACAAAAGTCTTGAGCTTAGGTCCTATTTTCAGTTTGAACAATAGCTGGGAGAATTCACCATAGACAATCACGAGTGTTGCGCATGACCCTACCATGATATCCAAAGAAAATCATGAGGACCTCATAAGACCCCTTCGTGAGATCTAAAGACAATAATCCTCACTTCAATACATATCACTGTGAGACTCAAAATTAATCATGAAATTTTTTGAGATATTAAATGTTGTTGTCTTTAAATTATTTTCAGGAACCATCGCTGGTTCCAATGACAACTATGCCTATCGTCAGTGATTACATTGTGAGATTAATTCCGCACTCACACTTCATGAGTTTAGTTCTGCATTTGAGCTAACTCTTCATGCCTAAGACTCGATGTCAATAATTCTCAATATTGTGATTTTCAATGTTGTTGACTTCCAAAATTGTTTCTAACTCATCCTCAAATCCATATACAAATATTAGTGTCACGCACGATTATGTTGTGATAAAAATTCAGTACTTGCACTAACTCTTCATTCCTTCATTGAAAACCAACCTCTGTCAACAACCTAAAACCTTATTAATAACAAAATCAACCAAAAAGAACCATCATGTGGTATTTTTGGTGAACAAGTATTAGTCAACATTATGAAAATGATCTTGTAAAAAAATATCTAAATACCTTCATTAAAGATGAACAAATGGTCTTTTAAATCATCAATGAATTTTGGATTTTTTGCCCCCAAAATTAGATTGATCAATAAATTGTTTTTGATCAATGACCCAAATCACTGTATAAATTTATTTATTATTTCATTTCATTTCCATATGTTCAGTTACCACTGATCTTATACATCCAGGAATCCAATTTATTTTTTTTCCATACGAACTTGGTATGTCCCTTCCACTCTTAGTAAGAGTATGTTTTATTAATCGTTTTACATTATGGGGATTCTAAAATAGGTATTATAATATATCAATAAAATTATTATCAATATATAGGTAAAATTGTTAGGATGTAATTTATTTAATGTGGAGAGTATGTAACACCCAATCATTTTAAAATATATACATCATATTCAAGAGCATGTATGAAACAGAACACTATGAAAAGAGAATAATATAACATCCCAAGACATTATGATATATTTACTATATTAAATAAATTTGCAAAATTTTATTGATTTACATGCATAAAATAATCAATTATCTTTCATTACTCACAACAATGAGTTTCATTGATATCTTTTTTTATATCTAATATCGAGTTTCACCAAAAAACAATATAACATTAATATTAGTAAATAAAATGATAGTTAACACCTATCCAATGGAATTGAGGGTAATAATAGGATTAAATAAATTATAAAAAATATATTTTACACATGATTATTATCTATATATTGACTATAAATAAAAAAATCATTTTCAGAAAAAATAAATGTTTTTTCGAATACACTATTTTTTCTAAAAGAATGTTTAAATATGAATGTATAAAATAAAATAAATAAAATTATTTCCAATTATTGAAAATTTATTTAAAATATAGACATCATTTTATAAATGAGAATATCAAAATTAGCTTTGTTTGGTTTTATGGATTTTTTTTTGAGAAGTTTCAATTTTAATGAATCGATATAATTAGTGAATTTTAATATAGAACTGAAGTCTCATTTAATTAATTTATAATGATTAATTATATATTTAATTTTATTTAATTAAAATTATTTAAATTTCATATAAATTAATCCAAATTTAATCATTTCAATCATTTCCGTACAGAATTCAGATATAAAAACATTTTATATGTTTGAAAATATTTCTCTTTAAAAAACCCCTTTCTCATATCCTTTGTGGGATAAATTTTAATATTAATTATAAAACTTATATTGTATTAATTTAATAAAATTTATTCCATATTAGGAATCATATTAAATTATAGTATCTTATAATTTAAAATTAATTTTTTACTTTATTAACTAGTGAAAATATTGAAAATTATTTACCGTTATTTAGGTAAAAATGTGTTTTATTAGCGGTTTTGCATAAAATATAAGGTGTAAAATTACCAACAGAAATATAAGATAGTCTTTATGCTGGAATATTTCGAATTTCAAATTCACTGGTTTGATTTGAATGAGTTATTGGGATACTATTTTAGGAAATTGACCTATATAACAAGTTATGTAAATGAAAAAGACCAAAAGTGAACATTAATTTTTTTTAATATCTATAAATCATTATGATAAGGTTAAAACAAAAAAAATTTCAATTATAAATATTATTATTAATTTTAAAGAATATTTTTTATCATTTTAAAATATTTTAATTTTTAATATATAAAAAAATTTCTTTAATTTTTTTTAAAACTCCCACATAAGAATTATTTAAATACTAATAAACTAAAATTAAGGAGACTAAAAATATTAAAAGTGATGGTAATTAAATGAATTATTATATTGCATTAATTTTTAATATAATTAATAGTTTCACATAGTATAGAATTTAATATATTAAAATTCAATCATTTTCTTGATTATTTTATATCCAAATTAAATAAATTATGTCAAAATAATCCTTAATGTTATTTTTAATTAAATTATATTTTTTTTTAAATTATTTAATGTTATAAAAAAGTTATATTCACCAAATTGATCTTAAAAATTCATTAAATATTAAATATTTTCCATTAGTGTATTATTTGTTAATTTATAATGAATATATTGACAACTAAATAGTAAATGTGACGACCGAAACATTCATTAATGAAAATTACTCTTGGTCTATTTAAATGTCTTATTAGGTAAAATGGTTATGTAAAACATATTAAATTCCATGGTTTTATGTTTTGGATTTCAAAATACTATTATGAATTGTGATAGTTTCTAATATAGTTGTTGAACATGATCACATTATTAGTATAAATATAGGTCTTTAACAAATCCAATTTACTTAGACAATGAAAGCGATGCCCAGATCCTATAGAATTTATCAGTATGATTCCCATTCATCAGATATTTATAAGTAAGTTTCATCATTGGGATTCACTTTTTACCAATCTCAAGCCGAGCTTGAATACGTTAAGCTTGAGCGGAACTGCATACGTGAGAAGTTGAAGTAGATAGTGATTTCTACTTGAGAAATGCTATCCAAGCCACCATATGAGTTTATCACCATCATGCACCTTAACCCAAGGTCTTATGTGGGTGTTTTAAGGTGTTTTGTGACAACACTCTAGCACTATGACTATGTACATTATGTTTTGTATAAAGAATATACATTCATTTTGTTATTTTTACTTTGTAAATAGTTTTTAAAGCACAAATACTATATTTAGTTAAAATTATACTAAGAAATCTAATTTGATAAATTAATGGATCTTTTAGTTGAAAAATATTTTAAGAAAATATTATTATTAAATTAATTTTTATTAAATATAAATGATCTTATAATTTTTATGAATAAAGTTTTAATTTTTATTATGGTTTGAAAGCTGTTTTTGTCAAAACCCATCAATTTTCATTAAATGTAGGTTTTTATTTTAAAAGTCAAAATTCACATATTTAGAAAATTATTTCTATAAAATTAATATTATTTTTGGAATCAGGAAATTGAAATTATCCAACAATAATTTTTTCATAATTTTCTAAGACAGTCGAATTTTTGGGTAAAAATTAAATACCATTTAAATATATAATGTGTTTTATGACATCATAATGACCCAATAGTGATGTAATAAAATACTATAAATGAGTTTTTAGGACAATATATTTTTAAACATTAAAATAATGTGATTTTAATTTTATTTGATTTATTTTACAAAGCCTTAGTGGACCCTCTGAAACTTATAAAACATTTTATCTTTTTAAAATGATTTCCTTGAGAGTGTGACTCACCTCCACATAAGCATGCCTAATATTTTAAGATGTTCGGCCATTGGACTTATAAAATATTTTTTTCCACTCCCCTTTTTCAAAAACCATGGGAAAAAACCCTAGGATGATTTGTGGTTTTGATTAGTTTAAGGTGTAGGGCCCAAATCCTAAATAATAAAGAATTCCATCTCTTTTCCTATATAAACCCACCTAAGATCCCACATACTCTTCACTCAAAGCCATTTGATATTGACCAAAACATTCCCTCCACTCTCTATAATCCTCCCAAGGTTCCCCAATCTCCCAAGAAGCCTCTCTCAAGCCTCTCCCAAGCTTTTGGGATAACACTTCCAAGTAAGGGATTGCTTCCATCCTCATTTTATCCAACTTTCTTAATATAGTTAAGCCCATTTAATTTCAATTATAAATGTTGGGTTATGATATAAAACCTCATCCATACTTCCCTCATTATGTTTGAGTTATTATATACACATTTATCTCTCATTAATTCCTCCCATGTACACCCGTTACCATGCCAAAATACCGTAAGAAAGTTCTCTCTCCTCATTTACATTCAAGCAATTGTTGTGTATTATGAATCAAAATTTCATTAATTTAGCTGGAAAATGTATCTATATGACCCCCTTTCTCTCCATTTCATTTAAATATGATGATACACTCCTCTATCATTAATTTTTTTATGAATTATTATGTCACGCCATTATGCTGCAGAAATTCCACCACGATTTTCTAAGCCAAAGTCATTGTGTAGGGAATACCATGCCCATTTCACTATCAAGGGTATTCACCATTATGAACATTTACTTATTGATTATAGAGTTTAATTTATTAATTCCACATTCCTTTATCATGGAATAAATTATTATGTATAATGAATCCATGTTGTATGATATATGTGGCACATTTATGCATGAAATGAAATGATTAAGAAGGGTGAACCCTGATAGCACTCCAATGCATTGGGTAAAGATTAGTATAATGATACTTAAAGTACAATGAGGGTTTAGTCATTCTAATTCATTCTCAATGAGGTTTTACGCATGTTCCTTGTTAAATGGGCCTTGGCTCATGCTATCATGTTAAATTTTGTTTCCAAATTTCCATGTTATGTTAATTATGTTATATCATGCCTTTATGTTCATGTTTCTCTTATGATCTATTGGTAAGTATATTGCCTAACATGTATTTTATTGTTCATGTTATTCCTTGTTTACTCCCTTACTGGGCTTTATATCTCACCCTTTTCTTATACATGTCCTCAGGTTATCCCATGCAATGCTAAGTACAAAGGAATGCAGTGGTCATATAAAGGAAGTTTTCAATAAAGATGATTCATTTTATGTTCTTAGTTGTTATGTAATGTTTATAAGCCCCAAAGACACTAGACCTCTCGATATTCTAGGTTTTACCAAGTGAACTTTTTTATGTAATAAATCATGTTTATGTGTGTAATAAATATCAAGGTTGTTATAGTTAGTATCAGAGGATAGGTTTAGTTGTTTTTGGGATTAAGAATAGAAACCCCTAGTGAAGACTTAGGGATAAGAATACGTATAATAAAAAAATACCTAAATTTTAGTGAGTATTGAGTAAGTGGTTTATCAATAAAAAAAATCCCTGTTTGGATATGAGTAGGTATAGGCGGATATGGAATAGATGTATCTAGGAGTGAAAACTCTGAGAAGGTGCTTCAGGCTTTACCTGGGGCATCCTGGTACACGACAATGGGCCTTGCTGCACTCTTGGTTACGATACTCATAGGGGATATGCTTTGGTATATTCAGAAGATTTATATGAACCATTTTTATGGGAATAAAAAAATTCCCTATGAATAAATGTTAGGAAGTAGATCATGGATAACATAGCCTAAAGTCTATAGATTCATAAGTTGTGGAAATAAAAGTAATTTATAAGTCATCCATTTTTGTCTTTGGATTACCCTTTATGTGTTACCCCTAAATTTCTTTTTATTCCAGCCAATGTCCAGTAATAGGAGGACTCAAGCTAACAACCGATGCAAAGATCAATGTGATGACTATTCTAATAAGATGCTAAATCAGATGGGATCGGGAATCACAAACATTATCATGATACAGTCTCAGTTAACTGAAATTTTGAATTGAAGCATGGTTTAAGAGGAACTTTCAACCCCCTCTAAGAAAGAAAAAGTTACAGTCAAGAGCTTCATTAGATAAAGGCCTCCCACATTTAATGGATCATCTGATCCCTCAATCGTTGAACAATGGATCAACTTCGATGAGAAGATATTCTCCATCCTTCAATGTTTCGAACAATAGAAGGTTCTTATGGATGCTTATCATATGGAAGGTGAACCTGATCAATGGTATATATTGATCAAAATATGAATCATGAGGAAGATATCGAGGCATTGTAATGGAAGGATTTTTGGACAATGTTTTTCGATAAATATTCTATGCGCACCCTCCAACTTAAGATGGAAAGGGACTTCCTTTCCCTAAAGAAAAAAGACGAAGAATTCATCAGAGTGTAATAGGAAAACATCACAAGGATTTCCTGACATGCCTTCGACTTTGTCTTTACCCCCGAATGTAAGGTTACCACTTATTTGGTGGCCTAAAACCTAGCCTACAGAAATCCCAAGTGATCTGTGACTTTGAGAGATATGAGGTAATTTTCTGATATTATCTCAAAGTCAAAGTGGACATCAGAGAATCTCAAGGGTATTATGGGGACAATAAGTGTAAGGTAGACTTTAATTCTGGTGGTCCGATGGAAAAATCCAATGGTGCTACAAAAATCCAAAACCCCATTTTCTAATGGTGCAAAAAGAAGTACCTCAAAAATTGCCTGAAGGGGGCGAGTAAATGCTTTATGTGTGGAAGGGAAGAGAACCTGACTATTAACTATTGGAAAGAAAAACCTAAGGTTGTGATAGAGGAGAGGAATGCTCCGTTTAACCCTCAATGTGTTGTTCATTACTTCAACTACAACGAACTAGGGAAATTTTCAAACCAATTCCCTAAGTCATGGATTTTTGAGGCAACCAACAACCTCTAAGGAAGAAAGGGTGAGATTTATCCATCACTACCACTGAAGTGAACCCCTTCAATGAAATGGTGATAGGTATTCTAGTTATTTATTAAAGAATAGAGAATTTCCTTTTTTATTTTGGTTCTACACATTCTTTTATATCCTGAATGTTTAGCAGAAAAATATCAACACCACCACAAATCATTGAAGTGAAGATGTCAGTGAGTATGGAAAATGGGAAAATCATTGCATCCCATGAATATAACTTCCCCCTTGTCCAAATTTGTGGATTTAAATTTCTGGTAAACCTTGTCATACTCCATGTGGTGGAATTTGATGAAATTTTTGGCATGTATTGTCTTTATTTATATAGATCCAACATAAATTGCTGTGAGTGGGAAATCACTCTCCATGTGGAAAATTGACCCCCGATTCTATATAAGTGGAAGGAGGATGATGAATCTTATTTAACACCTTCATCTAAAGAGTGGATATTATAGCCCTATGATCATGCGTATCTTTCTTAGATGATTGAGTCTAAGGAAGAAACCATCAATGAAGACATGCCAATTATGAGGTAATTCGTTGAAGTGTTTCCCAAGTAATTGCCTGGTCTTTCTTTGAGAAGAGATGTTGAATTATCAATTGATCTTATACCTGGGAAATTTATAATATCGAAGACTCTATATAAATTGGCTGTTTTGGAGCTTAATGAGTTAAAGAAACAAATACAGGAGAATCTAGATAAAGGGTTTATACGCCCAAGTGCTTCACCATGGGGTGCATCGGTCCTCTTCGTCAAGAAGAAGGATGGGTCAATTCTCCTTTGCATTGATTATCGTGATACCAAAAAAATCACGATAAAAAACAAGTATTATATTCCCCTAATTGATGAATTTTGGGATCAAATATGTGGAGAAAAATACTTCTCCAAGGTGGATCTATGATCCGGATATTATGATGTAATGGTGAAGAAGGAAGATTTCTCCAAGACAAATTTTCATACAAGATACAGGGACTATGAATTCATATTAATTCCTTTCAGACTCACAAATGCTCCAAAAAATATTCATGGACTTTATGAATAGAGAATTTGGTGATTATCTTGATAAATTTGTGGTATTATTTATAGAATACATTCTAATATACTCCAAAACCAATTAATAGCATGAGGGGAATCTACGAACTGTACTAGAGACATTGTGAAAGGATAATCTCTACGAAAAGTACAACAAGTGTGAGTTTTGGTTGAAGGAGTTCTCATTCTTGGGTTATATCATCATAAGAAAAGGGATATTTATGGATCCCTTGAAAAAAGATACAATAGAGGGAGGAATGAGGCCAACATTGGTAACAAATATCCATAGCTTCTTGGGGTTAACTCGATATTATCACCGATTTGTGAGAAATTTCTCACGATTTTCAAACCCTCTTACCAAGCTAACTGAGAAGGGTGTTAATTTTTCTTTAATTGTTTAATGAAAATAAATATTTAAGGAGTTAAAAAGGAGGATTATCATTGAGTCTGTGCTAAAACTACCCACAAGTGGAGAAATTTTTATGGTATTTAGTGATGCTTCGAAAAAGGGAATCTATTGTGGGTTGATGGAAAATGACAAAGTCATTGCCTATGCTTCAAGGAAATTGAAATTTCATGAGAAGAACCATCCAACACATGATCTAGAGTTGGATACGGTGATATTTTCTTTAAAAATTTGGCGTCATTATCTCATTGGGGAGAAGTGTGAAATATATACAGACCACAAAAGCCTCAAGTATATATTCAAACAGAAAGAGTTGAATATGCGCCAATGAAGATGGTTAGATCTAATGAAAGACTATGACTACTCAATCCATTAGAACCCTGGGAAAGCGAAAAAGGTGGAAGATGCTCTAAGTAGAAAGGAACCAGAAATTATATCATTAATGAGAATTGAAAAGGATCCAACCTTCTTTTATTTGATGAGGATGTACATGTGAATCATAAAGAAGGGAACATCATCAATCCTTTCACAAATTATTGCTCAACTATCTCTTTTGGAAAGGTTAAAGGATGCTCAAAAGGATGACGTGGGAGTTCATAAGAAAGTGGAAGCAATCAGAAAGGGAAATCCTTAGAGTTTAGTGTTAATGAATAAATAATTTTGATATTTGGGAAAAGACTATGTGTTCCATCAAGTCTGGAGACAAAGAAAGAAATTTTGGATGATGCAAATAGTTCAAATTTCTCGATCAACCTAGGGCACAAAAAGATGTTTCAAGATTTCTGAGAGCATTATTGTTGGGATAAAATGAGGAAGGAGATCGCTAAATATACATCAATGTGACTGGTATGTTATCAGGTGAAGGATGAGAGGCAGAAGTGTAAGGGGATGATGTAACCATTACTCATACCAGCATGGAAATTGGAGAACATCACTATGGAATTGTCACCAGACTTTCAAAGATATCCAAATGAAACAATGCTATCTGGGTTGTTGGGGATCATCTTACAAAGACTGCACACTTCATTGCTATTTTGGAGGATTTCTCATTGGATCAATTGGTACCGATATACATCAGAGATGTGGTAAGGGTGCATGGTGTACCACTATCAATTGTATCTGATCGAGATCCAAGATTCACCTCTATGATCTGGAAGAGTCTCCACCACACTCTCAAAACTGGGCTAAACACCAGTACAACTTATCATCCTCAAACTGATGGCCAATATGAGCGGACAATCGAGAAACTAGAGGGCATGTTGAGAACGTTCTAAATAGATTTTAAAGAAGCATGGGATCAACGTCTTCCTTTGATTGAGTTCTCTTAAAATAAAAGTTTCCACTCAAACATCCAAATGGTTCCTTATGAAGACCTATATGGGAAGATGTGAAGAACACCAAAATTTTTTGATGTTGTTGGGGAGATAAAACTCCTAGATCCAGAAATAGTTGAAGAAATGGTGAAGAATGTTATGACCATCCAAAAGCACATTAAAGTTTCTCAGAGTCGACAAAATATATATGTTGGTAATCACTGATGAGACTGGGAGTTTGAGGTTGGAGACAATGTATTCCTCCACATATCACTGTAGAAGAGAGTTATAAGATTTTGGAAGAAGGAAAAGCATAGTCCAAGGTACATTGACCATTTCGATATCTTTGATCGCATTGGTGCAGTGCACTATTGACTAGAACTCCTACCGAACCTCTCTCAAGTACATGATGTATTCTATCTATAACTCATGAGGATGTACATAAATGACACATCACATGTACTCAATCAAGATGTGGTACCATTAAAGAATGAATTCTTCTATGAAGAGAAGCCGATGAAGATCTTAGATATTAGAGAAAAAGTTCTACAAAATAAGACAATTACCCTCGTCATGGTGTTTTGGTGAAACCCAGAATTTGAAGAAGTAACATGGGAACTAGAGGAAAGGATGAGGCAAAGTTACCCATATCTATTCTAGTGTGAGAAAAAGAAAATTTCGAGGGTGAAATTTCACAACTGAGGAAGATTTTAATGACCCAAACATTCATTAATGATAATTCCTCTTGGTCTATTTAAATTTCTTATTATGTAAAATGGTTATACAAAAAATATGAACCTCTTTGGTTTTATGTTTCTGAATTTTAAAATAAAATTAATAATTTGGACCATTTCTAATATAACCGACAAATAGTGATCACATGGTTATTATAAATATTGGGCTTTATGAAATCCAATTTACTCAGACAAAGGAAGAAATGGCCTCATACCGCAGAATTGCTCCATACGAAGACCATTTAAGGGAGCATGGAAAGAAAGTGGGGTCATTGGGCTTCACTCTTGAACAAGGCCAAGCAGATCTTGAATACATTAAGCATGAGTGGAACCGACTACGAGAAAAGTAGAAGTTGATAGAGATTACCACCCGAGTGATGTTATCCAAGCCACCCCAAGAGTCTATCACCATCGCACACCTTACCATAAGGTGTTATGTTGGTGTTTTAAGGGTTTATGTAACAATACCCTATCACTATGACTATGTATATTATTTTTTTTATAAATAATATATATTCTTTTTATTATTGTTAATTTGTAAATATTTTTTAAGGCCCAAATATTATTTTTTGTTAATATTCAACTAAGAAATCTATTTTGATAAATTAATGGATTTTTGAATTAAATAATATTTTAACAAAATATTATTATTTTTAAGTTACTTTTTATTAAATTTAAATGATCTTGTAATTTTTATGAATACAATTGTAATTTTTGTTATGGTTTGAAAGCTGTTTTTGTCAAAACCCATTAATTTTCAAAAACTGACGGTTTTTATTTTAAAAGTGAAAATCCATATATCTAGAAAATTATCTGAATAAAATGAATATTATTTTTGTTATCAGGACTTTGAAATTATCCAACAATAATTTTTTCATAATTTTCTGAGACAGTCGAATTTTTGTGTAAAAATTAAATATCATTTTAAATATATAATGTTATTTATGACATGATAATGAACCAATAGTGATGTAATAAAATACTCTAAATGATATTTTATACCAATATATGTTTTACCATTAGAATAATGTGATTTTAGGTTTATTTTATTTATTTTACAAAGCCTTATTGGAACCTCCAAGACTTATAAATCATTTTATATTTTCAAAATGATTTATTTTGGAGTGTGAATCACCTCTACATAATAAATCCTAATATTTTATGAAGTTAGGCCATTTAACTTATAAAATTTTGTTTTCTACTCCCCTTTGGAAAAAACCATGGGAAAAAACCATGGGATGGTTTGTTGTTTTTATTAGTTTAAGGTGCAGGGTCCAAATCCTAAATAATAAACACCTTTGGAGCTCGACCAACCCCTCAAATTATCTATATATAATCCTACCAAGGTTCCCCAATCAACCAATAAACCTCTCTCAAGACTCTCCCAAGCCTTTGGGATCACATATCCAAGTATGGGATTCCTTCCTTCCTCATTTTATCCCTATCTCTTAATATTGTTATGCCCTTTTAATTTCAATAATAAATGTTGTGGTATAATTTCAAACCTCCCCCTTACATTCCTATCTATTTTGGAGTGATGATATACCCATTTCTCTCTCATTAACCCCTCCCTTGTGCACCTGCTACCATGCCGAAATTCTGTAAGTACTTTCTCTCTTCTCATTTACATTCAAACAATTCTTTTGTATTATGAATTAAAATTCCATTACTTATGTTGGAACATGTATCTATATGAACCCATTTATTTCTATTTCATCTACATATGATGATACACCCTTATCTCCCTCATCAACCATTTTTATGAATTCTTAAGTCACACTATTATGCTGCCGAAATTGCACCACGATTTTACCACCCAAAGTCATTGTGTAGTGAATACAATACCCCTTTCTTCATAAAGGGTATTCTCCTTTATGCACATTTATTTATAGATTATATAGTTTCATGTATGAATTCCACATTCCTTTATCATGGAATAAATGTTGATGTTTATTAAATTAATTTTGTATGATCTATGTGGGACATTTATGCACGAAATGAAATTATTTAGAATGGTGCGCCTCGATAGCGCTCCAATGCATTGGGTAAAGATTATTATCATGATAATTCAAGTGAAATGAGCATTTAATCATTCTAATTCAAGTGAATTTAGGGTTTAATCATGATCCATGTGCAATGCACCTTGTCTCATTCTATCATGTTAAATGTTTTTTCCACATTTCCATGTTATGTTAATCATGTTATATTATACCTTTATGTTCATGTTTCTATTATGCTGTATTGTTATTCCTATTTCCTAACATGTATTTTATTCTTCATGTAATTCATTTTTTACTCCATTAATGGGCTTTATAGATCACCCTTTTCTTATGCATGTCCTCAGGTTATCCCATGCAATGCTAAGTACTTATTAATGTAATGGTCAGGTAAATGAAGTTTTCAATAATGTTGTTTTGTTTTATGTTCTAAGTTGTTATAAAGTGTTCCTAAGAAGAAAATACACTAGACCTATCGATATTTCATGTTTTACCAAGTGAATGTTTTTATATAATAAATCATGTTTAAGTGTTTAATAAAGATCAGGGTTGTTTTAGTAAAAACGTTTCCTTCACGGTAAGGGTTGAAGGAGTGTTTTTCCACATTACATCCGTTTTTGACAAAAATAATTTCAATAAAACATGGTATTATAATTTTATAAATTCGATATCATATTTTTAATCAGTGGGTATAAATTTTATATTTATTCTTACTTTAATTTTTTCCTAATTGTTAAATTACCTATGTCAAGAATTTTGTTACTCGAAAAGAAAAAAATGGTAAATTTCAGGAAACATATATTTCCCTGAACCAAATTATAAAAATGAAACTATTTATCTATATTTGAGGTGTTTAATGACCAAATAAACTCACCCCCAATTTATTATTCATTTTTGGATGCACCTGAGGTAAGCAAGACCTCCGAAAAGTGAATAATAATGCATATTTACAAGAATGTCACTCATCCTCAACTATAAAATGGCACTCACATTCCCCCTTAATCACACATTAAAAAAACTTTAGTTCAAAATGTATGATAAGTGTATTTCAGGCATATTTTTTATAGTGTTTAATGTATTGAATTTATTATTTAATTGAATAATATTTACATTTTTGGAAAATTTCACTTGTTTTATGATTAATGGAAAAATTCAATGAATATTTCTAAATGGAAAAAATTGTTGAAATTATGAGAATAAAGACAGTTCATATTGCTTTACTTTGCTCATGATGTGACATCAAGTTCTTGAAGGCAAAGTAGATCTAGAAAATCGAGCAAGATAATTACATGTTGTGACTTATTCAAGTTGAATTAGCCATGTTATACAAGACATGAAATGATTACATTATATGAAACATAGTTCCACATTGTGAATTAGGATTTCACATCATGAAAGGATTCAATGTTGATAGGTTAGTTTCACATGATATTTTCATAGATTCGAAAGATTCCGAGGAATATATGAGGGATTACATGACAAAAAACCCAATTTCACATCATGAATTTGTTGACGTGGAGAAAAATAATTAAAGATGACACGACCACTAGTTTTGAAGGGATGGCCTATAAATACTTCTCTCTCCTGGAATGTATGATGAGATAGAGTTTCATTGGTACCCAAATAAGAATGGAGGTGATGGTCGGTGGTGATGTCGAGCTCTTGATTGTCAATCCATCGTCTGATGGTCGCCCTTGTTGTCACACTTTCTCCCTCTCATCTAGAATATCTTGGACAGGTTGTCAGGGATCTTCTTAAATGAAATTTTTTAAAAAACCACTACCACATTGTCTTTTTTTCATGACAAAATTTTTTGACGTGAAATGGGGTTTCACATGGTGTAATCCCTACAGTATTTCTTCACGTCTTTTGAATCTGCACAAATGTCGCATGAATCTCACCTGTGGACTTTAAATCCATTAATGACATGAAATCATGAATCACGATGTGAAAATATCTTTAATAGTGTGTAATGATTTCATGAAATGTCCATTGTGGCTAATTCCTCATGAAGAAGTCATGAATTGTAATGAAATTACATGATGTGTAATTATTTTTTCCCATTTTCAAGATTCTCTTTGCCTTCAAAAATCAAATGTCACACCATGAGCAAAGTGAAGTGGCATGAAGTGTATTTATTCTCATAATATCACCCCTTTTAGTTTCCGTTAGAAATATTCATTGTATCCTATCATTAAACATAAAACAATTCAAATGTTCCAAAAATTGGCATGATTATTCATTTAAATACAAAATTCAATACATTAAACACTCTAAAATATATGCATGAAATACACTTATCAATATTACTACCAAAATCACTCCCCAAATATCCTCCCCTCATTATAGAATACTTATTTTTATAAAAATCCCAACCTGGGATGGGTTCAGTGTAAACCAATGGAATATTCATAAATAAGAAGTAATGTCCTTTAATAGGCATATTTATTGTATTTTATTCTCCATCGCTATCAATTTATATTATAAAAAACCTATTTAATAAAAAAATTTATAATACATTTAATTAGATTTTGTTATTTCATGATTCCTTACACAAACCACACACACATACATCCAATGTGTTTTGAAATGATAGGTCCTGTGTACGATGTTCTACCACCTCACGAATAGAGGCTGTTAATTTTTCCATTAAATCCTATCAGGGATTGGAAGGATGATTTACATAAATTATATATATATGATATTAAAAAAAATTATATATATTTTTTCAATATAAAATATATAACTTATTTCATTCCATTCTGTTGGAGATAAGATAGCGTCGTTCGTATGTATAGCAAACTATCGTCTCTCAAAACAATGTGATTCATCTTGTACTAACAATTTACATGGAAGGTGATAAATAAAAATAATAACGATTTTATGTGATAAAAATGAAAGAATTATAATTTTAATTACATATTGAATTTTTTTAAAATATATTATATCATTTTCTATCTTACACTTATTGATGATAACATTGTTCTTCTATGTATGGACTACCACCCTCACAATGATATGTGACTCTCTTATCATCACCACACCACATATATGATATACATAAGAATATTTAAAGAAATAAAATGGTATATATGATATTATGATAATTATGGAAAGATGATATATTACTTACCCACATTCCATAATGATTATTAAAAATGGAAAATGTTATTCATGCATACATACGACCTACCTTCGCCATGATCATAACATACTATATTCTGATGAAAATATTGCATGAATGGTTTTAAAAATATAAATGATTTTTGAAAATGATAATTATTTCATCATTATTATTATATATATGATTAAACTCTAAAATATGGAAATGAAATGGATCAGTAATGAAAAAACACATAACAAAAAATTTAATTAATACTCAAAACAATGAAAATACTGAATGATTATTAATGATATTTTTATAATAGGTTATAAAGGATAATATATAATGTTATAATTATTAATATTATTACAGAATAATTAAATATAATATTTTAAACCACTATACCATAGTTCAAATAATTTACAATCAAAAGGAATTGTAAGGTATGGTTTTTTATCTCCATATAAATTTCATTGAGACTTATTTGATATGATGAACTAATTAAATTTTATATGGTCTACATACTACATATTTGACATATAATGTCATTATTAATCCTTTATACATGGTATTTTATGTTTCAATTTTAATCATTTAATGCATTGGTATTTGACATGACTATTACACAATGGTAATGTTATTTTTCAATCTCACATTTATTAATGATTGTTAACATTATCTTGAATAAATAAGTTTATTGTAATCATTTTTAATTTTACATTACATTTATCTTTAATATCCAAATTAACAAATGATAGATTTTATTATTTTCTAAACTATATACTATTTTTATATATGGTTTTTAATTTTAATTTTTTTAGATAAACTGGGGAAATATTGATAAATATGTATCCTTTAATCAATATAGATATTTATTAAGTCAAGTTGTTTATGAATTAAATCGATTAAACCAAAAATGATAAACTAGTTAGGCATAAAATAAAAGGTTTGGGGAATGGTTAATGAAATTCCTTTGATACATCAAATGTCTCATGAGAAAAAACCAGTTGGCCACAAACACATCTAATTTGTTACCAAGTAGTTTTAAACATTCCTGAGGATATATCATAACAGTAAGATTCTTGTGTATGTTATTGACAAAAATTCTATGGGTTTTCACATAGCATGGAATACGATGTCATTAGGAAAGATCCTGAAGATATTTGTATCATATTACCAGGAAACAATACCTTCATTAATTAAACATTTCCTTTATTTAGATGAAATTATTTTTATCAAGAATATTTTCATATTGATATTTTCTCTAGAATAATTTCATTTTTAGTTCATCGATTATATGTAATTTTTTTTAATTAATTACATTTCAAAATTATTTTTTTCCACTTTTTAAAATGGCTTGATTTCTTAGTCATTTACCTTTCTATTGTGATTATGATTCTTGATTCTTGATATCTTCTATTGTATATAATATTTACCAAGATTTTCATTTCACCCATATATAGATTCTATTCCCCATAATTCCATGGTGTTTAATATGATTGTGTAAATAGGATGGTCTAGAGAGAATAATTTTATTCAATAATGATAAAAATTATTTTATATTATTTGTAACAAAATATAATGTAAGACTCGTGTATTTATTTAGTTAACCATGAATATTAATATATTTTACCTTAAAAATTCCATTACACGTATCTTATGAAAATGTAATTTTATCTGATATCATCTATGAGATATTGGGATCATGTTTTATATAGATGGGATCGAATATCATATTGAACATGACATATAATCTGTATATGGATGTTTATAACAAATGATCTATATAGATTCATTGAATATTTTTCAGTGATTGCATTCTTATCTTTTCTAATTCTTGGCATAGCCATCTGGTACTCTTTATGTGTTCCTATAACAATATTTTATAGTCTTCCTTAATTACGGGACCTATTGAGGCCTTATAAAACTTCCTATATAATTTTTTATTTTGTTGGAAATAGATTTTTGAAGATTCCCTAGTAAGGCTTAGGTTGTTTTAAAAGATAATAAAATATATTTAGTCGATTCATCATTGAATGAGTTCTCCTAGAGATAATATAAATCCTATGATGATTATAATCTATATCCATTGGATATTTCAGATAATGAAATGATTTTTTGAGAGTTTCACCATGGATGGTATATCATCCTACTTTATAATAAAGAATATTTTCTCTGATATATGTAGGACCATTTGAGGTTGTTTGGAATATTATCAACCAAGATATATGTTTTTTTCAACCACAGCTGACATTGATTCCAAATGTGATTCATGTTTATGATCATATAAAGTATCTCCATGACCCATCACATGTATCGAATGGCAGTATAATTATATTGAACTTGATATATTCATGTTTAGAGATCCAAAACATATTATTGATTATGTGATGAATTTAAATGTTCAGAATACTATAATTTATGTTTGAATTCTTTGAAAGTATGTTTTAAATTCACATTAAACACATGAGACTGGTTAACTCACAAGAGATTAGTGGCCTCATATCATTGATATATAGATTTCTTGGTAGGCCTTATATGAGTAAAAAACATTTATAGTGGAAATATTTAAATATCCAACAACTCTCTCATAGATATTTCTAACCCATTTTATCTATAATCCATTAATAAGATCTTATTTAGGGTTGTATCATGGTTCTCTTAAAAAAATGTGTATTTTACTATCCCTATTTATGTTTGTAACATGGTTTGGTAAAAACATGCTATTTTTAATTAGAAATATTGTTACTTGACATGTGGTTATGTTGGTTGGACCATGTTTATGTAAAACCGTCCAGCATCCCCCTAAAACCATGTGGCATGTGTATGTGGGGAGAGAATGGTTGGCACACTGACTCCAAGACCTATCGCCAAACCATGAACCCTTTGTTAGTATTCTTTGGAATGAGTGAATGGTTAGTTGCAATGGTTGTACAAATTATGAATCCAAACCCAAGAAACAATTTTATAATATTATCATTACTCTAAAATATGTAATAAAACCCTAAACCCCAATTATATATTCTATACACCTACTAATTGAAACTAATAGGTTTCTTTGATTTGTTAGGGATCTATAAAGAGGATTCTAGATACTATAACACCATTATTATGGGATCTATGTTTTGGTGGATGTTACTGATCCCTATTTGTTAAGTAATTTCATCTTTATTTGGAATCATCCTTTCCTCTCTTCTCACTAACTTTAATAGTTTTGGATCCTCATGTTTTCAGTTGATCTAAAACATGATTGAATGGATTTTAATTCTATCTGTACCGCTTTGATCATCCTCAACTTCGACTCTCTAATGGTGGTTCCACGAATGAGTGATTGATTGATTGATTTTGTGACAATAGGTTGGTAGTACCATAAGTATTTTCCTTATACATATAACCCTGATTACAAGATTTATTTGAAATTTATTTTCAACTGTTTTGTGAAATTTTATTTTATAATGATTCATATAATTATTCTAAAAGGCAAGGAATTGTGAAGAAAGTATATTTTAAATTTATTTGGATATATCAGATGGATTTTAGAGAAGACTTACTCAAATGAGAATTAAATTAATGAAATGATTTGATATTTATTCTTTATAAAAATGGATATAAATAAATTATGTTTCTATGTTTCTTAAATTTGATAAAAAACTATGATTTTATTTTGAAAATAAAATAACATCTTGAAGAATAAAATTAGACATTTGAACTATGAATAATTAATTGAATATAATGGAAACATTTTCATATGATTGATTAATTTATTAATTTATTAATTGAATGAAAATGTGAGACATAATAGTTAGTGGATATCCAGAAAAATAATGCTAGGTCTATAGTGCCCGAATGAATGGATTCATGATGGAAACACTAACTAAAAATTATTTAAAATATATTTCCATGATGACCCATTCAATAAAATTGGGCATTTGAATTATGAATAATTCATTTAATTGAGTAAAATTATTTTCTTAGGAGTAATTGATTTGATCAAATGATTGATTGAAATAACATATTAGACATTTTATTTAGTGTGTATCATGGAAAACTATGATTGGTATTGGATACCTAAATGAATGGATTATTTATGAAATAATAACAATATTTTGTTTTAAATTTAGTTCCATGATATGTAGTTTAATTAATCAATCCATAGGATCATAGCCTTAGGGAAGTGTGAAAACCTTGATCTGTGTGTAATTGACCGATTAGGGAAAGGATCCTATTTTAAGGAACTATAAAAACATATGGAATATAGCAATGGTGGTTTATTTTTATTTTTTATTTTATGAAAATTATTAATGAAAAATTACTATTCATACCATGATGTTAATGAGAATGGTCTTTAAATCGTGGTTTTGAAATAAATTTCATCAATTTGAATTTAGTGATTGTTTGAATGAAAATATTTAAATGATTTACAATGAATTATATTTAATTAATGGGATGCATAAGTAGTTTATTTATCAAGAAACTTCTTTTTGGATTGATAGAGCTAATATTTTTAGTATTTATCATATATATTAAAATTATTCAATACCTTCTAATTTATCAAAATGATCTCATATGCATTATTTTAGTATTTTTGGTGAATATTGGTCTTCATTGTGAATATTTTCTAATTATGTAAATTTATGATTTTATTTTCACATCAATATTTCATTAATAACTATTAAAATTTGGTTCCAATTTGAGTGATTCATTCTTGTTTGATTACTTTTTCGAGGGATTCATCTTTTTTTTTTCAGGAAAAAATTTATTTTGAACCCCACGGGCCTATAGAAGTCAATCAATGTGATAATTTTTTTGGTCAAAATAATGGAACTCACCATAGTAAATAAGTCATATATTGGCTAAAGGAACCTAAAATGAGGTTATTCAAGCTGTGAGTGAGAGTGTAATCAAATACACTCAAACCCATAAAATTTCATGGAGAAATGTTTTCTTTAATGAAGCCTTTGAATGATTTTAATTTGATGAAGTTTATGAGACTTGTTTTCCATAACACGTTTACATAATAAATTTTCTACTAACTCAATATTAAAATTTCCAAATTCTTTGAAATTTATACAGTTGATTGAAAAATTAATTTAGAATGCCTTTTAATAATGGATATGGTTGTGTTTCGATAGGATAGTGGGTATTAGAAAAGACAACCTCTAGGAGAATGATTCTGGATGAATTTTTTTCTGTTCTTTTTTTCACTATATTCTTATTTTTAGTTTTTTATACCCTCTTCACCACTATTCTTCATGGATTCACTTAAAATGAAGTGTTCATACTATAAGTGATTGGGGAAGGAGAAGATTTTACTTTTTAAATGTTTGAGTTCATGCAGTTCATTGAATAAAAATCTATTTATCTCTTTTGCGATGTTAGGATCAATTTCTAATAGTGGTTTTTATTATTAGGTATCATCATATTTAGTTTTTATTCAACAATTTTTATTCCATTGGTCAATTATAATTTTCTCCCTCCACTAGGTTCTGTTCCATATATGATGGAATAAATTAGGGATTATTGGTTAATTACTCGGTTATAGTTAGTATGTGTGTGATGGATAATGGACACTCATGATTGATTAAGATAAAAAATATCCAGTCTGGAATTTCCTATGTCAATTACTGGAATTTTCTATAACTATATCACACATAGGAAGGATAGTAGATTAATCTAATATCATGGTAAGGTTTACACTCACTATCATAGTTGACCAAGGGAGTGAGAGGAAACTGTTGTGGAATCTCACATTAATCAACATAGTAGAACAATATTGGACAAATTGAAATTATGATATCATTTCAAATTGAAAAAATGACCATGATATGGTCACCCAATCTGACATAGTATTTTAATTAACTTTCATTCACAATTTTATTTCAATATTTTTTTAATATATTAGTTTGGATTTGTTATATTATTTTTTTTCTAAATAACAAAATTTCAAAAATGAAATCCACTTATTTCTAAAATTTTAATGAGATTGCATTATTTTTGTGAACTCCACTATGTAGAAAACCAAGGTTGACCATGATAATGCATTTTAAATTAGGAAATACTTGTTTTTTTCACACCACACGATATGAACATGTTAAAAATTGGTATCTTATATGGGAGGTAGTTCCAAGATTCTAATTCTGACACCTTGTAACTATTTCATTTCATTTCAATAAAAAATATATAGAAAAATATCTTTATCAATGATATATTAAAATTAAATTTATTATCCATGGAATTTTTATTCACTAGTGCAACACCGAGAAGATTATGTTCACAAGGATATTGATGCCCAATTGGAAAATGTTATTGAAAAAATACAATACTTGGAGAGAAAATAGATTTGGTTACTAAATATTTATTTGAATCCCATGAGCACCAAGTAGAGGAAAAATAAGTAACAGAAAAAAACTAGGGGTGGAACAAGTAGTTCCATTCATCATTCATGTTTAGGAACTATAAGATTCTATGAAGAAATGAGAATAGGATTTATTCATCCCTACTCAATCAGTGTTGGAGGATATTTTTGAAGAATTCTTTCTGGATGAAGTATATATGGATGATCAATACAAAATGGAAAAATTTAGTAATGAGTGTGAGGAACTACTTGATCCACCTATTCCATTTAGTATTGAAGAGATAACACCATTAAAGGAAGAAACCACCCATGTGGTTGAATCATAAGATATGGAAGATGATCCTAATGTTTTACTTCCATCCACAAAAACCGAACTCCACGAGGATCGTTCCACAAAATAGGATATTGAAGTAGAAATAATTAACAGAGATAATATTTTTTTGAACACTTTCCATTCTAATTTTATTGAGCATTAATTGAGTATTAAACCCCATTACATTAAATTTTCATATTCAGACAACACTTTTATTGTTTTGGTGGAGGAAGATGAAAAAGAAGATTCATATGAAGAGGAATATATAGAGATACCCAAGCATGTTGAACACTTATTAGAGGGAGTACATTAGGATATCATGGTAGATTTGTTGAAGGAAATAGAGACACAAGTTTTCCATATTTAAAGGGAAAAATTTTATATTTATTATTCATGATTTAATTTTATTCAAATATAGTTATATGTTATCTTTATTGTTGATTTTTACATTCATGATGCATTCAAAAATAAATAACTTGAGAATGAAGAAGTGTTTGAGAATGTGGAAACCATGAAAGGGGAGGACTCATTATTTTTCCAACACCCACTATTCATGTTTTATAACATTGTCACTATTGTGGATTTTATATACTATTTACATGGAGTTCTCAATAAAAAAGAAAGATGTGCATGGTGGAAGGAAGAAGTGCTGGTGGTTTATATTAACAAAACTCCACCGACCATTATATTTGGGATAACCAACTAGAATTTCCAGTATAGAGACATTCTTCTCCTATGTCCCACATGGGGGGATTAAAGTGAGATATATCCTTTTGATCTCATTATATTTCTTTTTTCTTTTTTTTTTGAAATAAATTTATTATGTTTTGTTTTCTTATGCTTATAGGTTATTCAATGTACAACACATAGGATCTTATGTCAATATTCCACTTCCAATAAGTCAGGTTATACATATCTCTTACTCTTTATTGATTATTGGTATTCAATTTCAAATATTATTACATGTAAAATTTATAGGAATTAATTGGGAATAATGAATCATTAATTTTTGGTCGATGTAATCCTTAGTGTTTAGGTTTTTCAATTTTTTATTTTTTAATTTTACATTTTTTTTAAATTGTCTTGTGCTTTATTTTCTTAATTTTTTGTTCCATTGAAATAGTTGAGATCAAATGATTTTCTTTTCCATTTTTTAAACCAATTTTAATTTGTGAATGAAAATTTTCCCTGAAACTAAGATAAAATGAATTAGAAAATGATTTGATTCAAGTTATAATATTTCATACACTCATAAAAAGTAATCTAACTTTTGAATCCCATGTATCATTTCACTGTCTTTATCAATGAAAAAACATCCCCATGTGGCCTGTGAACTATTTTTCTCATAATCATTTCATTCAGCTTACATCTTTAGTGAACCAAAAAATGATTTGTAATTTTTTTTGATTAATTACTATAAAAAGTGAGGGTTTTTGGTAGTTGTTTATTTTATTATTAAGGCATTTATTTATTTTTAAATACCTCATTCATGTAAATAATTTTTATTATATCATTAATTATATATTCAATTATTGTATGCCTTATAATACATGAATAACCTATTAGGTCAGCCACATTATAATCCAATTTTCCCTATCCAACTTTCTCATGATGTGAAATTCTATGATTTTACTAAGATTAATTATGGGGGAAGCTGTCTTATAGTGTCATTACTCATTTGGTGGAACATTGAGTGGAAAATAAAATGTTGAAGAGATTTGTTTTCTATTGAAAATATTTATTCAGTAGAATGTTGATTCTTTTTTAGAGCCTTCATTACAAATAAGTTGTACCTTTCTAGAGAGTCCAAAGGGGAAAGAAAGTTGTTCCCATCTGGATATTTTAATAAAAATTGTTCTTGAGAATAATGACATTTTTTCTATTGTAATTCTCTATGCGTTAAAATTTCCTCATGTTTTCATGATGATAGTGGTGATTTTTCTTCTATGGGGAGTGATAATAAGACCATACTTCAGTGAAAAATATAATATTGCGATATTTCTTCTAAAAGAGTCAAACACTCATCACTCCACCACATAATTTTACACATAAAAATTATATCAACCAAAACCCATTGAACAACCCTAAAAATTCCATAGGATAAACATGTTTTTGTGACTCATATTTGGTAGAGAAGTATGAAATTATCTATCCTATGGAGAAAAAATCATTAGTTTGGATGAGAAATGCCCTATTGAAAATTATGATTTACGATAAGAGAGAAAATTCTTGTGAGGTATGCATTTACAATGAATTGGAGGTGAAATGAAAAAGAAATATATTTAATGATCAGAATTGAGAACTTAAAATAATATTTTATAAGGAATGATATCTTTTGTTTCATGGTGCAGAACTGGTTGATCTCATGAATATTTGTTTTGATATTTCATTAATATGATATTTAATTTTACTTGTCTATGAGTCCAACTATTATGTGTTGGGAAATTTATAGAGATAATATTTACTAAATTTTTCATGTTTATTTCAATGATTTAATCACTTCCAATTAATTAATTTTATCATTTTTTAATTAATTTTATATTTTTGGGGAATTTTGGGCTTAATTATGAAAATTCATTAATTTTGGAAATTCAAAAGATTTTAATCATTTTAGTATATCGAGAATAGGTAAAAATTTTGATCCAATTTTAGTGATTCCTTTTTCAGGGGTTCAACTTTTTATTTTTGGATAAAATGTAATTCGAACCCCCCAAGCCCATAGAAATCAATCAATTTGATATTTTTTTATGGCCGAAAACATTGAAACCACCTCTGAAAATGATTAAAATATTGGAATAAAGACCAAAAATTTATATGAATAGATTTTTTAATGAAGGAGGGATCAATGTATCAACCACTCATTAAATTTCATTTTAAAATTATTTCATTTTGGATGACTATAAATGATTCCAATTGGATGTAGATGAAATGACTTATGATCCAGAAAAATCTAACTTCAATAATTTAGTTATAACTCCAATAAAACATATCCAAATGATTTTGAATATAGTTTTTTGATATCAAAGTTCATTTATAAATTCTTTTAGGAAGGGATTTGGGTGTGTTTTAGTCTTATTGTGGCATAACATAAGTGAACTTCTTGAGGAATGATTTTGGAGGAAATTTTTTCTGTTATACATTTTCTCTATTTACGTGTTTTTAGTTTTTTAATTTTTTCTTAATGCCTCTTCTTCATGGAATACCTAAACATAGAGAGGTATTATTCTGAGTAACTGAGGATGTATAGGATTTACCTTTTATAATGTTTTTGTTCATTCACTTCATTTAATACAATCTATTTCTCACTTTTGAGAAGTTTATTTAAATTTATAATTGTAGATTTTATTATCCTGTATGATCATATTTGGTTTTAGATTCTTCTTTTGTTAAATCTTTTTCCAAAGATCATTTTCTCCCTCAACTAGGTTTTTATCTATATACGATGGTATAGATCTGGGCATAATGGTGATGTATTCAGTGATCGTTAGTATGTGTGGGAGTGGTAGTGGATATCCTTGACTATTTAAGATAAACAAGACCCGATTGATAATTGCGTAAGTCAATTGAGGGAATTGTCCAAAAATCATTCACACATTGGAAGGGGATTAGATCGAGTATATATCTTGGTAAGAATAACAATCATAATCATTTTTGAGCAATGGAGTGAGAGGATTTTATTATGACATCTCACATTAATCGGCTTCATATATTTGGATTAAATAAATTGTATCTATGATAGTATTGAAAATAAAAAATTGAACCTAAATTGATTTTCCAATTCATCTAATTATTTTAAATCACTTTGAATATTCTATTTCAATATTATTGTTTATTTATTTATTTTTATTTGCAACTATTTTTTTTCTAAATAAAACAATTTCAAAAATTAAATCTTCTTAAATCCAAAATTTTAAGGTGACAATAAGATTATTTTGCGCTCCCATCTTCATAAATCCTAGTTTGATCACTATTCAACATTTTAACATAGGAAATTTTATTTCTGCACCACACAACATGCATGTTTGAAAGACATTTTTGGAAAACATACATGTTTTTTTCTCACACCCTACCATTGTCTTCGTGTGTTTGTATATTATGTTATTCCTTAACTAGGAAGTGGGAAGACACTACATGGAGGTGGTGGTTTGTGTATGTCATCAGACATTGGCTAATGGAGGTGACTGATAGATCTATGATCTATGAGCTAATAGTCCGAATTAGGTCATATTATGATGTGTTCAGAATTTTTAACTGGTGGATTGGGAAAATAGTTATAATTTTCAAATATTTAAAAATAAAATCTAATGGGATTGTGGGATATGTTTCATGGTTATTAATAACTATCCCCATAAATGTGTTCTCTCATCTAGATACTGGAAAAAGGGTGAACCTGTTTTCAATATAGGATGGCGACCTTGCACAACCATGATATCCCCACAAGAAAAAGACACATAGTTTTAGGGTTAGTCTACATATTATTCACTATTCATTCAACCCCTCTAGAGAATATTACAAGGTAACACTATTTCCATGGAAAACCCATGTAGTTTTCGCTAACCATTTTCCAACCATGCATTTGTTCAATAACATCAATAATTTTCAAAAAACTCTAGATACAACTTGAACGATATCTAAAATGTGGATGATAAATTTTTTTAAGGTGTAAGTAAATGTAAATTATGTTTTTATAATGATTCTTTCAAAACATTCATTTATAAAGTGTAAAATACGAATGACCTCATTTTTTCAAAAATAAAACCATTAAAAACAATATATATAATGAAAACCCACATTAAACATCAATCTTTTTATTATAATAATATTAAAATACTTTATTATGAAATCTAATGGGTTTACATTGGAATATAAATATGATAATGGATATAAGAAATATTGATGGGATCTATAGGGACCAACAATCACTTTTAGGATAAAATCCAATTTTCATTGGGATAAACCACACCCTTTTTCATCATTTACAAAACCCATGATACATCAAATGATAAAAAAAATATAGCAACATACCACCCTCATGAATTAAATTATATCATTTCTTCTAAAATGTCCAATACATATGTAGTTTCATTGTTAATATGGATAAAATTAATAAATCTATGATTAATCGATAAAAAATATGGGAAACATTTTCTGATAAATAGAAACGTAAAATAAAAAGTATATTATGTTATTGATTTGTTGAAATGAAATTAATTTTTCCAAACCAAATCATAAAGTGATATTAATTCAAAAAAATCATGGAAACTCATTAGTAAAAAAATGTTTTGTGTCCATACCATACATTAGACAATACAATATCCCATGAAAAACTATCATGATTGAAAGAAATATTTTTTTTTGATTTTTTATAATAAATTAGAGTAAAGAAAAAATTCTTCAAAAAATAAATATTAAAAAATAATTAAATATAAAATGTACCATACTGGATTCATTAAAATATAATTTTAATATAGAAAACCATTCTCCATAGAAAGAAATTTATTTTTTAAATCGATTCAAAAAATTATTATATTTAATTATAGAAAAAAAGGAGGATTTATTTATAGGATTTTCGACAATTACTGTGAAATTCCATTTCAATGAGATTTAATTTTCCATATAACATTTAATGGAAATCATATTTTTTAAATCATTATAAGTAATTAGAATAATTTTTTGATAATTTGAATGAAATGTTTTTAAATATTTCTCTCTTACCTGATTCTAACTTAAAACTAGTATGTAGATCAAAACCATGAATTAAAAATCTAAATACACTTTCTCTCCCATATAAAATACAACGCACAATATTTGGGTTTTATTGTTTTGGGAAGGAATATTTGTAGCATTTTTCTAGATATAAACATGATGGGATGAGTTATTTTTCATTCCAAAATCCACTATTTTTTCAGATATATTATAGTATTGAATAATTATTATATAGTCTGGTTAGTGATTCAGAAATTAGAGTGTGGTGACCATCAAATTGAAATGGTTTTGTTCAAAACTATCACAATTCCACCAACTACTGTAATTTTTTAACCATAAAATTTGACCAATCCAGTCATATTATCAATTCTCTGTATATAATTATAGTAAGTGGTCCACACAAGGTAAAACATGGATATATCTATTTGTATAATCATAATCCATGAGAAAACTTCATGAAAGAAAACAACAATTATATATCACATTTTATAGTATCGGTTTAACATTTCTCTTGGTGATATTATTTCCATTAAATTACATATATATATATATATTGTACACATATTTTTTTAAACAGTTGTTGGGAGGTGTAATAAGATAAAGAGTTATGTGATAAACATAAACCTGTGGGGTTCATGCTACCACTATTCCATCATAATTCCTCATATAGATCAACTTAGTGGTTATTTATATATATACATGTAACACCCCGACCCCATAAACTCGGAGTTGGTGCATTATTTTAACACATTGGAATGATTACAAGGAATCAAGTCCCAAAATACCAATTAGTTTATCAGTCTTGGAAAATAGATTACATACATGAACATTACGTTACATATTAGAGAATTAAACATGATATAAATTATCCTTTTATAACACCATTAATCCCCTAGCTTAACCCTACATATCAATCATAATAAAATTCATAGAATCCTCAGAAAATAAAACATAAGAAATGGGTGATCTCAGATGCTCAGTAAGAATAAGAAATACATCAGAAGATGACATAAACATTAGGCATGGTGAATAATTGAAAAAACATTCCTTTACAAATAATGAACATGAACACTTTTTGACATGAATATGAACTGAGTAAATAATTCAATAATAAAACATAGTCAATGGTATTCTAATAGTCTAATGACCACATGAAATATCAATAGCTAATCTCATAATTATGGAATGCATAATGCCGGACATTCATAAACATTTTTTCAGGGCCTCAGACAAGACATCTAAAAATGATTAAGGCCTCAGCCAAAACCATATATCACAAATTGGGAAAGGCCTCATCCAATTCCACATCTAATTGACTCATCAGACCTACCGATGCATCGATGAGCTATATCGGGCTTCACCCGTCAGTTACTAAGTCCTATAAATTCCTCACAGGAAATGGGTGAAACATAATCTAATCATTCGTATTAAAACTAGCATACGAAATGTCAATACTTTAACATCGAACCATGAATGGCATAAAAACAGCACATCCATAGTCAAAAATAACTCAATCAAAACAATATGGAAGAATGTATTATAATATATTAACCTCAATCGATAATAATGAAGGATATTTAAATAGATGGAAATAATCATCAAAACTATATGAGAGAAATATCCCCCTTTTTCTTGAAAACATTAAAAAGACTAACTATTTATCAATAAGTCTTTTAAAATGGATTTTTGAATCAAAGTGTCCCATAACAAATTGAAAATATTAAAAGAAATTTTAATTTTAAAACAATAATGTCCATATAAATAAATCCTTAAAACCATTTTTAAAACATGGACTATAATGAGAATGATTTAGAAGAATAAACCTTTAAAACATTTAAAATGTTATTTTACATAGATTTCCAAACCAAAAGAGACACAGTTGAATACAAATAATTGAGGTAATCAACACTTTATAATATCATGGGAATGAAGGTATTCATGATATACTATGTCAAAGTACATTATATACACCATATAAAAGTGAATTGGCGTATACCAACAAAGAAGTCTCAATGAAATGTAAATTGATATGAAATCTCTTATAAAGACCATATCCTTAGGTTGAGGATAAATCAAAAAAATAATTCTGTGTGAAAAATATAAATACACTAAATATGATTGGATATTCAGTGTAAATCAATCATAGTAAATTCACACATATTCTTGTAAATACAACACCAATTACTTGGATGTTTAACTCAATGAGTGGAAATTGAGTTATTATTACTGTTATAATGTTCATATCAATGACTTGAGAAATTATAAATGGAGTGATTATGTGTATCAAATGTATATCCACAAAAATGGTAGTAGAAATTACTACATAAATAAAAAATAGTGATTCCACACATAATCTTGGAGTAAAATAATAAATGAAGTATGTGTAAAGCCCAATGAGTAGAAATTGAAATTTGAAATTCTCTTACCGATTTGGTAACTCACAAAACATACACCCCATGAAATAAGGATCATACAATGAAGATGTAAATACCCATAAATTAAAGTATATTACACCAATAATACAATCATGGGAAGTAAATAATACACCACATGCAATAAATAAGTGGCGAACAATGGAAATCTAATGAAATTAAGAGTGAGATAAGAAACCCCATACCTCAAGTCCGACTTGTCCTGTATATTCCTTGTTATTTCTGAATAATAAAATTAAGTTAATTTCTAATTGATTAAGAAATTTTTTAAATTTTATTATTTCTTTTATATCACTTTTTACCTTTTTATAACAATTAGTTAATTATTTGAGTTCAAATTGGATTTTTTATCGATGTTTGGAAGTTGAGTAAAAAATGAACTTGTTATAATTACAATTTTTCCATGTGGTCAAAATTACATTATCTGCAGAATGATATACATGATTTAGATATCATATATATATATTATATAGCCATTATATATATGTATTTATAACATTACATAACATTTAGAGATAAGAAATGAAATGCCCCGTTCATGGAGACGGTAAGCCGTATGTACGCATGAACGCTACTTTTATTTATATTTTGTATTTTAAGGGAATTAAAACATAATGATACATAGGTATATTATAATTCCAGTATAATATCATATATAATATCATTAAATCAAAACTTTATACGTCCCACACAAGTAATTAATGAGTCATATCACTTTGAGGGGGGTGGTAGTCTGCACTTTCTCAAATGAAATTATCGCATTTTACCCATTATGGAAACAAAAAAGGTATGATATAAATGGAAAATACAGAAGCACAAAGAAAACATAAACATTATATATATCATATATAAATATATTTCCATCTTAATGGCCACCATGAGAGACATTAAGAGATAATCGAACAATCATCGTTTTGTGAGGCGTTTTTTTTCCAACCAATGAAGCAGTATGTTCTTCACCCATTAGATGGAGGTATGTGTAAGTGTAGTTAGAATACTTCTAAAAAAACATCCAAGTATATTTAGGATACTTTCGTTTTTATAAAAGAAAGTTAAAAAAAGTGTATAGGGGGGTTGGAGAAGTAAAATAAAACAAAATAAAACAAAAGAATTTAAGAGAAACTGTTACCTTTAGTTTGGGTAACATCCTTTGGTTTGAACCAAAAGGAATCCTTGAAGTGACTTCTGCCTAAGGTAAGGCTTATAGGTGTAAGACAGGTATGTTGAGAGCTTATTTGGGTAGGGTTTGGATGATCCAATGGGTTTGAGAGGTGTTTAGAATGGGTTATAAGTGGTGTCCTTTTATAAGAGGGAGGAGGGTCTCCTTAGGAAAGTGTGAAAATATTATTTTATTATATAGTGATATTCGGTTTCTAAAGGTAAAAAACTAATTAAAGTAGAAGATAAGATGACTAATGGTAGAAATAAAATAATCCAATCAGTATTGGACAAGTTTTGGATATTTTTGTAATATTAATAATCTGATTTATTTAAATCATTTATTAATGAGGTAAATACTACATCATTATTGTGTCACAAATAATAGAGTTTATTTGATTCCTAAAAATTATAGAAAAAATACAATAATGTAGGAAATAATTTTATCTTTACAATGAATATATATCGTTGAGAATATGACTTATATAACCCCATGTAAAAATTGATTTACCAAAAGATATTTCTTTATGTAATTTTTGCCTTTATTTTATGTTAATTAAGATAAAGTGTCATTATCATTTATAAGTGGCTCCATGGGGTCAAAAAATCGACCCAAGGATGCTCATTCTCATCCATAACTCAATCAATAAGGTTTGGACAAGTGTTAAGGTAATTTTGTATTATTATAATTCTGTTTTTACCTTGAATTACCATTTTTACCTTTAACCACGGTAAATAAAAGTCAAAAGTTACTATTCACCAAAAATTATTTTAATCTTATTGAACCACATTTTACTTAATAATAAAAACCTTGTATTTCGGATTTTAGAAATTCAATTCATAGAAGTGGTAAAATTTCATTTAAATGAAAAGGTCGGACTTTTAACTACTACTTAGTGGTTTCACTATTCATCAAAAATTGATGTTTTTCAGAAAAATTCCAAAAATTAAGCCTATGAAATATTTGGTATTTCTAATTAAAAAATGATTTCTATTTTACCAAATTCAAAACATAGAAGTTGGATTAATTAATTTAAAATTAATTCCCGTTGTCCAAACAGATAGCGTGTTTTTAAGAAACAATAACTATTAAAATATTTACACTTGTTTATGTATAATTTCAAATTGAAATTAATTACAATGACCTAAATTGGATTTAAAGGTAAAAATATAATCTAATTACACTTCAAAATCAATTTAAAATATAATCTATCATTATAAATAAATTAGATTAAAAGGCAGTTTTAAATTAAAATACAGTATTTCTCACTATTCATAAAAAAATGAATATTATTAGAAAAATACCCAAAATTCATCCCATATAAATTTTTATATACTTATTCTGAAAAACAATTTTATTTTTTCAAATTTAATATGTAAAAGGGTTAAATATTTTCTTTAAAAAAAGTTCTCCATTAAAATATGGTAAACTTGAATTTTTTTCCGAAAAATACATTTTTTATCTGAAAGATTGAATTTGTTCATATAATATGTCTGAGAAACACATAATACATAAGTTGAAATTATATGGAGTATATAAAATTCAAAATATATTTAATACTTTTCATAACAGCTTTTGAATGGCTAGTTTGGTAAGTCATGGTGTGCTCAAACTTGGTGTTGCGTGTAGTGCAAGCTATTGAATCTGAAGAAAATAAATTACTATGAAATCTTGGGGTGTTAAATTCTCCTTTCATTAAATTATTTGAGTCCTCACAAATTGAAATTTTTCTTCAAAAATAAAACGTTAAAAATAGAAAAATACCTTTGTGGAAAACCCACATCAGAAATTGGGTTAATAAAATTTGGTCTTAATAAGAGGGAAAGGGAGATAAAAAATTCACCACCAAATTATGATCTCGATTAAGATAACATTGGTGGAAATTAGAGACTCATAATTGGAGAAAAAATGTAAATATTTATAGGGAGTGATTGAGGTCATCAATTACAAACAAGTGTAAAATTAGGGGCCTCAAAGCTATCAATCTATGCCGATTTAAAATATCATCGGTTCCACAAAACTTAAAGCAATAGGATAACACAATATTGGTTTTAATATCCCATACCTAATGTTTAATAATTTATTTACTCATAGAATAAGAAAACAAAAATATACTTGACAAGTATGGTTTCATCCTTCATCTAATTCTTACAAAAAACTCATATTTCACTCAAAATGATGAGGATTAAAGACGACTTGGTCACACACGAAGCGCTAGAATCAACTTATAGAGAATCACATAACCCACAATGGATGAACTATATATTTCCCTTTTCTTTTGAGATGAACCAAAACCAAAATGGTTAGTAAAAGATCAGATGATCCCAAAAGGATAATAAATTAGAGAATTAAATACAAATCTTAATTTATAAAATTAAACCAACAATACCAAAAGTTATATATATAACGACCCATACTTTACATACATTTTTAATACTTCAAAATTGAAGCATACTTATTACAACATATAACAAAACCACGAAAGGACCGTATAGGTATAGTGTCTTTAGAAACTGGGAAACATAAACAACTGGTTCACAAAGCATCAACTTTGCCTCCCACATATCTAGAGTCCCTTTTTGGCATATCCTAGTTAATAACCTTCTTCCTGACCTGGGGAATGAAAACATACAAAAGGGTGAGCTCAAATTCTCAGTAAGGGTAAACAAAAGAAATATCAATCACATCGTATACACAAGCACATAACTTTTGGAAATCTTATCCTGCAAAAGAGATCATAATTTCATAACATGGGATAAATCGTGGTAGTGAAATGTAATCACAATAATCATAACTTAAAACATGAAACTTTGTGGAATACACACATAATCATATAGAATAATTTCTTGTTAGTCAAGACTCATTGCCAAGACTATCTTAGTGGACAAAGTCCCTTTCTAAACCGAGTCACCCTCATTTCAGTCCTGTTTCAATGAATCTGTATAACCTACCGTTCCAGCCATGTCTATCTCATGAGATATAAAATATTTACCCAATGCATTGGAGGGAGATATAGGTCCCACCCATCTCATAATGAAACCATTCTTATGTGTTCCACAAAATCATAAATCATACATCATTGCATAACCCATATAGTAAAAATGGGAATCTTAAACATCATGACATCATAAAATAACTCATATAAGATAAAGGAATTCTTAAAAAAAATTCCATCACAACATAATCAAATCAATGTAATAATAGGGATAGAAACAGAACCCTTTATTTTCTTATATGGAAAATAATTTTGATAAAACACTTGAACTCCATTCTTGAGGAAAATATCCTTTCTTCTTCAAAAAAACTTTTCCTTTCATAACATGTCATACAATTGTAAACTAAAATAATTTGATTAAAAATAAACTTGAAAACTTGTAAAGGAAGCTTCTTGTAAATAATTTTTTAAAAATCCATTCATGCCGTATAAGTTAAAAAAAACATTCTTCGTACTTTTGTCGGAAAAGTCAAAAAGTACCTCGTACGAAAAACGACAAAAGATTCCTTTCATATCTTTTACAAAAAACTCATCGAAGGGTAAAATTGGATATAAACTATTGTATAAGGATGGGAATAATATTACATATTGAAGAAACATGGATGTGGATGATAAAATACACCCCAGTAAATACCAAAGTATAAACAATCTCGGATAAAAATGAGATTGTGATATTTCCCTTACCTTTGGTCCGATTTGCTTCGTAAGTGTCCGAAACTCCTTTATAATGATTTAAATAATGCCATTGACTTATTACAGAATCATATTCATTGTTATTATATCATATATGGTTCACTTATGACTTTATATTACCCGTTCTTTTGTAAATTCATGTTAAAGTAGCGTTTTGGGTAAAATTGTCTCATTTGTCGTTCGTGTTTTAACTTGTAATTATTCATATGATTACGTAGATCATGATTACTTAATTCCAGAATATAAAAAATGATTTATATATAATATATATTCAGAATATATATATATATAATAAATCAGTAAATGGAAAGAAATACACCGTTCATGGAGACGGTAGGCCGTACGTACGCATGAACGCTGTTTTCGTTTCCTTATTGAGTTGAATGGAATTAAGTAGATGACATACATATATATACAAATAAATCAAGTATCATTATTATTTCATATATTTCATTATTACTTATTATATGTACTTTATAATCATTCATGAATGCTTAAAGTGGAGAATGAATCTCATTGCGTCATGGAGACGGTAGTTCGTACGTACGCACGAGCGATGATATCATTTTCATGATTATTGAATTGAATTGGAGTGGATGATACAATATAATAAGAATCATTATGATGTTATAATAACTATGTATAGTTAGTCTTTACACCATAATACCCATCCATGTAAGGTGTTGGTGGAAAAACAGATTACACCACGGCGTAGGGACGATATTCCGTACGTACGCACGCGCGATGATTTCGTTTTCCGTAGGATGGATAGATGGTGAATTAGGATTGTTTCATACTTATAATAACATATCAGTATATGAGTGATACTGATGTTATTACTTCATAATGAAACAACCTAAGAAGAATAAGTGGAAGAAGAAATAAAGGTGAAAGAATCGGTAACGGAAATTACCTCTTCTTTGAAGCGCCTTTTTGAGACCTCCTCTTAGGGCACTAAAATTGGTCTTTGAGGAAGACCAGAACCTCTAGTATTTTTCTAGGGAAGTGGAGAAGAGAATATGGCAGGGGTTGTCCGAGCTTGAAGGCTCAAAGGTGTGTGAGGAAGAGAGGGATGAGGTGTCCTTTTATAAGGGAGGAGAGGGGCACCTTTGGAATTCTTAAAAATATTAATTTATAATAAATCTAACCCCACTTAAAAACCTCCAAAAATGACTCATATTAGATGATTAGATGAGATAGGGTTGTAATATTATCAACCAATCAAATTTAGATATGTTTGGATCTTATTTTAAACTTTATCATTTTGATTTATCCTTATTTAATCTATTTAAGTTTATTTGTGGTAATAAAATTCTAAATTTTAAATTATAACAAATAATTACTTATTTGTTGTGAATTTTCCATAATTGTTTACTTTATAACATTATAGACCATATAAATTTAAATTTATAATTTTTAAATATTTTTGTGATTTTTAAACAATTTTATAAAATGTTATTTTTATAAAATAACAATAGTGTCAATTTTGACACTATTCATTTATTTGAATTTAAATAAAATATATACAGAAGATATTTTCAAAATAAAAGATTTAATATATTAATAAAAGGTCATATGTATCTATAAAAGTAGTGGATAACATTAAATAGTTCATATAATATTGATTTTATTATTTTTAAAACCATTTATTTGGTTTATCTCTTAATAAAATAATTACTACATCATTTTTGTATAATTATTTAATATACTTATTTGTTTCATAAAAATTTAAAATAAAATCCTATGATGAAGATAAATATATTAAATTTCACAATAATACTTTTACTCGAATTTATCATCTTAAAATCACAATATTTAAATTGTTATATTTATTAAATTATGAAGGTGACAACTTTGGCATCATTTAAAATAAAATAATATAAGTGTCATACTTGCTTGTATAAGACTCCAAATAGTCAAATATTCGACCATTGGATGATTATAGTTTCAATTTACATGACCAATAAGTTTTGGTCAGGGTTTTGGGCCTTTTATGGTCACTATTAGTTTAATAAAAACTATATTCTTGATTTTTCACTAGATAAATAATTTCTGCATCATTATTGTGTCACAATTAATGATAAATATTTAATCCCAAAAAATTCTAAATAAATTCTCATGATGTAGATAATTTTTTTAGATTTCTGGATACTATTCATGTTCGAAGTTTTATGATGTTTATCACTAAGTTAGAATTATTATACTTGTAAGATTTAAGAAAGTGACATGTTGTCACTTTCTTTGGTTTTAATAATAATTAAATTATTTTCATGGTCAAAAGTCCATAAAATTAATCTAATCCGACCCTTAGTTGATATGGGTTTACTTTTAGCCATCAAATAGAATTTTGGCATGTGTTAGGATAATTTTATAATATTATATTTACCCTTAATTACCCGATTTACCTTTAACTATGGTAAATAAAATTTACCGTAGTTACTATTCATAATTCCCAAAAATAAAAAGTAGCCTATTAACATAATTTGGACCCACTGATTCCAAATATGGAATCCATTTTTTAAAATTCAATACACAGAAGTTGCAGAAATTAAATTAAAAGTAATCCCGTTGTCGAATAAAAATGAGTTTTTGTTTAAAACATTGCAAAAGATTGAATTGATTTAACCTACAAATTCATGGTAAAATCAATGCTAATGACATACATTATATTAAATGGTAAAAATATATTATATTTATACTTTAAAACCATTCAATATTATAATTTAACCACATAAGATATTATGATGAAAAAAGTTGTTTTTAATTAAAATATAGCGTGTTTTTACTATTCATTAAAATATGAAAGTTATCGGAAAAATATAAAAACTTTATCTAATGTAAATTTTTACATCCTGATTCAAAATAAGAATTTTATTTTGTCAAATTGAACATATAAACATGTCAAAAACTAGATTTAAAGTGGGTGCACCATCAAAAGGCGGCAAAACTGCATTTTTTGAAAAATACTTATTTTACCCGAAAAATTTATTTTGTTCTTATACCATGTTCTAGAAAATGTGTAAGATGAATAATAATGTTATAAAATTCAAAATTTAGTTAATACTATTCATAACGGCTAGTTCATGACAATATTATAATAATATATCATTGTTTATTAAAACCCGGTATTGCGTACAACACACGCTATCGAGAAAGGTCGCGATTGCGTGTAATGCAAGCCAAGTCAGGGTTGCGTGTTGTGAAAGAATCATTCGTTGTTTCGTATAACAGAATCCAACCACATTTCATTTATACATTTAATATATATATATATATATATACTCAATGTTGCGTAGAATAACTATTATCAAAATTGTGTGTAACACGGTCCAAGACTAGTGTTGCGTATACTGCAAGCTAATACGGTGTTGCGTATAGCGCAAGGTAATCTTGGTGTAGAATACAACACAAGACATTAATGAAATTAAAAAGAATATTTTTCATAAAATCTCGGGGTGTTACATTCTACCCCCCTTAAAATGAATTTCTCCCTCGAAATTCGTCGGGGTTATAAATGGTTTACTATTCGAAAGTTTCTTTAATAGAAACCCACATCGTAAAAAGGAATACCAAAACTTATCTTTAAAAACTAAAGTATAAAACGTAATGGTTACCCAAGTTAACTAATCACTGGGTATCCACATAGGAGAACATAGGTGAAAATATGGACATGGAAGAGAAATCTAACCATCATGTTCTGATGGAGAGTGGTAGAGGACATGGCTATGGAAAAGCTAACAATCACAAATCCATAAATTTGTGACGATCTAAGGTACCATCTGATTAATCAGATATAAGAGCACTAGGACAACATTTTTGGTTTTCATGATCATTTCCCTAAAGTTGAAGAATTTGAATTAGAATAAATACTTACTTTATTTTGGTACAATCTCACTGTTGTTCGTGCCTTGAACAATTTCCACTTAATCTATTAAATAAATGAAGTTGAATTTGTTATTCGTGAAGTGTTAGCAGATCATGTGATAGAATGATGAGTCATTCCATCTCTTTCAAACAAAAGGTTAGCAAAAGTTATAAGTCCATCTTATGGTTAATCGTATATGGTTCCAAAAATGAACTAATACTTCATATACCATACCGCTTAATAAAATCAAACTAGTTTCTACTAACCAGGGAATTCCTGTAGGCCAGTGGTAGGCGATAAAGGCCATTCGCACTTCGGTTGTGGGTTCGATTCCCACAGCCTTGTCCGACGCGATAGGTTGTCGCCCGTCCTGTAGGTTGTCCTTTTTATAAAACTACATTACTTTAACATCCCATCAATAATATCAAAAAAAATTTCTATCCTTAAACAATACTAAATTATGTCCAACATAATCCATTCCAATCTTTAGGCTTATCTAAAATACTTCGGTCCACTCTCATAACATAGTGAAAACGATTACCAGAGATTTAATACCATCGTTGATCCCCATATATCGTAATACTGCATTCCTATCTTGTTGGTCACATTCAAATCATTCGAAGGCCTTAATCATGTATTCCATTGAACCTTAGTGAAAACATGAATGCAGTTAAAAGTTAACACTTTCCACAAACCAAAATCCTCAAAATTCTTTATAATCAAACCATGATATCACTTAGTCCTTATATCAATCATGAGCTCATGAATACTGTCAAACATTTCATTTTCTCTTTATCACTTCATTATGCGCATATCATCCACTTTCCAAAAAATATCTGAATAACCTTTCATTGTTACTCATACCATTCATCATAAACTTTCAAAACTTAAGGAAAGACAACAGTGTAACAATCCTTAGATGTCTTTTTATTCTATAGTATAACATTACACTTGATAAACATGTAATCATTCCACTACCTTCTTAAACCATTGACCGAGATTCAACAATTCTTTCATCTCACATATCATTTGTAGTCTCTTCATCATCATCAAAAAAAATACTACCCATACAACCATACCGATTCTCTTCATGAGACATTCCCTTAGGGCATTGGTTTGCATAATGACCATACATTCCACATTTAAAACATTTAACCATTGTTGATGTCATAGCAATACCATTAACCTCATCCATGGTGTTAACTGAAACTTTTCCATTGCACTTACTGGCTTTGTGTCCTTCTTTTCCACACCCAACACATCTTCCAGTTCCTTTGAAACATTCTCCTTGATGCCTCTTCCCACATGATTTACATAGGGGAAATTGAACTTTCTTTCCTCTATGATCATCATGAAACTCCATCTTTCTCTTATTAGCCGAGTCAGGAAACCTACCAAATTTTACTTTATTGATCATATTATGAGATTGCTGATTCGGAATAATAATGATGTTTGGACTTCAAAATCCCATTTCATTTGATTGCTTATGAAGAATATCATTCCATTGTCCATCATATCCTCCATTATCGTGAATCATCTTGTTTCCAGCCATTTTCTAAAACCCAAAAAGAATAGTGTGAGATGAAAAAATCATAATAAAGGGGGAGTAACTTCAATATCTAACATCTTAGGTTAAATTCTAAGATTGTTACTGTAGTGCTAGGACTATATCCTATATGTATACTTATCCTTAGGGACATCCTTAGACATACCTTAGAAATATCTCTAGGGGTATCACTAACGTTTTCGCGTCCTAGTTTCCAATGGTCGACTAAACCTTTCCTCTGATACCAACTGTAGAGACCCGAAGCTTGACGTACATTGACATTACATTACATTTGTGGAATAGTTAGTACATAAAAAAAACACACACACAAGGATCGTAATAGTTTAGTGTCTTTGGAAACTCGGAATATAATCTTCTAATCCTGGTGAAAGATCTTCAACATCTCCCATAAAGATCTTATTTTTTTTATACCTAAAACCTTTCTTTATATCCTAGGGAAAAGTAAACATAAAAGGGTGAGCTCAAATGCTCAGTAAGGGTAAACAAAAGAAATATCAATCACATCGTATACACAAGCACATAACTTTTGGAAATCTCATCTTGCAAAAGAGATCATAATTTCATAACATGGGATAAATCGTGTTAGTGAAATGTAATCACAATAATCATAACTTACAACATGAAACTTTGTGGCATACACACATAATCATAGAGAATCATTTCTTGTTAGTCAAGACTCATTTCCAAGACTATCTTAGTGGACAAAGTCCCTTTCTGAACCGAGTCACCCTCGTTTCAGTCCTGTTTCACTGAACCGGTATAACCTACCGTTCCAGCCATGTCTATCTCATGAGATATAAAATCTTTACCCAATGCATAGGAGGGAGATATAGGTCCCAACCATCTTACAATGAAACCATTATTATGTGTGCCACAAAATCATAAATCATACATCATTGCATAACCCATATAGTAAAAATGGGAATCTTAAACATCGTGACATCATAAAACAACTCATATAAGATAAAGGAATTCATAAAAATAATTCCATCACAACATAATCAAATCAATGTAATAATAGGGATAGAAATAGAACCCTTTATTTTCTTAGATGGAAAATAATTTTGATAAAACACTTGAACTCCATTCTTGAGGAAAATATCCTTTCTTCTTCAAAAACACTTTTCCTTTCATAACATTTCATACAATTCTAAACTAAAAGAAGTTGATTAAAAATAAACTTGAAAACTTGTAAAGGAAGCTTCTTGGAAATAATGTTTTAAAAATCCATTCATTCCGTATAAGTTAAAAAAACATTCTTCATACTTTTGTCGGAAAAGTCAAAAAGTACCTCGTACGAAAAATGACAAAAGATTCCTTTCATATCTTTTACAAAAAACTCATCGAAGGGTAAAATTGGATATAAACTATTGTATAAGGATGGAAATAATATTACATATTGAAGAAACATGGATGTGGATGATAAAATACACCCCAGTAAATACCAAAGTATAAACAATCTCGGATAAAAATGAGATTGTGATATTTCCCTTACCTTAGGTCCGATTTGCTTCGTAAGTGTCCAAACCTCCTATATAATGATTTAAATAATGTCATTGACTTATTACAGAATAATATTCATTGTTATTATATCATATATGGTTCACTTATGACTTTATATTACCCGTTCTTTTGTAAATTCATGTTAAACTAGCGTTTTGGGTAAAATCGTCTCATTTGTCGTTCGTGTTTTAACTTGTAATTATTCATATGATTACGTAGATCATGATTACTTAATTACATAATATAAAACATGATTTATATATAATATATATTCATAATATATATATATATATATAATAAATCAGTAAATGGAAAGAAATACACCGTTCATGGAGACGGTTGGCCGTACGTACGCATGAACGCTGTTTTCGTTTCCTTATTGAGTTGAATGGAATTAAGTAGAAGACATACATATATATACACATAAATCCAGTATCATTATTATGTAATATATTTCATGATTACTTATTATATTTACTTTATAATCATTCATGAATGGTTAAAGTGGAGAATGAATCTCATCGCGTCGTGGAGACGGTAGTCCATACGTACGCACGAGCGATGATATCATTTTCATGATTATTGAATTGAATTGGAGTGGATGATAAAATATAATCAGAATCATTATTATGTTATAATAACTATGTATAGTTATTCTTTACACCATAATACCCATCCATGTAAGGTGTTGGTGGAAAAACAGATTACACCAGGGCGTGGAGACGATATTCCGTACGTACGCACGCGCGGTGATTTCATTTTCTATAGGATGGATAGATGGTGAATTAGGGTTGTTTCATACTTATAATAACATATCAGTATATGAGTGATACTGATGTTATTACTTCATAATGAAACAACCTAAGAAGAAGAAGTTGAAGAAGAAATAAAGGTGAAAGAATCGGTAACGGGAATTACCTCTTCTTTGAAGTGCCTTTTTGAGACCTCCTATTAGGGCACTAAAATTGGTCTTTGAGGAAGAACAGAACCTCTAGGATGTTTCTAGGGAAGTGGAGAAGAGAATTTTTCAGGGGTTGGCCGAGCTTGAAGGCTCAATGGTGTGTGAGGAAGAGAGGGAGGAGGTGTCCTTTTATAAGGGAGGATAGGGGCACCTTTGGAATTCTTAAAAATATTAATTTATAATAAATCTAACCCCACTTAAAAACCTCCAAAAATGGCTCATATTAGATTATTAGATGATATAGGGTTGTAATATCATCAACCAATCAAATTTAGACATGTTTGGATCTTATTTTAAACTTTATCATTTTGATTTATCCTTATTTACTCTATTTAACGTTATTTGTGGTAATAAAATTCTAAATTTTAAATTATAACAAATAATTACTTATTTATTGTGAATTTTCCATAATTGTTTACTTTATAACATTATAGTCCATATAAATTTAAATTTATAATTTTTAAATATTTTTGTGATTTTTAAACAATTTTATAATTTGTTATTTTTATAAAATAACAATAGTGTCAATTTTGACACTATTCATTTATTTGAATTTAAATAAAATATATACAGAAGATATGTTCAAAATAAAAGCTTTAATATATTAATAAAAGGTCATATTTATCTATAAAATTAGTGGATCACATTAAATAGTTCATATAATATTTATTTTATTATTTTTAAAAATATTTATTTGGTTTATCTCTTAATAAAATAATTACTACATCATTTTTGTATAATTATTTAATATACTTATTTTTTGCATAAAAATGTAAAATAAAATTCTATGATGAATATAAATATATTCCCTTTCACAATAATACTTTTACTCGAATTTATCATCTTAAAATCACAATATTTAAATTGTTATATTTATTAAATTATGAAGATGACAACTTTGGCATCATTTAAAATAAAATAATATAAGTATCATAATTGCTTGTATAAGACTCCAAATGGTCAAATATTAGACCATTGGATGATTATAGTTCCAATTTACATGACCAATAAGTTTTGGTCAGGGTTTTGGGCCTTTTATGGTCACTATTAGTTTAATAAAAACTATATTCTTGATTTTTCACTAGATAAATAATTTCTGCATCATTATTGTGTCACAATTAATGATAACGATTTAATCGCAAAAAATTCTAAATAAATTCTCATGATGTAGATAATTTTGTTAGCTTTCTGGATACTATTCAGGTTCGAAGTTTTATGATGTTTATTACTAAGTTAAAATTATTATACTTATAAGATTTAAGAAAGTGACATGTTGTCACTTTCTTTAGTTTTAATAATAATTAAATTATTTTCATGGTCAAAAGTCCATAAAATGAATCTAATCCGACCCTTAGTTGATATGGGTTTACTTTTATCCATCAAATAGAATTTTGGCATGTGTTAGGGTAATTTTATAATATTATATTTACCCTTAATTACCCGATTTACCTTTAACTATAGTAAATAAAATTTACCGTAGTTACTATTCATAATTCCCAAAAATAAAAAGTAGCCTATTAACGTAATTTGGACCCACTGATTCCAAATATGGAATCCATTTTTTAAAATTCAATACACAGAAGTTTCAGAAATTAAATTAAAAGTAATCCCGTTGTCGATTAAAAACGGGTTTTTGTTTAAAACATTGCAAAAGATTGAATTGATTTAACCTACGAATTCAAGGTAAAATCAATGATAATGACATACATTATATTAAATGGTAAAAATATATTCTATTTATACTTTAAAACCATTCAATATTATAATTTAACCACATAAGATATTATGATGAAAAAAGTTGTTTTTAATTAAAATATAGCGTGTTTTTACTATTCATTAAAATATGAAAGTTATCGGAAAAATATCAAAACTTTATCTAATGTAAATTTTTACATCCTGATTCAAAAGAAGAATTTTATTTTGTCAAATTGAACATATAAACATGTCAAAAACTAGATTTAAAGTGGGTGTGCCATCAAAAGGTGACAAAACTGCATTTTTTGAAAAATACTTATTTTACCCGGAAAATTTATTTTGTTCTTTTACCATGTTCTAGAAAATGTGTAAGATGAATAATAATGTTATAAAATTCATAATTTAGTTAATACTATTCATAATGGCTAGTTCATGAAAATATTATAATAATATATCATTGTTTATTAAAACCCGGTATTGCGTACTACACACGCTATCGAGGAAGGTCGCGATTGAGTGTAATGCAAGCCAAGTCAGGGTTGCGTGTTGTGAAAGAATCCTTCGTTGTTTCATATAACATAATCCAAGCACATTTAATTTATACATTTAATATATATATATATACTCAATGTTTCGTATAATAACTATTATCAAAATTGTGTGTAACACGGTCCACAATAAAAACATAGGTAAAAAACCCCATTACTCTTTGAATTAAATCCCATAGTATTCTATTTTCCATTGGCATATTGTATTCCCAATAGAGAGAACATCTTCTAAAATAACATTTATCACTTAATCACCAAATCATTTTCCTATACTAAGGATATTCATTTGATAAGACATAAGATCCCAAATCAACTTATTATTGATCAATAAAATCGTTTAACTAAAAAGAATTACTCACACTAACCAGGGACTTCACGTAGTCCAGTGGTAGGCGATAAATCTGAATCACACTATGGTTGTGGGTTCGATTCCTGCAACTTTATCCGATGTGATGGGTTGTCACACAGTCTGCATGTTGTCCTTTCTCAAAAAATATATAATTTTATAATATTCCAAAAAATGAGATAGATTCCTCAAATTAACTATAACATAATTTCATCACAAATGTTATCTCATACCTCGCATTTTCATCCCAAAATTTAATAACATGTAATTGTCTCAAACTCAGTGATCATATAAAACCAAATGGTTATTTATAACTATATCCACAAGAGAAAAGATAATTCTTCCTCAAATATCATTTTCACATGAAAAACTATAGGGTTAAAAATACAAGAGAATAGTCTTCCAAAGTAATCCCAGCAAAAAAGAGCACTAATACTTTTTAAACATTCCACCATCCATTTATTTCCACAGAGCTTCTTCCTTAACAAAGATTATATCCTATAGAATAGGGCATTCAATCGGGTATTTTCCAGGTCCCCAACATTTATGGTAAATGACTGTAAATGGATTCTTGGGACCATATTTATTATTTTCCATAGTACTATTCAATTTTCCTCGGCAATTATTTATATTATATCCTTCTTTACCACACATAAAGCATTTATTTGTTCCATTAAGATGCCTTCCTTGGTGTCTCCTTCCACATTTCTGGCATGATGGAAAATGAGCTTTTTTTTCTCCATGGTCTTCAATGATAGAGCTCTTATCATTCACCACTTTTCTCTTCTTTGTTGAGTCTGGGAGTTGGTTAATATATATGTTATTGATCATATTTTTGGAAAACTGATTCAACATGATCACGATATATTTTAAACCTATCAACATTCCATTTCATTGCTCATTTCCACCATTATTCCCACCTTTTACATTATCTTCAATGTTACTATGACATCCTTGGAATCCATCCACTGAATAACACAAAAAAGCATAGTTTGAGTCATAAAATCATTTATAGAATATCATAACACCACATTTTTAATCGAAAACACCTTAGGATTAACCAAGGTTATTTATTCTCATCTTATATTAAAATCCTTCAAATCAGTTTTTAAAGAAAATGTGAATTATCCTATGAATATCCCTTGGGAGTGTTGTGACCAAGAGTGCAACATGGCCCGTTGTCGTTTACCAAGATACCCTGGGTCAAGCCCAAAACTCCTTGTCAGATTTTTCACTCCTAGGTACATCTGTGCCAGAGCCTCCTCTACCTGCCCTTATCCTGAAAAGGATGTATTTCTTGGAAAATACACAAAATCTCTACATTACCAAAATTCTAGGAATCTCTTCTATACTAATCCTCAAAGTCTATATTAGGATAATGTGATCTAATCAGAGTTTATCTAAATATAGTTTCCAAGGTTTGTAATAAACTTCCTCTAATACCAACTGTAATGCCATGACCCCAGAATCCGAGAGCCAGTGCATTATTTTAATACATTGGCATGATTACAGGGAATCAAGTCCTGAAAGACCGATTAGTTTAATAGTCTTGGAAAATATATTACATACATGAAACATACATTACACATTATAAAATAAAACATGACATAAATTATCCTTTTATAACTCCATTAATCCCCTAGATTAACCCTGCATATCAATCGTAATAAACTTCTAGGAATCCTGGGAAAATAAAACAAAAGAAAGGGGTGAGCTCAGATGCTCAGTAAGAGTATGAAATACAGTGGAAGATAACATAAACATTAGGCATGATGAATAATTGAAAACACATACCTTCACTTATAATAAACTTGAACACTTTATGGTAGGAATATGAGATGAGTAAATAATTCCATAATAAAACATAGTCATGGGTATTCTACTAGTTGAATAACCACATGAAATATCAATATCTAATCTCATAATGATGGAATGCATAATGTCAGAAATTCTGAAACACTTTGTCAAGGCCTCAACCAAGACGTCTAAAAATGATTAAGGCCTCAACCAAAACCATATATCAAAAATTGGGAAAGGCCTCAAACAATTCCATGTCTAATTGTCTCATGAGACTTACCAATGCATCGAGGAGCTATAGCGGGCTCCACCCGTCACATAATAAGTCCAATGCATTCCTCATACAAAATTTTTGAAACATAATCTTGACATTCATATTAAAACTAGCATACGGAATGCCAATACTTTAACCTCAAACCATGAATGGTATAAAAATAGCACATCCATAGTCAAACATAACTCAATAAATACAATATGGAAGATTATATTATTATAGATTAACCTCAATCAATAATAATGAAGGATATTGACATAGATGAAAATAATCATCAAAACTATATGAGAGAAATATCCCCCTTTTTTCTTGAAAACATTTAAAAGTATCACTATTTATCAAGAAGTAATTTTAAATAGATTGCTGAATCAAAGTACCCCATACCACTTTGAAACATTTAAAAGAAATTTTAATTTTAAAAAATTAATGTCTATATAAATAAATCCTTAAAACCATTTTTAAAACATGGACATTAGTGAGAAAGATTTAGAAGAATAATTCTTTAAAACATTTAAAATGATATTTTAGTTAGAGTTACTAACCAAAAGAGAGACACTTTAATAAAAATAATTGAGGTAATCAACACTTTATAATATCATGAGAATAAATGGATTCATGATATACTATGTAAAAGTACATTATATACACCATATAAAAGTGAATTGGCGTATACCAACAATGAGGTCTCCATGAAATGTAAATTGAGATGAAATCTCTTATAAAGACCATATCCTCTTGTTAAGGATAAATCAACAAAATAATAATTTCTGAAAAATATAAATACACTCAATATGATTGGAAATTAAGTGTAAATAAATCAGAGTAAATTCACACATATTCTTGTAAATACAACACCTATTACTTGGATGTTTTACTCAATGAATGTAAATTTAGTTACGATTACTCTTATCAAGTTCATATCAATGACTTGATAAATTATCAAGGGAGTGATTATGTGTATCAAAATTATATCAAAAAAGGGTAGTTTAAATTAATACATAAATAAAAAAATGTTATTCCACACATAATCTTGGAGTAAAATAATCAATGAAGTATGCGTAATGCAGAATGAGTGGAAATTGAAATTTGAAATTCTCTTACCGATTTGGTAACTCACGAAACATACAACCCATGAAAGAAGGATCATAAAATGAAGATGTAAATACCCATAAATTAAAGTATATTACACCAATAATAAAATCATGTGCAGTACATAATACACTACATGTAATAAATAAGTGGTGAACGATGGAAATCTCATTAAATTAAGAGTGAGAGAAGAAACCCCTTACCTCAAGTCTGAATTACCTTGTATGTTCCTTGATCTCCTTAATAATAAAATCAAGTTAATTTATACTTGATTAAGAAAATTTTTAAATTTTATTATTCCTTTTATATCAGTCATTACCTTGCTATAAAAATTAGTTAATTATTTGAGTTCATATTGGATTTTTTATCGATGTTCGGAACTTGAGTAAAGAATGAACTTGTTATAATTACAATTTTTCCATGAGGTCAAAATTACATTATCTAGAAAATGATATACATGATTTAGATATCATATATATTTTATATATATAGTATATATATGTATATATAACAGTACATAACATTTTGAGATAAGAAATGAAATTCACCATTTATGGAGACGGTAAACCGTACGTACGAATGAACACTACTTGAATTTATATTTTGTATTTTAATGGAATTAAAAAATAATTATAAATAGGTATATTATAATTCCAGTATAATATCATATATAATATCATTAACTCCTTACTTTATACATCCCACATAAGTCATTAATGAGTCATATCACTTTAAGGGGGAAGTAGTCTGCACTTCCTCAAATGAAATTATCACATTTTACCCATAATGGAAACCATAAAGGTATGATATAAATGGAAAATAAAGAATAAAAAATAAAAAATAAACATAATATATATCATATATAAATACAGTTCCATCTTAAGGGCCACTATGAGAGGCAATAGGATATAATCGAACAATCATCGTTTCGTGCGGCTTAAGTTTGCCAACCACAGAAACATAATGTTCTTCACCCATTAGATGGAGGTGTGTATAAGTTTAGTTCGAATTATTCTCATAAAAACATCCTATTATATTGGGGATAATTTTTTTATAAAATAAAGGAATAATAAGATTTTAGGGGGGTTAGATAAGTAAAATAAAACAAAATAAAGCAAAAGAATTTGAGAGAAACCATTACCTTTAATTTGGGTAACTTTCTTTGGTTTGAACCAAAATGACTTCCTGAAGTGACTTATGCCTAAGTTAAGGCTCCTAGGTGGAAGAGAGGGATATTGAGAGCCTATTTGGGTAGGGGTTGGATGAGCCAAGGGGCTTGAGAGTTGTGTGGAATGGGTTAGAAGTGGTGTCCTTTTATAAGGGGGAGGAGGGTCTCTTTATGAAAGTGTGAAAATATTATTTTATTATCTAGATATATTCAGTTTATAAAGGTCAAAAACTAATTAAAGTTGAAGATAAGATGACTCATGGTCGAAATAAAATCATCCAATAATAATTGGACTGTTTTTGGATATTTTTCAAAATATTAATAATCTCATTTATTTAAATCATTTATTAATGAGGGTAAATACTACATCACTATTGTATCATGAATAATTTAATTTATTTGATGCCTAAAAATTATACAAAAATATAATAATGTAGGAAATTGTTTTAGATTTACAATGATTATTTATTGTCTAAATGATAACTTATATAACCCCATGTAAATTTTTTTTAACCAAAAGATATTTGTTTAGGTCATTTTTGCATTTACTTTTACTTAATTAAAATAAAGTGTCATATTCATTCATAAGTGGCTCCATGGGGTCCCAAAATCGACCCAAGGATGCCCATGGTCGGCCATGACTCATATAATAAGGTTATGGAAAGTGTTAAGATAATTTTGTATTATTATAATACTCTTTTTACCTTGAATTACCCTATTTACCTTTAACCGCGGTAAATAAATGTCAAAAGTTACTATTGACCAAAAATTATTTTCATCTTATTGAACCACATTATAAATATTAATAACTATAATGTATGTCAGATTTTAGAAATTCAGTTCACAGATGTGGTAAAATTTCATTTAAATGAAAAATCATATTTTTAACTACTACTTAATGGTTTCACTATTCATCAAAAATTGATGTTTTCAGAAAAATACCAAAAATTAAGCCTAAGATATATTTGGTATTATGAATTCAAAAGTGATAACTATTTTACCAAATTAAAAGCATAGAAGTTTGATTAATCAATTTAAAATTAATTCCCGTTGTCAAAATAAATAGCTTGTTTTGAAGAAACATTAACTATTAAAAGATTGACACTTGTTTATGTATAATTTCAATGTGAAAATAATTACAATGACAAACATTGTATTAATGGGTAAAAATATAATTTAATTACACTTCAATACAAATTTAAAATAAAATCAAACACTATAAATTAATTATATTAAAAGGCAGTTTTGAATTAAAATACAGTATTTCTCACTATTCATAAAAAAATGAATATTATTAGAAAAATACCAAAATTTAATCCAAAGTAAATTTTTATGTCCTTATTCTAAAGAAGAATTTTATTTTGTCAAATTGAATATGTAAAAGGGTAAAATATTTTATTTAAAAAGGGTGTGCCATTATAATGTGGTAAAATTGAATTTTTTTCAAAAAATAAATTTTTATCTGAAAAATTAAATTTGTTCTTATAATATATCTAATAAACACATAATACATAACTTAAAATTATATGAAGTATATAAAATTCAAAATCCCATTAATACTATTCATAACCACTTTTGAACGGCTAGTTTGGTAAGTCGTGGTGCGCTCGAACTCGGTGTTGCGTGTAGCGCAAGCTATTGAATTTAATGAAAATAACTTACAATGAAATCTTAAGGTGTTACAATATATATCAATTGATAACAATTTCATCTGAAGGAAGAATATGGTCACATTTCAATACATAATTATTTAAATTCATAGATGACTCGTACATGAATTAATATGTACATTTAAACAAGGGAGAATCATTGTATATAAAATTATGTATCCTTTAAATTAACTACACAAAATTTGTAGGAGTTCATGGAAATAACTATTACATATATGTGAAATCAAATTAACCCATATAAATGTTAGATAATCCATTAACCATTATGAAATTCTAGGTCATCCATCCCATGATCCTCTATCCCACTTCTAAACATATACAACACTGCTTCACCACACTTCCTCACTACTGATAGGAAATAAACATTCTTGTAATCAGTACACAAGTAATTTCTACTATAGAAATCATCAAATTATAATTTAACTATATTAAGATAAAATTATACATTTTTTTGTTAATTGAAATTATCATTAATTGGTAATACAAACATTATTAATCAATTAAACACATTTGAATGAGAAATATTATGATTTAAAATTTTCATTAAAAACATTAATTTTGATTATATTCACGAAAAATATATTTAATTATATCATTTTAATATTAATATTATATTTAATAAATATTTTTATTTCTTAATAAACATTATATTGATATTTTAATATATTATTACAAATTAATTCAAAATTAATTATTGATTTAGTATTAATATATTTCCTATTTCCTCAAAATAAAAATATTTGGATTAAAAAATATATATCTGGATCTAAATAAATATTAAGGACTAAATCGTGTATAACAATCATTTACTCATATATTATCTCAAGAATTTAGAACAATTTAGAATATATTTAATGTAGTATTTTAATAATAATCGTATTTTTAAATTGATCTATTCCATAATTATGTGTTATATTTTGATTTTTTTAAATTTTATGTAATATTAATCAAGATAAATTATATTACCTTGTTTTATTAGTAATAAAATTGTATGTTTATTAACAATTAATTTCAAATTAATTATACTAGATTCATTGGATGTCACATTAAAACATTTCTCAAATTAAATATTATTGAATCATTTATATAGTTAACTAATCATTTGTATAATAGAATCTTCAAATATTTATAGTTAATAGAAGATAATTTAACACACTAAAAGAAAAATATATAATCATTGGAAAACCTTATATTCAAAAAAATTAATATTAAAACTACTTTATCAAACCAATAAAAGTTACTTAAAATTTTATAGTGATATTAAATTAATTACATCATGATATATTGAATCATGATAGACTATGATTATTTATCTAAAACCAAGATATATAATTATTATAAAGAATATCATATGTTGTCTCATTTTAAAATTTTTAGAAGAACAAGATATTATTTGTTGTCATTGTTTTATATATTTTGACCATAAATCATTTTTTATTTTATAGATAAATAATGAAATTTTAATAAAAACCTCAATAGTTTTCCAAAAAATATAGTCAAATGTCTACTTACCAATGTCCATTAACAACTCTATCTCAAGATTTTTATTATGCAATGATTATAATGTATGTATAACACTTTAATAAAAATCATTACAATACTTAAGGAATATTTTAAGTGTCTGTTTTGATAGTGAGATCATTATCATTTAATGATTGAATTAAGAAATTATCCATATTTCATAGGAAATTATTATATCATGTAATAAATCTGTTATACTATGTGTTTCCTTTTTCAATATAATTTACAACTCATTGTATCCTAAAAAACATCAATAAAATTAATATAACCACATTTTTATATTAATAATAATGTGAACATGAAAACATATCAATAACTAATTAATCATTACCTCCTAAAAGTAGTCTATAGTTTTTGATCATGTTGAAATTTTTATTACTGAATGATAATTTATGAAAGAAAATTATCAACATAAGACCATATCTTAGTGTATATAATTTATCTATATGGTATTGGTCATGTGATAACAATAACATCCTCAATGATCATCAATATGTAACTTTTTAAATGTTACAATCATGAATCAGAATGAAAACATGACACTAGTGGAGTTAAATTAATCTACCATTAATCCAATCGAAATCCAAAAATGACATTCTTAATTCAAATTTTTTAAATATAATTTTAGTTTCTAATCACACATTAAAATAAAAAATAGTTCCTCAAAATTTATAGTTTTATATACATTATTACACTATGTTCACTATGATAAAAATATCATCTACATAATTTTCCCTCTCTTTATTAATTACATCATTTAAATGATTTTGAAAACTAACAACTATTTTATATTAATTTAAAAAATTACTGAAAATAAAAAAATGTTCCATATAAATAACATTAAATGGTATATTGAAATATTATTTAAATATCACACTCGTGTATATGAATTTCTCATTTGTTATGGTCTATATAATGATATCATTGACTTTTCAGTTATTAGACAAATATTCCTAGATGAATTCACTATATTTCATTATGTTATTATTGAAATGATATTTACATAAAACCATACAAGGAAAACTAACAAGTAAACCAAGAGAGAATTTCCGATGGAGTAAAACATATTCCAATTTTTTTAGTCTTAAATCAAGTGAAAATGGTTTAAAAGATACGAATTGAAAAAAAATTACCATTTAAATCAATATAGAGGAAAAAATAATACTATTGTTGAAAATATAAAATTTATTATACATTGATTGGATTTTTTTGTTATATAATAATAAGTTTTTTTCATTTATAAAATAACCCAAAGGAGGATTTGACAAGGAATATATTATAATCATACACTAATTCAGATATAGATTAAATATAACCAATATTGTATATAATAAAATGAAATAAATAAGTTAAAAACATTATAGGTATAACTAATATGGAGACATTTTGTGTTACAATAATTGATATATATAACATAAAAAATTCTATTTAAACAAACTACATTTTGTTAATATTATCCCTAAAATCAATATATATTGACGCATCTGAAAAGACTAGAAAATGTGATTAAATATACAAATTATAATTTTCATTACTTCTATCATGAATTAAAATAGTACATATACAACAATGTTAGTATATAAGGTCTCAATGATATCTATATATGATATAATACTACATAAAATTTCATTTATTATATAATCCAATTATTTAGTTTGGAAATTAATTATTGAAAATATATTTATTATATATACACCATTATGAAATCATATAAGTGTACACTATATATTTCCCATTAAAACATACCATGCCTTTTTGAAGATAATAAATGTTACAATTATTTATTTTTGAAAACCAATATGAAATATGATTATAAAATTTATTTATTGTGAGAAATATGAAAAAATATTTTAAAAAAATTGTATCTAATATTAAATGGTTGAAATTACATCCACCTTTTAATATTAATTTTCAAATATAATAATTTATTTTCTAATATAAAAAAAATTAGCATAGTGAAACACCATATAAATTAGTTAGTAAATACCCATGTCTGAATGTAAAATATAAATATTTAAAAAATGGATATCGTATATCAATAATAAATAATAATCATATAATAGAAATTAATGATATTTTGGTCTAATGTAATCAATTTAATCCTGGGAAAATATAACATAAATATCAAGATCAAGTGGGATGAACCCCTCAGTTCAAAATAAAAAAATCAAAAGAAAACATTAGAATAAAAATCCATTGGTTTATAATAAGATCATAAAATAGTCAATGAATCTTGGAAACATGCCTCATCAATTTAAATCCCATATTGAGGGATTATAATTAATAAGGGGATAATAGACAGTGTATAATAATAATTTTTGTTAAACTAATCACATATAACCCCACTTAGTTCAATATAGGAACCCAATAGTATTTATAAATTAAAAACATGTAAAATGATAATATACATACATTACGAATTCATAAAAAAATAAATCAGTGAAATATGTATATAATATCTCTTATAAACCCTTCAAACATCTATAGAAAAATCAATTATTCAATAATATCACAATTTTTAACAAATCATATTACCAATAGTAAATTGATTTATTTTTATTGGGCTAGATCATCTTGTGGAAAAAGTCCACACCATAGTAACATTGTAATGAAACAATCAATTTTTTATCAAATATCCATCCTTTAAATTTTAATCATAAGTATTGAAGGCCAATATCCTACAAAAAGAAAACATATATTCCTACAAAAAATGATTGAAAATTTATTTTTATAAATGATTAATGTTGAAAAAAATTAAATATGAAATATAACATATAAAAAATAATAAAAAATGATATTGTATTTATATCATAGTAGATAACTATAGAAATTTAATAAAAACATTATTCATAAAAACATGTTTGGAATATAAATTCAATTGATATATAAAATCATCATTTCATTCCATTACAAAATAGTTAAAATTCTGAACCATCACTTCAAAATTTGTCATAAATGTCATATACTAGGTTTAATTAGTAATATATCAATTTTTTTAAAAAAAAATTGTTGTATGAATATATTATTATATATATACATATCATAGACCAACATAATTGTTGTTCTTTTCCAAATTAAGAGTATATTAAGGATTAATAATGGTTTCTAACACTATAATATTCAAAATGATTATATTTAGATATCCTCAATCCAAGAATAACTTCCCATTAATTTATATTGATATGAAGAGTGAATAAAAGTATAAAAAATTTGGAAGAGGGATAAGGGATTTGAATAGTAAAATCCAAATAAAAATTCTATTAGATAAGAGAATTTTGAGATAATATTTGAAATGAAATAGTGGAAAGATGATATGGAAGGTTTTGTAAGGGGGGACTTTTGGAAGGATGTAAAAAATTATTTTTTGTGAGGGGACATAATGAAAATATTAATTTAAATATTGAAAATGAATATTTATTTGAAACTACATTATTATCATGAACAATACACTAAAGTATTCACCAATACATGATTCATTATTTTGATAAATCTACCACCCCTTACCTTTCTATATAATAGTTATTTCATAAATATTAACTGAAACCAGAAAATTCACATAAATTTCAAAATTTTCAAAATTATTAAAATAATCCAAAAATTCAGGTAAAACATTATATTAAAATAAATTATTAACATAATGGGTGTCACAATTCTCCCCTAAAATGATAATTTTCCCCCATTTAATGTACTATGACCCATTTAAACAAATTATTTGAAATAAATTCAAAATTTTAAAGCACTCACACTTAAGATCATTAATTATTAATTTATCTGATATTGTAACACACATAAAAGAAAAATTAAAGAGGTAATCATTCAATCTAATGAATTGAATAGCAAAACATTATGGAATCGAATTACCTTAGTTTCATAAAACACTAATATTTTAAACATAAATATAACATGATATATAGATGACCCATTTTAGTGATATAAACATAGAATACAACAAGTAAATATATTATGGTAAGAAACAAGTGTAATCCCCTATATATAATATTTCCTTAATGTGTCGACATGTATCTCCATAAATCCACCCAAACATGGATCACTGTTCTATGAAACTTATACTCAATACCCTAAAATAGACACTATGATTTGTATTGACATAATATTTGTTTTCATATGAATTTTTTTATTACCTTAATAATTGAGATTTGCGTTAATAATAAAAAATAGAACATCTTTAAAAGATGTTCTAGGTCATCCATCCCATGATCCTCTATCCCACTTCTAAACATATACAACACTGCTTCACCACACTTCCTCACTACTGATAGGAAATAAACATTCTTGTAATCAGTACACAAGTAATTTCTACTATAGAAATCATCAAATTATAATTTAACTATATTAAGATAAAATTATACATTTTTTTGTTAATTGAAATTATCATTAATTGGTAATACAAACATTATTAATCAATTAAACACATTTGAATGAGAAATATTATGATTTAAAATTTTCATTAAAAACATTAATTTTGATTATATTCACGAAAAATATATTTAATTATATCATTTTAATATTAATATTATATTTAAGAAATATTTTTATTTCTTAATAAACATTATATTTATATTTTAATATATTATTACAAATTAATTCAAAATTAATTATTGATTTATTATTAATATATTTCCTATATCCTCAAAATAAAAATATTTGGATTAAAAAATATATATCTGGATCTAAATAAATATTAAGGACTAAATCGTGTATAACAATCATTTACTCATATATTATCTCAAGAATTTAGAACAATTTAGAATATATTTAATGTAGTATTTTCATAATAATCATATTTTTAAATTGATCTATTCCATAATTATGTGTTATATTTTTATTTTTTTAAATTTTATGTAATATTAATCAAGATAAATTATATTACCTTGTTTTATTAGTAATAAAATTGTATGTTTATTAACAATTAATTTCAAATTAATTATACTAGATTCATTGGATGTCACATTAAAACATTTCTCAAATTAAATATTATTTAATCATTTATATAGTTAACTAATCATTTGTATAATAGAATCTTCAAATATTTATAGTTAATAGAAGAGAATTTAACACACTAAAAGAAAAATATATAATCATTGGAAAACCTTATATTCAAAAAAATTAATATGAAAACTACTTTATCATACCAATAAAAGTTACTTAAAATTTTATAGTGATATTAAATTAATTACATCATGATATATTGAATCATGATAGACTATGATTATTTATCTAAAACCAAGATATATAATTATTATAAAGAATATCATATGTTGTCTCATTTTAAAATTTTTAGAAGAACAAGATATTATTTGTTGTCATTGTTTTATATATTTTGACCATAAATCATTTTTTATTTTATAGATAAATAATGAAATTTTAATAAAAACCTCAATAGTTTTCCAAAAAATATAGTCAAATGTCTACTTACCAATGTCCATTAACAACTCTATCTCAAGATTTTTATTATGCAATGATTATAATGTATGTATAACACTTTAATAAAAATCATTACAATACTTAAGGAATATTTTAAGTGTCTGTTTTGATAGTGAGATCATTATCATTTAATGATTGAATTAAGAAATTATCCATATTTCATAGGAAATTATTATATCATGTAATAAATCTGTTATACTATGTGTTTCCTTTTTCAATATAATTTACAACTCATTGTATCCTAAAAAACATCAATAAAATTAATATAACCACATTTTTATATTAATAATAATGTGAACATGAAAACATATCAATAACTAATTAATCATTACCTCCTAAAAGTAGTCTATAGTTTTTGATCATGTTGAAATTTTTATTACTGAATGATAATTTATGAAAGAAAATTATCAACATAAGACCATATCTTAGTGTATATAATTTATCTATATGGTATTGGTCATGTGATAACAATAACATCCTCAATGATCATCAATATGTAACTTTTTAAATGTTACAATCATGAATCAGAATGAAAACATGACACTAGTGGAGTTAAATTAATCTACCATTAATCCAATCGAAATCCAAAAATGACATTCTTAATTCAAATTTTTTAAATATAATTTTAGTTTCTAATCACACATTAAAATAAAAAATAGTTCCTCCAAATTTATAGTTTTATATACATTATTACACTATGTTCACTATGATAAAAATATCATCTACATAATTTTCCCTCTCTTTATTAATTACATCATTTAAATGATTTTGAAAACTAACAACTATTTTATATTAATTTAAAAAATTACTGAAAATAAAAAAATGTTCCATATAAATAACATTAAATGGTATATTGAAATATTATTTAAATATCACACTCGTGTATATGAATTTCTCATTTGTTACGGTCTATATAATGATATCATTGACTTTTCAGTTATTAGACAAATATTCCTAGATGAATTCACTATATTTCATTATGTTATTATTGAAATGATATTTAAATAAAACCATACAAGGAAAACTAACAAGTAAACCAAGAGAGAATTTCCGATGGAGTAAAACATATTCCAATTTTTTTAGTCTTAAATCAAGTGAAAATGGTTTAAAAGATACGAATTGAAAAAAAATTACCATTTAAATCAATATAGAGGAAAAAATAATACTATTGTTGAAAATATAAAATTTATTATACATTGATTGGATTTTTTTGTTATATAATAATAAGTTTTTTTCATTTATAAAATAACCCAAAGGAGGATTTGACAAGGAATATATTATAATCATACACTAATTCAGATATAGATTAAATATAACCAATATTGTATATAATAAAATGAAATAAAGAAGTTAAAAACATTATAGGTATAACTAATATGGAGACATTTTGTGTTACAATACTTGATATATATAACATAAAAAATTCTATTTAAACAAACTATATTTTGTTAATATTATCCCTAAAATCAATATATATTGACGCATCTGAAAAGACTAGAAAATGTGATTAAATATACAAATTATAATTTTCATTACTTCTATCATGAATTAAAATAGTACATATACAACAGTGTTAGTATATAAGGTCTCAATGATATCTATATATAATATAATAATACATAAAATTTCATTTATTATATAATCCAATTATTTAGTTTGGAAATTAATTATTGAAACTATATTTATTATATATACACCATTATGAAATCATATAAGTGTACACTATATATTTACCATTAAAACATACCATTCCTTTTTGAAGATAATCAATGTTACAATTATTTATTTTTGAAAACCAATATGAAATATGATTAAAAAATTTATTTATTGTGAGAAATATGAAAAAATATTTTAAAAAAATTGTATCTAATATTAAATGGTTGAAATTACATCCACCGTTTAATATTAATTTTCAAATATAATAATTTATTTTCTAATATAAAAAAACATTAGCATAGTGAAACACCATATAAAGTAGTTAGTAAATACCCATGTCTGAAGGTAAAATATAAATATTTAAAAAATGGATATCGTATATCAATAATAAATAATAATCATATAATAGAAATTAATGATATTTTGGTCTAATGTAATCAATTTAATCCTGGTAAAATATAACATAAATATCAAGATCAAGTGGGATGAACCCCTCAGTTCAAAATAAAAAAATCAAAAGAAAACATTAGAATAAAAATCCATTGGTTTATAATGAGATCATAAAATAGTCAATGAATCTTGGAAACATGCCTCATCAATTTAAATCCCATATTAAGGGATTATACTTAATAAGGGGATAATAGATAGTGTATAATAATAATTTTTGTTAAACTAATCACATATAACCCCACTTAGTTCAATATAGGAACCCAATAGTATTTATAAATTAAAAACATGTAAAATGATAATATACATACATTACGAATTCATAAAAAAATAAATCAGTGAAATATGTATATAATATCTCTTATAAACCCTTCAAACATCTATAGAAAAATCAATTATTCAATAATATCACAATTGTTAACAAATCATATTACCAATATTAAATTGATTTATTTTTATTGGGGTTGATCATCTTGTGGAAAAAGTCCACACCATAGTAACATTGTAATGAAAAAATCATTTTTTTATCAAATATCCATCCTTTAAATTTGAATCATAAGTATTGAAGGCCAATATCCTACAAAAAGAAAACATATATTCCTACAAAAAATGATTGAAAATTTATTTTTATAAATGATTAATGTTGAAAAAAATTAAATATGAAATATAACATATAAAAAATAATAAAAAATGATATTGTATTTATATCATAGTAGACAACTATAGAAATTTAATAAAAACATTATTCATAAAAACATGTTTGGAATATAAATTAAATTGATATATAAAATCATCATTTCATTCCATTACAAAATAGTTAAAATTCTGAACCATCACTTCAAAATTTGTCATAAATGTCATATACTAGGTTTAATTAGTAATATATCAATTTTTTTAAAAAAAGTTTTTTGTATGAATATATTATTATATATATACATATCATAGACCAACATAATTGTTGTTCTTTTCCAAATTAAGAGTATATTAAGTATTAATAATGGTTTCTAACACTATAATATTCAAAATGATTATATTTAGATATCCTCAATCCAAGAATAACTTCCCATTAATTTATATTGATATGAAGAGTGAATAAAAGTATAAAAAATTTGGAAGAGGGATAAGGGATTTGAATAGTAAAATCCAAATAAAAATTCTATTAGATAAGAGAATTTTGAGATAATATTTGAAATGAAATAGTGGAAAGATGATATGGAAGGTTTTGTAAGGGGGACTTTTGGAAGGATGTAAAAAATTATTTTTTGTGAGGGGACATAATGAAAATATTAATTTAAATATTGAAAATGCATATTTATTTGAAACTACATTATTATCATGAACAATACACTAAAGTATTCACCAGTACATGATTCATTATTTTGATAAATCTACCACCCCTTACCTTTCTATATAATAGTTATTTCATGAATATTAACTGAAACCAGAAAATTCACATAAATTTCAAAATTTTCAAAATTATTAAAATAATCCAAAAATTCAGGTAAAACATTATATTAAAATAAATTATTAACATCATGGGTGTCACAATTCTCCCCTAAAATGATAATTTTCCCCCTTTTAATGTACTATGACCCATTTAAACAAATTATTTGAAATAAATTCAAAATTTTAAAGCACTCACACTTAAGATCATTAATTATTATTTTATCTGATATTGTAACACACATAAAAGAAAAATTAAAGAGGTAATCATTCAATCTAATGAATTGAATAGCAGAACATTATGGAATCGAATTACCTTAGTTTCATAAAACACTAATATTTTAAACATAGATATAACATGATATATAGATGACCCATTTTAGTGATATAAACATAGAATACAACAAGTAAATATATTATGGTAAGAAACAAGTGTAATCCCCTATATATAATATTTTCTTAATGTGTCGACATGTATCTCCATAAATCCACCCAAACATGGATCACTGGTCTATGAAACTTATACTCAATACCCTAAAATAGACACTATGATTTGTATTGACATAATATTTGTTTTCATATGAATTTTTTTATTACCTTAATAATTGAGATTTGCGTTAATAATCAAAAATAGAACATCTTTAAAAGATGTTCTAGGTCATCCATCCCATGATCCTCTATCCCAATTCTAAACATATACAACACTGCTTCACCACACTTCCTCACTACTGATAGGAAATAAACATTCTTGTAATCAGTACACAAGTAATTTCTACTATAGAAATCATCAAATTATAATTTAACTATATTAAGATAAAATTATACATTTTTTTGTTAATTGAAATTATCATTAATTGGTAATACAAACATTATTAATCAATTAAACACATTTGAATTAGAAATATTATGATTTAAAATTTTCATTAAAAACATTAATTTTGATTATATTCACGAAAAATATATTTAATTATATCATTTTAATATTAATATTATATTTAAGAAATATTTTTATTTCTTAATAAACATTATATTTATATTTTAATATATTATTACAAATTAATTCAAAATTAATTATTGATTTATTATTAATATATTTCCTATATCCTCAAAATAAAAAGATTTGGATTAAAAAATATATATCTGGATCTAAATAAATATTAAGGACTAAATCGTGTATAACAATCATTTACTCATATATTATCTCAAGAATTTAGAACAATTTAGAATATATTTAATGTAGTATTTTAATAATAATCGTATTTTTAAGTTGATCTATTCCATAATTATGTGTTATATTTTGATTTTTTTTAAATTTTATGTAATATTAATCAAGATAAATTATATTACCCTGTTTTATTAGTAATAAAATTGTATGTTTATTAACAATTAATTTCAAATTAATTATACTAGATTCATTAGATGTCACATTAAAACATTTCTCAAATTAAATATTATTGAATCATTTATATAGTTAACTAATCATTTGTATAATAGAATCTTCAAATATTTATAGTTAATAGAAGAGAATTTAACACACTAAAAGAAAAATATATAATCATTGGAAAACCTTATATTCAAAAAAATTAATATTAAAACTACTTTATCAAACCAATAAAAGTTACTTAAAATTTTATAGTGATATTAAATTAATTACATCATGATATATTGAATCATGATAGACTATGATTATTTATCTAAAACCAAGATATATAATTATTATAAAGAATATCATATGTTGTCTCATTTTAAAATTTTCAGAAGAACAAGATATTATTTGTTGTCATTGTTTTATATATTTTGACCATAAATAATTTTTTATTTTATAGATAAATAATGAAATTTTAATAAAAACCTCAATAGTTTTCCAAAAAATATAGTCAAATGTCTACTTACCAATGTCCATTAACAACTCTATCTCAAGATTTTTATTATGCAATGATTATAATGTATGTATAACACTTTAATAAAAATCATTACAATACTTAAGGAATATTTTAAGTGTCTGTTTTGATAGTGAGATCATTATCATTTAATGATTGAATTAAGAAATTATCCATATTTCATAGGAAATTATTATATCATGTAATAAATCTGTTATACTATGTGTTTCCTTTTTCAATATAATTTACAACTCATTGTATCCTAAAAAACATCAATAAAATTAATATAACCACATTTTTATATTAATAAAAATGTGAACATGAAAACATATCAATAACTAATTAATCATTACCTCTTAAAAGTAGTCTATAGTTTTTGATCATGTTGAAATTTTTATTACTGAATGATAATTTATGAAAGAAAATTATCAACATAAGACCATATCTTAGTGTATATAATTTATCTATATGGTATTGGTCATGTGATAACAATAACATCCTCAATGATCATCAATATGTAACTTTTTAAATGTTACAATCATGAATCAGAATGAAAACATGACACTAGTGGAGTTAAATTAATCTACCATTAATCCAATCGAAATCCAAAAATGACATTCTTAATTCAAATTTTTTAAATATAATTTTAGTTTCTAATCACACATTAAAATAAAAAATAGTTCCTCCAAATTTATAGTTTTATATACATTATTACACTATGTTCACTATGATAAAAATATCATCTACATAATTTTCCCTCTCTTTATTAATTACATCATTTAAATGATTTTGAAAACTAACAACTATTTTATATTAATTTAAAAAATTACTGAAAATAAAAAAATGTTCCATATAGATAACATTAAATGGTATATTAAAATATTATTTAAATATCACACTCGTGTATATGAACTTCTCATTCGTTACGGTCTATATAATGATATCATTGACTTTTCAGTTATTAGACAAATATTCCTAGATGAATTCACTATATTTCATTATGTTATTATTGAAATGATATTTACATAAAACCATACAAGGAAAACTAACAAGTAAACCAAGAGAGAATTTCCGATGGAGTAAAACATATTCCAATTTTTTTAGTCTTAAATCAAGTGAAAATGGTTTAAAAGATACGAATTGAAAAAAAATTACCATTTAAATCAATATAGAGGAAAAAATAATACTATTATTGAAAATATAAAATTTATTATACATTGATTGGATTTTTTTGTTATATAATAATAAGTTTTTTTCATTTATAAAATAATCCAAAGGAGGATTTGACAAGGAATATATTATAATCATACACTAATTAAGATATAGATTAAATATAACCAATATTGTATATAATAAAATGAAATAAAGAAGTTAAAAACATTATAGGTATAACTAATATGGAGACATTTTGTGTTACAATACTTGATATATATAACATAAAAAATTCTATTTAAACAAACTATATTTTGTTAATATTATCCCTAAAATCAATATATATTGACGCATCTGAAAAGACTAGAAAATGTGATTAAATATACAAATTATTATTTTCATTACTTCTATCATGAATTAAAATAGTACATATACAACAGTGTTAGTATATAAGGTCTCAATGATATCTATATATGATATAATAATACATAAAATTTCATTTATTATATAATCCAATTATTTAGTTTGGAAATTAATTATTGAAACTATATTTATTATATATACACCATTATGAAATCATATAAGTGTACACTATATATTTCCCATTAAAACATACCATGCCTTTTTGAAGATAATCAATGTTACAATTATTTATTTTTGAAAACCAATATGAAATATGATTAAAAAATTTATTTATTGTGAGAAATATGAAAAAATATTTTAAAAAAATTGTATCTAATATTAAATGGTTGAAATTACATCCACCTTTTAATATTAATTTTCAAATATAATAATTTTTTTTTCTAATAAAAAAAAAATTAGCATTGTGAAACACCATATAAAGTAGTTAGTAAATACCCATGTTTGAATGTAAAATATAAATATTTAAAAATGGATATCGTATATCAATAATAAATAATAATCATATAATAGAAATTAATGATATTTTGGTCTAATGTAATCAATTTAATCCTGGGAAAATATAACATAAATATCAAGATCAAGTGGGATAAACCCCTCAGTTCAAAATAAAAAAATCAAAAGAAAACATTAGAATAAAAATCCATTGGTTTATAATAAGATCATAAAATAGTCAATGAATCTTGGAAACATGCCTCATCAATTTAAATCCCATATTAAGGGATTATACTTAATAAGGGGATAATAGACAGTGTATAATAATAATTTTTGTTAAACTAATCACATATAACCCCACTTAGTTCAATATAGGAACCCAATAGTATTTATAAATTAAAAACATGTAAAATGATAATATACATACATTACGAATTCATAAAAAAATAAATCAGTGAAATATGTATATAATATCTCTTATAAACCCTTCAAACATCTATAGAAAAATCAATTATTCAATAATATCACAATTGTTAACAAATCATATTACCAATAGTAAATTGATTTATTTTTATTGGGGTTGATCATCTTGTGGAAAAATTCCACACCATAGTAACATTGTAATGAAACAATCAATTTTTTTTATCAAATATCCATCCTTTAAATTTGAATCATAAGTATTGAAGGCCAATATCCTACAAAAAGAAAACATATATTCCTACAAAAAATGATTGAAAATTTATTTTTATAAATGATTAATGTTGAAAAAAATTAAATATGAAATATAACATATAAAAAATAATAAAAAATGATAATGTATTTATATCATAGTAGATAACTATAGAAATTTAATAAAAACATTATTCATAAAAACATGTTTGGAATATAAATTCAATTAGTATATAAAATCATCATTCCATTCCATTACAAAATAGTAAAAATTCTGAACCATCACTTCAAAATTTGTCATAAATGTCATATACTAGGTTTAATTAGTAATATATCAATTTTTTTAAAAAAAATTTGTTGTATGAATATATTATTATATATATACATATCATAGACCAACATAATTGTTGTTCTTTTCCAAATTAAGAGTATATTAAGGATTAATAATGGTTTCGAACACTATAATATTCAAAATGATTATATTTAGATATCCTCAATCCAAGAATAACTTCCCATTAATTTATATTGATATGAAGAGTGAATAAAAGTATAAAAAATTTGGAAGAGGGATAAGGGATTTGAATAGTAAAATCCAAATAAAAATTCTATTAGATAAGAGAATTTTGAGATAATATTTGAAATGAAATAGTGGAAAGATGATATGGAAGGTTTTGTAAGGGGGGACTTTTGGAAGGATGTAAAAAATTATTTTTTGTGAGGGGACATAATGAAAATATTAATTTAAATATTGAAAATGAATATTTATTTGAAACTACATTATTATCATAAACAATACACTAAAGTATTCACCAATACATGATTCATTATTTTGATAAATCTACCACCCCTTACCTTTCTATATAATAGTTATTTCATGAATATTAACTGAAACCAGAAAATTCACATAAATTTCAAAATTTTCAAAATTATTAAAATAATCCAAAAATTCAGGTAAAACATTATATTAAAATAAATTATTAACATCATGGGTGTCACAATTATCCCCTAAAACGATAATTTTCCCCCTTTTAATGTACTATGACCCATTTAAACAAATTATTTGAAATAAATTCAAAATTTTAAACCACTCACACTTAAGATCATTAATTATTATTTTATCTGATATTGTAACACACATAAAAGAAAAATTAAAGAGGTAATCATTCAATCTAATGAATTGAATAGCAGAACATTATGGAATCGAATTACCTTAGTTTCATAAAACACTAATATTTTAAACATAAATATAACATGATATATAGATGACCCATTTTAGTGATATAAACATAGAATACAACAAGTAAATATATTATGGTAAGAAACAAGTGTAATCCCCTATATATAATATTTCCTTAATGTGTCGACATGTATCTCCATAAATCCACCCAAACATGGATCACTGGTCTATGAAACTTATACTCAATACCCTAAAATAGACACTATGATTTGTATTGACATAATATTTGTTTTCATATGAATTTTTTTATTACCTTAATAATTGAGATTTGTGTTAATAATCAAAAATAGAACATCTTTAAAAGATGTTGAACTGAATAAATTTTTTTTCTATTGAAATGAATTTATATTTTTTTCTTTTTAATTACAATTAATCAAAATGAAAATTTAATTATCTTTTTACCCAAAAAATAAAAAAACTCCTAAATACCTATGATATATATATTTTGATAATTCATTATGAAATACGAAATATTGAAATTAATGATCATATTTATTTTTTCATGGAATTCTACAATTTCACTTTTTTAAATTTCCATTAACAGGAAAATATAATAATTTTAACTCATGAATAAGGTATAGTTGTTATTATTACTTCATAGTGGGGTTTAAATTAAAATATCTTTATATTACAAACATGGAATCAAAACAGATTTGTATTATAGACTTCTTAATATTTGGAATTGAATACCTATACAAAAAAAAATAATTATCATAGTAATGGTTGATTATAATAGTTTAAAAATTCTAAATTGACATATTTATAGTGTCCCCACAACCCATTAATTTGATGTTACCGCCACTCTATTCCCCATGAATAGTAATTTAATCTCCACTTTCCAGAAACGGAATATCAAATTCCACAAAAAAAAAACATAAATGATATCACCACTAACATGACATGAATTTTAGAAGCCACATTATAAGAATCTAGACTAAAAAACCACTCTAATCAATAGTCAAGGTATGTTCATGCCTCAAAACAACATTCCATTAGAGGGTGATTATCAATGATCTTGGATTGAGAAAATTTCAAATTAGTGAATCATTTATTAGACCCCACATCGATTGAGCCTCATAATGTTGAATAAAAAATTATACTTTCACTTACATTCAAATTTTATGTGTAATATAAATAAATGTATAATTTATTTTATAATTCCCCAATAAACTATTAATTCCACTAGGACGTGATAATTTCCTCCCAAAATTATTGGATTAATCATCCAAAAATAAAAATAATGAGGTCAAAATCAACAAAAAATTATGTTTTTAATAAATTAAAAGTCTTTAGAATCCCCACACCATTTAGTTAATGGCTTGGATAATCTTTGTCACCTTAAATATTAGAGTTATTTTGTTTCAAAAGTTCATAGGATCTGATAGTATATGAAATTGGATTCACCTATATAACATTATCCTGAGTAGGTGTTCATGTAGGGATAAAAATTAAGACTTAAGTATTTTATAGAGAATAGATTAGTTGAAAAAAAACCATACCATCCAATCATAGATTAATATATTCCCATATGAGAGGGAAATTACATTACATAATTAGAATAATATTAAATTTTATATTACACAATTATTCAATATATATGAAACAATATTTAACAGAATAAAATAAGATCAATTTATCTTAAACATCATATTTATACCAAGAATTACATCCAATAAATTTTTTCAAAATAATGGTACTTTTATAAAACAAAAAAAAATAATGGTTTGATGTATAGTATTAAAATAACACTTTAGATATCCAATAAATTTTGGGAAATGGATATGGATTTAATTTTAAACAATCGTCCAAGAATCCAATAATAAAACCATTTATTAATTGAAATATTATTTGTTATTTCATTCAAATATATAATTTAAATTAAAATAAATTTATTTAATAACTTTATATACAGAAATCGAATATTGAAAAATAAAATACCAATGCAATAATTTATAAAATAGTAAACATAATATAACCATATGAATTAAAAAACCTATAAAATTTCTTTTAATTTATCTGAACAAAATATGTTAAATGAGATTTCAAATTTTTGTGCACTGTGTTGCATTTGTTCTCAATAAGGTGTCAAGGATTGAATAGATGAAAAGGAGTGTCAATATGTTAATGAAAAAGGAAGTGATGGTGATGGTGATGTTGTCAATAAGGTTTCAACGATTGAATGGATGACAAGGAGTGTCAATATGTGAATGAAAATGGAAGTGATGGTGATGGTGATGATTGGAGAATGACCATGGTACTAAGAAGCATGTCACTTAGGAGAATCAATAAGTGGTATAAGAGGTAATGGTTGAAACATTCTCCATACCAAATCAGATGACTTTTGAGCTAATTTTAAGTTCAAAGAACTTGTATCATGAAGATACAATGTCACAACATTGTTAGAAGTCCATGCATTGTCTTCACAATGCATGAGGAGACAAGGAAGTTCCATCCACAATCACTAAGTGGATGAGGAATGAAGAAGGGTTCCATCCACAATCACTAAGTGGATGAGGAATGAAATGAGAACCATCCACAACTACTAGGTGGATGAAGTGGTTTGAAGAAGACCATGAACTTTATCTTGGTGCATGAGGATTTGAAGACGATCCAACCTCATCTCTGATTGGATCATTGAAGAACACTGAAGAAATATTTGATTCAAGAGAAATGGTTGAAGAAGAACCTTCAAGAATTCTCTCCTAAGTAGAGAATAAATGTTGAAGAGGAGATGTGGAATTCTAATGGAGAAGAGGAGGTGAAGAAGAAGAGAATGGCATGAAGAAGACTTGTTCCTACTTGGTTATTTAACTAAGTATACAAGGTAGAGCTTATGCAAAAAAATATGCCAAATATTGGGCCAGCCTTAGGGCCTCAACCCAAGGAACATGTGAGACTAGGTCACCACGCCCATGGGGAAACCACAGGGACCAGTCCAATAGCGGCCATGTCGTGTGTAAGCCCGAGCCACGCGGAGGTCAATCCCGTGTAGCATGGGCGCTAAGGGTGCGCCTGTGAAGGAGCATAGTGGGTGTTAGAGCGTGTCCGGAGGAGCATAGTGGGCGCTAAAGCGCGCCCGCAGGAGAACCGGTGTGGGGCGGCACCGGAGGGGGGAGAGGAGTAATCTGAGCTCAGAACGGGAGGAACTATTTGTTAAACTGCAAGAATGTCGCGACGCGTTTCGATGTGGGATGAGTTTTTAAAGGCGCGGAGCTGATCTGTGCCGTCCATCTGATCCGCGTGTAATCGCGGCCGCTCATCTAATATCGCCGCACCACGTTATAATACTAACTATTCGAGATCATTAAACGCCGATCCAACGGCCTAGGTGACAAACTGAGGTTGTCTTCAACCTCCGGACACCCGAGATTCACCCGACGTGAACCAGTCACCGTCTCCACTTTTGATCCACCGTGATCGACTTCCTGACCACTGTTGAAGCTCAAATCAAGTGCATGATGGATGTTTTAAATAACTGAATACATGCATGAATTAAAAGTTTCATGCATGCAACGAGATGAAGGAATTCGAGGGAGCCTGAGGCAAATGAAGTTGCCGAGGGTACACTGCCCATTCGACGTACAAGGAAACGCTTCACATGCGTTTTTAAATGCATGCATGTGATGCGCACACCAAGAATGAAGGATACCATGTTTGAAAAAGAAAAAGGAAACAACTGAGATTTCTGGGATATCTCATCCACGTTTGAAGATCTCAAAATGCCGCAGGTCTCAGGCATTCAAAGATTTGAACCAAGCGGTTTTATTCACAGTCTTTCCCTACAAAAGGAGAATCCCAAATCGAGAAGAGGGTACTGATCATCTGAGAGAAGTCCCACGAATCTCCAAGCAATGCGAAGCAAATCCCCAGGCACAACCTGTGCAGAAGAATATCCCGGAGCCAGCCGAGGCTTCGAGAGATCCTTTCGCACTACCCCTGCGTAAAAGAAGTAAAGAGGAGGCCACCCTGTGTGCTCCCCTGTGTGATAGGGAAGAAGTCGGGCCTTGTGCACCCACTGCCTACAGCACTTGCGTGGTAGAAAGTGGCCGCACCCTGTGCACGCTCTGTGCCCGCGAACTCATGCGGCAGGAGGAAGCCATCGCGCCACCTGCGCGGTAAGAGAGAGCTACCACACCTGCGCAGCAGAAGGAGTTTCCGCACCACCCATGCGGTAGAAGCCACTCCTACACCGTGCGCGGTTGAAGACAGTAATTGGTCACATCCTTGCGTGCCCTCCTTTGAAGCGGTGCTGAAGAGGAGAAAGGGCACACCACATACTTGGGATTGTGTGTGTGTGCAAAGTGGAGAGGAAGGACACACCACATCTTGGTTGTGTGTGTGTGCACAAGTGGAGTTTGCACACTTTGAAGAAGAAGAAATAAAGAATCATTTGTGTGTGTGCAAAAGGAGAGGAATGCCACACCATCTTTGAGTGTGTGTGTGTGCAATGAAACAAGATGGCCAAAGCCTTAGTGTGTGCACAAGTGAAGGAGGCCATACCTCTTATGTGTGCCCAAGTGAAGGAAGAAGATACATGCATATCCATGCATGTATGAATAAGTGAACAAGTGGGTGAACACCTTGAGAAGAAAGAGAGAAGGAGAAATTCACACTAAAGAACAACACACAATTTGGTGTGTGTGAGAAAGAATAAAAGAGTGTGACAAGAAGAAGAAGGTGTGTGTGCTAAAAGAGATTACACCCTTTAAGGGTTTATCACACCAAGAAGAAAAGGGGAGAGCATGCTTGAAATGCATGCACATGCACATGTAAACAATGTTTAAATCAGTGTGTGTGAATTTGAGAAGTCCATGAACAAAGGTTCTTGAAGATATTTGAGATTCCATGCAATTCATGCATGAATATTGAGACGACATGCAATCAGTGCATGAAGATTCAAAGATGCCATGCAATCAGTGCATGAAGTTGAATTAAAGAGAGACTGAAGCCAGACTGAAGTTAAAGACATCAATCATCTGAGTTTTCAGTAGTTTAGATGACCAAAAAGATTGAGTGGGCGTACTGAGTGCAAGAACATATTTGCGCATCAAGATTCTTAAAGACAGAGGCCGGGTCATCCTTAGAAGAAGGAGATAAAGACCTAGAAAATAAGAGGAGTCCGGATCACCACAAGTGATCAGAAGAAGTGAGTAAGGCCAACAGACCATACTCAAGGCTGTTGAAGACTCTTAAAGAGCTTAAAGAAGAAGAGCTACTCATGTGACTCGAGGAGCCAGGAGAAGACCCTCTGTGAGACTCAGGGTGGAGAAGTCTTAGGTGGAAGTTGAAATAGGCTAGTGGGACTCTGGTGACACTGTGGGATGTAGTATAAAGACCCTCCTGTGGGACTCAGGATAGATACAGTGTGACTTTTTATCGACCATTGTAATTACTAACCGAATTATAGTAGAGAAACCATGTTGGGGCGTTTAACCAACATGGAAAGGACGTAGGCCTTTGGAGCTGAACCTTGTAAATCCTTGTGTCTTGTGCCTTTAAATTTACTGCATCACTCGAGGAAAGGCTGAGAGATACAAGAAGAGTGGATCGAGGCCTTAACAAGCCACAAAGGATTAACTGATAAAGAATAAATTAGTAAAAAGTTCAAAAGGATCACTGATTCACCCCCTTCCCCTCACAGTGATCACACTAATCTGGGCACTTCAATTGGTATCAGAGGAAGGTTGCCTCTAAAAGATCCATGGGAGTCTTCATGAAATGCAGATTTGAGGAAATGTGCGAACACCCTCAAATGGAGATATCTTCCAAGACTCAGAAAAATAGAAAGAAGAAACAGGACAAGAAGATGAAGAAAGAGGTTGCTACTAATAGAGAAACACCTTCTATTGAAGGTAATGTGAAAGTCACAATAGATGAAAATTCCTTTTATCACTCTTCTAATGAATCCTTATCTAGTTGTGATGATGATGGAATAATCAATGATCTTTTAAATGCACTCAAATATCTTCAGAAGACAGTCCCCAGGGAAGTGGCAATGTGTATTGCTACAAGTATCCATGATCTTCAAGAAGAAAAATTAAAACTAGAAGAAGAATACAATTCTATAGAAGATTAATTGGTAAGAAGGGTTGGCATAACCAACAGTTTCATAAAGCTGGTGAAGGCTAAAGATGAAACCATTTCCCTTTGTAGTGAAATAATTGAAGATATTAGTGAAGAATTGCAAAGAAGCATTTGTGAGAAAGAATTATTTGAGATAGTGTTTAAAGAAGTTTTCCATGCACTGGAAAAGAGGCACAGAGTTTCAATGGTTGTCAAAGATGATCAACTAGAAGAAAAAGTAAACAGGGTAAAGGAGCATGAAAATTCATTGCATGAAATGAAGAAGGTGCATGAAGACCAGATGAAACAAATGAAAGATAATTGGGAAGGAAATCTATGACTTGTTGAGGATGAGAAGAACTCTATCAACATAAAATGCTTAGAACTAGAGGTGATATTAAAAAATCAGAAATCACCCAAAGCTGAAACCTCCAAGTCAGCTGGAAGAAGAAATGTTTCCACTCAAGTGTGCTTTGAGAAGGATGATTCCAAAAGAAGGAAATCCTCTAATGAAAGGGAAACATCTTCTAAAAAGATGGTACCATCCATCCCATCATGTACTCATGCTTCTAAATGTGTTTCAACAAAAAGTGCAGGATGGAAGAGTAACTCTAAACAAGCATGGATGAAGAAGATTAAGAAAGAGAGTTCTCCAGAAAAGACACATCAATTCCAGAGAAAGATCCAACAATCAGAAGAAGTCAAGAAGACAAGATTTGTAGGTCAATGTTGGTGTTGCAATAGGTATGGGCATTGTGCAATGGATTGTAGGTAAAATCCTCTAAATGTTAAAGCACAAAGGAAGACCATTCCAAGGGAGAGCAAGCCAGAGAAGAAGAAGAAACATCCAAAGGTCCAGAAACATCTGTTTACTGGAAACAGATTTGAAAAGTTTTATAACATCTGGGATGAATGAAAAAGTGGTCACAAGAATGATATATACCAATCTCCAAATGTATCTTAAGATGAAGAGAATAGAAGATCATAGGACCTAGCTAATAAAGAATAAGTATCCTTGGGAAGCCAGCAGAAGAAAGTTAAAAATTCTCCCAAGATGATTTTGAAAAAGAAAGAGAAGTCCTTGGATTCCAAATCCAAGAAGGGTGATTCATCCAGAAGGACCACGAAGAAAAAATGCTTCTACTATGGAAAGAAAGGTCATACCATGGATCTTTGTAAACAATCCATGGAAGTAAATAGAAGCAAACTGAACTCAACATGACAATCAATCCCGAAGAAGAATAAGGGATTGATTGAAAATAAGTCTCCTAATAAAGATAACTTAAAAGCATCAAATCAACCTTGTGGAACATCCAAATATGATGCCTCACTTCCAAATGACGTATTAATCATCTGGCCAAAAGATTTAGAAAGAATGAGAAAGGAAGAAAATGCACATGCCAAAGAATGTGCCAAAGGAAAACAAAAGATTTCACATGAAGATGAAGTTCTGTGTGTGAGGTGTAATAAAGCTGGTCATATTAGTAATAAATTCATGACACTCATTCCTTCTTATAAAGATTTATTCAAGAGAATGAATATTTCACTAGGATATTCTAGTGCCCAGAAGGCACTTAGAAAGAAAGGATTCACACACAAAGAAGTTGAAGAGGTGTTAAGATCCACACCAGCACAAATATCATTGAAGATCAAATGTGAAAGTGTGAAGAATTGAGAAAGTGGAACATCTTGGTTGAGAGAATCTTCAAAACCTTGTTGTTCAAACTGATGAACCAAGGAGGTTCTATCTTATTCCCTAATCACTGGTATATATGTGTTCTTACAATTTAGGGAATTGAAGATGATGATCACTCTCAAATTGAGAATGGTACGGACAGAATGGAGTACACCCCTTGAGGCAGATCCAATCTGTAGAAGATTATATTTTGAGATTCATATCATCTTGTAAAAAATGTAGGTATTCCAATCACACTTTAATCCCTTGTTTCGTAATTGTATTTAACATGTCAATTAAGGGGGAGTTTTTGATTGAATACAAAAGGATGAAAGGGGGAGCTTTATCTTTGCACCAGAACTTTCTAATGAGTTTGGTGAAGTATGTGAAGGATTTAGCAATTCATTGATATAACTGAAAAATTTCAACCCCTTGAAGCCTAAGCATGATCTCACATGTATAGTGAATTGTGGAAATCATTTAATTCCTTGGTTACATCACTCTTGTTTTCTACACCGGGTTAGCCCAAGTAGACTTAGAGATGATTTACTAAAGGCTCTTTGCTATAGTGAACATGTGACATCATCCCTCTCTTAGTGATTTTCAAGAAGATGCTATTCAATGGGAGGAAGAAATATTTTGAAGAGAACCACACCACACCTTTGCATTTGGTTTCCAATAAGGGAGAGAAATGATTGGCACACATATTGACCCATTCATATATGCTCTAGTGATATTGACAACAAATACAATGGGGGAGATTGTTGTGAACTGTGTTGCATTTTTTGTCAATAAGGTGTCAAGGATTGAATAGATGAAAAGGAGTGTCAATATGTATATGAAAAAGGATGTGATGGTGATGGTGATGTTGTCAATAATGTTTCAAGGATGGAATGGATGACAAGTAGTGTCAATATGTAAATGAAAAAGGAAGTGATTGTGATGGTGATGATTGGAGAATGACCATGGTACTAAGAAGCTTGTCACTTAGGAGAATCAATAAGTGGCATAAGAGGTAATGGTTTAAACATTCTCCATACCAAATCAGACGATTGTTGAGACGATCTTAAGTTCAAAGAACTTGTATCAAGAAGATACAATGTCACAACATTGTCAGAAGTCCATGCATTGTCTTCCCAATGCATGAGGGGATAAAGAAGTGCCATCCACAATCACTAAGTGGATGAGGAATGAAAGGAGAACCATCCACAACTACTAAGTGGATGAAGTGGTTTGAAGAAGACCATGCACTCTCTCTTGGTGCATAAGGATTTGAAGATGATCCAACCTCATCTGTGATTGGATCATTGAAGAACACTGAATAAATATTTGATTCAAGAGAAACAGTTGAAGAAGAACCTTCAAAAATTCTCTCCTAAGTAGAGAATAAATGTTGAAGAGGAGATGAGGAATTCCAATGGAGAAGAGGAGGTGAAGGAGAATAGAATGGCATGAAGAAGACTTGTTCCTACTTGGTTATTTAACTAAGTATACAAGGTGGAGCTTATGCAAAAAAATATGCCAACTATTGGGCCAGACTTTGGGCCTCAACCCAAGGCACATGTGGGACTAGGTCACCACGCCCATGGGGAAACCGCAGGGGCCAGCCCAATAGCGGTCGGGCTGTGTGTAAGCCCAAGCCACGCGAAGGTCAAGCCCGCACAGCGTGGTCTCCAAGGGTGCGCTCGTGAAGAAGCATAGTGTGCGCTAGAGCGCGCTCGGAAGAGCATAGTCGACGCTAATGCCCGCCCATAGGAGAACCAGTGTGGGGCGGCAGTGGAGGGGGGAGAGGAGTAATCTGAGATCTGAACGGGAGGTGCTGTTTGTTAAACCGCAAGAAATCCGCAGCGCATTTTGATGTGGGACAAGTTTTTAAAGAAGCAGAGATGATCTGAGCCATCCATTTGATCCGCGTGTAATCGAGGCCGTGCATCTAATCTCACCGTGCCACTTTATAATCCTAACCATTCGAGATCAATAAACGTCAATCCAATGGCCGAGGTGACAAATCGAGGTTGTCTTCCACCTTCGGACACCCGAGCTTCACCCGACGTGAACCAGTCGCCGTCGCCACTGCCGATCCACCGTGATCGACTTTCTAACCACTTTTGAAGCTCAAATCAACTGCATGAAGATCGTTTTTATGAACCAAATACATTCATGAATTAAAATTTTCATGCATGCAACGAGATGAAAAATTTGAGGGAGCCTGAGGCAAACGAAGCTGCTGAGGGTGCACTGCCCCTTAGACATACAAGGAAAGGCTTCACAAGCATTTTTAAACGCATGCACGTGATGCACAAACCAACAATGAAGGATCCCATGGTTGAAAAATAAAAAGGAAACAACCGAGATTTCCGGATATCTCATCCGCATTTGAAGATCTCAAAACGCCGTAGATCTCAGGAATTCAATGATTTGAACCCCATGGTTCTGTTTGTACTCTTTGCCTACAAAAGGAGAATCCCAAACCGGGAAGAGGCTACTGATCGTCTGAGAGAAGTCCTGAGAAGCTCTGAGCAACGTGAAGCAAAGCCCCGCGCACAACCTGCTTGGAAGAATAGCCCGGAGCCACCCAAGGCTTCGAGAGAGCCTTTCGCGCTACCCTAGCGTGAAAGAAGTACGGAGGAGGCCACCCTGCGTGCTCCCCTACAAGACAGGGAAGAAGCCGGGCCTTGCGTGCCTGCTACCCACAACACTTTCACGGTAGCAAGTGGTCGCACCCTGCGCGCCCTCTGTGCCCACGAACTCACGCAGCAGGAGGAAGCCACCGCGCCACCTGCGCGGTAGGGGAGAGATACCACACCTGCACAGCAGAAGGAGTTGCCGCACCACCCACACAGTAGAAGCCACTCCCGCACCCTGTGTGGTGGAATACATGAATTGGCCGCATCCTTTCATTCCCTCCATTGAAGTGGTGCTGAAGAGGAGAAAGGGCACAAAACATACTTGGGTTTGTGTGTGTGTGCAAAGTGGAGAGGAAGGCCACAACACTTCTTGGTTGTGTGTGTGTGCACAAGTAGAGTATGCACACTTTGAAGTAGAATAATTGAAGAATCATTTTTGTGTGTGAAAAAGGAGAGGAATGCCACACCATATTTGAGTGTGTGTGTGTGCAAAGAACCAAGAAGGCCGATGCCTTAGTGTGTGCACAAGTGAAGGAGGCCATACCTATTGGGTGTGCCCAAGTGAATGAAGAAGATACATGCATATCCATGCATGTATGAATAAGTAAACAAGTGGGTGAACACCTTGAGAAGAAATAGAGAAGGATAAATTCACACTAAAGAACAACACACAATTTTGTGTGTGTGAGAAATAATAAAAGAGTGTGACTCGAAGAAGAATGTGTGTGTGCTAAAAGAGATTACACCCTTTAAGGGTTTATCACACCAAGAAGAAAAGGGGAGAGAATTCTTGAAATGCATGAAAAGGCACATGAAAACAAAGTTTAAATCAGTGTGTGTGAATTTGAGAAGTCCAAGAACAAATGTTCTGGAAGATATTTGAGATTCCATGAAAGTCATGCTTGAAGATTGAGAAGCCATGCAATCAGTGCATGAAGATTTAGAGATGCCATGCACTCAGTGCATGAAGTTTAATTAAAGAGAGACTGAAGCCAGACTGATGTTAAAGACATCATTCATCTGAGTTTTCAGTAGTTGAGAAGACCAAGAATATTGATTGGGCGTACTCAGTGCAAGAACATATTTTCCCATCAAGATTCTTAAAGACAGAGGCCGTGTCGTCCTTAGAAGAAGGTGATAAAGCCTGAGAAAAGAAGAGGAGTCATGATCACCAAAAGTGATTAGAAGAAGTGAGAAAGGCCAACAGACCTTACTCAAGGCTGTTGAAGAATCTTGAAGAGATTAAAGAAGAAGAGCTACTCGTGTGACTCGAGGAGCCAGGAGAAGACACCCTGTGAGACTCAGGATGGAGAAGTCTTCAGTGGAAGCTGAAGCAGGCCAGTGGGACTCTGGTGACACTGTGGGATGCAGTATAAAGACCCTCCTATGGGACTCAGGAGAGATATAGTGTGACTCTGTATCGACCATTGTAATTACTAACTGAATTATAGTGGAGAAACCGTGTTGGGGAGTTTAACCAACATGGAAAGGATGTAGGTCTTTGGAGCTGAACCTTGTAAATCCATGTTTCTTATGCCTTTACATTTACTGCATCACTCTAGGAAAGGCTGAGAGATACAAGAAGAGTGTATTGAGGCCTTAACAAGCCATAGAGGTTTAATTGATAAAGAATCAATTAGTAAAAAGTTCAAAAGGATCACTGATTCACCCCCTCCCCCTCACACTGATCACACTGATCTGGGCACTTCACAAATCATATAGATGAAAGGCCTTAAGAAAACAAAGATACTTTATTGTTTCCAGATAAGGAATGGTAATTTTGAAACCATGTTCCACTCATGAGAATGTTTCTAAATTCCTTAGGAATAAAATTCAAGGATTTTCCAATGATTTTATCCCTATCATAACAACCTCACACCATGAAATTTCATATATTTTGGTTCTAAAGATTTTAATTTCACAAAAACTATCACAAATCATAAAAATTAAATATAATATAAATGATCACTAGAAAAAAATAGTCCTAAAATAAAAAAATCCCAAATGTATAGTAAATGACCCATTTAATCATGGAAACACATCGATTGTAATTAAATTTATTAGTTATAAATTTAAGAATAACATACCTATATAGGCCTTAAAGATAAAATAATGTTTCTGCAATTGCATCTTAATAATGATGGTTTATCTTATTATAATTTTTTCTTAACTAAAATAATCCATCCACACATTATATAGTTGGAATATAATTTAATATCATAAAAAATGTCGCTATTTCTATAGGTTGAAAAAATTATTGTTACAAAAATGTTCTTAGTAATTATTTCTAAAATGATTCAAAAATAAAATAATCATCAAATTCATTGAAAGGACCATAAATGAAGAATACAGATATTGGAAATTCATTAAAAATAATTCATAAATTCAACTTGATTAGAAAAAAAATAAAGCATAAGAATGAAATATACCATGACATATAAGATTATGTAATTTATATAAACATATATCCACTTTTAGGAATTACATATCAAAATTATATTGGAATAAAATAATTGAGAGAAATATGTTGAAACCATATTATTACATCCCATGTTATACATAACTTCAAAAACCCAAAATGAATGAACGACGCATGTCTCGCAATAAATTATACTTCTTGAAATCATTAATCATACAATATTAACATGTAATATCATTAATAATTTATGTTATAATTCATGTACATGCATCAATGAGAAGAATACAATAGGAAAAAAACATTAATAAGTATTGTGTTGGGGAATGATTATTAGTATTCCACTATGAATCTAGAAAATTATGTCTGTATGACAATCCTATAATGTTTTTCAATAAAATAAATGATTTATTATAAATTTAAAAAATATTAATAATTATAAAATAGAGTTACCATAGATAACAAACATTCCATTTTAAATTACTATTCATTAGTAAATAAAGACCAAATCGATAATTTTTAATTATGAAAACAAACATGAAATAGAAATTATATATCCTTATAATGTTTGAAAATATATATTAATGCTTTTATAATACTTTTGACCCTTTGTAGAAAATTGGTGGAAACAAACTAATTTTTACTTTACATATTAAATATATTTTATATCATTTTTAAAAATAACAAGTAACTATCTAAAGTAAAAAATATACATTACTAAACAATTAGTGTATACATTTTGATATTTTATAAAATTTTATGTGAAGAATAATAAAAAAATTCTATCAAACCTAAAAAATATATAAAACAAAAATAATCATCATCAATACGGGAAAAAAAATAATAGATATGTTAAGTTCAAAATGTGTGCTACCAAGAAATTTAACGAGTCATTCATTGGTAGAAATTTGTAAAATAGTTTACATTAATATAATTTGATACAACAAACATTCCTCGATAATCAATATTAATTTTTATTATTTGGGAGCCTCGGACCAGGGCATGTAGTAAACAATATGATATTTGAAAAACATGTAATCGATGATTGTATATCATTTATGAAAAGAATATTATATACCTAACCATGATATATACACTATATTAATAATTTAAACAAATATAATAAAGATTATATGAATATAACATAGTTAAAGATTAATTTTAAAAAAGAGTATATATTTATATAAGTTAACATAACTTCCCATATAACCCTATATTCCAATAGCCCCAAACTCAATAATTACACCTTAATTTATATCTCAAAATATCAATAAAAACATAAATTATAATAAAATATAATGATCCAAAATGTTAAAAAGAATATACATAATTTTATCACTATATAAAATACATTCCAGTTTCATTAAAAAACATTCTATTTAAAATTAAGAGAGAATAAATGAAATTAAAATCCTAAAAACACAATGATTCAAATCATGATGTCTTTTTATCAATGTATAATCACCAAAACCCTGTTAATGAATCATTATAACTAAATAAAATAGAAAATATCAATGGTAAATTATTTATATTATATTAATAGATCGTATAACTTCTATTAATCACAAAAAAATGCAATGAAAAGTCTTTTGAAAATACTCTTGATTTATGAAAAACTAAATTTATTCTATATGTTGAACATAAATAATTTTATAACTTCATTTTTAAACAATTCATAAATATAATTTACTATATATATTAACTTTAAAATAATTTTATAATACTAATGTACTAATTGTTTGATCAATATTTTTGAAGGGTGTGGAAACACCAACCTCAATTAAGTGTGAAAAATAAGAAATTTCCCACTACGAGGTTATTGGGGAATGAGGGGGGATCCAAAAAATATTGGAATAAACATCCCAAGGATTTTATTTCCCTAATAAAATATATTAACCACCATTAATGTTTAGTGGTATAAACATAGAATGGATGAGGAAGAAATGAATTCTTTTTCTAAAGGAAAGTATAAAATATGTAGAAAATACGGAGTGAAAGTAATGAAAACATATAAAAACATAAGATAATTACTATAGATGATGGGGTATTAATAGATAAGAGATAGTGAGAATATTGAAAATATAATTAAAAAAATATGATCTTATGTGAGGAAACCGTAAATAATTATAGTAAGAAAATATATACAAATAAATATCTTAGGAAAATGGGGGGTTAGACTACATGATTTATTAAACAATATTCTTAGAATTAATTCGTCATCTGAAAAAATGTCACAACACCGATTTTTAGGAATTATAATTTCCCAAACCAATCACAGAATCTATTTTCTTGTGATAGAAATTTATTTTTTTCAATGTACTTAATTAATAATCCAAAAAACTCAATTAAATTATATGATGTAAATAAAAATATAAATAATTAAAATCATCAGTTTTTCCATATTTTACAAAAATATATAATGACCTCAAAAATTTCATCAATGCTAATAATATATTATCATTCATTGATTATTAATCCAATGGAATAATTGATTTTCATATTTTAAATTCATAATATACTGTGAAATTAGTGTCATCTATGTTATTTTTTTAATGAAAAACAAACATAACATTCTTCATAATAAGTGTGAATAATTTTTTTTATTCTTTGAAAAGTTTTACAATATATAATGAAAAATAATGATCCAATAGAAGTGAATTTTTGATAACCAACATCACATAATAATGTAACATCCAAAAAAACATAATCTTCAAGAGATTTATCCATATCATACCTCACTCCATAGTTATATGTTCATTTAAAAGGGTGAATGATAATATTTGTTGTATTGAAATAGGAATCCATTACATTTCATTAGATTATTTCACAAAGTATAATATCATATAAATTTTATGACCATTTAATTATAATTATTATGGTGCTTTAAAGCATTCACCTAAACTATTTCTGTTAAAAAAATTCCTTATTATCAATGGAAAATATTAGTACAATAAAAAAATAATAGTAGATAATAAATTTATTCCTTTTATTATGAAGATACTTAATAATTTATAATCATATGTTTTATGAGTTAATAAAATATAATCTTTTGTACAGACCATTTTAAATCATATTATACATTTCTTCTTTTTAATTATCAATATGTTATGGTGTATTTTTAGAATTTATGAAATTATTATGTATATTTCAACTCATTCCTGAGAATAAGAAAGTAATAAAATAAACATAACAGAACATAATGGATTAGTTTGTGTTATTTTATATTATATGATTTTTTAAACTATGATGTTAATAAATATTATATCATGACCAAATAACCCCACACTCCCTGATCCAATGTAATAAACATAAATATCATGCAACACCTCAAGATTTTAAAATAGGAAAATCACGTTCGACAGCATGTACGAAATCAGAAAACATGATTATAAGAGAATATAACATCTCATAACTTTACAATATATTTCTTTTTAAATAATTTTAATCTTTTTAATATCTTGTGATGCATGAAACACTAGGAATAAATGAAATATAATATTCTATTAAGAAGTTATTTGTTAAACAAGGCCATTATAACCAAGACAAAAAATTAGATAATATTAATAGTACTAAATAATGTATGAAAATATGTCTTTTACCAATAATTTAATTAATTTTAGATTTTATATATTTATTAGAAATCAAATAAGGTTTATTTGAAAGAAAAATAATTTTTTTTGGAAAACATAATTTTTCTAAAAGGTGGTATAGTCACACTATGCGTAAATATTTTAAAAATAATTTTTACAACTTTTATAAAATTTATTTTGGAAAATTAAATTATTTTTTGAAATATGAACTTCAAAATTATCTTTGGGTGATCATTTTATAATTTCATGAAATTTTTTATTTTTTTATGAATAATGAAAAATATAAAATTTTAATTGAAAACAACATTTTCATTAAACTTAAATATAAATAAATGATAAATGATAAATTTTTTAATGTAAAATATGTTACATTATATATCTATTAATAAAATTTAGGTAATTGGATTCATTTCCATATTGTGTTTTGAGACAAAAACATTATAATATTTGGAAACTTTTCTCTTTGAAAGCATACTTTCTCGTATTGTCTATATGATTAATTTTAAATTAAATTATTTGACTTCTAAGATTGAAAAATGTTATAATTAATTCATTATCTGGAATCATAGAAATTTACATTATATAATAAGGTTAAAATAAAATTTTATCATAATTAGTAATAAATATAGTAAAAAAAATTACCATGGCTAAAGTAAAAATGAGTTTATATGGGGTTAAACTAAGAAAACAAGGATTAAAATGGAATTAGAAATTGTAAAAATAACATTATATTTAAATAGACCCTCACTATAAATACAAATAACAAATATAGGTTAATTTGGAATATTTTTCCATGCGAATGCCTCTATCATTTTTGGATTCTTATGTAAAATTTCCAAGTAATTTCCAAGAATGTACCTTTTGACATCTTATATAAGGAATATCTCTACCCACACTTCTTCATACATCTCAATGAAATTTTTTTATCAAAACCATAAAACATTATCTCCCCAACATCTTTATAAATATTATAGATATGTCAGTCCTCTCAAAGGCCATCCTTGTAACACCTGAATGTTTTTTATAAAATACTTTCTTTAAATAATTTTTATTCTTTAGTAAGATTCATTGCATGAAATAATGAGTTTAAAAAAACTACAAGATTCCATTATTATAATATTATTGTTATATACTAACAGTTAGGTTAGTAGAAATAATTATAAACAACTTATAAAAATGCATTTTGAATTCATTTTCTTTCAATTATTTATGAAAAATATAAACCATTTAGATATTTGTATTTTTTGAGTGAATTATTTTTGTTAATGAAATTAATGAGATATATATGTGGTATATACTTAATAATTTTTTCTTTATATTTATAAAGTGTATATTTTAGTCATACGGTATGAGTAAAACATTATTTGATGTATAAAAAACTATTTTTTAGTAATTAATTTTACACTATTGAATGGAGAAACCCTTTTAAATTAATATTACGACATATTAATAATTTTTATATAAAAAAATATACTTTTTATTTTTAAGTGGAATATAAAAATTTATATGGATGAATTTATCATATTTTTCCTCATAACTTTCATGTTTTGATGGATAACAAAATACGATAAATTTTAATTGAAAATAACAGTTTTCATTGAAATAAGTAATATGGTTAAATTATATTATATAATGGTTTAAAAGTATTAATATAATATATTTTTTCAATTTAATATAATTTAGGTCATTGGAATTAATTTTACATTAAATTTAGATATAAAAACATTTTAATCTTTTGCAATATTTTTACTTTTACGACTTGTTTTCTCATTTCAACAGTGCGATTAATTTAAAAATAATTATTTAAAATTCTATGTTCTGAATTTTTATAAATGGATTACATATTTCTAATAAATAGGTCCAAATTAGTTAAATATATTCATTTTATTTTTGGGAAACATGAATATTATCATTGGTAAATTGTATTGACACGGTAAAATGGAAAATCAAGAAATTAAGGGAAACAATAATATTATAAAATTACCCTAACACATGTATTAATATAATTTGATGATTATAATATTACATAAATCATAATTTGGTAGAAATGGTATCCATTGGTACCCACTTGGATGAGATTAGGACATTTAATTAATTTTATTTAATGAAAAGGGAAATTTGTCTCACTCAAACATTACTAATTAAATTATTATTAGTATAAGGTTATATAGAAGATAAATTAGATTATAAATACTAAATGGAAATAAATTCTTTATATTTATAATTACAATTTATTTTTAAAATTTAGGAAATATATAAAAACATTAAATACTTATTCTTGGATGATGAAAAAATTAATAAATTGATCAAAATTCTATAAAATAATTTTTATAAAATATTTAATAACCCTCAAAATGACCAAAAACATGTCCAAAATATATTTTCCAAGTATATATCAACCATAATCATCCAAGGGTAGACTTATTTTCCAATTTTAATCTTATAGAAGAGATTATGAAACTTATATTATTTTATTTAGAGTGAAGATAAAATTGTCACAGTCATGTTTTAAAAGAGTATAAAATTTTTAATGTTGGGTTTATAGAAGTTAAATTAGAATAAATTTATTCTTTTGAAATATAATGGATTTATAATCATCATATTATTCTATTTTGAATTTATATTATACAAAAAAGTATATTAAAAAATTACACATAATTGAGTTAGAAATTATTTTATTTATAAAGAGATCAAATAAATTTTATTGCAAATATTTTAATAAATATATATTATGATAATTAATTTATAAAATGAATTTTTATATTACCTTGACCCCTTAGAGATATAATAAATTTTTTTCATTTAGGTTATAATAATTTTTTATATTTTAATAAATCCATGAAATAGATTGTGTCAAAATTGAAACTATTGATATTTTGTCAAAATAAGGTATTCATAAATTATATAAAAATATCAATTTTTTTAAAAAATATATAATAAATATTATATGGTCTTAAATTTTCTAAATTATTCATTTATGGTAAAATTGAATTTATATAAGTAAATAATTTACCCTCTCAATATTGAAATATTTGTTACCCTAGTTAAAAAACAAATAGAATAACTATGTATAAATTATAATGATAAAGATTAAATTGAGATAAAAACATGCATAAAATTTATTGTATGATGATATTACAACCCTATATCATCTCAGTTTCTAAATTGGGGAATTTTTTAGGTTTTTATGTGGTTTGGTTTTATTATAAATTAATATTTTTGAGGTTTCCAAAAGACCCCCTCACCTCAATTTTAAAAGGGAACTTCCTTCCTCAACTCTCCATTTAATTTTGAGCCTTCAAGATTGACCATATCCTTCCAATTTCCATTATAAATATCTTTATAAACATTCTATATGTTCTGGTATTCTTAAAATACCAAATCTAGTGCTCTAAGAGGATATTTTGAGGAGGCACGTCGAAGAAGAGGTTATATAATTTATTGATTCATTGATACTTCTTTTTTCTTTTACTTCAAACTCATGAGTTGTTTCATTATAAAGTAATAAATACATTATTACTTATATACTGAGAGTTTATTACTATGAAACAAATGTAGTCTACCATTTGCCCATCCTATGAAAAATTTAATCACCACACGTGTGTATGTATGACTTACCGTCTCCACGTTGTGGTGTAATCCATTTTCCCCACCTACTTACATTGATGGGTATAATGATGGATTTAATAAATATATATATAATTAATATAAAATGATATTTATTTTGAGACAGTATAAACCATCCAATTCACAACCATTCAACAATTATAGGAGTGATATCGTCGCTTGTGCTTATATACAGCTTACCGTCTCCACGGTGCGATGTGAATTGTTATGCATATTATTCATTAATGCATGATTATATAGAATAAATAAATAAATAAATATTATATATATTATACCAATACCATTATATAAATGATATAACTATAACCATAAATGAGTAATAGGAACTTATCCGACAAAACGTGCATAAGAACATAAAGTAGTTAATACCCGAATAATGAGTAACAATGAAATATTACAAACAAATGGATAAAAATATGATCATAAATATGATAATAAAAATTATTCTGATTTTTGGATAAATAAATAACATTAGTTAAATCATTATACAGGATATTTGGGTACATACGAATCATATCATATGAAAGGTTAGGGATAACTTTGCAAATCACACTTTTTATCTGATATTGTTTTTAGTAAGTATTTACAAGGATATATTTATTATCCACTTCCATGATTCCAAAATATTTATTTCATAATATTATTCATATCCCTCTATAATTTTACCCATTTGTGAGTTTTTACTTAATGGTATGAATGAAATCATTTTTCGTTTTCGGTAGGAGGTACTTTTTTACTTTTCCAGAAAAGTATGAGAATGATGTTTTTTTTAATTTTATGGAATGAACCAATTTTTAGGCTTTAATAATGAATTATTTCCATGAATATTACCTAAAAATAATATAAATTTATTTTCATATAAAAGTATTTCTCCAAAAAGTGTGTCATTTTGAGGAAGGAATACCTTTTTGAAGAAGAAATGATATTTTCATCAGGAATTGATTTCAAGTGTTTTATAATTTTTTTTACATCTATGATTACACTCTATAAATAGGGTTTATTTTTAGCCCTATAATTACTATGATCTGATTGTGTGTTATTTAATAAATCCATTTTTTTAAATAAATTATGATGGAATGATGTTTAAGGAACCCATTTTATTTCATGGGTTATGCTATTGTGAATGTTTATATGTTTTTGTGGAACATGTAAGAATAGTTTCATTATGAGATATCTAAGACCTATATCTCCATTGAATGCATTGGGTAAAGATTTATATCTCTTTATATAAAGATTAATTTAATTGAATGTAAATCCGGTTCAGTAATACAGGTCTGGAATAATGAGTGAACTCGGTTTAGTAATGGACTTTTTTTGCTTTGATGGTCTCATGAATGAGCGTTGAATAGTATGAAATGATTTTATATTATTATGTGTGTCTGCCACAACATTTCATGTCTTATGTTATGAATATTTGGATTACATTTCACTTTAATTATTTATCCCATGAAATGATATCATGATACTTTATATACAGGATAAGATTTTCAAATGTTATGTTCTTATGATTATGAATGGATTGATATTTACCTTGTTTATCATTACTGATCATTTAAGCTCACCCTTTAATATGTTTTCCCCCAGGTCATTAAGAAGGTTATTTTTTAATATATGTCAAAAAGGAGTCTAGTTTTGAAGAAATATGCAGGAGAAAATGTAGATGTTTTATAAACCAGTTGTTTTTGTTTCCAAGATTCTAAATACACTAAACCTATACAGTCTTGGCATGGTTTTTGTTATATTATGTAATAAATATTATTCAATATTGAAGTAAAATCTATATGTAAAGTATGATCTGTTATAGTTGGTATCCAAGAATATTTATAGTTAACCATTGGATTCTAGGATAAGATAACTTCAGTAAGAACACAACAGATATGTCTATGTATAGGTTACAATCCAATCCTAGTATTTTGGAGATGTTCATGAATAACCTTGGATAAAATGTATAGTTTTCTAAATTGAAATTTTATTCTTGAATTATTTGGTTTTCCATTATGATTAGTGTTTCTCACAATATGCTTATGGGTTTTATTCAATGGATGGAACCCGAAGAAACTGCGTTAATGCTGAATGCAATAGGAAATTCAATGATTGTCCCCTTGAGAATCCAAATGTTATGGGAGATGGAATGAAAAATCTTGTACCCATGCTCACAAAACATTCTGAAGATATGAATCATTATAGACTTCCAAATGGGAAATAGAGGGAGCAACATTCTGTTGAATCCTTCATGAGGTAGTTTCCACCATCATTTAGCGGGTCTTCTGATCAATTAGTGGTTGAACAATGGATAAGTGCCACTAAAAAGATATTTTCAGTTCTATAATGTTTTTTACATGATAAATTCATCCATTTAGTATATCGTTTGGAAGGTGAAGATGATCAATGGTGGAATATAATCAAGAATAAGAGGCAAAGAGATTAAATTGATTCCATGGAATGGGATGGGTTAAAGAACTTATGTTTCAATAAGTACTTTCCTCACATTCTTCGAACAAATATGGATAATTGGTGCCATGAACTTATGAAAAATGATTATGACTCTCTTAGTACCTATAAAGAAAATTATATAATACATGAAATTTATGCTTCTGGAATTATTATCCAACATAATACTAAAATTGGTCGATTAATTACTGGGTCAAAACCAAGTCTATGAACGGAATTAGCCATAAGAGACATTAATAGATATGAGTAAATTTTTCGGTGTGGTCTCATGGTTGAAACATGGAGTGAATTTTATTAATGGGGATGGTAAATGTTTTTTGTTTGGAAAAAAAGGTCATTGGGAAGTTGAATGCTGATGTGATGGGACAAAAGATGTCTAAGAATGCGAATAAAGAAAAGGCTACACAAAATGAACCTCTTACACTTAAATGTAAAAAATGCAAGGAAATGGGGAATTATTCTAATCAATGCCCTAATCTAAGGGTTATTGATGATGAATGATGTCAAAAAACTATTAAGGCCAAAGAAAAAGGAAAGTCACATGAAATCACTATCAGCGATGTGGATTTTGATAATGAAGTGGTTAAAGGTACACCTAAAATCCAATCTATAGTATAAAATGATTTATTTGATTTTGGATCCACTCACTCTTTTTTCTAAAGAATTTTAAATGGGTATCAATGTATTCCCTTACCAATTAGATGTTTAGTTAGTTGTGAAAACTCATAATGAAAAAACTGTCGCATAAAAATATTATAATGATTCTATGGTTTAAGATTGTGGGAAATTTTGTCCTGGAAATCTTGTGATACTTTCTATAGTGGAATTTAATGTGCTTATTGGCATGGACTGGATTTCTCTATATGGATCTAATATTAATTTCCAAGGATGGGAAGTTATATCTCATATTATAGATCAATTTATGATCATCTATCGATTCAAGTATGAATATAACATTCTAGTTGAAATTTCTTCCATATTATGGGTCTGGATTCCTATAAATGAAGGTTATTTATCTCAAAGGGTTGGGGAGAAAATCATGATTAAGAATACACCAATTGTACGGGAGTTGGAAGATGTCTTTCCAGAGTAATTTCTAGGTTTTCCACAAAATCGTGAAGTTTTGTTTTCAATAGAACTCATATTGTGTGATATTCCTATTTCAAAGACACCTTATTGAATATCCCCAATTGAGTTATAGGAATTGAAGAAGAAAATACAAGAGAATCTTTATAAGGGATTTATATGCCATACCAAATCACCTTGGGAAGAACTTATTCTGTCTGGTAAGAAGAAAGATGGATCAATGAGAGTCTGAATTTATTTTCAATAACCTAACAAGATCACTATCAAGAAAAATTATCCTCTTCCCCATATTAATGACTTATTAGACCAACTACAAAAATCTTATTACTTTTCCAAGATTGATCTTCATTCTAGATATCATCAATTATGGGTCAAAAAATATCATATACCAAATATGGTATTGTGTACAAGGTATGGACACTATGAATTTATATTTATTCCTTTTTTTATTACTAATGAACTCACTCTCTTCATGGATCTAATGAATATAGTCTTTAGAGACTTTGTTGATTAGTTTGTGGTAGTCTTTATAAATGATATTATTGTCTATTCAAAGTGAAATGAATAACATGAAGATCACTAAATAATTGTACTGAAGACCGTGAGAAAGGATAATCATTATGCAAAATTTACCAAGTGGGAATTTTGGATTTATAGATATTTATTTTTGGGTCAAATTTTCACAAAGGAGGGGATATCTGTGGATCTAGCAAAAAAATGGTTATTGAAAGATGGTCAGGACCAAAAATTGTAACTGTTATCTGATGTTTTCTTTGTTTGTCTGGATATTATCGACGTTTTGTGAAATATTTTTCATGATTATCTAATCCACACAAAGAGTTGACTTAGAATGGAGTTGAGTTCATTGGATGGAGGAATGTGAATATAATTTCAAAGAGCTAAAATGAATGTTAGCTAGTGCACATGTGTTCACACTGCCTTATAGTGGAGAAAGGATTGTGATCTACATTGATGCTTCCTAGAAGGGGATATGATTTTTTCTCATGAAAAATGATATAACGATAGCTTATGCCTCACAGAAGTTCAATTTTTTTGAGAAAAATTAACAAAATCAGGATTCGTAGTTAGCTGTAGTAATCTATGCATTAAAGATATAGAGGTATTATATTTATCATGAAAGTTTTGATATTTATAAAGATCAAACAATTTTAATATACATTTTTACACAATAGGAGCTGAATATGCACTAAAGAATATGGTTGGAGGTCATTAAAGATTATGACTTCTCAATGCAGCACTACCCCGGGAAAGCGAAAAAGTTGGTAGATTCTTTGAGTTGAAAAGGCCATGATAGCTTATCCATGATGAGGATCATGAATGGTCAACGATTTATGGATTTTTAGAGGATAGATCATGAAATTTTAATGTAAGGGGAGGAAACATATATTCATCAAATGAATGTTCAACCATATATACAATTGAAGAATAATGAGGCACAAAAGGAAGATGTAGAATTACAAAAGTAGGTGATAAATGTTCCCAAATTCAACCTGGATTGTGATGGAATAATAAGTTTCAGGAACTGCATTTGTATTCCTCCTAATAAAAAAATTAAATAAACATATATTTTATGAGGATCATAGTTCTTAATTCTCTACTAATCTGGGAAGCACCAAGATGTATAGGGACACAAAAGAGTTTTTCTGGTGGGATGACATTATAAGAGATATTTGAGAAAATGTCTCTTGGTTTTTGGTTTGCCAAAAAGTTAAGGCTCAAAGATATAAGTATAAGAGGATGTTACAACCATTACCCATACCAGAACAGAAATGGGAAAACATCACAATGAACTTTTTTTTGTACTTACCAAAACATCTAAAGGCCATAATGCCTTATGGGTTATAGTTGTTCTCCTTACGAAGTCGAAACACATTATTTATATTAGAGGTTATTTCTATCTTCTCCATGTTGCAAGGAAATATATATATATATATATATGAAGTGTTAATATTGAATGGAGTACCACATTCCATTATATCTAATCAGGATCTGATTCTTACATTGATGTTCTGGGAAAGTCTTTAGTATGATATGGCTACAGAGTTAAGTTTCAGCACTGCTTATCATCCCTGGACAAACGGTTAGTCTGAGAAGACAACTCAAACTATGGAAGTATTTTTGAGATCTTTCCCATTGTATTTCAAAGTTATTTTAGATCAACACCTACCTTTGGTGGGATTTCTTAAATGATTAGTAATATATGCACTAGAACCCCTATTGGAAAAGGGATCTCAAATAGACTATCTCCTTCTTATAGTAGAGAATAATGTACCCCCATTAATATTCCTAAAATGTATTTCTAGTAGGTCTAATAATCAAATTATTAGTATGAAACTTTGAAGGAAAAAGACTTCCAGAAGCAAACTGGCAGTGTATCAAGATCCTGGGTTGTCGCCATCATGATTCTAGGGATTGGTCCGCCTAAGACGACTGAGTGTTCTTGAGATTCATAGGCAGTCACCCTGACCTCCTCAACTTCGGTCAGCCTTCCACTGGCCTCTATTCTAGGTGATAGACCTGAAACATGCTCCTTTTCACCCATCAGTTCACGTTCATCCCTACCCATAGGGGGCCCTTGTTTGAGATTCTCATATACATGAATGGTTTCAAATAGACTATGGTAAAGAGATAAAATATTCAGTATGGGAGTGTTTTTTTGATATTACCTTCTTGTGTTCATGCCATTGTACCATGTAACCTAAAATCTCACACCTCTCCATGGAAATCCATTAGTAGGTGGATTCTCCCTAGGACTCATCTAAATATTCATGAAATGTATAATTCATTTACAGATTAGCTACTAGAAGAAGTGGAGGAGATATCATGTCTAGCATCACCCCTGCTTTTTCATTTAACAGGAATTCATTTCAACCTGAATGCTCCAAGTCCTCCAACACCATCACATACTTCTCTACTACTTCATAATTCACAAGGATGATAACATTGGCATAACCATTCCAGATGAGGTGAATTCTATTCTCTTTGAGGTGGTCCCACATCCATCAAGTATTGAGGAACTAAATGTAGATGTCCTAGTTTTCCCTATACTCAGAGAAGATAACATCATCAAGAATTTCCACGTGATGTAATAAATTCCTAGGATAATGGATGAACATCAATGGGATTTACTATATGGCCCCATTCCTCTTGAGTATGCCTAACCAAGATTATTGGGCCAGACATTGCTTCTACACTTCCTTGAATTATTGCCTGTGTGAGCCCATGATGTTACCAGAGGCTAATTCCAACCTCCTCATGATGTAGGTATAATGTTTTCATCCTAGGATACAACCTAATCAACAGCTTCAGAAATATATCCTATGGAAAATAAACACAAAACTAAGAATACCATGATGATTTATAGAGGCATTCTCACTAATGATATTCCCCAAATTTACAACATTATGGGCCTACCCAGTAGTCCCATTCCCATTAATCTATAATGTGGTCGCCCTAGAGTAGTGATGTTAGGAATTTTTTAGTTGTTTTTTCCTATTCTATTATATTCTTATTTTTTCTATTAACTCACCACTGTGGAACACCCTAGGGTCGATCTCAAGGAGTCCTCTTACACTCATTGAATTTCTAATGTCACTCTTATAAAATAACTAATATAAAACTATTAATATAATATAGATGGGGTTTTTGGAAAACATGAATTAAATATTAATATAATATGTATAAATGTAATGTAAAAAATGTTGTTAAAAGATAAAATTATGGAAAACATTCTTGGGAATTTATGGTGGTTGAAATCATTGTTTAAAATAATTCTAAATAATTAATTCAATGAGGTGATCCATACCTACCACACTGTTCCTGCTCATTTGAAATGTAATTACCCCATATCGAGACCTCTACATATAGGGCAATTCACATTCAAAAATAATCTAGGAAACCAATTTTTCGACCATCACTACTGAATCCAAAATCCACTCTATTAATAACAAAGATATTCAAGGGAACCGTGATTGATAAATGAGAAGAAGAATGAAAACGCTAAAGAAAACAGAGTGACCACTCACAAAATAGATTTAACCATCACTAAAATTGTTACAATTGAATAAATATATAAGAAATAAAATCCCATAAAACCCAATCAATGAACAATTCCTGTAACATCCCAGGTAATTAAAGAATAAAAAATTTTCATATTTATTAATATTTACGAATTAAATATTAATTTTAATTAAAAGGGGTTTCTACGTTCGATAGCATACTCTATACGCAATGATGAGTTTCTTTGAAAACTTACGTTGCACACAAGTAATAAAATAATATTATTTTAAATGTTAGTTAACAAGTAGACTTTGTACTGGCAGGAATGGATATAAATAACTAAAATATGATTATATATGTTTTTACATTTACCCAATAAAAGATAAAGGCTTAAAATACGGAAAGAGTTCAATTTTAGGCATTTATACCCTAATTTTCACTAAGGGTTCACTTATCACCTTTTGACGGAGAAACATCATTAAATATAGTTTTGATCAATCTTATAAATTATATTGGACCAAAAATAACTCTTCTTTAGAATCGGGACATCAAAATTTACTTTGTGTAAATTTTTGGTACCTTTCCGATAAAGTTCATTTTTTAATGAATAGTGTAAAATGTTGTATTTTAATTCAAAACCTCTCTTTAATCTAATTTATTTATATGATTATATTATCTTTTGAATTGGTTTTAAAGTGAAATTAGAAAATATTTTTACCATTTAATCTAATAGTGGTCTTTGGAATTAATTTCACTTTGAAATCAGACTTAAACTAGTGTCAATCTTTTGATAATTATTATTTCATAAAAACACGCTATTTGCTCTGACAGCGGGAATTAATTATTAAATTAATTAATGTGACTTATATGTTTTGAATTTTGTAAGATAGACTTCATTTTTGAATTCGTAATATCAAATATATCTTAGGGTGAATTTTTGGTAATTTTCTGAAAAACTTCAATTTTTGATGAATAGTGAAACCACTAAGTGGTACTTATAAAAACGAATTTTCCGTTTAAATGAAATTTTGCCATCATTGTGTTTTGATTTTCAAAAATCCGACATGCATGGTTATCATTAAGAAGTAAAATGTGGTTCAATGAGATTAAAATAATTTTTTGGTGAATAGTAACTTATTAAGTTTTTAATCGCAATTAGTTGTAATTAGTGTAGTAAAAGGTAAAAATAATGTTTTAATAATATGAGATGTTCTTGACACATGTACTACCCTCATTGGATGTGTCATGTCCGACCAAGACAAGCCATGGGTCAACTTGGGGACCCCATGGAGCCACTTTGGTTGGGAAATGACATAAATAACTTTTTATTTAATGTAAAATTAAAAATGACACAAACATAATATGTTTTACGAAAAAAAAATTTAATGGGGTTATAAAGATCATATTTTTGATTATAAATAGTCATTGGAAATCTAAAAAGATTTCCTACATCATAGTATTTTTTTTATAATTTTTAGACTTTAAATAAATTAAATTATTTATGACATCATGATGATGCAGCGATGACTTCATTATTTAAGGATTTAAATAAAATGGAAAGATAATTTAATATCTAAAACCTAAACATGTCCAAAACCTATTGTATGGGAATATTTAAGAAGCCTTATCATCTTATCTTCGAAATATATCAATGTGGGACCTTAGAAATTCGAAACACTTTTGAAAATAAAATAATAGTTTCATGATTTCCAAAAGTGCCCCTCCTCTCCTCTTATAAAAGACCCCCACCTCTACCTCATTTCACACAATCTTCAAGCATTTGGCTCGGCCATACCCTGCCCATTTACTCTCTCCACATCCCTCTCCTAATCCTAGAGGATTCTCTTTGGACAGAATCCTTTCAAAGGAAGCCTTTAGGCTCAAATCAAAAGGAGTTACACTTTTAAAGGTAATTCATTCTCTCTTGTTTATTTGCTTTATTTTGGTTCTCCAACCCCCTAAACTCTTTTTATTTACTTATTTTGTAACAAAACAAGTATCTTCAATATACTAGGATGTTTTTATAAGATTTATTCGAGCTACACTCTCACACAACTACATCAAATGGTTAAAGAACATACGGTTTCCGTGGATGGCGAAATTCTGCCTCCCGAAACGATGATTGTTCAATACTCATTTAACACCTTCAAAGGTGGACATTATGATGTCACTATTTTTATATATGATATATAATATGTTTATTCTTTCCTTAAGCTTCTGTATTTTTCATTTATGGCATACCATTATTGTTTCCATTATGGGTAAACACGATATCTTCATTTTAGGAAGTGCGGACTACCGCCCCCTGAAAGTGATTTGATTCGTTAATACCATATGTGGGATGTGTAAAGGATAAAGTTAATGATATTATATATGTTATTATACTGTAATTATAATATTCTCTTATATAATTATGATTCCATTCTATAAAATACCAAATAGAAATGAAAGTAGCGTTCATGCATACGTACGGCTTACCGTCTCCATGAACGGTGCATTTCATTTCTTACCTCTAAATGATTATGTAATATTATAAATACATGTATATGCTGGATATATATGATATATATGATATCCAAATCAGGAATGTCATTCTGGATATAAAGAACCTTTGACCACACGAACAACATGTAATTGTAAGAAGTCCACTTTCGACTTAAGAACCAAATATTGACAAAACAAACATTATTAACTTAAATGGTTACATAATGTTTATAACATGTAAATAAGTGATATAAAAGAAATAATGAAATTTAAAAAGGTTCTTAATCAAGTATAAATTAACTCAAGTTTATTATTCAGGACGTTAAAGAACGATCGAGTCAAGTCGGACCCGAGGTAAGGGACTTCGTCTCAATCTCCTTTCATTGAGGCATATTTCGTTTTATACACAAATTTCTTTTATACGGTGTATAAACTCCTTTGACTTTTACTTTTATACAAAAGGAATCTTTTTCTACGAAGCATTTTACTAAACGACAAAAAGGAATGTTTTTTTAACGTACGCGGTGACAACGACCTTTTCCACCGCCGTGAGTATTATTTGGTCTTTGGCTTCCCCAACAAGCCGTAATGTTTTTAAAATGAAATAAATACCATATAATCTTTTATGTATTTTGGTATTGAAAATGGTTTTTATAAAGGATTCTATTATGATATATTGTGATTGAAATGTGGAAATGTTATCATTCCTTTATATTGGTTTTATGTTTTATGATTTTATATTGGTACTTGGACATTTGACGGGTGGTTACGTGATAAACCATATGACTGGTGGTGCCGTGAATACCAGGACGGGTGGTTACGTTATAACCTCCAATGTATTGGGTATGGAAGTCGGCCGTATGGCTATTCCATTAAGTTTGTTTGGAAATTGGCCGTATGGCTATTCCATTAAGTGATATGTGTGGAAGTCGACCGTATGGTTATTCCACTTAAGTATTTTTATGTCCCAAGTTACCTTTATATATGTTATGTGTTCTTTATATGAGTTTTATGGTAATCCTTTGGCTAAAAAAAGGTAAGTAATGATACTTTATTCAGTGAAGAGTTTTTAATACTTCATGAAGGTGAAGGTATTACTTTGATAGAGTATACATGGTTTACTTGATGTTTGAAAAACTAATAGTTTTCATTCTTTGTGTATCCTTTACTGAGCTTTTTATGCTCACCCCAAGTTTTTTTGAATTTTTTTTCACAGGACTTAATGTGGAATAAGGTCAAGGATGGGATCAAGGTAATGTCATTCTATATAAAACATGGAACTAAACATGTTTCTTTTAAGAGTTTTTTTTATTATGGAAACTTAGTAGAAGTGATTACTTTGTAATCTTTTGAGATGTAATAGTTATGTTCTAATTCTCTAAAACTCTAAACCTGAAAATATCCTCAACGTGAATTATTCATTTAATTCAATATTAAGTAAGGTTTAAGGCCGGGGCCTTATAGTTGGTATCAAAGGTCGGTTTATATAACTTTAGGAGTTATAATTTTATTAAATGATTATCCAAAATATTTTTTTTGAAATGATATAGAATTTGAAGATTACCATGTTGCTTCACCTAAGGTATTTCTGTGATAAGAATGGTTTTCCATAGAAGAAACAGAACAACTTTTCTGGGAAGGCATATAGAGGGAAATGACCTTTCAAATCAGTATCCAGAGATGGTCAGAATCCGAACTAAACGGTTTGTTGTAGTGATGGCTCAGTTCACTCAGGTGAAAAATTTTGGTTGTTTTTATTGATGATATTTTGGTGTTTTATAAAATTAAAGAGGATCATGAAATACATTTAAGGGTTATCTTGCAAACCTTAAAAGAAAAGAAACTGTATGGAAAATTCAGTAAGTGTGAGTTTTGGTTGCAACAAATTTCTTTCCTTGGTCATATTGTTTCTAAATATGGGATAACTGTTGATCCTGCAAAAACAAAGGTTGTGGAAGACTGGCCAAGACCCACAAATGTAACCGAGATTCGTAGCTTCCTTGGTTTGGCAGGCTATTACCGAAGGTTTGTTAGAAATTTTTCACGGTTATCTAGTCCAATTACTAAGCTAACTCGGAAGGGTGTTAAGTTTATCTGGACAAAAGAATGTGATGATTGTTTTCAGGAATTGAAAAGAATATTGGTGAATGCTCCAGTTTTGGCACTACCTTCTAGGAATGGTGAGTTTGTTATCTACAATGATGCTTTATTGAAAGGACTTGGTTGCGTCCTAATGCAGAATGATCAGGTAATTGCTTATGCTTCACGACAGTTGAAAACTCATGAGGTAAATTACCCTACACATGATTTGGAATTAGCTGCTGTTGTTTTTGCTTTAAAAATTTGGAGGCATCATTTGTATGGAGTAAAGTGTGAAATATATACCGATCACAAAAGTTTAAAGTATATATTCAATCAGAAAGAATTGAACATGAGACAAAGGAGATGGCTAGAATTAATCAAGGATTATGATTGGACAATTCATTACCATCCGGGAAAAGCAAATAAAGTGGCTGATGCTTTGAGTCGAAAAATTAATGCTTCATTAACAATGTTGCGTTTGGAACATGATCCTTTGGTTAAGGATTTGATGAACTTTGGAATAGAAGTTGTTGGTACAGGAAGTTCTTCTGTTTTGTTTCAGGTATCAGTGAGATCATCTCTATCAGATAGAATCAAGAAAGCACAGAAGCAAGACAGTGAGTTGCAGAAAAAGGTAGAGCTGGTTCAGAAAGGTAAGTTGCCTGAATTCAACATTGATAATGATTGCGTTTTGAGATTTGGGAAGAGATTGTGTGTGCCTTGTGATTCACAGTTGAAGAGAGAGTTGTTATGTGAAGCTCATAGTTCTCCGTTTTCAGTTCATCCTGGCAGTACTAAGATGTACAGAGATCTGCGGGAGTATTACTGGTGGGATGGAATGAAAAGAGATATTGCTGATTTTACTGTGAAGTGTTTGAAATGTCAACAGGTTAAAGCAGAGCGGCAGTTACCAAAAGGGATGCTTCAGCCTTTACTAGTGCCAGAGTGGAAATGGGAGAATATATCCATGGACTTTGTTGTGGGATTACCGAAGACATCTCGAGGTAATAATGCAATCTGGGTTATTGTTGATCGCTTGACTAAATCTTCTCATTTCCTTGCTATACGAGATACTTTTTCCCTAGATCAACTTTACCGTTTGTATCTTAAAGAGGTAGTCAGGTTACATGGAGTTCCTCTCTCCATTGTATCTGATCGTTATCCCAGGTTCACTTCTAACTTTTGGAAAGGCCTTCAGAAGTCGTTGGGTACTGAATTAAATTTTAGTACAGCTTTTCATCCTTAATCAGATGGGCAGTCAGAACGAACAATTCAGACATTAGAGGATATTCTATGAGCTTGTTCTATGGATTATCAGGGAATTTGGGACCAACATCTTTCTTTGGTTGAATTTTCTTATAATAACAGTTTTCATTCCAGTATACAGATGGAACCATTTCAGGCATTATATGGGAAGCGGTGTCGAACTCCATCTTTCTGGGATGAAGTGGGTGAAAGGAAGCTGATGAGACCAGAATTGGTAGAAGAGATGGCAGAAAAAGTTCAGTTGATTCAGAAGCACATGAGAACAGCTCAGAGTAGGCAGAAGAGTTATGCGGATAACCGGAGGAAGGATCTATCTTTCGAGGTAGGTGATCATGTTTTTCTCAAGGTTTCACCTTGGAAAAGTGTGATGGGATTTGGTAAGAAAGGAAAGATGAGTCCAAGGTTTATTGGACCATATGAAATTCTGGAGAAAGTTGGATCAGTTTCTTACCGAGTGGCTTTACCTCCGAGTTTATCTCAGGTACACAATGTTTTTCATGTGTTAATGTTGAGGAAGTATATGCCAGATCTATCTCATGTTTTGAGTCCAGAGGTAGTTCAGCTGGAGGAGAACCTTTCTTATGAGGAACAACCGGTCCAGATTCTTGACCACAGGGAGCAAGTGTTACGGAATAAGTTGATTCACCAGGTAAAGGTTTTGTGGAAAAACCACATGATTGAAGAGGCAACATGGGAATCTGAAAATGCTATGAGGGATAAATACCCCCACTTATTTTGATAAGTGAATAAAATTGCAAGGACGCAATTTCCAAAAGGGGGGAAGGATGTAACATCCCAGGTAATTAAAGAATAAAGAATTTTCATATTTACTAATATTTACGAATTAAATAATAATTTTGATTAAAATGGGTTTCTACGTTCGATAGCGTACTCGATACGCAACGAAGAGTTTCTTTGAAAACTTACGTTGCACAAAAGTAATAAAATAATATTATTTTAAATGTTAGTTAACAAGTAGCCATTGTACTGGCAATAATGGATAGAAATAACTAAAATATGATTATATATGTTTTTAAATGTTTTTACATTTACCCAATAAAAGATAAAGGCTTAAAATACGGAAAGAGTTCAATTTTAGGCATTTATATCCTAATTTTCACTAAGTGTTCACTTATCACCTTTTGACGGAGAACCGTCATTAAATATAGTTTTGATCAATCTTATAAATTCTATTGGACCAAAAATAACTCTTCTTTAGAATCAGGACATCAAAATTTACTTTGTGTAAATTTTTTGTACCTTTCCGATAAAGTTCATTTTTAATGAATAGTGTAAAATGTTGTATTTTAATTCAAAACCTCTCTTTAATCTAATTTATTTATATGATTAGATTATCTTTTGAATTGGTTTTAAAGTGAAATTAGAAAATATTTTTACCATTAAATCCAATAGTGGTCGTTGGAATTAATTTCACTTTGAAATCGGACTTAAACTAGTGTCAATCTTTTGATACTTATTGTTTCATAAAAACACGCTATTTGCTCTGACAGTGGGAATTAATTATTAAATTAATTAATGTGACTTATATGTTTTGAATTTTGTATTATAGACTTAATTTTTGAATTCGTAATATCAAATATAGCTTAGGGTGAATTTTTGGTAATTTTCTGAAAAACTTCAATTTTTGATGAATAGTGAAACCACTAAGTGGTACTTATAAAAACTGATTTTCCGTTTAAATGAAAATTTTCCATCATTGTGTTTTGATTTTAAAAAATCCGACATACATGGTTGTCATTAAGAAGTAAAATGTGGTTCAATGAGATTAAAATAATTTTTTGGTGAATAGTAACTTATTATGTTTTTAATCGCAATTAGTGGTAATTAGTGTAGTTTAAGGTAAAAATAATGTTTTAATAATATGAGATGAGCTTGAAACATGTACTACCCTCATTGGATGTGTCATGGACGACCAAGACAAGCCATGGGTCAAATTGGGGACCCCATGGAGCCACTTTGGTTGGGAAATGACATAAATAACTTTTTATTTAATGTAAAAGTAAAAATGACACAAACATAATATGTTTTACGAAAACAATTTTTACATGGGTTTATAAAGATCATATATTTGATTATAAATATTAATTGGAAAGCTAAAAAGATTTCCTACATCATAGTATTTTTTTATAATTTTTAGACTTTAAATAAATTAAATTATTTATGACATCATGATGATGCAGCGATGACTTCATTATTTAAGGATTTAAATAAAATGGAAGGATTATGTAATATCTAAAACCTACACATGTCCAAAAACTATTGGATTGGAATATTTAGAAGCCTTATCATCTTATCTTAGAAATATATCAATGTGGGACCTTAGAAATTCGAAACACTTTTGAAAATAAAATAATAGTTTCATGATTTCCAAAAGTGCCCCTCCTCTCCTCTTATAAAAGGCCCCCACCTCTACCTCATTTCACACACTCCTCAAGCCTTTGACTCGTCCATCCCCTGCCCATTTACTCTCTCCACATCCCTCTCCTCATCCTAGAGTATTCCCTTTGGGCATAATCCTTTCAAAGGAAGCCTTTAGGCTCAAATCAAAAGGAGTTACACTTTTAAAGGTAATTCATTCTCTCTTGTTCATTTGTTTTATTTTGCTTCTCCAACCCCCTAAACTCTTTTTATTTACTTATTTTGTAACAAAACCAGTATCTTCAATATACTAGGATGTTGTTATATGATTTATTCGAGCTACACTCTCACACAACTACATCAAATGGTTAAAGAACATACGGTTTCCGTGGATGGCGAAATTATGCCTCCCGAAACGATGATTGTTCAATACCCATTTAACACCTTTAAATGTGGCCATTATGATGTCACTATTTTTATATATGATATATAATATGTTTATTCTTTTTTTAAGCTTCTGTATTTTTCATTTATGGCATACCATTATTGTTTCCATTATGGGTAAACACAATATCTTCATTTTAGGAAGTGCGGACTACCGCCCCCTGAAAGTGATTTGATTCGTTAATACCATATGTGGGATGTGTAAAGGATAAATTTAATGATATTATATATGTTATTATACTGGAATTATTATATACTCTTATATCATTATGATTTCATTCTATAAAATACGAAATAGAAATGAAAGTAGCGTTCATGCGTACGTACGACTTACCGTCTCCATGAACGGTGCATTTCATTTCTTACCTCTAAATGATTATGTAATATTATAAATACATGTATATGCTGGATATATATGATATATATGATATCCAAATCAGGAATGTCATTCTGGATATAAAAAAACTTTGACCACATGAACAACATGTAATTGTAAGAAGTCCACTTTCGACTTAAGAACCAAATATTGACAAAACAAACATTATTAACTTAAATGGTAAAATAATGTTTATAACATGGAAATAAGTGATATAAAAGTAATAATGAACTTTAAAAAGGTTCTTAATCAAGTATAAATTAACTCAAGTTTATTATTCAGGACGTTAAAGAACGATCAAGTCAAGTCAGACCCGAGGTAAGGGACTTCGTCTCAATCTCCTTTCATTGAGGCATATTTCGTTTTATACACAACTTTCTTTTATACAGTGTATAAACCCCTTTGACTTTTACTTTTATAAAAAAGTAATATTTTTCTACGAAGCGTTTTACTAAACAAAAAAAAGGAATGTTTTTTAACGTACGCGGTGACAACGACCTTTTCCGCCGCCGTGAGTATTATTTGGTCTTTGGCTTCCTCAACAAGCTGTAATGTTTTTAAAATGAAATAAATACCATATACTCTTTTATGTATTTTGGTATTGAAAATGGTTTTGATAAAGGATTATATTATGATATATTGTTATTGAAATGTGGAAATGTTATCATTCCTTTATATTGGTTTTATGTTTTATGATTTTATATTGGTACTTGGACATTTGACGGGTGGTTACGTGATAAACCATATGACGGGTGGTGCCGTGAATACCAGGACGGGTGGTTACATTATAACCTCCAATGTATTGGGTATGGAAGTCGGCCGTATGGCTATTCCATTAAGTATGTATGAAAATTGTCCGTATGGCTATTCCATTAAGTGATATGTGTGGAAGTCGACCATATGGTTATTCCACTTAAGTTTGTTTATGTCCCAAGTTTCCTTTATATATGTTATGTGTTCTTTATATGTGTTTTATGGTAATCCTTTGGTTACAAAAAGGTAAGTAATGATACTTTATTCAGTGAAGAGTTTTTACTACTTCATGAAGGTGAAGGTATTACTTTGATAGAGTATACATGGTTTACTATATGTTTGAAAAACTAACAGTTTTCATTCTTTGTGTATCCCTTACTGAGCTTTTTATGCTCACCCCAAGTTTTTTTGAAATGTTTTTCACAGGACTTAATGTGGAATAAGGTCAAGGATGGGATCAAGGGAATGTCATGCTATATAAAACATGGAACTAGACATGTTTCTTTTAAGAGTTTTTTTTATTATGGAAACTTAGTAGAAGTGATTACTTTGTAATCTTTTGAGATGTAATAGTTATGTTCTAATTCTCTAAAACTCTAAACCTGATAAGATCCTCAATGTGAATTATTCATTTAATTCAATATTAAGTAAGGTTTAAGGCCGGGGCCTTATAATTCCCTCCGTTGAACATGATTCAATATTAGTTCTCCATTTTTAATGGTGTTAAGAAGGAATCACAGTGGGAGAACACATAAAATGAAAATGGGAGAAGGAGATGATTAATGAAGACTAATATTTTAAATGTAAAATATTATTACTAAATAAAAACAATTAATAGACTAAAAATTCAAATAAAGGGATATCCCCAAGTTACACTGCGCCATAATGCTTTGTAAGGGTGTTCTAGGCCTCGAATTATAGGAAAAATACTACAGGGATCTTGCAACGTTCCATTTAATTTTTAGTGTCCCTTCATCATCACATTGTATAATGGTCACACATGTCTTTTAATGCCTCCACATCTTCTAAATCTATGAAATTTTCTCATGTGAATCTCGACACTAGATTTGGAATTTTGAATCACTACATGTCATGCCATTGAGACTCACAACGTGTAATTACTCGATCAACACTCATCACGAATCTCAACATGATATCTTCTAAAAACGAGTACTAAAAAAGATAATGTCATGTAATGGAGTTTCACGATATGTATCTTTCTTTCATGGATTGTACTTGAGTCATGACTTGTTCTACATTGTGAAATCCTTTTGATGAATCCACAAGGTGTATTGACAATACACATCGTGTATGAGTTCTATTAATTTTTTCCAGCTCTCCTTTATCCTAAATAAATAAGTTGTCTAACCACTTCACTTCACTCTCAGTGAGAAATTTAATTTACCTTTATCCATATATACATAAGCAATTAAAAGTAGTTAAAATTTTATAATTAATCCATATTTGAATTTTATCTCAAAATAACACAAAAATTTCTGACAATTTCCCCTTAAATAACACTATGTTGGGTATATAAACATTAAATTATAGCCTTAAATATGTTAAAATGATAGATTAATCATTTAGATCCCAGCTTTCATTCCATTATTTATTTTTGTTCCCCAAGACCACCTTGATGATCGTTGTATACTCTAAATGATATGCCTTATCCTTATGATTTTCCCCATAAAAATTATTTTTTTGGTCACACAGGAATTTGTCCATGAGAGATGTTTGATCCTTACATATATGGATAGTGTCAGCTATGTGCCACTAGTATTTCCCTAAAATTACCATGAACCAGTATGTCGGTTCATCACTGCTTTCTGGAAGGATGAAAATGTCATCCATTCATCTAAATCCATAGATAGGATGCCTCTTGAATAGAGGATAATTATTCTGAGCATATGATAGCTGCTCCAAAAATAATTCATGGTATGATGTGCTTCAAGAAAAATCACCAATCATAATATTTTTTCCATATCTTCCCTCTATGTATCCTCGACACTGACATCCCAATAAAACTCTTATATAGAAATCTAGATTCGATACATCTGAGGTTTTTTATACTTTCAAGAGATTTTCAATCATGAGGATCTCTCGTGGTGCGTGATTCACATGGACAGGGTTTGATGTTCACACTTCCATGATTTGTGATTTACAGTGCCCAGTTTGCTAAGTATCATTTGTGGGGAAGTCAATAAATCTTGTTCTCTAGAGTTTCATTTGCAGAGAATGAATTATTTTAGGAAATATAGAAATAGATGGTCTTCATGTGGATTTTAGGTAATGTTTGAGGTCCCCGTTTTCACTATATATAGGCACCTGACCACCCCAGACATTGAAATAACCTTAGAACATGATCCCATCATGAGTTTCCCATCGAGAGCTAGTATTTGATGGATTATCATGAACTCATTCAGATTGTTAAAATTCTGCCATTGTCCATTAGTATTTGACCCACCTCCTTTCCTATCAGCTCCCCTTTTGAGAGGGGGAATTTTTTGTAATTGAAATATGTCCCACATGATTAGTCAAGGAGACCACATGTGGTTTGGAAAAAATGAAAAAAAATGACCACAAATGCCCTCTAAATGTTCTGGTTCGTAAAGATCCTTTCTAAATCCCCCAATCAGGGAATCACTTTTCAAACACGTGAATCTATGATGATGATCTCCATGGCTATGAATATATTGATCGGAAACTGATCCAAGCTTTGAAAAACACCTTTGAGACTCAAATATATCTACATCCATTCACGAGGCCCAGAGTTGCTTCACAAACTACTATCAAGCATCGTGAGATCCTGTTACTATAAATACCAGGCTCATTCTGACCAAAATTGATGGACACATAACTCTTAGACATTTAAATTAGTCCTAATTCTCTAATATCCTTGAGAATTGTTATTGAACCCAAAATTTATCATCTAATTTATCTTAGTATCATGAAACCCCCTTCCCTATGTTCCTAAATACATAATACTAAGGTGAGGATTCCTTTCATAAAGGCATACACCCTACAAGGAGGAGTAATTTCCTTAGGGGTACTTGAGTTTTGATGAAGAATTATTCCTTTGGGAAGCACTCCATTCTCGAATCATGACTTTAACTTAATGGGGTTCATAATGTTTCACGAAGCCTCAACCTCTACAATTCCCCTTCCCTCCATGAAGCACCTATGCTGCGCATTGTGAAGAAAATATCTTGGGACTATTCATTTCACATCCTTTATTATGGATACCATATCCATTTACACATACGATTACATGATTTTAAGCATAATTATCCATCATATCACATGACAATTATCATAAATTCTAGTTTATTTGGAACATTAGGTACATAATTTAACATAATTTAAATTTTATTATTTAAAATCAATATTTATCTAATAAATACATTGATATCCTATATCAACATAGGATAACACGGTAAAAAAATGAAAAAAATTAATGAGATAAAAATCCAAGAAATGGAATATGTATTTGAATAAAAAATTGCACATATGTTAGAATGCATAACATGATGGAATAAAAGGACTAGAAAATAAATAAACATAAGAAAGAATAACATGTATACCTTGGGAATATATAATCAATGAGTCATAGGAATGTGAAAATGACATGTAACACGACATAAAAACGAGTCAATGAAAATGAGAAGGACTATATCACATGGTGGAGAATGTCCCATAAAGGAATCAGGTTAACTCCATGTACCAAAAAACATATCATGATACTAAAAATTACCCAATGATTTGGATCACTTTTATTGTTCACCCATCATAAAATTTTCATGATTATGTGTTCTACGTGAAGAATAAACTTAAGGGTTGCACATAGAATGAAATGGGCATCATAGTCATGACAAAAGGCATAATTAATTAGAATATCATAAATGTGTACATGAAAGAATGGATTAAAAACATACCTGGAAATTTTTAACAGAAAATGGGAATGGCTCATGATAATTTTTATCCAATTGAAATGCAAAATAGGTAAAAGAAGTGTTTAAGAAACATTAGAAATGAACCAATTTAGTGTAGTTTATGGAAAACATTAAAAAGTATTTAAAGTGAAAAAGGAATGTATGTTTCCATAAAACTAGAAATGAACCAAGATAGTTATTAATAATAAAATGAATGATTTTGGAAAAATTATGGTGGCTTAAAAAATATAATGGATTGATCATGAAAATGTGTATGAAATCGGAAAGTTACCTTTAATTGGGCTTGCTAATATGGAATAACTGAGAAGAGAAACTTTATAAAACATGTATTTTCCTGTTAAATAATGATTATATGATCTATATATATGAGTTTGTAACATATAAATAGAATTTATAATAATGAAAAACAATTACATATAATTAAATTGGATTAAGGATATAGAATGAGTAACCCAAATGAAAAATGGAGGTTCGTCTAGAATCCCTTGCCTTATTTATGAAATGGTTCGGTACTTGATATTAATGTACTGAATAATAAAATTATATTCATTAATTAATACATAAATATACTTTTAAACTGGAAATTGATTTATTTTAATTTTATTATGTTCTTTTATGTCCTTCATGACGAGTTATAGAGATCAATATCATTATTTGAGAGTGTTCATTTTCACAGTTTTCAGGATCAGTTCACTTGTATAAGTGTATGAAAGTTCATTTAAAAAGGAAATAGAAATATAGAATATATTTTACGATTCATTATTGAAAATAATGAAGGTAAAATTATCATATAAGTCATTTTATGATTTTGGGTGAGGATGAATCTTTAGATAATTAGTTTTTGATAAACACTTGGATTTTTTCCATTTTTATCTCACAATGAATTTTTTTTGTTTTATTATTTTTCATCAAGTGTATATATTAATTAAATAACATTAAATTAGATTTAAATTATATATTATAATTTTTAACAAAAAATATGGTTTTATAACCATCTTGGAAGGCATTAATGGAAAATAAAAAATTTTCATCCTTGAAGGCGATAAATTAACACCTCGTGAATGATGTTTTCATTTCTAGAGTGAAAGAGAGAATAAAGAGGGTATTTATGATGGATTATTCCATTAGAAAAATAAAATAATTTATATGTAATGTTTTTGAGTATTAATTACATTTGTATTTGGTTTTGTGTGGTTGGAATAAGAAAATAAGTGAACTTGAAAGGAAAATAAAAGAAAAAAGGAAAGAGGAATTTACCTGTTGTATTTAACTGCTTTCAGTGCCTCCTTAGAGAAATAGTTTTAGTCTTTTGAGGATACCAAGATAACATGGACACAAGGGAAAATATTGGGAAGATATCTGAGTAGAATTTGGACACGTATCAATGCTTGATAGTTGTTAGGAGAATAGGTGGAGAGGGGTGATATATATATGAGAGGAGAGGGGTGCTTACTCATTATTTTATTTATTAGTTTATTATTTTGTCTCAAGACTATGAATATTTTTATACGTTTCACCAAATATAATAAAATAACTTTGAGTTTTAGATATTATGGTTCTTAAATCATCCATCACTCAAGTGAAAGTTTATTTAATTTTAAAAAGTATAAATACCGTAAATTAACATATTTTACTATTCACAAAAAATAAATGTATTTTGAGATAATAGAAAAAATTAACCCTAAAATTATTTCAACATGTAGCGTTTAAAATTTAACTCAATTTTGTGAAAATAATTTTTTAAATATGATTAATTTAATTTTTAATTAAAATCATAATTCCCTTGAAAATATAGATTTTAAAATTATAAATGATATTATAACACATTGAAAATTTTATTGAGGTATCCTAAAATTACACTATAATAATATAGTAATATATATTAAATTATGTTTACATTTAATGTGACTAAATTCACTTCTAAACCATTATATTACATATATAGTTAAAAATAAATACTTATGTTTTATAAAAAATCAACACTTAATTAATAATTTTTAAAACTTATACAATAATATAATTAGATTATATTAACATTTATAATATGCCTAAATATTATTGATACTATCATTAGCGATGTAACTATTCCATTGTCCAATATACTATTCATAACTATCGCATTACTATTCCAAAGATAAAGATACAATTTAATCTGTATAGGTTCTTTAACATCTATAAATTCCTATTAATTCATTATTTAATAATTAATAATGTTTTTATTATTCCATATATATGATTTACTCTGATTACTATATAACATAATTAAAAGAAGGGAATTTCAATTGATAAAAATGTTGGATCGTTACATTATTCCCCCCTTATGAAATTTCTCCCATGAAATTTCATTTTACACACTATAATAAAAACATGTCAAGGTACATCCCCTTCATCACCTCCTCTGATTCCCATATTTCCTTTTCATATATATGGTTCAACCATAGTACTTTTACCAGGTGAGTAAACATTTTATGTAGAGCATTATTTCTATAATCCAAGGTCTTCACTGGATTCTCCTCACAAGAGAGATGATTTTCCAATTGTACTACCTATAAATTCAGTACTTGTGAATGATATGGTATATTCTTCTTAAATTGGGATACATGGCATACATCATGTACTTTGGCCATGGTTGGTGGAAGTGATAGTCGATAGGCCATAGCTCCAACATGATCAAGAATATTGAAGGGGCCTATGTACATAGGGATTAACTTTCCATTCATACCAAATATCAGGATCATATTACATGGAGATATGAGGAGGAACACTATGTCACCAACCTTAAACACAGTTCATCATTGACGATTGTATGAATAAATATTTTTTCAAATTTGGGCTACTTTGATGGGTTTCTTAATGGGTTTTACCTTCTCCACCATCTCATCAACCATTTAGGTCCTTGTATCTTACATTTACTAACTTTATCCAAGAATGGGGGTGTTTAGAATCATTATTCATAAAGGGATTTATAGCATCCATTTGGATTCTCAACTGGAAACTATTATTGTAAGTGTGATCAACCAGAGGCATATGTTGGTCACATCCTTGTTTAAAGTCCATAGAAGATTCTCTCTATATGAATTCTAGTTTCGGAATTGTCCCCAAAGATTGGCCATCAATTTGAGGATGATAGTCCGTACTAACACTCATCTCCATTCTTATAGATTGTAGGAGACACTTCTAGATTATTTAGGTGTATCTAGGATCTTGAATAGATACAATTTATAGTGGTACTCCATCTATCCTTACCAAATCTCTTATATATATCTGTGCAAGTTGTTCCAGTGATAAATCATCTCAAATTGCAATAAGGTGGGATATCTTTGATAGAAGATCCCCAACAACACAAATAGAAATTTATCCATTGGATGTCTTCTTAAGTCTAGTGATGAAGTCATTGGTAATGTTTTCTCACATCCATTTTGGTATGGGTAGTGATTCCATCACCCCCTTACAAATTTTCATCTGGGCTATCACTTTCTAACATACTTTTCACTTTTATGTATAGTCATCAATCATTTTTTTTCATATAGTCCTACCAATAATTCTCTTGGATATTTTAATACATCATTGTGCTCCCTGGATGAATAGAGAAGGTTGTGGTATTTCATCATTAAAAACCATTTTATTTATTTCTACATTATAAGGTACACATTTTCAGGTCCCAAATCTTATAGATCCTTCCTCATATATTTTTAACTCTAAGGACTTATCTTTTCTCTTGGGTTCCACCTTCTTTTGAATTTCCTCATCATTTCTTTCAGCATCCATTATTTTCTCCATAAGGGACGGTTGAGGAATCATTTGAAAAATTATGGATGATGCTCCATACAATTTTTTCCCATGTACATCGTTTGTAAATATAATAAGATTTCATAATTCTGAATTCTAATCATTGATAATACTGTAGGATCTTTTCTACGTAGAGCTTCCTCCATCTTTTTTGACTTAACATTATAGTAGTGGATTGGGAAGTATTAATCCTTGATTAGATCTAACCATATCTATTACCATATTTTAAGGCCCCTCTTTGTTAATATATATTTGAGACTCTTGTGATCAATATATATCTCACACTTCCCTCTATAGAGATAATGCAACTAGATTTTCAATTAAATCTTTATAGCTGCTAACTCTAGATCATGTGTGGGATCGTTTTTCCCATAGAGTTTCAACATCCTTGAAGCATCGACTATCGATTTATCATTTTTCATCATCACACAACCTTATCCCTTAATTTATGGATCTCTATAAAACACAAAGAGTTCCACACAAGTTTGTAGTATGAGCACTACAATAGTGATTAGCCTATTTTTACACTCATTAAATCAATCTTCACATTCACTTGTAAAGAATAAATTTTCTCTCTTTAGAGTTAACATGGTTAGTGGGTTCTAAAATCATGATATGTTATTAAAAAAAATGATTATACCCAGTTAGACCACATTTACTATGGATATCCATTACAGTTAATGACCTGGGCCACTATTATATTACATATGTCTTGGATGGGTCTATAAATATCCCTTTTCTGGTGATTAAATTCCCCATGAACGATACTTCCTCCACCCAGAACTCACATTTACTATAATATGCATATAGTTTATCCCTTCACAATGTTTTCAGCACAATATTCAAATACACCTTAATTTCATCCATTCTCAGGGATTATATCAGAATATCATCAGTAAGTACTACCACTACAAGAAATAACAGTATAAAGGCGGTTTAAACTACCACCATATTATTTTGAGGTAGTTTCAAAAAACCACCGCTAAATTTGGAGTTGGTGTAGAATACGCAAAAATTCCTTGTATTCGTTGTAGTAATCACATTTTGTAGTTATTATTGTGGTTTTAATAGCGGTTTCCTTGGGAAAATACCGAGAAAACCACAAGAATCGCAGTGAGATGTTGAAGGAAAATGAGAACTGTTTAGTGGGGGTTCAAACTACCTCTATGAACCATTTTTTCATAGTAACCGCCACTATGGAAAAAAACAATACTAAATTATACAATAATGTATTTGGAATTTGTTTCAACTACTTCTAATACTATGATACGAAATTATAGAGGCAATTTATACTCCACTTACATATAGACCATTTATAAAGAAGTGGTTTAAACCACCATGAAAGGTAGATTTACAAATAAGAAAATACTGCTAATTCTGTATCCCTAGTAGTAGTACCATAAAAATTACCATTCCATGTTCATTATTAACAAACTATTTCACCACTTCCAGGAATGTAGCACCACATCGCAAAACCAAAACAAGAACACAAATTTCCCATGCTAACAAGCCCCTTTGAACGAACTATGTGGGTTTTTATTCCCTTTGTGATCTATTTCATATCTCATGCCACAGAAAACACATCCTTCACATGCACATACATCCTACATCCAAAAGAATTAAGGAAACCAAAATTTTCATATGAAAAAGAACTTAAAAATCCCCACACACACTTATTCAATTTGGAAACAAATTTCTCAACACTTACACAATTTATAGATAACATTTATGTAACACCACATGGAAGCACACATGAATCAAATGAAATTTAATTTTCAAATCCATATTTTAGAACATACACACAACAAAACAATTGGAAATAAAAAATAAATCATTTCATAGAATCCATATAACACATTTAAGGAAAAACAAGTATACAAAAATAATTTAAGAATGATAAATCACAGAATCACCTACCTCAATCTTGGAAACATTCAGAATCTAGTGGAAAACCACAACTGTATAACAATGGGAACCTAAAAATGGATGACTCGACCATACTCAGAATGATTATACCCACAGAACCATTAATCAACCTATTTTAGGGAAACCAACCTGCTGGATATAATGGAACCCATAAAAGAGGAATAAATAACTATATAAGAAGGAATAAATCCAAATAATAAAGGATTACATAATGATTATTAATGGTCCAAAAGATAATAATAGCATAAAACCTCCCATGTGAAACAACTAAAATAGATATGATGGATCCCCTACCTCAATAAAAGCATTTTGATCTTCCACACAATGTTATAATTGGAGGGAGATCACCATCACATACATCAATAAAGGATAACCCATTGATCACCCTAATGACAACACCCCCACAACATATTTTTACAAAAACATCATTAAAAAAATAGGTTCCGCTTGACAGTATCCTCTTATGGGGAATTAATAGGGAAAATGGAGAATAAATGTGTGGGCGGGGGGCTCACCTAAAACCTCTAAATATTGATCTCCCAAGGATTTGGTTGAAATCCACTAATAGGGGGATCAAATACCTTCCTGGAATAAAATTGGATTTCCAAAGTACTGAGAAGAATGTCAGGATAATGAGGGGGTCTGAGTGGGTTTTTTGGGGTTTGGGGATTTATAGGTGGTCTATAAATCATAAGACCACAATGAACCCCCTTCACCATTCCGTAGAACTACTCAAAAAGGGATGACTATGATGTTAAGAGGAGGGAGCATGCTATAACCTAGATGTTTAAAGTAGTTTTTGAGAAATTGTGATATATTCACATCTCAGATCTAATAAAATAGGAGAAGGGACCCCAATGTAGTGGTAAGTTCCACACCGTAGAAACTATTCACCAAGAAGAGGCTAGGCCAGATCCTTGCTCCATGGTGAAATTATTCATAAAAATGTAGAACCACTATAAACTACACTATTAACAACTATGTTGAAACCATTATCTCTATGACAATCCTTTTATGATTCTAAAAATAACACCAAAAACCTCTTCTTATTCCTCTAAATCATAGATATAACAACCTAGAAATTTTTACACATTATTATATGATTCATAAAATAAAATATAAATTAATACAACATAAGGATCATAAATTCCCAGTGTATTTGGATGACTAGGTTCATAATACATAAAAGAAAACATGAGAAATCAAGAAAATTCTAGTTTATAAAAATGTTTATTGACAACTCTGTGCCACCCATGATACATATACAAACCAACTGTTACCATATTTTTCCAAAATATCAACAATACTAATAATCACAATCCGATGATGAACACAACTCATCACTATCTCTACCTCCATATGTACTTCCTAATACAAGCACCTAGAAGAACATTATATTGAAAATTAAATAATATGGTATATTTATATTTAAACTTATAACCAGTAAATTCTTGAAAACTAAATGATTTTGAATTTTTTTGATATACCTGCTCACCACCAGTTGATTCAATACCACTAGGGATAGATCCATACATCTTTTGATATAAATCAATCAATGATTTCTACAAAGAGGATATCTGATTCTCCTATTCCAAAACAGTTTCTTGAAGAGATAAAATATATCTCTTAGAATGGCGGGGTATGGAATGGATGCAACCATGAGTTGATGTAGTTGTAATCCCTAGTGTCTGGCCAATGACCTCAGATGGTACAAGGCTCAAACCCATCCTATGCAATCGACCAGGATGCTCCTTCCCATGGACTTTAGCAACTAGGTCATCCTGGGAGACTGAGTAAGATGGCATGGGATTGGAATCCACTAGTTCATTAATTTTAACTTATAAATCAAATATCAGTCATATTATAAGAAATATTTATGTACATAGTGAAAATTGATAATTATTTATTATAATTAAAAATGAGTTCATACCCCAACTTCTTTGGTAGGATCATAAACAAAACTTCCATCATATTTTTTGTGAACATCCAACCACACATCTGTTTGGGATTCATGGTGACCTAAAATATTTGAATTCATTAAACAATGATAAATAAAAATTTTAATATATTAAATAGATAATATTTCCTTATAAATTTTTAAATTAATGAAAATATTACCTAAGTCGATCGACATCTAGTGAAACTCTTTGACCCTGCAGTGTGAGGGATGACCTTCTTAGCTTAACTTGATGCATTCCTCCTTGAAGGATCCTAATATAAATAAAATTTAATTTAATAGTAATGTATTCAATATCATTTACTTTTCATATACATGTATAAAAGAAAAATGATATTATTATAATAATATATATTTAAATACCATCTGCTTCTCATCATGATGTCTGTCAACAATAACATTCTATTGCTCTTTGGGTACCCCATCAGTTATCTTATCATACATATGTAGGTCTATCAATGATGTATCATTAGAATATAACCATAATCTCTATTTAAAGTCTTTCCATTTATTTACCATATTTCTCAATGTCCGCTTTCATTCTAGCACATCACCAATTGTAAAGTGAAAAAACAACTGTACATAGAAATATGTTTTGAAAATACAATAATTTAATAACATAATGAAATTTAATTACACCATAATGTATTAAAATTAACATTATTTGGGAATAAAAAAATTCCTTTTTCCAAGTTGAACTCATATGCCTCCAATCATCATATGTAATAGGAAGGGAAACTGGATCTACAGAAAGCTGTCCTAGAATCTGGCCAAGTAATCTGATGGTGTCATATGTAGGGACCTAATAGTAATAAAATGGGACAAATACATTCTCTTCAGTCAGATTACATACATCTTAAAATTTCATAATTCCCTCCATAATTGCATTGTTTCTATATTTTATGAACAAACAATTAATGTAAAAAATTGAAATAAATTTATTCATATTTAAATTTGTACTTATAAATACCATACACCAATATCCACTCCAAGAACTATATGTGGCACCCCGCTCCATCATTATTGAGGATTTTGAAGTGGAATGTGATGACTGATCTGCTGATGAGATTCTCACGGAGGGTGTGCGAGATGGTGCAGGGGGAGATGGTGCAAAGGAAAGGGGATGGTGGCTCAGATGCCGTAAGAAGAGAGGCAGATGGATCATCATCTTTTTATGTGGTCGATGAAATATTGTAAAACTTCCTCCTTCATATTCATGTCTTTTAATCAAATAAAAATATGTGCAGAATGAATATTTCAAAAAAAAAATTAGAAAAAAAAATTAAAATGACAATAGATGCATAGTAATAAAAAACAAAATATATATAATAAAACCTATAAAAATTGAAGTTATATTTAGGTTGTAGGTGTAATTGAGTTTTTGTGTATAACAATTTATTTTTTCAATATTGAAGTTATACGTGGAATTTCATTGTTTGTAAGAAATCCTATCAAAACTGATTTAGCTATAAGAATGATAACAAGGCCTTCAGTTACAAGGAAATTCATTTTAGTAGATGTGTTATTGGATCTACATTGGTACATTTTTATTTAGAATAACTAGTTGAGATTCCATTAGGAAGAGACTTATGTGAACATTATTATATTTTTTATTGAATTCATTAAGTCATAACATGTATATTAATTCTATAGTGTGACAATTATTTAAATTTTGGATCAACTATAGGAAATGGGATGAATTTATTTACATTCAAGTCTCTAGTAGGAAGGGGTGTTCTATAGACTCATGGAAATGGGGAACTATGAAGAGATTTATTATTAAGTTGTTAAAAATAATTTTTATGCCAAGAACAAGTCAGAATCCTCTGGTTATCGAACCCACAAAATAATCAAACCCATGGCCTAATCCTCTAGTTGGAAAACTCATTAAAAATATAAATATATTACATCAAAAATTGTAACCTGCATCATAAACAAACTCATGGTTAAATCATATCCTAACTCGAGGTTTTCCCCTAAATATTTATGTCAAGAAATAAACATTGAAAATAAACATAAAAAAATCATATTACTATACAATTACCAATTTAATTTCAACACAATAATCATTTCAATAGAAGACAATTGTTTATCAGACTATGCGAACACATGCATTCAACCATAACACAATACACCTTTAATTCCATTATAAGTCAAACAATTCATTTTATTCATACATTCCCATTTCCCCTTATTTCCATGCATTTCTATTATTTACTATTTCATTAAATCCCCCATAATAAAAATCTAGTATTATGGTTTGTATTTAAATTTTCCCATGTATCATGCCCATGTAATTTAATAATATATTGGTAGATATTATTAAAATTCAAAAATAATATATGTTCAATGGGAAATATTTGAGACACATAAAACAGGGATATTCCCTAATAATCACCACTACCCTTTACTATTTATATCTTCTTTCAATCCCTGTTTTGCGATATATATACTCTATAGTTATTGTCTAAGCATGTTGATTACTTCTTATATAAGCAACATAAAATAAAACATACTAAAAACCCCATAAAATCCTATCCAAACAGAAGGAACTGATCTAATCAATACTTGAAAAAATTTAACTAAAACAAAAAAAGAGAATATATCATAACTAATTCAACTGAACTAAAATATACACTAACAAGAAGCAAGAAGAAATGAACTAAAATAAACTAAAAAACATAAAACTAACATGAACTAAACCAAATCACACCAATAAGATCTAAATAAAAAACAACTAATCTGATTCTACCAAAAATTATATGTCATTAATAAAATCAAATAAAATAGAATAAGAAATTTCCAACTAAAACATAAGTAAATTGAATACAACCAAGAAGGATAGGAAAAAAATGATACGAATATATTCAAGTTGAAATAAACAAAATAGTATCAAATTTTTCCATCACAAAAAATAAATAACATAAAATCACATTTATATAAAATATAAAAATACAACATGAATTGAATAAGATGAACCTTATTAAACCAAGTAATCAAAACTATATCTGATAAAAAAAAACATGATACAAAAAAAAAATAGACCCACATAGAACTAACCATAAGTTAAATTGACATAAGTGAATGAGACCTAACCAATCCAATCCCAAAAAGAACTAGTCATAGGAAAAATAAAAAGAATTGAAAAAAATAATATCAGACCTGAAAAAAAGAAAATGTAATTATAAAAAATACAACCATATGTAATGAAAAAAATGAATATATGCAAAACTATTTAAACATAACACAATTATACTGATATAAAAAAACTAGAAATGATCATAAAAGTATGGAATGGGTCTTAACTAACTAAATCGAAATAATACCGACTAGATCCAGTTAACTCAATCTTATATATCCCAACATTAATTGAATAAAACTGAATAGAATGAACCCAAATTTCACTTATCTAAATTGAGTTGAATTAACCTTACCAAACCCAACTAATGTCAATTAAAGATTTCTCAATTGAACTGACCTAAAGTAACCTAAATTAAATTGATTCAATCTAAAATAAAATAAATTGAACTAAATAAAAATAGTCCAAAAATAACTAAAAACAACTTAATTGATGAAATCGTACTAAAAATGTAGTGGGTGGGTGGTGAGGGTCGGGACCACTACTGAGGGGCGGTAATGGTAGTGACCGGTGGTGAGGGGTGGCGAGGAACAATGAGGGTGGAAAGGGATAGAGCTAGCGGAAAGGGTGGTGAGTGCCATGAATTCTAGGCTTCGAGGGGTCAGGGGTTGCGAGGGTTGATTGTGTGTGGGGGGGTATTAACTAGCGGCGAGGGGTGGTGAGTCACGTGGAGGAGCAACGAGGGGTATCAAGGGTTGGGACTGGCGGTGGAGAGCACCAGGAATGTTCGGGCTTGGGGGGTCACAAAGGTTGGGGTATGTGGGGGGAGGGGGGTTCGGGGTGAAGTGTCTGGGTTGTGTAAAAAACATAGAATTAGTAGTGGTTTTTAATAAACTGAAGCTAAATTATTTTAAAAAATAGTGGTTGTTTTTTAAACCACCGCTAAATCCTAATTATGTTGTAGTGTTCTAACAATTTTTCAATGTAATACCTAAAGACTATATTCATTAATTCAATGAATGTTTCTAGAGAATTAGTCACTTTGAATGGAATCACTATGAACTCATATTTTCTATACCATATTCGAAAGGTAGTCATAGGAATATCTTCCTTCCTTTCCATTAATTAGCGATATCTCGATTGAAGTACCACCATTGAGAAATAATTGGCTCCATGAAGCTGAGGAAAAAATTCATCTATCAGTGGTAATGGATACTTGTTCTTTATCCTTCATCTTTTGATCTCATGATAATCAATGCATAGGTTCATTGACCAATCCTTTTTCTTGATCAAGAGGACTGGAGAACCCCATGGTGAGAACTCAGGCATATAAAACCCTTATCCAGATTATATTGAGACTGTTTATTTTATTCTTCCAACTCAGCATTTTCCATTTTATAATATTTCTTTGATATAGTTAGAGATCCAATAATATGATCAATTAAGAACTCAAGATCTCAATCAAGTGGAATAACAGACAATAAATTTGGGAATACATCTGTGTAATCCCTCACGATGGGAATGTATTCGATCAAAATTCATTCATTTTTCGCAATCATTTGAGCTTGAAATCATTGATCATAAGGAAAAAATATCTACTATTGAGAAGATGATTCTGCGGGATATTTAGCATCCTCCTTACACTTGTACAGAATTGGAGGATGGTTCATGATGTGAATATTGATCTCCCATTCAAGATATTTAATGTTGTATTTGTGTGATGATAGCTAATACATGCCCAATATTCCATAAAACTCTACCTATGTGAGTATGAAAAGATTTTCAGGTAGGTTTATTCCATAAACATTAACTAGGGAGGAGTTATAATCTTTTGATGTTTTAATTTCCACATTTTTTTACTCATAGACAAATAAAACTCTAAATTTTTAGGTGGTGATTGAATAATTCTACTAAACATGAACGATATAGAAGAATGCATAGAAGAAGAATAAAATAGAAAATTCTCTATTCTTGAATAAATAACTAGAGTACCTATACCCACATCATTATTAGGCTTCACCATAGTAGTAGTGATAGAATTTTCCCTTCCTTACATCCTTGAAGGTTGTTCTTGTTGATTTCATAAAACAACCCATAGCTTAGGGAAATGGTTTGCATAATTCACATGGTCCTTATAGTTTAAATATTGCACTATAGGTTGAGTTTTGTTATGAACCTTCCATTATTCTTCCACATTAGTGTTATTATTCATATCCCTTCATCATTTATTATCCATATTCCCTACTCTCCCACAATTGAAGCTTCTCTTGGTTCTCTTTATGTAGTTTCTAGGATTCTTCTTCCCACATTTTTTAAATGTGCGGTGTATTGTCTTCATTCCATTATAGGATTTATCACCCATACTAAAATTTAGTTCCTCTTCTTTTCATGGAGCCCATAAGGCCACTAAGTGTCTCAATTTACCATTTCAACCTTGAGGTCACAACAGACAATATCCTCATAACTATGGAAGTCTTGAATCTCCAATGATTTTTTAGACTCATAATTATTCCACTAAATAATCAATCCACCTTTCTTCCACTATCCACGGAAATTTTGGGGGCGTATAGTGAAAGCCTTGTGTAGTTTTATTCATATTCCCCAATTGACTAATCTTTCATTTTCTTCTGTTTGAGGAATTCCCTTTCCATATTGAGATAGAGGGTTCGAGGAAAGTATTTATTGAAATATTTTATTGAAATATTCCCATTGCATGTAATAAATGTCCTCCTTGGAAATTGTGTCCTTGATCAGTATCCACAACCGATCAGTTTCCCCATCAAAATGATAAAATTCCATAACATATTTCTCTTCTTCTAAGAACTGGATGACATAGAATAACTTCTAAATGGATTTAATCCATTGTTCTATGAGGACGGGATCAAATGATCCACTAGAAATGGGAGGCCAATTTCATATGGATGATTCAATGGTTAAATTATCAATATTTTGGGAATGAGGGAATTCCACATTATTCAAATTATTTTCATAACTTTAGCTAATTGGGAAAGTAATTCTATAATGTTTTGAGAACCCATTAAAATCTTATTTGGAATATACTTAGAGCAATCATCGCATTTCTTATCATATTGATATTTGGCATAGGTTTTTCTATTCCCATCCATAAACTAAGAAACCGAATATACAATTTGGGGGATTGAATAAATATCTATTAAGAATATAAAAATAATTAAATGAATATAGAAGGATACACTTGTAACAAAAAAGAATATCCTAAATTGTGTTTCCTTACGTTTCAATATAGGTTAACCATGATCTTTTTACTAACATATAATCTAGTTTGATTTTTTTACCTTAATAATGGATCATAACGAGTTTATGAATTAACAAAGCATATCCCTTGGGAGTGAAAAACTAGGTGTGTAGTAAGGATCATTTTCATGCATTGTGTTACCCCGAGGCAGGCTCGGTACACCTTGTAATAGTTGCTACTCCTAGGTACATCTCTTCTAGATCTACGTCCCCATGTAGTATCCAAATATGGATGCATTTTTTTGGTAAATCACATACCCTATTCTAAAAAACAGGGATGTTTTCTCATACATAGAGTTATCCCAAAGTCATTCTCTATGTTTTTATAAGCCTAATCCCAAATATAATTAGACATTGATCTAATACCATCAATATTGACTCTAGCATTTTATAGATATCATTAAATGATTTTAAGAATAATTAAACATCACATTACTAACCACGAATTGTAAATTCTAGTATCTTTGGAAGATTAGGTATATAATTAATCATCATGAAAACACCTTTTATTTAATCTCCATAATGCGATTCAAACATCCATTGAGCTCCTATATCTACATAGAAAAACCTACACAAAACAAAAACAAAATGTATAAGCTAAAAACCCCAGTAAGTGAATAAAAGTAGGAATAAAACATAGAACCTGGGATGGAGGAAAAAACGTGATGGAATAAATGGAATGGAACATGAACCAACATAAGGAATAATAGTCTGTATAACATTCGGACATATAATCATGTAATAATATAAATGTGACAACACCATATAACATGACATGGACATGAGTCATGGATAACCACTAATACAATATCACATGGTGGTTAAAGTCTCCTAAAAGAATCAGGTTCAATCTTTATCCCAACATGATGTATTGTGATACTAAACATCAACCAATGAATTAGAGCACTCTTTGGTTTCATCCATCATAATGTGCTCCTAAATATGTGTTTCACAAAAAGAATAAACATAAGGGTTACCCATGGAAAAAAATGGGTATCAAAGTAATGTCATAAGGAATAACGAATGAGGATATCACAAATGTGTCTATGAAGGAATGGACTAAAAAATATGAATGTACCTTAATAAGGGGAAATAATAATGGATCCTGATAAGTTAATTCTAATTGAAATTGAAAACATGTAAAAGGAGAGTTTAAGAGACATTTTTGAAATAAATAATTACAGTGAGGTTTAATGAAAATATTAAATAGAATTTAAAGTGAAAATAGAATATTTGTTTTCCTAAAACCATAAATGAACGAAGATAGTTATACATGATAAAATGGTTGTTTTTATAAAAAAATTGTTGCATAAAATAGATTGTGGAGTGGATTTGAAAATGTGTAAGAAATGGGTCAGTTTCCCTGAATCATGCTTGCTTTTTGGGAATAATTGAGATGGGAACTATTATAAAACATGTATTTCCCCACAAAAGAAGGATGGTGTGATCAGGATATATTAGTTTAGAACATATAAACAGAATTTATATTAATTACACAGAAATAGACATGCATTACATTTGAGTAAATAGAGTGAAAGTGTAACCCAAAGGAAAAAATGGATGTTTGGTTAGTGTCCTTTATATTTTGTCCAAAAAGGATCAGGAAATGACCTTAATATGATGAATTATAAAATTAGTTTCATTAATTAATAATTCTAAAACCATTTCAACATTTAAATGTTTATGTATACTTTTTTCATGTTTATTTATGGCCTTTTTTACGAGTTAAGTGTTAAATCTAATCAATCAGGAGTGCTTGTTTTCATAGTTTTCATGATCAGTTTGCTTGTATAAGTGTATTGAAGTTAATTTAAAATGGAAATACAAATCTGGATTTGAAGATATGGGTTATTAATGAAAAGGAAGTAGTATAAATGATCATATAAGTTATTTTCTTTTTTTTGGGTGAGGTTGAATCATTAGATAAGTAGTTTGTGACACTACAGAAAAAATGCTCTATTGTGACATGACTCTTTACCCGTCACAAATGACCAGTTATTTTTAATGGGTAGATGATGCCCATATTAATATGTTTGGCCCGAACTGAGAACTAAACCACAAGAAATGTTTTTGTGGTGAGTGTCAAAGCCTTTCTAAAATACTTGGTTTCATTTTTTAGCATTTGCGATGGGAATAAAAACCCATTGCAAATACCCAAAATCAGTTTTTAGTATTTGTGACATGATTTATCTCCCATCGCAAATAGTATATCGGCTGGTTGGTTTTTGCAACGGGTCCCATCACAAAAACCATTTATCCACTGATGATAATTAATTGTGGGTTAGTATTTGCAATGGTAATCCCATCACAAATAAACCAGTCGCAACTAATATAATCTATATATACCCCATTAGTTTTCTCTCTCATTCCACTCCTCTCTCCACTACCATCTCCCTCTATACATATATTCCTCTCTTAATATTTTTCTGAGTTAAATATTTTAAATCAGAGGAATATTCACTGTATAATATCCTCCATAAGAAAAATAATGGCCACTCCTACAACATACCTATGACCATTGTCGGATCACTGTCTTGCTCAGCCTCTTACAGCACGATGGCATGAAAATGACCTGAAGTACTAAATCATGATGCACATCCTCCCTACGGTGCTTCTCGGTCAACACCCACTGGCCCCTCAGTTGGGGACCTCTATATCTTCCATTTCCTCCACGTTCAACTGATCCTCGACTAACCTTACCTGGTACTGATCTCGAATCGACCCTGGATGTCACCATCTATTTGTGTCCCTTCCTGCTAGTTGGTTGAGAAGGATGCATGCAGAACCTTTCTAGATGTCTGACCTTTCCCCATGTTTGGCACTCCATTGGAGACCTATATCACTGAGTTAGACATTCCCTCAATTCCCACACTCAATGAAAGCCACTGCTGAACTTCCATGATGTGGTCTAACAGAGTCCATGGCCTGACTTCCCTCTTGTAACTCATCCCGACCATGTTTCCTTCTATCTAATGAATCAACTAATGTTTTCTCTTGACTCAAATGGAACTTATCTGTCATGTTTCCCTAATCTATTACCGCCTGATTCACAGCCTCTGAGAATGAGTAAAACCAGAAGATGTTTACCTGCACCTGTATGGCATACCATAAGACATTTTCAAATCACCTCACCCTTTATGTTTCATCACTTTTCACACTTGGTGAAAAGTGAGATAACTCAATGAAAGTAGATGTATAGTCCATGAAGGGCATGTCACCCTGTTGGAGGCTCATGAACACCAAATCTCTCTCTGCCCTCAGTGTCTCCAGGAAATTTTTTTCAAAAAACCTATCCTCGAAGTCCTTCCATTCTAGTCCTTCATGGCTTTGACACTAAACCTACACATCCCGCCAACGCTTCACCATTCCTCTCAGCATGTTAGTTGTCAACTTGACCCTCTGCCCTGGAGGAATCTCATGCTGCTCAAAGATCATCTTCATGCTCTCTATCCATTTTTAGCTACCTATGGACCACCCTCACCCTGAAAAAGAAATGGGTGCAGCAACTAGAAGTCACACATCAGATATTCCATAGAGGGATATGTACCTTTTGTTCCTCTGTCAGTCCCCAACAGGAAATGTACCAGACTAGATCAGAAATTCTCATCGATCCACAACCTTAATGTTGCTAAACACGGCTACTGCACTACCTATATTTGGATCTTGAACCCATTCCTATCCCTGAGCATGTACTTGGGGATCATTCTCTTCCTATCCCTCAGGTGTCTAAACCTGATCGCGCTCTTGAGGCATTGTACCATCACCCACCTAATGTTCTATCTGGCCATCTAGGAGGAAACCACTGAATATCGTAAATCGTCATACATCCCACATATATAACAATATATATATAATGTATATAAGGAAAAAAGTAAAGTGGATGCACATAACAACTAACCTTAATCTCCTCCACTACAACTATACCCCATGGAATCCTGGCCTTATGGCCCCCTTACCCACCCTCAAAAAAGCCAAGTATCAAAGGTACCTCAGGCCATGCCCATATCGACAAACATCATTGCCTCGAACTGGCGATCGAGTCGCCCAATCCTGGAATCCAAACTGACTCAAAATGATGTCTAGGGCAACCAATCCTGGTGATCAACATCACCTCATTCAGAGTACCAGCTTGTTCAAATACGATCCAGGCCCAAATATCAGGCCACATGTAATTTTACATAATTTAATGCATGGAATATTACATTGAAATGAACAAGAAATTATACCAGGAATTTCACCATTCACAGTTCAAAAGCATATATAGCATGGAAATTGATATTATTCACATGGTGATATCACTTAACAATGCATACACGTAGATATGAAATTGAGATACCCTAACAATTTTCTTATAAAAATCCAAGAAAACACGTCTTTCCATACCAGGCCAAGGTCCAATTATCTCTTACCACACCGGGTCAAGGATAACATATCACAAAAAATAATATCACACACTAAGTAAGCCACAAAGGTGGAAATAACATAATCATTATTCTAGGATAAAGGAAACCATAAATTCCCACCCAAGGTCAGTTGGTCTATCCCTCGTACTTGGGGAGGCAGGCACCCAAACACAAGCTAGAAACCCAGTTCCAATAACAACATATCCCCAATCTACCATTTCCCACATAGTAAACCAACAAAAATAAAATTCAGTATCGATATCATTAATTTTCAGACAAAAGATGATACTAAATACCTATCCATAAAACTCATTTGATACCACTTAATAACATATCAGACCCTAACAACTACTTGAACAATGATATCAGGTCTGGTTTTACTACATTAGGTGTGCCTTCCCCAATGCCAAAGGATAATGACTAGTAGTGAGGGAGTAAAAAGTTATAGTGGGGAGGCTATAAACTCTCAGAGAAAATTAAGGTACTGCTCGAAGAATAATAATAAAACATACAGCGGTAAAAAAGACTCTGGAGACTCAAACCAGACCCGCATAGTGGAAGAACATTAATATCAAATAAATAGTGGAAGAAATATATAACATGATCATCGTAAGGTAAATAGAACAACATTTTGAACATCACTTTTAACTACTAAACAATGAAACCATGCATCCGCAGTAGGTCATACATGTCAATTAACAATGGTTCCCATGGCTAACCAATAATAGCTATAAAATAAGGTAAACATGTCGATAAAGGAAATAATTAAAAACAAAGTAAACTTCAGCTAGACATGACCTAATGGTCCATACTATCTCCATGAGACAACCAATATGATCCATCTCCTGAAGATTATCTATTTCCTACACGTAAATCCAAAAATTCTACACGCATCCTGAAAGGCCCGTGTAGGGTGTGAGACAAATCTCAATATGATACCACCCAATGGTGAACACCTTGTATAGTTGTTTATGTTGGAATTAAACTATAAGGTATAGAAACAGTATGATGCATAATGTAAACATAACCTTCACTAGTGATCAGTAGCCACCATGGAGTGTCACCTCCATCGGCATACACCAAAATCTTAGTCATGGCACACAGAACCATGTGCCTCCTGACAGTGTGTGTCTCAAGTAATGGCATCCAGAAGGCTTGCCCAAGCAATAGTAACCAGACACCATGTGCCTCCTAACACCTTTTGTCTCAAGTACCGACGTGCCATAGGCACGCCAATGCATTAGTAACCTTGCACCATGTGCATCCTGACACATCGTGTCTGATGTACTAATGTCCCCTAGGCACGCCCAAACAATATGAAGGTTGCTAATGTTCCACACAACTTCCATGATAAGAACCCCAAAACCATAATCACTGAATCACAAATACTGGGGCCTCTACCCAACGAGCATTCAAAACCACCTCATTATGGCTTCACCTATGTGCACACAACCCAAATCTTGTGTGAGAGGTAATCAACAAATAAAGAACGCAATCCACAACCTCTATGGAACCTCGTGCCCCTAGTACCATGTCTCTCAGAATCTGATGAACTTTCCATCAAAGTAACCTGGGCTATGCCTAATCTGAAAGTCACACTGCCTTAATCCGACGTCCAAGATGGCCAATCTAGTGGTAAAACAACCCAAATATTCTATGCCAAGCCCGACCTATGATCAACATTTCTCAAGAATTTCCAGGCCACTCCCAACAGAACCCAAAGGTTCCCGCATAAGTAATATCAATCATAACATGTATTTAACAAAAAGAATCACTCTAAATTGGGAAAAAAATTTAAATAGTTGAATTGAACTAGCCATGTGTTATACCATACCAACACTGAGGTCTTGAAATCCTCTAATAAAAACAATCTTTATTAAACAGTTTAAACTCAACAAATTAATAAAAAAATACATTATATCCTTGTTTTCACCCTCGTCCAAAATTCCCCAAGTGAAAAACGACCTATAACCTAGCCTCTCCCAAGGATAAGAAGGTAAATGAATTACCAACGACATCCCACAATGTATAGAGTCAATTAAATATAAATAAACATGGGTCTCTCTCAATACCCGACGTTGGGCTAAAAATCCAAAACCCCCAAATGAAAACAAAAACACAAAACATGGTATGAACTACCTTCCTTAAACTCTTAGATATAGGCACATCCAATAACAACCTCCAATTTAAAGCCAATCATTGTAGATCTATGTTCTTGTCAAATACTGACAATTCTAAACGAATGGAAATTGTGGTGTGTGAGGAAATGGAACAAGAACGAAACGGGATGTGCAGTTTTATCCTTCTTCATGTGGTCTCATAGCCACCGACAGATTGAATAAAGAATGTCAGATGAAGAATCTTAGAGAAGAAATGTTCATGGTCGCCCAAAGCATCACAATCCTAAAACGAGGAAGAATAAGATGTTTTTGGAAATGCGATGCGACACTCTTACCTATAAATGAACAAAAATGAAAGTACACGAATTGTATTAAGGACTACATGTCATGTATTAGATGGTTCATAATCCGAGTTACGCGGATTTCTGGGTCATCACAGAACTTATACATGTCACCCGAGTCAACACCTAGCTAGGAATCAGCCAATATGTGGAAAGTAAAATACACGGTGTGTTTAGTGATATTACATGCTGTGTTGTAGATTATTTTTACACAGTCACCACATGCATTGTACTTAGTCATACATCAGTTAGTACATGCCTAACACACATTTCTTGTACTATTAATTACATGGCATGTAACCTAGAAATTTTCCAGAACTACCCATTTTCTAATGTTTTCTCAAAAACTAGCTCAAAACAGAAAGAAAAAGAAACTCGTACCATAATATAAGAACTGGGTTCTTACACTGGCTCTGAGGAGGTTTGAGGTTAGTGGATCGAAGGTGGATGCTTTGATGGAGATGAGGGTATCGGGCCCCAAGTCTGTTGATGTGATGACATTTGATGTGATGAGGGTTCGAGACCCTAAATTTTCTAATGCATCTGGGTGTGATGCGATGAAGGTTATAGACCCCAGATCTCTGAATAAAATGGGTTTGAGAGATCTTCCTTCTTATGATCGTAATGTCTAATTATTTTCTGATGCCTGAAAAGAAGAGGTGACTTTGAAAAACCCTCTACTATGTATGGTGCTGATGGATCGATGTGGGTATCACAGAAGGCTCATGGTAGGGATATTACATTTGGTTCTTGTTCATTTGTTGATTTGATGAAGGATTCAATTTCAAGGGTGAAAATGATTGAAGCTCATTCTCTGACTTCTTTCAGGTATTCTCATCAAAGAAAAAACTATTCACAAGGTATAATCTCTTCATGTTGAGGCAAATCCTATTTCTCTTGCTGATATATTTACGATGTGGAAAAATTATTTAATAACTGACATTGACTTACCCAAAGGTGCAGAGCCTTGGAATCTTGATGTTGTGTTCGGTAGAATTTCAATGTTTTGGGTTTTTTCTAGCTTGAACTGTGTCTCACTTGGTTAAGGATTTTTTTCATCATTTGTTTCCATCAGATTAATTGAGGCATCGTGCTTGGAGATTTAGATCTCTATTTCTAAAACCTGGGTGGCTTCATTTATATAAATGGACTTTGGATTTTAATGTCTCTCCTGTAAGAAATGATTTTGATCAAGTCCTGGTTCGTCTTTATGGGATCAACATGTTCCTTTGGAATTTGAATATTTTTCATGACATTGGAACGTTAGTAGGGTCCCCCATCCATCTATATAAGGAATCTTAAGATGTTAGATATGGGCACTTCACCAGGATATTGGTGGAAGAAGATCTCAAGTCCACTCTTATTGACAGGGTAACACTCTCCTCTCCTTCATATAACTTTTTAACTGATGTTGAGTATGAGAAAAATACTCTCTACTGCATTGAATGTATGGATATTGGGGACTATTTGATGGTGTTCCAAAAGAAAGTTGCATGTAAGGAGTGTGGTATGAGAGTCCATCCATACATACTTTCTCAATGAAAGACAACTTTTAAAGACACAACTTTGTCCAAGCCTGTTGATAAGGACATCGACTCTCCTAAAGAGAAACTCCTATTGTTTCTGATGTTTTGACATCGGAGAAACACATATCTCAAGTGTCTTTTAAGAGAAAAGATATGGTAATGGACACAATTTCAGAAAATATCTCATTGTGGTCCTTTTAAAACTGAAGTTAACTTGGCTAAAAAACGTTTAAAATCTAATCTGATTCTTGTGCCCGCTTAGGTTGATGAATCTACTCATATGGATGCACAAAAAAAATGTTTATTTTCAACAAGAAGTCCAAAATCTATTGCATTATTCTCCTCTTACTGGTAAATGGGGAAATAAATATGATGATGAAGGGGGAAGGTTATATTCACTGCTCTGGGCAGTGGTGGGTCTATCTCTTGAAAGGATGTTTTCTATGGTGGCGAGACAAGAATGAATGATGGTGAGGATTTCACCTCTGTTCCTTCACAGAGAAGACCTCACAAGGACTAATCTAATATCCCTAGAAACGTTTCTACTATATCATATTAAAAGATGTTAAGAAAGGTTAATGAAAATTACCTGAAGACCATTAATTGGGAAAAGCCTCAATCTGAGTGGGAATCTGCTGGAGACTCTGATTAAGGGAATGGAATATCATATTATGATTACTAGTTTATGATGAATGGGGGAATTATAATTGTTTGTCCCCATTCGCTACAACTGTGTACTTTTTCACCTTTTTCAATAAATAGTCAGAAGCATTGCTTCAGGCTAGACCTCCTTTAAAAAATAGCAATTATTAGGATTAATTACCTATAATTAGTACCAATTAGTACTAATTAGAAGTAATTATGAATAATTACGAGTAACTAGATATAAGTAGAACTAATTAGGATTAATTATCACTAACTAGGACTAATTAGCTCCAATTAGATTAATTTAGCAATAATTAGGATTAATTAGCAATAATTAGCTATAATTAGCAATAATTAGTATTAATTAGAAATAATTATAATTAATTAACAATAATAAGGATTAATTAGAAATAATTATTCATAAATAGATATAAATAGAAATAACTACCAAAACTTAGAAATTATTACCTATAATTAGAAATAATTACCAATAATTGGCAATAATTACAAACAATTACCAATAATTACAAATAATTTGCTATACATTCCAATAATTAGCAACAATTAACAATAATTAGAAATAATTACAAATAATTTGGAATAATTTGCAATAATTAGGAATAATTACGATTAAATAATAATAATTATGAATAATTATAAGTAGTTAGGAATAATTAGAAATAATTAGGAATACTTAGCAATAATTCAGATTGATTAGAAAAAATTAGGATTAAATATAAATAATGAGGAATAATTAGATATAATTAGGATTAGTTAGTAATAAATAAGATTAATTAGTAATAATTTGGATTAATTAGAAATAATTCGGTTGTTTTAGTAATAATTAGGATTAATGAGTAATAATTAGGACTAGATAGTAATAATTAGGATTAATGAGAAATAAATAGGATGAATGAAAAATAAATATTAAAAAATAGTCATAAATAGTAATAATTATTAATGAATTGTAATAATAAGTAATAATTATGATTAATTAGAAATAATTATGATTAATTATTAATAATTAGTTTTAATTACAAGCACATGGGTCGTAACAAGGAAACTGTTGATGATGAAATGAGCAATTAGTTTTCAGTTTTTTATTATCCCTAAAATTGGCTTTAGTTGAGTTCATGAACAATGGATCTCAGTTGATGAACATCATAGAGATCATACATATGTATTTCTCACCTGTGAAGAAATGAAACCATTTTTACTATGAGTGATTCTATCACATATTCTAGAATCTTTACTGCATTAAATTAATCTTATTTTATTTTTATATTATATGATAATCATATAAAGAAACAGCTCCCACATATTACATTATTTTCTCTTGAATAATGTCAGAAAAATAATTTTTTATACCTGCTTCAAAAAATGGAAACATAAATTATTTATGTTTTAGCATATAAAATCAATTAATTAGTTGTTATATTGATTATTGTTTTACAAATTTTCAGGTATCTCAACATGCTGATAAAATTGATAATTGGTTGTGTGCCTTGAGTATCCCACCATCCAAAACAGTTAAATATTATAATGAATATGTCATGAATGGTTTTTTATTTCACACACGTGCATATGGGGAATCAAAAAAAGAATAGTAGTGTCTATAAGAGATTCTGTGATCATATAGAAAATGATGTTGACTTTTACGACATGATGAAAGAAATTATTGATTTTTTTGTCTAGGAAATAAGTATAATATGATGCTTAAGTGCTAGTGGTTTGATAATAAGGGATTATTGTCTTTTCATATGACCCAAAAAATCTTTGATATTAAATATAAAATTATTCTTTGATTAAATTAACCAATTTTATTATCTCATCAAGAACATAATATTTATTTGGCTATTTACAATGCAACATAATAAGAGTCGGTTTATTGGTGGATCATAATAAAAATTAAATCTCTCAAATATTAGCTTATTCAAAGTGAATAGTATTCTGCTGATGTGAATGAATGTGAAATTTTTCAAGAGACTGTTCCAAATCCATCATTTTCATGAAGATATATAGATATAAATGATGCCACCCCAATGTTAAGGGCCGATGGTGAAGATAATGTTAATGATGTTAGAAATAAATTTGAAATGAAAAGAGATGATGAAACTGAAACTTATATGGAAATTTATGATGAGGAGGAGGAATATGAAGACACTGACACAATAAGATATGAAGATGATGATGCAGTAGAATATTGACATGGATAAATGATGGTTATAATCATATATAATATATATCAATGTATAAAAGTTGTTTTTATCTATTTTTTAACAACAATAATTTCATTTTTCAGATGGACGCGGATCTATTTCTTCATTTTCATGAGGTTACTCTACCATTGGACGAGCAGGATGTTTGATCATCTGACCCACAGACAACTAGCTGTTTAGGGAGGACTTAAAGGTGGTGTGGTCATTCCCGATTGATGATTCCTGACACAATCTTAGAGTGACATCCACATCTTGGCTCTGATCCACACATCCAGAATTATTTTTACCTGTGTATTTATTTTGTTTTCTTTAATTTATTTATATACTAAATTTTTCTTATTTGTTCAATTTTTTCACATCTTCTCACATATAGATGTTGTAAATGGGATACCTATATTGCCCAATTATATTTTTGAATCATGGGTCACATTAGATGAGATTCCCATTAATATTCAGAATTGTATGTTTAATAATTATATCATACATAAATAAATAATATTTATTATGAAATTTAATTATTTAATAACTTGATATTATAATTTATTAATAGGGTGTTTAGAATCCTATGGATGAGAGCATGTGTGGTGGTATCTGGATATCATGGGTGGGGTTTATCCATAAGAATTTCCGTTAGTTTTTGAATAATTTTAGAATGAAAGAAATGAAGAATGTGTGAGTGATGGAGTTTGATTAGTCTTTTCACGCCCACTGACCTGATTACATTTCATCTTAGGTTTCTGATGGATTATTCTCACACTGTATGGGTGGATGTTTTCAGAGTTGATCATCGGTAGGTCGGAAAACCTGTGGGAGATAAGAGTTGACCCAATGACCTGGTAGTTGTATATTTTGAATCCTTAGGGATCATATTGTATGTAGTTTTCTTAAAATACTTTATATAAATTTAAATGTAACGGTTTATTTTATATTCAAATAGGCAGCCAAAATACCAATGTTATGGAGTTAGACCTTTATAGGAGGATGTACAGTGATCCAGCCACTAGAGAGATTATAGGTGATCTCAATTGTCAGATTGTGGTTAATATATTTTTTTAGTTTTATAATTAACTTCCAATAACATTTTAACTAGTTTAATTTTAAATTGCAATTGAAGAAGTAATATGTGGCAAAGACATGTCAGTCACAAACTGAGAATCATGCTGAGACTGAGGGTCAGGCCAATGCTTATAGATTTGAGGAGGCATTGTAACACCCGAGACTTTTATGTTATATAAATCATCAAAGGAATCTTTTTCTACACAACACTTGCTTGGCTTGCTTTACACGCAATCGCGACCTTCCTCGATAGCTAGCGTCGTACGCAATACCGAGTTTCACTAAACAACAATATGCTATTAAAACTAGCCGTTATGAATAGTAATAACCACTTTTTGAAAATTTATAAATTTTATTTTTCAAAATGGACTTCATTTTTGGACTCAGAATATCGAAATTAGCCTAGGGTGAAATTTTGGTATTTTTCTGAAAACTTTCAATTTTTGATGAATAGTGAAACCACTACGTGGTAGGTTAAAAACTGAATTTTGCATAAAACTTAATTTTACCGCTTCTGTGAATGGAATTTCGAAAATCCGAGAGACACGGTTAATATCAAGGACTAAAATGTGGTTCAATGAGATGAAAATAATTTTTTGGTGAATAGTAACTTTTTACTTTTTTTTACCGCGGTTAATAGTAAATAGGGTAACTAAGGGTAAATATGACATCAATATTACCCTAACACATGTCCTAATTCTATTGGACAAGTTTAATTCGACCAAAAACAAACTTAGGAATAAAATATGACCATTTAGGCCCACTTGGATTAGATTAGGACATTTATTATTAATTTATTTAAAGAAGGGTTAAAATAGTTAAAATCAAAGTTTAATAAGTAAATCATTTTTAATATGGGGTTATACATAAGATAAATTCGATTGTAAATATTAATTAGAAAGCTAAAAAGATTTACTACATGATGGTATTTTATTTGTAATTTTTAGACATCAAATAATTTAATTTATTTATGACACAAAGATGATGCAGTAATTATCTTATTAATGAAATATTGACAAAATTGATAATATAAATACCAAAATAAATGTAATTTAAGACTTTTTATGAATTACACTAATTTTCTAGGTTACTATGATATATTATTGTTGATTTAATCAACTTGGTTCGAACATATAATTCTGTTATGACTTTCACAAAAATCATATATCAAATAGTGTCAAAATTGACATAAAATAGTTTTTAAATCAAATATTATATTATTAATTGTTATTTTATTCCTAAAAATCTAAGGTTCGGCCAAATGACTTAGATAAGGATATATATATTAATAATAAACAATTTGGGGTTCGTTTGGCATGTTATAGTAAGTGTATTAACCATATAGTGAAAGAAAACAAAAAGACACGGTAAAAGTTAAATTAATTAACTTAGAGTTAAATCTAATTGATAAGGTTAAAATAATACCCTAAACTTGTCTAAATCCTATTGGTTGATAGGATTTCGACCCATCCCCACTTTAGCTTCGAAATAAGACCCTTTGGAACCATTATAAACCGATTTTGACTTTAATATAAAATAATATTTTGAGATATTCCTAAGGTGCCCCTCTCCTCCCTTATAAAAGGGCACCTCCTCCCCCTCCTCCTCACACCAATTTGAGCACTCAAGCTCGGCCAAACCCTGCCATTTTCCCTTATCCACTTCCCTAGAATAATCCTAGAGGTCCTGGTCTTCTTCAAAGACCAATCTTAGTTCCCTAAGTGAAGGATTCAAAGAGGCGTTTCAAAGAAGAGGTAATAACCATTACCGATCTTTTCAATTTCTTTCTTCTTCAACTTCTTCTTCTTTAGTTGTTTCAGGATAAAGTAATAACATCAGTATTACTTACATACTGATATGTTATTATAAATATGAAACAACCCTAATTAACCTTCTATCCATCCTACGGAAAAATGAAATCACCGCGCGTGCGTACGTACGGAATACCGTCTCCACGCCGTGGTGTAATCTATTTTCCACCATAACCTTACAAGGATGGGTATAATGGTGTAATGAGTAACTATATATGATTATTATGAAGTAATATTGATACTGAAATAATATATATATATACTCCAATACAATTCCACGATCATAGGAACGATATCATCACTCGTGCGTACGTACGGAATACCGTCTCCACGATGTGATGCGACTCGTTCTACATGATATTCATTTAATAATGATTATATAAATGAATTGAATGAATGAATATGGTATATACTACACTAATACCATTCTGGAAATGAATTATCTATAACCTAAAGATAAGAATAAGAATTTACTCGACAAAACACGCATAAGAACAAAAAGTTATAAAGACCCGAGTAACAAGTAACAATGAAATATTACTAACAAGAAGCTAATAATATGACCATATATGATATCATATAAATATGTATGATTCTGGAATAAGTCAATAACATTATTTAAACCATTATACAGGAGCTTCGGACACGTACAAAGCTAATCGGACCTAAGGTAAGGGAAAATATCACAATCTCACTTTTATCCGAGATTGTTTTTACTTTGGTAATTACTGGGGTGTATTTTATCATCCACATCCATGTTCCCTCGATATGTAATATTATTTCCTTCCTTCTACAATAGTTTATATCCAATTTTACCCTTCGGTAAGTTTTTTTGTAAAAGATATGAAAGGAATCTTTTGTCGTTTTTCGTACGAGGTACTTCTTGACTTTTCCGACAAAAGTTAGAAGAATGTTTTTCTTAACTTATACGGCATGAATGGATTTTTAAAACATTATTTCCAAGAAGCTTCCTTTACAAGTTTTCAAGTTTATTTTTAATCAACTTCTTTTATTTTAAAATTGTATGACATGTTATGAAAGGAAAAATGTTTTTGAAGAAGAAAGGATATTTTCCTCAAGAATGGAGTTCAAGTGTTTTATCAAAATTATTTTCCATCTAAGATAATAAAGGGTTCTGTTTTATCCCTGTTATTAAATTGATTTGATCATGTTGTGATGGAATTATTTTTATGAATTCCTTTATCTTATATGAATTGATTTATGATGTCATGATGTTTCAAGAATCCCATTTTTGTTACATGTGTTATACGATGATGTATGATTTATGATTATGTGGAACACATAAGAAAGGATTCATTATAAGATGGGTGGGACCTATATCTCCCTCCAATGCATTGGGTAATGATTTTATATCTCATGAGATAGACATGGCTGGAACGGAAGGTTATTTCGGTTCAGTGATACAGGACTGAAACGAGGAGTGAACTCGGTTCAGAAAGGGACTTTGTCCACTAAGATAGTCTTGGCAATGAGTCATGACTAACAAGAAATGATTTTCCATGATTATGTGTGCATGCCACAAAGTTTCAAGTTTTATGTTATGGGGATCTCATTTTCACTTCTATGATTTATTCCATGTTAAGATATTATGATCTCTTTTGCAGGTTTTGATTTTCAAAAAGATATGATATGATTTTTATTTCCTTTATTTGCCCTTGCTGAGCATTTGAGCTCACCCTTTTATGTTTTCTTTTCCCCAGGTCAGGAAGATGGATATTAAGTAGAATATGCTAAAAGGGACCCTAGATATGATGAAATAAATGGGAGACACTGTAGAAGATTTATGAACCAGTTGTTTATGTTTCCCAGTTTATAAAGACACTATACCTATACGGTCCTTTGTGGTTTTGTCATATGTTGTAATAAGTGTGCTTCAATTTTGAAGTATTAACAATGTATGTAAAGTATGGGTCGTTATAGTTGGTATCAGAGGAAAGGTATAGTCAACCTTTGGAAACTAGGATGTGAAAGCCTTAGTAAGAACCCTAAGGATAAGTCTAAGCATAGAACACAATCTTAGTGTTTTAGAAATGGCCTTGAATAACCTAGGATAAGACCTTAAGCATGAAAATTTTATTCTTGAATTATGTGGTTTCCTATTATAATTAGTGTTGCTCACACTATTCTTCTTGGTTTTAGTCAATGGCTGGAACCCGAAGGAACCGTGTTAATGCGGAATGCGATGGTCAATGCAATGATTGTCCCCCTGAGCAACCAAACGATATGGGAGCTGGAATGCAAAATCTTGTAGCCATGCTCACACAACTTTCTCAAGCTATGAATCATGCAGGATTTCCAAACGAACAAAGGAGGGAGCAACATTCTGTTGAATCCTTCATGAGGCAGCGTCCACCTTCTTTCAGCGGGTCTACTGATCCATTAGTTGCTGAACAATGGATTAGTACTACTGAAAAGATATTTTCAGTTCTTCAATGTTCTGAGCATGATAAAGTCATCCTAGCAGTGTATCATTTGGAAGGAGATGCTGATCAATGGTGGAATCTTGTTAAGAATACAAGGCAAAGGGATGAAATTGAGTCTATGGAATGGGACGAGTTCAAGAACTTATTTTTCAATAAGTACTTCCCTCGTATTCTCCGAACAAAGATGGAGAAAGAGTTCCTTGAACTGAAGCAAAGGGATGATGAATCTGTTAGTACCTATGAAGCAAATTTTACAAGACTTGCAAGGTACGCTTCTGGTATTATTATCCAACCTGAGAGTAAGATCGATTCTTTAGTGGCTTAAAACCAAGTCTTCGAAGGGCGTTAGCCATAAGGGACTTCAATAGCTATGAGGAAATCGTTCGATGTGCTCTCAAAGTCGAGATGGAGATTGGAGTAACCCATAAGTCACATGGGTTTGATAAGAAGAGGAAGATGGAATTCAAAGAAAAATCTAAAGAGCACACGGAAAAGAAGATGAGCTTTTCCTTATGCTCAAAGTGTGGAAAGAAACATGGAGGGAGTTGTCTTAAAGGGACAAGTAAATGTTTTAAATGTGGAAAAGAAGGTCATCAGGCATTTGAATGCCGTGATAATGGGAAGAAGATGTCTAATGACGCAAACAAAGGAAGGGATACACAGAATGAACCTACTACACTTCAATGTTTCAAGTGCAAGGAGATGGGGAATTATGCCAATCAATGCCCAAATCCAAGGGTTGATGATGATGGTCGACGTCAACAAAATCTTAAGGCTAAAGACAAAGGAAAGTCACATGCAATTTCTATCAGCGATGTGGAGTACGATAACGATGTGGTGAAAGGTACACTTACCATCCACTCTAAAGTAGCAAATGTTTTATTTGATTCTGGATCCACCCACTCTTTTATTTCTGAAGAATTTTCTAAGGGTATCACCGTATTACCTCAACAATTAGATGTTGAGTTAGCTGTGACAACACCTAATGGCACATCAATCGCATCAAAAGTTTATAATTCTTCTCCGATCGAAGTTTGTGGGAAAGTGCTTCCTGCAAATCTTGTGATCCTTCCTTTAGTGGAATTTGATGTGATTCTTGGCATGGATTCGCTTTCTCTACATGGAGCTCATATCAATTTCCAAAGAAGGGAAGTCACATTTCATATTCCAGATCAATCTACGATCGTCTATCGATGCAAGGATGAATATAACCTTCCAGTGGAAATTTCTTCCATCTTATGGGTCTTGATACCACTAAATGAAGGTTATTTATCTCAAATGGTTGGTGAGAAACTCACGATTAAGAATATGCCCATTGTACGGGAGTTTGATGATGTCTTTCCGGAGGAATTGCCGGGTCTTCCACCAAATCGTGAAGTTGAGTTTTCAATAGAACTCGTACCGGGTGCTTTGCCTATTTCAAAGACACCTTATAGAATGGCCCCAATTGAGTTGCAGGAATTGAAGAAGCAACTCCAAGAGAATCTTGATAAGGGATTCATACGCCCTAGTGCGTCACCTTGGGGAGCACCTGTTCTATTTGTTAAGAAGAAAGATGGATCAATGAGACTTTGCATTGATTATTGAGAACTTAACAAGATCACTATCAAGAACAAATATCCTCTCCCACGCATTGATGACTTATTTGACCAACTACGCGGAGCTCAATACTTTTCCAAGATTGATCTTCGTTCAGGGTATCATCAATTAAGGGTCAAAAGGGAGGATATACCAAAGACGGCTTTCCGTACAAGGTATGGACACTATGAATTTATAGTGATGCCATTTGGTCTTACTAATGCCCCTGCTATCTTCATGGATCTAATGAATAGAGTCTTTAGAGACTATCTTGATCAATTTGTGGTAGTCTTTATAGACGATATTCTTGTCTATTCAAAGAGCAAGGAAGAGCATGAAGATCACTTGAGAATTATATTGAAGACCCTGAGAAAGGAGAAACTTTATGCCAAATTTACCAAGTGTGAATTTTGGCTTCAAAAAGTTGCATTTTTGGGTCATATAATCTCAAAAGAGGGGATATCTATGGATCCAGCAAAAACAGAGGTTATCGAAAGATGGTCAAGACCAACAACAGTAACTGAGATCCGAAGTTTTCTTGGTTTGGCTGGATATTATCGACGTTTTGTAAAAGATTTTTCACGATTATCTAATCCACTCACCAAGTTGACTCGAAAAGGAGTTAAGTTTGTCTGGACAGAGGAATGTGAAGAGAATTTCAAGGAGTTGAAAAGAAGGTTATCCAGTGCACCTGTGCTCACACTACCTTGTAGTGGAGAAAGGTTTGTGATCTACAGTGATGCATCCAAGAAGGGATTGGGGTGTGTTCTTATGCAAAATGATATGGTAATAGCTTATGCCTCACGACAGTTGAAAATCCATGAGCAAAATTACCCAACACATGATTTGGAGTTGGCTGCAGTAATCTTTGCATTAAAGATTTGGAGGCATTACCTTTATGGTGAAAGGTGTGATATTTATACTGATCATAAAAGTTTAAAGTATATTTTCACACAAAAGGAGTTGAATATGCGTCAAAGAAGATGGTTGGAGCTAATTAAGGATTATGACTGCTCAATCCATTACCACCCTGGGAAAGCAAACAAGGTGGCAGATGCATTAAGTCGACAAGACCATGCTAGTTTATCCATGATGAGGATCACAAAAGATCCAATATTTATGGATTTACAAAGGATGGATCTTGGAATTATAATGGAAGGGGAAAAATCTTATCTTTCTCAAATGAATGTTCAACCATCTATACATGTGAAGATTAAAGAGGCACAGAAAGAAGATGTCGAGTTACAAAAGAAGGTGAGAAATGTTCCTGAATTCAACCTTGATTGTGATGGGATAATAAAGTTCAGGAACCGGGTTTGCGTTCCTCCCATCCCCGAATTAAAGAATGAGCTGCTGGATGAGGCTCATAGTTCATCATTTTCTATTCATCCTGGAAGCACGAAAATGTATAGGGACCTGAAAGAGTACTTCTGGTGGGATGGCATGAAAAGAGATATTGCTGAATATGTCTCTCGATGCTTGGTTTGTCAACAAGTTAAAGCTGAGAGACAGAAGTCTAAGGGGATGTTACAACCATTACCCATACCCGAATGGAAATGGGAAAACATCACTATGGACTTTGTCACAGGACTTCCTAAAACATCCAAAGGCAATAATGCTATCTGGGTCATAGTTGATCGTCTTACAAAGTCTGCACACTTCATTGCTATTAGAGAGGATTTCTCTCTAGATCAGCTTGCCAGGATATATGTAAAGGAAGTGGTAAGATTGCATGGAGTACCACTTTCTATTATATCTGATCGGGATCCGAGATTTACCTCGAAGTTCTGGCGAAGTCTTCAGCATACTCTGGATACAGAGTTGAGTTTCAGCACTGCTTATCATCCCCAGACAGACGGTCAGTCTGAGAGAACAATTCAAACCCTAGAAGATATGTTGAGAGCTTGCTCTATGGATTTCAAAGGAGGTTGGGATCAACACCTACCTTTGGTGGAATTTTCTTATAATAATAGCTTTCACTCTAGTATTCAGATGTCTCCTTATGAAGCTCTCTATGGAAAGAAATGCAGGACTCCAACTTGCTGGGATGAAGTTGGGGAAAGAAAGCTATTAGGACCTGATCTCATTGATGAAATGGCAGAAAAGGTCAGATCTATTCAACAACACATAAGAGCAGCTCAGAGTCGACAGAAAAGTTATGCCGACAACCGAAGAAAAGACCTAGAGTTTGAAGTGGGTGATAAAGTGTTCTTACGAATATCTCCCTGGAAGAGGGTTATGAGATTTGGGAAGAAGGGGAAGTTGAGCCCTAGATATATCGGTCCTTTCGAAATACTGGATCGTGTTGGGAAGGTAGCTTACCGATTGGCGCTTCCACCGAATCTCTCTCAAGTTCACGATGTGTTCCATGTATCTCTCCTGAGAAAGTACATACCAGATCCTTCACATGTACTCAGCTCAGAAGTTGTACCGCTGGAGAAAGATCTTTCTTATGAAGAACAGCCGATAGAGATTCTGGATCGTAGCGAAAAAGTCCTACGAAACAAGACCACTCGCTTGGTGAAAGTTTTATGGAGGAACCACCAACTTGAAGAAGCTACATGGGAGCTTGAGGATATGATGAGGGAGAAGTATCCTCATCTGTTTGTTACAAAGTGACGAATTTCGAGGGAGAAATTCTTTTTAAGGGGGGTAGAATGTAACACCCGAGACTTTTATGTTATATAAATCATCAAAGGAATCTTTTTCTACACAACACTTGCTTGGCTTGCTTTACACGCAATCGCGACCTTCCTCGATAGCTTGCGTCGTACGCAATACCGAGTTTCACTAAACAACAATATGCTATTAAAACTAGCCGTTATGAATAGTAATAACCACTTTTTGAAAATTTATAAATTTTATTTTTCAAAATGGACTTCATTTTTGGACTCAGAATATCGAAATTAGCCTAGGGTGAAATTTTGGTATTTTTCTGAAAACTTTCAATTTTTGATGAATAGTGAAACCACTAAGTGGTAGGTTAAAAACTGAATTTTGCATAAAACTTAATTTTACCGCTTCTGTGAATGGAATTTCAAAAATCCGAGAGACACGGTTAATATCAAGGACTAAAGTGTGGTTCAATGAGATGAAAATAATTTTTTGGTGAATAGTAACTTTTTACTTTTTTTTACCGCGGTTAATAGTAAATAGGGTAACTAAGGGTAAATATGACATCAATATTACCCTAACACATGTCCTAATTCTATTGGACAAGTTTAATTCGACCAAAAACAAACTTAGGAATAAAATATGACCATTTAGGCCCACTTGGATTAGATTAGGACATTTATTATTAATTTATTTAAAGAAGGGTTAAAATAGTTAAAATCAAAGTTTAATAAGTAAATAATTTTTAATATGGGGTTATACATAAGATAAATTCGATTGTAAATATTAATTAGAAAGCTAAAAAGATTTACTACATGATGGTATTTTATTTGTAATTTTTAGACATCAAATAATTTAATTTATTTATGACACAAAGATGATGCAGTAATTATCTTATTAATGAAATATTGACAAAATTGATAATATAAATACCAAAATAAATGTAATTTAAGACTTTTTATGAATTAAACTAATTTTCTAGGTTACTATGATATATTATTGTTGATTTAATCAACTTGGTTAGAACATATAATTCTGTTATGACTTTCACAAAAATCATATATCAAATAGTGTCAAAATTGACACAAAATAGTTTTTAAATCAAATATTATATTATTAATTGTTATTTTATTCCTAAAAATATAAGGTTCGGCCAAATGACTTAGATAAGGATATATATATTAATAATAAACAATTTGGGGTTCGTTTGGCATGTTATAGTAAGTGTATTAACCATATAGTGAAAGAAAACAAAAAGACACGGTAAAAGTTAAATTAATTAACTTAGAGTTAAATCTAATTGATAAGGTTAAAATAATACCCTAAACTTGTCTAAATCCTATTGGTTGATAGGATTTCGACCCATCCCCACTTTAGCTTCGAAATAATACCCTTTGGAACCATTATAAACCGATTTTGACTTTAATATAAAATAATATTTTGAGATATTCCTAAGGTGCCCCTCTCCTCCCTTATAAAAGGGCACCTCCTCCCCCTCCTCCTCACACCAATTTGAGCACTCAAGCTCGGACAACCCCTGCCATTTTCCCTTCTCCACTTCCCTAGAATAGTCCTAGAGGTCCTGGTCTTCTTCAAAGACCAATCTTAGTTCCCTAAGTGAAGGATTCAAAGAGGCGTTTCAAAGAAGAGGTAATAACCATTACCGATCTTTTCAATTTCTTTCTTCTTCAACTTCTTCTTCTTTAGTTGTTTCAGGATAAAGTAATAACATCAGTATTACTTACATACTGATATGTTATTATAAATATGAAACAACCCTAATTAACCTTCTATCCATCCTACGGAAAAATGAAATCACCGCGCGTGCGTACGTACGGAATACCGTCTCCACGCCGTGGTGTAATCTATTTTCCACCATAACCTTACAAGGATGGGTATAATGGTGTAATGAGTAACTATATATGATTATTATGATGTAATATTGATACTGAAATAATATATATATATACTCCAATACAATTCCACGATCATAGGAACGATATCATCACTCGTGCGTACGTACGGAATACCGTCTCCACGATGTGATGCGACTCGTTCTACATGATCTTCATTTAATAATGATTATATAAATGAATTGAATGAATGAATATGGTATATACTACACTAATACCATTCTGGAAATGAATTATCTATAACCTAAAGATAAGAATAAGAATTTACTCGACAAAACACGCATAAGAACAAAAAGTTATAAAGACCCGAGTAACAAGTAACAATGAAATATTACTAACAAGAAGCTAATAATATGACCATATATGATATCATATAAATATGTATGATTCTGGAATAAGTCAATAACATTATTTAAACCATTATACAGGAGCTTCGGACACGTACAAAGCTAATCAGACCTAAGGTAAGGGAAAATATCACAATCTCACTTTTATCCGAGATTGTTTTTACTTTGGTAATTACTGGGGTGTATTTTATCATCCACATCCATGTTCCCTCGATATGTAATATTATTTCCTTCCTTCTACAATAGTTTATATCCAATTTTACCCTTCGGTAAGTTTTTTTGTAAATGATATGAAAGGAATCTTTTGTCGTTTTTCGTACGAGGTACTTCTTGACTTTTCCGACAAAAGTTAGAAGAATGTTTTTCTTAACTTATACGGCATGAATGGATTTTTAAAACATTATTTCCAAGAAGCTTCCTTTACAAGTTTTCAAGTTTATTTTTAATCAACTTCTTTTATTTTAAAATTGTATGACATGTTATGAAAGGAAAAATGTTTTTGAAGAAGAAAGGATATTTTCCTCAAGAATGGAGTTCAAGTGTTTTATCAAAATTATTTTCCATCTAAGATAATAAAGGGTTCTGTTTTATCCCTGTTATTAAATTGATTTGATCATGTTGTGATGGAATTATTTTTATGAATTCCTTTATCTTATATGAATTGATTTATGATGTCATGATGTTTCAAGAATCCCATTTTTGTTACATGTGTTATACGATGATGTATGATTTATGATTATGTGGCACACATAAGAAAGGATTCATTATAAGATGGGTGGGACCTATATCTCCCTCCAATGCATTGGGTAATGATTTTATATCTCATGAGATAGACATGGCTGGAACAGAAGGTTATTTCAGTTCAGTGATACAGGACTGAAACGAGGAGTGAACTCAGTTCAGAAAGGGACTTTGTCCACTAAGATAGTCTTGGCAATGAGTCATGACTAACAAGAAATGATTTTCCATGATTATGTGTGCATGCCACAAAGTTTCAAGTTTTATGTTATGGGGATCTCATTTTCACTTCTATGATTTATTCCATGTTAAGATATTATGATCTCTTTTGCAGGTTTTGATTTTCAAAAAGATATGATATGATTTTTATTTCCTTTATTTGCCCTTGCTGAGCATTTGAGCTCACCCTTTTATGTTTTCTTTTCCCCAGGTCAGGAAGATGGATATTAAGTAGAATATGCTAAAAGGGACCCTAGATATGATGAAATAAATGGGAGACACTGTAGAAGATTTATGAACCAGTTGTTTATGTTTCCCAGTTTCTAAAGACACTATACCTATACAGTCCTTTGTGGTTTTGTCATATGTTGTAATAAGTGTGCTTCAATTTTGAAGTATTAACAATGTATGTAAAGTATGGGTCGTTATAGGCATCCTGGATACAGGAGACCTAGTATGACATTTAGAAAATACAAGTTATTAGTATTAACTCTCGATTATGGCCTGAGAGTTATTATGGCACCGCTGCAAAGTCGGTGTCCAATTTGAGAGGAGCTCATGGAGAGTCATCATCATCTTCTGCATTGTATCAGGAGCAGTTGAAAGCTTAGAATGACATCATATATAGTATTTATAAGGAGATGGAGGAGATGCATCCATGGTTGTAGTAGGATATGTTCAAATGGTAGCAACAGCTATAGGAAGAGCTCTGGCGATAGTAGCAGCCCAAGGAGGAGGATACGCGTTGATGACAACAACAATAGTAGGAGAAGATGGAGTATATGCAATGCATGACTCATGGTTTAGGGATGAAGTTCTCACCACCATCTCCTCCAACTCCCCTAGAGGACCCCCAGAGTATTAATTCTTTTTTATGATAATGCATTCAAATGAAATTTTATTTTGTAATATTAAATACATACGTTTTTATATAGTGCATTTTTTATATTGTTGGGAATATTGTAGTTATTATTATTTATTTATTATTTTATTTTCTATTTTCTATTTTATTATTTTATTACTGTACTTATTTATTAAATAATTTTATTCTTTTATTATTTATTATTTTTTTTATGTTTACAATTAATGATATTTTTATTATTTTATTATTGTTTTATTATTTTACTGATATTCATATTATTTTTTCATAAATATGAATAATAATAATATTATTATATTAATAATATTTTTAAAAATATTATTTTATTATTTTAATAAAATTTAATATTATTATTTCACTAATAATAATAATAATATTATAATTTTATTATTAGTATATTATTAATTATAATAATAATAATAGTATTATTATTATTAATGTTGTTATTAATATTATTTTCCAATATTATTTTATTATTATTTTCTAATATTATTTACTATTAATAAAATTATTTTCTTCCATTTTATTATTTTTAATGATATTTGCGATTGGGACCCGCATCACAAATATTTTTTTTAAATAATATTTTGACAAATATCTGTGATAGGATATGTTGCAACCTGAACCCTGCCGCAAATGTGTTTTCTAAATAATCTTGGAAAAATTCGTTGTGGAGGGACCATAACATGTCACAAATAGTCTGTTATTGCGAAAACACTTCGCAAAAAATTATTTTTGCAAAGCCATTCTCTATGATGGACCATTTGCGATGGGGTCCCATCATAAATGGCCCATCAAAAATAGTTAAATTTCCAGTATTGCGATAATCATTTGGATTATTTTGTGCGGTTTCCTCTCACAACGAACTTGTTTTGATTTATTATTTAACATCACATGTATATAATATTTCCGAAACATTACATAGGATGTAATAAATATATTCTAATTTTTATTAACTAAATTTTTTTATGACCATCCTTGAAACATTTAACGGAAAATAAAAAAAAAATTCCATCCTTGGAGGTGATAAATTAAAACCTCACGAAATATGTTTTCATTTCTAAAATGAAAGGGAGATGATAAGGGTGTTTGATGAATGATTTTTCCCATTAACATAACAACATAGTAGTATATGTGTGGTACTGTAGTTATCTTGACATTAAGATGAGCATATGTAGGGAGATAATTAGAAAAATAATAATATAAAAATAATATAAAATAAAAGTAAAGATGAATTTACCTCTTGTATTTGTCTTCCTTGAGAGCCTCCTTAGGGAAATGGTTTTGGAATTTTTATTAGACAAAGAGATCCTAAAAATTATGGATAGGATTAGTAATATTTTTGAGTATTATTTGAACAAGGGTCAAAGATATAGATGTGATAGGAGAAGAGGTGGAGAGGGTTGTATTTATAGGGGAGGAAAGGGTAGTTTTATCATTATTTTATTCATTAGTTTATTAGTTTTTCTCAATACTATTATTAGCTTGAGAATTATACCAAAAGTACTCTAATAATGATGGGGGGATTGAGATTATGGTTTGTATATCTTCCATGTATCATGTAAGAGTGAATGTAATTTATAATGTATAAAAACCATAATTTACCATAATTTACTATTCACCAAATATTCATGTATTTTATAAAAGTACAAAACATTGACCCTATTCATTTTTTGGACATGTAGAATTTAAAGATCAACTCCATTATATGGAAATAATTACCAACATATGATAAATTTAATTTTAATTCATAACATAATTTAATTTCAAATTACAGATTCTAAAATTATAACTCATTTCATAACACATTGAAAAATTAACTATAGTATCATAAAAGTACCATTTAATCATAATATAACAAAATAATAATTTATGAGTACATTTTATAGGAATAACGTTTCTTTTAAAACATTATATTAATTATAAAATTGAAAATAAATACTTATGTTTTTAAAAAATATCTACACATTATAAATAATTTTAGAAATAATTATTTACATACAGTATGATATAATTATATCATATTTACATTTATAATATGCCAAAATATTATTTATACATTCATAGGTGAGGTTACTATTCCATTATTTTACTATTCATAATGGTCACATTACAATTCCAATGGTCAAGTAATTGTTTTATCAGTATGGGTTCATATTCTTCTAGAAATACTTCTTATTTCATTCATTAGTTGTTTATAAAGATTTTATTGTGTTATTTCTGTAATTTAATGTTATTTATACTATATAAATTCTTTATAAGAAGGAAATTTACATTGATAAATTTTATTGTTCATTACACATATGATAGGCCTTTTTGAGATGTTGGAGCACAAAAAACTCAAATATCCATCCAGGATCAGCTCATCTACACCTCTAATTCTTATGGGAGCTGTAACATCCATGATCCGAGTTCTGCCCAAAGGTTCCCCATACCTGGTTGGTCACATAAGCGCATTTCCCAGAATGCCAAAGGCTGTCGACTAGCAGCGAGGCCCTTGGGTGTGATATTGGAGAAACTATTCCATCATTGGAGGAGTAACACATGATAAAAAATTGTAAATAGTGGAGGAAGAAATAATACCAAAAAACAAAATTAAGCAGCGGAAGACTGATTATATAAAATGAAACATATATATAAATAACAGATTCATGTCACATGTTTCTAGGAAAACATCCAAACAAGTCACAATCCTGGAAATACCATACTAAAACAAATGTACTAAAAAGTAAGTACACACCAATAGCATCGCAAGCCTCATTTTGGTCCCATGCTCTCCAGCTCCATAGAAATCAAGTACTTGGTGAAGAAGGGCGCTTACCCTAATATATACCTATAACCGTATAATCCGTTTGGGTCAAAAATAATGACCCAAACATGGTGTGAGATTAATCCTAGTAGGATACCAACAAAAGATCTATGCCTAAATATCAGTGAATATATATTGCATGAAATATTTAAAATGAAGCAATAATCTAGGAAGTACTCAAAAGTAAACAATCCTGTAGTTTTCAATTATATTCATTTACATTTATAAAGTATTCAATCTGATGAATAATGTAACCTCAAGATCTTGCCTATTCTCTTTATCCCCATGCATAACAACAATAAATAGATGTCTCAAAAGACTATCTAAACAATCAAGTAAGTCAGAGTCAAAGGTTGTGCTTTGGCATGATAGGCTCATCCAAATCAATCAATGATTCATAATATACATCCTAGTAAAGTCTTCACAATCTAATCCCCTTTGGTTTTACATATCATTAATTCAATATAGTAATAATTACCCTTTGGGAAATCTATCCCATTCTAACCCCTCTGGTCCTACATAGCAACAATCAATTAAAAACGGCCACCTGGGAAGCTCTCACGGTCAATACCCCTCAGTCTGCATAGTGATAATAATTATAATAAATCTATGGAAACTCTCACAGTCAATTCCCTATGGTCCAACATAAATTTAATAATGGCCCTCTAGGTATCTCTCACGATCTATCCCCTCTGGTCAATGACACCATGGCATCTCCATAGTCAATGCATCTGGTCAACGATAACAACAACTATACATAAATGACCCTATGTTGGGAAGCTCTCACGGTAAATTCCCTTCGTTCAACATTCAAAACGCTCAACACATGCATCTCATATAACCAATAACTCCATCCTAACAACACTATTCATGGAAACAAAGCAATCCTAATAGGAAATTATAGACCAAAAGACCATAATAAATCAAACATGGGATACACACCCACAATTAATGAAAATAAACCTATTACTTAATCAATAACATGTTCACATTCAAACACACTGTAAAAGGTCTAAATAATGGTTAAACAAAAAATATTTCAATACCATAGAGATGGATATTCGGGAACATTTAGCACATATAATCCAAAGACAATAAAAAAAGGCACAAACCACAAACCTCAATGTTGTATAATGAACACTCTTGAGTGACGTCCCTTGAATCATCCAAGAACGTCTTAGATCTACAAAAATGTCAATATCGTTCAACCTTGGATAACTCAAGAGAGATGAGAAATCTAGAAGAGAGGCTATAGGGAAATAGGGAACTCATTGGTGGGAGTCCAACACACCCAACGGCGTCTCAATCGGAGCTTGGATGGAGGAACATGAGGAGATCTAAGATTTTTGGCCGTATGTCACTCTCATGTACGTGACACGAGAAAAAGAAGACGCTTATGGAGATTATATGTGACCCCAGTCTGATTAATCAAATTAGAAGAAAAGTACATGGTGTGTTTATATAATGTACACACCATGTACATGCTTGAACTGGACCCCGCTTCAGGCCATTAGCTAGGTCACCCACATGGCCATGTTTTCCGCCGTTACACAGCCATTAAACGGCTACCCAAAGAAATCGGGTACATGGCGTGTACTCAAGAGTACATGGTAGGTACATAGAAAATTTCCAAATTAATTATTTTTCTCAAAAACAACCCGAAATAAAGATCCATACATTAAAAGAAGATCTTGGTTAGTAAAAACTTCAACACTTAAAAATAAATTCATCCCTGAATTTCCCATCCAAGGGTGGAGAAGAAGAAACTTCATAAAACTATGGAAACTGGGATCATACGTCGACCTCCCACTCCCATGTCTCATCCTGTATTTGGACATGGTTCCATAGTACCTATACCAGAAGAATAGGCCGACCAAGGAGAACATTCATGATGTGATCGACAATCCGTATAGGGTGATCCTAAGAGGATGAAGGGTAGAGAAGAATAAACTTCATAAAACTCCGGAAACTGGGATCATACATCGACCTCCCACTCCCAAGTCTCATCATGTACTCTCCCATGCTTCCATAGTACCTATACCAGAGGAATAGGTAGGCCAGGGAGAACATTCGTGATGCAATCCACAATCCGTATAGGGTGATCCTAAAAGGATGTGTCATCCTCCAACTCAACATACTCGGGTTGAAAAATGTGATAAATGTCTGAAAAGTAACGTCGTAGATGAAAAACATGGATGATGTCGTGCATAGGCGGCTACCTATGAGGTAACTGCAACTGATAGGCAACCAGACCGACTCTCTCTAAAAGCTCAAAAGGCCCAATGTATCTCAATGAAATATTTCCCTATCATGTAGTCCTCATGTGTCCCAACCTCGATGTGACACATATGAAAACTTGATCTCTAACCTCAAACTCCAGAGGTTCTCTACGTTGATCAGCATAAGATTTCTACCGAGACTTTGCAGTATCCATCCTCTTCCGAATAAAATCCACCTTCTCAGTGGTCTCCTGGATAAGATGAGGTCCCATCATAGATAACTATCTTGCCTCCATCCAACATAGGGGTGATCAACATGGAATACAGAAAAATTCCTCATAAGGTTCCATTTGAATCATCACCCGAAAACTGTTATTGTAGTAAAAATCTACTATGAGTATGTGTCTCTCTTAAGACACCCCAAAATCTACGATGCATGCTTGAAGCATGTCCTCTAGAACCTGAATCGTGCACTTGGACTGGCCATCTTTTTAGGGATGGTAAGCTGTACACAAAAGTACCTGTGTACCAAAAGACCTATATATTCCCCGCTAGACATGATAAGTAAACTAGGCATTCTTTTCTGAAATAATAGAGTGAAAATCCCCATACAAACTTATAATCTCTCAGGTGTACAACAATCCAAGATCATCGATACTTAAATATTTCTTGATCATCAAAAAATTTTCAACCTTTTTGAGTATTTCAACCACAACCCATACTTCATCATTCCCTCAAGGTGGCCATGGTTAAACTATTATAAAATTCATCGTGAAATCATTCCACTTCCACTCAAGAATGGTTAACTAATTTAAAATCCCTACTGGTTGCTGATTCTCTACCTTCACCTGCTGATTGGTGGAACATCTCATAAAAAAACCAGAAACATCTCTTTTCATACCTGGACACCAATACCAATGGTGTAGATATCCATACATCTTGGTGACACCAGGATGAACTTCCCAAACTAAGGAATAAAAATCCCTCAAAACCTCCTCTCATATGTCTGCTGACCCCCATACGCTCCACTAAAAATGAAAGACCTCATCCATTCCTACGGTCCATCCAGGAGTAGGGTCCTCACCTAACACACACTCCCATAACACTAGGCCTTCATAATCTGATAGCTGCCTCAATTACACTCTGTCTAGATGAGTAGAGGTAATACCTATAGAAGAAAGTAAAATCTTCCCCTGTCTGTCATGCACCTACAAATGCATCTCATAAAAATAGTTCCATAAGCTTCCAGCCACTAATAGCCTATTTAATTTCTTGTATCTGAGTCCTCATACTCAACACATCAGCCACTACGTTGGATTTTCCAAGAATTTAGGAAATATCAAAGTCAAAGGACAAAAGGTACTCAAAGAACCTTTTTTTTCTCAAATTCAGATCACATTGAGTAAATAAATACTTGAGACTTTTGTGGTTAGTGAAAACCAAAAAATGATCTCCCAAAAGAAAATTCCTCCAACATCGTAAATCATGCACAACTGCAACTAACTCAAGATCGTGCATTGGATAATTCTTCTCAGGTGGCTTCAACTACCAAGACCCATATGCAACAACTCTATCCCCTTACATAAGCACTACTCCCAGCCAGATACTTGATGCATCATAGTAAAAACTTTATCTCTCACCCGGATCTAGAAAAATAAATATCGGTGCTTAATTAAATCTCCCTTCAACTCCTAAAAGGATGAATCAAAGGAATCTATCCACAAGTAATTCACACCATTATTATTCAGGCCCATTAATGGTGCTACTATGTATGAAAAGTCCTGTATAAAATGCTTTTAGTAACCAAGAAGCCCCAGAAAACTCCATACCACAATGACGTCCTTTGGATGATCCTAGGAAACTATTGCACACACATTCTATGGTTTTACTAATACTCCTATCTCTGAGAGAACATGACCTAATAAGTGAATCAGATCCATCCAAAAGTGGAATTTTGAGAGCATAGAATATAACTGAATCTTTGTTAGTGTACATAATAATATTTCATGATGGGTTGCATTGTCATGTCGAGTGTGATAGTACCCCAAGATATCGTCCACAAAGACTACCACAAAAAACTCCATGTAAGGATGGAACACTCAGTTCATCAGTGCCATGAGAATTGCAGGTACATTCATGAGACCAAACAGTATAACAACATTCTTGTATAGATCATACCAACTCCTAAAGGTTGTAATAGGTATATCTGATGGTACAACAAGCAAGTGATGATAAACATATCTCAAGTAAATCTTTGAGAACACCAAATATCCTTGAATCGGATCAAAGAGACCATCAATCAATGGAAAATGATATCAGTTCTTAACCTTCAACTAATTAATCTTTTGATAATCCACACAATGTCTGAGGGTACTGTCTATCTTCTTAACAAAAAGGAAACGATAATCCCAAGGATAAGTATCGGGTCAGATGGATCCCTTTTCCTAAAAATCCTCTAACATCTCCTTGAGCTCATGTAACTCTGGTGTAGCCATCCTGTATTGACGAATGGACACTAGTGCCACTCCTGGAAGAATCTCAATCAAGAAATCTACTTCTCGATCCAGATGTAAACCTGAATATTCATCTATAAAGACATATCTAAAATGATCAACTGCTAGAGGAATGTTCATTTGTAAAGTCCCCTAGTCATCTTGGTACAAACTAACAATTTGGGCTATAATTCCTCCTAACCCAATATTCTAGGGTCTATATCTTCTTTCTCAGAGATCCCATTCAAACATGTGTAGAAAATACCCAACCTCTGCTGATGTGACACTGACCCTACGACAATCATAGTCAACAAATGCTGGGAAAGAGACTAACTAGTCCATTTTGTGAATGGAATCAAAGCCTATAATCTCTACGAAATAGAATTCCCATAATAAGTGACACCCAAAAACTAAATAGGTCACTTCTTTCATTGATGTACACTAGCCATACTAATCACGAACAGAGTGCCTAGAATCATAACATCCTCAGAAGTATAGATATAGAGCCCAAGGCTCTCCAAAATGGAAAGATATCTGAATTACTATGGGAATCTCCTATATCAAAAAGATTAGAAGATAAAATGTTAGAAACTAGTATCGTACCTCTAACTGTAGAGGGTCCGGGATCCTACTCCTAATGGGATTTATCCACTGTAATAGTCTGTCCAGTACCGTGGCCCTGCGACCCTACCAGACTACCCTGAGCTGATCCACCATGTTGTCACTGAAAGCCAATCGACTGGCTACCTAGTCCATGACGTCCTCCTAGGCATGAATGTCTAGATGAAGTCCAATTCACTAACTGAGGAGAAACTGGTGGCACTACTCCTAAACGTGGATTCATACCTGATCCCTACTAACCAGCTGCAGGTGAGAAAAACTGGTGAAAATGCTGAAGAAGGACCATCTTGCTGCAATATCGCAATCAATTGGGTCTCTCAGGCAATGTGGTCTCTTATTCCTTCTCTTAACACACTAGTAGCATATCACATGTCCACTGAATAAAATTCTCTTCAAGGTACCCTATGGAACTTCCTACTATCTTTCAAAGGAGTATTATCACTGTGTGCTGAACTGCCCTTGCTCACAACTCCAAACTCCCTCAGATTAAGTTTTGTAATTAGTTCCTGGTTCACTATAGCCATCACTGAATCCATCTTTAAGACATTCACCTACGATCAGATGTCATACATGAGACCATCCTAAAACCTCCTAGACAATGATAACTCATCACATCCCAGAACAAGTGTGAAGCGATAAAGCTTAGTTAAATGAGAACAGTAGTCCATCACTAAAAGAGTGCCCTTCTCCAAATGAATGAAATCTTAGGCTCGATCATTCCTCATCATCTCAGGGTGGATGTAATAATAGAATTTACTCAGGAACACTTCCCAAAAATATCTCGATGATAGAAAGCAGGGAATCCAACTATGAATTTGTAGCTTGTGGTCCTCCATCCCCAGAAATGTGGGAGGATACTGCTAATGGAACACCTGAATTAGCTCTTACATAGATGGGGAAGAATGCGGTGTTCCCTGGAAAGTCTGTAACATCCTCAAAAAGACTTCATGGAACTCTACATCATCACCTGGGTCTGGTATAACAACTGGTGCCAAGATGGGCATGATGGGATGATCTTCTAGTAGTCCCTGATCTATCCTCTCCAGTATCTGGTCATTACCCTAGACCTGGAGTACAATCGGAGGACGTCTTGGTGGCATGAATCTTTAAGGTCAAGCGCACACCTCAGCTCAAGATTATGAAGGACCAAAACATAGATGTTCAAGAATAGAACATTGGGAAGAAAACATTCATGTTTTATAAAACAGGGTTACACAGAGTGTATCACCACCCATATAGTGTGTTCCCTTAATCTTTTAACATGGTGTGTACCTCTAAATAAACTAGTCATGTAAGAACCACACCCACGATGTGTCCATCCTCAGACATGGAATGTACTTGAATTTTCCCTCCTTCCCATGTTATTCTACACAGCTAAACCACACGGGGTCTTCCATCATGATATGTTAACCCTAAAAATGTCATGTTCACCCTAGACACAATGTGTACCTCTTATGTTCTAACCACCTGTTTCATTAGTCACATGATTTTAGAAATAGTCAACTCTACACGATGTGCAAGAATGGGACACATTGTGCGCACCCTCAATTTCATCCACCTGTTTCATTAGTCACAGGGCCAGACACATGGTCCTTTCAGCATGGTGTGTACTCTAAGTACATGGCGTGTTCTACCAAATATTCCCAACCCTATGTCTCTGATCACACAGTCAGTCACAAGGTTAAAGACTACATATCGTGTACACATAGTAAAAGGAATGTACTTAAAAAACTGTTTCTTCCAGAATAGAAGAACACACAACATGTGTTCGTAACACCACACACTATGTTGTCTGGGTTTCCAGATAGTTGACCTATGAAACTTCTTTGAAACCCTTAAATAATTAATTTTTTCCCAAGGAATGAAAAATTCCATCCCGTGAGAACTGATACTCCCACAAATCAAAGTCTAGAATCCTTATTCACATAACAACTGGACAAAATTCAATTAATGTTCAAACATGATCCAACAAATTCAGATCCAAGAGGGCCCATAACACCTCTAGGAAAAATGTTATGATCCCATCCAAATGAAAATTTAAAAATTTGAATACCCTATGAAAATATAAGGTATTATATCACGACATCTATCACAACAACATGCATATCTAGCACAATGTCTATCACAAAAACATAAAATCTGTAATTAACCCTAAATGGATTGAGAATAATGCATGACATGTGATCTCAAGAAAGTTCTTATATGATTCATGAGATAGAATACCATCATATCATTAGGATGAAACAAAAATATAACCTCAATTATTTGAATAATAACTGCAAAAAATAAGTGAATCACTCAACTATGAAATCAAATCAACTGTAAAAATTACCAAACCGGAAAATTGAAATAATTGAGGTAAATTGGCTTTTCCCTATACAATGGTTACCTAATCCTCGAAAAAACTTATTACCCACTACCTATTCCATCCTATCCATATCTATACGATCTAAATAGTAAGAAAAACCAGAAAATAAACACCCTATGATACCACTTTGTAACATCCCAGATCCGGGTGCCGCCCAAAGGTTCCTCGTACCCGGTTGGTCACATGGCCTCAAGCACATTTCCCCAAGTGCCAGAGGCTGCTAACTAGAATCAATGGCCTTGGGTGTGATAGTGGGGAAATGATTCCTTCATTAGGGGAGTAACACAATGGAATAAATAGGAAACAGTAACAGAAGAAAAAATTCAATACAACAGAAATAAATAATAGAAGACTAAATGTATAACAAACTGCAGCATATATATAAAAAATGATGTATGTCACATGTATCTATAAAATAATCCAAACAATTCTCCATTTTAGAAATACAATACTAAATCCAATGTACTGAAAATTATGTAAACTCCAATAGGATCGCAATCCTCATCTTGGTCCTATTCTCTCCATCTCCACAACAATCAAGTACCCGATAAAGAAGGGTGCTTTCCCTAATGTATATCTACAACCATATAATATTTTCGGGTAGAAAAGAATGAACCAAACAGGATGTGAGATGAATCCCAGTAGGAAACCATATAAAGATCTATGCTAAACTTTCCGTGAATATATATAGCAGGCAATATGCAAAATGAAGTAATAATCTAGGAAGTACTCAAAAGTAAGTGATCCTATAGTTTTCAATTACATTCATTTAGATTTATAAATTATTATATTAGTTTAATAATTTAACCTTGGGATATAGACTAAGATATGTATCCCCCTGTATAACCATACAAAATTGACATCTCTAAATACTATCTAAACAACCAATTAAGAAAAAGTCCAAGATTGTTCTTTGAAATGGCAGGCTCATCAAAATCAATCAATCATTAACAAGAAACCCTCTGGGAAAGTCCTCATAGTCTAATACACTATGGTTTCACATATAATCAATTCAATAAAAAAATATTGACCCTTTGGGAAAGCTCTCACAGTCTAACCCCTCTGGTCTCACATAGTAACAATCAATTACAAACGACCACCTGCGTAGCTCTCACAGTCAATACCCCATTTTCTGCATAGCGATAATAATTATAATGAACCTCTAGAAACTCTCATATTCAATTACATATGGTAAAACATACATTTAATGACGACCCTATAGGTATATCTCACGGTATAACCCCACTAGTCAATGACCCCATGTAAGCTCTCACAGTCAATGCTTCTAGTCAATGATAATAATAATTATACATAAAGTACCCTACATTGAGAAGATTTCATGGTCAATTACCTTCGATCAACTTTCACAATGTCCATCACATGCATCTCATATAACCAATAACTACATCCTAACAACACTAGGCATGGATAAAAAAGAAATCATATCAGTTAATTCTAGACCAAATTTCCATAATCAATCAAACATGGGATACACCCCCATAATCAAGGGAAACAAACCTATTACTTAATAAATAACCCTTTCTAAATCAAACAAACCATAAAAGGTCTAATTAAGGGATAAAATACAAATAAATAAATACCCTAAACATGGGTATTTGTAACTTATAGCACATATAATCTAAAGACAATCAAAGAAAGGCACAAACAACCTACATCACATTGGTACGATGAACACTCTTGAACGTCCTCACTTAAATCAGCCTAGAACATCATAGATATAAAAAAGGTTAAAATAGTTCAACCTTGGATAACTAAAGAGAGAGGATAAATTAGTAATATAGGCTCTAGGGGAAGATATAACTCAACATTGTGAGTCTAACACACCCATCGACATCTAAATCGGTGATTGGAAGGGGGAATGGGAGGATTTTGAAGATTTTCAATTGTACATTGCTCTCCTGTACGAGACACTGGAAGAAGAAGATGTTTTGGAAATTAGATATGACCCCAGTCCAATTAATCAAAAAAATAAAATACATGGAATGTTCTATTAATATAAAAACTATGTTCACGCTTCAACCGACCCTGGTTTAGGTGGTCAACCAGGTCACCCACATGGCCATGTACTCAGCCATTACACAGCCAATACATGGCTACTCATAGCAATCGGGTACACGGAGTGTACTCAAGAGTACATGACGTGTACTAATAAAATTTTCCAAATTCATCATTTTTTCTCAAAAACACCCCAAAATATATATCCATACCTAAAAAGAGGATACATGTAATTACAAGAGCTATTCCACCTACTCCCGTGGCCTAATAAACTTCATGTGTGGCCTGAGGATCTCATCTACCTATTTATTTTCAGGATAGGCATGCTAATTCTTTTTTTTTTTCATCGTATTCATGATAAGATGGACCTCATGATGGACCACTACTACTAACCATTATGACATGGCATTGTAAATTCTGTTTCCATCATAAGAGTGCATGATATGAGGTTATGTAAGCCCAAGGGGTGAGTCCCCAATGTGTGAGCTGCATGACGTAAAAATTATTAGAACCAACATACCCAGAACATGACATTAAACTATGAACTTACCATGTTGAAAATGAATATTATTCTCAATATATGAGTGAATGTAAAGTAGGTCCTCCTCACATAGAATGAGATCCTCATACATAGGGAACTTCCATGAGTAATCTCCACAAAACCATTATAGGATTCTCCATGTACAACATGTAGTGAATGATATCATCTATTCAAGTAAGTAGGTCCTCCTAATGAATCACATGGAATGAGATATTACTCATATTTAATAGTACCCTGCTTTAATATTGTCACATCCTCCTCACATAGATCCATGCATAATCCACACACCATTACTTTCCAGTACATCATTCGTGACATTAGCGTCAGTTCTGCGTCTTCTGATTGTTTCTTGCAAATAGCATGACTCAAATGGTCATAGAGGTTAGTATAGTCCATGAAACTCATCTTAATTCCATATTCACTGTGGGATTCATCCATAGGTATAATTCCCATTCATTTCATTCATAATGGTCCTCCACCTTAGGTTTAAGCCCTAATTTCCATATTGAACTACATGGTTTTGATCAATGTCCTCAAAACAGGGTTTATAGGAAGCCTCTATGAAGTACAATACCATCCAATGGTAAATAGTTTTCCCCCCAACTCAGGGTGTACCTCCATTCATATGATAATCCCTCACAGAGATATCCCAAGTTACCATCTTCCAAACTAAATCTTCCATGTGTAATCCCCTTACATTCCTGAACAATGTAGACATTGTTTCCCAACCAACTCATATATGTTCGAAGCCTCCCTAAGGATAAAGGACACCATCCATAACCATCCTAGTCTTCACCTGGGTTGCCACATCTTTCTAAAATCATTCCACCCAACTAGGAGACCCCATATCTTCCAATTCCATCCAGTATCTCTCATGCGTAATCCCCACACCATCCATCAAACCGAAAGGGTTTTGATCCCTTCATTATAAGAAGGGTATGTAGGATTCCACTGTGTGATTCAATATCAACCAAAGTTAAAACTAGGTGCTTATTCCTAGGAAAAATCACCCGGATTCATCTAAAGGGACATTCTGGTCAGTCAATCCAAGATTTTTTTCCCGGGGAATTCTGGTTCACATCACCCGGAACTGTCTTAAGGGATGTTATGGACTATCTGTGTTGGGTTCCCTTTAAAGGGAATTCTCACCCATCTATTAGGTGTGTTATCAACCCTTCTAGGGATACACCTACCTGATCTTCATACATGAGTATTTCCGATCATATTTCTCCCATATATAGAATACGTTAAACCAATGAACAAGCTCTATAACACCAACCTCATGATAAACCATGAATTCATAAGGTTTAATACTTGGAAGATTAGTTCTTATGACATCTGTTACATTATTATAAACATGGTATTCAAGAGGATATATACTTAGATGATATGAATTTTGAATCAGATACCTCGTGATCACCATATGACGCTTTGTGTTCCACGTCGAAGAAGCTACAATTATATTCCATAAAACGATGAAGAATATGGGTTACCAATGTTCCTATTCCTAGACATGCCAGCGACGGCCAACGTGATGAATATTTTGACCAAAGGTTTCTTCCCTATCATGACCCATGGTAATGTCTGTTTCAAAGAAACATAATTAACCAGTATCCACAAAGAGATGTCACTAGGAATGAGGATAAAGAATATGACTGAAATCTATTAGGATTACTTGGAGTTGGAGATGAGCTATGAGGATGAATTAATTGATGGAGGAGCCATCATCCCATCATCCCATTTCAATCATGGATAATAAATATATTATTAAATTGATGAATTCATCCCACCTACGGAAAGTGGGAATGTGGGGAAAGAAACAGCGACACCAGCATCACATCCAAAAATGCACGACAAGCACCTCTGGTGAATGTGACAGAACAAAATTCCATTTTCTACACTTTGGTGTTAAAATGGTTGAGAAAATTTCATTAATAAAATTTGAATTTATTTTTATCTTTTGTTGAAATCCTTTTACACCAAAATCTATGTTTTATAAAAAATACAAAAATTTATTTCTTATTTTTTAAATGATTTATAAAATACATTTTTTTCTAGATTTTTTGTAAATCCCCGACCCTAGAAGCTCAGAGTCAGTGCATTACTTATTACATTGGGATGATTACAATGAATGAAATTTCTAATGAACAATAAGTTTACTAGTCTTTAAGATACTAGATTAATTTATTCAACTCATATTACATTATGAAAGGTAAAAAAATACAATACATAAAAAACTAATAAACTAAATCCACATGAACTCAATAAATGCTCTCATCTTCATAACCTATTGAAGGTAAAAAAATGAAAGGGGTGAGATAAAATTCTCTATAATGGTTACAAATAGTGAAAGCATATGTCATCAAATTTTTATAATAATATAATTTTCATTTTCAATATGGAATGGTGAATAAATGAAAAAACACACGCCATTAATAAACATAGAATGATACTCCATCCATAGATTTTGTCATAGTGAAAACCTTATGGATAGTAATAACTAAAAATGAATAAAGAGAATGATTATTTATCGGACCTCATGTATCTAGAACATGATTTCACTATACTGTTGAAACAGTTTAATTCTGCGGATAGATACCTGTCTGATTCTGTTTTGGAAACAAACATGAAGGGGTTGTCACCAACAGACTTGTCTCATGAGACATGCTATTGAATTGAGGGGATATAATAGTCCCCTCCAAACACATCAAAACCATATTATTCTTATAAAACGATTTAATACAATAAAAATATTCCTTCTCAATATCTGTATAGATTAGAGGATACTGATTTATTAATATTTCCATAGATAAAACAAAAATCCAAATAAACGGCGTATGTAAAAGGGTATACGACATACGAAAATAATCATATCCATGAAACCAGAATTTGGATATCAAATATATTTACAATTTAAAATTAATTTTTTTTTCAAAGGGGTATTAGGTACACCACATAAGAATTATTAGATGCATGATACTGAGTAAATCACAATAGAATGGAAACTAAAACACAATCCCTTACAACATTGTAGTCAATCGAGTTAATAATCATCATGTGAATTACTGAATACCATGAATAGAAATAAAATCATGATATTATATATAAAATGGAAATAATCATATACTGGATACATGAAATAAGTGGAAAACAATGGAAATCTCATGGAAATAAAAGTGAGATGATAAACCCATTACCTTATGATCGAAGGTGTTCTCGATTGATCTTAATGACATTAATAGTCAAATTTAGCTCAATTAATTTAAAAGTCCAGAACCTCCTATAAAATTAAATAATTTATTATAAGATTATTAGGGCCATTCATTTACTTTATTATGGTTTTAAGAGGTTAATGTTTATTGTTTTGGAAGCATTTTCTTCCTTGGTTTTCATGATCAGTTTACTTGTATTCATGAATAGAAGTTCATTAAAAATGAGGTTAAACATCCAGAATTGTTAATATATATTATTAGTGAAATTACGGAGATATAAATTATCATATAATTATTTTTTTATATACAATGATGACGAATCATTAGATAAAAGTTAATGAAAAACATTTGAATTAACTTGGTAGTTTTGTGCATAATGAATTTGTTTTGTATTATTATTTTATTTTATGATTGTGTAAGGATTAAAGAACATTTAAAAAGATAAAATACATATATTATGATCTGGTTAAACCATTATAAAAGTTTTACAACCAGTATTCGATATGTAAATAAAAATTGAAAACCTGTCATCCTTGAATATGATAAATTAAGACATACGAGACAATGTTTTCATTTTTAGTATAAGAGGAGGGGGAAAGAGAAATGATGATGAAATATTACATTAGAGTAATAAAATTATATTAAATGTAAGGTAATTGAATTATAATAAAATTTGGATTATGGGAGGGGAGGAGGGAGAAAAATAACAATGGAACTTGTAAAATAAGTTGAAAGAAAAAAAAGGAAGAGATGATAACCTCTTGAGTACTCATCCTTGAGAATCTCCTTAAGGCCATTGTTTATCATGTTTTGGTGAGTCAAAAAGGATTTGGATGTTGGGGAGGGATTGGGAAGTGTATTTGGCAGAACAAATTTAAGGATCAATAATTGAGTGGTGTGGGAGGAAGATGGGGTGAGGGGTGGTTTATATAGTGGAGGGGGAAGGGTTTTTGTAATATTTTAACCATTAGTTTATTATTTTCCCCTAATATAGTAAATTGTGATGATTCCATGACAAAAAATAGTAATATGTGTATGGGATTTCGAACCAAGACTTTTAACCTCAGTAGGACATCATCCACGAATCAATAAATTAGGTATTTAGCATTTATCATAATTTATCGTATTTTACTATTCACAAAAATTAAAGTATTTCATAAAAATACAAAAAATTCACCATAACCATTTTTTGATGAGTAGAATCCAAAAATGAACCCCATTTTTCAATAATAATATTCTAAATATAATAAATTTAATTTTTAATTAAAATCATCATTTAATCACAAAATACCAACACATAAAATATATATCTTTATTTTTAAGGTGATTATATTTTATTTACACAATCACGAGTAAGGTTAACACTCATAAGGGTAATATTACTACTCATAAGGGTATGTTACTATTCATAAGGGTAAGTTACTATTCACCAAAACATAACTTGAATTAATCAGACTTCAAATACGACCCTAATTGCTATCGTGTATGACCATTCTTCGAAGTTCAAAACATACCAGAGGAAAATTTATGTTTAATGGATAGGCTATGAATTTTTCATATAAATAACCAAGTGTTGTTTCACCGAGATGCTATGATTCATGAAATTTAGGCTAGATAATAAATAGAAACAATTTAAGAGAAACATACCATAAAATGTTTTGTGTGTTATATTCTTCCCACCTTCAAAAATTTTATCCTCAAAAAGTTTCATATATATTGCTCCATAAAAACATGTGGGTGGTTCTTCTTCATAACATCCTCGGGTTACCACATTTTTCCCTTTATTTTATGGTTTCTATGAATAACCATTACTAGTCTAGTTTCTCGATTTCTCAATACTTTCTCCCTTGTTTCAAGAATCTGGATAGGCTCCTCATATTATGACAAATCAGGTTCCAACTGTATTCCATCATAGGTGGGTACATGCATTGGGTCAGGCATGTATTTATTTAACACCAACCTGTGGAACACATTATGAACTTTGGAGAAACATGGTGGAATTGCTAAATAGTAAGATACAAATTCAATTATATCTAGAATTTCAAACGGTATGATGTACCTTGGGCTCAATTTCCCTTTCTTTCTGAACTTTAAAACACCCTTCCATGGAGATACTTTTGGAAAGATGTGATCTACTATTTGAAATTCCTAATCCTTTCTCTAATTATCAGCATAACTCTTTTTACTACATTGGGATGCATTAATATGTTCCAAAATTTTCATTACCTTTGTAGTTGTCTCTTTGATAAGTTATGGGCCTATAAGTTTTCTCTCACCAACTTCATCCCAACAATTTGGAGTTCAACAAATCTTACCATATAATGATTTATATGGCACCATATTCCAGCTAGAATGGAAAATATTATTATAGGAAAATACCACCAAAGGAATGCGTTGATCCCACATACCTTGAAATTAAAGAGACCTTGATCTCAATATTTCATCCATTGTTTGAATAGTCCTTCAGACTGTCCATCAGTTTGGGGGTTATAAGAAATAGTCATCTAAATATTGGTATCCAAAGCCATCTGGAGACTTTTCCAGAATTTTGATGTAAATTGAGGATATTTATCAGAAAAAATTGATATAGGTTCACCATGAAGTCCTAAAAATTAATTAATATAAAGTCTTTCGAGGCACCCAAGTGGTAAATCCTCTCCTATAGTAAGGAAATGTGCCGATTTTGTGAGACGATCAACAATTACCCATATTTCATCATACCATCTAGGTTTCCATAAACTTCCTATAAAAAAATAAACCATAATATCATTCCATTTCCACATAGAAATAGGTAGGGGTTTCATGACCCCTCTAGGATAATTTCTCTTGAACTTCACCTGTTGAAAATCAGGACACCATAACACAATTTCAATAATTTCTCACTTAATTTTATCCTTACGTAAATTTTTCTTCATTTCTCTTTACATCTTAGTGTTACCATGGTGCATAGAAAAATTTTATTTATGAGAATAGTATAATAGTTCCCTTTTTAGCTCATGTACTGATGGAACACATAACCTCTTCCCAAATTTCATAACTCCATCCTCATACACAAAGTTTTCCAATATTCCATTGTCAACTTTTTAAATTTTATTTGGTAGATTATCATCATCAGATCGAGTTCTATATATCTTATCTAGTAATTATGGTTAAGATATCATTACAATGAGGAAAGATGTTTCCACTTCCTTAAAAATTCAAATATCCATCTGTGGTAGATCCTGGAATATAGGATCTCTCTTAATCCTCATTTAGGTCAGAGGTCCACGATCATTGCTGATTAATTCATATTCCATCTTAATTTCCATTACTGGGTGGTAGTGAATTGAACAATCATAATATTTGAGTAACCTAATATATCTCATTTTCTTCATGTTGAGTTCATTATGTATATTTTTTTTCAAACTCTTATGATTCGTATATATCTCACATCTTTCACTATAGAGATAATGTCTCCATATTTTTAGAGAAAATATTATGGCTGATAACTCAAGATCATGTGTTGGGTAATGTTTCTCATGATTCTTCAACTAACATGATTTATAAGAAATAAATTTATCATTTTTCATAAGGAATAAACCCAACACATTCTTTAATGCATCACTACATATCAAAAATCCATCATTTCTAGATGGAAGAGTCAAAATTAGAGCACTAAACTCTATTATTTTCATCTCATAAAATAATTCTATACATTGTATCTTCCATATAAACATAACCACTTTACGTGTGATCTTGGTTAGCAGGTGAGACAATCAGGAGAAATTCTGAACAAAACGCCGATAGTAACCTTCTAAGCCAATAAACCTACGTACCTGGGTTATGTTTGGTGGCATGAACCATTATTGGATTCTCGTTTTCTTTACAAGATCAAAAATGATTTCATCAATAGAGAGAACATATCCATGAAAAGAAACATATTGAATCCAAAATTCAATCTTTCTAAACTTCCCATAAAATTCATTTCATATAAGAGTTTTCAGAATAATCCAAATGTTATTCCCATTGTGTCTATATCTATTTATGTATACTAGGATATCATCAATAAATACCATGAAAAATCATCAAGATATTCCGTGAAAAATCTATTCATTAGATCCATGAAAATAGAGGGTGCATTAGTAAGTCCAAAAGGAATTACAGCAAACTGGTAATGCCCAAACCTGGTTTAAAATGTTATCTTTGGAATATATTCCTTCCTCACACATAGCTGATGATATCTAGACCGAAGGTCATTCTTTGAAAAAATATTGGGCTCCATAAAGTTGATCAAATAAATCATCAATTCGTGGAAGAGGATACTTGTTCTCTATTTTAATTGCATTGATTTCCCTGTAATCAGTGCAGAGCCTCATGGAACCATATTTCTTCTTGACAAATATGATAGGGAATCCCCAGAGAGAAGCACTATGTCAAATAAACACCTTTTCACCCAATTAAACTTGTTTTTTATTTAGATCCAATGATTCCATAGTGATAAATATATAGATAGACTTTGATATAGGACTTGCACCTTTAATTAACTCGATAAAGAAATCAGCTTCCTGCTTTGGTGGATGTCTAGGTAAATCCTTTGGAAATACATAAATGTATTCTTGAACAATAGGTACATCTTAAAATTGAAGATTTCATTCCTCACCCTTTGATATTTGGTGCTATTTATCTCCATGAATTTCATTCAGCAGAGATACTGGGGGTGGATCTTGATAAGAATAAGATGGCGAGGTTTCTTCTCTAAAGATAATGGATTCTACATCATTCTCAAAAAATGTAACTTTCTTCTTCTTTCAATAGATCTCCACATAATAATTTGATAGGAAATTCATACTTATAATTATATCAAATTAAATCATTGGTATGGTGATAAGGATAGAAACTAAATAACCTTTATGTTTCATGAGTGGGATTGATCGACACATCTTTGTTGCAACGATACATCCCGTAAAAGTTTTGAAAGAGAACTCCTTTATTAAATAAAACCATACATGTCTAATTTTCATAGAAAATTGGGAAGATATAAATGAATTCAATGATCTATAATAAAATAAATCATTTGATATGTTTTAAAAAACAATTAATGCATTTAACACCACATCATTATGAACTCCAAATTCTGTGGTATTAATTACATAGGCTTTCCCTTTATCTCTTGGCCTTTTATGCAGAATGTTTCCTTGGCGCTTAAGAAACTCATTTTCAAAGGGTACCATCTCTCTACAGTTCTAGCATTGAACATAATTTAATTTTATCTTCCCATTACATTCACTAGAACAATGTTCCTTTTCTCCTCATTTATAGAAAACTACCATTCCATTCAAGCATTTCCTAGGATGATTCTTTTTACAGTTCTCACATAATGGAAATTTATTCATTCCCTTCATTGTTAAGGGTGCTTCAACTTTTCCATGGTTATTAGAAATCATATTATTATCCTAATTTCCCAAGATAAAATTTGATCTAGAAAATTCCTTATCTATTTTGATGGAAGTTAATACAATTTCATCATATGATGAAAATGTTTGAGAATCAAGTTCCCTCAGAAGAATTGTCTTAAGAACTTCAAATAAATGATCAATATTGTTTTCTGAATCACATATCTAATATATAACATAAATATATAATATTTTGAAGGTATCCTCATACTCTGCAACACTCTCTTCTTCTAATTGATTTAGGTTATGTAATTTCATCTTCATTTCAGTTTATTGTCCAAGAAGGAAATATTTGTCAAAAAATATTTCCCTAAAAGTTCTAAATTCAAAATCTTCTATTTATTATTCCTCTGTGGTATTCTGGATCAGTACCACCATTGATCAACATCTCCATTGACACAATATACTTCCAATACTAACTTTTCATTTTCTTATAATCTTAATATAATAAATATATTTCAAGGTACTTGATCCACTACTCATCTACCATCGAATTCGTAGTCCCACTAAAATATGGGGGATTCTACTGCATGAAATGATACTATATAGGTGTGGCATGGTTATTATACACAACCTGAGTATGTTGTCCCAATATCGTCATTATCTAGTCTACACCTACACTAAATATGTTGACATGCTCAGTGGGGAGATTCCTCCATTGTCCACGAGTATTGATTCCTCTTTTTTTCTTTAGGTAGCATCACAAAACAATGGGACACACTAAATTAGGTCACAGTTTATAATTTTAAACTAGAAAAGATAATCTAAAAATTTATTCACAACTAATCTCATAATTATAATCATTTTTTATATTTACTTTTAAATCCCTTAAAATGGTTTGTAAAGAAAATGTGAATTATCCTAAGCATATAACCTGGGAGTGTTAGACTAGGTGCATAGTAAGGCTCGTTGTTCTATACCAGGATACCCCAGGTCATGCCCAAAAGTCCTTATTGGTGTTGTTAATCCTAGGTACATCTGTTATAGATCCACACCGACCTATAGTATCCAGATAGGGATGTATTTTTTGGAATACCAACATAATCCCAACATTACCAAAATTACATTATGTTCTTGTATGACTATCCTCAAATTCTAACTTAGTGTTATGTCCTCTAAAATATGTTTCCATCATATAGTTTCCAAGGTTTCTGATAAACTTCCTATGATACCAACTGTAACGCCCCAACCATAGATGTTTGGAACAATGCATTAATTATTAAATTGACATGATTAAAAAGAATGAAATCCTGATGGAACTATTAGTTTATCAGTTTTGAAGAAACTAGATACATCCTTGTAACTCATATTACATTTGGAAAGGAAAAAAAATATAATATATAAAAAACTAGTAATTTGTATCCACGAGAACTCCATAAATGGCCACCTATTCATAAACTGTTGAAGGAAAACAAATGAAAGTTGTGAGCTCAAATTATCTATAAGGGTTACAAATTGAAAAAGCATGAATCGATAATAATTGAAAAATAATCAAATTGGCATAGTCAATATGGCATGGTGAATAAATGAAAAACACACGCCATTTGTAACAAAAAGAGATTTTATAAGATATATTCTTTTTAATTTATTTCATATCTTCTTTTGTACGCAACACCAAGATTATCTTGCTCTATACGCAACACCGTATTAGCTTGCAGTATATGAAACACTAATCTTGGATCGTGTTACACACAATTTCATGTTTGTTTGATAGTAGTTATTCTATGAAAAATTGAGTGTATATATATATATATATTCAATGTATAAGTGAAATATGGTTGGATTTTGTTATACGAAACAAAAAAGGAGTCGTGCACTACACGCAACCCTGACTTGGCTTGCATTACGCACAATCACGACCTTCCTCGATAGCGTGTGTTGTACGCAATACCGGATTTTACTAAACAACGGTATATTATTATAATATTATTATGATCTATCCATTATGAAAAGTATTAACTAAATTTTTAATTTTATAACATTATTATTCATCTTACACATTTTCTATAACGTGGTATAAGAACAAAATAAAATATTCGGGTAAATTAAGTATTTTTAAAAAAATGCAGTTTTGCCGCCTTTTGATGGCGCACCCAATTTAAATCTAGTTTTTAACATGTTTATAAGTTCAATTTTAAAAAATAAAATTCTTATTTGGAATCAAGATATTAAAATTTACTTTGGATAAATTTTTCATATTGTTCTGATAACTTTCATATTTTAATGAATAATAAAAACATGCTATATTTTAATTAAAAACAAATTTTTTCATCGTTATAATTGATGTGGTTAAATTATAATATTGAATGGTTTTAAAGTACAAATTGAATATATTTTTACCATTTAATATAATTTATGTCATTAGCATCGATTTTACATTGAATTTGTAGGTTTAATCAATTCAATCTTTTGCAATGTTTTAAACAAAAACCCATTTTCTTTCGACAACGGGATTAATTTTAATTTAATTTCTAAAACTTCTGTGTATTGAATTTGGAAAAATAGATTCAATATTTGGAATCAGTGGGTCCAAATTATATTAATAGGCTACCTTTTATTTTTGGGCATTATGAATAGTAACTACGGTAAATTTTATTTACCGTAGTAAAAGGTAAATCGAGTATTTAAGGGTAAATATAATATTATAAAATTACCCTAACACTTGTCTTAATATAGTTGGATGATTATATTTCGTCTTAAGTCATATTTGGGTCGAAATGGAATCCATTAGAACCCACTTGGAGGTGATTAAGACCTTTAGTTTATTTTATTTAAAGGAAAGTGAAATATGTCTCACTCAAACTTTAATAATTAAAGTATTTCTAATATAAGGTTATATAGAATATAAATTCGGTTATAAATACTCATTTTAAAGATAATTTTTTTTATTTATCATGGTAATTTATTTGTAATTTTTAAGAGTTATTTAATTACCTTATTATCTTATACATTAATGATGCAGAAATTATTTATTTAGTAAAAATATCAATAATATTGTTTTTATTGAAATAGTAATACATATTAAAGTGCTCAAAAACCTGACCAAAACTTATTTTTAGTATATATATACACCATAATCATTCAATGACCGAATATATAACCGTTTGGAGTCTTATAAAAGTGATTATGACCCTTATATTAGTTTATTTTATATAATGTCAAAGTTGTCACCTTCATAATTTAATAAATATAACATTTTAAAATTTTGGTGTATCAGAAGATAAATCCGACTAAATGTATTATTTTGAATAGTATAAGATTTATCTTCATCCTAGTATTTTATTTTTAATTTTTATACAAAAAATAAGTATATTTAATAATTATACAAAAATGTTGTACTAATTATTTTATTAAGAGAAATATGAAATAAATGGTTTTACAAATAGTAAAATAAATATTATATGTACTATTTAATGTGCTCCACTAATTTTATAGATTACTATGACATGTTAGGAACCTATAAAATATTTTATTTCGAATATATCCTCTGTGTGGAATTTATTTAAATTCAAATAATTGAATAGTGTCAAAATTGAAACTATTGTTATTTTATAAAAATAACATTCTATTAAATTTTTTAAAAATCAAAAAAAATATTTAAAAATTATAAATTGAAATTTATATAGTCTAAAATGACATAAAGTATCTAATTATGGATAATTAATAGCACATAAGTAATGATATATAAAAATTTTTATTTTTGAATCTTATTATCACAAATAAAATTTAATAGATTAATTAAGGATAAATCAAGTAGATAATGTTTAAAATAAATTCCCTACATGTCTAAATTTTATTGGTTGATGCGATTACAACACTATATAATCTAATCTTCGAATATGAGTTACTTTTGGGGGGTTTTAAGTGGGGTTATATTTATTATAAATTAATATTTTTAATATTTCCAAAGGTGGCCCTCTCCTCCCTTATAAAAAGGGAACCCCTTCCCACTTCTCTTCACACCCTTTTGATCCTTGAATATTGGACAACCCCTTCCCATTTCTCTTCTCCACTTTCCTAGAAACATTCTGGAGGTTTTGGTCTTCTCAAAAGACCAACTCTACTTTCTTAAGAGGAAGCATAAAGGAGGTGCATCAAAGAAGAGGTAATCTCTTCTTCCGATTTTCTCATGTTTCTTTTTTCTTCTTCTACTTCTTCTTCTTTAGTTGTATCATTATAAAGTAATAAAATAAGTATTACTTATATACTTATATGTTATTATAAATATGAAACAACCCTATTTCACATTTTATCCATCCTACGGAAAACTAAATCACCACGCGTGCGTACGTACGGAATACCGTCTCCACGCCGTTGTGTAATCTGTTTTCAACCACAACCTTAATTGGATGGATATAATGGTGTAAATAAATAACTATATATTATTATTGTAAAGTTATATTGATTCTGAAATATTATAAATACATTTCAATACAATTCCACGATCATGGGAATGCTATCATCGCTCATGCGTATGTACGGACTATCGTCTCCACGGCGCGATGAGATTCATTCTCCATGTTAACTATTCATGAATGATTATAAAGTATATATAATGAATAATAATAAAACATATGACCTAATAATAATAATGGATTTATGTATATATATATTTATGTCACCTACTTAATTCCATTCAATTCAATAAGGGAATGAAAACAGCGTTCATGCGTACGTACGACCTACCGTCTCCATGAACGGTGTATTTCATTCCATTTATCGATCTATCATATATATTTATATACTGAGTATATATTATATATAAATCATGTTTTACATTCTGTAATTAAGTAAATAAGGATATGAGTAATGATATCATGAATTAAAAATAGAAACATGTACGATAAATGAAATGATTTTACCCAAAATGCTGCTTTAACATGGAATTTACAAATGAACAGGTAATATAAAGTCATAAGTGAACCATTTATGACATCATAACAATGAATATGATTCTGTAATAAGTCAATGACATTATTTAAATCATTATACAGGATGTTCGTATACATACGAAGCTTGTCGGACCTAAGGTAAGGGATAATGTTGCAATCTCAATTGTTTTCTATCTGAGATTTCTTATATGTAAGTATTTATTGGGGTTATATTTATCTTCCATGTACAAGTTTTATAAAAATGTTTTCATTTATTTTTAAAGACCTTTTTACCCATTTTTAAAATTTACCACATGTTATGAAATGAATCTTACTTTTTTTTACCACACGGGGAACTTTTTTGATTTTTCCGGAAAAAGTACGAGAAGAATGTTTTTTTAACTTATACGGCATGAACGGATTTTTATGGTTTCATAACAACTTATTTTCATGAAGATTACTATATAATATTTCATTAATATTTTAAAAAAAATCCTCTTCTGTTAAAATTTCATGGCATTTTGTGAAAAGAAAATGATTTTGAATAAGAAAGGATATTTTCCTCAAGAATTTATTTCAAGGGTTTTATCAAAACCATTTTCCATCTAAGATGACATTATTTCATATGTGTATGTTTCAAGTATAATGTCTCTATGATTTATATGGTTTAACTTCTCTTATGATGAAATGATATCCATTTGTTTTATATGGATTATGTTATGATGAGATTATGTTTATAAACCCCATTTTAATCCTTGGGTTATGATGAATGATTTATGTTTATGTTGTGGCACACGTAAGAATGATTTCATTATGAGATGTGTGGGACCTATATCTCCCTCCAATGGATTGGGTAAAAATTTATATCTCATGAGATAGACAAGGATGGAACGGTAAGTTAATCCGGTTCAGTGATACAGGACTAGAACGAGTAGTGAACTCGATTCAGAAAGGGACTTTGTTCACTCAAATGGTCTTGGAAGCAATGACTTGGATACTAAGTAAATCATAACAAGTTATGAATGGTTGCCACAATTACTTGTTTTATTCCCATACTATTTTATCATGATTGATGTTCCTTTATGATCTATGCCTTGTGTACTTCCAAGATTTATGTCGTTGCACATGATTTTGATATTTATATTTTATGTTCAAGTTTTTGCATTCAAGTGTTTATGGATTTTTTTATCTTCTCTATGCTTACCCTTACTGAGCATTTGAGATCACCCTTTATATGTTTTCTTTTTTCCCCAAGATTTAAAGAAAGGTTTTAGGTAAGAAAAGAAAAGGGTAAGATATTTATGGGAGATGTTGAAGATCGTTCACCATGATTAGAAGATTATTTTCAAAGTTTCCAAAGACTCTAAACTATTATGATCCTTGTGTGTTTGTTTTAATTATGTATTAAGTACTCTAAAAAATTAATGTAATGTTAATGTAATTCAAGATTTGGGTCTCCATAGTTGGTATCATAGGAAAGGTTTAGTCAACCTTTGGAAACAAGGATGCGAGAACTTTAGTGAGATCCCTAGAGATATTTCTAAGGTATATCTAGGGATGTACCTAAGGTTAATTATAAGTATAGGTTATAGTCCTAGAATTATGGTAACGATCATATAATTTAACCTAAGATGTTAGATATTGAAGGTTATCCCCATTGATTATGATTTTGGCCTCTCAAACTATTCTTTTTGGGTTTTAGAAAATGGCTGGAGACAGGAAGATTCACGATAATGGATGATATTATGGACAATGGAATGATATTCTTCATGATCAAGAAAATGAAATGGGAAATATCATTATTATGCCTAATCATAAATCTCATAATATGGTCAATAATCTCAACTTTGGTATGTTTCCCAACTCATATAATAAGAGAAATTTGGAGTTTGATGATGATCATAGAGGAATGAAAGTTCAATTTCCCTCATGTAAATCATGTGGGAAGAGGCATGAAGGAGAATGTTTCAAAGGAACTAGAATATGATTTGGGTGCGGAAAATAAGGACACAATTCCAGTAAGTGCAAAGGAAAAGGTTCGGTTAACACCATGGAGATGGATAATGGTATTGCTACGACATCAACAATGATGAGATGTTTTAAATTTGGAATGTATGGGCATTATGAAAACCAATTCCCTAAGGGATAATCTCATGAAGAGAATCAGCATGTTCATATGGGTAATACTTATATGGATGATGAGGAGGAGACAACAAATGATATATGAGATGAAAGAAGTGTTGAAGCTCAGTATGTTGTTTAAGAAAGTAGTGGAATGATTTTATGTTTATCAAGAGTTATGTTGTATAGTTAATGGTACTATGGAATAAAGAAAAAATATAAGGATTGTTACACTATTGCCTTTTCTTGAGTTTTGAAAGTATATGATGAATGGTACCGGTAACCATGAAAGGTTATTCAAATATTTTTGGAAGGTAGATGATATGTACATAATGAAAGGATAAGGAGATAATGAGTTGTTTGATAGTATTAATGAGATCATGACTGATATAAGGACTAAGTGATATCACGGTTTGAGTATATAGAATTTTTGGATTTTTTTATGTGGAAAGAGTTAACTTTTGACAACATTCATGTTTTCACTAAGATTCAATGGGTACTCATTTTTCAAGAGAATACACGATTAAGGTATTCACATGTTTGGAATGTGACCAACAAGATATATCTTATATGGGGGATAAATGATGGTATTCACGTACTTGTTATGTGACCTCTCAAGTAATCATTTTCTTTACACTATGACATTGGACAGAAGTAATTTCGATAAGCTTAACGGTTGGAATGGATTAAGTTGGAGATCAAATAGAATTGTTTAAGGCTAGAATTTTTTTTTGATATTATTTATGGATTGTTATAATAATGTAGTTTTAGAAAAAGTACAACCTGTAGGACGGGTGACAACCCGTCGCGCCGGAAAAGGCTGTGGGAATCGAACCCACAACTGAAGTGTGCCAGGACTTTATCACCTACCACTGGCCTACAGGAAGTCCCTGGTTAGTAGAAACACGTTTTATTTTATTAAGCGGCATGATAGATGAAGTATAAGTCCATTTTTGGAATCATATACGATTAACAACACCATAGATGGACTTATGTATATTTGATAACTTTTTCAAACCTTTTGTTTGAAACAGATGGAATGACTCATCATTCTATCACATGATCTGCTACCACTTCACGAATGACAAATTAAACTTCATTTCTTTTGGAGATGAAGTGGAAATTGTTCAAGGCACGAACAACAGTGATATTGTACCAAAATCAAGTAAGTATTTATTTTGATTCGAAAATTCTTCATCATTTGGGAAATGAACTTGAAAACCAAAAAAAATGTTGTCCTAGTGCCTTCATATCTAATGAATCAGATGGTAACTTAGAACATCACAAATTTATGTCTTTGTGATTGTTGGATTTTTCATAGTCATGTTTTCTACCACTCTCCATCAGAACATGGTGGTTAGATTTTTCTTCCATATCCATATTTTCACCTATGTTCTCCTATATGGGAACCCAATGATGAGTTACTTTGGGTAATCGTTACATTTCATACTTTAGTTTTAAAAATTATGTTTTAGTATTCCTTTTTACGATGTGGGTTTCTATGAATAGTAAACGATTTATAACCCCGACGAATTTCGAGGGTGAAATTCATTTTAAGGGGGGTAGAATGTAAAAACCCGAGATTTTATAAGATATATTCTTTTTAATTTCTTTCATATCTTCTGTTGTACGCTACATCAAGATTATCTTGCTCTATACGCAACACCGTATTAGCTTGCAATATACGCAACACTAATCTTTGATCGTGTTACACACAATTTCATGTTTGTTTGATAGTAGTTATTCTACGCAACATTGAGTGTGTATATATATATATATATATTCAATGTATAAGTGAAATATGGTTGGATTTTGTTATACGCAACAACAAAGGAGTCGTGGACTACACGCAACCCTGACTTGGCTTGCATTACATGCAATCACGACCTCCTCGATAGCGTGTGTTGTACGCAATATCGGGTTTTACGAAACAACGAAATATTATTATGAACTATCCGTTATGAATATTATTAACTAAATTTTTAATTTTATAACATTATTATTATTCTTACTCATTTTTTAGAACGTGGTATAAGAACAAAATAAATTTTTAGGGTAAAATAAGTATTTTTAAAAAAATGTAGTTTTACCACCTTTTGATGGTGCACTCACTTTAAATCTGGGTTTTAACATGTTTATAAGTTCAATTTGATAAAATAAAATTCTTATTTGGAATCAAGATATTAAAATTTAATTTGGATAAAGTTTTCATATTGTTCTGATAACTTTCATATTTTAATGAATAGTAAAAACACGCTGTATTTTAATTAAAAACAACTTTTATCATCGTAATAATTTATGTGGTTAAATTATAATATTGAATGGTTTAAAAGTATATATTTAATATATTATTACCATTTAATATAATTTATGTCATTAGCATTGATTTTACATTTAATTTGTAAGTTAAATCAATTCAATATTTTTCAATGTTTTAAACAAAAACCCGTTTTCTTTCGACAACGGGATTAATTTTAATTTAATTTCTGCAACTTCTGTGTATTGAATTTGGAAAAATAGATTCCATATTTTGAGTCAGTGGGTCCAAATTATATTAATAGACTACATTTTATTTTTGGGCATTATGAATAGTAACAACGGTAAATTTTATTTACCATAGTAAAAGGTAAATCGAGTAATTAAGGGTAAATATAATATTATACAATTACCCTAACACTTTTCTTAAGATAGTTGGATGATTATATTTAGTATAAAGTCATATTTGGGTCGAAATGGAATCCATTAGAACCCACTTGGAGGTGATTAAGACCTTTAGTTTATTTTATTTAAAGGAAAGTGAAATATGTCTCACTCAAACTTTAATAATTAATGTCTTTTAATATAAGGTTATATAGAATATAAATTCGGATATAAATACTCATTTGAAAGCTAATATGTTTTTATTTATCATGGTAATTTATTTGTAATTTTTAAGAGTTATTTAATTACCTTATTATCTTATACATTAATGATGCAGAAATTATTTATTTAGTAAAAAAAGCAATAATATTGTTTTTATTGAAATAGTAATACATATTAAAGTGCGCCAAAACTGGAACAAAACTTATTGGTAATATATATATACACCATAAGAATCCAATGACCGAATATATGACCGTTTGAAGTCTTATAAAAGTGATTATGACACTTATATTATTTTATTTTATATAATGTCAAACTTGTCACCTTCATAATTTAATAAATATAAAATTTTACAATTTGGGTGTTTTAGAAGATAAATCTGAATAAATGTATTATTATGAATGATATAAGATTTATATTCATCCTAGTATTTTATTTTTAATTTTTATACAACAAATAAGTATATTTAATAATTATAAACAAATGTTGTAGTAATTATTTTATTAAGAGAAATATCAAATAAATGGTTTTAGAAATAGTAAAATAAATATTATATGAACTATTTAATGTGTTCCACTAATTTTCTAGAGTACTATGACATGTTAGGAACCTATTAAATATTTTATTTCTAATATATCATCTGTGTGAAATTTATTTAAATTCAAATAAATGAATAGTGTCAAAATTGACACTATTGTTATTTTATAAAAATAACATTTTATTAAATTGTTTAAAAATCACAAAAATATTTAAAAATTATAAATTGAAATTTATATAGTCTAAAATGTAATAAATTATATAATTATGGATAATTCACAGCACATATGTAATTATTTATAACAATATATAATTTAGAATCATATTATCACAGATAACATTTAATAGATTAATTAAGGATAAATCAAGTTGATAATGTTTAAAATAAATTCCCTACATGTCTAAATTTTACTGGTTGATGGGATTACAACTCTATCTCATATAATATTTTAATATGAGTTACTTTTGGTGGTTTTTAAGTGGTCTTAGATTTATTATAAATTAATATTTTTAATATTTCTAAAGGTGCCCCTCTCCTCCATTATAAAAAGTGAACCCCATCCCACTTCACTTAACACCCTTTTGAGCCTTGACACTCGACCAAACCCTACCCATTTCTCTTCTCCACTTCCCTAGAAACATTCTGGAGGTTCTGGTCTTCTCAAAAGACCAACTCTACTTCCTTAAGAGGAATCTTAAAGGAGGTGCGTCAAAGAAGTGGTAATCTCTTCTTCCGATTTTCTCATGTTTCTTTCTTCTTCTTCTACTTTTCTTATTTATTTGTCTCATTATAATGTAATATCATCAGTATTACATTTATACTGATAATTTATTATAAATATGAAACAACCTTTTTCACCTTCTATCCATCCTATAGAAAACAAAATCACCACGCGTGCGTACGTACAGAATACCGTCTCCACGCAGTGGTGTAATCTGTTTTCCACCACAACCTTACTTGGATGGATATAATGGTGTAAATAAATAACTATATATGATTATTATAAAGTTATATTGATTCTGAAGTATTATACATACACTTTAATAAAATTCCATGATCATGGGAATGATATCATCGCTCGTGCGTACGTACGGAATACCGTCTGCACGACACGATGAGATTCATTCTCCGTGTTAACCATTGATGAATGATTATAAAGTATATATAATTAATAATAATGAAACATATGACATAATAATAATACTGGATTTATGTATATATATATGTATGTCATCTACTTAATTCCATTCAATTCAATAAGGAAACGAAAACATCGTTCTTGCGTATGTACGACCTACCGTCTCCATGAACGGTGTATTTCATTCCATTTATCGATCTATCATATATATTTATATACTGAGTATATATTATATATAAATCATGTTTTAAATTATGGAATTAAGTAAATAAGGATATGAGTAATAATATCAAGAATGACAAATCGAAACATGTACGATAAATGAAACGATTTTACCCAAAACGCTGCTTTAACATGGACTTTACAAAAGAACGGGTAATATAATGTCATAAGTGAACCATTTATGACATCATAACAATGAATATGATTCTGTAATAAGTAAATGACATTATTTAAATCATTATACAGGAGTTTCAGATACGTACGAAGCATATCAGAACTAAGATAAGGGATAATGTTGCAATCTCAATTATTTTCTATTCGAGATTGCTTATACGTAAGTATTTTCTGGGGTTATATTTATCATCCATGTACAAGTTTTATAAAAATGTTTTCATGTATTTTTAATTTCCTTTTTACCCATTTTTGAAATTTACGACATGTTATGAAAGGAATCTTACTTTGTTTTTTACCACATGGGTAACTTTTTTTAATTTTCTGGGAAAAGTACGAGAAGAATGTTTTTTAACTTATACAGTATTAAAGGATTTTTATGGTTTCATAACACCTTATTTTCATGAATTTTACTATACAAGATTTCATGAATATTTTCAACAAAATCCTCTTATTTTAAAATTGTAGGGAATTTTGTGAAAAGAAAATGATTTTGAATAAGAAAGGATATTTTCCTCAAGTATTTATTTCAAGGGTTTTATCAAAACCATTTTCCATCTAAGATGACATTATTTCATATGTTTATGTTTAAAGTATAATGTCTCTATGATTTATATGGTTTCACTTCTCTTATGATGAAATCATATCCATTTTTTTATATGTATTATGTTATGATGGGATTATGTTTATGAAACCCATTTTATTCCCTGGGTTATGATGAATGATTTATGTTTATGTTGTGGAACACATAAGAATGATTTAATTATGAGATGGTGGGACCTATATATCCCTCCAATGCATTGGGTAAAGATTTATATCTCATGATATAGACATGGCTGGAATGGTAAGTTAATCCGGTTTAGTGATACAGGACTGGAATGAGGAGTGAACTCGATTCAGAAAGGGACTTTGTCCACTAAGATGGTCTTGGCAGCAATGCCTTGGCTACTATGGAAATCATAAAATGTTCTGAATGGTTTCCACAATTACATGTTTTATTCCCATACTATTTTATCATGATTGATGTTCCATTATGATCTATGCCTTGTGTACCTCCAAGATTTATGTCATTGCTCATGATTTTGATGTTTAGATTTTATGTTCAAGTTTTTTCATTCAAATGCTTATGGATTGATTTATGTTTTCTATGATTACCCTTAATGAGCATTTGATCTCACCCTTTATATGTTTTCTTTTCCCCATGATTTAAAGAAAGGTTTTAGGAATGAAAACATAAGGGGAAGATATTTATGGGAGATGTTGAAGATCGTTCACCATGATTAGAAGATTATTTTCCGAGTTTCCAAAGACACTAAACTATTACGATGCTTGTGTGTCTGTTTTCGTTATGTATCAAGTACTCCGCAAAAGTAATGTAATGTCCATGTAAGTAAATATTTGGGTCTCTACAGTTGGTATCAGAGGAAAGGTTTAGTCAACCTTTTGAAACAAGGATGCGAGAACTTTAGTGAGATCCCTAGAGATATTTCTAATGTATGTCTAGGGATGTCCCTAAGGTTAAGTATAATTATAGTTTATTGTCCTAGAATTATGGTAACGATCATAGAATCTAACCTAAGATGTTAGATATTGAAGGTTATCCCCATTGATTGTGATTTTGGCCTCTCACACTATTCTTTTTGGGTTTTAGAGAATGGCTGGAAACAGGATGATTCATGATAATGGAGGATATGATGGAGAATGGAATGATATTATTCATGATCAGGAAAATGAAATGGGAAACATTGTTATTATGCCTAATCAAAAATCTCATAATATGATCAATAATCACAACTTTGGTAAGTTTCCCAACTCAGATAATAAGAGAAAGGTGGAGTTTCATGATGATCATAGAGGAAAGACAGTTCAATTCCCCTCATGTAAATCATGTGGGAAGAGGCATCAAGGAGAATGTTTCAAAGGAACTGGACAATGCTCTGGGTGAGGAAAACCTGGACACAAATCCAGTAAGTGCAAAGAAATGTTCAGTTAACACCATGGAGAAGGATAATGGTATTACTACGACATCAACAATTATTAGATGTTTTAAATGTGGAATGTATGGGAATTATGCAAACCAATGACCTAAGGGAAAATATCATGAAGAGAATCAGCATGGTCATATGGGTAGTACTTATGTGGATGATGATGAGGAGACTACAAATGATATATGAGATGAAAGAAGTGTTGAAGCTCAGTCAATTGTTTAAGAAGGTAGTGGAATGATTGTTTGTTTATAAATAGTTATGTTGTATAGTTAATGGTAATATGGAATAAAGAAAAAATCTAAGGATTGTTACACTATTTAATTTGCTTGAGTTTTGAAAGTATATGATGAATGGTACCGGTAACCATGAAAGGTTATTCAAATATTTTTGGAAGGTAGATGATATGTGCATAATGTAAGGATAAGGAGATAATGAGTTGTTTGATAGTATTAATGAGCTCATGACTGATATAAGGACTAAGTGATATCATGGTTTGAGTATATGGAATTTTTGGAATTTTTTATGTGGAAAGAGTTAACTTTGGACAACATTCATGTTTTCACTAAGATTCAATGTGTATTAATTTTTCAAGAGAATACACGATTAAGGTATTCACATGTTTGGAATGTGACCAACATGATATATCTTATATGGGGGATAAATGATGGTATTCATGTGCTTGTTATGTGACCTCTCAAGTAATCATTTTCTTTACACTATGAGATTGGACAGAAGTAATTTGGATAAGCTTAACGTTTGGAATGGATTAAGTTGGACATCAGATAGAATTGTTTAAGGCTAGAATTTTTTTTCAATATTATTTATGGATTGTTATAATAATGTAGTTTTAGAAAAAGTATAACCTGCAGGACGGGTGACAACCTGTTTCATCAGACAAGGCTGTGGGAATCGAACCCACCACTGAAGTGCGCCAGGCCTTTATCACCTACCACTGGCCTACAGGAAGTACCTGGTTAGTAGAAACAAGTTTTATTTTATTAAGCGGTATGATAGATGAAGTATAAGTCCATTTTTGGAATCATATATGATTAACCACACCATAGATGGACTTATGTATATTTGATAACTTTTTCAAACCTTTTGTTCGAAACAGATGGAAGGACTCATCATTCTATCACATGATCTGCTAACACTTCACGAATTTCAAATTCAAGTTCATTTATTTAGGAGATGAAGTGGAAATTTTTCAAGGCACGAACAACAGTGATATTGTACCAAAATCATGTAAGTATTTCTTTTGATTCGAAAATTCTAAAATCATTAGGGAAATGAACTTGAAAACCAAAAAAACTTTTGTCCTAGTGCCTTCATATCTAATGATTCAGATGGTACCTTAGAACATAACAAATTTATGTCTTTGTGATTGTTGGCTTTTTCATAGTAATGTTCTCTACCACTTTCCATCAGAACTTGATGGTTAGATTTTTCTTCCATGTCCATATTTTCACATATGTTCTCTTATATGGAAACCTAATGATGAGTTACTTTGGGTAATCGTTACATTTCATACTTTAGTTTTTAAAATAACGTTTTTTTATTCCTTTTTATGATGTGGATTTCTATGAATAGTAAATGGTTTATAATCCTGACAAATTTTGAGGGAGAAATTAATTTTAAGGGGGGTGGAATGTAACAACCTAAGATTTTATAAGATATATTCTTTTTAATTTCTTTCATATCTTCTGTTGTATGCTACACCAGGATTATCTTTCTCTATACGCAACACCGTATTAGCTTGCAATATACGCAACACTAATCTTGGATCGTGTTACACACAATTTCATGTTTGTTTGATAGTAGTTATTCTACGCAACATTGAGTGTATATATATATATATTCAATGTATAAGTGAAATATGGTTTTATTTTGTTATATTAAACAACAAAGGAGTCGTGCACTACACGCAACCCTGACTTGGATTGCATTACACACAATCGCGACCTTCCTCGATAGCGTGTGTTGTACGCTATACCAGGTTTTACTAAACAACTATATATTATTATAATATTTTTATGAACTAGCCATTATTAATAGTATTAACTAAATTTTTAATTTTATAACAATATTATTCATCTTACACATATTTTAGAACATGGTATAAGAATAAAATAAAATTTTTGTGTAAAATAAGTATTTTTCAAAAAATGCAGTTTTGCCACCTTTTGGTGGTGCACCTACTTTAAATCTAGTTTTTAACATGTTTATAAGTTAAATTTGATATAATAAAATTCTTTTTTGGAATAAAGATATTAAAATTTACTTTGGATAAAATTTTCATATTGTTCTGATAACTTTCATATTTTAATGAATGGTAAAAACACGCTATATTTTAATTAAAAACAACTTTTTTCATCGTAATACTTTATGTGGTTAAATTATAATATTGAATGGTTTTAAAGTATAAATTGAATATATTTTTACCATTTAATATAATTTATGTCATTATCATTGATTTTACATTGAATTCATAGGTTAAATCAATTCAATCTTTTGCAATGTTTTAAACAAAAACCCGTTTTCTTTCGACAACGAGATTAATTTTAATTTAATTTCTGCAATTTCTGTGTATTGAATTTGGAAAAATGGATTCCATATTTGGAATCAGTGGGTCCAAATTATATTAATTGACTACTTTTTATTTTTGGGCATTATGAATAGTAACTACGATAAATTTTATTTACCATAGTAAAAGGTAAATCGAGTAATTAAGGGTAAATATAATATTATAAAATTACCCTAACACTTGTCTTAATAAAATTGGATGATTTTATTTTGTCTTAAGTCATATTTGGGTCGAAATGGAATCCATTAGAACCCACTTAGAGGTGATTAATACCTTTAGTTTATAAATAGAAATTTATATAGTCGAAAATTTCATAAATTATCTTATTATTGATAATTCACAGTACATATGTAATAATTTATATAAATTTAAAATTTTGAATCTTATTATCACAAATAAAATTTAATAGATTAATTAAGGATAAATCAAGTTGATAATGTTTAAAATAAATTCCCTACATTTCTAAATTTTATTGGTTGATGAGATTACAACCCAATCTCATTTAATTTTAGAATATGAGTTATTTTTGGTGGTTTTAAGTGGGGTTAGATTTAATATAAATTAATATTTTTAATATTTCCAAAGGTACCCCTCTCCTCCCTTATAAAAAGGGAACCCCTTCCCACTTCTCTTCACACCCTTTTGAGCCTTGAAGCTCGGGAAACCCCTGCCCATTTCTCTTCTCCACTTACCTAGAAACATTTTGGAGGTTCTGGTCTTCTCAAAAGACCAACTCTACTTCCTTAAGAGGAAGCTTAAAGGAGGTGCGTCAAAGAAGAGGTAATCTCTTCTTCCGATTTTCTCATGTTTCTTTCTTCTTCTTCTACTTATTCTTCTTCAGTTGTCTCATTATAAAGTAATAACATCAGTATTACTTATATACTAATATGTTATTATAAATATGAAACAACCCTATTTCACCTTCTATCCATCCTACGGAAAACGAAATCACCACACGTGCGTACATACGGAATACCATCTCCATGCCGTGGTGTAATCTGTTTTCACCCACCACCTTACTTGGATGGGTATAATGGTGTAAATAAATAACTATATACGATTATTGTAAAGTTATATTGATTCTGAAATATTATACATACACTTCAATACAATTCCACGATCATGGGAATGATGTCATCGCTCATGCGTATGTACGAACTACCATCTCCACGGCACGATGAGATTCATCCTCCAAGTTAACTATTCATGAATGATTTTAAAGTATATACAGTGAATAATAATGAAACATATGACATAATACTAATACATTATTTATGTATATATATATGTATGTCATCTACATAATTCCTTTCAATTCAATAAGGAAACGAAAACAACATTCATGCGTACGTACGGTCTACCATCTACATGAACAGTTTATTTCATTCCATTTATCAATCTGTCATATATATTTATTTACGGAGTAGATGTTATATATAAATCATGTTTTACATTCTGGAATTAAGTAAATAAATATATGAGTAATAATATCAAGAATGAAAAATCGAAACACGTACGATAAATGAAACGATTTTACCCAAAACTCTGCTTTAACATAGAATTTACAAAATAAAGGGTAATATAAAGTCATAAGTGAACCATTTATGACACCATAATAGTGAATATGATTTTTTAATAAGTCAATGAAATTATTTAAATTATTATACAGGAGGTTCAGATACGTACGAAGCATATCGGACCTAAGGTAAGGGATAATGTTGCAATCTCAATTGTTTTCTATCCAAGATTGCTTATACGTAAGTATTTACTGGGGTAATATTTATCATCCATGTAAAGGTTTTATAAAAACTTTTTCATGTATTTTTAATGTCCTTTTTACCCATTTTTGAAATTTACCTCATGTTATGAATGGAATCTTAATTTTTTTACCACACTGGGAACTTTTTTGACATTTCCGGTAAAAGTACGAGAATAATGTTTTTTTAAATTATACGGAATGAATGGATTATTATGGTTTCATAACACCTTATTTTCATGAAGGTTACTCTACAATATTTCATGAATATTTTCAACAAAATCCTCTTCTTTTAAAATTGCGTGGAATTTTGTGAAAAGAAAATGATTTTGAATAAGAAAGGATATTTTCCTCAAGAATTTATTTCAAGGGTTTTATCAAAACCATTTTCCATCTAAGATGACATTATTTCATATGTGTATGTTTAAAGTATAAGGTCTCTATAATTTATATGGTTTCACTTCTATTATTATGAAATGATATCAATTTTTTTATATGGATTATGTTATGAGGGGATTATATTTATGAAACCCATTTTATTCCTTGGGTTATGATGAATGATTTATGTTTATGTTGTGGAATACATAAGAATGATTTCATTATGAGATGGGTGGGACCTATATCTCCCTCCAATGAATTGGGTAAAGATTTATATCTCATGAGATAGACATGGATGGAATGGTAAGTTAATCCAGTTCAGTGATACAGGACTGGAACGAGGAGTGAACTCGATTCCGAAAGAGACTTTATTCACTAAGAAGTTCTTGGCATCAATTCCTTGGATAATATGGAAATCATAACAAGTGCTGAATGGTTTCCACAATTAAATGTTTTATTCCCATACTATTTTATCATGATTGATCTTCCTTTATGATCTATGACTTGTGTACTTCCAAGATTTATGTCGTTGCTCATGATTTTGATGTTTAGATTTTATGTTCAAGTTTTTTCATTCAAATGTTTATGGATTGTTTTATGTTCTCTATGCTTACCCTTACTGAGCATTTGAATTCACCCTTTATATGTTTTCTTTTCCCCAGGATTTAAAGAAAGATTTTAGGTACGAAAACAGAAGGGGAAGATCTTTATGGGTGATGTTGAATATTGTTCACCATAATTAGAAGATTATATTCCAAGTTTCCAAAGACACTAAACTATTATGATCCTTGTGTGTCTGTTTTCGTTATGTATCAAGTATTCCGCAAAAGTAATGTAATGTCCATGTATGTCAAGCTTTGGGTCTCTACACCATTAATAAACTGAGAATGGAAATACATCCATAGATTTTTTCATAGTGAAAGTCTAATAAATAGTAATAACTAAAAATGAATAAAGATAATGATTTTTAAATCGATGTCACGTATCTAGCACATGATACCACTATAGCACTGAAATGGTTTATGTTTGTGGGTAGATACCCATCTGATTTTGTTTTGGAAACAAACTCAAAGGTTATTTCGCCAAGTAACTTGTCTCTTAAGACCTGTCGATTCATCTAGGGGATATAGCTGGCCCCTACCATAATTTAATGTCCAAATAATTCTCTATAGATATATTTAATACAAGAAAAATATTCCTCCTCAATATCCGTATAGAGTAGAGGATACAGATTCATCAAAATCTCCATAGTTAAAACAATATTCCAAATAAAAACCGTTTGTAAAATGTTATACGGCTTAAGGAAAAAATAATATCCATGAAACCATTATAAGGATATATAATATATTTACATTTTCAAATGAAAAATTATCTCAAACGGTATGCAGGTACACCACATAAGAATGATTAGGTGCATAATACCAAGTAAATCACAATGAAATGGAATCTGAAACACAATCCCTTATAACATTGTAACCAATCGAGTTAATAATAATCAAGTGATTCACTAAATACCATGAATATAAATATAATAATGATATTATATATCAAATTGATGTATACATACACCACATAGAAGAAATAAGTTGCAAACAATGGAAATATCATGGAAATGAAAGTGAGATGAGAAACCCCTTACCCTATACCTAAAGGTGTTCTCGATTGATCTTAATTACTTGAATAATCATATTTATCTCAATTGATTAATAATTCAAAACCCTCATCTATATGTAATTTATTTATTATAACTTTATTAGGTTCATTCTTTTCATTTTTTCTAGGTTTAATAGGTTCAATTTTATTGTTTAGGATGCATTTTCTTCCTTGGTTTACATGATTGGTTTACTTGTATTCATGAATGGATGTTCATTAGAAATGTGTTTAATAATCCATAATTGATAATAAATATTATTAGTGACATTAAAAATCTATAAATTATTTTATTTGGATTTGGGTATGTACCATGAGGATGACTCATTAGATAAAAGTTAATAATAAATGCTTTGATTAACATGAAAGTTTTGTGCATAATGACCTTGTTTTGTATTATTATTAAATATTATTGGTGAGTAAGGATTCCATAACATTGAATAATATAAAATAAATATTTTATAATATTTTTCAATCATTATAAACTTTTAATTACTAGGCATGAGTAAATTAATAGTAATTGAAAACTCTTCTTCCTTGAATGTGATAAATTAACACATCTGGACGGTGTTTTCATTTTTAGTATAAGAGGAGGGGGATAGAGTGACGATGATGAAATATTCCATTAGAATAATAAAATTATAGTTAATGTAAGGTACTATAATTATCATATCATTTGGATGAGGGGAGGTGATGAGAGTTCCACAAAAGAATTGAACTTTTAAAAGACGTTGGAAGAATAATGAAGAGAGGTTCACCTCTTGAGTACTCTTCCTTAAGAATCTACATAGGGCCTTGGTTTTTGGCCTTTTGGTGAGAAAAAAAGGTATTGGATGTGGAGGGTATTGGGAAGTGTTTTTGGAAGAACATAGGTAAGGCTCAAAGCTTGAGTGGTGTGGGAGGAAGAGAGGGTGAGGGGTGGTTTATATAGTGGAGGGGAGGATGTTATTCTTAATATTTTAATCATACTTTATTATTTCTCCCTAAGATAAGAAATAGTGATGATTACATGACAAAAAATTGCAATAAGTTCATGTGATTTTGAACCAAGTGTTCTTACATCAACAAGAAATCATCCTTGACTCAATAAATCATGCATTTACCATTTATCATAATTTGTAATATTTTACTATTCAACAAAAATTAATGGATTTCAGAAAAATCCCAATAATTCATGTTGACCATTATTTGATGTGCATAATCCAAAAATGAACTAAAATTTTCAATACTGATTTTCTAAATATAATAAATTTTATTTTTAATTATATTCATCCTTTAATAAAAAAATACCAACAATTAAAATATTTATCTTCATTTTAAAGGTTCCTAAATTTTATTTACTCTTTCATGGGTATGTTTACCATTCATAAGGGTCATATTAATATTCATATGGGTATGTTACTATTCACAAGTGTATGTTACTATTCAGAAGGGTTAATTACCATTCACTAAAAATTTACTTGATTATATTAGACTCCAAATAACACCCTTATCTCAACCATGTATGTCCATTTTTCAAAATTCCAAACACAAAAGATCCAAATATCAGTTTAACATCTAGGTTACGACTTGCTCTTATAAATAACCAAGTTTTGTTTCATAGTGACTCATTTCTTCATGCAATATAGGCTATCTAATGAATATAAGGTATTTTTGAGAAATATACCATTAAATGTTTGGGGTGTCATATTTTATTTTATAAAAAATGTTTTCCAAGATGTATTCATGTAATTTTCAAAATAATGCCACTTTTTCATGTACTGAAAACGTGAGATAAATCATTTTTTTAATATTTATTACATGAATGGAATTTTCATCTGTCATGAAACTCAATTTTTTAAATCTTATTTGTCAATTTATAAGTGTTTATACTCAAAGATAAGTAATTTTGAGATATTTTTTGTGATATTTTTATCTGAAAATGTGGTTTTCAAATTGAAGTAGAAATTTTCCTCTAAAATGGTTTAAATGATTTTTTTGCTATTTCTATTGAACAATGAAATCAATCCATTCATTATAATTATGATACACTATGAATATTTTTCTTTGAAATCATACTTATTCATTATATTGATGGTTTATGAACATTGTTATTGAAAATGTTGATTTTTATTACCATTCAACATATTACACTTGATGGTATATGATTCTGTTTATTTTTTTAGGGTAAGTATTAACATTATGTGTGATTATTTTTCAACCTAACGGTTTACATTGATTATATTCCATCCATTTAAAATGTTGAATTCATTGTACTTATTATGTGATTAGAAGGACCTTCCATATCACCTCGATGAATCAGAATATCTCATGAGACAAACCAGATTGAATTTAGGTCGAGGCCATAACCATTTATTTAGATGTCTTAGAATAATGCATTTATAGTGTGTTTTAGATATCTATAATTATTTATTCCATCATCACTAATTCAATTAGTGATAATCCATTTAAATATTCATTTATTTATAATATCCATGGTTATGTTTCCAAGCTCATATGATTATTTATATTACATTATTTGATCATTATTTATTCATTCCATTTTATTATCATGTTATTAATTAAATGGAATGTATTTAATTTATTTACCATTCCATATTTTTTATGATTTTTTATTCATATCTTATATTTTATTTTTACCCTTACAAAGCATGTGAACTTACCCATTTCATATGTTTTATATTCCATATGATAATAGGAAATGTTTTTGGATTGATATGATTAGAATTTTTTTGGGTAATAATAGTGTTGTCAATGAAAAAACCTTCAATATTTCATGACATCAATTGTAATTTTATATTGATATATTTATTTATTTTATCAGGAATAAAAATATTTTAAGTATTTTTAGATTCAATTCCTTGCATCTTATGAAAATTTAATAAGGTTTTCATCGACTCCCTATTACTATGTTAGGGGTTTCTACAGTGGTATCTATGGAATCTATATAGAAACATGGTGTTCTAGATTTATGAAAACATATATTAGGGAACTTAACCATGTGATTGAAATTGTGCATAAATATAGAATAACATCATAATGTACTGGTAAAGAAGAGATTATGTGGGTTTTCTCAGAAATTTATCCTTATCTATATACTATAAGTTTAATTGCTTCTAGAACTTATGTAACAAGAGGTAATAAATCAGAAAATGAGACATTGGTCTTGAAAAAATAATCTTCTTTTCCATGAAAATAATCCTCACTATGCACCTAGTTTTACACTCTCAGGGAATATGTTAGAATAACTCACACATTCTGTGTAAAACATTATGTCATAATGAAAATTGAATATATCACAAAATATACTATGTTTATTATTATGATATTAGTTGTGTATAATGTTATAAAATTGATGGTACGTTTTTAACTAAAATATGAATTATACTTTATGTTTCATTATGTTAAGATCTAATATACTATATTCCATATTTTTTGAATTGATTCATAAAAGAAGGAATGGAAACCACATCAATGGATGTAATCAAAAGAGTAATAATTGTTAATTAATTTAAGATAAAAAGAAAATCATATCAAGAAAACAAGTCTACCAAAAATATTCATTATTAAAAGACACTGTATAATACTTTATCAAGACTAGGAAAAAATATTCTTTGTATTATGGCTTCTAAGGGAAGAAATAAAAGAATAGGATGAAAATGAAAAAAAATGTATAATGGGAAGATGGGAAAGAAGGATTTTCCAAAATGTGATACTTGTGGAAGGAAACATCAATGTATATGTTTAAAATTTAAAGGAAATTTGTTCATTAGTTAAGAAAAATTCCCCCATGATAATGTTTTCTAGGGGAAGAAATAATATTCGAATGTGAAATGAATTTCATGTATAGTGTGTGGACACTAATCAAATGAATACCCATATCATTAAGGGAATGTAACTTAAAATAATATATCTTATCTAGGTAATGATTATTCTGTTAATAAAGATAAAGTGTACTCTTAAAAACTAAAGTGTTTGGATTATGAAAATATATAATAGGTTTATTTTTTTGATGATTTTATGATTATTATAATAACGAAATGAATAAAGATGGCATGAGAGTACTATTTTATCTGAAATTTGAGATCATATGATGAGTGGTACTAATTATAGGGAAACATTATTCAATATAAAGTTTAAATTCTGGAAAAAACATGTTTGATGGGGGATAAGCCTATTATATTCTCGATGTTGAGATAACAATGATAAAGTGGTTTTTAAAAAGTTATTGTCAACCATTAAGGTTTATCTATCTTTTTTATGTTAGGTTAATTATGATACATTAGAATTTGGGGATATTATATGAATTATATTAATATTTTTTAGAAAAAGGAATACCTTCATTATTGGTGATAACCAGTGGAATATGGTAGGGATGCATAACATGAACTTAAAACCAAAGGGTGATAATTGTGAACCTTATACTATTGGGCTACATTATGTTTTAGTTTTTAAGAAATTGTTTTCACTTAAACCATTTGATGGATAAATACTTAAGGGAATTATCATGTTACACACTGGGTTCCCATATTTCATTTTATAGAATTAAAATTTTGAAATGACTTTAAAATCTCCATGGATATTATGATCTATTAAAAGTAAGTTTTAGTGCTCTAGGAACAAAAATTTAATCTAGTATATTCATTTACTATAGTAAAAATTGATGTAAAAATCAATCAAAGCACAACCAAAAGATAAATATTTTCTTATAAAATAAAAATATATCATTTATATATATTTCACCATGTTCTTATTCTAGATCATCATAGAATCTCTCATCATTATGAAAAAGATTGAAAACAAATTTTTTTCCAATTTCTATAATATATGATGAATCAAATGGTATTTCAAATCCTCAAGGATTTATGTTTTCAAGGTCCTTATCTTTCCATTGATAATTCAATATCTCTTTACTAATGATCTCTATAAATATATATACTTATTTATGCGTATCGCCAATTTCTATATATTCACTTCCAACCAATGTTATCCTAATTGAAAACCTAGTAATTTGTTATTCTAGATTCCATGTATATTTAAATTTATACCTCATCAAAAGGATGTTATATTATTACTTATCATTATGTGGGATTTGAAGACAGTTTTTATGAAATTTCAAATCCTCGATTTCCATGATCAATATTATATTGTGAGGATATAATTTATTTAATGTTAGAAGAATCTAAAAACATGAGATTTTAAAATAGGATCATAATGTTTGATAGAATCTGTGAAACACAACAATAAACATAGAAGAGAATATATATTCTTGATACATTAGGATATATTTATTTCTAAATAAATTCAATATATTTTATATCAATAATTGAATGCAACTCTAGGATTAAACATAACAAAATATTCTATTAAATTGTTATTATTTAAACATCACCATAATAACCAAGCCATTAAATTGGATGGTATGAAAAGTACTAATTAAATTATGATAATCCATTTTTAAAAAATATATAAAATAAATTTATTGTAATCATTTGATTAGAAATAATATAAGAATCACTTGAATGAAAAATTAAATTTTTTCTAATTTTTTTTAAAATTATTGTCCACTCTTGCTTTCTCAAAATAATTCATAAATAAATTTTTTAACTTATAGATAATTTATTTGGAAATATAAAATTCATGATTGAAATATATATCTCAATGATATAATTGGGTAAATTTGTGAGAATGTTCTAAAATGGGAAATTTATTTTTTAATAATGAAAAATTGTGAATTTTAACTAAAAACATAATTTTCATCTATGTTTTTTATTAAATTAAATTATTACAATTTGTCTGAAATTAAAATTAGTTCTGTTATATATATATATATTAATATAATTTAGTTCATTGAAATCAATTTAATCCTTATTTTCTAGAAAAACATATTAAACATTTGAAAATTGTTTCTTTTAAAACCCACTTTTCGCATCTCTTTTGTAGGATTAATATTAAATTTGATCTATTTTTTATGTGAATGTAATTTCTAAAAATGGATTCCAATTTTGAAATCCAAATAATTTGTATTATATAATATTTTCAATTTTGTTTTTAAACATAATGAATAGTGTAAAATAAAATTTTAATTACCACAGTTATTGTCAAAATGGGTTTATTTAGGTTTAGATTATGGAGATAAAAGTAAAAATGTCATTTCAACTTGTAAAATATTTTTTTAATGGCCATAAATACACCTTTTACTTAAAAATTTCAAATCAGTGTCGTTTTAATTTTTTTTAATGTGAATGACTTTATTATTGTGGATAATATTTTTGGAAATGTCCATGTATTTTCCAAAAAAGGTCCACATTCCCCAATTATAAACGGGGACATAGTCTCCAATCTTTTTCACACCTATAAATTCATTTGTATCACACATTAAACACTTCCCAATTCAAATATGCATTATCTTATAAAATATAGTTACAAAAGTATCCCCAATATAATGGGATGTTGTTATGTTTATTTCATTATAATTATCTATCTCCACTTATTCCAAATGCGAAATGAAATAATGGATCTTGTGTATGGAGGAAATACATATTGGGAACCCATGTTGTTCGGTTTCTATCAACACCATTCATGTTTAGATATAATCATGTGGATAAATCATTTATATTATATTTATGATATTATTACACTTATTGAATTACCATATTATATATACCTTCTTACATTCCATTCTGCATGGGATACGATAACATCACTCATCTGTACAATAGACTGCCACCATAAGAAGAGATTTGATTTTTTCACTTATGAATTAAATATAATGTAAAAAGAAAAAAATTAAAGAATAAATGTGATATATATGAGATGATATTGATTCCATTAAATTAATATATCAACCACTTACTTACTCTTTAACACATCAGGGTAATGATATCATCGCTCATGCTTACATATGACCAACCATCCCCATGAAGTGATGTGATTCATTTTCAATGTCTAAAATTATTAAATTGTTATAAAAATGTGTTAAATTATACAATATTATATTTAAAACATTATTAAAATTTTCAGGATGTTATATATATATATCTTATTTGTAAGTACTGTATCTTTTATGAAAATCTGTGCATGAGAAAATAATGAAATTAACAATAGAATGATTAAAAATAATGAAATATTATTAAAGAAAAGGTGAAAAATTATTATAATAAGGACATATATGATATAATAATTATTATAACTGTTGAGGAATAAATTTATAACAAGTATAAAAACCAAATACAGGAAGTGAATAAATGTATGAATAAAATCATGATTCAGGTAAGGGTTTATCTGATCACTTTTACTTTAATGAGAAATATTCAATATTCACCACATATATCATATATGTGGTGTATATAATTACCATTTTATATGTTATATGATTAATATATTTATCTTCATGGAATTTAATCTTTCATTTTATATTATTTCTATATTGGATATTATGATCCAAAAATTACCATAGTAGTAAGGACATGTTTTATAGGGGATTTATTTTTATTTTTATTAAAATAAGTATCTCTATTATCCTATAGTTTTCATGATGTTTTATATATAATAATACAATTTTGCCCTCTTTTAATATTAAAATGATTGATTATTTTTTAATCAAATATTATTTCTCTCTTTAGTGAAAAATCCATTATCATAAAAATATTGGTAATCAAAAAATGTTTTCAATCAGTATTTTAACCTTTTAAAAATGATTTATTAAATAAATTTTTACTCATTTTTACTTTTTATTTTTTTTAAATGGAACCATTAAGTCTTTTTCAATAAAATTATAGTTTTTATTCTACTGAAAATGTGAATAGAATCATTTTTTAATGTGTATGAAATATATGGAATTTTTTGAAATCATACCCTCCCAAGACATAATGATTATTTTAAAAAATATAAATAGTTATTCTCAAAGCATTAAATTTTAAAAAAATGAATCATATTGTAAAAAAATTTCAATTTTCAATGTGAAAACATTATTTTCCTCAAAAATGTTTTAATGAAATTTTTATGTATTTTATATTCACCAGTGAAATTTACTCTTTTATTTTATATATGATACACTGGGTATTTGTTGTATTAAAATAATATTTATTCTTTTTATGAATTTTTTAAGATCAGTTTGATTGAAAATACACAATTATATTACTATTTTCCATAATAATGTAGATGTATATGATTATGTTTTTTTAAGTATTAAAAATTCGAATGTCATTTTTTTCATATGAATGTCTATGATGATTATGAATCACCCATTTCATTTTAGGTATGAATTTGGATTAGTAAATAATGGAAAAGTCCAATTATATCCAATCGATGCATCAGTTGGTCTCATGAGAACAACTAGATTGGGTTGTGCATGAGGTATTAAAAATTTATTGAGATACCATGGAATAAGGCCTAGATCATACGTTTCATATATAAGTAATTATGAATTTTATCATCATTAATTCACTTATTAATATTCCTTGTGATTATTAATTTTTTTTGAATATGAATGGTTATATTTTCAAGATGATGATAATATTTAAATGTCATTTTGAACATCAATTATTCCATTCTATATTATTCTAAATTTAATGATAAAAAGGAATATATTTTAGTTATTTAAAATTTATATATTAATTAGGACTTATTTATCAATATATTATAATAACCCTTATCCTTAGTATAAAATCTGATATCACTCCATCTTATGTATTATTTTATCTAGGATAGAATGATGTGTTTTATGATATATATACAAACATATTCTAAACTCAAAATGGGGTTCTCAATGAAAACACATTTTCTATTTTATGTATTCAATTGTAATGTGAGATTAAATTATATATATAGTTTCTACAGAATAATAAAATATTTTGTTATTCGGGATGTGATTCCTTGTATATTATGCTTAGGTAATAATGTAGACACCGGCTCAGGGTTCCTGGTTTCTAGGTCACCAAAATTTACTTCTCTGTCATTCATACAAATAAATGTTAACTAATTTAGAACATTCAACACATACAATATCAAAATGAAATATTTGACCACTTATATACCAAATTATCATTTAGTTTCATTGTTTTATATAATTATAAAAACCCATAAACATATAAAAACCCTTGTATTTATGTGATAATTATTATCAAAACTCAAATATATGATTTTATTATATTATTTATTCATTATTGTTCATAGACATACATAAACACTTTTAAAATCATTTAAGAAAATGTGATTCTCACAAAATGCACAGTAACCAATATATAAATGCAAATACTGAAATATAAAAACCCACTAATCCATCAATATTAATAATATTTTTACTTTTTAATACACTCTTTGAGCATAAAGAAGTCATTTTCTTACTCAAGAAATAAAATATCCTACCCAAATATTTTTATCAATACTATAACAAGTAATTTTAATGTATAGATATAACTCATGAAACATTATTTACAAGAACAAAAATATATGAAAACCATCTCACAAAAACGTTATTCATCTAATCCTTAAGATGTATCAAATACATTACATTTTAAAAAAATTTCAATATCTTAACATGTGAGATCATAAGGCTTTTATAAAACACATATAAATAATATATATAAAGAAAATATATCTTGGGAAATAATATTCATTTAAATCTTAAATTCACACTTAAAAATGTATAATTCATTTGATATTTATATCAAGCTCATCCATTCATGGTTTTAATAGAACAACTTGACCTCGGATTAAAACAGAACCACATTGCCTAGGTCTATTATGGAAAAACCTATCATTGGTTTCTAATAGATCAAATATCAATTCTATAATATTCCCAACAACCATAAAATAATAATGAAGATGAAATATTATATAAAAATATTATTTTCAATACTATTCAATCTATTTCTGAATATACAAATATTTTTTAAATCATAATACTTATATTAAAATAAACAAAAATTAAATATGGTATATATTTGATGAAAAAATGTACATTTTTTATGAATATAATCATTTAATAATATTTTAGATGACAGAAAAAATAGTTGTAACTGTAACTATTATTACATGATTGGAATTATTTATAATATTGTATATATTCATATAATAAAAACCATTTTTACCTTTTTTTTGAGTATTTCCAGAAGTTATTTATATATAATTGATATTTCAATATCCAAATATATTTTTCTTATAGGTTCAAGTAATGTTTTTATTAAATTAATCATCTGTTATGATTATGTTATTATGCATTGGAATTTTATTTAAAGATATGTGGTTCTGTTATAAGGAATGAATAGAATGTTTCATTATGAACCAATTATCACAAATTTCATTATAATCCATGGTTGAGTGTTTCCATTATGAACTATGAATTGGTGAACATTATATATATCCCTAATGAATTGGGTATTTTCTGAGTGATTGTAATAGTGATTGAAAAATGATGTTACAAGTAACCTTCATGATATATCAATGATTTTTATGGGTATTTATATGAATATTATTAGTTCAAAACAAAATCTTTTGGGACTATGCTTAAATAAATGTATTTGATTCTTATTAATGGTAAAATTAAAAACATTGATTGGAATATTTTGATATTATTTTCATTATTAAAAATCATTTATTATTATTATTTTTATATTACAATTTTATATGAGTTTTTCATGAAATTATTTTGGAATATAATATTATTTTGTTGGTATGAAAATTAATATTTAGAGATCAATGCTTATTTTGAGGAAGGAAAAACTTATGAGAATTCAAGGACTAATAATATTATTTATATAAATATTTCATTTCATGTACTCCCTAATGAATTTTGTTTCCTTATCCCACATTTTAATATGCCTCCCTTAGTGTTTTAGAATTTATAGGAATACTGTTAATGAAAAATATGGAAAAAATTATGAGAATTCAAGGACTAATAATATTCTTTATATAAATATTTCATTTCATGTACTCCCTAATGAATTTTGTTTCCTTATCCCACATTTTAATATGCCTCCCTTAGTGTTTTAGAATTTATAGGAATACTATTAATGAAAAATATGGAAAAATAAAATAAAGATATTGTTTGAATAATGAAATATTATAGACATTGGTATAATATTATAAGAGTTTTACCTATTTCTATGAATCACTAAAATTAAAAGGTCCTTGGATATATACGTTATCCAATATTTCATTTTGATGTTGTAGGTTTTTGATGCCTGAAATAGAGTCACACTTATTTATATAAAATCGAGAAATGTAATTTTTTTGTTTTTAGAAGCTGATCTGAGAGTGTTGCACCAACATGGAAATGTTGAAATCAAAGAATAGTTTATATAAATTTTAGAATTAGGATGTCTTCATGAGTTGATGAATTCTGAGTTATGGATTCTATAATGAAATAATAATTATATGTTTCATTACATGTTCAAAGGAAGAGCAACCCCCTTTTAGGTTTAATTTTATGGAATTATAATATGTTTATGAGTAATTTTCATTAGATTTTTGGTCATATAACCCTTGGGTTTATTATGTTATAGTGAAAATTTATATAAGGATGAATAACATTACATTGAATAAACATAATTTTAAATGTATTCATAATATTCAGGGTTTATATAATCTTATACATTGATTCTATTATAATTATTAATATTTTTAATATTATTATTTGTAATATATATAACCATGGTATTGAAAATTGATTATATTATTGTTCTATTAATGTTATATTGAGGGAATTTAACTATTATAGGAATATTATATGATTAATGTTTTTTTTATATTTTTTATAATATTTTATTTTATTTATAGAATAAATTAGATTTACCTGTTTGGAAAATATTTTATTCTAATGAGGATTTAGGTGATTCATGTTATTTCTGTAAATGACAAACATATATTTGGGAATCTATTATTAGGTTATATTTTGGTATGATACATTAAGACTTATTGATAATATTGTTTTTAAATATTAAATATATATTGGAAGAATATGAGATTAAATAATTCTAATAATTAGTTATCATCATTTATAAGGAATATTATCAGGAAATTTTTGGAAATTTGTTATAGGAATGATTTTAATGATCATTTGGGGTTATATTTTAATTCGGGATATTAATGAAATATTTCTTCAGATAATATTTTACATATTTTAGATATTATATTACGATGTATTAACTATTTATGTTTTGGATAGTATCCAATGTTAATAATAATATATTTTAAACCATTTATTTATTATTTTATCTAAAATATGTCTATTTTAGTTCTTAAAAAAATGAAAATTCATATTAAATACTCATTATTTAGAGAAATAGATGCCATTGTGGTGGAAATTGATTAAAGGGTGAAATTATACTTTTCATGTAGGTTTTTTCCTTACATTTATATTCTAAACAGTAAATAAATTCATTCACTACAGAAATATGATATTGAAAAAAATCTGTTGTCATATTAAATTTATTTTTGATTAATTTATAGTATTTTTAAGACCTCATTGATTTACAATTTTGTGGTCATTTACTTTTTCATGATCATTCAATTTCTTGTGATCGATTTTATCTACCTCTTTAGATTTTTATTTCCCCATTATGTCTTCCTCCTTGTCCATATTTTCACATAACACTGTGTATCTCCTATTTTAAATCTTTTTATGTGTTATTCAAGGTGATATTTATATTTTAATTATCCTTATTTTTTAAAGAATGTTTTATTCCCTATTTTTATGATCTGGGATTTCATTAAATAAATTTTGAGTTTTCAAATCCATGATTTCAAAACTAAATATCAAATTTTAACATCAAATTTTATTAACCTAGGGTGAATGTAATATCTTGACTTTTTAAAGTAACACAATTTTCTATATAATATACAATAAACATCGCCGAGCATAAATAAACCATGAAATATTAAAATATAAATTTTATAGTTATAAACGAGTCATTAAATTATCTGGTATGGATAGGATTGACCTAATTATGTAATATGAATAATATATATTAAATATAAATATATTAGTTAATTATTTGAAAAAAGTCCTCTCATTTTTCAAGAAATTAATTTTATACATTAAGATATATTTTCATTTAAAATAATTTTTATTTCTCTCTGTATGTAAATATTTTAAATAATTTATGAAATAAATTATAAATTTCAATTGAAGAAAAATATATCATATTTTAATTTATAATGTCATAAATTTCATGGAATAAAACAATTTTTTATTTTTTCTGGAAAGTTTGAATTTTTAATAGATAGTGAAAAATAATAATTTTTAGGAATTTTTCTTTTTAAAGAAGTTATATATTCACATTTTTTTTTCGATTAGTGTTATATGATCATTATATCCTTTTAATAATCGAATAAATGTTACTATAATCATCATTATACTTGAATTATTTATTCAAACATTTTTATACATAAAGTGTAAATTTTTTTGAATATTGTTTTTCTTCACCTTTTATGAGTGAAATTTAAATAAAATTAGTCCCATTATGTTAACTAAATTTATAAAACAAATTCCATATTTATTGCTTTCATAATTTAGGTTATGAAATATGGTCAACTACTTTTATTTCAATATGAATAGAAATAATCCTTAATTTTTGATACCATGATAAATGTAAAATATTTTAGTAAGGTTTAAATATAATATGAAAAATAATAAAAAATGACAAAACAAAATGTTAAATTATTTTCATTGGATGAATCTATTTCATTCATAACCATCAAAACATTGAAAATATTTCATTTCTCAATTCATCAATGATTTTCTCCATTAGAAATTTTAAAAAAGATAAATTAAAAAATTTCAAATTTATACTTTAATTATCTACTATATATTTTCATTAAGATATATTTTTTTCTTTTGTTATTTTTTTTTAAATTTGAATGAATTTTTATTATTTTTTAGAAAACATATAATTAAATTTAATACTTATGAAATGCTAATGAAATGATTGTGCAAGTAGTTGAAATTCATATTAAATGATTTAAAAACCATAAATATTAAAACAAATTTTAATATATTATATTTTCAGATGAGTTTTCTTCAAAATAATAATGTATTATTAATTGATAAATGTATTATAATAAAAATTAATTTATGTATTTTTGGGTTTCAAAGTCAAATTATGTCTATAGTGTCAAAATGAAATTAATGAAAAAATTCATGATACACACACACATTATATTATCATATTTCATTTATTTCAAAAAACGTTCTCAATGGTATTTAATAAGAACCAAAATTTTATTTAGTGATTTGAATTTCATTAAAATCATATCATCAAACATGTGAATGGAATATGGTTTAAAATATAAAAAATGATCCAGTTAAGGGTCAATTATGTATTTATGTTAAATGTAATGACCCCCAATAAATAAAACATATTATCGTTGAATTAATTGAAAAAATGTTTAATGGGTGGTAAATATATATAGATAAGGGTGAAAAAAATCTATATTATAAATAATTATATTATATGACTTTACAACACCATTTACTAATATTATATTATCATTTTCTATTCTATTTATAAAAGAAAATATTTTACCTTAACTTAATACTTTCTGATTTTGAAGAATTCACTTTCCCTCACATTTTAATGGGACCCCTATCCTATTCTATCCACATATCAAGAGCTATTCTGTTCATAAAAATACATTCCAAAACACATTAATATATTTCCATCACATTTTCTATAGGTATTAGTTCGATATATATACAATATTTATTGGGATTATGTTTTAATAAAAAAAGGATGTCTGGAAAAGAACCATAGCTTTTAACTAAATGTTTTATTACTATTTATCTTTCCACTTCAATGAAATATTCTATAAATAATATTTAATAATAACTCAATTAACTTCTATAAACTTAGATTTTTTTACGTTATTATAATAAACTATATCTATATCCTTCATCCATCAAATGGAAAATGAACCCATCGTTCATATGTACAATGAACATCCACCTGAAGAAACGATGTAATTCATTTTCCATCACAACCTATAGAATATGGCTATAAAAAATTGATTTACTATATTTTTACTATATTAATTAAATAATTATAATTTTTGAAATATAATACACCAATTTTTTGTCATTTGATTCCTTGAAAATTAAAATTTAATTTATGCATATAGTGGATTACCACTACCATGAAACTATGTGAATCATTCTTCATAACCTCATGACAATGTTGTTATATAAAATCATATTTAAAAGAATAATTTTTTTAATCAATAATAATTATAAAAATATAAAATAATTCATAGAATATTTTTTCCAATTCATTAAAAAATTGAAATATTAATCATGTGTACATACAACCTAATATCTTAATGATTAAAAAAATCTCATTTTTTCAAAACAATAAATCATGGTTTGTTTCAAAAATATAAATGATGTATAAAATTATAATTATTTCTTAATTATTATTTTATAGATTATAAATAATTATCTATTTGACCGTAGTCAACTTACAAATATTATTTTGTGTTTATGTTCGGAATAACATTAAAACATTTGATGCGAACTTATCAAATTATGTAATTTTAAATAACATGGTAATAAACAACAAAAAAGAAATAATATACATGTAAAATTTTATTCTTCAAATAATTGACATAAATATATTATTTAGTAAGATATTGAATATACATGATGATTCCGACACATATTAAAGAATATATTACCTTTAACCCCACATTTTAATTGTTTTAAATAATTATTTTCAGACAATTTTTTTACATGTTAAAATTCATTATACTATTTTATTTATATATTTTTCGGATAAATAAATAATTTATTAATTACGCTTTATATCACTTATTAATTGACTTAAAATGTTTTCACAATGAATCTTTTATTCATATTTTATATGAAAAAACTTGAAAAAAAAATTAATATAGATAGTTTTATAATAACATATATTGAAAAAAATGTATTTCCCACTCCAACAACCATTATTTGATTATTTTATACCTTTATAATAATTCAGGTGTTTTTAAAATTAAAAATATCCCTCCATTTTTATGTGTATTTTCAAAAATGGTTTTAAATTTATTGGACATTTTGATAACCAGAATTATTTTTCGTAAGGGTGAACAATATATTTTTTAAATGATATAATGTGTTATTATAATATTAGGGTTCATGGGAATTTTTATTATGAATGGTGGTTTTGATTTAATACAAGGATTAGTGGTTCCTTTATAAAAGAATGAAAATCTGTTCTATTATAATATATAAATGTGTGGTTCTATTATAAAATAATAAATTGTGATCCCCATATAGCTCTATAATAAAATAATTATTTGTAAGAGTGACTATATATAAGGACCCACCCTTAAAACATTACATAATCTTGAATTAAATGAATAATTCAAATAGGAGTTCTTTTTAAGATTAGATCATTAGAGAATTTTTCCAGAACTATTACATCTTAAAAATTACAAAGTAGACACTTCTGCTCAGTTTCCATTTTTTTATATAAAAAATATTAAAAAAAGAAACATGTCTAGTTCTATGTTTTAGACATCATGACTTTTCCTTGATCCCATCCTTGACCCTGTTCATCTTTAATTCATGTGATAAACATTTCAAAACTTGGGATGAGCATAAATAACTTAGTAAGGGTTATAAAATAAGTAAATAAAACATTAGCATATCAATAAATATATATCAAGGAAACCATAGTTTTCAATCATAACATACCTTATGAAATCATAATATTTATGAATAACACACAGAAATCTTAAATCATAAGTTAACTTTTGGAATCCATAACATACTTATATTGTAGCTTTCCCAGCTACGTAAGGAGTTATATTTGGAATACCCATCACAGTATATTCCCTAAATATCTTAGGAGAAACATTCAGGTTTACCTCTATCATGTAACCAAATGCATCGGAGAGCTATCTCGGGCTCACCCACCATAGGTTTATCACAGAACCACCCATATATGTAAACAATTCCCAATAACCATAACATATTTATAACACATAAAACAAGAATAAATGAAAGATAACATTTCCACATTGCAATCACAGTATATCATTTCAAGATATTGATATAATCAATGCTTTATCAAACCATATTCAAAACAATTTAAAATATTTAATAATGATATTTTTGAATCAAAGCATCTCACACCACATTGAAGCTTTTGAATGAAATTTTAATTTCAAAAAATTCATGTCCATATAAATAAATCCTTAAAACCATTTTGAAAACATGGACATTAATGTGAATGATTTATAAGAATAAATCTTTAAAACATTTAAAATAATATTTTATTTAAAGTGTTCTTAACCAAATGAGATATGCTTGAATACAAATAATTAAGGAATAACATTAATAAAAGCTTATAATATCTTGACAATAAGGAGAATCATGATATAATATGTCAAAGGGAAGTATATGCACTATATAAATTTGAGTTGGTGTATAACAACAAATAAGTCTCAATGGAATTTAAATTGAGACAAAGTCCCTTAAAAATATAATATCCTTAGATTAATGACATAATTATGTGTGAAAAATAATAATACACCCAATATATTTAGATATTAAGTGTAAATAAATCAGATTTCATTCACTCATATTCATATCATGACATTGTCAAGAACTATAAGTTTAAACCCAAAGAATTTAAATTGGGTATAGAAGTTCCCTTACAAAAATTCTATAGCCTAACGACATCACATTAGAATTTAGAAAATGAGTTGTTGAGAGAAAATTGGTACCTCATCAGTTATAAAAAAATATTTACCTAAATAAGGATATATAAGACCATATCCCAGCATAATAATATATAAATTAAAATATATAACAAAATAAGTCTTTGACTAAAAGTGAAAGATGAATGGTACCCTTACCGATTTCCAAACTTATGAAACATAATCCCAATGAAAAAAGTATCATACAATGAATATTTAAGTACCCATAAATTAAATTATATTACACAATGAATATAATCATGGTAAGTACATACACCACACAAAATGAAATAGTGGCAAATATAGCATGATTCTCACGGGAATAAAAAATGAGATGAAAACCCCTAACCACGTTGTAATCAATTGATTCATATGACCAAAAGTTAATAACCACCAAATGAATCATAAGATACCATTAATATAAATATAATAATGATAATATATATCAAATGGTAGTACCAAATATACCACATGAAATAAATAAGTGGTGAACAATGGAAATATCACGAAATTAAAAGTGATATAAGAGACCCCTTACCTCGTGTCCGACTTGACCCGTTCTTTCATTAATCTCCTGAATCATAAACTAAAGTTAATTTATAATTTAAAAAGATTTTTTTTCATGTTTATTTTTCCTTTTATATCACTTATTACCATGTTATAAACATTATGTAATCTTTTAAGGTAATAATGGGCGTTTTGTCGATATTTGGTACTTGAGTAAAAAATGACCATCTTATAATTACAAGTTTCTCATGTGGTCAAAATTCCATTATATCCAGAATTATATTAATGATTTAGATATCATATATATCATATATATCTAGTATATATATATGTTTGTGTGTATTTATAATAGTTCATAACATTTGTAGGTATGAAATTAAATGCACCGTTTATGGAGATGGTAAGTCATACGTACGCATGAATGCTATTTTCATTTCAATTTCATATTTAATGGAATGAATACTTATTGATAAATTGGTATATTATTATTCCAGTATAATATAATATATAATTTCATTAATTAAATCCTTTATATGTTCCCTGTATGGAATGAAGGAGTTATATCACTTTGAGGGGACGGTAGTCCACACTTTCTAAAATGAAATTATCGTATTTACCCATTATGGAAACCATAATGGTATGATATAAATGAAAAAATAAATATGTATAGAGATAAAATAAATTTAATATATATCACATGTAAATACAATTCCATCTTAATGGACACCATAAGATGTGGTAGGAGAAGATTGAACAATCATCGTTTCGTGAGGCAGTAGTTCGTCGTCCACAAAAACCGTATGTTCTTTACCCATTAGACGGAGGTGTGTGTAAATGTAGTTCAAATACTTTTCATAAAAACAACCTATTATATTTATTATACTGGTGTTTTTATAAATTAAAAGAATAAAAAGTTCTTAGGGGGTTGTAGAAGTAAAAAAAATAAAAGAACTTCAGAGAAGACATTACCTTTAAACTGGGTAACTCCCTTTGGTCTGAACCAAAAAGATATTTTGCAGTGCCTTATAACTATGATAAGGCTTCTATGTTGAAGAGAGGTATCTTGAGAGATTTCTTGGTTAGATTTTGGGTGAGACAAGGGGATTTAGAGGTGTGAGTAATGGGTTATAGATGAGGTATATTTATAAGGGGAAGGAGGGGCTCTTTAGGAATGTTTGAAAATATTATTTTATTATATAAGGACATGGGGTTTATAAAGGTATATAACTTAACAAAATGGAAGATATGATGACTTTTGTTATAAATAAATCATCCAAATATAATTTGAGAGGTTTTGGGTATTGTTTTAATTTTTATAATATTATTTATTTAAGTCACCATTAATGATGTAAACACTGCGTTATTATTGTATTATATATAATTTCATTTATTTGATGTTTAAAAATTATAAATAAAATTACATGATTTAAGAAATCATATTATCTTTATAATGAAAGGTTATAGTAAAATATATCAATTATGTAACCCAACATTAAATTTTTTAGCAAAACAATAAATGTTTACAATAGTTTTATTTTTATTTTAAACAAAACGCTATTAATGTCATTATCTTACCAAAATGGTGTTGAAAGGCCAAAATTCTCATCCAAAGATTTTATTGGTCATCCATGACTTATAAAATAATGTTAGGACAAGTGTTAAGGTAATTTTATATTTTAATAATATTATTTTTTCCTTGAATTTCCTTATTTACCACTAACCGCGGTAAATAAATGTCAAAAGATACTATTCACTAAAAATTATTTTCATCTTTTTGAACCAAATTTTTCATACTGATAACAACCATATATGTCAAATTTACAAAATTCAATTCATAGAAGTGTTAAAATTTCACTAAAAAGTAAAAGATGGTTTATTTAACCACTACTATGTGTTTTCACTATTCATCAAAAATTGATGTTTTTTAGAAAAATACGAAAAAATCAGCCTAATCTATATTTGATATTCTGAATTAAAAAATTATTTCTATTTTACCAAACTTAAAACATATTAGTTTAATTAATTAACTTAAAATCAATTCCCGTGGTCAAAACAAAAAGCATGGTTTTAAGAAATAATAACTATCAAAAGATTGACAATTGTTTATGCCCAATTTCAAAGTGCAATTACTTCCAAAGATCAACATTGGATTAAATAAGAGAAATATAATCTAATTAGAATTTAGAACCAATTATAAAGAAAATCTAATCATATAAATAAATTATATAAAAAGGAAGTTTTGAATTAAAATACAATATTTTTCACTATTCATTAAAAAATGAATTTTATCAGAAAAATACCAGAAAATTATGCAAAGTAAATTTTGATGTCCCGATTCCAAAGAAGAATTTTATTTATTTCAAATAAAACATATAAAAGTGAACAAAACTATATTTAAAGAGGATTATCCATCAAAAGGCAGTAAATCAACATTTAAAAAAAATATTATAGTATTTTTGCTTGAAATTATATTTATTTACATTTTAATCCTCTAAATTTTATTGGATAAATGTAAAAACAATTAACAAACATGTATAATCATTTTGTAGTTTGTTCTGTTCATTCCTACCATTAAAACATTTAGGCATTAAATACTATTTAAAATAATAATATATTATTATTTTTAAGTATGATTCAGAATTGTGCGCAACATAAGACATCGGAGAAACCCATTGTTGTTTCTCAGGTATGCCATTAGATATATCATCCCCTCTAAAATAAAAATTATATTTATATTAATTTATTTAATAAATATGAAAATGTCATATTCTTTATTTTCTTGGGATGTTACATCCTTCCCCATATTGGAAATTGTGTCCTCACAATTTTAAAATTGGTCATGGAAACTTCATTGAATGTTCCACATCAGAAAAAGAGTAAATAAAAATATCACATTAAAAGAAAGAAAGATAACTACAAATGTCACCTGAGATAACCAATACTTTGATTCCATGAAAACATAGATATAGAGGAGAAACGAAGTGTCAAGTTTTTATGTAGAGTGATAGAAAACATGATTAGGAGAAAGTTAACAACCTTAAAACCAAAAATTTGTGATGGGTTAAATGGTCATTGGTTTACCAGTAGGAAATGAAAATGGGAAAAATTTTGTTTTAAGTTTCTTTTCATAATTTTGAGGAATTTATTTATGAGCATGGCTATGAAAATAAGAACACATACTTACTTTTCATGTATACTTTCATCCTTTACTAAATTTCTACCACAAACTCTTCTTTTCTCCAAACGATGAGTATTCAAGATGACATGGACACATTAAAAGTTCTAAAATCAACTTCTAGAGAATAACATGACCCACATATATTTCCCCTATCTTTATACATTAACCAAAACCAAAATTGGTTAGTATGAGATCAGATAATCCGAAAAAGGATAATCCTTTATAAAAATAAATACTACTCTTCATCTCCAAAATTCAACAAAAGTACAAAAAGATCAAGAAAGACCATTCAATATACAATTGTCCTTAAAATTATTGTAAATAATCCAAACTATGATTGAAACCACAAACTCAGTAGGATTTAATCACATAGTCTTCCATTGAAAATCTTAACATTTATCTCCAAAAACATTGACTACTCTTAAAGTCTCATACTGATGTGTAATTAACCTAATCACATATTCTATATGATAGGATAATCATTTCCATAAATAACCCAAATCACCTTATTTCCACAATAAAAACAAATATTCTTCCAAAAAAACATTTCAACCATTACTCCACTAATTAAATCCCATAGTATAATATTATCCCTAAGAATAATGTTCCCAAAAGAGAAAACATCTTCCAAAATAACCTTTATCACTTAATCACCAAATCAATTTCCTATAATAAGGATATCTATTTTATAAAACAAAATATCCCAAATAATGTTATTGTTGAACAATAATATCATTTTACTAAAAAGAATATTTCATACTAACTAGGGACTTCACGTAGTCCAGTGGTGGGTGATAAATCCCAATCGCACTTTCGTTTTGGGTTCGATTCACATAGCTTTTTCTGACACGGCGGGTTGTCACATGATCTATGCATTTTCCTTTTTCATAAACAATATAATTTTATAACATTAGAAAAATGAGATAAATACCTTAAAAATAACCATAACATATTTTAACCATAAATTTTATCTCACACCTCGCATTTTCATCCCATAAAGTAATAACATGTAATTGCCTCAATAACAAAAGATTATATGAACCCAAAATCTTATCCATTATATACAAACAAGAAAAGATAACTATTTATTGAATAAAATTTTCACATATCAAACATCATGGTTAGACATACTAGAAAAATTATTCCAACGTAATCCCATCTTTAATAGATCCTTAATACTTTTAAGCATCTCATCATCCTAAAAAGTACCATAACTCTTGAATCCCTTATATGTAGAATTTTTACTCATTCAACTTTATTCATGATCCATTATCCATTAATTTCCAACATATTCCATAATACTTCATTCTGAAAAACAAAATCATTAATCATATCCTAAGATTCAATATGTCAAAACTAAGCTAAGAAATAATTCATACCTTTCATTTTTCACTATCAGTTTCCTCATCTTCAATTGGAATGGTATTATGAATTGGTAAAAATATATTTGTATGATCATGCTGATCCCCTTCCCAAAACTTCTTTGTAGTACATATCTTTGTATAATGATCATAAACACAACATTTCAAACATTCAATTGATTTATTGGAATGAAATTCTTTCCCTTTTCTAGAGTCAACTGGATGCTTCCTTTTTCCAAGGAAGGTTCTTACTTTATGACCTTCGTTACCTCATCTATAGCATCTTTGCATCCCATTGAAGTATTTTCTTGTGTTTTTCTTTCCACATCCATGACACACAGGTTTTTGAAAATACTTACATTTATTATTATTACATGAAATTCTATAGGGATTTGTTTATTTCAAATATGATGACTTATAAAAATCTCCATGGTTCAGGTAGTTGATCATGACTCCATATACTTGGTTGAGAATAACCACAAGAGTTCTCCTTGCAGCTCCCATTTCATTCAGTTTCTTATTAAGAAAACCATCACAGTTTGCCTCATATCCATTGTTATTTTGGTGGCTTCTAGATCCAACCATTGACTAAAAACAAAAAGGTCAGTGTGAGTATATCAGTAAAATCATCATATACTTCCTTATGAGGAGGGTAAAAACTAAAAAATACTTGTTCATGTTATCTTAAACTCATTCAATTTATCTAAAAAACTATAACCCTTTCTAATATAATAACCATTATGGTTGTGTCACTTATGCTTAAATAACACTATAACCTATAAAGTTATCAAAACCAACCTCTTTTACCTACTATAAGGACCCAACCTTAAAATATTACAGAATCTTGAATTAAATGAATAATTCATATTGAAGATCTTTTCAGGTTTGGATCATTAGATAATTAGGCCTTAAATATTTAATCTTCAAAATTAAAAAGTAGACACTTCTCCTCAGTTTCCATTTTTTTCATAAAATAACAACTCTTAAAAAAAGAAACTTATCTAGTTCCATGTTTAAGACTACATGACTTTTCCTTGATCCCATCCTTGACCCTATTCAGCTTTAAGACTTGTGAAAAACATTTCAAAAAATGGGATGAGCATAAATAGATCAGTAAGGGATCTAAAATGATGAAATGAAACATTATCCAATCAATAAATACAATTCAATGAAACCATAATTTTAATTCATAACATACCTTATGAAATCATAAGATTTATGAATAACACACAAAAATCATAAATAATACGGTAACTTGTGGAATCCATAACATACATATGTTGTATAATTCAAAGTAATGTAGGGAGGTAAATTTGAAATACCCATCATAGTATATTGCCTAAATCTCTTAGAAAAAACATTCACATTTACCTCTGTCACGTTACCCAATGCATTGTAGAGCAATCATGGGATTACCCGCCCACGATTTTTCACGGAACCACCCGTATACATAAATAATTCCCTATAACCATAACATATTCATAACACATAATACTAGCATAAAGTAAAGATAATATTTCCACATTTCAATCACAATATATCATTTCATTATATTGACATAATCAATGATTTATCAAACCATTTTCAAAACCATTTAAAACATTTAATAAAGATATTTTTGAATCAGAGTGTCTCATACCACTTTGAAGCTTTTGAAAGAAATTTTATTTTCAGAACATTCATGTCCTTATAAATAAATCCTTAAACCATTTTTAAAACATGGACATTAATGTGAAAGATTTAGAAGAATAAATCATTAAAACAATTAAAAGGATATTTTAGTTAAAGTGTTCTTAACCAAATGAGAGATGCTTGAATACAAATAAGGGAGGAATAACATTAATCAAAGATTATAATATAATTATAATAAGGATATTCATGATATAATATGTCTAAGGGAAGTATAAAAACCATATAAATTTGAATTGGTGTATAACAACAAATAAGTCTCAATGGAATGTAAATTTAGACAAAGCCCCTTACAAATATCATATCCTTAGTTTAAGGAAAAATCAATGACATAATTATGTGTTACAAATAATAATACACCCAATATAATTGGATATTAAGTGTAAAACAATCATAGGTCATTACAACATATTCAAATAATGAAATAGTCAAGAAGTATAAGTTTAATCCAAATAATTGAAATTGGGTAAAGAAGTTCCTTTACAAAAATTTGATAGCCTAACAACGTCACTTTTCAATTCAGAAAATGATTTCATGAGAGAAAAAAATGTATCTCATAAATTAGACACAAAATTTACATAAATAAAGATATATAAGAACATATCCCAAAATAATAAAATATAATTTAAAATACATAACAAAATAAGTCTTTGACTAAAAGTGGAAGGTGAAAGGTTCCCATACCTACTTGGTAACTTATGAAACATGCACCCCATGAAAGACGTTTCATATAATAAATATGTTAATACCCATAAATTAAATTATATTACACAATTAATATAATCATGGGTAGTACAGACACCACCAAAATGGTAATAGTGGAAAATATAGCATGAATCTCACCAGAATAAAAAGTGTGATGAAAACCCCTTACCACATTGTAATCAATTGATTCGTATGAACAAAAGTTAATAACCACCAAATGAATCAAAAAATACCATGAATATTAAAATAATTATAATAATATATATAAAATTTTAGTAAACAATTCACCACATGCAATAAATAAGTGGCGAACAATTGAAATCTCACGGAATTAAAAGTGAGATAAAAGACCCCTTACCTCACGCCCCACTTGACCCGTTCGTTATTTAATCTCCTAAATAATAAACTAAAGTTAATTTATACTTGATTAAGAACCATTTTAAAGTTTCTTATTCCTTTTATATCACATACTACCATTTTATAAACATTATGCAATCATTTATGTTAATAATGATCGTTTTATCGATATTTGGTACTTGAGTTAAAAATGGAATTCATATAATTACAAGTTGTTCACGTGGTCAATAGTCCATTATATATAGAATGATACTAATTATTTAGATATCATCTATATCATATATATCTAGTATATATATATAATAGTATATAAAATTTGGAGGTACGAAATGAAATGCACCGTTCATAGAGACGGTAAGCCGTATGTACGCATGAACGCTACTTTAATTTATATTTCATATTTAATGGAATGAAAACATAATGATACAAAGGTATATTATAATTACATTGTAATACAATATATAATTTCATTAATTCCATCTTTTATACTTTCCTCAAATGGCATGAATGAGTCAAATCACTTTGAGGGGGTGGTAGTCCGCACTTTCTCAAATGAAATTATCATATTTACCCATTATGGAAAAAATAAAGGTATGATATAAATGAAAAATAAATATGTATAGAGATAATATAAATATAATATATATCACATGTAAAAACATTTCCATCTTAATTTCCACCATAATAGGTGGTAGGATATGATTGAACAATCATCATTTTGTGAGGCGGTAGTTAGTCGTCCACAGAAACAGTATATTATTTACCCATTAGACGGAGGTGTGTGGAAGTTTACTTCAAAAAATTCTCATAAAAACAACCTATTATATTTATTGTAATATTATTTTTTAAATGAACAGAATAAAAAGAGTTCAAGAGGTTGGAGAAGTAAAATAAAAGAAAAGAACTTAAGAGAAGACGTTACCTTTAAATCAGGAAACTCCCTTTAGTTTGAACAAAAAGGATTTATTGGAGTTCCTTATGCCTAAGGTAAGGATTCTAGGTGGAAGAGAGGGATATTTAGAGCTTATTTGGGTATATTATGGATGATAAATGGGTCTTGAGAGGTGTGAGTAATGGTTTAGTGGTGAGGGAATTTTATAAGGGGAAGTAGGTGTTCTATAGGAATGTTTGAAAATATTATTTTATTATATAATGATTTTTTGTTTCTAGAGGTCTAAAACCTATTAAAGACACAGATAAGATGACTCCTATTCAAAATAAAATCATCCAATATTAATTCGACCGGTTTTGTATATTGTTTTAATTTTTATAGTCTTATATTTTTAAATTATTCATTAATGAGGTAAACACTACATCATTATTGTGTTGTAATTAATATTATATATTTGATATCTAAATTTTTTAAATAAAATACCATGATTTAGGAAATATTTTTTTATTTATAATGAATATTTATAGTCAAATATATCAAAAATTATGTCTATTTTACCAAATTCTTAACATAGAGGTTGCATTAATTATTTTAAAATCAATTCCCATTGTCAAAACAAAAAGCGTGTTTTTAAGAAATAATAACTATCAAAATAGTGACACTTGTTTACGCACAATTTCAAAGTGAAATTACTTCCAACAACCAACATTGGATTAAATTGTAAAAATATAATATAATTACACATTACAAACATTTAAAATGATAATCTAACAATGTAAACAAATTTGACTAAAAGGCAATTTTTAATTAAAATACAGTATTTTTCACTATCCATTAAAAAATTGAATTTTATCATAAAAATACCAAAAAAATTTCACAATGTAAATTTTGAGGTCCCCATTCAAAATAAGAATTTTATTTTTCAAATAAAACATATAATAGTGACCAAAATTATATTTAAAGAGGGTTCTCCATCAAAAGGCAGTAAATCGACCTTTTAAATAATATTAGAGTATTTATGCTTGCTATTAGATTCATTCACATTTTAACTCTCTAAATTTTATTGGATAAATGTAAAAACAAATAACAAACATGTATAATCATATTTTAGTCAGTTCTTTTCATTCCCTCCATTACAATGGTTAGGTGTTAACTACCATTTAAAAAAATAATATATTATTTTTTTCAGTAAGACTCAGTATTGTGTGCAACGTAAGATTTCAGAGAAACCCCTTGATGCGTGTCAGGTATGACGTTAAATATAGAATCCCTTATAAAATAAAATTAATATTTAATTAAAATATATTAATAAATATGAAAATGTCATATTCTTCATTTTCCTGGGATGTTACACTATAAGAGTGGTATGATAATTATTTCCCAAGTTATATACAATAGATTTCTAATTATTTTATTGGGTGTTATAAACATATTATTAATTATAATGGTATTCTATAGATAAATTTTTTATGGTAATGTATATTCTATTATTTAAGTGTTAAATGAATATATATTTTTTGAAAATGTTCGCATATTATTTTGAAGACTAAAATTAAACCTTTATGAGATTTATATTTTGCTTAAAAATTTACAATTTAATGGTTTGTGAAAATACTTGATCATAGATTTTGATTTCTTGGGTATGAATATATTCATATTGAGCTCTAAATTAATATTAAAAAACTCATATTCTTATAAATATTCATGGAGTAAGGGGTTATTTATTTATTTGTTTAATTTTTATGTATCTTATTGAGCTTCTTCTTCAAGATACACATTTATAAATGTAATTCTTAGGGATTAATGGAAGTGGTCTATGCCTTCACGATCTATTATTGTTAAATTTTGATTTTAGGAAGTTATTATAGGAGGCTTAGAGGGACATTGTAAAATTTTGGTTATTAATTGTTGGAAGTTGGGAGGTTACATATTTTGTAACATGATTTCATGCATAAAGTTTGGTTTCTTGTCTTGTACTGGGATGCTTCACGACATTGAGACTTTTACACCAAGTGAAGGGAGATTCAGAGTATGTTGTTTTTTTTTAAAAAATAAATTGAAATTGAGAGGTGATTGTTTTTTCTAGGAATGGGTAGCAAATGTGGGTCCGTCTTAGTGGTGCTGTGAATGAACTTATAGACGATACATCAACCATACCATGTAATTGAATGGAAAGATGATATATTGATTGATTCTGGAATGAATGAAAAGTGTTGTGTAGAGAGGATACACTTGGGTTGTTCTTTTTTTTTTGTGTTTTTGGATGTGAATTAGAGTCGAGGACTTGTTTTGGTTTGTATTGGTATTTCTCTGAGAGTCTCCCGATGTTTTTTATATACCTATGTGGATTGTTATGTGTTCCTATTGTTAGTTGGCCAGATAATAATGGAATATATGAATAAATAATTGATTAATAATGTTTAGGAATGGATTTGGTTAGTTTGGTTAATGAAATGAATAAATGAAACGTGAATAAATAACGATAATGGTAAAATTAAATTGGTTAGGAATATGGATTGGGTTTGTGTCTTGTTATGTGGTTTTGAGTATTTAGAGGTAGTAAAAATGATGGCGGTGTTGTGAACTGGTTGGTTGTTTGAGGAAAAGTTAGTTGAGATGAGGGTTTTGTGTGTATATATATATATACCATTTTTTTATTTTGATTTTTATATGTAACCGATCCTAGTTAAGAACTATGTTCTAAAAACCCCCATCTTTACAGGGGAGGTTGTCTTTCCCAAACATCTCAGTGAGAGGATGGTTGGCTAGACACCTTCTTTTCACTGCTCCCTCTTCAAGGAAGTGATACCCAAGATTATTTAGGCAATTTTTGGTTCAAGAGGACCATGTGTGTACATGAGGGTGTTTCTTTCAAATTGTTCTTTGGGATGAGATCTGTTATTCTTTCCCAGGTGTCATCGGGATGAGGTACGGTTTGTGGAACATGTGTCTCCGGGAGGACTGTTGTGTGACTCAGGGTTATGCGATGGGACGAGATGTGGTTTGTGGCCTATATGTATGAGAGTAGTAGGTGATGTTACTTGAGTCTTAGGTTAGGTGAAAATATGATGTTTGTGTCATAGGACTCTTTAAGCAGGATGAGATGTTACTCCCGGATCATGTGATGGGACCAGACATTCTCTATGGGGACTATGTGTGTGTGGGTGGGTTTTTATGTGGTCCTTTAGGAATAAGTTGGAGTGCAAGAACATTTTTCATCAAGAAATGATGTATATACTAGTGGGAAGTGGTGCGGGGTTCCCAAATCATTGATTTTATTACTATATTACTTTACTTGACTCTCTTTATTTCATGAGCATGCCTTGGTGAGGATGGGATTTCTAGTATACATTGTTTCGTGCCGTATGGTTTTACTGTCTTCTAACAGGGGAATTAGTATGCTTCCTTTAACATGTTTATAAGAGACTTAGGTTTTTTCTATTGAGTATACCTGTACGCTCAACCTACTTACATAAAACTAATTTCATATTTTTCGTAGGACTACATGGATCGTGCTAGGAATTAATATCTCGGAAATTTGGAAAATTGTCATGTCACTACCTAGCCTTACATTAGGTAATTTATTGTAATTTTATTTCACTTTAAATAGTTTTACTTTAAACAAGCATGTGGGATGTTATTTTTTCTTTATTTTATATATTTCTTGTAGTTTTTTTGGGGTAAATTCATAATATCTCATAATCATGTTTCCTATATAAAGATTAATTCCACCCATTTTTTGAGATTGTATACCATTGGTGATGGTCACCAACCCTGGGCCTACTAGAGGTGGGATTCAAGGGCCATTATCTCCCTTTCTACATTTCCAATCCAGGAGGGGTATCATTGGAGGTAGGGGAAATGAAAGAATGATATCATATGTTATGGTTGAGAGACAGAATGGATATTGGATGTATTAACAACAAGGATTTCATGGGATGGTAGGGAAATATTGTCAGGTGATCATGGTACATGACATAGTCTAGGGATGGATTTATTTGAAATAGGATTTTAGTGCCCCCGTGATCTGATTTAATGACTCTGATCCTATCGAACGACCAAGTGAGGATTCACCATTTATAGGTTAGAGACCATAGTAAAGGTACATGAATCATTATGGCCTGTGTTCATATTTCAATTGGTAGTTTTGGAAAATAGGAATTATAGAATGGGTCAAATAACTTGAAATAAATATTTAATAAGATTCCATATTTATTTGTACTAGAAATTTATTTGTTTACCTTTCATCTATAGAACACGGTCATCTTCCATGTGTGGCTTGGACAGTTTAGGATTTGCAGGCTGATCTAATTAATTGGCATAGGGTTGATCCAATAGAGGAGTATTACTAGTGTAAAATAACATTAAATTCTTTACAGCGACATGCCTTGGGAATGTACGAGGGTAGTGTATCATATTTGGAGATAGGGAGATGGATAAAGGTTCTTGAGATCACCTTTAGTTTGATCTGGGCTCCGACAGAGTACCATTTTCATTTTGGGGTGAGTCAAATATGTGGAGATGAATGTCAGTGGTGGATATTTTACCTAGGGTAGAGGAATGAGGCTGACATTTTGTTGGTATATTTCAAGAATAATTTTCGAGAAGAATTCATTTGATCGACCATGAAGGCTGATAAGAGGTAGTAGTTACTCTCCCTCATATAGGGGAGTGTGTTACCTTGGGATATGGGGATTATTTTGAATGATATCATTAATTTTCCCCCAATCTCTTTCTAGATGAATATTCTCAAGTAAGATGCATATGGGAGGAACTTCTTCCCTATATCCAGTACACAGTTACTCTCTTTATGATGTTTACATACATGGAGGTTTAGAAAAGGGCAGAGGTGAATGATTGGATGCACTCAAGGGGAGGGCTACCAAGAGAGGGGATTTATCAATGTGTTTCAAAAGGAAAGGCTACTAATAACAGTTCTAAAACATTGGCGACTTTGTGGTTTCGACCAGAAGGGTGTCGAACCTCAACAGTTTCCATTTCGATAGTCTAGTCCTCATTCTTTTCACCTGAATTTGGGACAGATGAGTTTGGTATGTGGAATCCACGGTCATATTTAGAATCTATGACCAATGTTTGTTCGATCTCATCATGTTGTTGGTGGGTATGTTTATCACCTACCTCAGTATCAGTTTCCATCCAAACTATTTCAGTAGTAGGGGAATCAATCTCATGATCCACTGAGGGGAGATAGAGCAGGTTGATTCCAACCTATGGATGTTCCGTAGAGACCTTGACCAGATCATTTTTGTGGTGGCGATCATCAGTATTGGGGAAGAGGATCTGGTCATGTTTAGTTACATGCAATAGAGGCAGTTGTTCTAGTAGGGCCATAGATCGTTAGAGGTTTGAACATGTTGTTTAATAACCATTCTTGTACTTGGATTGAGTCAGGATCTTTTCACTACTTTGTTGCACCCACATTATCCAATTCTTTATGATTAGACATAGAGTTTATTTATATCCCCTTGGGGTTGAGTATATCAATTTATATCTAGACCGAATTGGTTGATGTGTGATAGGGATGCACACTATTTATGGGACTACATCGGTCCTCTAGGGATATTTTCTTGCTACTGAAGCATCTGTATGATGTTATTCTCGGCATCAAAAAGTTTGTATCATGTTCATTCATTATAGACTGATTTTGGAGGAGATTCTTGTTTTTTGATATGGGTGGTCAATGCGTGTTTTCCGTTGGTGAGTGGAGATGACTGGTGGGAAGCTGGCGCATAGAGACTATTATTTCCTTGTTGGATGAGTTATCAGTGGAATCCATATATGTTGATACGGTGGAGGTTTCAAGAGTTTTTGGGGTGTTCCTAGATTCTCCCTAAGAAGGTTGTTACTCTACACACTCAATGTGATGTTGAGTTTGAGAAAGACATAAAACATACTACTTCTCTAATATTGATGGATCCTTTTCAGATGTCACCATATGAGTTTTGAGAGTTGTTGATCTCAGTGGAAGATCTGATACATAAGGGTATTATCTGGAATAGTGGGCCACCTTGGGGTGCTCCAGTGTTGTTCTCAATGAAAGTAGATAGTTGTTTGTGGTTCTACATAGTATACATGCGGCTGAATTAGGTGATGGTCAAGAATTGTTACCCACTCCTAAGGATAGATGATTTTTTCGACCATCTGAGAGGGAAATGTTGGTTTTCTATGATCAATCTGTGGTCTGGATAACACACGTTTAGGGTGATGGAGGGAAATATTTTGAACCCTTCTTGTAGATGAGGGTGTGGGAACAACAAGTTTGTTGTCATGCCCATCAGCATTACAATAAAAAACCAGTTTTCTTCACTGAACTTATAAATTTTGTATTCTGTGAGTTCTTTGATCGAATTTTCATTGTGTTTATCAGAATCTTCTTAGTCTAATCAAAGTCATATTAGGATAATGTAAAGAATATCAGGACCAAATTATGGGTTCATTGACACCAAATGATCTACATAATGTTGTCCAAATTCATGTTTTGGATAAGGGAGGTTCATTCCCTTGGGCATGTGGTCTCTGAACAGGCTGTAGCAGGGGACCCATTTATGCTCTAAGTTGTTTTTTCGTGGGTAACACACAAGAATTTGGTAGAAGTTAGCTGATTTTAGAGTCTTGTAGGATATTATAAGAGGATTATACATGATTTCTCTTGAGTTTCATCCCCATTGACATTATTGACTATAAATAACTGTGATTTTGATTAGAGTGAGCAGTGCCAGGAAGTGATTGGTTACCTGAATGGGATGTTGGTTTGTGCTCTAGTCTTCCAATTTCCATAGGATGGGGGGCTTTTTGAGGTGATTTTTAAATATTTCCATCCATATTTTGGGATGTGTATTGATGCATAAATTTACCATGATCTCATACGGGTCTAGGTATTTACATCCCCATGAATGTAACTATGCCACCCACAATATAGATTTGGTCCTAGTTCTGTTTGCGCAGAAGGTGTGGTTGCATTACCTCATTGGGTAGTACTTTGTGGTCTTCACAGATTATAATATCTCGAGGTATATCTTTTCCGAATGTGATATGAATTTGTGAAATCATAGGTGTATAGATATTTATCCGGACATAGATTTCAACATCTGTTACACCTACTGAAAGGGTAATGTTGTGGATGATGATTTGAGTGAGAAGTCTCATAAAGAGGTTGTTCATGAATCTGAGGACTCTTGTAATGTGATTGAGGAGTTATAAAACTTTCTCATAGATGCGGGAATGGACGGTGGTATATTTTTCTTATTCTAGATGATAGTACAACATTCTTTAATACTATAGGTGGAGCAGTGTCACTAGGGAGACTTGTCAGAAGAATTATTGCGAAATCATGTTGTCCATGGAGATGCCCAATAAATATGGTAAATGGGTGGTCCTAAACAAATTTTGTTCCATTTAAGGTTGTGTATTTCAATGGAGATGCATGTGGGAGTACTTTTTGATTCCCATGAAACAACTTTATAGATACACCCAGGAATTTCAAATATGTACTGCGGCTCAAGGTTTTAATTTTGTTGGCTCGGGATGAAGAATAAAGTAGAGAAGCCTGCGGTAAGATGCTTATTCATTCAATGGGTTAAGGAAGAGAACCATGTTCCTAGTCTATTGATGCAAACCATGGATGATACCGAGTGTAAGAGGGATGAAGTCTCAATGTATTTTGTCACAGGGGTTCCCAGATCTTAGGGAGGATATGATGCTATCTAGGTTGTAGTGGACCGGCAGAAGAAACAGGCTCACTTCATTGTGATCAAGGAGTCAATCTAACTTGATTCCTTGGAACATATGTTTTTTGATGAGGTGGTATATTTTCATGGATTTCTATGATTAATTTTTACAAATCGAGAAACATATTTTACCTTGAATGTTTGGATAAGATTACATCATGTTTTGGAACCCAGTTATGCCACAATGCTTTCTTCTACCCAGAGAAAAATGGGAAGATGGAATATACTATCCAGAAATTGGATGATATTTCTCAAATTCTTCTAGGAAACTGGATGATATTATTTATTCTACATTACATTTGTAGAATTTTGTTATAATAATAACTATTCCTCATACATTGGCATGGTTCCATTTTATGATTTTTATAAGAGATCATAACATTATTCATTGTACTTGGAAAAGGTTGGGGAGATAACTATTTTTGGTCCTGAGTTAGTGTAGGGAATTACAGATAAGGCTTAACTTGTCCTTGATACGATGAAAGCGGCACATGACCGGTAGAATTAACATGCTGGTCGTAGAAGGAGGTCCTTGAAGATTATGGTTTGAGACTATATATTCTTGATGGTTTACCCTCGATGTGAGAAATAGAGGTTTGGAAAACATATAACACTTTCTCTTAGGTTCATCGAACACCTTTAGGTGTTGGGGTGATATGCTGATGTGGTATACTAGTTGGTGTCACCAACATAGTTGTAGAGGGTCCATGAATTCTTCCACATCTCTCATCTTCATGGGTAACTTTTTGATGATTCTAATGTCTTTGACTTTAGAGTGTTGGATATCTTGGATGAAATGAAATAGGTGGAATGAATGAAAGTGATACTAGATTTTTAGGATAAGGTGTGACAAGTACAAACCATTCCCTTAATTCATGTGTTGCGAAGTCATGGTGTCTTGGAGGAGTGTACATGGGAGTGAGAAAATCAGATCTGTTCCCAGTACATGGAGTTGTTCTAAGTTTGGAGTTGTTCTAAGTTTGGACTTGTTCTATTATATTTTGAAATGTAATACTTGATGCTTTATTAATGAAAGGAGTTTTTTTTACACTTGGCGGTGCTATGCGTGGTGAATGTGTGATAATGTCCTGACATGTGGAAACGAGGGAACCCGATTCCTAATCAAGATGAATTAATTGATAGAAGATTAAACCCATATGGGTGGGTCAGTTCCAACAAGAGAAAATATTAACATAACATGGAAGATGAAATTCCTTATATCACACATTAAGATACTGTGGTTATTGTGCTCGTGTGGGGAATATTGAGGTCATTTGAGTTGATGTGATAAGGCCTAGTTACAAGTATTAAAGGAGGTGTTATTAGATGTGGGTGTTTCCACTCCAATATTAAAAAAACACAAGGTGGGTTTTCATCGAATATTGAGGTGTTTGGTTGTTTTTAGTGGTTCAAGTGTAGAGAGTTCCTTGAGAGGTATCTCATGGGGTGGGTGTTCGGACCTCTCATTCTTATGGGATTTGTTTTGGAATCTCTGGGATAAGAATCATATGAGAGGTATCTAATGTAATAGTATATGCCTTCTTGGTCTATTATATTGTGATTTTTCTCATCGGTATAGCTTGAAGGAGGTTCCTAGGGAGATTTTAGATGTTCAACTATTAAAATCTATATTCAGGGAGGTTACACATTGTGTAACATAATTTCATAGTGTGATGTTTTGTTTCGTGGATTGGGAAGGGAAGATTCACGATGTATGGACATTTACACTGTATTAAGAGGGGATTCACAACATTAAATATTTCAGGGTTTGAAAAATAAAATAAAATCTATAGGAAATGGGGTTTTGGGTGGAATGGGATCTCAATGGATTTCAGGACATGAAAGGGGATTACACGTAATGTAATCCCCCAATCCTATAATGTTTTAAAACAGAACAACTACCCATGTTTTCACAAACCCCATGGTTGCAGCTCTCTCTATCATCCCCGGTTACCCAGTATCACCTTATTATGTGTTTCGGATATCCCTTAAATTCAAATTTATCCCCAAGATTTCTTCTTTTATCCATGTAGATATGTATTTGATCTAAGGTATGTTACTCCTTCATTTCAACGATTTCATTTGGTTCAGTCTCTCCTTTACTACTACAATTCATTCCTTGCAATGGTGAATGTTCTTCCTTGATTCTAACATGTTATTCTTTGGTCACTAATCAGTGTAGTGTTTCCGAATCATCCCTAGGTGGATGCAGTCTCTGTGGGAGAGGAAATCGAGGACCGTTTCATGATCAGTTTCTATGAAAAGAACATTGATCCCCATTTAAGGTAGGGACTTTCCTTTATTTCTCTTTGATTGTGAATCATGTGGGAGGGATATACTATTTCATTCCAATTTATCTTGGATGTTACACACTAATCAAAGATATGAATCAGGTAAATTAAATTGAAATGGTTAGGGGGATTCAAATTGTATGTTTCATGGATTGATGTTATCGTGATGTTGTGAATTTTATGGGCTAATCACCCCCCTTAATGTCGTGGATATTCACAGTACTTCTTTGTGATTTAAATGGATTACATGTTGGTTGGTTCTTATTGAATGCTTGTATATGTAATTTTGAAATAAAGTACACTTGGCCTATAAGTAGATTCCCCAGGATTACCCATATATTGTGATAACCCATGAATTAACTAGTGAAATTACATAAGTAATTTATTTCTAAATCTAAAATTGTGTTATGATTCAGTGTGGGTGATGTGTTGTGTGGGATAGCCATGGTATTTTGTACACGACTCATGATAGTTGAATTGGATTAGTTGTGACATGGGGGTTCACTCTAGTTTTTTTGTGGTCTGGTTGTGAAGCATGGGTATGTGATGTTGGTTGGTTTGCGATATGTTGTGGATGAAAATTTAGATGATACATCTACCTCAACATGTAATGGAATATAAGGTGAATATATTGATTGATTGTTGAATGGATGTGTAGTGTTGTGAAATGGGGCGGCAATCGGGATGTGCAATGGTTGTGTTACTGGATGTGCTTGAGAGTTTGCAATTTTTTTGGTTTGTAAGGGTATTTTTCTGAGAGATTCACTATGTTTGTGCTCTGGTTGTGTAGCATTTTATGTGTTGGGATTTTTAGTTTAATATATTATAATGTAATAGATGAAATAATAATTGATTAATAATTTTTGGTACTGGAATGAGATGATTTGGTAAACGTAATGAATAAATTAATTATTAATGGTGAATGGAAATGGTTAAATTAAATTGGGCGGTATTATCAATTTGTTTTATATATTTTTTGTGGTTTTTTGCATTTAGAGGTAACCTAAATTTAGTATAATTTTAAGATTTTTTTCTTTTGAGAACCCATTGGGTGGGCTAACTATTTGGTATATATATAATTTTATTTTCCTTGTTATTTTTATACGCACACTCCCTAGTAGAGAACTATGAATTGTACACCCCCATCATCATTGGAGAGGGTGTCTTTACCAAACATCCTAGTGGGAGGATGGATGGATGGCCACCATTCCTTCCCTAATCTATCTTCCATATTGTGATAGCCCAAGATTCCTTGGGAAGGATGTGGTTCGTGAGGGCCATGTGTTTGATGTGTGTGGTGTTTTCCCAGGTGTCTTTGGAATGAGATGTGTTTTGTTTTCACAGGTATCTTTGGAACGAGGTGTGGTTTTTGGCCCAAGATTCTATGGGTGGTATTAGACATGATTCAGGACTCAAGTGATGGGATGAGATGTGGATTGCAGACCAGTTTTGTGTGGGTGGGATATGATGTGACTCAAGGCTCATTTGATGGGATGAGATGTGGTTTGTGGCCCAGGTATCTCTGAGAAGGATGTGATATGACTCATGGAACATGTGATGGGAAGAGATATGGTATGTTTCCCATGTGTCTACAGGTGGGATGTGATGTGACTCGAGGATCAGGTAATGGGATGAGATGTGGTTTGTGGGGCCTAGGTTTGTGCAGGTGTGTTGTGACATGGTTCTCTCGGAAGAGGTGGGAGCACGTTGTTTTTTCTATTAGGAAAGAGTGGCTAAAATATTGGGAAGTTTAATGGGGTACCGATATCATTGATGGGATTAATATATAACATTACATGACTTTCATTAGTTGTAGATCATGTCTTGGTGAGGATGGAATGGCTAGTATACCTTGTTAGGTGCTGTTTAGTTCTACTATTTTCTCACACGTGCATTAGTACCCCCCCCTTTCACATGTGCATGAGAGACGTAGGTTTTTTTCTATTGATTATACTTGTTTGTTGACCCTAAATATGAAAAACATCATTCTTGTTTCCAGAAGGACTATGTGGACCATGATGGGTGTTACAAGGATAGACTTTGGGATAGTTTTTGTGTAACTTCTTAGCTATACTTTTGGTATTTGTTTTGGATTTTTGATTGTATTTACAATATTTTTACTTTAAACATGCACATGGAATAGAGTCTTGAATTTATTTTATATATGCTTTGGTGTTTTTTGAGGTCGATATATCTTATATCATGAATTTATTTTCAACATAAAGGGTAATTCCACTTATTTTTTTTGATATAGTGTACCCTTGGTGTTGGTCGCCACCTCAAGGCCTAATAGAGGCTGGGCTCGAGACTCATTATCTACCTTCATTCATTTTTAGGCCATGAGGGTATCTTTGGATGGAGGGGGTCATGACATGAATGATTACTATGAACACTTATTAATACTTAATACGAGATAATAAATTCTAGGAATAGTGGGAATAATGCTCAATTATGGATATAGGTATTCTTGTGTAATATTTTATCATAATTCTAAAAAACTCTATAGATAAAAAGTCACTAGATATTGTAGTTAAACAATATTACATTTTGATGTTGAATTTTTTAGACATTTAAAAGTTTCAAATTTTTTGGTGTCAAATCCATAAAAATAATGTTTCTATTTTTCGATAATAATATTGGGGTGTACGTCAAGGTTTTCATACATGATCATGAAACAACTATGTATGATTTTATTTAATTCTTGTCTATTATTTTCAATACCATCATTAACACATTATTTTTTTAGTTGTTAACTATAAAATACTATTATTTTTAAAATACCATTTTCAATAGTGTATACAACATAATACACTTAACTTAAAAGAACTATGAAATATTTTTAATTAAATTTTATATTTGTAACCTACCCATTAAATTGTCTTGTGTTAAATGTATGAATGAAATTATGATATTTATATATATATATATATTTCATACTGAATATATACGTATTGAGTAATTTCTAATAAATAGATTCTATATTTTTTTGAATAGTAATTTTATTTTTTAAAAATAATTTTTCTTAAAAAATCATTTATATTCCATTTTTTCAATGAATATTTTAATTAAATTATATATAATTTTAAAATTATATTTGATAAAATTGAAATAATTTGGAAAATACTGTTATTAAAATTATATTATCATTCATATTTTAAATTGTTACGAAATATTTGATTTTAAAATAAATATAGAGAAATATTTTTTTTATCAAAAATTGTCCTTTCATTTCATGTACGTCGAAATTAAAATTGTTTTTTTAATAATTTTAAAATTTTATTAGTTAATTTTATTAAATATAATCCAATAAATTTTATTGGAATATAAGTTATACATTATTTCATTGTAAAAACATTTTAAAAAATAAAATTCAGTTTTATAGATAATAACATCATGTCATGTTGTGTGGATTTAAGTTCATATTAAATTCATCTACACTAGAAAATGGAATTTTCTATAATGGGTTATTTATCAGTAATCATCATAAATAAAAATAGGTAATAATATCATCTTAATCTTTGGTCAATAAGAAGAGTAATAATAGTATTTTTTTGTTATGATAGTAAAAGAAAATCATGTAAATATTGAAATAAATAATTTGATAAGGACTAAAAAATCAATCTAGAATATTCATATATATCATTGTATGAGTATGTTTTTATATAATCATTAAAATGAAGAAAATGGGGAAATTTTATATAATTATCATGTCATTCTATCATTTACATAGTATTATTTAAAAATAAATTCAATAATGTCGATCTCTTGCTTGTATTATCTATAATATTTTTTATATGGATAAAAAAATTATATTCTACAGTAAATTATTATTTGAAACATAATGTTATTTTTGTGGTGGTAATTTATTTTTAATTTTTTATTAATGAAATATAATATATAAATGATTCTATAAGGGAAAAAAATTCTTATAAAAGTTATAAAATATCAAGTAACTGGTTTTATAAAATATAAAATGAATTATTTAGTGTTTATTTAAATTATACCATGAATATTGAAGATACAAATATAATATTAGAATATTATTAATAGTTTATATTAGAAATGCATCGCATCAATGTGGTTTTAAAAATAAAATTATTTGAATAGTTCTTAAATTGGTATTAATAGAATTTTATGTTATATATATATATTATTATATTATATTAACTATAGATCTTTAAAATATATAAAAATTACACATAGTATGATAAATTTATGGGAATTAAAAACAATTTTCATTGATGAAAAAATAAATTATATGTAACATTATAACCCTTTAATAATAGAAAAATTCATTTCCACATTTAAAGATAAAATTTGATAACCAAGAGATTATACTAAAAGATTAGTTAAATATAATAACCAATATATATAAATTTTACTTGATTTCTATATTAAAATCATATACTCCTTATCATTAATGAAATTTTATTTTTGGAACCATTATACAAGAGTTGGAAAAATATTATATTATAATACTTCATGTATTTCAGAAACTGAATTTAATGCCATTTTATTAAGATATTAAAAACTCTTCAAAAAATGTATATTCTACCATATGACTGATATATGGATTAATATATCTTATATTACCCATTTATGGGAAATTTTTGATTCTATGTTATAATTCATGACCAGTAAAGAGTAAATAACATTAATATCTACATAACTGATAGAAGGGTTAATGGGGTATTAAATAAAATAGTTAAGGGTTAAAAATTATGAACATATTAAGAATTGATTTCATTTGTTTTTTAGATTAAAAATAATATTTTATTAAAATTATATCATTTTTTCTCAATCAAACATGGAAATTAATTTATTATAATGGAATGATTTAGCATAATCAATGAATAAACCGCTGATCACTTATAAAAGGAACCCTCATCTCCTATCTTACTAACACGTTTTTAGAACTCTTTATGTAAACATATCTACCCAAATACAAATATATCATTACTTCCCATGTCATATAGGTATTTTTTTGGAATAATACCAACCATAACTTTAATAATATATAAATCAATGGCCGTTGTCTGAGGTGGAGGTATACCATTTAATTGAATGTTTTAATTTTATTTCTCCTTCAACCTCTATTATTATTTTTAAAAATTATAAACTAATAATACTAGTATTATTAAGAAAAATATCTATTATTATATTAGTAGAATAACTGATATCCATCTCACTGTTCTATCAAATTTGGAATGAATGTATCTTTCATGTGTTCATTGGACTCCCGCCTCACAAACTGATGTACTTCATTTTCTATCACTTCCTATCATGGATGGTATTATAGATTGATTTAATTTATATAATAATTTACATATATGATATTAACGATATAATTAATTATCTAAAATATATGATAAAATCTAATTTCTTAATTTTTCATCGATTGAAAATTGGTAATGTCGTCTGTGCTTATGTGTGGATTACCACCTCCAAGAATAGATGTGATTCATTTTCCATCACTGAATCACATGGATGGTTTTGGAAATTATTTTTAAATAAGTTATATTATAATTATTATATAATAATAATTATGGAAATCTAAAATGTAATTTAATTACTTTTTTATATTCAAATAACAATTGAAATTTTACCCATGCATATGTACAACCTATCATCTCCATGATTTAATGTAATCATTTTTTCATAAAAATATTTCAGAGTTTATTTTAAAATGATAAAATAAATTTACCAAAATGATATATATTTCAGGATTATTATTCTGATGATGATTTGATAATGAACCCTTTAACGACATTCAACACAAAAAATCCATTTTTCAATTATGAACATCATGTCCTCAGAACACCCAATGATCACATATGTGTTTAAATAATTAAATATATCATTAAAATATGTGAAAATGGGTTTATAATAAGTTATTAATACTTATAAAATTTATTATGAAATAAAATAATTTATATAAGGTTATAATTTATGAATCAATGTACATACCTGGAATGTTTTGACTTGATTCTTGATTTTTCATCTCAATTTACTTAATTTATAGATATATGATTATTATAACCAAAATTTATATTATATAATGTATATATTTCCCCATTTACCTGTTATATACTGAATAAATAATAAATCAAGTTGTTTTATTTTTCATTTCATATTGTTTCATCAGATGTTATTTTACTTGATAATTTTCATGTGGAAATGTTTTTCTTAGAACAATGTACTTTAATTGGGTTATAAATCATTTAAAATTAATTTATTGTAACATGATTATGTGTGAATTTTTCTTTAAATAAATATTTAATATATTTTTCTTTTTTTGTATCAATTTAATTTTTTACACATAATCAATCCATTTATTAATTCAAGATTCAATTATATGATCCCTATACATTTTATTCATTTCAAAATCAATTTTTGTATATACATTTCATTTAAGTTTGTATATTCTGTTATGAGGTGTATATACTACCCCATTTACATGTTATAACATGACTATAATTATTTTAATTGTATTTAATATTTCATTTGATTTTATTTTTTCCCGAGGTTTATGATTCACGTGTTACCAAAGTGGTAAGGTGTTTATATTTCAAAACCATTTCAATTATGATTATTTATACATAAATATCCTTTTAGAAATTATATGATATTTATTTAATTTAAAAATTTAATTTTTCTTATATAGTAGTTATTTCATTAATTTTAATTTTTTAGTTCCATCTCGCTCTCATTGACAATCACCATTGATCAGAAAATGATTTAAACAAAAACCAATCTTATTTATCCAATTTCTGTAGGACAAACTTCTTCTTTCATATATATTTTTTAGAAAATATCATCAATAATATTTTTTCAATATCCTTATATAATTTTTATTATTAAATTTTTACCATTATTTCTATTTATATAATGGTTCAAAAATAAAAATAATTTTTTTAAATAACAAGATACATTTTATTGTGGGTGTGAATACAATCTTTTTTTTCCAGAATTTGGACATGATCCAAATTTCCCCCCTTCACGATCACTAAATTTTTTTAATCATCATTTAAAATTTTAAATGGTTTGTTTAAAATAATTTTTTTAATAAATAATCTTTATATTTTTAGTTTTTGAAATGAATGTAAATGTTGAAATGTAATTTTCATCAAGAATTTATTTAATGATATTTTTATGGAATTTTTATTAATTAATAAAAAACCCTTGATGTTATTTATGAACCATTAGGTATAAATTGTAATTATAATATTATTAATATTTATAATGATAGATTTGGATTGCTACAAATAGATTTTATTGGAACCTATTAATTATCCACTATTGAATCAAGCTATGAATGCACAATAGTTGTCGTTACGTTCAAAATTGAGAGAATCTAATTTTTTATCTCATTCTATGCTACATGTATAGATTTATGGGTTATTTATGGGTGGATCCATTTTGAACCAAGGATATTTTTTCCTATTATAAACCATGAATGGGATGCAACCTTATACACCAAGTTCAGTTTAGTCTGTTATTTCCCTCCAATGAATTGGGTAATAATAATGAGTTAAGTAGATGGATATTACTCCAAAACATAGAATGGAGTCATTTAAATCCCATTAGATGTAGAAATTTACCCTTATGGGTTATTGTGTTGAGGTATGTGAATTTTATGGTAATGTAACTAGAGGATGAATTTTTTATGTTCCATGATACAAACTCATTTTATTTTTGTTTTACATTTTATATGTTTTTAATGGGTCATTGGATCAATATTAATATCACATGGACCATGATAAATTATTTTTATGAATATTTCCATTGAAAAGGATATATTATATGTCTCATGTTTTATGATACATGTTTTCATGAATATAAATTAATATATGTAATTAACATTTTGCATTAGTTATGATATCATTGATTTCTTCTCATCGTATTAATGCTAATGAAATTCAAAATATAATTAAATTTTTTAACGTTAAAAATAATTTGATCACATACATATTATTTTTCCTTTTCCCCATGTTTTGATTAATTGTTTTATGGATATTATTCTTATTAATATTACATAATTGGAATAACGTAGTGGGATATGATATTTATTTTTATGAACATGTTTTTTATGAATCAATGTTGTTTTGTAAGACATTTTCAAAATTCTCCAATAATGTAAATCAAAAGTATTTAGGAATGTAAATTATCCAATTTTTTTTTCATGTTATATGTTTTTTATATTTGAAATTGGTTCAAATTTATTATTATCAAATCCAAAAATTGATACATTTTATTTTTTACACCAGAACCGAGGGTAGGGGTTCCAGGATGGTTTATTTTTTATCATATAAGGGTTAATAAAAATAAGGAGTTTTTTATTTTTTAAAGTGATTATATTTTAATATTTATTGATATAATTATGTGATTATATTTTTATATTTTTTCATAATAATGAAGGATTATACACCCCATTTTAGGTTTAATGTGATGGTATTTTAAAAATATCATTTGAATTATGCGAGAGATTTTTTGTAAAAAAAATCTTGGGGTTAGTATGTGTTTTTGTTTAATGGTTAATTATGGAATGGTGATTTTATATTAGTTTAAAATAAGTTTAATGAACTTGATAACAATTATGGTAAATTTTATCAACCATGTTTTGGTAATTACGATTAATTAGGGTAATATGGTTGTTATATTGGGAAAATATATTATTACCACAATGATTTCCATTGGTATTGGATATTAATTTTTCCACTAGATAAATAATGATAAATTTGATGAATTTAAGTATTTTATGTTTATTATTTGATTAAGGTAAATGGAAATAATTTTTGATATGATTGAATCTTTATTTGATAGGTAATGATTGAATTATTATTTTGTGAAATATCGTATTTTATTTCGTATTTAAGGGGATTTAGGACATATATGGATATGAATAGAATACCATGGATATTATATGATTTTGGAATATATGTTTTTTGGAAATTGACTCACTGAGTGAATAATTGCAACTAATGACAAATGTTAAATTATATTTTGGAAGAATATTTGATAAAATCCTATTGAATTTTTTGTGGTTGTACACGAACAAGAATATTTTTGATAAATTTTATGTTTAGATGTTTGTCTAATGATATATTTTTAACATTTGGTGTTATTTATGAATATTTTATGAATAATTTGTATTTATTTATATGAACAATTATTCATTTTAGGAAATATCAATCATTTTTCAAACGATTTTTGTTACAGTTGAGGGATTATCAAAGGAGGAATGGTATTTTATAAAAATATGAAATTATGGGATTTTTAAATTATTATTTTAGTGAATTAGGCATGATAAAAATTCATCTTGAATAATCATAACTGTAGTTAAGGACAACATAAATCTGGGAACTGGCAGAAACATGCATCAAAATGATGAATTTTTTTATTAGAGTAAAAACAAGTATATATCGTTATACTCTATGTGTATATGGTAAATAATTTCGTCAACATGAGGAGAAAGATCATATAAAAATCACATTACCTTAATTTATGATGAATCAATGGTCTTTTACACATTTTATTGTTTTATAGATTTTTAGTCATTAAAATTATTTTGATAATGAAATTTCTTGTGGATAATGATCTCTCATAGTCTACATTATTATTTAGACATCAAATTTTACAACATTATCTATAATGTCACCTTACACTACTGTTCTCATATTTATAAACAAATTTATTTTCTAATCGTGATTTCATTTAAATTTTACTTTCATTGTTTAAAACTGGCGGTTTCTTTAACCATTTTTACGATGTCTATTTTCATCAAAGATGTTTTCATACTCCATTTCATTGATTTTAATTGTCATGATAAATTTGAAGGATGACATTTACTTGGCAACAGGGAATGTTACACCTTGATATTTTGAAAAATAGAATTCTTTTTGATATCATATATAAGATACAACAGTTACCATAAAAAATCGATGGAATATCATTATTTGAATGATATATTTATAAACATGTTAGAAAATTGGTGGGTGTAATTAATATTAAATATATTATGAAATATATATATTGGTTATACTTAATTAAATTTATTGATTATTTTTTAGAAAACAATCCCTAAATCATTCATTATGGTAATATAATGGTTCCAAATTTTTTTCATCAAAAATGCTTTTTATTTCTATTTTCGAGAGAATAGTATAAATATTTTTAAAAAATATAAGAACTTATATTTCATAAAAATTATAAATTTTTTGAATAAAAATATAAAAATTAGATAATATTTAATATTAAAAAATTTCCTTATAAAAATTTATTTTTCAAGGAATCGTGAAAAATATAGATTATAATCGAAAACTCTCTTCCCTTTTCAAGAAATTAAAAAATAAATTTATATTTCTTGTTATTTTTCATAAAAATTAGTTATTTTATTTTTATTATAAATAATCCAATATTTTTTGAATCATTGTTGTACTTGAAATTTTTGTATGTACATTTTTTATATTTAAAAATAATTTTTTTTCGGGAAAATGTATTTGCATCTCATTTTGTAAGTATGTTGTTAAATTACCTTATTACACTATAATGAATTGAAAATCATAAAATGGATTACATATATGGAATTTGAATAATTATTATTAAAGAATATGTTCTATTTAGTATTTGGACAATTTTAATAGATATAAACTCATCAATGGGGAACTTTGGTTCCACCTTCCTTTCACTATGACAAGATATTAAAATATTTTGATATATAAAGTAAAAAATATATATCTCTTTTACTTATTTATAAATAATATTTTATAAAATGGATAAAAAAATTGTGTCTGATTATAATTTTTTATTTCAAGGATAAATTTATATTTTTAACTTGGTAATTTATTTTAAATTTATAGAGATTAAATAATTAGCACAAATTCTTATCAAATGACAAAACAGTTCATGCGCAAGGTATAAAAATTCATATAAAGAAGTTTAAAATATGAATTGTAATAATTATCACATAATTAAAATACACCAAGAATATTTTATTTAAATATAACCCATTAGATATTTCATAATTATTTATATTCTATTTCTATTTTTTCATTTTTTCTAAATTTCAAACTATGTTAATTATTATGAAAATGAAATTAATAGTATTGTTTTAATAAATATTTTATTAAGTTATATAAAAAATATTGAAATAAGAAAATTTGGTTGATAAATTGTCTATAATTTTATTCCATTCCCATTTATGAAAAAAAAAATTCTTTATGAGTTGAATTTTGACCATTTACTTTTGAAAAAAGTCAATACCACTGTTAAAGGTAAAAAAATTAACCACATTTTCAAATTAAACGATAATATACATAATAATTTATAAAACATTATATATTTAATTTGATGAATATATTGACAGAATATACTACTTTTCTCTAAATACATGTCAATTTGGAACCATCTTACACGAGTTAGGAAAATATTACATTATAATATTTCATGGATTTGAAAAAATCCCATTGATGACTTTCTATAATAAATATTATGTTATTATAAGATAATAAATTTTTAAAAAACCTATATTAGGAAAATTTGATAGTAAATGTCATCCAATATCCATTAATGGGTCAATTATCCTTTTATAGTAACTTTCATGAACCCTAAGTGTAAAAAATATTGATGTCATAGTAATTTAAAAAATGCATAATAGGGTTTAAAAAATTTATAATGGTTAAACCATAATCTAATATATTTAAAATTTTACTGGTTGATATTATTTCTACTAATATTAGTCCATTATTATAATTATATCAAAATGAAGCCACATGAACAATAATTTTAAAATATATTAATTTAATAAATCAAGAAAATATATGAATGACCATACCCCAACATAAAAAAGAGAACATCCTCTCCTGTATTCATTGCTCATTTTGGGCATATTTGATCATAGAATACCTACCCAAATCCCTTCCAAAGATATATCCCAATGTTCTTGTATTATTCTTTAAAATTTAATTCCCACGTCATACGTCTTAAGGACTAGTAAAAAGAGGGTTTTTGAAGAAGAGACATAACTTTTGACAAAATGTTTTCATTTTACTAGTTATTCTAACACCTTCAAATAATAGTCAAAAATTTTGAAACCATAAAACCAGTATATAACAATAAAATATATTTATTCATGTTAATGGAATAACCAATATCCCTATCTTTCTTCCATCAAATTGAGAATGAATCTATCATTCATGTGAATGGCGGAATACAACCTTGGGAACCAATGCAATTATTTTTCATCCACTGAATCTCACATATTCTTATATTAATGGATTTAATATATATATATATATAAATGAAATTTATTACCAACATAAAAAATATATAATAGTACTATACAATATATTTTATTAAATTTCATTCAACTGAAAAAATAATCATGTCATTCATGAATACCTATGGTTTGAAAACTCTATGAAGAGATGTGATTTACATCTCATCTGTCAATAACATTGATAATATATATAATCTTTTTTAAATATTATGATATTTTCGATAAACTAGTAATTGTGGGATGATAAAAATAAAAAAATATTTTTTTTTGTTTTTTAAAAAATGGAAACATTAATAATATATATATACCACGTACCATCTTTGTGATTATAACATAAATCATTTTTCACATCCAACATGAATGGATGAAAATTAAAATTATAAATATATTTTAAAAAATATAATAATTTCATGATTATTATTTTGGAGATAATAAACTAATGGGACCTTTAACAACTTCAAATGCATCAAATCCATTTTTGAATTCTAAATCGAACTTCCTCAAAACACCATATATAGGAATAATTTATAATTAAATTATATATGTCATAAAATTATAAGATATAAATTGTTTTATGATAATATATTAATACAGGAATAGGTTATGATTAAATAAAATAATTTATATTTGTTATTATATATGATTGAAAGTGAATACATAGAATTTCAAGATTCGATGTAAGAGATTTAATATCATTTTTTATTCATTGAATAATATATATTCATATGAGGATAATTTATTATGGTATATATAATTTCCCCATTTACATGTTTTTGATTAACCCTTCATACATCATGGTTTTTAAATATTTCATGCCTAATTATTTCATCCTAGAGGATTTGACTTAAATTTTTCAATATTGTAATGGGGTTCATGACTAATTTTATTCCATTGGTTTATTACTATTATTAATTTACATTCTATTTAGATTATTATGTTCTAATTTAATTATAAATAAAATTACTCTATTTATTATTTTGTGTTTTTATTTTGAATTTTTATCGATAATATATTAATGTTATGACCCGCCTTCTTTAAGATGAGGGAAGGGACAATAAAGTGACACACCCTTCCTTATTCAAGATGAAGGAGAGATAATGATCCCAGAGTCCTGCCATCAGTAGTCCGAGGAGTGGTGACTAGCAGCAGGGGTATAAGATCTCCCACATAAAAATGGAGGACATTACCATTTTTATTGAAAACAAGATCTAGAGATAAGATGGTAAAATCCGAAAAAAACACCGAAAAATTATATAGAGGAAACCAAAATCCATCCAATGCATGATTCAAACATAAACTGCAAAAAAGAACAACCAATGCACTAAATCATGTATCAAAATAAGAGACTACGCAGCAGCACACCAACTATCCCAATGCTCAAGGTAGTAAATTCCAACATGGTCCTAAAATTCCTCAGGGAAACCTAAAAATAGTTTTATATCTCCAGGTTAGTATATGTTTATACCCATTAGGAAAACTAAAGTAAGCTATGAACAAGTAGGGGAAAATACTAATGGCACTATGAGAATTGTAGAAACCAACAACACTTATCATGGAAAACTAACCAGCCCAGCCTCACCAAGGAAAAATCCCCAAATAACGTAGGTTAAGTAAAGTAATAGTAAAAGAACATCGACAATTGATTAACCCACACCACTTTCCCACTGGTTAACTGATCATTCCTAATGGATAAATTCTTGATGCACCCACTCTTCCAAAATATAGTCCATCTTAAACAACCTTCCCACACACACCTAGGACACAAACATCACACAAAACCCACCCATAGACACCTGGGACAAAACCACACTACACATCCCACCCGTAAACACTTAGGACAAAACAACCATGCCTCTCACACAGAGACACGTGGGTCTCATCCAAAGGAAAAATGGGAAAAAAACCCTGGCCCGCAAACACCTAGGTCCCTCATCAACAAAAAAACCTGCATGAAGGATCTTGGACTATGGTAAACCTCAAGCCATTACAGCCTTCCCGAATACACTTGAGCAGTGAGAACCAAGAATAGGGTTCGTGGAAATAATTTGATAACTAGCCATCCATCCACCCACTATGATGTTGAGAAATAAACTCTCCCCCATGATATGTGGGGATTATAAGCATGGTGATCAACCAAGGTGGGGTGCATATATAAATCACATGGATCTACAATTTGTACATATAGGAAAGAAAACACTCATCCTAACCTACTAGTTTTAAATAAAGAACCATCCCACATAGAACCACATCTGCTACTACCCATATATAAATAATCACAAAAAAATCCACAATAAAACAAAATTATAACCTCTTTCATTTAACCACATTCCATATGTTAATTAAGGGGTTCACTTTAATGTAGTCTATCATTACATGGGGAAACTAACAATAACAACATCTGTAACTATTTTCCAGAAGGATGAATAACACTAAACACAACCAAGGAAAAAAAGGATGTAGGGACCATATTAAGGAAATCCATTTTAACACCAATTCATAAAAAAAATATAACAACTAAACGGAAGTCCCACTGCGCACCCCCATTTTCCTAGACACTTGTTCAACCACTGCCAACTATCATTATTCAAAGTAATCCCACTAAATCATCCTCTCCCAACTATAACCGATATCCCTATTGCACAAGAACACAACACTTAACACACCTATAAACAAGATTTCATGACACAACCCATCAATGCATTCCTACTACCCAAACATTTACCAAATGCATTTAAACTGCATAATGTTCTATGGGCACAACATAAACTAGAACCTATCCCATTGCCTACAAGTTTATCCCTTCTACAATCAATCAATCTCTCAAACTAAGATTTTGTAACACCTCCTACACTACCCTACACACAAATCCCACACCAAAACACCACCAAATAGTATCCCTATAGGGAAAACATACCCTTCCACATGCATAGGTCCAACCCCTCCTTCCACCATCCATACCTGTAACAGTGTTACCAACAACAATGTCACATAACCCCTACGAAGTACAAAACCAAACCAAACAATGAAATAAACCACACCATAAATCCATGAATATAATGATTTATCAAGAGGGGTTCTTGAATTCCACTTTACTAATACGGGTGTCCACATAATAGGTTTTATCTTTGGGAATCAATTTATCTAACCAAGTTATGCGATTAAGAATATTTCATATTACAACCATTTAAAAAAGTATAAAAAAATAGAATATCACCAGTGCGCAAGAAAAGTCCTCCAACAACCATGATTTTCAGAGGGAATACATCCAAAAAAACCATAAAAAGAAACAAAGATAGCTAATATAACAAATGATCAACATCAAACCATCTTCAATTCCCTACCCAGTATCTTTTAATAATTATCTTCCCCCTAATTTATTAATTGTTTAAAAAATGTATTCACCAGTTATTCACAAATAATAATTAGTACACCCACCCCACATGATAAAAAACTAATAAGAGTTTGAATAATCCCTACATGAAACAACATGTGATCAAAACTCTCTATTCACCAAATAAGGGATTGCACAAGAATCAGAAAACTCTATGAAAATTTACCAGGAGGGGTCTCTAGAACAGGTGCATGAATCGCCTAGAGAAGAAGTATTTTGGATCAGAAAAAGAAAATAAAAAGAGGAAATTTTATTTTAGAAAAACTTATATCCTATATCAATAGATAGAAATGGTTCCAAAGGCCATTAACTTGGGATCGTGGTCAAGATCATGCGGTTTGAATATCTTAAAATCTCCAGAGTGTTAAGACATAAAAGATATAATAAATATCCTTTGAAACTCCCTTAAATACCACCAAACAAGGTTTCACACTCGGTATACATCAAATAAATTTCGAGAGGGGTGAAACTAGAAAAACTCATGAACCTATAAATTTGGAAAAGAGCAAGACACAATTTCGATGTACCGCCTTCACGGTGCCACCGTTACAATGTCACCGTTATAGTGACACCCTTACGGTTCCACCTTTATAGTCCCACTATTTTGATTCCATGGTTTTGGTGCCACCATTTTAGTGACACTATTTTAGTTCAATCGTTACGGTGCCATAGTTTTGGTGTTCCATTGTCAAAATGCCACTGTCTCGGTGTGCCACCCTTACGGTGCCACCTTTTAGTGAAACTGGATTTTTGGAAAACACTCGAAACAAACCACTATGACCCCTAATATGTAGAGACCCATAGCTTGAAATAAATTAAAATTACATTAATTTTATGTGAAACTTAATACATGACACACAAAGACTCCCAAAGACATTTTTAGTTTAGTTTTTTTGGAAAATCAGAACACAATATTCTAATAATGGTGAAAGATCTTCAACATCTCCCATAATGATATTCCCCTTTTGTTTTCTTACCTAAAACATTTATTTATATCCTGGGGAAAAGAAAACATTAAAAGGGTGAGTTAAAATGCTTAGTAAGGGTAAACATGGAGAACATATATAACGATCGATACATAACAAACATGGTTAATACTTCAAAATTGAAGCATACTTATTACAACATATAACGAAACCATGAAAGGACCGTATAGGTATAGTGTCTTTAGAAACTGGGAAACATAAACAATTGGTTCAAAAAGCATCTACACTGTCTCCCATTTATTTCTATAGTCCCTTTTTGGAATATCTTACTTAATAACCTTCTTCTTGACCTGGGGAAAGAAAACATACAAAAGGGTGAGCTCAAATGCTTAGTAAGGGTAAATAAAATAAATATCATTCACATCAAATTTATAAGAACATAACATTTTGGAAATCATACCCTACAAAAGAGATCATAATTTCATAACATGGGATAAATCATGGTTGTGAAATGTAATCCCAATAATCAAAACATAAAACATGAAACTTTGGGGCATACACACATAATCATAGAGAATCATTTCTTATTAGTCAAGACTCATTTCCAATACTATCTTAGTGGACAAAGTCCATTTCTGAACCGAGTTCACTCCTTGTTTCAGTCCTGTTTCACTGAACCGGTTTAACCTGCCATTCCAGCCATGTCTATCTCATGAGATATAAAATCTTTACCCAATTCATTGGAGGGAGATATAGGTCCCACCAATCTCATAATGATACCATTATTATGTGTGCCACAAAATCATAAATCATACATCATAGCATAACCCATGTAATTAAAATGGGATTCTTAAACATCATGACATCATAACATAATCCATATTAGATAAAATAACGTCATAAAAATAATTTCATCATAACATAATCAAAACAATGTAAAAATAGGGATAGAAACAGAACCCTATATTATCATACATGGAAAATAATTTTGATAAAACACTTGAACTCCATTCTTGAGGAAAATATCCTTTCTACTTCAAAAACACTTTTCCTTTCTTAAAATGTCATACAATTCTAAAATAAAATAAGTTTATTAAAAATAAACTTGAAAACTTCTAAAGGAAGCTTCTTGGAAATAATGTTTTAAAAAAATCCAATCATGTCGTATAATTTAAAAAAACATTCTTCTTGTACTTATGTCAGAAAAGTCAAAAAAATACCTTGTACGAAAAACGACAAAAGATTCCTGTCATATCTTTTTCTAAAAACTCACTGAAGGGTAAAATTGGATTTAAAAGTTTTTAGGTGGATGGAAATAATATTACATATTGAGGAAATATGGATGTGGATGATAAAATACACCCCAGTATATTGCAAAGAACAAACAATCTCGGATTAAAATGAGATTGTGATATTTACCTTACCTCAGGTCTGGTATGCTTTGTATGTGTCCGAACCTCCTGTATAATGATTTTAATAATGTCATTGACTTATTATAGAATCATATTCATTGTTATGATACCATATATGGTCATATTCTTAGCTTTTCATTAGTAATATTTCATTACTACTTGTTATTCGAGTGTTTATTACTTTTTTGTTCTTATGCGTGTTTTGTCGAATAAATTATTATTCCACTTTATAGGATATAGATACATCATTTAAATAATGGTATTAGTGTAATATATATCATATTAATTAATTCAATTCATTTATATAATCATTATTCAATGAAGATCATATAGAACGAGTCACATCACATCCTGGAGACGGTGGGCCTTACGTACGCACGAGCGATGATATCATTCCCATGATCATTGAATTGTATTTAAGTGTATGTATAATATTTTATAATCAATTAAAATTTACAATAATCATATATAGTTATTCTTTACACCATTATACCGATCCAAGTAAGGTGGTGGTGGAAAACAGATTACACCACGGCGTGGAGACGGTATTCCGTACGTACGCACGCGCGATGATTTCGTTTCCCATAGGATGGATAAGAGGTTAAATAGGGTTGTTTCATATTTATAATAACATATCATTATATTAGGGATACTGATGTTATTACCTCATAATGAAACAACTAATGAAGAGGGTGTAGAAGAAGAATGGAACTTGAAGAAAACGGTAGAAGATATTACCTCTTTCTCGAAGTGCCTCCTTTAAACTTTCTCTTAAGGCACTATAGTTGGTCTTTTGAGAATAACAATACCTATATTAGGTTTATAAGGAAGCGGGGAAGTGAAATGGGCAGGGTTTGGCCGATCTTGAAGTCTCCAATTGGTGTGAGGAAGAGAGGGAGGAGGTGCCATTTTATAAGGGAGGAGAGGGGCACCTTTGGAAAGTGTGGAAATATTATTTTATTATAAACATATCTTCGGTTTCAAAAGGTCCAAAATAATTAAAGATGAAGATAATATGACTCATAGTTGAAATAAAATCATCCAATCAGAATTGGACATGTTTTGGAAAATATTTTAATCATTATAATCTTATTTATTTAAATCATTTATTAATGAGGTAAATACTTCAACATTATTGTGTCATAAATAATTTAATTTATTTGGTGTCTAAAAATTATAAAAAAATATAATTATGTAGGAAATATTTTTATCTTTCCAATGAATATTTATAGTCGAAAATATAATTTATATAACCCCTTATAAAAATTAATTACTAAAAGAATTTTGTTAAGGTCAATTTTGTCTTTACATTAAATTAATTAGTCCAAATTGTCATTGTCACTACCAACTGGCTAAATGGGGTCCCAAAATCTACCCAAGGATTCCCATGGTCGGCCAATACTCATACAATAAGATTAGGACAAGTTTCAAGGTAATTTTGAATTATTATAATATTCTTTTAACCTTGAATTACCCTATTTACCTTTAACCATAGCAAATAAAAATTACCGTATTTACTATTCATAATATCAAAAAAATAAAAGTAACCTATTAACATAATTTGGACCCATCGATTACAAATATGGAATCCATTTTTAAAAATTCAAAACACAGAAGTTGCAGTAATTAATTTAAAATTAATCCCGTTGTTAAGCAAACAATTTTCAAAAGTTAAAACATTGCCAAAGATTGAAAAGTTTTTACCTATGAATTCAATGTAAAATTAATGAGAATAACATAAATTATATTAAATGGTAAAAATATATTCTATTTATACTTTAAAAACATTCAATATTATAATTTAACCATATAAATTATTGGGATGAAAAAAATTGTTTTTAATTAAAATATTGCGTGTTTTTACTATTCATTAAAATATGAAAGTTATCAGAATAATATGAAAAATTTATCCAAAGTAAATTTTTGTATCTTGATTCTAAATAAGAATTTTATTTTTTCAAATTGATCTTATAAACTTGTTGAAAACTATATTTAATGTGGGTGCGCCATCAAAAGGCGGTAAAACTGCATTTTTTGAAAAATACTTCTTTTATAAAAAAAAATGATTTTGTTTTCATACCTCATTATAGAAAATGTATAAGATGAATTAAAAAGTTATAAAATTAAAAATTCAGTTAAAGCTATTCATAACGGCTAATATTATAATATATCGTTGTTTAGTGAAACTCGGTATTGCGTACAATGCAAGCTATCGAGGAAGGCCGCTGTTGCATGTAAAGCAAGCCAAGCTAGTGTTGTGTGTAGTGAAAGATTCCTTTGATGATTTATATAACATAAAAACAAAATATTTCTCATAAAAGTCTCGGGTGTTACATTCTACCCCCTTAAAATGAATTTCTCCCTCGAAGTTTGTCATTTCGTAACAAACAGATGAGGATACCTCTCCCTCATCATATTCTCAAGTCCCCATGTAGCTTCTTCTAATTGGCGATTCCTCCATAAAACTTTCACTAAGTGAGTGGTCTTGTTCTGTAGGACTTTTTTGCTACGATCCATAGTCTCTATCGGCTGTTCTTCATAAGAAATATCTTGCTCCAGCGGTACAACATCTGAGCTGAGTACATGTGAAGGATCAGGTATGTACTTTTTGAGGAGAGATACATGGAACACATCGTGAACTTGAGATAGATTCAGTGGAAGCGCCAATCGGTAAGCTACCTTCCCAACACAATCCAGAATTTCAAAAGGACCGATATATCTTGGGCTCAACTTTCCCTTCTTTCCAAATCTCATGACCCTCTTCCAGGGAGATATTCATAACAACACTTTATCACCCACTTCAAACTCTAGGTATTTTCTTCGGTTGTCGGCATAAATTTTTTGTCAACTCTGAGCTTCTCTTATGTGTTGTTGAATAGATCTGATCTTTTCTGCCATTTCATCAATGAGATCAGGTCCTAATAGCTTTCTTTCCCCAACTTCATCCCAAAAAGTTGGAGTCCGGCATTTCCTTCCATAGAGAGATTCATAAGGAGCCATATGAATACTGGAGTGAAAGCTATTATTATATGAAAGTTCCACCAAAGGTAGGTGTTGATCCCAAACACCTTTGAAATCCATAGAGAAAGCTCTCAACATATCTTCTAGAGTTTGAAATTTCCTCTCAGACTGACCGTCTGTTTGAGGATGATAAGCAGTGTTGAAACTCAACTCTATATCCAGAGTATGCTGAAGACTTCGCTAGAACTTTAGGGTAAACCTCGGATCCCGATCAGATATAATGGAAAGTGGTACTCCATGCAATCTTACCACTTCCTTTACATATATCCTGGAAATCTGATCTAGAGAGAAGTAATCTCTAATAAAAATGAAGTGTGCAGACTTTGTAAGACCATAAACTATGACCCAGATAACATTATTGCCTTTGGATGTTTTAGGAAGTCCAGTGACAAAGTCCATTGTGATGTTTTCCCATTTCCATCCAGGTATGGGTAATGGTTGTAACATCCCTTTAGACTTCTGTCTCTAAGCTTTAACTTGCTGACAAACCAAGCATCAAGAGACATATTCAGCAACATCTCATTTCATGCCATCCAACCATAAGTACTCTTTCAGATCCCTATACATCTTCGTGCTTCCCATATGAATAGAGAATAAAGAACTACGAGCCTCATCCAACATCTCCTTCTTTAATTCTGGGATGGGAGGAACACAAACCCGATTCCTGAACATTATTATCCCATCACAATCAAGGTTGAATTCGGGAACATTTCTCACCTTCTTTTGTAACTCGACATCTTCTTTCTGCACCTCTTTAATCTTCACATGTATAGATGGTTGATCATTTATTTGAGAAAGATACAATTTTCCCCTTCCTTTATAATTCCAAGATCCATCCTTTGTAAATCCATAAATATTGGATCTTTTGTGATCCTCATCATGGATAATCTAGAATGGTCTTGTCGACTTAATGCATCTTCCACCTTGTTTGCTATCCCAGGGTGGTAATGAATTGAGAAGTCGTAATCCTTAATCAGCTCCAACCATCTTCTTTGGCACATATTCAGCTCCTTTTGTGTGAAAATATACTTTAAAATTTTATGATCAGTATAAATATCACACCTTTCACCATAAAGGTAATGCCTCAAAATCTTTAATGAAAATATTACCACACCTAACTCCAAATCATGAGTTGGGTAATTTTGCTCATGGATTTTCAATTTTCATGAGGCATAAGCTATCACCATATCATTTTGCATGAGAACACATCCCAATCCCATCTTGGATGCATCATTGTAGATCAAAAACCTTTCTCCACTACAAGGTAGTGTGAACACAGGTGCACTGGCTAACCTTCTTTTTAGCTCTTTGAAATTTTATTCACATTCCTCCGTCCAAACAAACTTAACTCCTTTTCGAGTCAACTTGGTGAGTGGGTTAGATAACCTTGAAAATTCTTTCACAAAACATCGGTAATATCCAGCCAAACCATGAAAACTTTAGATCTCAGTTACTTTTGTTGGTCTCGACCATCTTTCGATAACCTCTGTTATTTCTGGATCCACACATATCCCCTATTTTGAGTTTATGTGACCCAAAATGAAACTTTTTGAAGCCAAAATTCACACTTGGTAAATTTATAATAAAGCTTCTCCTTTCTGATGGTCCTTAATACAATTCTCAAGTGATATTCATGTTCTTCCTTGATATTTGAATAGACAAGAATATCATCTATAAAGACTACCACAAACTGATCAAGATAGTCTCTAAAGACTCTATTCATCAGATCCATGAAGATAGCAGGGGCATTAGTAAGACCAAATGACATCATTATAAATTCATAGTGTCCATACCTTGTACGGAAAGCCGTCTTTGGTATATCCTCCCTTTTGACCCTTAATTGATGATACCCTGAATGAAGATCAATCTTGGAAAATTATTGAGCTCCGCGTAGTTGGTCAAATAGGTCATTAATGCGTGGGAGAGGATATTTGTTCCTAATAGTGATCTTTTTAAGTTCTCGATAATCAATGCAGAGTCTCATTGATCCATATTTATTCTTAACAAACAGAATAGGTGCTCCCCAAGGCGATGCACTAGGGCGTATGAATCCTTTATCAAGATTCTCTTGGAGTTGCTTCTTCAATTCCTGCAACTCAATTGGGGCCATTCTATAAGGAGTATTTGAAATAGGCAAAGCACCCTGTACGAGTTCTATTGAAAAAACAACTTCACGATTTGGTGGAAGACCTGAAAATTCCTCCGGAAAGACATCATCAAATTCCCGTACAATGGAAATATTCTTAATCCTGAGTTTCTCACCAATCATTTGAGATAAATAACCTTCATTTAGTGGAATCAAGACCCATAAGATAGAAGAAATTTCCACTGGAAGGTTATGTTCATCCTTGCATCGATAGACGATCATAGATTGATCTGGAATATGAAATGTGACTTCCCTTCTTTGGCAATTGATATGAGCTCCATATAAAGAAAGACAATCCATGCTAAGAATCACATAAAATTCCACTATAGGAAGGAACACAAGATTTTCAGGAAGCACTTTCCCACAAACTTCAATCGGAGAAGAATTATAAAATTTTGATGCGACCGTTGTGCCATTAGGAGTTGTCATAGCCAACTCAACATCTAATTGTTGAGGTAATACAGTGATACCCTTAGAAAATTCTTCAGAAATAAATGAGTGGGTGGATCCAGAATCAAATAAAACATTTTCTACTTTAGAGTGGATGGTAAGTGTACCTCTCACTACTTCATTGTCTTACTCCACATCGCCGATAATAATTGCGTGTGACTTTCCTTTGTCTTTGGCCCTAAGAGTTTGTTGGCGTCGATCATCATTATCAACCCTTGGATTTGGGCATTGATTGGCATAATGACCCATATCCTTACACTTGAAACATTGAAGTGTAGTAGGTTCATTCTGTGTATCCCTTCCTTTGTTTGCATCATTAGACATCTTCTTCCCATTATTTCGACATTCAATTGCCCGATGACCTTCTTTTCCACACTTGTAACATTTTCTTGTCCCCTTATGAAAATTTCCTCCATGTTTCTTTCCACACTTTGAGTAAAAGGGAAAACTCATCTTCTTTTCAGTGTGGTCTTTAGATTTTCCTTTGAATTCCATTTTCCTCTTCTTATCAAACCCATGTGACTGATGGGTTACACCAATCTCCATCTCAACCTTGAGAGTACATCGAACAATTTCCTCGTATCTATTGAAGACCCTTATCGATAACGCCCTTCGAAGACTTTGTTTTATGCCACTAAAGAATCGATCGATCTTACTCTCAGGTTGGATAATAATTACGGAAGCATACCTTGCAAGTCTTATAAAATTTTCTTTATAGGTACCAATAGATTCATCATTATTTTGCTTTAGTTCAAGAAACTCCTTCTCCATATTTGTTCGAAAAATACGAGGGAAATACTTATTGAAAAATAAGTTCTTGAAATCGTCCCATTCCATGGACTTAATTTCATCCCTTTTCCTTGTATTCTTAATAATATTCCACCATTGATCAGCATCTCCTTCCAAACGATACACTGCTAAGATGACTTTATCATGTTCAGAACATTGAAGAACTGAAAATATCTTTTCAGTGGTACTGATCCATTGTTCAGCCACTAATGAATCAGAAGACCTGCTGAATGAAGGTGGATGCTGCCTCATGAAGGATTTGACAGAATGTTGCTCCTTCCTTTTCTCAATTGGAAGTCCATCATGGTTCATAGCTTGAGAAAGTTGTGTGAGCAAGGATACAAGTTTTTTCATTCTAGCTCCCATAACGTTTGGTTGCTCAGGGGGACAATCATTGCATTGCCCGTCGCATTCCGCATTAACATGGTTTCTTCGGGTTCCAGCCATTGAATAAAACCAAGAAGAATAGTGTGAGCAACACTAATTATAATAGGAAAACCACATAATCAAGAATAAAATTTCACACTTAAGTTCTTATCAGAGGTTGTTCATGGCAATTTCTAAAACACTAAGATTGTGTTCTATGCTTAGACATATCCTTAGGTTTCTTACTAAGGCTTTCACATCCTAGTTTCCAAAGGTTGACTATACCTTTCCTCTGATACCAACTATAATGACCCATACATTACATACATGGTTGATACTTCAAAATTGAAGCATACTTATTACAACATATAAAAAAACCATGAAAGGTCCGTATAGGTATAGTGTCTTTAGAAACCGGGAAACATAAACAACTGGTTCATAAAGCATCTACACTGTCTCCCATTTATTTCTATAGTCCCTTTTTGGAATATCTTACTTAATAACCTTCTTCATGACCTGGGGAAAGAAAACATACAAAAGGGTGAGATCAAATTCTCAGCAAGGGTAAACAAAAGAAATATCAATCACATCAAATTTATAAGAACATAACATTTTGGAAATCTTACCATGCAAAAGAGATCATAATTTCATAACATGGGATAAATCATGGTAGTGAAATTTAATCCCAATAATCATAACTTAAAACATGAAGCTGTGTGTCATACACACATAATCATAGAGAATAATTTCTTATTAGTCAAGACTCATTGCCAAGACTATCTTAGTGGACAAAGTCCATTTCTGAACCGAGTTCACTCCTCGTTTCAGTCTTGTTTCACTGAACCGGTTTAACCTGCCGTTCCAGCCATGTCTATCTCATGAGATATAAAATCTTTACCCAATGCATTGGAGGGAGATATAGGACCCACCCATCTCATAATCATACCATTCTTATGTGTGCCACAAAATCATAAATCATACATCATAGCATAACCCATGTAATAAAAATGGGATTCTTAAACATCATGCCATCATAAAATAATCCATATAAGATAAAAGGACATCATAAAAATAATTCCATCATAACATAATCAAAACAATGTAAAAATAGGGATAGAAACAGAACCCTATATTATCTTACATGGAAAATAATTTTGATAAAACACTTGAACTCCATTCTTGAGGAAAATATCCTTTCTACTTCAAAAACACTTTTCCTTTCTTAACATGTCATACAATTATAAACTAAAAGAAGTTGATTAAAAATAAACTTGAAAACTTGTAAATGAAGCTTCTTGGAAATAATTTTTTTAAAAAAATCCATTCATGCCGTATAAGTTGAAAAAAACATTCTTCTCGTACTTTTGTCAGAAAAATCAAAAAATACCTCGTACGAAAAACGACAAAAGATTCCTTTCATATCTTTTACTAAAAACTCACCGAAGGGTAAAATTGGATTTAAACAATTTTAGGTGGATGGAAAAAATATTACATATTGAGGAAACATGGTTTTGGATGATAAAATTCACCCCAATAAATTCCAAAGTATAAACAATCTCGGATTAAAATGAGATTGTGATATTTCCCTTACCTCAGGTCTGATATGCTTTGTACGTGTCCGAACCTCCTGTATAATGATTTAAATAATGTCATTAACTTATTAAAGAATCATATTCATTGTTATTATACCATATATGGTCATATTCTTATCTTTTTATTAGTAATATTTCATTACTACTTGTTATTCGGGTGTTTATTACTTTTTTGTTCTTATGCGTGTTTTGTCGAATAAATTCTTATTCCTCTTTATAGGATATATATACATCATTTAAAGAATTTTATCAGTGTAATATATATCATATTAATTCATTCAATTCATTTATATAATCAATATTCAATGAAGATCATATAGAACGAGTCGCATCACATTGTGGATACGGTAGGCCGTACGTACGCACGAGCGATGATATTGTTCCCATGATCATGGAATTGTATTGAAGTGTATGTATACTATTTCAGAATCAATATCACTTTACAATAATCATATATAGTTATTCATTACACCATTATAACTATCCAAGTAAGGTGGTGGTGGAAAACAGATTACACCACGGTGTGGAGACGGTATTCCGTACTTACGCATGCGCGGTGATTTCGTTTTCCGTAGGATGGATAAGAGGTGAAATAGGGTTGTTTCATATTTATAATAACATATCAGTATATGAGGTATACTGATGTTATTAACTCATAATTAAACAACTAAATAAGATGGAGTAGAAGAAGAATGGGACTTGAAGAAAACGATAGAAGATATTACCTCTTTCTCGAAGTGCATCCTTTAAACTTTCTCTTAAGGCGCTAGAGTTGGTCTTTTGAGAAGACCAGTACCTCTAGTAGGTTTCTAGGGAAGTGGGGAAGTTAAATGGGCAGGGTTTGGCCGGGAATCAAGGCTCAAATTGGTGTGAGGAAGAGAGGGAGGGGGTACCCTTTTATAAGGGAGGAGAGGGACACCTTTGGAAAGTGTGGAAATATTATTTTATTATAAACTTATCTACGGTTTCAAAAAGTCCAAAAATCATTAAATATGAAGATAAGATGACTCATAGTCGAAATAAAATCTTCCAATTATAATTGGACATGTTTTGTAAAATATTTTAATCATTATAATCTTATTTATTTAAATCATTTATTAATGAGGTAAATACTTCATCATTATTGTGTCATAAATAATTTAATTTATTTTGTGTCTAAAAATTATAAAAAAATATCATTATGTAGGAAATATTTTTTGATTTCCAATGAATATTTATATTAGAAAATATAATTTATATAACCCCTTATAAAAATTAATTACTAAAATATTTTTGTTAATGACAATTTTTTCTTTACATTAAATTAATTAGTCCAAATTGTCATTGTCACTACCAAGTGGCTCAATGGGGTCCCAAAATCGACCCAAGTATTCCCATGGTCGGCCAATACTCATCCAATATGGTTAGTACATGTGTCAAGGTAATTTTGAATTATTATAATATTCTTTTAACCTTGAATTACCCTATTTACCTTTAACCGTAGTAAATAAAAATTACCGTAGTTACTATTCATAATATCAAAAAAATAAAAGTTACCTATTAACATAATTTGGACCCACTAATTCCAAATATGGAATCCATTTTTCAAAATTAAAAACACAGAAGTTGCAGTAATTAATTTAAAATTAATCCCGTTGTTAAGCAAACATGTTTTAAAAGTTAAAAAATTGCCAAAGATTGAAATGTTTTTACCTATGAATTCAATGTAAAATTAATGCTAATGGCATAAATTATATTAAATGGTAAAAATATATTCTATTTATACTTTAAAAACATTAAATATTATAATTTAACCATATAAATTATTGTTGAAAAATGTTTTTTTTAATTAAAATATAGCGTGTTTTTACTATTCATTAAAATATGAAAGTTATCAGAATAATATGAAAATTTTATCCAAAGTAAATTTTTATATCTTGATTTTAAAGAAGAATTTTATTTTGTCAAATTGAACTTATAAAATTGTCAAAAACTAGATTTATTGTGGGTGTGCCATCAAAAGGCGGTAAAACTGCATTTTTTGAAAAATAATTCTTTTATCAAAAAAAAAATGATTTTGTTTTTATACCTCATTCTAGAAAATGTATAAGATGAATTAAAATGTTATAAAATTCAAAATTCAGTTAATACTATTCATAACGACTAATATTATAATATATCGTTGTTTGGTGAAACTCGGTATTGCGTACGACGCAAGCTATCGAGGAAAGCCGCAGTTGCGTGTAAAGCAAGCCAAGATAGTGTTGTGTGTAGTGAATGATTCCTTTGATGATTTATATAACATAAAAAAAAAATTTCTCATAAAAGTATCGGGTGTTACAACATAATACAATCCATAAAAATTTGTACGTAAAAACATGAACATAAAACATCAAAATCCTGAGAAATGACATAAATCTTGGTAGTACATGAGGCATAGATCATAATGGAACATTAATCATGATAAAATAGCATGTGAATAAGACATGGAATTGTGGAAAACCATTATTCACATGATATGGTTTCCATAATATCCAAGGCATTGATGCCAGGACCATCATAGTGGACAAAGTCCATTACTGAACTGGGTTTACATGTCATCCCAGCCCAATATTACTGAACCAGATTTTCTTTCCATTCCATCCATGTATATCTCATGGGATATAAATCTTTACCCAATTCATTGGAGGGAGATATAGGTCCCAAAAATCTCATATTGAAATCATTCTTACGTTTTCCACAAAATAATCATCAATCATTCATCATAACCCAAAGAATAAAATGGGTTTCATAAACATCATTCCATCATAACATTATCCATATAAAACAAATTGATATCATTTCCTCATAAGAAAAATAAAACCATGTAAATAATAGTGACATTATACTTGAAACATAAACACAATAAAAAATTTAATCTTAGATGGAAAATAGTTTTGATAAAACACTTGAAATGAAATCTTGAGGAAAATATCGATTCTTTTTCAAAATCATTTTATTTTCACAAAATTCCATGAAATTTAAAAAGAATATTTTTTTGAAAATAATAATAAAATCTTGTAGAGGAAGCTTCATGAAAAAGGCATTATGAAACCAAAAAAATCCGCTCATGCTGTATAAGATAAAAAAACATTCTCCTCGTACTTTTGCCAGAAAAGTCAAAAAGTTTCTCATATGGTACACAAAAGAAAGATTTCTTCCATACCATGTGGTAATAGTCAAAAATCGGTAAAAATGACTTGAAACATACATGAAAACATGTTTATAAAACATTTACATGGATGATAAATATAACCCCAGTAAATACATTCGAATAAACAATCTCAGATAAGAACAAGATTGGAATAATTATCCCTTACCTTATGTCCAATTTCTTTCATATGTCTCTAAGAATCCTATATAGTGGTTTCAAACATTATACTAAATTTTAACAGAACCATAATAATTTTTTATGATATGATATATTATTCACTTACGACATTATATTACAAGTTCATTTGTGAATTCCTTGTTAATGCATCGTTTTGGGTAATATAATTTCATTTGTCGTACGTGTTTTGACTAGTAATTATTCATATGATTAATTAGATCACGATTAATTACATCTAGAATGAAAAACATGATTTATATATTATATGTATTCATAATATAAATAAACATAATAGATCAATAAATGGAAAGAAATACATTGTTCAGGGAGATGGTAAACCGTACGTACGCATGAATGCTGTTTTTGTTTCTTTATTAAATTGAATGGATGTAATTAAATAAAATATACATAAATCCAGTATCATTATTATTTCATATATCTCATTATAATTCCTTATATATACTTCATAATCATTCTTGAATGGTTAACATGTAGAATGGATGTCCTCGCATCGTGTAGACGGTAATCCGTACGTACGCACGAGCGATGATATTGTTCCCATAATTATTGAATGGAATTGGAGTGGATGATAGAATATATAAGAATTAGTATCATGTTATAATAATCATATATAGTTATTATTTACACCCTTATACCCATCCAAGTAAGGTGGTGGGTGAAAAACAGTTTACACCATGGCGTGGAGACGGTATTCCGTACGTACGCACGCGTGGTGATTTTGTTTACCCTAGGATGGATAAAAGGTGAAATTGATTTGTTTCATAATTATAATAACATATCAGTATATAATTAATACTTATTTTATTACTTTATAATGAAAAAACTAATGAATATGAAGTAGAAGAAGAAATAAACTTGAAAGAAACGGTAAAAGGGATTGCCTCTTACTCGATGTGCCTCTTTTAAACATCCCCTTAGGGCACTAGAGTTGGTGTTTTGAGAAGATCAGAACCTCTATGATATAACTATAGTGGTTCAGAAGAGTAATTTATAGGGGTTGGCCGATCTTGAAGGCTAAAAATGGTTTGAAGAGAAGAGGGAGGAGGTGTCCTTTAATAAGGGAGGAGAGGGGCACTTTTGGAAACCTAATAAATAATAATTTATAATAAGTTCAAACCCCACATAAAAACATCCAAAATGACTCACATTCTAATATGAGAGGAGATTGGTTTTTAATATCATCATCAAATAAAATTTAGACTTGTTTTATGTTTATTTTAAACCTTATCACTTTTATTTATCCTTATATAATTTATTTAATTTTATTTGTGGCAATAATATTCTAATTATTAAATGGTTATAAATACTTACTTATTTGTTGTGAATTTTACATAATTTTATACATTATTACATTTTAGACCATATAATTCCAATTTTGTAATTTTTAAATACTTGTATGATTTTTAAACCATTTATTAATATGTTATTTTTATAAAATATCAATAGTGTCAATGTTGACAGTATTCAATTATTTGAACATAAATAACATCCACACAGAAGATATATTCGAACCAAATTATTTAATAGATTCATAACATTTCATATTCATATAAAAAATTCTTTGAGAACATTAATTTTATCATATAATATTTACTTTAATATTTTTAAAACCATTTATTTTATATTTCTCTTAGTAAAATAATTACTACAACATTTTTGTATAATAATTTAATATATTTATTTTTTTCATAAAAATTCAAAAAAATTCTATGATGAAGATAAATCTATTACATTTTATAATAAAACTTTTACTTGAATTTATAATCTTAAAATAACAACATTTAAATTATTATATTTATTAAATTATGAAGGTGACAACTTTCACATCATTTAAAATAAAATAATATAAATGTAATAATCTGTTTTATGAGGATCAAAATGGTCCACGAGTCATAAAATGGATGAGTATGGAGTAGATATACTCGACAAATAAGGTTTGGTCAAGTTAATGGTCCTTTGGATATGTATTATTATTTTAATAAAAACTATATTATTGATTTTTCATTAAAAAAATAATTTCTGCATCATTAATGTATATGATATTAAGGTAATAATATATTTTTTAAAAATCACAATTTAATTACCATGATGAAGAATTTTTTTTTCTTTCAGATTAATATTTATAATAAAATTTATATTCTGTATAACCTTGTATTAAAAATACTTTAATTATTAAAGGTTGAGTGAGACATATTTCACTTTTCTTTAAATTAAATAAACTAAAGGTCTTAATCACATCAATGTGGGCTCCAAAAGTTGTCATTTCGACCCAAGTATATTTTAGAACGAAATATAATCATCCAATTATATTAATACAAGTGTTAAAGTAATTTTATAATATTATTTTTACCCTTAATGTCCTAATTTACCTTTAACTGTGGTAAATAAAATTTACCATAGTTACTATTCATAATTCCATAAAATAAAAGGAATCCTATTAACTTAATTTGGAACTAATGATTCCAAATATGGAATCAATTTTTCCAAATTCAAGACACAAAAGTTGCAGAAATTAATTTAAAATCAATCCCGTTGTCGAAAAAATGGGCTTTTGCTTAAAACATTGCAAAACATTGATTTGATTTAACATAGGAATTCAATGTAAAATTAATGATAATGAAATAAATTATATTAAATGGTAAAAATATATTCTATTTATAATTTAAAACTATTAAAAATTATAATTCAACCATATAAATTATATCAATGAAAATAGTTGTTTTTAATTAAAATTTAGCATGTTTTTACTATTCATTAAAATATAAATGTTATCAGAAAAATATCAGAAACATATCCAAAGTAAATTTTTATATATTGATTCAAAAGAATTAGTTTATTTTGTCAAATTGAACTTATAAAAATTTCAAAAATTATATTTAAAATGGGTGCGCCATTAAAAGGCGACAAAACTGCATTTTTGGAAAAATACGTATTTTACCCGAATTTTTTTTCTCATACCACATAGAGACCCAAAGATTGACGTATATGGACAATAAATTACTTTTTTGGAATACTTAACACATAAAAAAACCAAAACTCAAGGATCGTAATAGTTTAGTGTCTTTGGAAACTCAGAACAAAATCTTTTAATCACAGTGAAAGATCTTCAACATATCCAATAAAGATCTTCCCATTTTGTTTTCTTACCTAAAACCTTTCTTTATATCCTGGGGAAAAGAAAAAATATAAAATTTGAGCTCAAATTCTCAGTAAGGGTAAGCATGTAGAATATAAAACAAACCATATGCATTTGAACTTCAAAACATGAACATAAAGTTTAAACATCAAAATCTTGAGTTGTGAAATAAATCTTGGCAGTACATAAGGCATAGATCATAAAGGAACATTAATCATGATAAAATAGCATGGGAATTAAACATGTAATTGTGTAAAACCATTAATCACTGGATATTATTTCCATAGTATCCTAGGCATTGCTTCCTAAACCATCTTAGTGGACAAAGTCCCTTTCTGAATCGAGTTCACTCCTCGTTTCAGTCCTGTAACACTGAACCAGATTAACATACTGTTCCAGCCACGTCTATCTCATCAGATATAAATCTTTACCCAATGAATTGGAGGGATATATAGGTCCCAACCATTTCATAATGAAATCATTCTTACTTGTGCCACAACAAAACATAAATCATTCATCATAACCTAATGAATAAAATGGTTTTCATAAACATCACCCCATAATAACATAATCCATATAAAACAAATGGGCATAATTTCATCATAAGAGAAGTGAAACAATGTAAATCATAGATACATTATACTTGAAACATACACATATGAAATAATGTCATCTTAGATGGAAAATGGGTTTGATAAAACACTTGAAATGAATTCTCGAGGAAAATATCCTTTCTTCTTCAAAATCATTTTCTTTTCACAAAATTCAATGAAATATTAAAAGAAAAGGATTTTGTTGAAAATAGTCATGAAATATTGTATATCATGCTTCATGAAAATAAGGTGTTATGAAACCGTAAAAATTCATTCATGCCATATAAGTTAAAAAATCATTTTTCATGTACTTTTGTCGGAAAAGTCAAAAAGTACCTCATTTGGTAAACAAAAGAACGATTCCTTACATACTATGTAGTAAAATTAAAAAAAATGGGTAAAAAATATATTAATCATACATGAAACCATTTTTATAAAATAGGGACATGGATGATAAATATAACCCAAGTAAATACTTACAAATAAACAATCTCGGATAAGAATGAGATTGGAATAATTATCCCTTACCTTAGGTCTGACATTCTTCATACGTAACTGAACCTCCTATATAATTATTTAAATAATGTTATTGTCTTTTTACAGAATCATATTCATTGGTATGATATCATATATGGTTCACTTATGACTTTATATTACCCGTTCTTTTGTAAGTTCCATGTTAAAGGAGCATTTAGGGTAAACTCGTTTTATTTATCGTACGTGTTTGGACTTGTTGTTCTTGATATTATTACTTATATCCTGATTTACTTAATTATAGAATGTAAAACATGATTTATATATATAATATATATTAGCCATACACATATATATATATATGATAGATCGATAAATGGAATGAAATACACCGTTCATGGAGACGGTAGGCCGTACGTACGCATGAAAGATGTTTTCATTTCCTTATTAAATTGAATGGAATTAAGTAGATGACATACATACATATATATATAAATAAATCCAGTATCATTATTATTTCATCATTTTCATTATTATTCATTATATATACTTTATAATCATTCATGAATGGTTAACTTGGAGAATGAATATCATCGTGTCGTGGAGACGGTAGTCCGTACGTATGCACAAGTGATGATATCATTCCCATGATTGAGAAATTGTATTGAAGTTTATGTATAATATTTAAAAATCAATATGAATTTAAAATAATCATATATGGTTTTTTATTTACACCATTATACCCATCCAAGTAAGGTGGTGGTCGAAATCAGATTACACCACAGCGTGGAGATGATATTCCGTACATACGCACGCGTGGTGATTTCATTTTCCGTAGGATTTATATAAGGTGAAATAGGGTTGTTTCATATTTATAATAACATATCAGTATATAAGTAATACTGATGTTATTACTTTATAATGAAAAAACTAAATAAGAGGAAGTAGAAGAAGAAAGAAACTTGAAAGAGTCGGTAGAAGATATTATCTATTTCTCGACACACCTCCTTTAAACTTATTCTTAGGGAAGTAGAGTTGGTATTTTGAGAAGACCAGAACCTCCAGTATGTTTCTAGGGAAGTGGAGAAGAGAAATGGGCAGGGTTTGGCCATAATTCAAGGCTCAAAATGGTGTGAAGAGAAGTGGGAAGGGGTTCCCTTTTTATAAGGGTGGAGAGGGGAACCTTTGGAAAAACATAAAATATTATTTTATAATAAAGTCATATTCGGTTTATAATAGTTCCAAATTGATTTATTTCAAATCTAAAGTGGGGATTGGTCGAAATCATATCAACCAATAGTTTTTTTACAAGTTTTGGTTACTAATTTAACCTTATCAATTAGATTTAACTCTAAGTTAAAAAATTTAACCTTTACCGTGTCTTCTTGTTTTCTTACAGTATATGGTCAATAAACTTACTATAAAAAGAAAAACGAACACCAGGTGGTTCATTATTAATATATATAACCTTATATAAGTCATTTGGTCGAACCTTATATTTTTAATAATATAATAACAATTAATAATATAATATTTGTTTTAAAAACTATTTTATGTCAATTTGACACTATTTGGTAATTGATTTTTGAAAAATCATAACAGAATTATTACTTCGAAAAAAGTAAATTAAGTCAATACTAACATGTCATATTAACTTAGAAAAATATTTTAATTCATAAAAATTCTCAAATTACATTTATTTGGTTATTTATAATATCAATTATTTTAATATTTCATTATCTAGGTAATTACTGAATCACCATTGTGTCATAAATAAATTAAATTATTTAATCTCTAAAAATTATAAAAAAATACAATTAGGTAGGAAATATTTTTATATTTCTAATTAATATTCATAGTAGAATTTATCTTATGTATAACCCTATATTAAACAATTTTTAGTTATTAAACATTGATTTTAATTATTTTAACTCTTTTTTAAATAAAATAATAATAAGTGTCCTAATCTAATCCAAATAGACCTAAAGGGTATTATTTTATTCCTAATGTTTTTTGGTCGAATTACACTTAACCATTAAAATTAGTACATGTGTTAGTGTAATAATAATATCATTTTTACCGTTAATTACCATATTTAGTTTTCACCATGGTAAATAAATGTAAAAAGTTACTATTCACCAGAAATTATTTTAATCTTATTGAACCACATTTTACTCCTAGATATTAATCGTGTCTCTCGGATTTTCGAAATTCCACACACAGAAGCTGTAAAATTATGTTTCATGTAAATTTTCAAATTCTCCTAGGAGGTGGGTTAAAGACGTTGAAAAATGCTTTAAAATTTTAACATATCTAAAATTATTATAAAATGACTCAAATGAATTATATTGAACTTATATAGGTATTATGTATCAATTTTTACCTAAAATAAATTTAAAAAAAATAAATAATTATTTAAATAACAATTCGGTGTGTAAATAGTATCCTAGTGTTTTCACTATTCATCAAAAATTGAAAGATTTCAGAAAAATACCTAAATTTCACCCTAGGATAATTTCAATATTACGAATCCAAAAATGAAGTCCATTTTGAAAGATAAAATTCATAGAATCTCAAAAAGTGGGTATTACTATTCATAATAGCTTGTTTATATAATATTTTAATAACATATCGTTGTTTAGTGAAACTCGGTATTGCGTACAACACACGCTATCATGGAAGGTCGCGATTGCATGTAAAGCAAGCCAAGTCAGGGTTGTGTGTAGTACAAGATTCATTTGTTGTTTTGTATAATATAATCCAACCATATTTAATTTATACATTGAATATATATATATATATATATCTATACACTCAATGTTTCATAGAATAACTTCTATCAAACGAACTTGAAATTTTGTGTAACACGATCCAAGAATAGTGTTGCGTATATTGCAAGCTAATACGGTTTTGCGTATAGTACAAGAAAATATTGGTGTTGTGTATAATAGAAGAAATCAAAGAAATTAAAAATAATATATCTCATAAAATCTCGAGGTGTTACATTCTACCCCCCTTAAAATGAATTTCTCCCTCAAAATTCATCGGGGTTATAAATTGTTCACTACTAGAATGTTTTGTTTGTAAAAACCCACATCGTAAAAGGAAGACTAAAAAATAATTTTAGAAAGTAATGTAAGAAATGTAAATGTTACCCAGATTAACTCAACATTGGGTTTCCACATAGGAGAACATAGGTGGAAATATGGATATGGATGAAAAATATAATCATTAAGTTCTGATGGAGAGTGGTAGGGGACATGGCTATGAAAAATCCAACAATCACAAAGCCATAAATTTTGGATGATCTAAGGTACCATCTGATTCATTTGATATAAGAGCACTAGGAAAACATTTTTGGTTTTCAATATCATTTCCCTAAAGTTGAAAAATTTGAATTATAAAAAATACTTACTTGAGTTTGGTACAATCACACTGTTGTTTGTGCCTTGAACAATTTCCACTTAATATCTTAAAGAAATTTATTGGAATTTGTCTTCTGTGAAGTGTTAGCAGATCATGCGATAGAATGATAGGTGATTCCATCTGTCTCAAACATAAGGTTAGAAAAAGTTATATACATAAGTCCATCTATAGTGAGATTAATCATATATGGTTCCTAAAATGGGCGTATACTTCATATATCATACCACATAATAAATTGAAACTAATTTATACTAACTAGGGACTTCCTGTAGGCCAGTTGTAGGCGATAAAGGCTTGTCACACTTCAGTTGTGGGATCAATTCCCACAGCCTTGTCTGGCGCGACGAGTTGTCACCTATCTTGTAGGTTGTCCCTTTTTCTAAAACTACATTATAATAACATTCCTGTAATAATATCCAAAACAGTTCTAGCCTTAAACAATACTTTCTCATGTCTAACTTAATTCATTCCAATCTTTATGCTTATCCAAAATACCTCTGTCCAAGTTCATCATATAAAGAAAACAATTACTAGAAATGTCATCTACCAAGCATGTGAATACCATCATTTATCTCCCATATATCATATGATATATCTGGTTGGTCACATTCCAAACATGTGAATACTTTAATTATGTATTCTCTTGAACCATAGTGAAAACATGAATGATTTCACAAGGTAACTCTTTCCACATACCAAAATCCCAAAAATTCTATTTACTCAATCCATGATATCACTTTTTCCTTATATGAGCTCATTAATACTATAAAACATTTCATTATATACTTATCCCTTCATTATGTGAATATTATGTGCTTTCCAAAAATATATGAATAACCATTCATGGTTACCAGTACCATTAAACATATACTTTCAAAAACATAAGGAAAAATAGTAGTGTAACAATCCTTAGATGTCTCTTTATTCCATAGTACCATGAGATTACTTATACAACATTACTCTTGATAAACGTGTAATCATTCTACTACCTTCTTAAACTATTACCAAACTTGAACAATTATTTCATCTCATATCTCATTTGTAGTCTCTTAATCCTCATAAACATTAGAAATACCCATACGACCATGCTGATTCTTCTCATGAGTCTTTCCCTTAGGGAATTGGTTTCCATAATGCCCATACATTTCACATTTAAAATATTTAACCATTGTTGATGTCCTAGAAATACCATTATCCTTGTTCATGGTGTTAACTAAACCTTTTCCTTTACACTTACTGGCTTTGTTTCCTTCTTTTTCACACCCAAATCATCTTCCAATTCCATTGAAACATTTTCCCTGATGCCTCTTACCACAAGATTTACATGATGGAAATTGAACTTTCTTTCCTCTATTATCATCATTAAACTCCATCTTTCTCTTATTAGTTGAGTCATGAATCTTACCAAAGTTGAGATTATTGATCATATTATGAGATTTCTGATTAGGCATAATAACGATATGTGGACCTCCAGATCCAATTTCATTTGGTTTCTCATGAAAAATATCATTCCATTGTCCATCATATCCTCCATTATCGTGAACCTTCCTGTTTCCAGCCATTTTCTAAAACCCAAAAAGAATAGTGTAAGAGGAAAAAATCATAATCAAGGGGGATTAACATCAAAATCTATCAAATTAGGTTTAATTGTAATATAGTTACCATAATTCTAGGAATATAACCTATACTTATAATTAACCTTATGGACATCCCTAGACATACCTTAGAAATATCTCTACGGATCTAACAAAAGTTCTCGCATCCTAGTTTCCAAAGGTTGACTAAACCTTTCCTCTGATACCAACTATAGTGGTCTAGAATTACTTCCAGTGGACTATAATTGATACCTATCAGGGTACTCCATGGGCGGCTACACCCCCTAGGTGGGACACACCACCATCACCAGTGGCAGCCATTTCATCATGAAGCCATTGGGCGGAGAGCCATGCTTCGTCTAACGCTCACATGTGAGAGTTCCCAAGGATCAGATTCATTCGTACCTCCTTTTACTCTGATACCAACTGTATAGACCCAAAGCTTGATGTACATGGACAATAAATTACTTTTAATGAATTCTTAATACATAACAAAAACCAAAACTCAAGGATCGTAATAGTTTAGTGTCTTTGGAAACTCATAACATAATCTTCTAATAATGGTGAAAGATCTTCAACATCTCCCATAAAGATCTTCCCCTTTTGTTTTCTTACCTAAAACCATTCCTTATATCCTGGGGAAAAGAAAACATATAAAAGGTGATCTCAAATGCTCAGTAAGGGTAATTATGGAGAAAATAAAACAAACCATATACATTTGAACTTCAAAACATGAACATAATGTTTAAACATCAAAATATTGAGTTGTTAAATAAATCCTAGCAGTACATTAGGAATAAATCATAAAGGAACATAAATTATGATAAAATAGCATGGGAAAAAAAGAGTAATTGTGGAAAACCATTAATTACTTGATATGATTTCCATAGTAGCCACGAATTTGCTCCCAAGACCATCTTAGTGGACACAGTCTCTTTTTGAATCGAGTTCACTATTCATTTCAGTCCTGTAACACTGAACCAGATTAACTTACCATTCCATACATGTCTATCTCATGAGATATAAATCTTTAACCAATGCATTGGAGGGAGATATAGGTCCCACCCATCTCATAATTAAATCATTCTTACTTGTGCCCCAACATAAACATAAATCATTCATCATAACCCAAAGAATAAAATGGGTTTCATAAACATCATCCCATCATAACATAATCCATATAAAAAAATGGATATCATTTCATCATAGTAGAAGTGAAACCATGTAAATCATAGAGACATTATGCTTGAAACATACACATATGAAAAAATGTCATCTTAGATGGAAAAAGGTTTTGATAAAACACTTGAAATTAATTCATAGGGAGAATATCCTTTCTTCTTCAAAATCATTTTCTTTTCACAAAATGACATGAAATATTAAAAGAAAAACATTTTCCTGAAAATATTCATTAAATCATGTAGAGTATGATTCATGAAAATAAGGTGTTATGAAACCGTAAAAATTCATTCATGCCGTATAAGTTAAAAAACATTTTTCACGTACTTTTATCGGAAAAGTCAAAAAGTACCTTGTTTGGTAAACAAAAGAAAGATTCCTTACATACCATGTAGTAAAAGTAAATAAAATGGGTAAAAAGGACATTAATCATACATGAAACCATTTTTAGAAAATAGGTACATGGATGATAAATATAACCCCAGTAAATACTTACGAATAAACAATCTCAGATTAGAATGAGATTGAAATAATTATCTCTTACCTTAGGTCTGATATGCTTCGTACGTATCCAAACCTCATGTATAATGATTTAAATAATGTCATTGACTTATTATAGAATCATATTCATTGTTATGTTATCATATATGGTTCACTTATGACTTTATGTTACTCGTTCTTTTGTAAGTTCCATGTTAAAGAAGCGTTTTGGGAAAAATCATTTTATTTATCGTACGTGTTTGGACTTGTTGTTCTTGATATTATTACTTATATCCTGGTTTACTTAATTACATAATGTAAAAAATGATTTATATATATAATATATATTCATCATATACATATATATATGATAGATCGATAAATGTTATGAAATACACTGTTCATGGAGATGGTAGGTCGTACGTACGCATGAACGCTATTTTCGTTTCATTATTGAATTGAATAGAATTAAGTAGATGAAACACACACACACACACATATATATATATAAATAAATCTAGTATCATTATTAAGTCATATATTTAATTATTATTCATTATATATACTTTATAATCATTCATGAATAGTTAACAAGGAGAATGAATCTCATCACATCGTGGAGACTGTAGTCCGTACGTATGCACAAGGGATGATATCATTCCCATGATCATGAAATTGTATTTAAGTGTATGTATAATATTTCAGAATCAATATCACAATACAATAATCATATAAAGTTATTTTTTTACACCATTATATCCATCCAAGTAATGTGGTGGTCTAAAACAGATTACACCACGACGTGGAGACGGTAATCCGTACGCCCAAACACACGGTGATTTCATTTTCCGTAGGAAGGATAGAAGGTGAAATAGGGTTGTTTCATATTTATAATAACATATCAGTATATAAGTAATAATGATGTTTTTACTTTAATGAACCAACTAAATAAGAGGAAGTAGAAGATGAAAGAAACATGAAAGAGTCGGTAGAAGAGAATACTTCTTCCTCAACGCACCTCTTTTAAACTTCTTCTAAGGGAAGTAGAGTTGGTCTTTTGAGAAGACCAGAACCTCCATAATGTTTCTAGGGAAGTGTAGAAGACAAATGGTCAGGGTTTGACCGAGCTTCAATTCTCAAAAGGGTGTAAAGAGAAGAGGGAAGGGGTGCCCTTTTTATATGGGTGGAGAGGGGAACCTTTGGAAAAACATAAAATATTATTTTATAATAAAGTCATATTCAGTTTATAATACTTTCCAATTGATTTATTTAGAATCTGAAGTGGGGATGGGTCGAAATAATCTGAACCAATAGGTGTTAGACAAGTTTAGGTTACTATTTCAACCTTGTCATTTAGATTTAACTCTTAGTTAAATAATTTAACTTTTACCGTGTCTTCTTATTTTCTTACACTATATGGTTAATATACATACTATATAAAGAAAAAAGAACCCCAAGTGGTTAATTAGTAATATATACACCCTTATCCAAGTCATTTGTCTGAACCTTAGATTTTTAGTAATATAATTACAATTAATAATATAATATTTGTTTTAAAAACTATTTTATGTCCATTTTGACACTATTTGGTAATTGATTTTTGTGAAAATCACAATAGAATGATTAGTTATAAAAACGTTAATTAAATCAATACTAACATGTCATATTAACCTATAAAAATATTGCAATTCATAAAAAGTCTCAAATTACATTTATTTGTGTATTTATAATATAAATTATTTTAATATTTCAATATTTCGGTAATTACTACATCATCATTGTGTCATAAATAAATTAACTTATTTAATCTTTAAAAATTATAAATAAAATACCATTAGGTAGGAAATTATTTTATCTTTCTAATGAGTATTTATAGTCTAATTTATCTTATGTATAACCCTATATTAAAAATGTTTTATTTAATAAACATTGATTTTAACTATTTTAACTCTTTTTTAAATAAAATAATAATAAGTGTCCCAATTTAATCCAAGTGGACCTAAAGGGTAATATTTCATTCGTAATGTTGTTTTTGGTCAAATTACACTTATCCAATAAAATTTGGACATGTGTTAGTGTAATAATAATATCATTTTTACCGTGGTAAATAAATTAAAAAGTTAATATTCACCAATAATTATATTTATCTTATTGAACCACATTTTAATCCTTGATATTAACCGTGTCTCTCAGATTTTATAAATTCCACTCACAGAAGCGGTAAAATTATGTTTTATGTAAATTTTCAAATTCTCCTAGGAGGTGGGTATAAGACGGTGAATAGTTAAATATAATTTTTATATATCTAAAATTATTATAAAATGACTGAAATGAATTATATTGACCTTATATAGGTATTATGTATCAATTTTTACCTAAAATAAATTTAAATAAAATAAATAATTATTTAAATAAAAAGTCGGTTTTTAAATAGTAACCTAGTGTTTTCACTATTATCAAAAATTGAAAGTTTTCAGAAAAATACCTAAATTTCACCCTAGGATAATTTCAATATTCCGAATCCAAAAATGGAGTCCATTTTGAAAGATAAAATTTATAAAATCTCATAAAGTGGGTATTACTATTCATAACGGCTAGTTTATATAATATTTTAATAACATATCGTTGTTTAGTGAATCTCGGTATTGCGTACAACACACACTATCATGGAAGGTCTCGATTGCGTGTAAAGCAAGCCAAGTCACGGTTGCATGTAGTGAAAGATTCATTTGTTTTTTTGTATAATAGAATCCAACCATATTTCATTTATACATTGAATATATATATATATACACTCAATGTTGCATAGAATAACTTCTATCAAACAAACGTGAAATTTTGTGTTACACGATCCAAGAATAGTGTTGCATATACTGCAAGCTAATACGGTGTTGCGTATAGTACAAGCTAATCTTGGTGTAGTATATAATAGAAGACATCAAAGAAATTAAAAATAATATATCTCATAAAATCTCAGGGTGTTATGTACTATGTTCAAGAAAATGTGTAAGATGAATTACAATGTTATAAAATTCAAAATGTATTTAATACTATTCATAACTTCTAGTTCATATTAATAGTATAAAAATATATCATTGTTTAGTGAAACTCGATATTGCGTACAATACACGCTATTGAGGAAGGTCTCTCTTGCATGTAATGCAATCCAATTCAGGTTTGCGTATAGGGAAAGATTCATTTGGTGTTTCATATAACATAATCAAAATATAGTTCAGTTATACATTGATAAAAAACTATACTTGGTGTTGTGTAAAATGGATTTTATTCAAAAGTACTTGAAATTGTGTGCAACATAAGCCCAGAATAGAGTTGTATATGGTAAAAGCTAATACGGTGTTGTGTATAACCGAAGATAATCTTGGTGAAGTATACAACACAAGACATCAAATAAATTAAAAAAATCATTCTCATAATATCTCAGGGTGTTACATTCTACCCCCTTAAAATGAATTTCTCCCTCGAAATTCGTCGGGGTTATAAATGGTTTACTATTTCAAAGTTTCTTTCATAGAAACCCACATCATAAAACAGAATAGAAAAGCATCATTTTAAAAAGGAACGTTTGAAATATAACGGATACCCAAAGTAATTCATCACTGGGTTTCCACATAAGAGAACATAGGGAAAAATATGGATATGGAAGACAAATATTACAATCATTTTATGATGAAGAGTGGTAGAGAACATGGATATGAAAAATACAATAATCAGAAATCCATAAATTTGTGATGATCTGAGGTACCATGTAATTCATCAGATATGAGGGCACTAGGAAAACCTTTTTGGTTTTCAAGATCATTTAATTAATGTTGTTCAATTAAAAGAAATACTTACTTGATTTTAGTGAAATATCATTGTTGGTCATTCTATGAACAATTTCCACATCATCTCTTATTTAAAGAAATGAAGTTGAATTTTTCATTCTCAAAGTGTTAGCAGATCATGCGATATAATGATAGGACATTCCATCTGTCTCTATCACAAAAATGATTGCACAAATTATTAAATATACATAAGTCCATCTGTGGTGATATTAATTGTATATGGTTCCAAAAATTGACTTATACTTCTTTTATCATACCTCATAACAAAATTAAACTAATTTTCACTAACCAGGGACTTCCTGTAGGCCAGTGGTAGGTGATAAAGGCTTGTCACACTTCGGTTGTGGGTTCGATTCCAGCAACCTTGTCTGGCGTGACGAGTGGTTTCCCATCCCACAAGTTTTTCTTTTTCCAAAAATATACTATTATAATATTTCAGAAATAATATCAAAAAAAGTTATATCCTTAAACAATACTATCTGATTTCCAACATAATCCATTCCAACATTTAGGCTTATCCAAAATACTTCGGTTCAATCTCATAGTACAAAGAAAACAACTACCAGAAAGTTCATATAACAAGAATGTGAATACCAACATTTATACCCCACATATCATAAGATATATCTTATTGATCACATTCCAAACATGTGAATACCTTAATCTTTTATTCTCTTGCAACATGAATTACCATAGAACCTTAGTGAAAACATGAAGGCTATCAAAATTTAACTCTTTCCACATACCGAAATCCCAAACATTATTTTTACTCAAACCATGATATCACTTTGTCGTTATATCAATCATGAGCTCCTGAATACTATCAAACATATTATTTTATCCTTATCCCTTCATTATGGGCATATCATATGCTTTCTAAAAAAAATTCAATCACTTTTCATGGTTACCAGTAACATATTCTTATTGAATACCACAATGGACCAATACATAGATATTCCAATATACCATAAAAGTACCTTAATAACATTTTTCTTGAATTCCCATATATAAACCCTTCAATCCATAATCTTCAACGATTGGAATGGAATATGTCCTTCCTCAATTTAGATGTAATCTCTTAGGTTAGGTCATTGAGTTGGGTAATTCCCATGTTGTCCACAGATAAGACATTTTACTCCATAACTGTCTGTCACTCTATGACCCTTTTCCCAAGAAAGATAACATCTCCCCCTCCATTTGATGTATTCACCAAGGATCTTCTTCCCTTCATTAGAAATATAAATCTTCCTTTCTCTATTCTCCTCACCATGAGAACATGGATAAAAGTCCATCATCCTTTTATTTGATGAATTAAGAATACCACTAATGTTCACCTTGTTAATCATATATCACAATGACTGATGCGACATAATCATAATATCTTTCTCTCTAGGCATTACACAATTCCATTTCCCATAGTCACCAATTTGTCCGTCGGATTAAATGTTGACCCAATTCCTTTGGGTTCCCTCCATTGACTAAAACCAAAAACCAATTTGTAAGAAACAGTTAAAATAACGAGGAACCAAATAATCATAAAAATTCACTTATGGGATGTCTAACTTATGAAACCTTCTATAATCCAAGACACCTTATGTTCAACCTAGGATATTCATGATTGTTTCCATAATTCTAGGACTATAATCTATAGTTATACATACCCTGAGGGACATCCCTAGACATACCATAGAAATTTCTCTAGGGATCTCAATAATTTTTTTGCATCCTACTTTCCAAAGGTTGACTAAACATTCGCTCTGATACCAACTGTAGATACCCATAGCTGGACATACATAGACATTACATTAATTTTTTGGAAAACTTAATACATGACACAAAAAGACTCCCAAAGACTGTGTTAGTTTAGTGTCTTTTGAAACTTGGAATATATTCATCTATTCCTGGTGAAAGATCTTCAAAATCTCCCATAAAGATCTCACAATTTTGTTTTCTTACCTAAAACCTTTCATTATATCCTGAGGAAAATAAAACATAAAAAGTGTGAGCTCAAATTCTCAGTAAGGGTAAACATGGAGAACATAAAACAATCTATAAACATTTATATGTAAAAACATGAAAATAAAACATCAAAATCCTTAGCAATGACATAAATCCTGGTAGTACATAAGGCATAGATCATAAAGGAACATTAATCATGATAAAATAGCACAAGAATAAAACATGGAATTGTGGAAAACCATTAAGCACATGATATGAATTATATAGTAGCCAATGCATTGTTCCCAAGACCATCATAGTGGACAAATTCCATTACTGAATCGGGTTTACTTATCGTTCCAGCCCTATATTACTAAACAAGATTTACATGTCATTCTAGCCATGTCTATCTCATGAGATATAAATCTTTACCCAATTCATTGGAGGGAGATATAGGTCCCACCCATCTCATATTGAAATAATTCTTACATGTGCCACAAAAAAAATTATAAATCATTCATCATACCATAAAGAATAAAATGGGTTTCATAAACATCATTATATCTAAAATAATCCATATAAAACATATGGATATCATTTCATCTTAATAAAAATCAAACCATGTAAATAATAAAAACATTATACTTGAAACATAAACATAATAAATAATTTCATCTTAGATGGAAAATAGTTCTGATAAAACACATGAAATGAATTCTTGTGGAAAATATCCATTCTTCTTCAAAATGATTTTATTTTCACAAAATTCCATGCAATTTTAAAATAAAAGGATTTTATTGAAAATAATCATGAAATATTTTAGATGAAGAATAATGAAAATAAGGTGTTATGAAACCGTAAAAACCCTCTCATGCTGTATAAGTTAAAAAAACATTCTCCTCGTACTTTTGCTGAAAAAGTCAAAAAGTTTCTCGTATGGTCCACAAAAGAAATAGTCCTTCCATACCATGTGGTAAAAGTCAAAAATGGGTAAAAATGACTTTAAAAACACAGTAAAACATTTTTAGAAAACATGGATATGGATGATAAATATAACCCCAGTAAATACTTTCGAATAAACAATCTCAGATAAGAACAAGATTGGAATAATTATCCCTTACCTTCTGTCCAATTTCTTCCATATGTGTCTGAGGCATCTATATAGTGGGTTTAAACATATTACTAAATTTTAACAAAACCACAATAATTTTTTATGATATCATATATGATTCACTTTCGACTTTATATTACCCGTTCATTTGTCAATTTTGTGTTAATGCATCATTTTGGGTAAAATCATTTCATTTGTCATACGTGTTTGGACTTGTAATTATTCATATGATTACATAAATCATTATTACATAATTCTAGAATGTAAAACATTTTTTATATATAATATATATTCAGAATATAAATAAATATAATAGATTGATAAATGGAATGAAATACACCGTTCATGGAGACAGTAGACCGTACGTTCGCATGATCGTTGTTTTCGTTACTTTATTAATTTTGATGGATGTAAGTAAATAACATATAAATAAATCCCATATCATTATTATTTCATATATCTCGTTATTATTCAATATATATACTTTATAATCATTCTTAAATTGTTAACATGGAGAATGAATGTCATCGTGTCGTGGAGATGGTAATCCGTACGTACGCACGAGCAATGATATTATTCCCATAATTATTGAATGGGATTGGAGTGGATGATAAAATATCTCAGAATTAGTATCATGTTATAATAATCATATATAGTTATTATTTACACCCTTATACCCATCCAAGTAAGTTGGTGGTGGAAAAAAACATTACACCACGGTGTAGAGATGGTATTCCGTACGTATGCACACGTGGTTATTTTGTTTACCGTAGGATGGATAGAAGAAGAAATAGGGTTGTTTCATATTTATAATAACTTATCAGTATATAAGTAATACTGATGTTATTACTTTATAATGAAACAACTAAAGAAGAGGAAGTAGAAGAAGAAAGAAACATGAAAGAAACGGTAAAAGGGATTACCTCTTCCCCAACGTGCCTGTTTTAATCTTCTTATTAGGGCACTAGAGTTGGTCTTTTGAGAAGAACCAAACCTCGATGATATAACTAGAGAGTTTGAGAGGATTAATTGGTAGGGATTGGCCAAGTGTGAAGGCCTTAAATGGTGTGAAGAGAAGAGGGAGGAGGTGTCCTTTTATAAGGGAGGAGAGGGGCAGTTTTGGAAACCTACAAAATATTAATTTATAATAAGTTCAAACCCAACTAAAAGACCTCCAAAATGACTCAAATTAGAAGATGAGATGATATAGGGTTGTAATATCATCAGAAAATAAAATTTATACCTATTTTAGGTTTATTTTAAACCTTATCACTTTGATTTATCCCGATTTAATTTATTTAATTTTATTTGTGGAAATAATTTTCTAATTATTAAATTGTTATAAATACTTATATATTTTTTGTAAATTTTCCAAAATTAGATACATTATTAAATTTTAGACCATATAATTTTCAAATTGTAATTTTTAAATATTTGTATGGTTTTTAAACAATTTATTAATATGTTATTTTTATAAAATATCAATAGTGTCAATTTTGACACTATTCAATTATTTGAACATAAATTACATCCACATAAAAGATATATTCAAACCAAAATATTTAATAGATTCCTAAAATGTCATATCCATCTAAAGAAATTCTTGGATCACATTAATTTTTTCATATAATATTTATTTTAATATTTTTAAAACAATATATTTTATATTTCTCTTAGTAAAATAATTACTACGCCATTTTTGTATTACTACACCATTTTTGTATAAAATAATTACTACACTATTTTTGTATAATTATTTAATATTTTTAAAACCATTTATTTGATATTTCTCAGTCGGTCAGTAGTCGTCAAGTCCTAGCCAGATACTAGTTTCCCGAATAAATTCTCGTTCATCTTCAGAAGATCCGATCCACAAGCTATTGGTCGATACTTCATCTGTCACGAAGTCCCACGAAGAAGTATCCAAAAGGTCTGTCATGTCATAGGGGTCTCAACGCAACTGACTGCGCAACGATCGAACGTCCGGTCTGTGAGTTATTAGCCGTTTAGTCCCGGGGGCCCGGTTGGATTCTTAAAAGATCTAACCTGACCATATCTCAACTATACCCAAACTCTAGCGGGGTATACTCAAAGGGACCGTAAAGGTCCAAGATTTCCAATGCTGCTGACGGTTTGTAAAACGGTCGACCGGTACCAAAGATATGGCCAAAAGTAAGTAAAGGGTCGGTAGTAGGCCTGGGTCCGGTCCGACCGGTCCAACCGACCCCGTCCAACCCGGTCTGGGCCGAACTGGTTCACGTCGACCCGAATAGAATTGTTGGGTCTGGCCTGGCCCGTTGGGCGGGCAGGCCTACAGGGCCCAGCCCAGTAGGGAGAGAGGACGGTTCAGCCTGGAGATACCGCGAGGGGCGCAGGAGGCCGCCTTGGCAAGGAACCGCGTGGGGTGTGGCTTGGGCGCCTCGACCCAGAAGGCTGGGGATGGTTTGGGCAGCGCTGCGATGGGTGCGGCTCGGGCGGCCTAGACTGAGTGGTCGGGGCTGGTTTGGGCAGGTGCCGCGAGGGGCACGGCTCGGGCGGCTCGGCCCAGAAGGCCAAGGACGGTTCGGCCAGTGGCTGCGTGGGGCGCGTGAAGCACGGGGACAGCGGAGCTGTGGGGAACGTGGGTCGCACAGAGTCTGTGGCCGGTGCGGCCAGCATAGCGGCGTAATCGGCGAGGCGGTGCAGCGCAGGAGGCAAGGCGGGGCGGCCGGGGTGCCCGAGGCCGGGGTGCGGAGCATGGTTTAACCGGTGGTCAGAACACCGTGGGGGAAGCGCAGGTCGTAGAGGCATCGGGTAACGAAGCCGTTTCCTTCGTCGCTTTTGTCGTCTCATCGCCTCGTCGCCTTTCCGAAGAACATCAGAAACAAGAACGGTGCAGGGGTCGGGGATTGTTGGTTTGGCCTACACCGTCTGCGTTTAGGGTGGTAGCAAGCGGTTCAGAAGGGTGTATAACGATAAACCTCCCCACACAAAAATATTCCCAACCCGCAAGGAAAACATCCACAATGATTCTTTGTTTTAGAAGGGATGAACTGAGGGAATAAAATCATTTTCAAATAAAATCCCAACCTATTTGTTTTTCGTCGACAGAGTTGCGGGGAAGAAGATGAAGTTTTCTTCATTCATCGTGTCCACCACACACATCCAATCTCGAGCTCATACGTCAGTTCATTGACGACCATGAGGAGGAAATGTCGGTTGTCAGAGACGTCTCACATTGGCTGCCTCCGCAAGGTGCTTTCAGGGAAGTAATTTAAGACTCTCCTTACCGGCGTTCTTCATTGTGAAGAACTAGTTCTTCATTGGGGAGAGCTTTTCACTCAAAATATCCTTCCTCCTTTTCCAACAAAATAATTGGTAGTGAAGAATAACAGATTATAAAATCTATTATTTCATTGTCATAAAATTCAAAAAATATAACTAATCAATTGGTTGGAACATTGATGGCATGTGCGTTGGAAGAATTAAACTAAGGGAGGTGGTGGCACCATTAATTGGGTAGAGGAGGTCAAGAGGATCCCCCTCATTTATGATGGAGTTGAGAGGATTCCCTCAATTAAATGGGGTGTTTAGTCCCGGGTAGTCCCCACACCGTAACCTTTAGTGGGAGGTAAGGTTAGGGTGGGCCCCACCACCATAATCTCTCATGGGAGGTTAAGGTGTGGTGGTCCCCACCTCCAACTTCCACATGGGTGGTTATGATAGATAGAATAAAATAAAACATGTGTTTATTTTATATTATTATTTCCATAAAAAACCCAAAAACTAAATTTCACTCTTGACCAATTGTCGTCGAGGTGAAAGTCTTCTTAAGTGAATACTGGCGCTGCGAGTTAAACGGTGCCCTCAGATTTCAATTCTGAGCACCGGTTCCAATGTTAGAAAAACCCACTCAAACCTTTACTGAACGTATGAAAACAAAACTTTAGAAATTGATTCCGGGCACATCGGGCATCAGAATCACGCGCCATCAATTTTCATAGACTCTTAAAATTACCATACATTTTTAAAAAAATTACATGGAAATTCCGTGTCTTTACATTCTCCCCTTCTTAGGGCTCTACATCCCCGTAAGCCACAACTCAAACTAAAAGAAAAAGTGGGGGTACTGAGCACGCATCTTAGCCTCCCTTTCCCTTGTGGTATCCTAGAGGTTCCAATGCTGCCAACAAACGCGCACCAGAGTTATCGACCATCCATGAAGGACTCTCTCCTGTCGATCATCTATCTCCACTGGAACCTCTGTAAAAGTCTCCCCATTGTCGATGTCTATCTCTCCATGGTTGATGATGTGAGAAGGGTCGTGCACGTATCTCCTCATCTCGGATACATGGAATACTTCGTGCACCCAGTGAAACTGAGGTGGAAGAGCTAAGTGGTATACCACCTCTCCAACTCTTCTAAGGACCTATTAAGGTCCAATTAACCTCAGATATAACTTGCTGACATGGCCAAATCTCCGTAGACCTCGTCGGGGTGAGACCTGTAGAAAGACGTGGTCACCATCCTCAATCTCTAGAGGTATCCATATCCTATCATCATACGACTTGTGCCTGCTCTGTGCAGTCTTCATCTGCTCCTGTATGATCTGCACCTTCTCTGTGGTAGCCCATACAATCTCTGGTCCCACTAGTGCTGGCTCCCCTAGGTCAGTCCAGCACAAAGGTGATCTGCAAGGTCGTCCGTACAATTCCTCGAAAGGTGTCATATCTATGGTGGAGTGATAGCTGTTGTTGAATGAAAACTCCAACAAAGATATGTGATCCTCCCAACTGTGACCAAAGTTGAGGAAACAAGAATAGATCATGTCCTCAAGGGTTTGAATGGTCTGCTTAGTTTGACCATCCTTCTGAGGATGGAAGGCGGTTCTCAAACGAAGTTGCATCCTGAATGCCTCCTACAACCCCTTCAATAGCTGGGAAGTAAAAAATGCATCCCGATTGGAGATAATCGTTAAAGGAAATCCATCTAGACTCATAATATCCTGCACATAGAGGTGTCCCAAGATCTCTACTGAGCCCTACTCTCTGATCGGTAGGAAGTGGGCCGACATGGTGAGTTGGTCGATGATCACACCTATCGAGTCATGACCCCTGGATGTATGTGGAAGTCATGTCATTATGTCCATGGATATTCCATCCCACATCCACTCTGGGACCTCTAATGGTTGAACGAAGCTTGCTGGTACCTGATGCTCTGCCTTCGCTTGCTGACAAGTGAGGCACCGAGAAACAAAATCTCCAATAACTTTCGTCATTCCCATCCACCAGAGCTATTGTCGGATGTCCTGGTACATATTCTTCACTCCTGGATGTACCGATAGAGGGTAAGTGTGGAACTCCCTCAACACTCTCTCTTTAAGTGACACTGGTACCATAGTACATCCTTTGAAGAGGATGACGTGCTCCCCACCTTCAAAAAATCTATTAGGTGACTGTCCTATGGATATCTGAGCACGTCGTGCCTCACAGTCAGCGTCTCCACGCTACACCTACCTAACTCACTGAAGAAGTGGGGTAGTGACTGTAAGAGACTGAAGAAAATCTATTCCATCTCTATCCACAAAGGATATCTGTAATGTATAAAGCTGCTATGTCGCCTCACCTAGAAGCTGTATACTAGATCTCTGACTGACTGCATCTGCAACAACGTTCCCCTTCCCAAGAATATAGACTTTCTTGAAGTCATAGTCCTAGAAGAACTCAAGCCATCGTACCTATTTTAGTTTTAGGTCCTTCTGATAGAATATATACCTGAGACTCTTGTGATCAGAGTACACGATAAAATGTTCTCCCATCAGATAGTGCCGCCACATCTTCAAGGTGAAGACCACGGCTGCTAACTCCAGGTCATGGGTAGCGTTGTTATTCTCATGTTGTCTCAGTTATCGAGAACCATATTCGATCACCACTCGCCCCTATATCAGGACACACCCGATTCTAGTCCCTGATGTGTCATAGTAAACTACGTAGCCTATTCCCTCCTCTAGAAGCATCAAAATGGGGGGCACTAGTTAGCCTCCGCCTCAGCTCCTGAAAGCTCTGCTGGAATCTCTCCAACCATATAATGGGTTTCCCCTTCTTTATCAAGGCTGATAGTGGTGCTGCGACTCTGGAAAAATCTAGCACGAATCTCCAGTAGTATCCAGCCAAACCTAGGAAACTTCGTACCTACGTTATTCTCCTGGGTGGCTCCCCAAAAAGCACCACCTCAATCTTTGATGGATCCACTACAACTCCAATCTCCGAGATGGGATGTCCCAGAAATTGAACTTCTCGGATCCATAACTGGAACTTCGAGAGCTTACCGTAGTGCTGGTGCTCTCTGAGTGTGTCCAGTACAACCTACAAAAGGTATGCATTCTCCTCCTCAGTAGTCGAGGAGATCGGAATGTCATCGATGAAGACTACGACAAAGCGATAAAGCTATGGTTGGAATATCCCATTCATGAGTCCCATGAACACTGCTGGAGCGTTGGTTACGCCAAAAGGTATAACCAAGAACTCGTAGTTGTCGTACCAACATATGAAATCTGTCTTCTACACATCCTCGTCTCGAGCTCTGAGCTGGTGATAGCTTGACCTGAGGCCTATCTTTAAGAACCACCATGCTCCCTTCAAATGATCAAAGAGGACGTCAATCCTCAGGAGTGGGTACCTGTTATTCACGGTCACCTGGTTCAGGAACCGATAGTCAACACAAAGCCTCAAGTTCCCATCTTTCTTCTTGGAGAACAGAATTAGGGCTGCTTAGGGAGAAACACTGGGCTGGATGAATCCCTTACCCTGCAAGTCCTTTAGCTGTACCCATCGCTCACGAAGCTCTGCGAGAGCAATCTGATATGATGGTGTAGATATCGGTGTCGTCTCGGGTTACAAGTCAATGTAAAAGTACACCACTATGTGAGGAGTTAGATGTAGTAAATCATTAGGAAAAACATATGCGTAATGGTCCACCACTATAGGATAACTCAGACTCTCCACATCCACCGCTCTGAGGGTAAGGCTAGCCAACTGATGAGTGATCGGCTACACCCTCCTCCAGTTAAGTCCATCATGTGCTACAAAGGCACCATTCTCATTGGTGAAGGTAATCCTGGTCCCATCCATGTGGACACACCACATTTTTCACCTAATATAGTCAATCTGAGAATGGATTATAGATAACCAGTCCATACCTAAGATGACGTCGTAAGGGCTCGACGCCACTACTAGGAGATACCGGCTGAAGCTCTCGCCTCCTAGAGTAAGCTCTCACTACCGGAACCAGTGAATAATTATCAAATATGATCCCGTAAGAGTCTCTAGCCATAAAGATCGAGAAAATAGCTCCATCGTAATCTCCGAGATCCAAACGAGGGAAGTGGAAATGAATGAATGAATGGAACCTAGGTCTATAAGTACTGCATCTATGGTGGAATAGACATAGATCGTACCTCGAATAATCTCCAGAGCACCATGATTGTTGGCATTAGCTTCCTAGAGATGAGTTCTCCCCTTTCCACCTACTCCATGTGGTTGGGGTGGACCTCCTGCTGGTGGTGGTGGTAATATCTCAAATTGTCGCATGCCGCCAGCTACACGACCAACTCCTCCACCACGTCTGCCTGTTGCCTATGGACCACCTCAATAAAATATCTATCTATACCTGGGGGGTCTTTCAACCATCTGCTGATCATCTATACGAAGGGTTAGACAGTCATGAGCCATGTGACCCTGCCCGCCGCATGAGTAACACTGCCCGCTCTTGACATGTATGGCTCTATCTCTTATGCCCCACACAACTAACCCTGAGTCATGCGGTTGTCCACCTATAGGTATGGTCCTCTTGGACCTCTGTGATGACTGTCTACTTCCATGTACAGAAGACTCCACTACGTGTCGACTGGTGGTGGATCTCGCTGCTGGAGACTGCACAACAAGGAAACTATCCACTAGGAGGGAACTCTCTAACACCCCCACCTATGTCAGAATGCTGAGTGAGATCATTGATGCCCTTATCAACCTCCTTATCCCTTGATCAAAAGTCCAGGTCCTGAAGAATGGGTCCCGTACCATATCTGTGGAGTAGCGTGAGAGGTCTATGAACCCATCTGAGTACTATGATAGAGTAATGCTGCCCTGCTGTAGATGAAGTAGCTCTTGTATGCGCACTGCGCGAAGATTTTCTAGGACAAACTCTGCCAGAAACAGGCTTTCGAAGTCTTCCTGAAGAAGCGTCATCTCTTCGTGAACCTAAAGCATCATGCTCTACCATCTACCCACTGCTGCCTGTAGAAGTGCGGCAGCAAGAATCACCATGAAGTCTAATGGTGTCCCTAACAGTCAGAAAACTGACACCAAAACCTCCATAGAATCCTCATCTGCTTGTGGGTCCATCTCTCCCCTGAACTTGGGTGGCCTCTAGCCCTAGAACTCATGCAACACACTCAAGTGGCGTGCACCGTCTGCTTCTGGGGTGGGTGGAATCAGTGGACCAACGGGGAGTGGTACTGCTGGTGCCTCCACTGGAAAAGGTCCCTACATCGAGGCCTCATTTCTAGGTGGGCTATCTATGCGTAAAACTCTCGGAACACTAGCTGGTCGTCCGCGTGGAGGAATTCTGAAAATAAACATGTGTCCATGATCAAAATTTTTACCCAGTGAGGTGACCCGGTTGAGTTGACTTAAAATAAAAATCTGAAAAAACACACACAATCAGTATTTTTGTGTACTGATTTGGAAATTAGAAGTCAGGGTCTTGTTGTATGGATACATCGGCCGACACACCAACACTGGACTCCCTGAACTGAAAACCACACTCAATACCCTTAACACTACTTCATCATAGAAATGATCAAATTACTATGTTCTACAGTAGAATCTACTCCTCTAATACCAATTTGTGAAGCCCCGTCCACTGGGGCCAATGCCATGACTACCCCAAGCCCACCTTACATAGGCCTAGGGCTAGCGACTAGCACCACATGCATAATTCCCTAAAAACTAAGATGGAATTGCCTTTATAACCTGTAAACACACAACAGAGCATGAAGATGGATATGAACTACTATGTAAAACTATATAACAAAAGGGTGCGGAATGAAAAATGGTCGAGAATACAATCCCAAATGGAAATTACAAGTAATTGAAAGTACAACTGAAGAAAATAAAAACAGCCGCTCAGTTGTCCTCTGAGGGTCCTACATGAAGGGCATGTACAGATCACCTCCTCAACACTCCACATCCGTCCGTCTCCTCCATGTACCGACTCACCGTATGTTTCACCTCTTGGTATTGTCCAGTCCTGGTACTCTCAGCCTCGGTCAACACTATCTGTCGACCACATCCAACACAATGAGGTGCAGGAATATCCTCTGTAGGGGTGAGTATAATGATACTCAGTTGGGACCCCAAGACACTCAAGGTCTCACAAAATCCAACAAGGATAAATCACAAAGAATGAAATCAATAGATAACACCACTTAGGTTTATGACCATATATATACCTATGTAACCAAGTAATCCTTCTCAATCATGAGGAAAACAAAAAATGTTACCGAGTCAGCTCTACCAAGATTTTATTCTAGGGGTAGAAACATTTCAAATCCTTGACTGCTAGAGAACTCCTTCTCTATCGAGTATAGTGGGCTTACCATGTCACACAGAGGTGCTTCCTACTAACCTTTGAATTCTTAGGTACTCCTCCTGTCAAGTACCATGGGTCTGCTGTGTCCCACAGAGGTTCTCCCCACCTATAGGTCTATTGCTACAACCAGGCGCTCCCCCTTATAGCCTACAGAGGTACTCCTCATATCGATTACCATAGGTCCACCACCAAAACCAGGTGCTCCGCTGCCGTCTGTCTACCGCCACAACCAGGCACTTCCCACTGGGCCATACAAGTCACTTTGAGTCATTCGGTCAGTAGTCATAAACTCTAACCAACTACTAGGTTCCCGCACAAATGCTCGTTCGTCTTCGGAAGATCATCTCCACAAGCTACTGGTCAATGCCTAAACAATCATGAAGTCCCATGAAGAAGTATCCAAATAATCCTCCATGTCATAGGGGTCTCAACACAACTGATTGGGCATCGATCGAACGCCCGGTCTCCGAGTTATTAGCCTTTTAGTCCCGGGGGCATGGTTGGATTCGTGCACGAAACAACCTGAATGTATCTCAACTATAACCAAACTCTAGTGGGACATAACCAAAGGAACCGTCAAGCTCCATGATTACCAGTTCCACTGACGGTTTGTCCAACGGTCGACCGGTGCCAATGATATGGGAAAAAGGAAGTAAATGGTTGGTAGTAGGCCTGGGTCTAGTCCAACCCAGTCCGACCAATCCAGTATGGGCCGACCCGGTTCGGGTTGAACTGGCCCAAGCTTTTGGGTCTAGCCTGGCCAATTGGGCGGGCCACCATGTTAGGTTCGGTAGGGCCCGCTGAGCCTAGCCCAGTAGGCTGTGAGGGAGGATTAGCCCGAAGGCGCCGCAACAGGCGCAGGAGGCCGGCTCGACCAACCGCCACGTGGGGAGCGGCTCTAGTGACTCGGCTCGGGAGGCCAGGGCTAGTTCATCCAGCGCCGCAAGTGGTGCATCTCGGGCGGCTCAGCCCGGGAGGGTGAGGCCAGTTCGGCTAGGCACCGCGAGGGGCGCGGCTCAGCCCGGGAGGCAGGGGCCGATTTGGAAAGTGGCGGCACAGGGCGCACAGATGGTGGAGCTGTGGGGTGCGCGCGGTGCGTAGAGGCTTGGGACAGTGTGGCCAGTGGGGTGGCATGGCCGGTGAGGCGTTGTGGTCGGGGTTCTCGTGGGCAGGGCGCGGGGTGTGGTTCAACCGGAGGTCGGAACACCGCGGGGGAGACATGGGTCATGGAGGCCGCTGGTAGCACAGCAGTTGCCTTCGTCGCTTTCGTCATCTCATCACATCGTTTCCTTTCGAAAGAACATCACAAACAAGAAAGACGGAGGGGTCAGGCCTTGTTGGTTTGGCTCGCACCCTCTGCATTTAGGGTGGTAGAAAGTGGTTCAGAAGGATGCAAGACAATAAACCCTCCCACAACAAAATATTCCTAACCTGCATGGAAAACAACCACAACAATTCTTTCATTTAGAAGGGAAACCCCGAGGGAATAAAATCATATTCAAATAAAACCCCTACCAGCTCATTGTTCATCGACAGAGTCATGGGGAAGAAGATGGAGTTGTTGTTGTTCGTTGCATCGACCACACACTTCCAATCCTGAGCTCATACGTCGGTTTGTTGACGGCGATGATAAGGGAAGGTCGTTCATCAGAGACGTCTCATGTCAGTTGCCTCCGCAAGGTGCTTCTGAGGAAGTAGTCAAAGACACTCCTTGTCGGCATTCTTCGTTGTAAGAAATTGTTCTTAGTTGGCAAGATCTTTTCTCTAAAAATCCCCTTCCTCCTTTGAAAACAAAATAATAGCTAGCCGAGAATAATAGATTATAAAATCTATTAAGTCATTGGCATAAAATTCAAAAAAGATAATTAATCACTTGGTTGGCACGTTGATGGCATGTGCGTTGGCAGAATTAAACTAAGGGAGGTGGTGTCACCATTAATTGGGTAGAGGAGGTCAAGAGGCTCCCCCTCATTTATGAGGGAGTTGAGAGTTTTATATCAATTAAATGGGGGGGGGGGGTTTATTCTCGTGTGGTCCCTATACCATATCATTTCGTGGGAGGCTAGGTTCAGGTGGGCCCCACCACCATAGCCTCTCATGGGAGGTTATGGTGTGGTGGTCCCCACCTCCAACTTCCACATGGGTGGTTATAATAGATAGAATAAAATAAAACATGTGTTGATTTAATTTTATTATATCGATGAAAAGCCCAAAAACTAACTTTCACCCTTGACTATATGATGTCGAGTTGAAAGTCTTCTTAAGAGACTATCGATGCTGCAAGTTCAACGGTGCACTCCGATTTCAATTCTGAGCACCGGTTCAATATTTAGAAAAACCCGCTCATACATTTACTGAACATACGCGAACAAAACTTAAAAAATTGATTCCAGGAACCCTGAGCCTCAGAATGATGCGCCATAAATTTTCACAGTCTCATAAAATTCCCATATATTTAAAACAAATACATGGGAATTTTGGGTATTTACATAACAAATCAAAATATGCATGATAAATAAAATGATTATTACCTAGAACGTTGTTTTAACATGGAATTGTCCAATGAATCGGTAATATAAAGTAATAAGTGAATCATATATGATATAATAAATATTATTATAGTTTTGTATCAAGTTAATAATATGTCTAAACCCACTATATAAGAGTTTTGGGCACATATTGAAGAAATCAGACCTAAGGTAAGGGATAATTTTACAATCTCATTTTTATCCAAGATTGTTTATACATTAGTATTTACTAGGGTATATTTAACATCCACATCCATGGTTTGTAATTATGTAATATTATTTATATTCTTGAATAATTTTTTAATGTTAATTTTACCCTTTTTTGAAATTTTATTAAACAGTATGAAATGAATTTTTTTCCATTATTCGATTTGAGGTACTTTTTTACTTTTCTAGCAACAGTGTGAGGATATTTTTTTATCTCAAACGGCATGAATTGATTTTTATGGTATCATGACACCTTATTTATTTTAATCTAACTTGACACGACTTAATGATTTTTTTCAACTAAGTTCTTTTCTTTTAAAATTTCATGACATTTTTAGAAATGAAAACATTTTTTTAAAAACGAAATGTTATTTTCCTTAGGAATTAAGTTCAATTGTTTTATTAAAATATTTTCCATCTAAGATGACATAGGGTTATGTTTCTATCCCTAATATTACATTCATTTGATTTTTTTATGAAGAAATTATGTTTACGATATCCATTTATTTTATATCGATTATGATGGAATGATGTTTAAGAAACCCATTTTATTTCATTGGTTATGCTATGATAAATGGTATATTTTTTTAGGGAACATGTAAGAATGATTTAATTATGTGATGGGTGGGACCTATATCTACCTCCACTGCACTATGTAATGATTTATATCTCATGAGATAAACATGGCGGGAATGACATGTAAACACGGTTCAGTAATACATGTCTCAAATGGAAAACAAACCCACTTCATTAAAGGAAAATTTCTAGTAATATGGTCTTGGCAGGAATGCCATGGATAATATGGAAAAATAATTATGTGTTTAATTTTTTTCCAAAAACCTGTGTTTCATGTTAATTCAATGTTATCAGGGTCATTTTAACTAATAATTTATGCCTTAAAAACTACCATGATTTATTTCATGACTCAATATTTTCATATTTAATCATTATTTTCATGTTTTTACATTCTATTGTTTACGGTTTTTTTATGTTCTCATTGTTTACCCTTACTAATCATTTTAGCACACCCTTTTTATGTTTTATTTTCCCCAAGATATAAATAATGGTTTTAGGTAGGAAAAGTAATGGGTACCATACTTATGGGAGATGTTGATCTTCTTTCACCATGATAGAATAATGTTTTATGAATTTCCAAAGAAACTAATCTAATAAGATCTTTGGGTGTCTATTTGTTTAAAGTGTTAAATATTCCTTCATAGAAATGTAATTTCTATGTACGTAATTCTTGGGTTTTCATAGTGGATAGATAATGAGACTTATATAATTGGAAGGAATTAAATGTATGTTTTGAAAATAATTATTGAAAATTGAAAACATGACTTGTAGGATTGTTTACATTTGAGTGCTTCCAAGTTGATTACTTTTATTTTTATACACTAATTGTTTCATATGATCACTAATAGATAAGGACATATCTTTGATAGTTTCCGAATATGATTTATTTCTCACACCCTTTTGGGCCATCTTTTTGGACCCAAACAGATTATATTGTTGTAGGTGTTGATAAGGGAAAGAACCCTTCTACAGGTACTTGAGAAGCTGTTTAGAAGATGGAGAGCATGTGACCGATCCAAGGATTCTGATGCTTCTTAGTTTCTCTTCTTTTATTTAGTGCATTTGAGACATATATTGTGTATTAATATAGTATAATTTTTTAGATATTTTCCAAGAACATGTGACATGCTTCATCATTTTTGTATTGAATGATGCTTCATTATTTATCATATCTTTCTTCCACTGCTTATTTATGTTTTATGTTGTTTAATGATTCTGATATTGTATTATTATTTATTATGTTGTGTTAAACTTTACCAATGAGGGAATTGTTTCCCCAAAGTCATAGCCTAGGCCCTCTCTTCTTGTTGGCAGCCTCTGGCATTTGGGGAAATGCGCTTGAGAACATGTGGCCAAGAGGGAATGGGGCACCAGTTGAGTGGAATCCAGATTCGGGATGTTACACACAAGGTTTATAGTTTAACAATTATGATAATTACCCATTACATTTAATCCATAGATAACCCTATGAAATATATTACAAAATAAATATTTTCCACCAGTTTTTCATTTCGATCATTCAAAATGCATGAACTCCTTCAACTACAAGTATAGTCCAAAAAAACCATATGACGTGTGAAATGAAAAATGTACATTAAAATTCATAACTCAATTAGTGGTGTTCATTAATGTTGAGGGAAATAAACTATTTACACTTATTTGGATAATATATATCATATTTTAAGGTAAATTTTTTAAATAAATATGTGATTTTTTATAATTTTACGATATAAATAAATAAAAATGTGTCTTTATTGTATTTCGAAATACTCATAAATTATTATATGGAATGTTCATAATATTATCTAAATTTTGGATAAATTGATGAAGGGTTTTTAATTAATTTTATCAATGGTTTAAATAATATTAAATTCATTTTATGCTTTTTTTGTATAATTATAAGTAAAAATACTAATTTTGTTGATGAATATTAATTTTTTCTAAAATCAACAATCATAAAAAAATTGTTTTCAAATTAATGTCTGTGTATGTTTATAATTTTATTCAACTATAATGTAAATAAAAATTAAACATTACTAATTATTTATTGATATATGGGCCATAATAAAGGATTAATTATAGACATTTGAATGATATTTATCAAGTAAAAATTCAATGCAGAATATAAACTATGAAAAATAAATAATTATTATATTTTTTAAATTTCTTATAAGTAATATTCTTCTATTAAAAATTGTTTTTAAAAAATTGTTGATATATTTTTATTTTAGTTATATTTTCTTCTAAAAAATATTATAGAATTTATATAATCAATCACATGCTATGAATGATATAATATTTAGTTATTATACACCATTAATATGATTTAATTATAGGTTATGAACATGAATGAAAAATTCAAGTATGATATTTTGATAGTATGTGTTAGGATTATTAGGAAAATATTGTTGACTAATGAGTACTGATCATTGTATGATGGTAATTTAGGACATACACTTCTATAGGATATATGATTCTTGATAAACAAGAAAAATATTGGTATTGTAAAACCCTATTATTTTTTGAACCCTTTTTTGAATAAATTAAATTTCATTGATGTATTGTGTTATCAGATACGCCAATTTAAGCTTCCCCTACAAACAACACCAGATTAGCTTGCATTACATGCAAATCTAAGTTTCTACAAAACATAAATTTATTAGTACATAAATAAGATGATATAATAGCCATTAAATTAGTTGTTTTTAATAATATTAACTAAATTATTAAAATATATTGTTTATAAGATGAATTCATTCGATACCAATTATTTAGAAACGAAAATATATACCAATTAAATATAAATGGTGTGTTTTTATTCTCTCGAAGTATATTTTCATTAATAAATTAAATAAAAAAATTAGTGAATTATATTATTGAAATATATATATTATATTTTTGATAAAATATTTTCTATATTAATCAAATTGATTTTATAGGTATATAAAAAGAATAGACCCAATTTTATGAATAAATACCAATGTTTTCTAAAGGGAGTGTTACCCCTTTTTTTGGAGAACAGTATTCAAATCAAAATTTTAACACTTATATATTTTATATTTAAAAAAATAAACTTATAATTTTAAATATGGATATAAAAATTTACATTGGTTGAATTGTTTTAATTTTTTGATAATTTTCATGTTTTGATGAATAATACCAAAACCTGAATTTTAACTAAAAACAATTTTCATGGAAATAATTTATAGTGAAAACATATATTTTTGATTAGATCAAATATATAAGTAGATAAAATTGTTATCATTTAATTTAGTTTTGGTCTTTGTTATCAAATTTACATTTAATTTATATATAAATGTGTGTCAATATTTTACATTTTTTATCTATAATAATCTATTATCCCACACTACAGTGGGAATGGCACCTCACTACCCTGGTTCCCGCTCTCACTCTCTTCTCAAAAAATTCTAGGATTTCATTCGGAAACTCATGGAGGCTCCGTTGACGCCTCTTTTGATCTTTCCATTCCTTTCCACACGTCGTCTCTCTCACAACGTGAACATATTATATGTGATTCCTATTCCCTTACCCCTTTCTCTTGGCATTCTGAGTTCTCTACTCATTGGAGGTATTGCTATTTTGGGGTTTCAACTGCATCAATTGATGTCCCTCTTCATTTATCTCTAGATCTATTCTATTTTAACCCCATTTTGATTTTACACGATAGTGATCTTGTCATTTAGGATTTTGTTTGGGTTGAGTTTGGTGGTGTAAAATTATTGTACTATTGGTTTTAGGGCCTTGAATGCTTCCTTTGCTACTCATATATCCTAACCCATCATTTTTTAACCCTATGATGGTTCATGATGATGGTGATTCTGTGGTTTGGGGTATTGTCGGAGGTGAAATTTGGTCATATTGATGTCATTGTTGTGCTTTCCCTTTACACTTTTCTTATTTCCTAGACCATTGGTTTAGAACCCATTCTTGGTCATGTTCTTAGGTGTCTATGATAGTTTGGGATTGTGATGGTGGGGGCGATCGACATTAATGCTTGGGCCCTACATCCTGATGATTTCCTACTGCTCCATCATGTAGCTTCCACTTGTGTTCAACCTCATCTTTGTGATCTCCTTAAAATTTTCTTTTTCTTTTTTATGTATCTTATTTTATCATCCACTATAGTGTTTTGTCCATCCTCATGTCCTTGTGACAGGTTCCTGGTAAGGTTGAGATCTGTGGTCTTCCATATTCGTCGATCCTTTATTCGTGATATTTTTGTTGTCCTGATGGATACCTCTACCCAATAGTGGCAGTTCAAGAGGCATTCAAGAGTATGTTTCCTATTTTTTGGTGGATCTTTTCAGATTGTGGTGACCGTGTTGATGGTGGATCTCAAATTTCATGTTTTTCTATGGAAATAATGGAATCTAGTTGACGTTTCATGCATAAGATCCTGTGTCAATTAAGGGTTACCCCTCACCGTATTTCAATTTTTTTTGGTGAATACTATGTTTGATTTTGACGGTCATGATAGGTTGTAGTGATAGTGGTGATGGAGATCATGCGATTTGATCGAGATATCAACATCAATTGAGCGTAATGGTGATGCTTTTGGCATTGAATTTTGAATTTTGATAGTTGGAATTTTGAATGTTTTAATTTTTAAATTGGGTTGATGCGGTCTCTTCATGCAATTGGTTTTTGGGCTTTATATTTTGTTTGAAAGGCTTGTGGGTTCATACATCACCCCTTAAAAGTGGTTTATTCTGATAATACAAAAAAAATCAGTTTAGAGGGACTTATTTTGTTACCCCATCAATGCGATTAATTTTAAATTAATTACTACAACATTATTATTTCAAATTTTGAAAAAATGATTAAACATTTGAAATTAGTGGGTACAAATTCGGTAAATATGTTTCTTTTATTTTTAGGTATTATGAATAATAATATCTGGAAAGTTTTATTAACACTATAAATGGTAAATTAGTAAATAATGGTAAAAGTCATATTATAAAAATTATAAATTTACCCTAACAATTATATTAATTTTATTTGATGAGTCTTCACCAATTGAAATAATCCTTGGAAGAAATTAAAACCTTTTAAACCCCCTTTATATAAGAGTAGGAAATTTAATATATTTTATTTAAGGAAACGTTAGAGATCTCGTACACAAATTTTCAATAAATATATATATTTTAATATTTGTCTATAGAGAAATAAAATCATCTATAAATAGTAGTTTGAAATATAAAGTTATAATATTTATCATTGTAATTTATTTCTAATTAGTAGGTTATAAATAAATACCTTAAAGTCTTATACAATGATTATTTAGTAATTTAATAATTAATGGAAATAAAATATAAAATATATAAATAATGATAAAATTAATATAATTTGATAGAATTAATTCCATCCACAAATTTTATGGAATAATTTTACATGTTAGGGATTTGATAATTTATTTCAATGATATCTTGTTTTTATAAAATTTTTAATAAGATTAATAATGAATAGTGTGAAAAATGATAGTACTAATATTTTATAAAATTAATATATTATTATATTATTTATAAAATAGTAAATGTATAAAATAATTATAATGGGATGAGAAATGGTCTAAAATTGTTTTAATGGTCCATTTTTTGTTCAATTTACAGTTTCTATGTAAAAATGACATCATGTTATCATTAATAACTAAGTAATTATAGTTAAAATTAAAATATTTTAAATAAGGACTAATAAAAAAGCTAAGGTTTAAGATTAAATCATAAACAATCTATTTTTTATTATTTGATTAAATTAAAAATTTACAACAAATTATGTTATATTACTTTTTCTGTTGGAGGATTTGGGTTGATGTTGAAATTATTATAAATTAATATTTTGAGAGTTTCCAAAATTTCCCCTCCCCTCTCTTATAATGGAACCTATATTTATCTTTTATTCATTACTCTAAATCCCTTTGTCTGGGAAAAACTATACCCAATTATCTTCCAAAATTTCTTAACTTATTCATAGAATTCTTTTTCTGGTTAGAAAAGCATACAAAGGAGTACTTGTCTTCAAATCACAAGGATATACCCAATGAAGAGGTAGCATTCTTCAACGAATGTTTTCAATTTTTTATTCCATAAAACCATTCTATTATTTTTATTTCATGTTAATATAATAAAATATGTATCCCCAATATAGTGGTATTTTTTAAAATATAGTGATCCTCGTACACTCACACACACTTCCATTTAATGGGTAACAAACTTTCCATTCCTATGTACGGAGAACTACCACCGCACAAAATGATGTTGTTCATTTTTACTTTACCAACTCTCATGGTTGGAAATTATGATGGGAAATAAATTTTTATATGACCCATATGAGTTAATTATACTTATTTAATGATAAAATCATGTGAATCGTTTTAAAATAAAATCTTTTGGAAAATGATAATGTCGCTCGTGCGTACATATGTCTTACCATCTCCTCGATGCGATGCGATTCGTTATTCATATATATCTCACATTGAGGGTGATATGGAGGAATTTTATGAATATATATGATATATATGCCAAGAAAATTATACTTTAATATTAATATTATTTTCTGGAAATGAAAATGGAAATATTGTTAATCCGTACATACGGCCTACCGCATCCATGAACGATGTATTTTATTTTCTCTATTAATCTTTTACGAATAACCATGAATACATATATGCTATATATATTTATATATTATATCATGGGTATCATTATATATATGATTAACTCATTATCTATATAATAGGACCATAGATAAAAATGAAAAACATGAATGGAAAACAATGTGGTTATTACCCGATATATAACATTAACATGGAAATTGTTAATACAAGAGTAATAGAAAGTCAAAAGTAAATAATATATGGCATTAAATATATGAATATGTTTTCATGTTAGATTTATAATAATATTATATTTATTTTTCATGTGGTTTTAATGTGCGTGAATGTCATCAAGACATAAGGTACAAGGATTTTTTCATACATTTATTTCTCTGAGACTTATGCCATATTGACCACTAATTTATTCTACATGGTATACATACTACCCATGAATATATTTTATGACTATTATGTAGAATATTATTATATTTTTATAATTTTATAATTTTCTATATTTTGTGAGGAATACAAATATACTGATTATAATTTGATGAGTATTTATTCCAAAATGTATTCAATATTTTGGATTGTTTCAATTTAATTTCCATAGGAGAATATTGATAAAAATTGTTAATGTTTATAAAAAATTTCTCAAAAAATGTTTTAATATTATCATATGAATTTTTAATGTCATTTTTACACATTTTTTACATTTTATTACTTGGCTGGAATGGAATATTTTTTCATTTTCCAAATGAAATATTGTGTGATTTTTTTGGATAAATTATGAGGAGAATGGTTTCTTATATCTTTTATGGGGTGAATGGATTTTTACACATTCCTGAATACTTATTTAATTAAATCTTCACATTCAATATTGTATGTTTATTTTAAAATAATATGTTATATCCTTAAAATTTTTGGTATTATAAGAACTGAAATTATTTTGGAACCAGAATGGATATTTTCCTCAAGAAATATTTTCAAGTGTTATATCAAAATTGTTTTCAATATATGATAATATTCGTTGACGTTACTAATGTTTTAATGGGGATGTTTATCATTGATAATATCCCTATCATTCCTATGGTTGGTTTATGTTTAGGATGATATATATGAAACTCATTTATATTCCAAGGGTTGTGTTATGATTGAATAAAGTTTATGAAACCAATTTTCACCTATGATGAATGATTAATGTTCTTATATCTCACATAGGTGTGGTTTTTATTATGTGATTGGTGGGACATATATTTTCTTCTAGTTCATAGGGTAATTATGAATGAATCATTTACATATATATTATTCTTGAACATGATTACATGTTCACAATGTTTTTTGTGAACATGGTTGGATGTTCACATTTTCAAAAGTGAACCATATTTCATGTCCAAAATGTAATGTTTGAAACTAATAACATGTTCATAATTTTATGAATGGACATGGTCACATTACCATAAGTTTATTATAGGGCCTGATTTCAAGTTATTAAATTAATGATTCATCTTTTGTCAACTTATCAATGATCACAATGTTAAAATTTGATATTTATTCTACAATTCCATGTCATATTCTAATGGTATGACCTCCTGGCTTGTTCACACAATGTCCTGCGGTTTTTGAACAGGCTTAAAATATGAATGTTTTTTTTCCTTTTAATTTATTGGACGGTTTTTGTTTTAAAACCAATAGTCGGAATGAAGTTTCATGAGTTGGGACCATTTAAACATGTTGATATCGAGATTAGGTAAAGTCTTGAGGAGTTCTCAAGATAGTTGGATGTGATTCAGGATAACTAAACCCAACAAAGATGTTCACATGGTTAGTTAAACTGTATGGGTAAGTCATGCATGATAATTCAGGTTTATAGAGACATTCACACATGCTGATAATGATTAATCAAACCATGCAGGTCATCCAAACATGTTAAACCAAGTGTACAATGGTTTATGAATGGTATGAACACGGTCTATCAAACCATGCGAGTCAACTCTGCGGCTTTCCTAGTTTTGCTTTTTGGGATTATTTACTTAATTAATTTCCAGGTTGATAGGGATTTAATTAAATGTTGTAAAATAGGGATTTTATTTAAAATAAATCCAATTGAAAAAGGCATTTAATTAATTACTGCATAAATGGGTTTTTTAATTAAAACATGTTAAGATAATTTATTTAAATAATTATGAGTTTGATATTTTATTTAATTAAATTCAGTGGGGGATAATTTAATTAAATGTTGTTTAATGGAGGATTCAGGGGTTATCTAAGAAGAGTATTAATTAATTTATAATAATAATAATAATAATATAATCGTGGTCATTGTTATTATTGTTATTATCCCTGTATTTATTATAGTGTTTTATTAGGTTTTAGAGAGAAACCAAATGGGATAGGCACACAACCTGGGTGAGGCACGACCCCCTATCCTCCCATGGGTGGCGCCTGACCCCTCCTCTCGGCTCCCTCTGCACGAGCCAGATCATGGTGGTTCCTTCACTATTGTTTTATGTTATGGTGAAGTAACTCCTTCTCCATGAATTTTGATCTTCACATTGGCGGTATCAGGTCTCCATTATCAAATCTCTATTAGGATAAATCCTTGGATTTGGGTTTAATTCAGTTTATTCATTTCCTCTGATTCTAGGTGGTTCAAGAGATTTCTCAGGACTCATTGGTCTATATTTTGACATCCACCATCAAATGTGAGGCAATTCAGCTTGATTTTGGTCACTGCCATCTTATTCGGGTAAGTATATATAACCAATAATTGGTTTCACACCCCTTGAATTAGGTTATTATGGTGTAATTGAGTTGCAGTTGATTAATTGGGTGTGTGTTGGTCCCCACTACACTATTATAGTTTTTAGTTGTTTTGTATGGTGTTTTGATTAATTCTGAGTGCATGCATGCTATTGTTGAGGTGCATGTACATGAGGAGATGATATTTTATGTTATAAATAATTGTCTTGTCCAATTTCTTGAGGTACAGTCCTCAACATTGCATAATTAATAAAAAAACTATTTGTTAAATTATTTTTGTTGAAAATTTTTACTGAAAATTCTAAATGAGTTGTTTGTTATATTAAATTATTGTTATATTAAAAAATCGCATTTTTGTAAAAAAAACCCAATCAAGGTGTGTTTCCTTCAAGATAAAAACACAGTGACTTCACGGATATGTTTGTTTAGCTTGTTGTTGTGTGTTTTTCTATTTCATCCCTTATATGTTGATGGACTTTGGTAAGTGGTAATTATGAGTATTTGGTGGGATAATTTGAGATAATTAATCAGGGGATGAATTATGAGATGGTAATTGTCTAAGATGATATAATTATTGTGTGAATTAATTATATGCCTTGAGGTTGTAATTTAGATAATTAATCAGGGGATTAATTATGTGCTAGAGAATTGGATAAGTTGAGGTAATTATTTGATGAAATAGGTATTTGATTTGTGAGTGTAATATAGATAATTTATCAGGGGATTAATTATAGGATATTTAATTGATTAATTAAGAGAATTAATCAGGGGATTAATTGTGATGTATTGTTTTGGCTAAATTGAGATAATTAATAATGGATTAATAATGTGCTTTTAAGTAATGATTTGGATAACTAATTTTGTAAATTAATTATGGAAAGATGATATTTATGATGAGATAATTATTTTTTGATTAATTATGCGCCTGATTTTGTAGTATAGATAATTAATTGGGGATTAATTATGAGATACAGAGTTATCTTTTTTTGATATAATTAATACTGGATTAATTATGTGCCTTGATATTGATTAAGGATATTAATTTTCAAATTAATTATGATGAGTTGAGATTTGGATTGGATAATTAATTGTGGATAATTAATCATAGAATGATATTTTTGTTAATATATTAATTAATTGATGAATTAATTTTTGGAATTGTGGAGTTAGAAAATTGTGGGGTTAACTAATAGATTTTGGTATATTTCACTAATCATTGGGTTAGTAAGGGAATCTGTATGGATAATTCATGATGACTTAATTATTGTTCTTGTATTAATTATTTTTTGAATTAATTAATGGTCATGAAGGATTTGGTGCTAGACATGGAGTTCTAGACCAGTGAGGAGATATATACATGGTTAAATGAGGGATATACATGACGTTCTATTCCATTGATAGATATATCAGGTTTTTGGGTGGGATACATGTCATTATACACCAATGATGCATGCACACAAATGAGATTTGGGTGTTATACATGTTGTTCTACACTTGATGTATATATACACGTTGAGAATTGGGATGTTATACAGGCTGATCTACTCCAAATAAAATAAATTAATTGGTTGGGAGTTTAATATGTTTAAATGAAGTTTAAATGATGAAATATGAGTGGTGTCCTCATATGAGAATAATTCGATATTTGGCATGAGTCAAAGAAGGTACTATGTTATGGTATTACCTAGGGAACTCTTCATGATCTAGAATTAGCCAAAAAAAATTTATGGTATGGGTATCCACAGGAGATAATAAATGATTAAATAGAGAATAAATTGTAAATTCATAAAAAATGTGTTTGCTTGATAAATTTTTTTGTATGGTTCTTGTGAAGACTCTTATTTTGGATATAATCCAAAGCATGTATCACCGTCAGGTGTCTTTATTGGAACCTAGACGAGTTGTTGGTTATTTAATCAGTTGTATTATCAATTTGATATATCTTAACTCTAGAAAACTGGTGGTCTTTCCCAACTAATATTTATATCTCACACTGTATTTGGACAACTATTTCACTGGGTTACCTGAGTAGACTTTAATTTTTCCATAACCTAATTATTGATTTTTTATTGTTCATGGGAGATGCTCGTTGAGATATGCTATGGGGTGCTTGATACTATTCTATATTTTTTTACTGAGATAAAAAGCATGTTGTTTTGTTCCCTACTTTCAGATGTGTTTCTGCATGACATGCATGTATTGTATAAACTGGAATTTTTCATTTTCATTATTCAGTTTATTATTATTTTATATTTTCTTATTTGTTTGTCTGCGTTTATTATCTATTTCCACTTTCCACTCTGAATATGAGTGTATAGTCTACCCACTAACTATCTATAGACCATCAGTTCTAGTCGGTATCCTCTAGCATATAGGGAGATGCGCTTGAGGTCATGTGGGGACAAGTCTAGTTACCGGTTAGAGGGTAATTCAGGTTGGGACATTAAAGTGAAATTTATTTTTATATCATTCAGGTCTTACTAAATTATTTATATTATTAAAAAGTTCATGTTTATTCTCTTTGATTGTATGGTATGATCTTAAAATGTTATATTCATAGCCTCATAACCTTGTTCTCATGATTATGATTACATATATACCTTTTTTACCCTAATTATGCATATGATCTCACCATTTTCTTATTTTATTTCCACCAAGATATGAAGAATTGTGGTATATATGATATGTAAAATGGTATTATATAATTGATGAAATGGGTTGGACAATATGTATATGTGTTATTAAAGGTTTTTTCTATGATTCCATGATTCTAAAGGGACTAAACTAATATGTTCTTTCGGTGTATTTCTATTAAATGTATGAAATGTTCTAAAAAATGATATAATTTCCATGTATGAAATGCCTATATCTTTATAGTTTTTATCAGATCAATGTTTTAGTTATACTTTGGAAATAAGGATGCCAAAAAATTAGTGAGATCCCAAGAAATACATTTAATGATATGTATATATATTTCTCTAAGGATAAGTCTAATTATAGGTCACAAACCTGTAATTTTGGTAACGATCATGGATAACCTAATATTAGAGCTAATACGTTGTATATTGAATGTACTTAACCATGATCGTGTTGGTTTCATTGTATAATTATCATTGCCCACGCTAATCTTTTTTGGTTTTAGTTAATTGTGTGAACCATAAGAAACATGGTTATCATTAAATGTTATGGACAATTTGATAATAAGAAATCAAATGGGATAATAAATATAGTGAATAATGATGTGATTATGCATAATCACAAATATCATATTATGATCAATGATCTCAAATTTAGTGATATTTCTCAAACATCGAATAAGAAGAAAGAAGAATTATATGAATGTTAATGTGGTTAAGATAGAGGGAAGAAGATTCAACTTCCTATGGTGGGAAGTATATGTTTAATGATACTAGAAGCCATGGGAAGTGTTTGAGGTCATAAAGATGTATTTTGGAGAACATAAAATTAATGGTATATTAACCCTTAATATGAGAATTAATTTGGAATAATGAGATAAAGATATGCTTGATTATAATTGTTATAGTATTTGTTAGATTTCTATTGATAAGACAACAATATGGTTAATGATATCATCAATTGAGATTATAGAATTATTTGATTTATGGTATGAGGAAAGAGTTATTTTTTGAAAGAATGCATGTTTTCAATATGGTTATATGATAATTTATGTTATTATCATGTTTGAATAGAATACATGATAACGGTAATAAAATGTTTAATATATGAATATTAAGAGATAAATCATATTTCTAATGGAAAAATAGTTATTTTAGTGAAATTAATTGGAATTTTTTATTTAAATATTTTGGATGAATCATAATGATAACAATTTATGAAATTTTTTATTTTGAAATTTGGATGAGGTTTTAGAGATAAAGTATTTTTTCTCCATATGTGTATTTATACATATTTGATAACATGAGTTATGATTTTGTGGATAATTTAAGGTCAATGGAATATGCAATCATTCTATAGATTTCATGATTTTCTAATGCTTTAAGAAAGAAAAAGACACATTCTGTTATTTTAATAAGAGATGAAGTGGAAATTAATCAAGTAAAAAAGAATGGATGATATTATGTAATGAAATAATGTAAGTATTTATTTTATAAAAAATTCTTCAAATATAGTGAAATGATCTTGAAACCAAAAAAAATAAGTTAGTACCTTTTTTTGGATGAATCGAATGGTCCCTGAGATCATGAAAAATTTATGGCATTGTGATTATTAAACTTTTCATTACATGTTCCCTTTCATTCTACATCAAAACATGATAGTTAAATTTACCTTCTATGTACATGTTTTCACTTTCCACATATTTTATTCTATGTTAAAAACTAGTTATGAGTTACAATGGCTAAACAATATATTTCCAACATTTCATTTTAAATGGAATTTTTAGAAGTATCATCATTTTTTTGAAGTTGAATAATGAATTTTATGGGTCAAATATATTTTACTAGGGGTATAATGTTACACCCTATGTTTTATAATTCTTTTCCAATTAAATTAAATTCCATTGATGCATTGTGTTATATGTTATGCTGTGTTAATATTTCACTACACTCAAGACCAACATAGCTTGCGTTACACACAAAACTATGTTTCTATGAGACATTATTTTTTATTATTTAATTAATATAATAAATTTACCATTAAATTATCACTTAATAATAGTATTCAATAAATTATGAAAATATATGGTTTATAAGTTGAATTAATTGGTTACTAAGTAATTAGGGCACATGAGCCTCAATTCGGTTGGTGAGGACCCCTTAAGTTCATCCAGGTGACTAGGGATCAAATCCAGGTAGAGGCATACTTACGGTTTACTATAGCTATACTCTAGTGGGTATTGTAGAAGTTACTGTAATGGGAACTTTAGCAGGTACTGTTTAGCAATGTAGTAGAGGGGACTATTACCCAGTTTCGGCATTCGAGAAACCAATTTAGTCCCCGAGTCCTTTTAGGCCATCAGGCCACCCTGTCCTTCCGGCCACCTCAAGGACTTCGGTCCACCTTAAGTGCAGATAAAAACCAAACAACCTACAAGGAACAAGCTCCAAAAGGAGGATGAACAAGGAACTTTCACCATAAAAGAAGCTAAACGGATTTCTAGAAAGAGAGGGTATGGTACGTTCCATTGGGAAAAGCATATGCATGCATGGGAGAGGCCATCCAAACATCCATGAGATGGTGGAGAGCTGATTTCACAAGGAAGATTATGGGGAGGAGCAGTTCCATGTAGTTAGTCTGGGTTGCATGTAATTTTTGAAGCCCACATGCCATAAATTCATCTAAGTCCTACGATCAATGTAATACTTATGCCTACAGGCCTTGTCAGGGTTTCATCTCACCCATAGAAAGTAGGATTATCATACATCAATAAACAATGAAGGCCATCAGACCATTTGTGGAGGTACTATGTAATTAGAAATGAAATTACATACAAATTAAACATAAAGCACGTATTTTTATTCTCTCAATGACATTTTTTCATAATAAATTAAATATATTAAACTTAGTGAATGATATTAGGGAAATATATATATATATATATATAATCAATAAAATATTTTTTATTTTATCTATCTGATTTTATAGATATAAGAGAAGTTCAAACCAAAATTTATTTATAAAAACCTATATTATTCAAAAGGCAGTTATACCGCCTTTTATTGGAGAACCCATTTTAAATATTATTATTAATAAATATATATGTTCTATTTGAAGAAATAAAAATATTATTTTAAATAGTAATATAAAAATTTACTTTGGATGATTTTTTTAATTTTTATGATTTGTTTTATGTTTTTATGTATAGAAAAAATACTTAAATATTATTGAAAACAATATTTTTCATCCAGATAATTTATGGTCTTAAATTATATTACGGGATATATTTAAATGATAATTAGATATATTTTTTATCATTTAATCTAATTGTGGTTATTGAATAAAATTTCCTATTGAATTTAGATATAAAAATATTTCAATATTTTATATTTTTATCTTTAATAACAAGTTCTCTCACATTGTTAGTGATATTAATTCTTATTTAATTACTAAAACATGTATATTTTGAATTTTTTAAAATGGATTTGATATTTGTAATATGTGGTTCTAAATTATTTCAATATTTTAATTTTATTTTCATGCATTATGAATAGTACCATTAGTAATATTTTATTAACAAGGTAAAATCAATATTGGGGAATTATTAGTATAAAAATAATATTATAAATATTATAAAATTACCCTAAAACATGTCTGAATTTTATTGGATGAGTGAAATTAGACAAAAATTACAACACCCCAAGATTTCATTGTACGTTATTTCTTTAAAGTAATTCAATAACATCCACTACACGCAACACCGAGTTCAAGCGCATCACGACTTACCAAACTAGTCGTTCAAAAGTGGTTATGAATAGTATTAACTAGATTTTGAATTTAATATAATTTTTATAATTTTAGAATCCATATTATGAGATTTTTGGACATAATATAAGAACAAATTCTTTTTTTTTTAAATAAAAGCTGTTTTAAAAAAATGCAATTTTACAGCCTTTTAATAGTGAACCTTTTTAAAATAAAATATTTAACACTTTTATATATTAAATTTAACAAAATAAACTTCTTTTTTAGAATCAGGACATAAAAATTTAGTTTCTATGAAGTTTTGATGTTTTTTTGATAACTTTAATATTTGGGTGAATAGTGAAAAATACTAAATTTTAACTAAAAACAACTTTTTAATCAAAATAATATCTAGTGTTAAATATAAATTTCAGTGGTTTTAAAGTATAATTAGATTATAATTTTATCATTTAATTAAATATTGATCATTGGGAGTAATTTCACTTTGAAATTGTACATAAACAAGTGTCAATCTATTGATAGTTATTATTTCTTAAAAACGTGCTTTTTGGTTTTGACAATGAGAATTAATTTTAAATGAATTAACACAAATTTTATGTTTTTAATTTGGTAAAATAGACATCATATTTGGATTATGAATATCAAAATTAGATTTGGGTGAATTTTTGGTATTTTTCTAAAAACATTGAATTTTTTATGAATAGTTAAAATATTAAGTTATTGGTTAAAACCGACTTTTTATTTAAATAATTATTTATTTTATTTAAATTTATTTTAGGCCAAAATAGATACATAATAAATATATAAGTTCAATGTAATTCATTTGTGTCATTTTATATTGATTTTAGATATATAAAATTATATTGCACTTTTTACCGTCTTTTACCCACCTCTTAGGAGCTTTTGAGAATTTTCATAAAACAAAATTATACCACTTCTGTGAGTTGAATTTTGAAAATCCGAGAGACATGGATAATATCAATAAGTAAAATGTGGTTCAATGAGATGAAAATAATTTTTGTTGTATAGTAACTTTTGACTTTTATTTACCACAGTTTAAAGTAAATTGGGTAATTAAAGGTAAAAATGATATTATTTTTACCCTAACACATGTCCTAATTCTATTGTATAAGTATAATTCGACCAAAAAAGCCTTAGGAATAAAATATTAACCTCTTTGGTCCACTTGGATTAGATTAGGATATTTATTATTATTTAATTCAAAGAAGAGTTAAAAGAGTTTAAATCAAAGTTTAATAACTAAAACATTTATAATATAGGGTTACACATAAGATAAATTCGATTATAAATATTAATCATAAAGATAAAAATATTTCCTACATAATTGTATTTTATTTATAATTTTTTAGACATTAATTAATTTAATTTATTGATGACACAATGGTGATGCAGTAATTACCTTATTAATTAAATATTAAAATAATTGATATTATAAAAACCTAAATAAATATAATTATAGACTTTTTATGAATTACAATAATTTTATAGGTTAATATGAAGTTCTAGGATTTATTTAATTAACATTATTCAAAGTAATCATTCTGGTTTGAGTTTCACAGAAATCAATTTCAAAATAGTGTCAAAATTGACATCAAAGTGTTTTTAAAACAAATATTATATTATTAAATGATATTATATTCCTAAAAATATAAGGTTCGGCCAAGATACTTGTATAATGATAGTTTTAGAATTAATGAACCACTTGGGGTTCTCTTTATGTATATAGTATGTTTATTAACCATATAATTTGAAAATACAAAGAGACATGCTAAATGCCAAACTAATTAACTTAGAGTTAAAACTTAATGATAAGGTTAATATAGTGACCCAAACCTATCTAAAACCTATTGGTTGAGTGTTTTTCGACCCATACCCACCTTATCCATTAAATAAGTCAATTTGGAGCTATTAAAAACCGAATATTAATTTATTATAAAATAATATTTCTAGCTTTCCCTAAGGTGCCCCTCATCCCTCTTATAAAAGGGCACTCACCCTTATCTCAATTTCATACCTTCAAAGCCCTTTGTCTCGGCCAAAACCTGCACAAATACTCTCTCAACTATCATAACTTCAACCTAGAGGACTTATTTTGATCCGAAATAAATCCTATGAATCCCTTTTGATCAAATCAAAAGGAAGAACCCGAATAAGAGGTAATGTTTTCACCACCCTCTTTCAAGTTACTTTCTTTTTCCACTTATTCTTTTATTGTTGTTTCCATTATAAAATAATAAATCAAGTATATTATATATATTGTGATGTTATTATAAATATGGTACAACCATATTAAGTGTTCTATCCATCCTTGTAATGACATTTCACCATACGTGCGTACGTACAACTTACCGTCTCCACGTCGTGGTGTAATTTTTATTCAAAACATTATTATTTGTATGGGTATGATAATGATGTGTACTTGATTTAAATAATAAATATAACATGATTATTATTATTTATATATAATAGAAAATCCAGTTATATATTATTTTAATATCAAAATAATGATATTGTCACTCATGCGTACGTACAGAATTCTGTCTCCACGAACGCGATGAGATTCATTCCCCATCGTATCCATTCAAGAATAATTTTTATTTGATAATTAAAAATAATATTTAAGGACATGATATCATTATTTATATTAATATGATACAACCTATCCATAACAAACATGACTTACATAACAAAGCATATAAAGGAAAATGAATCAGTTAACACCCGAAACGACGATAATACTATGACATTATTAACAAAGAAATGTTAAAAGATAATATATGATATCATATTATAATATATGATTCTTGTATAATTTAATAACAATTATTTCACCATTATACAGAAGGTTAACCTACCATCGACTAAGGAAGAGTACAAGGTAAGGGTTAATTTCACAATCTCTTCATTTTCCGAGGATGATTATATGTAATTATCTACGGGGACCACTTTATCATCCACATCCATGTTTCTTAAAAATGTATTTCAAAACAATTTTACTTTTTAATGTACAATGGGTTAAAGTCATTTATACCCTTGTATGAATTTTCATAAGATGTTTATAAAGGAATCTTTCTGTCAGTTTCCAAACACGGTCCTTTTTAACCTTTTCGACAAAATTAAGGTAAGAATGTATTTTTAACTTATATGGTATGTGAGACTATTTTATACCATTATAAAATCATCGAAGATTCCCTTAAAATATTATAATAATATTTTAAATATAAAGGTTTTCTTTTATAATTATGTGACATTTAAATGATTTCAAAAAATAGATATTTCTCTCAAATAGTTTTGATTTCATCTATGTCAACATCCTATGATGAATTTTAAACTTATTAGAAGTTGATTTATTATGATACCAAACATCCATATTGTATTGAAGGTTTTGTGATATTTTTGACTGTGGATGTGTTATTTTATACCATTAATGTTTTATGGATAAAGTATTGACATTTCGTATGCTAGTTTCAATATTAATGTTTATGTTATGTTTAAACCTTTTCACATGGGAATGCATTGGACTTATTAAGTGAATTGTGGGTCCCACTATAACTCCTCGATGCATCGATAGGTCTAATGAGACAAACTAGTGTCTTGGTACACGGACTTGCAAAATCTTATTTGTATTCTGGGCACAAGTCCTTGACTATGTGGTTATGATAGTCTGGCATTATGCATTCCCTTATTATGAAAGTGGTTATTGATATTGCAAGTGATTACTCGAATAGTAGAATATCCATGTTAATAAGTAAATGGTATTATTTCATTTTATCTTTTCCATATTATGCTGAAGTTCAAGTTTAAAATGCTTTTTTTAGTTATACATTTCCTTAAATGTTTATGCTTATTTATGAAAGATTATGCTAAATTGTTATCCTTACTGAGCATCTGAGATCCCCCCTTTCATGTTTTATTTTTCCCAAGATGTGAAGAAGTATTTCATGAATGACCTGCAGGGATAGTATGATGGGATATGAGTGTGGTCTATGTAGACAAGATGTTGTTGTTGTAGTTTTCAATTTATGATGTAATGTATGACTTATGAATATATCTAGTGTTTCCAAGGATACTAAATTAGTCGATCTTTAGAGACTTTATCTTTTGTGATCATGCCAACGATACGTAATAATGCACTGAATCTGGGTAACAGGGGTCGGGTCGTTATAGTTTGTATCAGAGGAAGTTTATTAATAAACCCTGGAATCTAGATTTAGGTAAACTCTGATTAGATCACATAGCCCTAAGATAGACATTGAGGATTAGTATAGAGGAACTTCCTATAATTTTGGTATTGTAGAGATTTTGTGACTTTTATGCAGCAATACATCCCTGTTTGGATACGAACAGGTAGAGGTGGCTCTGGAATAGATGTAACTAGGGGTAAAACTAGAAAACACCACTTTGATCTAGACTCAAACGGAAACTGGTGCACCACAATGGGCCTTGCTGCACTCTTTGTTACGACACTCCCTAGGGATATGCTTAGGATGATTCTCATTTTCATTACAAACCATTATGAAGGGTCTATGAGTATATAAATTCTCAACGAAAACATTTTTATTATTATGTATTATATCCATAAACTATTAAATTAATGATAAGAGATTCATAAGTTTGGAATTATGTATTTCAATTCATAAACTAACCTAGTGTATGCCATTGTTTAGAAAAGGCACCCAGTAGAAGGAATGATAACTCCAGTAATATGCATGATCCAAAGAGTAAGAAGGATCATATCTTTCATTGAATTAATCCAACATTTAGAAGGGAAATATTCTCCCACATATACTCATCATATGAAGAAATAGTATCATGTGTTAAAGAGATAAGTAAATAATTCTCTGAGTCCTATGGTTTTGAAGGGAATCAGGAGAAGAAAATGATGGAAGAGAGAAAGATGGATAAAGGGAAGAAGGGAAAGAAGGATTTTTCTATATGTGATAACTGTGGAATGAATCACCTTGGTAAATGCATTAAGGGAAAGGGAGTTTGTTATATGTGTGGAGAAAAATGACACCAAGTACGTGATTTCAAGGGTAAGAAAAAGTTTTCCAATTTACAATGCTTCATCTGTAAGGAGTTGGGATACTACGCGAATCAATGTCTCAGTCATCAGAGTATGCCACAAATGATGCTATTGGATGGAAATCAAGTTATGATACTACCACAGATGAAGAGGAATGAATAGTGATATTATGTAGTTATTAAAGAATTATTTCATTTCATTGTTTTATAGATAATGTAACAGTTATATGAATTATAGAAATAAATAAGGATTGTACTGCAATACTATTTCATTGAGGATTTGAGATTATATGGTACTATGAAAAGCAACTCAACAGCATGATAAACATATTTCTTGAAAATACATTTTTCAAGGAAAGGTAATACTTAATATGGTACTGGTATTGAGTTATTAATTTTGGAATAAGAGATGGTTGATTTGGATGAATTATATTAGATATTATTGAATATATTGGCACAAATTAATGTTTTTTTATTTCATCATTGTTGGAGTATTCAACATTTTTGGATATAAGAAGTAAATATAGTATTCTATAAGGAATAATGGATATTGAATGTAATAAATAGGGTTTTATGGTAATTCAGGGTGTTACCGTGTTTTAAAATAATACATGATGAAAGTATTCACATGTTATTATGTGGCAAAAAAGATCTTCATTATGTTTACCTTCCTTATAAATTTTTGACTGTGAATTTGGACAGAAGTATTTTGGATATGTCTAAAGGTTGGAATGGATTATATTTGACATTGGATACTATTGTTATGTTTAATGAATTTCTGAAGATTATTTTTGAATTGTTATAAAAAGGACAACCTGGAGGTCGGGCGATAACTTGTCGCGTCCAAAAACGTAGCGAGACTATAACACACAACCGAAGTGCGACAATGGTACATAACCTACCACTGGACTATGTGATTTCCTATATTTTATAATTTAGTTTTTTTAAATGGTATAATAGATGAATTATAAATTCATTTTTTGAACCCTATACGATTAGGATAAATAGAATATTTTAATGTTCTATTATCTTTTAGAGTGAAAGATGTGTTTATGGAAAAAATTAGTTAAGGGATGTAACTCTACTTGTCAATTATACTTTTATTATTATTCTATGAAGAAATTAATCCGCAAACTTTAGGGAAGGAAACTTAAAAACAAAAATGTGTTATCCTAATACCTTATGTTCTGTTGAACTGATGATATTTTAAATCAACATAGATTGATGGCTTTGAGGCCTTCAATTTTACACTTTTTTGTGATTGATGACATCGATCAATCCCTATAAATATTTAAATTTTTCCTCTAATTACGTGTCTCTAATTTCCAGCAATGTTCTCCTAATTAAGATCACAATTTGGTGGTTATATTTCATTTCACTATTCCTCTTATTAATGCTAAATTTTATTATCCCAATTTTCGATGTGGGTTTTCCACAAAAGAATGTTCTATTTTTAACCTTTTATTTTCTAAGAACAATTTCAAATTGCGAGGACACAATTTATTGAAGGAGGGTAGAATGTAACACCCCAAGATTTCATAGTACATTATTTTTTTTAAAGTAATTCAATACCATCCACTATATGCAATACCGAGTTCAAGGGCATCACGACTTACCAAAATAGCCGTTCAAAAGAGGTTATGAATAGTATTAACTAAATTTTGAATTTTATATAATCCATATAATTTTATAATCCATATTATGAGTTTCTTAGACATAATATAAGATAAATTCATTTTTTTCAGATAAAAGAAGTATTTTTAAAAAATGAAATTTTACCGTCTTTTAATGGTGAAACTTTTTAAAATCAAATATATAACACTTTTATATATTCAATTTGAAAAAATAAAACTCTTCATTAGAATAAGGACATAAAAATTTAGTTACCATGAATTTTTGATGTTTTTTTGATAGCATTCATATTTAGGTGAACAGTGAGAAATACTAAATATTAACTAAAAACAAAATTTTTAATCAAAATAATATATAGTGTTATATTATACATTTGAATGTTTTTAAATTATAATTATATTATATTTTTACCATTTAATTAAATATTTTTCATTGGGAGTAATTTCACTTTGAAACTGCACATAAGAAAGTGTCAATATTTTGATAATTATTATATCTTAAAAACCCGATTTTTAGTTTTGACCACGGGAATTAATTTTAAATTAATTAATTCAACTTCTATGTTTTCAATTTGAAAAAATAGACCTCATTTCTAGATTCAAAATATCAAAATTAGTTTAGGTTGAATTTTTTGTATTTTTTCTGAAAACATTCAATTTTTGATTAATAGTGAAAACACCAAGTTATTGGTTAAAACTGATTTTATTATTTAAATAATTATTTATTTTATTAAAATTTATTTTATGTAAAAATAGATAAATAAGACATATATAAGTTCAGTGTAATTCATTGGTTTCATTTTATTTTTATTTTATATATAAAAAATTGTATTGATCTTTTTACCGTCTTTTACCCAACTCTTAGGAGCTTTTTAAGATTTTCATAAAACATAATTTTACCTCTTCTGTGAGTTGAATTTCAAAAATCCAAGAGACACGGTTGATATCAGTACGTAAAATTTGGTTCAATGAGATTGAAATAATTTTTGGTGAATAGTAACTTTTGACTTCTATTTACCACGGTTAAAAGTAAATAGGGCAATTAAAGGTAAAAATGATATTATTTTTACACTGATAAATGTATTAATTCTATTATATAAGTATAATTCAACCAAGAACCACCTTAGAAATAAAATACAAACCTCTTTGGTCCAATTGGATTAGATTAGGACATTTTTTATTGTTTAATTCAAAGAAGAGTTAAAAGAGTTAAAATCAAAGTTTAATAACTAAAACATTTTTAATATAGGGTTACAAATAAGATAAATTCAATTATAAATATTAATTAGAATGATAAAAATATTTCCTACATAATGGTATATTATTTATAATTTTTAGGCATTAAATAATTTAATATATTTTTGACACAATGGTGATGCAGTAATTACTTTATTAATTAAATATTAAAATAATTGATATTAAAAATACCCAAATGATTATAATTTGTGACTTTTAAGGAATTAAAAAAATTTATAGGTTAATATGACATGCTAATATTGATTTAATTAACTTTGTTTGATGTAATAATTCTATTATGATTTTCACAAAAATAAATTTCCAAATAGTGTCAAAATTGACATAAAAGAGTTTTTAAAACAAATATTATATTATTAATTGGTATTCTATTCCTAAAAATATAAGGTTCGGCCAAGAGACATGTATAATGATAGGTGTATCATTAATGAATTACTTGGGTTTCTCTTGGAAGTATATAGTAAGTTTATTAACCATATAATATAAAAATACAAAGAGACATGGTAAATGTCAAACTAATTAACTAAGAGGTAAAACATAAAGATAAGGTTAATATAGTGACCCAAACCTGTCTAAAACTAATTGGATGAGTGGTTTGTGACCCATCCCTACCTTACCCTCGAAATAAGTCACTTTGGAGCCATTAGAAACTTAATATTAATTTATTATAAAATAATATTTCTAGCTTTTCCTAAGGTTCCCCTCACCCCTCTTATAAAAGGGTGCTCCCCCTTCTCTCAAATTCACACCTTCAAAGCCATTTTTCTCGGCCAATACCTACCCAAATAGTCTCTCAACTACCCTCTCTTAATTTTAGAGGCCTTATTTTGATTATAAAGAAAACTTAAGGAGCCCTTCTGATCAAATCAAAAGGAAGAACCCGAAGAAGAGGTAATGCTTTCACCACCCTCTTTCAAGATCCTTTCTTCTTCCACTTCTTCTTTCTTTGTTGTTTACATTCTAAAATAATAACTCCAGTATATTATATATACTGTGATGTTATTATAAATATTGTACAACCATATTCAGTATTCTATCGATCCTTTTAATGACATGTCACCATACGTGAGTACGTACGACTTACCGTCTCCACGTCGTGGTGTAATTGTTATTCAAAATATTATTATTTGGATTGGTATGATAATGATGTGTAATTGAAGTAAATAATAAATATAACATGATTATGATCATGTATATATGATATACCATCCAATTATATATTATTTTAATATCAAAAAAATGATATTGTCGCTCGTGTATACGTACAGAATACCGTCTCCATGAACGTGATGAGATTCATTCCCCATCGTATCCATTCAAGAATAATTATTATTTGATGATTAAAAATAATGTTTAAGGATATGATATCATTATTTATATGAATAAGATAAAACCTATCCATAAAAAACACAGCTTACATAACAAAGCATATAAAGGAAAACGAATCAGTTAACACCCGAAACGACGATAATACTAAGATATTATTAACAAAGAAATGTTAAAAGATCATATATAATATCATATTAATGTATATAATTCTTGTATAATGGAATAAAAATTATTTCACCATTATATAAGAGTTTAACCTACCAGCGACTAAGAAAAAGTACAAGGTAAGGGTTAATTTCACAATCTCTTCATTATCTGAGGTTGTTTATATGTAATTATCTACTGTGACCTCTTTATCATCCACATCCATGTTTCTTAAAAATGTATTTCAAAACATTTTTACTATTTAATAGAAAATGGGTTAAATTCATTTATATCGCTGTTTGAATTTTTATAATATGATTATAAAGGAATCATTTCGTCGTTTTCCAAATAAGGTCTGTTTTAACCTTTTCGACAAAATTAAGGTAAGAATGCCTTTTTAACTTATACGACGGGTGCGAATATTTTCTACCGTTATAAAATGGTCGAAGATTCCCTTACAAGCATATAAGAATATTATCAAAATAAAGGTTTTCTTTTATAATTATGTGACTTTTAAATGATTTCAAAAAAGAGAAATTTCTCTCAAATAGTTTTGATTTCATTTATGTCAACATATTTGATGAATTTTAATATTATTTGAAGTTGATTTATTATGATACAAAACTTCCATATTTTATTGAAGGTTTTGTGATATGTTTGACGGTGGATGTGTTATTTTATACCATTCATGTTTTATGGATAATGTATTGACATTTTCTATGATAGTTTTATTACGAATGTTTATGTAATGTTTAAACCTTTTTATATGGGAATGTACTGGACTTAGTAAGTGATGGGTGGATCCCGATATAGCTCATCGATGCATGGATAGGTCTCATGAGACAAACTAGTGTCTTGGAATAAGGCCTTGACAAAATATTATCTGTATTTTTCGCACAAGGCCTTGAATACGTGGTTATGATAGTCTGGAATTATGCATTCCCTTATTATGAAAGTGGTTATTGATATTTAATGTGATCATTCGATTAGTAGAATATCAATGTAAATAAGTAAATGGAATTATTTGATTATATATTTTCCATATTATGCTTAATTTTATGTTTAAAAGGATTTTTTTAGTTATACATTGCCTTAAATGTTTATGCTTATTTATGAAAGCTTCCGCTATATTGTTATCCTCTCTGAGCATCTAAGCTCACCCCTTTCTATGTTTTATTTTTCCCAGGATGTGAAGAAGTATTTTATGAATGACCTGCTAGGATAGTATGAGGGGATATGAGTGTGGTCTATGGAGACAAGATTTTGTTGTTGTAGTTTTCACTTAATGATGTAATGTAAGACTTATGAAAAAATCTATTGTTTCCATGGCTACTAAACTAATCGATCTTTCGAGACGTGATCTTTTTCGATCATGCCAATGATACATAATAATACACCGACTATGGGTAACTGGGGTCGGGGAATTTCAAAAATAATTCTATTAATGTAATTATAACTTTTTAATCCACTTGGACGATTGTGAGAAGTTTATTTCATTTTATTTTTTGAAAAGCTAAAGATATCGTACTCATATTTTTTATAATCATATAAATTTTAGTATTGGTCTATATAGAAGATAAATTTTACTATAAATAATCATTTGTAACGTAATATTTTTTTATTTATCATGGTAATTTGTTTTTTATTTTTAGGAAACAAATAAATACCTTAAAGTCATATAAAATTATGATGAAATAATTGTTTATATAAGAGAAATACCAAATAAATTATATTGAAAGTATTAAATTAAAAAAAATTAATTATAATTAATGTCAAGAAAGAATTTTTTAAATGCTTTTTGACATGTTCATGATGTGTAAATATTGTTTTTGTGAATATTTAATGTTTTATTGATATTTTTAAAAATATAAAATAATGAATAATGTCAAAATTGACAAGAATAACATTTTTTGTAATTAATATTTTATTAATTATTTAAAAAATCATGATGATATTAAATAAATACATGGGAATTATGTATGGTATAAAATATTATTAATTTACCATTTATATCTCAATTAACAGTTTATATTTATGAATTACAACCTCTTGTCAATAATAACTTTTAGAGCATAATTATAATTTAAATGGTTAACTATGTGTCAACCAGAATGATATGACTTAAGAATAAATTATATTATTTATAAAATTAAATTTTTGATTAAATTAAATAATTTTATATATTATATTATAATACAAGTAATTTTTAAGGTATTTGTATTGATATTAAATTTATTATAAATTAACATTTTGAGAGTTTCAAAAAGTTTCCATCCCCACTATTATAAAAGGGAACCTATCTTTATCTTTTTTTTCAAGAATCTAAAGACAATATTCGTTGAATTAATCTTCCAAGCGATCCTAAAAAATTATTTTATTTAGTCATAGAATCCATACATTGGTTATAACACCAACCGTTGGAGTTTTTTTTAATCAAAAGGAGATACCCAAATAAGAGGTAACATTAATAAAAAAATGTGATTTATTTATTTTTTAAAACCCATGAATTATTATTATTTAATATTTTATATAATAACATAATTATCCTAATTATACTATGATGTTGTTATATTATCACTTAAACCTACAGTCACACACACTACCATCTAATAGGAAACGAATGTATCAGTATTGTGTATGGAAAACTACCGCCTCATGAAACGATGTTGTTCATTTATCCATTACCAACTCTCATGGTTGGAAATAATGAAGAAAAATCTTTTTTTTGTATAATATATATTATATAATTATAATTTACTAATGATAATGTCATCTCTAACTTTTTACCATCAAATATTTTGGAAAATGATAATATTACTCATTTGTATTTATGGATTACCATCTCTATGATCAGGTGTGATTCATTCATAATCTATATTTCACACGGATGGTAATAATGGAAAATTTTATGAATATATATTTTATATATTACACAAAATACTTCTATAATAATAATATAACTCCCTTTTTGGGAAAATGAAAACACTGTTCATGCTTACGTACGACCTACCTCCTCCATGAAGAGTGTATTTTATTTTCTATCTCTATCTATTATGAATCAACATGAAAAAAATATATACTGAATGTATATATGATATTTATGTCATGTTTATCATTATATAGATTATTAAATAATTATATATAAAATAAAACCATTGATAAAAAGTCAAAACATGGATGAAAGACTATGTGGTTATTGCCAAATACAAAACATTAACGTGGAAATTATTAATAAGAAGGTAATATATATTTATAAATGAGTCATATATAAAATTAAATATATGAATATGGTTCAATGTTAAACATATAATAATATTATATTTATTACAAAATGTTTAATCTTGTGCTAATGGATATGAGACTTAAGGTAAAGTTATTTCTTGTCATACATTTATTTCTATGATACTTAATCTATATTGACCACTTATTTCTTCTAAGAGGTTTATATACTACCCATGAATGTCATTTGTGAGTATTATACATAATATTATGATATTTTCAAATTCATATAATTTTATTTCATTCATGAGGCATATGATTCTACTGATTTTAATGTGGGGAGTATTTATTCAACGATGGATTGAATATTTTGAAATATTTCATTGTAACTCTTAATTGGGGAATATTTATCATCCATATCCATGTGTTAAAAAAATTAATTTTTTTAATATTCTCGTATGGATGATTACATTCATTTTTACCCATTTTTTTTAATTTTAACACATGGTTTTCATGGAATATTTTTTTTGTTTTCCAAAGGGGGAACTTTATTACTTTTCTAACAAATGCATGAGAACAATGTTTCGTTTTATCTTATATAGAATTATTGTATTTTTACACTTTAATGATTCATTATTTCCTTAAATATTAACTTAAACTATTAAATGTTTATTTTCAAATACAATTTTAATCTTTTAAAATTGTGCATCATTTTAAGAAAATATAATGTTTTCAACGAATAAATGATATTTTCCTTAATAATTATTGTCAAGTAATCACTAAAAATAATTTTCAATATATGATAACATTTCTTTATGATACATATGTTTTTATGGGGATATAATTATAGGATATTATCCCTATTATTCATATGTTATTTTTAATTTTGTAATAATATTTATAAATGCCATTTATTTTCTACAGGTTATTTTGTGATTGAATTATGTTTATAAAACCCATTTTCTAATATGATAAATGATTAATGTTGTTATGGAACACATATATATTGTTTTCATTATGTGACATCTGGAACCTATATCTCACTTCAGTTCATTGGGTAACAATGAATTAATCTTGATTATATATGTTATAAATGAACCTAATTACATGTTCACAATATTATTCGTGAACCTGATTACATGTTCACTATGTTATGAGTAAACCTTATTTTGTGTTCAGAATATTTTGTGTGAACATGATTACATGTTCCCAATGATTTGAGTGGACCTAATATCATATCCATACGTTAATGACAGATCCTAGTTTAATTTCCATGACATAATGACTATACCTGTTTCTAATTATACATGTACACAATGTTATAAGTAGATGTGTATACCACAATTCCATGTTATATTCTTATGTTATTCTTTCATGTCATGTTCTCTAAATTTTATTATCATTAATGACTTATGATATTCAAACCCTTATGAGAGAGTTCATGTACATGATCTATGATATGTATGGTATGATACTCAAATGCTATATTCACATCTTCATACCATTATGCTTATGTTTATTCTTACAAAGATATATGATGTTTACCCTTACTGAGCAACATAGCTCACCCATTTAAGATGTTTATTTCCCTAGGATATGTATTATTTTTTATGTATGATATGTCAAAAGGGGCTCTATATTTGGAGAAATATGTGGGATAATTTTTAGATGTATTATAAATTATATTTTTTATTATTCTATGAATCCAATGGCACTAAAATAATACAGTCTTTGGGCGTCTTTCTGTTTTATATATGAAATGTTCCAAAAAAATTGATGTAATATCTATGTTTGAAATTATGTGGTTGTTATAAGTATATTAATCATTGCACCACACTTTCTTACATGGGTATCCTAGGTTTTATTGTTTTTCTTCATTTACATGAATGGATTTAAAATACATCATGTATACGATGAATTTAAATTTGGGTGATTATAATTGAATTTGTTTATAGGGTAACTAGAAAAATCCCCATTTTTTAGTGTATTATATAAAATTTATTTGATCATATTAATTATTAAAATATATATGATGTAAAACTAAAACATTAAAATTCGGTATATATAATTTAATGATGGGTTATGATCACAATTTTTAAATACCATTACAGTCAGTAAGTAGTATATTCAATGTAATGTTCACTTTTCTCCAGAACTTGATAATCTGAAAGGGTATTCCATCAAAAACATATATGTATTTTTTATATTTTTATTTCTAATTTTTTTTTATTTCAAGTCAAATAAAAAAAAGTTCTCTTATGGATCCTTAGAGACCATCATAATTGTTGTGGTTTAGATGGAAAAATGTGGGGGATCTTTTTTCCTTTTCATTGACAACACACAAAACAAGTCGCCAACTAGAATTTCTTATACGGTGCTTAAAATTTTTCAAAAAAGTAATGTTTTTAACTTTTATATTCCTCTATGATATTATGATTTTTTATATATGTGTTTTCAAATTCTGCAATATGATACAGAATAATATAGAAAAAACATATTAAATAAATAATAAAATAATTTTTCCTAATATTAAAGACAATATATACCAATGATAAATATACTCCAGGAAATTTATTGATTTACACTTGGATAGTAAATATAAAATTTATTTATAATTTTCATTTTTGAACATCATGGTCCTATAGATTTATTATGGTTTCTAAAAACATTATCAAAAAGAAAAACATTTGTAATATAATCACCTCATTGAAAAAGATTAATAATGAACCTTGAGAGAATTTGAAATGAATGTTTAATAAAGTACATGTAAATTATTTTAACCATGTATAAATAAAATATGTCTACTATGAATAGTAATATGACACTTAGGTAAAGTAACATTTCAATACTGTTAGTAATATGATAGTGTGAATATTAACATGAATAACAATATTTCAATATTACATGTAAATAATATTTTACATTAACAAAATATATAAATATTAATATAATAATCCATAATAATTAATATTAATGTTTTCATTTCAATGAATGTGAAATTTCATTTGTTAAAAAACCTATTTTATTGTAAATAATTATTTTTATTTTAATAATTTAAATGATGGCATACCGAATATTTTTTAGAAAAAAAATTAGAATAAAAAAAGGTTAATTTTATTATGATTTTTTTTTTGAAAATTCTTGAAAAACATTGATTTTTATGTAATTTGTTTCAGAATTATTATTTTTAAATAAAAATATTTTACAATTTGATATTTTGGTAGTATTGAATTAGCTAATCATAAAATTCATGGATCTTCCAAAAATTGGATTTATTAGAAATATTATTCATATAAAAACCTTAAACTAAATTTGTAATCCAAAAAAATAATTTACCATGTATGAAAATATAAAATATAACTTTAAAAACAATTATTCATTTTTGATCGCGTCTATTATTGAAACTAATACATTATTTTGTGGAATAATTTTAAAAGTCATAATATAATTTTAATTACGGAAAATATAATTCATAAATTTTAGGGTTGACCACTATTATTTTCATGGTATTTGAAATTATAACTTGTTATATATTTTTACCAAAGCTAACCCTACTCATGTGTATATCCCCCCTCTATCCTATAGTAAATTCACTTCTCAGTCACTTGTCCACTAAAAAGATCTGTATATTTATATTTTCTTAAGCCTTTGATTATTCATGATGTGGATTTATTGTTATCTAAATTCCATGTATTGATGGGAGTAAAACCATAGAAAAGGATTTAACATTAAGGAATATGTATTGTTTTCCCCATTTTCCATCAATTTTCATTAAACGTTCTTCCATTATATACCAATATCTAAACAAAACTGCCTGAAATAATTAAATTAATGTATTAATATTCCATTATTTCTAATATGATAGTCTCAAAACATTGAAATATATTTATAATATCTATATATATTCCCCCTCTTTATATGACACATATTGTTATGTCATATTACCACATATGACAATGATGAAAAATATTAATGTGACATACAAATATGTGTTTCTTTTCTATAATAAATATAATTTTTTTTATTATTGAAATTTTTAAATATATATATTTTATAATTATTATGTCCCAACCATACTTTTTTAAAATCCCCTAAACAGTTGGTATGTTGAATATGAGGACATTATAAGGACATTACTTGTCATATCCTTCAAAGATGATTTGAATAACATATTTATAATATGTAACTATGAAAATATATCAATTTTTATCCTTATAGAGAAAATATAAAATATATATAGTTAAAAATTAATTAAATCCTTTATATTTAATTAGAATGATAATTTAATAAATCATTACCATGATCCATAATAATATTAACAATAAAACATTAAACGATAAATTATAATCCTTGATAGATGTCATGATTGATAAAAAATAATTTTACTCCAATGTAATATAATTTTCTAAAAAACAATTCATTATTTTATTGAAGATATTATAATCTTTAAATAAAGTAATAATTAAGGTAAGGGAACTCTTAAACACATCACTTTTATTTTCATATTATCATATTATTTTCAATCATATTATCGTGATTCATCTATATCCCCCTTAAATGTAATATATATTCATCCCATTTCATTTTTAGGGATATAAAATTTCTTATATGATTGATATGAATACTAATATATGCACATGATTATTGATGAATGTATTATTCATAAAAATATCTCTAATTATGTATTTCTGTTATAATCACATCTCTGAATTATGATGTTTTCTTTTTTATTATGATAAATAACAAAATAAAAATTCAATTTTTTTCTTCATATTTTTTTCCTATATGTTTAATTTAAGGACATATGCATTATAACACTATTTTGAATCATATTAATTTTTCATTTTTCATTATTATTTTACAATAGATAAACTGTAACTTTTTATGTTATATGAACAATAATCATAATTTGATGATTCCATGTAAAGACATAGATTTTCAACGTAATTTTTTTAATTATACGAAACTATTTCGAGGCTACGAAATTTGATAGCATTTGATTCTGATGCCCATTGTTCCCGGAATATAATTTTAATGATTAATAAGGCACGTTTAGTAAACGTTCAAGCAATAAATTCTATCTTTTGAACTGGTGCTCAGAATTCAAATTTGAGGGCACCGTTGAACTCACAGTGTCAGTTTTCCCTTAAGGGAGCCTTAACCTCAACCGTAGTGGGTTGAGAGGGGAAGCTTATTTTTTTTGTTCTCGTTGAGGATTAATAAAATAAAAATAATTTATTTTAAATATACTCCACCTCTCTTTAGGTTTTTGTGATGGGGACCACAAGGTGTGTTCAGTCATTTAATGTAGCATATTAAATTCCTGGTTACACACAAATGTTTAACCACCCTATATAGAAATAATGAGGATCATTAATTTCACAAATTAATGAATCTAACTTAATTATGTGTTGTAAAAAATAACTCCCATCATCTCTATTTTTAAATTCGTTGGCAAGGAGTGGTGTTTTTGAGAGATGAGGATTTTAGGAGAGCCTCATGACGAAGAACTAATCCATCAAGCATGAACCAAAGATCGTCATTTGAGTGGAATCTTTCGAGGCTTGCTTCGGGATCGACGAACACCATCCCATCTACAAATGCAGTATTCTCTCCAATGACTCATGAGGTAGGGTTTTGTCTTGTTTAAGTGTCAAGAGTTTTTGAATCAAATATCATATCCCTTTATAAGATGATAATGCAGAGGGTGCGGGCCAAACGTACAAGGCTTGTTCTCTCTGTCTCATGATCAATCATTGCATTTTACGAGGGTGAATTTTTGGGTTGGATGAAACTCAAATCCTAGGGTCAAGAATCGAAGGAGATGACCAGGGATGCCCATACATGTGATGAGATGAAAAAATGGACCACCAGAGCTAACCCAGTGGCCCGTAAAAGAACGCCAGTGTGGCAGCACCGGTGACCCACCCCGGTAGGCAATGGTTGTAGCTGACACTAGAATTCTGAGGAGTGGGTGGCACACCATCTCATTCTGTAGGAGGAGCCAATGATACTAGGATGTGGCGGTCAGTAGGGAGGCCGCCACCGACGGACCACAGAGGTGGAGCGGCGCACAGTCGCGTGCCGCAGGAGCACGATGATGCATCTTTTCAGCCGAGATTGTTGAGCAGGGTGGTCGACACCGGCTGGCCATGGAGGTGGTGCGGAACGCAGTCACACACCTCTGATGGTGGTCGTAGCTCGAAGCCGTGGCAGTGGCAGGACCCACACTGTACAGGTCCCACGGGCAACCAGGAGGCACCACGTGGCGCCCCCGCTTCATGTCCTGAATGACATAGATGTTCTAGAGAAAGGGTGTAAATTCCCACCCTACCCCGTGCCATCTTGGGTGGGCCTTGCGTCCTCCTATAGGCTGAGCTAATCCCCCCTGCGGGCTGGATTGTGCCCTCCGGCGGGCTGTGTTGTGCCCTCCTGTAGGCTGGGCTACGCCTCCTTGCAGGCCCGGCCGCGCCCTCCCAGCGAATCGAGCTGGACCACGGCCCAACGGGACGAGGCCTCCATGGGCCTGCCCAACCAGGTGGGCTCGGACCCAGGCTGGGTCGGGTCGGCCCAGACGGGGTCGGGCCGGACCTGGACCTATCGAGGCCCAGTTTCACTTAAAATTCAATAACATGAAATCCAGATGTCTGTTTGACAAACTGTCTATGGCGCTGGGATCCTTTGAGAGAGACAAGCCTTTTGGAATACTCCACTTGAATTTTGTAGAATGTTGGAGTACATCCTGGGTGGATCGAACCCGAATCCATTCGGGCCCTCGATACTAAAACGCTTATAACTCACAAACCGGTCGTCTGATTGACATGTCGTCTATCGCGTTGGAAGACTGACGATATGGGGGTCCTTTGGGTTACACTATTGTGGAGTATAGTGGTGGTAGAGGTTTGAAAAATATCTCTTGGAGTGGATTCTATGGAACTGGAGTGCACCGGGTGCTGGGAATCCTATGGATGGTTGTCTTTGAAGTAGAGATCCTGTGTGGATCTACATCGCATAGACCCTGTGTGGATCATTATTGTAGCTACCTAACAAGAACAAGTTTTAGAGCGACCCTGTGTGGATTAACATCGAGAAACCTTGTGTGGATCAGTATTTCAGCGACCCTGTGTGGATCAACATTCTTGTGACCCTGTGTGCATCAGAATTCTAGCGAACTAGTGGGGATCATCATTCTAGCGACCATGAGTGGATCAATAGTAGCATAACCCGATGAGAAACTACTTTAATGTGTCCCTTCATGGAATAGAAACCTACGTCCAAGAGTGGATCGATAATAGAAAAAATTCTTTGTGGATCAGTTGTGGAACTTCTGAATAGAATAAGATGGTATAGATTAAGACAAATCATCTATATTCCTGATTGTATTATTGCCTACCTGGTGTGAGCTAACTATTGCATTGTGATTTTTTATTGAGGCCTTTCTATGTGGTTATTCCTTTATGGAACTCTAGGAGACCTTCATGGGTCTCGGGGTCCCTACTGAGTATTGTTATACTCACCCCTGTACGGGCTTCACCCGCACCATGTCGTGTTTTGTGCAGACGACAGATAAATTTGACCTTGGTTTGGGAGGCATGACTGGACAGTGCTTGGAGATGGACCTTTAGACGTGATGTCTTTGAGTGATGACCAGTCATGAGTTGTACATACCTTTCAGGTATGATCCTTGGTGGACGATTTCGGGAGATATTTTTCTGTCGCTATTGTAATTTTTCATTGGGCTTGTATTTAGGCCCCCTTTACTTATATAACTCACCCTTTTTTATATTCAGTACACATCTTTTTTACTTATGCAGTTTTACTATGTGGGTTGTGCTCATTTTATTATTGGACTATGGGTTTTCTAATTTAAAGGAAATTCCATACCATTTTTCTGGGATTTCCCTTTCAGTGTTAGTCGCCATCCCCTGGCCTATAGAAGGCGTGCATGGGGTAGTCACGACATGGGCCCTGAGGGACGGGTCATGACAAAGTGGTATCGGAGGAGTTGGTTCTACCAAAGAACTAGGACTCTGAACTTTCCAGTGGAGAAATAATGTTAAGTGTTTTGAGTGTAGTTTTTAGTTCGGGAAATCTAGTGCTGGTGTGGCGGCAGGCGTATCCATACACCAGGACCCCGAATTCTGATTTCTACGTCAGTCCATGAAAACACTGATTGCATTTGTTTTGTAAGTTTTTTTATTGATATCTTTGAGTCAGCTCACCAGGTATAACATATTGATTGTGGCACAACTTTTTGTTTTTAGGAGGCTGCTACATAGAAAACCAGTCCAGATTCTTGAGAGAGTACATTATGATGACACACCGAGCAATGAGGCTTCAGTGCATGACCCTCTTACTATGATAGCACCATCGGGTGGTGCACCAGCATCCCCACCACCGGTTGGGAAGTAGATGCCACCAGCCCCACCAGAAGATAGTGTATACTCACTGAGCACATTGCACGAGTTCCAGTGGAAGAGGTCTCTGAGGTTTCAAGGTGAGACAGATCCGCAGGCACCTGATGACTGGCCGGAGGCTATGGATATAGTTTTTTTCATGATTGGGATACGAGTTGAACAGATTGAAATCATAGATGCTAGTATTTTCTATGGAGCATTAGGGATATTTTAGAGCCTGACGCTCCATATACACAATGAGGCGACTTTCACTTGGGTAGATTTCTAGGGCCTCTTCAGAACAATGTTCATTCTAGTGAATCTACACTCTATTCATATACAAGAGCTTCTACACTTACAAAATGGCAGCCAGACTATGGCCTAGTACGTGGCGATGTTCACCAACCTCTCGCTCTACTCTACCAACATGGTGCGAGATCCTTTCATCAGGGCCCAGACCTTCGAGAAGGGACTTCTATGGAAGATCAGATCTTTGATGGTATCTCTCAGTATTTTGACACATGTAGGAGTGATGGAGAGATAAATCTTGGTGGAGAGATTACTTGCTAAGAAGACATCGACAACAAGACCCACCACCGAGCGAAACATAGCAGAGTCATTTTTTTTTCTAGTAGTAGGCATATGACATAGTGGTCCAAGTAGACTAGACCTTCTAGTGGATGACCCCGGGGCGTAGGGTCGGAGGTGTGAGGATCATGAAGTAGAGAAGACAATCATAGGAGGATATTGTTCTTCAGGTGCGGCGGGCATGGTCACATGGCTCGAGACTGCCCGACCATCCACACTGACGGCAGAAAAAAGGTGGAGGGACCAATCAGGTAGAGGCATAGATTCGAGTGGGGAGGTATGTAGGTAGCAAGAGGATGTGGCAGAGGTGTTGGTCGTGCAGCAGGCGGTGGGTGGAGATTTGAGGTTCTACCTCCACCACCTCCAGGTGGTCCACCCCGACCACATGCAGCAGGTGGACAGGGGTGATCTCAACTCCAGGAAGCTCAGACCTACAACCACGGCGCTCCAGAGATGATTCAAGGTACGATATGTGTCTACTCCACCATACCTGCAGTACCTATAGACACATGTGCCAGTCACTCTTTAGTATCCACGACCGTTATTTGGAACTCAGAGATTATAATGGAGTTGTTGGCTCGATAAATTCTATTAAAGACTCTTACGAGAGAAGATCTGATGATTACACACTGGTGCCGGTAGTGTGAGATTACTTTTGGAGGAGATATATTTGGCTGAGATCTTCTAGTAGTGACTTCGAGAACTTACGGCGTCATCTTGGGTATGGACTGGTTATCCACATTCCATGCTCCGATTGACTACATTAGGTGAAAAGTGAGGTGTGGCCGTGAGGATGGAACCATGTTTTCCTCCACCGGTGAGAAGGGATCCTATGCAGAAAAAGGTGGACTTACACGGGGTAGGGTGTAGTGGATCACAAACCATTTGGATTTCCTGACCCTTTGAAAAGTTGATGTTGAGAGTCTGAGTTATCTTTTAGTGGTGGACGAGTGTGCTGATATTTTCTCTGATTTTGTTCCGAGACTACCTCCACGTAGAGAGGTGGACTTTTACAGCGACCTGTACCCCAAGAAAACACTGATATCAACACCAGAATAATAGATGGCTCTCATGGAGCTTCGTGAGTTATGGGTACAACTAGTGGATTGCAGAGGAAGGGGTTCATAAGTCCCAGTGTTTCTCTATGGGCAGCCATGATTTAGTTCACGAAGAAGGAAAATGGGATTTTGAGGCTCTATGTGGTTTATCAGAACCTGAACAATGTGACTACGAAGAACAAGAATCCACTTCCGAGGATTTATGATCTCTTTGATCAGTTGAAGGGAGCTCGATGGTTTTCTAAGACAGTCCTCAGATCAGGATATCATCAGTTAAGGTTACGAGATGAGGATGTGCAAAAGATGACTTTCAGATGTCTGTATGGACACTATGTGTTCTTTGTTATGCCATTCATCATGACTAATTCCCCTATAGTGTTCATGGGACTCATGAACAGGATCTTTCAGCCATACCACGATCGCTTTGTGTTGTTTTCATTGACGGCATCTTGATATATTCAGTGTTGGAGGAGGATCATTCCTATCATCTGTAGATAGTTTTGGATACAATATGAGAGAACCATCTTTATGGTAAGCTCTCAAAGTTATAGTTCTGGATATGATAAGTCCACTTTTTGGGACATGTTATCCCAGAGGATGGAGTTTCAGTGGATCTGGCGAAGATAGAGGATGTGCTTGCTTGGGAGCCACCCCAGAGTGTGACTGAGGCGCAGAGTTTACTGGGGTTGGATGGGTACTACAAGAGATTTTTACCTGAATTTTCTAGAGTTTGGAACACATGTCTGTGTTGAAGATGAAGGGAAAACCCTCAGTGTGGATGGAGAGATTCCAGCAGAGTTTTCAGGAGCTGAGGCAGAGACTGATGTGTGCCCCCATCTTGAGGCTACCCGAAGAGGGTGTTGGGTATGTAGTATATTGTGACACATCAGAGAATAGACATGGATTTGTCGTAATGCTGGAACAAGAAGTTATTACTTATGGTTCATGACAACTAAGACAACATGAGAAGAACTACGCTATCCATGAACTATAGTTAGCTTTTGTGGTCTTTACCTCAAATATATTGCGACACTGCTTGATGGGTGAATGATTTACTGATTACTCTGATTACAAGATTCTTAGGTATATCTTCTCATAAAAGGACCTGAACCTATGTCAACAGTGATCGATGGAGTTCCACCAGTACTATGGCTTTGAGATAGTCTACAATCCTAGGAAGGGAAACGTAGTAGCAGATGTACTCAGAAGGAGGTCTGGTCTATAGTTGCTGAGTGAGGAAACCGAGTAGCTAGTCACATTACATATATCATTTGTGTATATAGATGGAGTATCTTATCTCTAATCTATGACTTTCACTCCACCACTTCTTTAGCATGTTCGGAAGGCTCAACTTGGAGACATAGACTACGATGCCAGATGAGCTCAGATATCCTCATGACAAGCTCTTGATGAATTTTTGAAGGTGGGGAGCATATCATCCTATTCAGAGGATGCACTATAGTACCAGTGATGCTACTATAGGAGGTGTTGAGGGAGTTCCATGCATCCCCTCTTGTGGTACATCTTGGAGTGGAAAACATGTACCAAGACCTCCGTGTTAGTACTGGTGGCCATTGATAAAGAAATTAGTGGCATATTCTATGTCTTGATGCCTCACTTTTCATCAAGTGAAGGTCGAGCATCATGTTCCAGATGGCTTAGAACAACCATTAGAGGTACCAGAGTGGATGTGGGATGGAAATTTCAGGGATTTCATGATAGGGCAACCACGTACATATATGGCACATGATTTAATTTGGGTGATCGTTATCCGACTCACCATGTCATCCCACATCATACCCATCTGAGATATATGATTAGTAGAGGGATTGAGACACCTCTATGTACCGGAGATTTTGCGACTTCTTGGGGTTCCATCGATGATCGTATCTAATCGTGTCAAACATTTTACATCCCGGTTGTTGAAGGGATTACAAGAGGCATTCGGGACTCAACTATGTTCGAGCACCCCCTTCCATCCTCAGACATATGGTTAGATGGAGAGGACCATTCAGACACTAGAGGACATGATTCATGCTTGAATACTAGATTTTTTCCATAGTTTGGAGTATATCTTTCCCTTGGTGGATTTCACATAAAAAACTTCTATCAATCCACCGTCAGTATGACACCGTTTGAGGCCTTGTACGGTCATCCATGAAGATCACCTCTATGCTGGACAGACCCATGGGAGTCAACACTTATGGGTCTAAATTTGGTACGGGCTACCACTGAGAAGGTGAAAATCATAAAGGATCAGATGAAGATTTCACAGAGCAGGTAGAAGCCTTATGCTGATAGGAGGCAGAGTCCTTTAGAGTTCATGGAGGTAAACCATGTCTTTTTACAAGTCTCACCTTGAAGAGGTTTTCAGATATTTGTCCAAGATGGAATGTTGACTACGAGGTTAATCAGATCATTTTATGTCCTCAATAGAGTTGGCGAGGTGGTGTATCACCTATCTCTACCCCCACAGATAGATTGTGTATATGACGTTTTCCACGCGTCGTAGCTGAGGAAGTAAGTGCATGATCCATCACAAGTTATTGACTGGGATGAGATGGACATTGATTATGGGGTGATGTTTATGGAGGTTCTAGTGGAGATTGAGGATCAAAAGGAGTGGGTCCTTTTTGGTTGATCGATTCCTTTGGTGCAGATTCCCTGGTAGCATGGGAACATCCAGGAGAGCGTATGGGAGCAGGAGGCTCTGATTTGTACTCAGCACCCCCACTTGTTTCCTTGATCTATGTTGTGGATTTTGGGGACAAAACTCCCTAAGGTGGTGTGAATGTAAATACCCGGATTTTCCATGTATTTGTTTAATTATATGGAACTATTCCGAGGCTACGAAATTTGACGTCATTAGATTCAGTTTCTCGGTGTGCCAGTAAAAGAATTTTAAACTTTCTTAAGGTATGTTTAGTAAACATGCGAGTGGGAAATCATAAAATTTCATCCAATGTTCAGAATTGAAATTTGAGGGTACTGTTAAACTCACAGAATCAGGATTCTCTTAACAGAGCCTTAACCTCGACCGCAGTGGGTTGAGAGAAGAAGTTGGTTTTTTTGATTTTCGTGGAGGATTAATAAAATAAATCTATTTTATTTTAACTATCCCCCACCACTATTTAGGTTTAGGTGGTGGGGACCAATAGGGCTGGTCAGGCATTTTTTGCAGGTCATTAAATGCTCGGTTACACAAAAATGTGTAACCACCCTACATGAAATTAAATAGGATCATTAATTGAACCAATTAACAAATCTCTCTTTATTATGTGTTGTAAAAATTAACTCCCATCATCTCTCTTTTTTAATTAATTGGCAAGTGGGGGTGTTTTCGAGAGATGAGGATTTTGGAAGAGCCTCTTGATGAAGAATGGATCCATCAAGAAAGAACCAAAGATCGTCGTTTGAGCGACATCATCAGAGGCTTTATTTGGGATCGACAAACACCGACCCATCTTCAATCGTGAGACTCTCTCCAACGAATCATGAGGTAGGGTTTTGTCATGTTTAAATTTCAAGAGTTGTTGAATGAAATATATTCTCCCTTTATAAGATTCTAATGTAGAGGGCACATTCCAAATGAACAAGGCTCGATCCCCTACCTCTTATTCAATCATTGTGTTTTACGCGGGTGAATTTTTGAGTTTGATGGAACCCAAATCCGAGGGTCAAGAAGTGAAGGAGATGACTCAGGAAGCTTGTAGGTGTGATTGGTTGAAAAAATAGACCATCAAAGATCACCTGGTGGCCTGCGGAAGTCCACCGGTGGAGTGACAACGACGAACCATGTGGGAAGGAAATGGCAGTGGCCAACCATAGAGGAGGCGGCACGCCATCACGCGCCATAGGATAAAGTCACAATAGTACGCCATGTTGGTCAGTAGGGAGGATCAGTGTGCTATTGCGCGCCGCATGAGGAGGAGGCTGCAACTTTTTAGCTGTGGTGGTTGAGCAGGTTGGCCAGCACCGGCTATACGTGGAGGCGGTGTGGCATTCCATCATTTACCGTTGATGGTGGCCACGAGTCAAAGCTGCGGTGGAGGTAGGACCCACTCCCTACGGGTCCCACGGGCAATGAGGAGGCGCCACATGGTGGCGCCAATTCAATTTCTAAATGAATTAGCCATTTGGGAGAAATGAGAAAAATTCCTCCCCCTATGCTAGCTAGGGAGCGCCCTCCACCTTCTTTCGGGATGATTCACGCACCCCTACGGGCTGGCATGCGCCCTCCGGCGGGCTGGACTGCACCCTCCTACGAGCTGGGCTGCGCCTCCCAGTGGGTTAGGCCACACCCCCGTTCGTGCAAGGCCACGCCCCCTATGGTCTGGGTTTCACCCCTTACGAGCAGGGCCACGCCCTCCCAGCGGGCTGGGATGGGTCAGACCCAGGACGAGACAGGTCGATCCGAACCGGATCAGGTCCGACTGACTCGACAGACAGGACCTGGACCCATCAAGGCCCAGTTTCGTTAAAAATTCCAAAACATGAAATCTAGACGCCCATTTGAAAAACCGTCTATGGAGCTGGGATCCTAGGAGCGAGATGACCTTTTTGATATAATACACTTGAATTATGGAGAATGTTGGAGTATTACTTGGTTGGATCGAACCCGAATCCAATCGGGCCCTCGGTACTAAAAAGCTTATAACTCACAGACCGTGCGTCCGATTGATGCACTGTCTGTCACGTTTGAACCATTACAACATTGTGTCCTTTTTCGTTACTCATTTTTGGAGCTTAGTAGTAGTATATTTACAAAATATATCTCATGGAATGGATTATATGGAAGTCGAGTCCATAGGGTGCGGGGAATCCTATGGCTGGTTGTCTTTGATGTAGATACCCTATGTGGATCAGTATCATAGCGACCCTGTGTCCCGACGAGGACATGTTTTAGAGAGAACCAGTGTGGATCTGCATTGAGGGGCCCTATGTGGATCAAAATTTTAATGGAATTGTGTAGATCAGCAATTTAGCGACCTTGTGTGGATTAGATTTCTAGGAACCATGTGTGGATCATCATTCTAGTAACCCTGTGAGGATGAGTAGTAGCGTGACCCGATGAGGACCATCCTTACAGTGGCCCGTCGTGGAACATTGACTTATGTACAATAGTGGATCAATAATAGAACAAATTCATTGGGGATTAGTTGTGGAACTCTTGTATGGAATAAGATGATATATCTCAAGACTAATCATCTATATCCCCGATCATTGAGGTGTATACATGGTGTGAGCTGACCATTGCTTCATGATTTGTGATTGGGGTCCTGATTTGTTTTTTTTACTTTGTGGAACTCTGGGAGAACTTCAGGGGACTCCGGGTCCCTACTGAGTTTTTTTATACTCACCCATGCACAGGCTTCGCCCACACATTATTGTATCTTGTGGAGATGATAGACAGCTTTGACCGAGTTTTGGGAGCCAGTACTAGATGGTGCTCGGAGGTGGACCTTTAGACGTGATGTTCTGCAGTGATGACCCACCATGAGTTGTACCTACCCTCCAGGTAGGAGCCTATAAGGATGATTTATGGTTCTATTTTTCAGTTTCTATGGTACTTTTCTGTTGGGATGGTATTTCGGCCCCCATTACTTACATGACTCAACATTTTTTACTTTGAATACACATATTTTTTACTTCTGCAGTTTTACTATGTGGGTTGTTCTCATTATATTTTTGATCTTTGTGTTTACAGGATTAAAGGCAATGTCTTCCCGTCTTTCACAGATATCCATTTCGGTGCTAGTTGCCAAACCCTGGCCTATAGAAGACGAGCTTGGGGTAGTCACAACACGGGCCCCGGGGGACGGGTCGTGACATGCCATAGGTTTGATTATATTTTTATATCCCTACATTACATTATTTGATTTTATATGTGTTTATATATTACTATAATATGTGCATATAATGGAATATTTCATTTCCTTTTAAAATATAATGATTTCTTCAAATAAGTTCTCTATAAATATGATGCTAGATTGGTTCCAAATCATTTTTTGGAGGTTGTCTATAATGTATTGATTCTTCATTCTTATTCTCATGAATTATTCCATGAATCCACTAGTGGATTTATTCATTCATATTCTCATGATAGTAGTTTCATAATATGATAATGATAATTTTCCTCACCCTTTTAATTAACATACTCTTGTCCTGATATCACTCACAATTTTGCCTCACCATAAACAGAATACATCTTATAACTACAGTGATGATTTCCCCTATATGATTTCATATACTATCAAGAAAATTAAACCATTTAACTATACTATGAATAAGTATTTAGATAATGGAAAAAATTTCATAATTATTGAAGTTTTATAAATCCAAATTTTAAAATAAACTAGACTATTCAATTCTTAAATGTATTTATTTTTTACGTTATTTTACAAATTATTTAATAACCAATTAAGAATTGTGTGTGTAATGATTTAAGGATTCAAGGAAGGTTTTGTTAAATTTATTTTTTTTAAATATATTTCATATAAATTTATACTTACATACTTCATATGATAAGACATAATAATTTATTTACACCTGAGGAAATTTATTTAACCATTATTTTTATCTTTTATTTTCTTATACCTATATGATTTTAATGAAATAGAAGGACCCCTGAGAAAATAGGCTGACCAATATTTTGATGGATAGTGGAATAATTTTCCAAACCAAATTATAATTATAACTGGTGGTGGTGTTTAAAACGCATTGGATGTAAATTTAAAATTGATTGAGAGTTACAACAATAATGGGGACTATGATAAATGTATGGAATCAAAATGGTTGTATCAATTTTCCACTCAATCCATTATAAGAGACTACTGAAATTATATGTTTCATGAATAAACCTCCATATTCTATGAACATTTTCATATGACCCCATAGGTTTCCTATATTACAATGTATTCATTTAGATAAAAAACTATCACCCAATGGGGTCACATATCATACTAACTTATGCCACCAAAATCCAAATCATGTCTTTTAATTGTGATTTTTCCTCACACTAACCCTAGGAAGAATTTTAGGTAGTCACCCACACTAATAGTATTCTAGTCCAAGAATGCATAAATGTGGTGTTCTAATAATGCAATCTCCTAAAATGAATTAATCATTTTCGTGAAATGCTTAGTAAAATATATCATTCATTGTCTAAAACTTCCATGGGTGTAAAAAATATATATAATGAAAACCACCCTTATTCTATAACACACACCGAAAAAAATGAAAATTACACTAAAAATAAGGATATTTATTCCATCTAATGCCATTTAATGACACCTGAAATGGAATAAATAGTTTCAATATGTTGTAAAACATGACCTCTTGCATGCCTTTCCATATTATATGGGATTTAATCTATCAGAAATGGACAAAAGATAATGGTGGGGATATCTCTCTCAATTGGAGATAACATAAAAAAGATAAATATGAAGTCATTCCATAGTGTAGAATTATAGTATGTAGAAACTGATAATCATTCCATCTATAATGATTAAATGGTTAAATACCAAAATTAAATGGTTATATTTTAAAAAGGAAATTTTTCATCTATCAGGATTATCATATATATAAATAGAGAATAGAATAGTGTATAAAATTTCTCTGTAACTACAATCATCTCCATATAAAAGAATCCAATATTGTTTTTATCTATCACAAAAATTGATCAAACACATCAATCAACCCCACCAATAACTAAAAAAAGTGATGGTTTCTCGGGTACCCATGTTGTATGGACTGTAATGTAGGTTTTCTCTAAATCTCAGTATGACACCTTAAATATAGACTCATACCTAGAGCAAAATAATATAGTTTACCCATAGGTGATGAGATAAAAAAATGTAAATAGTCAATATGTAAACTATAAAATCCCAACATGTAATCACCAACACACTAGTAATAGATAAATAATAATATAATAATAATAATTTCTTCACATAATAAACAACATGAAACCCACATTTCATATACTTTGGATTCATGTTGGAAAGATCTTCTACCAGCCATGTCATCACATCCAACATTGATGAGATAATATTAAAAACATGTTCACACTTCATATAGGAAACAAATTCCCATTAACATAAGAATCAATATCATACAAATCCCACTCTTTTGGATAGTCCTTATGGATAAAAAATTAATATAGAATACATGAAAAAGGTAACAATAAGTGCTATATATATATGGTATAATAGATTTGACATCACATCAAAAAAAATTCATATCAATAAAACATAATTTCATGGAAAACATCAAACATAGGTTGGACGAGATACACAATAACACACATGTGAAAAATATCAAGCATGAATATGGTGGAATAAACACATATACTTTCTTTCTATATCAAACTTGGGTCTTATAGGATTCACACAGATAGAAAATCATGTTATTAATATCAAACATGGGTATTATAGCTCCCCAATCACCAACCAACATCATTCCAGTTCACAGCAGTCCATCATGTCCCTTAATAATTTATTTTTTAAAAAAGAATTATCATGTTAATTAGTTTATACATAATGTAGATTTAACAATAAATAATTTCTTGAAATTCACAAAACATTATGAAATGTTGTTTCTTTCACCTAGAGTGGAAAACCACATATAACATGTTAATAAAAAATGAATATTACCTTTGGGATGAGTACACAAGAATACCTAACTAAATTGAGTTAAATCACATCCCTAACAAGGAAAAATATGTTGTTTGAGTCCTTCCATTATTATTAATCCACTATTGACCACAATGTAGATCGGGTATCCCCTCCTAGAGAGAATCACTACCTACCATCCATTGAATGTTTATCGATCAATTTGAAAATTATTTTAGGAAAAATTCTTATGAATAAGAATCTATAAAGTGGAAAATTTAAATTAAATTTGAATATATCTCGGAAATTTTGACAACCCTGTGAAGAATATTAGTTTTAATGATCTCTAATGGAGTTTTTCCACTCATGGAACAACTTTGATAATAATTTATAGATAGTCCCAATATAAATTCCATTTTTATGACCATATTTAATAATAAAATCAGGAAAATAAAATATAAAAGAACATTGTGGGGAATAACTTCAGTAAAATTCCCATCATTGGAACCCAATCATCCTCATGGAACATCCATAATCCCTGATGACCAAGTTACCCTTCGTTCTCTAAAAATTCTACAGAGACCCGATAAAATTTTATTCTGCTTTTTTAATCAAGATCACAACAATAACCAATAAAATTCCAATAAGATCAATGGAAAATGACTCAAAATGAATATATATATCAATTATTTAATCATATTCGATATACAAAAAATAATATTCGAGAGGAATAATCAATGATGATAAACAAAATAAACCATCATTGTATGAATGAGAAGGAGGGCAGGATTGAAAATGAATGTAGGAAATTTACAATGATTGAAACACAATCTCTCAAAAATCATCACTATATCATGGGAATGTGTGGATGTAGAAGAAGGGTTGTTCATGTTTGAATATAAAGTTACATCTTTTGTGAGTGAGGTAACTCACAATGGGGTCCCATGGGAAAAAAATTACCAAATCAACCTTAATAAGGAGAAACCATGTGAACACCACCAACCATCCATTGTTAGCCCATTGACTGGGTAGTGATTCCATCCAGCTATCAGGATTACATCCCACATGTCCAAAAATCTGTTCGGGTCCACTGGATAGTCTATATATATGACTAAATCCCTAACTTCTATGATCATCCCACATTAAACACTGATTCTTTTAGTAACCCCCATGATTTCATATAATTAAAATAAATCCTAATGAATTTTATTCTTGATGCCTCATGATTAATTTTCTCTTTGTTAAATAATACATCATCTAGATTAGAAGATCAATTTCCCTCCCATTTTCTTAAACCATTATAACTATACTCGTTAAACTATATATCTTTTAATCTATTTATTTTATAATATTATATTTTATCCATCGAATAAATATTTTTTTTCTATAATGTTCATTTATGGAGAATGTGATGCATTTTTTCATCCCATTAGATGTATAATTATAAAATATGGTGGAAATTGATCAAAATAAAAAAAGATAAATTTAAATTTAAGTAAATTATGTTGGAACACATTTAAATTATATATCATGAAAAGTACTAGACTAGTTAAAACATGAATGTGGAGATATTTATTGTTGGTTTTGAAATAAATAATAAAATCCTTTTCATTATAAAAGTGAAATTTTTTACTTTTACTATTTTTTATATAGGTAGTTTTATATCTATCAAAATAGAAAACTAGAAAGATATATTAGTGTTTTATGACAAAATATTTTAAAATCTATAGCTATTTATGAAATTGGGATTTATTAATAATTAGTTCATTTCATTCTAAAAGTTCATATTGTGTATGTCCAAAGATCCAATGTAAATTAAGTAAAAAAATGATGGATCTTCATTCAAGTTATGTAATATAATAATAATAATTTAGTAAAGAATATCAAAACTCCCATAAGATAACGTTATTGAAGAATATAAAATGGGATTTCCTCAAAAAAAGTTCCTATTTTTGTATATCTATAGTGGAAATCATATTAATGAATATTAAACAAAAATTATATAAAAGATAAATATAACAGATGTATATAAGGCACTATCTAATGCAACATCTGTTATTTAATAATTTATTTGAGACAATCATGGAAACAATGCACAATAGTTCACTAAACTAATTATCATGGAGGGAAATCGATTTTAACAAAAATTAATAAATAGAAGGAGTGAAATGTTTATAATATAACCATTAAACAGCTTCTGCACAAAAAAATGTAATATAATGATTAATTAATATTCACCCGAAAATGGTTAATGATTTACTTGATTATGTAACTACGGTAAATTTTATTTACAATAGTAAAAGGTAAATCGGGTAATTAAGGGTAAAAATAATATTATCAAATTACCCTAACACTTGACTTAATAGAATTGGATGATTATATTTCGTCCTATGTCATATTTGGGTCGAAATGAAATCCATTAGAACCCACGTGGAGGTGATTAAGACCTTTAGTTTATTTTATTTAAAGGAAAGTTAAATATGTTTCACTCAAGATTTAATAATTAAAGTATTTTTAATATAAGGTTATACAGAATATAAATTCGGTTATAAATACTCATTTTAAATATAAAATGTTTATATTTATCATGGTAATTTATTTGTTATTTTTAATAGTTATTTAATTGCCTTATTACTTTATACATTAATGATGCAGAAATTATTTATTTAGTAAAAAAATCAATAATATTGTTTTTATTGAAATAGTAATACATCATAAAGGGATCAAAAACCTAACCAAAACTTATTGGTAGTGTATATATGCACCATAATCATTCAATGACCGAATATATGACCGTTTGGAGTATTATAAAAGTGATTATGACACATATATTATTTTATTTTATATGATGTCAAAGTTGTCACCTTCATAATTTAATAAATATAACATTTTAAAATTTGGGTATTTTAGAAGATAAATCCGACTAAATGTATTATTATGAAATATATAAGATTTATCTTCATCCTAGTGTTTTAGTTTTAATTTTTATGCAACAAATAAGTATATTTAATAATTATAAAAAAATGTTGTAGTAATTATTTTATTAAGAGAAATATCAAATAAATGGTTTTACAAATAGTAAAATAAATAATATATAAACTATTTAATGTGCTCCACTAATTTTATATATTACAATGACATGTTAGGAACCTATTAAATATTTTATTTAAAATTTATCCTCTATGTGGATTTTATTTAAATTCAACTAAATGAATAGTTTCAAAATTGAAACTATTGTTATTTTCTAAAAATAACATATTATTAAATTGTTTAAAATCACAAAAATATTTAAAAATTATAAATTGAAATTTATATAGTCTAAAATGTCATAAATTATCTAATTATAGATAATTAACATCACATAAGTAATTATTTATAACAATTTAAAATTTAGAATCTTATTACCACAAATAAAATTTAATAGATTAAATAAGGATAAATCAAGTTGATAATGTTTAAAATAAATTCACTACATGTATAAATTTTATTTTTTGATGAGATTACAACCTTATCTCATCTAAAAATCGAATATGAGTCATTTTTGGAGGTTTTTATGTGTTTTTATATTTATTATAAATTAATATTTTTAAGATTTCCAAAGGTGACCCTCTCCTCCCTTAAAAAAGAGAACCCCTTCCCACATATCTTCACACCCTTTTGAGCATTTAATCTCAGCCAAAACCTGCCCATTTCAATTCTACACTTCCCTATAAACATTCTGGAGGTTCTGGTCTTCTCAAAAGACCAACTCTACTTCCTTAAGAGAAGGCTTAAAGGAGGTGCGTCGAAGAAGAGGTAATCTCTTCTTTCGATTCTCTCAAGTTTCTTTCTTCTTCAACTTCTTATTATTTAGTTGTTTCATTATAAAGTAATAACATAAGTATCAATCATATACTGATATGTTATTATGAATATGAAACAACCCTATTTTACCTTCTATCCATCCTACGGAAAACGAAATCACCACGCGTGCGTACGTAAGGAATTCCGTCTCCACACCGTGGTGTAATCAGTTTTTCCACCACCACCTTACATGGACGAGTATAATGGTTTAATAAATAACAATATATGGTTATTTTAAAGTGATATTGATTCTGTAATATTATACATACACATCAATACAATTCCACGATCATGGGAATGATATCATCGCTCGTGCGTACGTATGGACTACTGTCTCCATGAACGCGATGAGATTCATTTTCCATGATTAACCATTCAAGAATGATTATAAAGTATATATAATGAATAATAATGAAATATATGAAATAATGAATCTACTTGATTTATGTATACATACACACACACACACACACACACACACACACATATATATATATATATATTTCATCTACTTACTTCCATTCAAGTCAATAAGGAAAAGAAAACAACGTTCATTCATACGAATGGCCTACCGCCTCCATGAACGGTGTATTTCATTTCATTTATCTATATTATATATATATACTTAATATTTATGATATATATATCATGATTTACATTCTGGAAGTAATTAAATCATGATATTAGTAGTAATAATATCAAGAACAACAAGTCCAAACACGTACGATAAATATAACGTTTTACCCAAAACGCTGCTTTAACATGAGATTTAAAAAAGAACGGGTAATATAAAGTCATAACTGAACCATATATGATATCATAACAATGAATATGATTCTATAATAAGTCAATGAAATTATTGAAATCATTATACATGAGGTTCAGATATGTATGAAGCATATCGAACCTAAGGTAAGGGATAATTATTCCAATCTCATTCTTATCTGAGATTGTTTATTCGTAAGTACTTACTGGGGTTATGATTATTATCCATGTCCATATGTTCTCGAAATGTTTTCATAAAATTTTTACTTTTTTTCTATGTATGATTAAAGTCATTTTTATCCTTTTCTACTTTTACCACATCGTATGGAAGGAATCTTTCTTTTGTTTACCATACGAGGTACCTTTTGAATTTTCCAAAAAAAGTACGAGAAGAATGTTATTTTTATCTTTTACGGCGTGAACGGATTTTTACGGGTTTTTAAAGCCTTATTTTCATGAAGCTTCCTCCAAAATATTTCTTGACTATTTTCAACAAAATCTTTTCTTTTAAAATTGTATTCCATTTTGTGAAAAGAAAATGATTTTGAATAAGAAAGGATATTTTCCTCAAGAATTTATCCCAAGTGTTTTATCAAAACCATTTTCCATATAAGACGACACTATTTCATATGTGTATGTTTCAAGTACAATGTCTCTATGATTTACATGGTTTCAATTCTCTTATTATGAAATGATATCCATTTGTTTTATATGGATTATGTTATGATGGGATGATGTTTCTGAAACCCATTTTATTATTTGGGTTATGATGAATGATTTATATTTATGTTTTGGCACACATAAGAATGGTTTCATTATGAGATGGGTAGGACCTATATATCCCTCCAATGCATTGGGTAAAGATTTATATCTCATGAGATAGACATGTCTAGAATGGTATGTTAATCCGGTTTAGTGTTACATGACTGAAACGAGGAGTAAACTCGATTCAGAAAGGGAATTTTTCTACTAAGAAGGTCTTGGAAGCAATTCCTTGGCTACTATGGAAATCATAACAAGTGATGAATTCTTTCCACAATTACATGATTTATTCCCATTATATTTTATCAATATTGATGTTCAGTTATGATATATATCTTACGTACTTCCATGATTTATGTCTTTGCTCAAGATTTTGATGTTTAGATTTTATGTTCAATATTTTTTTCATTCAAATGTTTATAGATTGTTTTATGTTCTCTATGCTAACCCTTACTGAGCATTTAAGCTCACCCTTTGGTATTTTTTCGTTTCCCCAGGTATGGAAGAAGGGTATTGAGTAGAATATTCCAAAAGAGACTCTAGGTATGATGAAATAAATGGGAGACAACGTAGACGATTTATTAACCAGTTGTTTATGTTTCCCAGTTTCCAAAGACACTAAACTATTACGGTCCTTGTGTTTCTGTGTTTGTTATGTATTAAGTATTTTGCAAAAGTAATGTAATGTCCATGTATGTCATGATTCGGGTCTCTACTGCAGCCCTCTCTTTCCCCATTACTCCTTTATTATCATTCTATTATATTCAAGAGTTCATTATGGGGGTAGTTATCCACTTTTTTGGGTGGTTTTTTATGTAGACTTATTATTCATTAGATTCAATAGTGATTTACAAGAGATCAGTGGTGGTTTATCCATGTCCATTGTTCATTTCCGCTTGAAGATTCAGTCAGGGTTGGGAATCCTTCATCTACCCTTCTTTATATGTACATTTTGAAACATCATAATTTCATATTTATTTGGTTAAATGGTACATATCATCTTAATAGTGATAATGAACAAGATTAATTGAATTTTCAGGGGAAGGGATAAATCGCATGATTTTTACTTATTCTTGTTATTTATTCATATATGGCCTCACTTACTTGGTTTTCCAATTATGACTTATTTTGAGATAGTGTGTTGTTTTGGTTTTTATAAAACATTATATGTATGTTTGTATAACCTCCGCACATATGAAAATGAATAATAATATATATCAAACTATTAAATTGGTTTCCCATGAAATATTGTATTTCTATTTGAATACCATTCATAATAATTTAGAAATTTTGATAAAAACCCTTATTGGAACTAAATTATGCATGGTGGTTGTTATGTGTATTGGTTATGATTAGTGGTGGTGCTGATGTGGGGTCGTTGTGATTTGGGGTGGTTGTGATGTGGTGTGATTGTGATGTGTTGCGGTTATGATATGTGGTGGGGGTGATGTGGGGTGGTTGTGAAGTGAGTTTTTTTGTAATGGATGGATGGTTTATTGCATTTTTTATTGTGTAGTTTCTTAATCACTAGAGAAAAACATCGCAATATTGACATGGGTAAAGAAATATAATGGCATGGAATGACTAATGAATACCTATAATTAATGTAAGATGTGTGGTTAAAGTGATCATATTTAAACAAGAAATGAATGTTCTTGTTGAATGAATATGGTTGGAAAATATAAAATCTATAAATTGGTTGGATTGAAAAGAAATTTGAAATATGGATTGTGGGCGTGTCTTGTTTATGATTTGTACTGAATTTATAGTTGGAAATGACAATGGAGGAAATTGTGAAACCTTTTAGTGATGTGGTGAGATATATTAGTGTTCGTTCTATGAAATTTTATAACTCCCATTTTTTCTATTCCCTTGACTCAAATCTCATAATACCATATTTATAAATCATCAGGTATAATTAGCCTCATTATTTCACATTCATATATAAATCCTTTGATCTCAAATATCATAGTATCATCACAATGTTTTATGTTATATCAATTGGAAGTGTTTTTTCAGTTCATTGGTAATGGGCCTGCATTATCAGCTATTTTTTGGTAAATCTGGCTTTAGTGGTGGTTTTAACCGCCGCTACAATTATGGTATTTTTCTATCTGTGGCAGTTTAAATCGTCATTATGAAAAATAATTTAAAACCATCGCTAGATAGTTTTAATATTCTTTTATTATTTCGCTGTGGTTAACATGGTTTTAGGATAAGTTTTTCCTAGTGAAGCTGAATTTTTTTATAGGTGGTTATAAACGCTGCTAAAAAAACTTTTTTCGGGGAAACCATAGTTAAAACCCAAATAACTACCTCTAAAACCAAAAAATCACTACTAAGTGATCCCACTATGACAGTTAACATAAAAAACTGCTAAATCAAGGAAACATACGCGTATTTTATGTCGACACACACTTCAGTGGTAGTTTAAACCGCCACCATTTCCAAAAAAACAACCATGAAATGGTCATTTTCTTTTAGTGAGGTGTGAGCGAAATCCCATTTGGATTCCACCCAAAAAAATATAATCCATGAAAAAACATTATATGAAAAATTAAGATGCACATTTTACCAAATAATATCATGACACCTTTTTATAAAAATAATTTTTTAAAAAAAAACATTTTGTTTTGAAATAACCAATCAAGTACATTGTATGCAGAGAGTAAGTGAAATATCACATAAGTGAACTATGTAATGGGGAGAACTTATTGGAAATAGCAGTAGTGGAAATCTTTGTACAACCTATCTCAATGAATCACAGTATAGGAACCAAATTGATTATCATCATCATTCACGAGTCAATAGATTTGAATCCATAAAAAATTATTGTGGTCTAGAACCCTCATAGTTCAGTTAGTGTTCTATCACCAATCCTAGTAGGTGAATCCAGGCCAATCCATGTCTAAACCATATAACATACTAGTCTTAGTCTTCCCACTTAGTCACCTAGGATTATCATTGTGATCAATTTCCATTTTACATCTCACATATAATATAGAATTCACACAAACATAAGAAAATCATTATTCCACATAAGATCATCCTCTCCATCCAAAACCAAAAACCTTATTTAAAACCAAACACATATGAAAATAAATATAAAACAAGGTTTAAACCTATTTCAATATTTATTAATCATCTGAATAATTTATAAAACAAATTAAATGGTCACAAAAAATGGATCACACTTGAAATTAAACCGAATTCCATTAAAAAAGAAATTATCAATTAATATACAACTCAGAACCTTTAAAAAATATATTTTGATCCTCACACACAATTCATCGAATATAACCATGATATAATGAAAGCATGTTGAAGTCACCAATATTTTTTGATCATGAAACCAATTACAACATGGATAGAATCCTCTAGAAAATTGTGAAAAACCACAACTACACCTCAATAGAACCCTATAAAAGAAATATCTACCATAAACATGAAGGTGGAACCCTAAAAAAATATTAAACCTTAAATAGGTCACCCAATCCACTGGAAAAGTGACTCCACAAGAGATAAATAGAGAAACCCTATAAAAGAGTAATTAAATAATAAATAACACACTAACATGAAGAATCTAGAAGAAAACATGCCAAAATTTCCCCTAGAATAGAGGTCTAAGAGATAAATAGTGGGTAAGAGGAGGCACCTTGGCTGGATAATCCCATGTAGGGAGGAAAATGCATGCATAGAGTTTAAATTTATGGGAATGAAAAAGATAAAAACCCTATTTCAAATCACCTGAAAAAGTAGAATGGTTTTCCCAGATGGTTTAATAAAATGTATGACAATTGTGCACCCATTACTATCCAAGAATGAAATTCCACGTGGTTATCCCACACGGTTTACAAACCGTGAACTAACAATGAGTTTAGCCACAATACAAAAAAACTTCTTTAGACCCACACTTTCCTAGGAAAGGTGTACACTTTGGAAAACCATATTCAAACCATGGACCCCAACATTTTTACCAAAAATTTCCATTTTCCACAAAAATCCTTAAGAAAACCCAAAATGAAAAAATTCTAGACCAAAAAAATATTAATGTACCTCCAAAATAAATGATGGGTGTGATAGTAATAATGAAAAACTATTAACAAACGAATGATATTATGTTAATAAAGGAATATATATGAAATTAAAAATATGAATATAGATATTGTATAAATTAATAAAATTCTTTAGACCATTATACATTATTATATGTAATGTTTAACAACAAGGGACATTATTATAAGGGACTTCATCTAAATCTATCTACATTTAGGAATATTATAGTATTAGTCATGTAATTTATTTTATATGGTGTATATATTAAATTTTTTTCATGTAATATCATGAATACTACTTAAATCATGGAATTTAAAATTTTAATTTTAATTATGTCATCTACGGATTTTGACGTGTATGATACCATGTGGAAATGATTTTTATAGCTCAATGTTGTTTCATTGGGTAATGTTACAGTTTCATTGTCTTCTATATTCTAAGATTATTTTTATAACGAATTTTGATTATATTTGATTTTATTCACATTTTTTATGTAAATTTACACTTGATACACAAAATATATTCATTTATTAATTCATATTTCATCATTATTATCATTATAAGGTATTTCATTTGAATTTTCATCCTTATATTTCCTGTTTAATTTTTTTATTGTTACCATTCTTTTTAGATAAACACATTCTTGTGAGAATTTTACATTGGAAATTATAAATCAATTATATATAAATATTCATTCTATTATGAATATGATTATTTAATGGGCCATATTTCATTTATACATATTGTTTTTATATTGAATGTTATTTAATTTTATATTTTTATATTTTAAATTATATTTTTATTATTCAATACAGATATTTGATGATAAGACACATTATTCATGAATTAAATTGATATTTTGACATGTGATAAATTATTTGTAAATTTAGTGATGAGTGGGTCTCAGTTATGAATATATCTATAATAAATAGTTAGTCTCATGAGTTTATTTAATTGGATATGATTCAACGAGTTTTCACATATAGTTTTAAACATTCTTTTGAATGGTCAAGACAGTAGAGGCATAATGATGCTTAATATCACAATTCCAAATAATTAAGGGTTTAATTCATTAATAATTAAGTTATTATTATCCATTATAATTTCAAAATGATATTATATCATGTTACACTTCATTCTCAGTTTATTAAATAAATATTATTTTTTTCAATTATTTAATTTTCGATATTAATTAGACTTTTTCTAATCATGAGATTATATTTATTTAAATGGCATGTGTGTTAATTTATTTAACTTTACATATATATTGTTCCTTATACAATCATAATATAAAATTTATTGATTAAATGGAATGTGTGTTCATATATTATCATTTCAATTTTGTGTATCCCATATCGATTTATGATAGTCAATTTTTTTGAACACAATACATGTTTAGTTATTTACCAAGCCATGTTTATTATTAGTATTGATTCATGATAGATTTTTAGATACATTAGACTTATTCTGACTTTTAGTAGACCTATATATTGTATACATTCACAGAAATTTAGGAAGTGTACTATGAATTATATTCAAGTATATACTAGATGGAATAATTGTATTCCCCAAAAAAATTAATTTTTTATGTGTGTACCCAAATGTAATTCATGTTTAATTTATGTATCTATTTTTTCAAGATTACTAACATATATGGTCCATAAAGACGTGATTTATTCTATCTTATTCCAATTTTAAATGCCATACTCCAACTCCAGGATACTTGGGTTGGGGTCATTACATCCTCACCATTATGATAATGTGTAGAAATTGTTTCATCCATATAGGAAGGTAAATTATGGACTTTAGTTTGTTCCACTATAATGTATCACTCCACATTGGGGAAGGGTAAGTTATTCCCATATTTTGTTGATGAGGTAGTTCCATCAGCCTAGTAAAATATGATTTTTTGAGATGTTTTCATACACAAAATGGTTTTCTTTAAGATTTCTCAATTTTTCCTTATTTTGGTGATGTTCCATTGGTTTTAATAATCATATAATACTATAAGTTCTTCTATAGACCAGTTTCAAGATATTGATAGGTGTCTCACTCCCTTTCTGATAATTATATTCTCATCTATATGTGAGAGACTATGTTCTCTATATATATGAAAAAACAAAATCATACGAACTTGTAATATTATTTTATAGGATTTCTTATCCCAAAAAACTACGGTGTAGTAGGTTGAGTTCATGTAGAGAGAACATGGAAAAATAATCATCCTCATAATCCAATGATTTACTAAACATGGTCAAGCTTTATAAATGTTAATGTTAATTTTTTTAATAATGATTATGTTGCATAAAAAATCATCTTCATATTTTTCCCATAATTTCAACAAATTAATATGTATTTTTTCACCATTTAATTTATGTATCTTATTATCTTATTTCATGTACTATTGAGAATATAAAATATTTTAGGAGGATAATGGATATTTATTTAAATAATTTTTAAAATTTTATGTGTATTTATACAGAAATAATTTTAGTTTATAATAAAAATAATCCTACAGACCACACAATTTATTATTGTTTTTTATCAATCAAATAATATGAAAATAAATTATTAATAATTTAGGATACCACAACCAATATATCTAATCATCAATGTTTTAGTGAAAAACACATGGAATAACATTACGAGTGTGAACTCATTACGAAACATGGTAGAAAAATATACATGTGATACACAAATATCATAGTAAAAAAATATAAGTTCACATAATTCACTAGGTAAATATATACTCTGAATTCCTAAAAGATTGAAACTCAAGTGTGTGGTAACTATTGAAATATCTAAGGACATCAATGGTAATCCTACCCTAAACTACGAATTTAACACCTGAAGATTTGCTGAATTTTTTCAAAAAATATTATTCTTTACAACATTTTTCATTACACACAACACTGAGTTATTATTAAATTACATGTAACAATGGGTTAATCTTGTGTTACACACAAAAATGAGGTGAGCTTGGGTTATACAATACATTGTGTTTAGTACGTGATAGACTTGACATTGAGTTCAAACAAAAAAAATGATATATTATTACTGTTACTGAAAAACCATTAAAATATATAAATTAAACACACATATATATTTATAATAATAAATACCATTAAAATATTAATAATACTTGATTTATATAAAGAATTCCTCTAATATAACAGGGTATTTCTATCCTTCGAAAGTATTATGTTCCCAAAAAGAAATCATTATTTTTTGAAAGAAAATAATTTTTGACACATTAATAAAATTTTTTTAATGAAATAAAATTAATCTTTGAAATCATCACTGTGAAATTATTTAAGTTTTTAATTTTTTAGAATTTTTTCAATAGAGTACATTTTTTATAAATAGTAAAAATTTATTAATATTAATTAAAAAATATCTTTTCAATAAAATTATTTTAAAAGATAAATTATATTTAAAATAGTAATTAATGTAAAATAAGACCAATTTTATATCTATCTATCCAATTATGTTCATTTTAATAATTTTAATATTGAATTTGTATGTAAAAATGTTAAAAACTTTTGTTTATTTTATTCTCGAATAATAGAAATATCATAATGTCTAAAGGATTAATTTTAAGTTAAATTCCTTCAGCCATGTTACATTTATTTGGAAAAATGTTTTATTTATCTGAAAAAATTTATATTATCTAATAAGGTCATGTAATTTTTTTACAATAATGATAAGTAAAAATAGTTAAAAATTAATTATTGTGATTAATGTGAAAGTGGGATTGTTTGCGCGACATGGGCCTGTTATAAAATAAATATTCATCACATAAGTATTTATTTTCATAAATATGATTTAATGTTTATAATAATTATATAAAATTTATATAATAAGAAAAAATTTATTTTATTCATAAATGATAATTTACCAAGGATTCAAAAATTAGATACTATCATAAAATTTAAATTGGTAAAAGCAAGGAAAACATAATGGACAAGGAATTGAATGTTTAAAATATATTTTTTAGTTTGAATTATGGATAGTACATATAATCTATCCCCTAAATTATTTATCAATTCATGGGAAACATGAGTTGATACTGACCTCCCATTATTGAATAATTTTTGATATTTATAAGAATGCCACTCTTCAATTGTAAAATTGCACTCACTGCCTCAAAATATTCACACATATAAATACATATTTATATACAAAAACTAATCAAATAACTTCTAAACTTCCCTATAATAATCTTATATGACATATTTTCTGAGTAAATATACAGTAGGATAGATTGTGGTTCAATCCCAGGGATGTTACCTAAATAAAAGGTAACATTCATCAATAAGTGTTTTTATTTATACTTTTAGATAATTCATATATTATTACTCCAAAATTATATTATAACCATAGTATATACCATATAAGAATATTCATTTAGGTTCTTTTAATTTCGTAACACTGTCTCTACTTCACCCAAATAGGTTATGAAATAATCCTTCATGTGTTAAGAGGTCTACCACCTCACAAACCGATGTAATTCATTTTTACACAAACACCTGTCATAGTTTGATATTATTATGGACATGGAGTATATAAATGATATTTATAACATAATTATAGTTCTTGAGTAATTAAATAATACATACCTCTTTTTCATTATATTCAATATGGGATAAGATAAAATCAAACATGTGAATAGTGGAATACTGAAAAAAAGCGACGTGAGTTGTTTTTCAATAAAAATTTAAATGAAACGCAATAAGGATAATTAATAATGTGGTATAAATGAATTTATTATGATATTCCTTGTATATTTTTTTATTTAAAAAATATAATTTACCATTTTTCCTTTTCCTCTCAACTAATTGAAATTTGTAACCTCTATTATGAACTTTTTGACCAAGCTTCTAATAAAATATGATATGATATTACATAAATACAATCCATAATGGTAATATATAGATGGGAATACTACTCATGCATATATATGACCTATCATATCCATGATCATAAAATTATACATTTATCCAAAATAGTGTTAATGATTTCTCTTAATTTCATAATTGATTTATAAATATGATATTTGCTTCATTATTATTATCCTATATATGAGGGAACCATGATCCTAGTAAGAGGAACAAAAAATAAAAAATCAAAACATATACAAAATTCATTGATGTTATTAGTGAAATCATGATTTCAACGATTTATTTTGAATAAACGGGTTATAAAATGATATAAGTAAATAATTTATTTTATTATATATATAATTGTGGTTATTTGAAATATGTGAAATATAGTTTAATAATTATAAATGATGTTGAAATGATTATGAATTTTCTCAATATTTATGGTGAGATATTTCTATATATATATTTTTTTCTATGAGAAAAATGATATATTTACCACCTATTTTTTATGTGGTATACATACTGACCATGAATGTAATTTATTTTTATTATAAACAATATATTTTTATTTACATATCTATTTGAGGAAATCTATTTAATGAGGTATATGATTAAAAGTTACCAAATCTGCAATGGTTGTTTGTCTCAATTTTCATTTTTTGAGACATATGATTATGTTACCAACCTATCATCTTGTACGAGTTATATATAAAGAATCTTTTAAATGTAATATCATGAATTTTTTTATCTTCTAGATATTTTATGATTCATTTATTGATATTCCTTCATGGTTCTTATGTTTCAAAGATGCCAAATACGCAATGAAATTATGTTACCATATCATCGTATATTAGAATTGACTATTATTATATTTCCAATGATAGAAATCTATGATCCATAAATAAATATAATCATTAATTTTATCCTCCTATAAAAATTTCATGAGAATAAATTTATTTCATGAATTTTACTCCATTTATGTACTCATGTATTATGAAAGAAGTTTTTTTTATGAGAAATCATATTTTTGGTCAAAACCCATTTTCTTCCATAATCATATTTTATAATTTTTGTAACAATTTTAAAAATATTTATTAACTAAATGTTTTTATATTATTGAATTTTTAGAATATTTTCTAAACGTAATAATCATGTCTCTTCAAAAAAAATCTCTTTTTGATTTCACCAAAAATAAGAACAGTATCGTTATTTTATCATGTACATCCAGAACATCATTTCTCACTATCATGATTTTTTTTGTAAATATTTATATATAAATATTGATATTTTTTTTACAAATAAAGGATTTTCATAATGTTTTAGGTTCTAAATTTTTCTTCAATGTTAAATTATCATTTTTTCTCATTAAATATTTTAAATTATTTTTTAAACTTCTTTTACATGTTTCCAAATACGTATTCAAATAAATGGACATTGAAAGTGTTTTTTGTTTTAAAAAGTGTTTCTGGAATTTTAAATCTTATCATCCTCAAGAAATGTTCCATTTATTCTTAAAAAATAATTTTCTATATTTAATAAATGGTTTTCATTTTTGAATAAATGATTTTTATTAACCACATTTAAATGTTATGGTTTATACCTCTATAGAATGATAATGAAACACACTTATTTTTCCATATGTTTGTCCATACTGAAATAATGAAATTATTATTAAACCTATTTAATTTCCTTAAGTACTATTATGAATAATTAATTATAAACCAAATTTAGTTTCATGGGGTATGATAGGATTAATACATTATGATATTGGGATGAACATACATATTACTTTATTTTTGTGATGGTGTTTCTGTTATATCCAAGGTTGGTGGTCACATTATATCCAAGATTTATGGGACCTGTATCTTACTATAATGAACTGGGTAATGATTAATGTTATATGAACTCAAAGTATATATATGAGGCCATTAAACTATAATAATAGAGTACACATGCGGTTATCCGCAGGAAAAAATAGGTTACATGGGAGGTTATCATATTCAAAAAAGGTGTTCAAGGGATGTCATACCAATCCGGAAGCAGGTTCAGGGGTGGTTATCCCAATACGAATAGGATATGAATTTCATTCTTGGTATACTTGACATAATATTTTATATGATTATTTATATTTCAAAATTATATTTCTAATTAAGATTTTATTCTATCATGGATCATGTTCATTAATTCCATTGGAATTCAGGTCTTATTAAATACTAATCCTTATTCCATGATTCAATATTCTATTAATTTATATCCAATGTATTATTTTAATCTATTATGAATATTTCATCAGACCTTAATGTTCATGTTATGCTTTTGTATATTCATTGTTCACCCATAATGAGAATCTAATATCACCAGATCATATGATTCTGTTCCAGATGTTATGATGAATGGATTCAAGGTAAGATTGTGATGAGAAATAAAGGGGAATATATTTATGGTATATGTCAACATAATTTCAAGAAATTAAAATATTTTTAAACTGGTATCACTGGATATTAAAATATTACAGTCCTCAGGCCTGTAATTGTTTAATGAATTGAAAATTCATCTAAAACAATGTAATATTTATATATGTGAGGCCAGGGTCTCTATAGTAGTTATCAGATAAAAGGGTTAGTTTTCCTTGGTAAACTATAATGAAAAAAATTGTGATATATTTTTGGATATTTATAAGTATATCTCTAGGGATATCTCTAAGTATATGTTTAAGGATTTTTCAATGTATTGGAAAATGGATTAGAATATTGTTTAATGATAAAAAAAGTGTTTTCTAATAAATTTCTTCCCATTCAAGATAATAGAAGTGCATGTAGCTATATAATTTATGTAATAAGGGGTAATAACAAAAAAATGGAACATTTAGGTTGATATGTTTGTCAAATAGTTCACAAAAAAATATCTTTGCTACCAACCAAGATTGAAACTCCTACAGTACTTGAATTAAAAAATCAAATAATGAAACATTGGAAGGATTTATGTATATTATGAAAATTGAGGACATAAGATAATAATAATGTATCATTTATTTAAATGAATGTTTCATTATTTAGATAGCCTATAAGTGATTTAATCATGATTATGTTGTTTTCCATAATGATTATTGTTGATCTCACATTATTTTTGGGTTTTAGTAACCATTTATAACAATAGGGAATTGGGTTAACATTGAATATGATGGAAAATTTTATAATGAGAATCCAAATTGGATGTTGACTACTATGAAGGATATTTTCATTACTCCTACATAGTTATCATGGATCATGATTGAAAACACACACCTTGACAATCTCATAGACTCACTACTGAAGAGAATTATTGTGTTTTAAGAGATTTTAGGTGATGGTAACCATGTAAGTGTGAATGATTATTTTTTCATAAATCTCCAATGTGGGAGGAAGAACCCAGGTGAATCTATTAATAGAATAGAAATATGTCATGAGTGTGGAAAGTAATGAGACAAAAAATTTAACTTTTGATTAAAAAGGAATGTATCAGTTAATAAAAAATATGTGAATATAAGTCTCAATAAGATATCATCAATTGTTTATTGTTTCAACTATTCAAATTATAAGAATTCTGAAAACAGTTCTCATTAAAGGAATGTTCATGATGAGAATCTGTAAGCTAGTATGAATAATATTTATATAATTGGTGATGAAGGGACCATGAATAAAATATTACAATAAATAGGTACCAATTAATAAGATGATGAATCAATTTTAAATTATTTAGGATGAGGTTAAATAATTGATTTTTTATTTTTTAAAATTATCATATTATGTTATATGAATCATGAAATATATAATTTTTAATTAGTTTATGATTTTTCTTATGGATTTTCATAAATATTTTAAATTGTAATAATGGACTAGAAATGCAACATAATCTTAAGGTGATATTTTTTAGGTGATGATAACCAATAATATTTTCAGATGTTGAGATAATGATGTTGGGATAAAGAGGTGATTGATATGAATAATGAATGTTTGATAGTATTGGTGACCTTTGAACTGATTACTATTTTCTAGACCGAGTGGTTTATGAAATCACTGATAGTGTTTAAAACATTATTTTATATAAATAATATATTCAATAAACTGTGGCTTTATTCAAATATTGATGATGTATGTGTGTTTTCATTATTTTTTGATGGTATTTATGAATATTATAGAGATTCAAGAAACATACATTTCATGGGGAAAACAAGAGCTATGTTCTGTTTTTGGGGGAGTTATTTAATGAATATTTTTTAAAAAAATTATGACAGAATTTATAAATTTTTAATTTTGGAAGGGTTATATGATTAAATGTTTATGGAATATCTTTTTTATATATAGGTTGAGGTTTTAGAGATTAATGTACCACTTCACCATATGATTATTTTATTCAAATTACATTGCATGTGGTAACTTTTTTTTGAGTCTCACCAAATATTTATGTAATGAATTATATTTATAATTGCAGATTTTATTATCCATTAGTTCTTGAGGTATAAAAATTTCACCTTCAATTCATGGAGTAATGGTTGAAGTGTAAATTGATCAATAACCCACGAAAGTGTGACATTGTTCTTATGAAATATAATGAAACCAAGTAGGTATATCTTCTCTTGAAAATGATTCAATGATAGGAAAAGGACATTGAAATTAAATTTTATCATGCTATCATCATTTTTGTGGATATCATTGACCTTTTTCATTCCACTTTGGTTTAGGGTTTTTGTGGTAATTATCCTTTTTTAGTCACACACTTTATTATGATCAGTGATCTCTATCACTCTCAACAATTATATATGCTTTTATTCAATGTCAAAATATTCACAACCCACCCATGCTCTCTCATATGGAATCCTAGTTATGAGTTACATTAGGAAACTATTATGTTTCTAACCTAGTTTCACTGCTGGAAAAAGAGGCATTTCCAACGGTTCACAACTGTTGGGAAAGGCCGTAGAACCATTGGGAATATCTATCCCAACGGTTCTCCAAACTGTAGGGAAGTAATCCATTGGGAAAATTTTTTCTAGTGGTTTACAAAGAACCGTTGGGATAGGTTAGAAAAATCAACCTATCCCAATGGTTTACATTAACCGTTGGCATATGTTTTCCCAACGGTTTTAAGTAAACTGTTGAGAAAACCCAACAAAATCTCTAGCTTTTCCCAATGGTTCACTCAAAACCATTGGGAAAAAGACAACTATACATCTTTTCCCAACAGTTTGTAACCATTGGGAAAGAGTTTATACCAACGGTTCTATCTGAACCGTTGGTATAAACCTCCTTAGAAAACTATTCCAACAGTTTCAAACCGTTGGCATAGCCTATGCTGTGCAAATTGCACAGCAGCCTACAATTTGCACAGGGGAGGAGCAGGGTCTCCATTCACCTGTGATTCTTCAATCCCTCTCCTTTACCTGCAATAACCAACTAACATATACATATACAAAACAAATTAATATACATTTAACATATAATACATCCTAAAACTATACACATTTAGAATTAAATCAGAATCCATAACGTAATTATAATGATACATAATTTAGAATTCATTTAGAATTCATTTTAAAATTCATTTAGAATTCATTTAGAATTAATTTTAAAATTCATTTAGAATTCAATTTCAAATTTAGATGAAAATTATATGTGAAATTTGGAATTCAATTCATAATTTGATTGGTTTTTCGTATACAAGTGTTTTTACTATATATGATATCCATTTGAAACAAAATACATGCACTTGGAGTAGTACCGGTCATAGCATGCCTCGTATTGAGGCATGATTGACTAGTGCACGTCACACATGACCCATTTATCACTTTCCTTAAGTATCAACATATTCCTAAAGGGTTTCGTTGGTTTTCTGTATGCCAGTTATTATCACTTAAAATGTGGTTCTATTAAAAAAATGACATTTTTTAGTGATACCCACCACACCGCGACTCAAATTGAGGTGGGGTTGATCGTAAACGTCACAAATAACCCATGGATCGTTGTCCTAAAGTTTCAATAGAATCTGAATGCGTTTGGTCAGTTTTTCGTATGTCGGTTGTTGTTTTCACTTAAAATGCTTTCCATTTCAAATAAAAGTGATCCACTTTGAGTTGTGGCGGACACACTGAGGCTCAGATTGAGGCGCGGTTGACTCGTACACATCAAAAGTGACCCATAGATCCTTGTCCGAATGTATCAACACAATCCGAATGTGTTTGGTTAGTTTTCCGTATGTCAGTTGTTCTTTTCACTTAAAATGAAGTCCATTTTAAACTATAGAGAGACACTTAGAGTGATCCCGGCCACACTGCGACTTGGATTGAGGTGGGGTTGACTCTTACACATCACAAATGACCCATGGATCGTTGTCCTAAAGTTTCAACACAATCCTAATGCGTTTGGTCAGTTTTCAGTATGTCAGTTGTTGTTTTCACTTAAAATGTTTTCCAATTCAAATAAAAGTGAGTCACTTTGAGTTGTCCTGGCCACACCAAGGCTTAAATTGAGGCGCAGTTTACTCGTAAACATCAAAAATGAACCATGGATTGTTTTCCTAATGTTTCAACGGAATCCAAATGCGTTTTGTGGGGTTTCAGTATGTCAGTTGTTGTTTTCACTTAAAATGTTTTCCATTTCAAAGAAAAGTGAGTCACTTTGAGTTGTGGTGGCCACACCGAGGAATGGATTGAGGGTCGGTTGACTCATACACGTCAAAAATGACCCATGGATTCTTTTCCTTAAGTATCAACATAATACGAATGTGTTTGGTTAGTTTTCCGTATTTCAGTTGTTCTTTTCACTTAAAATGATGTCCATTTTAAACTATAAGGAGACACTTCAAGTGGTTCTAGCCACACCGCTCCTCAGATTGAGGTGGGGTTGACTCGTACACGTCACATATGAATCATGGATTGTTTTCCTAACGTTTCAATGGAATACGAATGCATTTGGTCAGTTTTCCGTATGTCAGTTGTTGTTTTCACTAAAAATGATGTCCTTTTGAAACAAAAGGGAGACAGTTCGAGTGGTTCCGGGCTCACCGTGCCTTGGATTGAGGTGGCGTTGACTGTTACACGTCACATATGACCCATGGATCATTTTCCTAAAGTTTCAACCAATTCCAAATGTGATTTGTCATTTTTCCGTATTCCAGTTGTTCTATTCAGTTAAAATGATGTATATTTTAAACAAAAGAGATACAATATGAGTGGTGTCGGCCACACCGCGCCTCGGATTGAAGAGGGGTTGACTTGTACACATCACATATGACTCATGGATCATTGTGCTAAATTATCAACACAATCAGAATCTGTTTGGTCAGTTTTCCGAATGTACTTATAATGTTTTCCATTTTTAACAAAAGAGAGACACTTAGAGTGATCCCGGCCACACCACGACTCGGATTGAGGGGGGGTTGACTCGTACACATCAAAAATGACCCATGTATCATTTTCCTAAAGTTTAAATGGAAATCGAATGCGTTTGTTTGTGTTTCAGTACGTCAGTTCTTGTTTTCACTTAAAATGTTTTCCATTTCAAAGAAAAGTGAGCCACTTTGAGATGTGGCGACCACACCGAGGCTCGGATTGAGGTGAAGTTGACTCATAAACATCAAAAATGACCCATTGATCCTTTTCCTAAAGTATAAACAGAATCCAAATGTGTTTGGTCAGTTTTCTGTATGTCAGTTGTTCTTTTCACTTAAAATGAAGTCCCGTTTAAACTATAGAGAGACACAGTGAGTGGTTCCAGCCACACCGTGCCTCAGATTGATGGGGGGTTGACTCGTACATGTCACATATGGCTCATGAATTGTTTTCCTAATTTTTCAACGGAATCCGAATGCATTTGTTCATTTTTCCGTATTTCAGTTGTTGTTTTCACTAAAAATGATGTCCTTTTGAAACAAAAGAGAGACACTTCGAGTGGTTTCGGCCACACCGCACCTAGGATTGAGGTGGGGTTGACTTTTACACTTCACAAATGGCCCATGGATCATTGTACTAAACTTTCAATGGAATCTGAATGCGTTTTGTTAGGTTTTAGTATGTTAGTTGTTGTTTTCACTTAAAATGTTTTCTATTTCAATGAAAATTGAGTCACTTTGAGACGTGACGGCCACACTGAGGCTTAGATTGAGGCACGGTTGACTCTTACACGTCACAAATGACCCATTTATACTTTTACTAAAGTATCAATAGAATCTGAATGTGTTTGGGTGGTTTTCCATATGTTAGTTGTTCTTTTCACTTAAAATGAAGTCCATTTTAAACTATAGAGAGACACTTTGAGTGGTTACGGCCACACCGCATCTTGTATTGAGGTGGGGTTGACTCTTACCCGTCAAATATGATTCATGGATTGTTTTCTTAACGTTTCAACAGAATCTGAATGCATATGGTTGGTTTTTCGTATGTCAGTCGTTTTTTTCATTAAAAATGATGTCCTTTGGCAACAAAAGAGAGACGCTTCGAGTGGTTCCAGCTACACCGCACCTCGGATTGAGGTGGGGTTGAATCTTAAACGTCAAATATGACCCATGGATCTTTTTAATAAAGATTCAATAGAATCCAAAGGTGTTTGGTAGGTTTCTCGTATGTCAGTTGTTGATTTCACTTACAATTTAGTCCATTTTGAACAAAAGAGAGACATTTTGAGTGGTCCTGGCCACACCACAGCTCGGATTGAGGTGGGGTTGACTCATACACATCACATATGACCCATGTATAATTTTCCTAAAGTTTCAATAGAATCCGTAGGCGTTTGGTCGGTTTCCGGTATGTCATTTGTTGTTTTCACTTAAAATTAAGTCCATTTTAAACAAAACATAGGCACTTTGAGTGGTGTCGGCCACACCAGGCCACGGATTGAGGCGGGGTTGACTCGTACACATCAAATATGAGCCATGTATCATTTTACTAAAGTTTCAACACAATCAGAATCTGTTTGATCATTTTGGCATATGTACGTAAAATATTTTCCATTTGGAACAAAAGAGAGGCAGTTTGGGTTGTCCCGGCCACACCGCGCCTCAGATTGAGGTGGGGTTGACTCTTACACATCTCATATGACCTTTTTATCATTTTCCTAAAGTTTCAATAGAATACGAAGGCGTTTGGTCGGTTTCCCGTATGACAGTTGTTGATTTCACATACAATTTAGTCCATTTTGAACAAAAGAGAGACAGTTTGAGAGGTCCCAGACACACCGTGGCTCAGATTGAGGCGGGGTTGACTCGTACATGTCACATATGACCCATGGATCGTTTTAGTAATGTTGCAAAAGAATCCTATGGCATTTTGTCAGTTTGGCGTATGTCAGTTGTTGTTTTCACTTAAAATTAAGTCCATTTTAAACAAAAGAGAGGCACTTTCAGTGGTGTCGGCCACAACGGTCCTTGGATTGAGGCAGGGTTGACTCGTACATGTCACATATGATCCATGGATAATTTTCCAGAATTTTAAAAACAATCATAATCCGTTTGATCGGTTTGGCGTATGTACGTAAAATATTGTCCATTTTGAACAAAAGAGAGGATGTTTGGGTGGTCCCGACCACAAAATGCCTCAGATTAAGGCAGAGTTGACTCGTACAAATCACATATGACCCATGGATCGTTTTCCTAACATTTCAAAAGAATCCTAAGTCGTTTGGTAGGTTTCTCGTATGTCAGTTGTTGATTTCACTTACAATTTAGTCCATTTTGAACAAAAGAGAGATAGTTTGAGTGGTCCAGGCCACACCGCAGCTCGGATTGAGGCAGGGTTGACTCTTACAAGTCACATATGACCCATGTATTTTTTTACTAAAGTTTCAACCGAATCCGTAGGCGTTTGGTCAGTTTCCAGTATGTCAGTTGTTGTTTTCACTTAAAATTAAGTCCATTTTAAACAAAACAGAGGCACTTTGAGTGGTGTCAGCCACACCGGGCCTCGGATTGAGGAGGGGTTGACTCGTACACATCACATATGATCCATGGATCATTTTCCTAAAGTTTAAACACAATCATAATCCTTTTGATCGGTTTGGCGTATGTACGTAAAATATTGCCCATTTGGAACAAAAGAGAGGCAGTTTAGGTGGTCTCAGCCACACCGCGACTCGGATTGTGGAGGGGTTGACTCTTACACCTCACATATGACCCTTGGATCATTGTCCAAAACTATCAATAGAATCCAAAGGCATTTGGTCAGTTTCCCGTATGACAGTTGTTGATTTCACTTACAATTTAGTCCATTTTGAACAAAAGAGAGACAATTTTAGTGGTCCCGGCCACACCGTGGCTCGTATTGAGGCAAGTTTGACTTTTACACATCACATATGACCCATGAATTGTTTTCCTAAAGTTTAAACAGAATCCAAAGGCGTTTGGTTGGTTTTGTTTATGTCAGTTGTTGTTTTCACTTGAAATTAAGTCCATTTTAAACAAAAGAGAGGCACTTTGAGTGGTGTCGGCCACACCGGGCCTCGTATTGAGGTGGGTTTGACTCATACACGTCACATATGATCCATGGATCATTTACCTAATGTTTAAACACAATTAGAATCTGTTTGATCGGTTTGGCGTATGTACGTAAAATATTGTCCATTTTGAACAAAAGAGAGGCAGTTTGAGTGGTCCCAGCCTCACGGTGCCTTGGATTGAGGCAGGGTTGAATCATAAATGTCACATATGACCCGTTGATCTTTTTTCTAATGTTTCAATAGAATCCGAAGGCATTTGGTCCGTTTCTCATATGTCAGTTGTTGATTTCACTTACAATTTAGTCCATTTTGAACAAAAGAGAGACAGTTTGAGTAGTCCCGGCCACAACGCGAGTCATTTTGTGGCGGGGTTGACTCATACATTTCAAATATGACCCATGTATTGTTTTAATAAAGTTTCAACATAATCCGTATGTGTTTGGTCTATTTCCCGTATGTCATTTGTTGTTTTCACTTAAAATTAAGTAGATTTTAAAAAAAGAGAGCCACTTTGAGTGGTGTCGGCCACACCGGGCCTCAGATTGAGGCAAGGTTAACTCGTACACGACACATATGAGCCATGGATCATTGTAAGAATGTTTAAACACAGTCATAATCTATTTGATTGGTTTGGTGTATGTGCATAAAATATTGTCAATTTTGAACAAAAGAGAGGCAGTTTGGGTGGTCTCGGCCCCACAGTGCCTCGGATTGAGGCGGGGTTGACTCGTACACGACACATATGACCAATGGATCGTTTTACTAAAGTTTCAATAGAATCCGAAGGCTTTTGGTCTATTTCCCGTATGTCAGTTGTTGATTTCACTTACAATTTAGTCCATTTTGAACAAAAGAGAGACAGTTTGAGTGGTCCTGGCCACACTGTGCCTCAGTTTGTGGTGGGGTTGACTCATACACGTCACATATGACCCATGAATCGTTTTACTAAAGTTTCAACAGAATATTTAGGAGTTTGGTTGGTTTGGCGTATTTACGTAAAATATTGTCCATTTTAAACAAACGAGAGATAGTTTGGGTGGTGTCGGCAACACAACACCTCGTATTGAGGCGAGGTTGACTCTTAAACATCACATATAACCTATAGATCATTGTACTAATGTGTCAACAGAATATGAAGGCGTTTGGTCAGTTTCCCGTATGTTGGTTGTTTATTTCACTTAAAATTTAGTCCATTTTGAACAAAAGAGAGACAATTTGAGTGGTCCCGAGGGGTGTCTGGGGGGTTGGTCGGGGCTGTCTGGGGGGCTGTCCGGGGGGTTGTCTGGGTACCAAGGAGGAGGTTAGAGGGGCTATTCGGGGGGTGTCCGGGGGGCTGTCCGAGGGGTGTCTGGGGGCCTGTCCGGGTCCAGGGAGGATGGTGGGGGGGGGGGGGGCTGTCCAGGGGGTGTCTGGGGGGTGTCTGAGGGGTGTCCGGGGGCTGTCTGGGGACCAAGGAGGTAGGGTGGGGGGGGGGGGGCTGTTCTGGGGGCTGTCCGGGGGGTGTCTGAGGGGCTGTCAGGGGACGTAGGAGGGATGGTGGGGGGCTGTTCGGGGGCTATCTGGGGGTGTCCGGGGGGCTGCCCGGCAACCAAGGAGGAAGGTGGGGGGGGGGTGTCCGGGGGCTATCTGGGGGCTGTCTGGTGGGTGTTCGGGGTCCAGGGAGGAGGTTGGGGGGCTGTCCGGGGGGCTATCCGGGGGGTGTCCGAGGGCTGTCTGGGGACCAAGGTGGAGGGTGGGGGTTGTCTGTGGGGCTGTCTGGGGACCAAGGAGGGTGGGGGCTGTCCGGGGGGCTGTTCAGGGGGTTTTCAAACATTAGTACATTCATCTTAGGAAGCCAATTAACACTGATGACTAGCCATGCCACTATAAACAACATAGAGTGTATGAGTTTCCTCTCTCATCTCAACAATATCATTACACATTCTTACCATGATGTGAATCATGTGAAATATGGATGATATTTACACAAAATTCCCAAAAATACCAATATTTATATGAACTGAGAATTTATAGATGATATTAACACATAAATTATTTTGAATCAAATTTGATTCAATGTCAAAGCCCAAAACACACCAAATCAAACAGAAAAAAGTCATACACACCCAAATCAAAACAGAAAACCAAAACAGTAGATGAAAAACATTAAAATGATAACATCACTTATAGATTAGAAGTATAAAACTAATAAATGTAACAAAAACAGAAAACAGAATACAAATCATATATCGTTTAGGAAAAATCAAAACAGAAACCAAGAATAATAGATATAGAACATTAAAACTAAGGTAATCCTTACAGATTTGGAGCGTAGAACTAAAAAATTGATTGATTGAAGATGGTGGAAGAAGTTCTTCGACCTCATTAAAGAGAGACCTTCGAGAGAGAGTGGAATTAGGGTTGCATTCGCACGGGAAGGGAAAGAATCAAGGCTGCTGTATATTGGGGAAAACATTCCCAACAGTTTTTAAAAACTGTTGGGAAAATGTCTTCTTTACCAACGGTTTTAAAAAACCGTTGGTATACATCATTCCAAGAGGACATTTACCAACAGTTTTAAAAAACTATTGGTATACATGCTTCCAAGGTGACAATTCCCAATGGTTTTGTGTAACTATTGGAAAAAGAGTGACCTTTCCCAACAGTTTTGGTAAACTGTTGGGAAATACTTGTTTGAAATCCAATACACCAACGGTTTACTCAAACCGTTGGTGTATCCTTCTTATACCAACGGTTTTGTATAACTGTTGGTATGTAAGTGTTGGGAAAACTCCCATTTCCAGTAGTGTTTTGTGGGTTAAATTCATGTTATGTGGGTAGAATGCAACTCGGTAAGGGTTTTTATTTTATTCAATTAATTGTATTGTTTTTATTATTTTCAATTCTAAAAACTTATATTTTGGACATTGATACATAAAAACCCATGTTAATATTGTGTTAAACACAACATAGAGTTAATCTCGTGTTCCATGTAACACTGGTTGTATCTTGTGTTACACATGACAATGTGTTTTAAAAAACCAACTATATAATATTAATTTTATTCAATTGAAAAAAATTAACATAACCTGTAAATAGAGAGATATGAATAGTAATAAATACAATATTAATATTCAGTATAATATTTTTATATATATAAGATATATTATTCAATAAATTATATGTACACTTTGAAAATAATATTTTATGAGAAAATAATATTTTTATTTCTTTTTTAATCAATAATAAAATTGTTTTTTAATGTAGTAAAATATAACTAATAAAATATTATTTATTTTTAAAATCAGAAATGTCAAATTAATATATGATGAATTTTAGATAAATTTTTTAAATGATTAATTTTTTGATGAAGAGAAAAAAATACTAGAATTTTAATTGAATTATATATTTTCATTCAATTTTTTTTTACAAAGAAAAATTAAATGTTAAATTTTATTTCAAGGTAAATTATTATAATTATATTTTTATTGATCCAGTTCATATAATTTATTTATTATCATGTTGAATATTGAGATACTTGTTTTACAACATTTAGAAATTTTCGCATGGAAAAGTGGATTTCTCATCGGGTCTGAGGGAATTATTTTAAATTGAAATTTGACTCATAAATGAATTGAATTTGTAAAAATAGAATAAATAATTTCAATCAAGATACCTTATATTATCAAATAAGGGAAATTAATTTTTTTACTTTATTGATTTATGGAATATATTTCAAATGTATTTTAATAAATAATGTCAAATCAGTGCATTACACATTAATTATTCTTGGTTAAAAGTAATTATAAACACATTTGAAATTTATTTGATAAAATTTATTTATTAATAATAATTATTGGTTTAATATTATATAATAAAACTCATTTTATTTTAATTTTAAAGGATAACTTAATTAAATTTGAAAAAAAATAATTATCATTTTGAAAATTAAAATGGAAAAAGTGTATAGAGAATAAAGGAGATAGAATGACATGTTTAAAATATGTGTTATTATTTAGTTGAAGTACGGATCTGACATATAATCTATAACAACTCAAACATTCATTAATGAAAATTTCACATGGTCTATTTAAAATTATTATTATGTAAAATGGTTCTGAAAAAAATCTTCTCTTTCTTGGTTTTTTGTTTCTTGAATTTAAAATACCGTTAAAAATTATGACAATTTCTAATATATCTATTAGAAAGTGATCACATGATTATTATAAATAGAGGGCTTTAACAAATCCAATTTACTCAGACAATGGAAGGGATGGCCTCATCCAATAGAATTGATATGTACAAGACCCATATGTAGGATCTAGAAAAGGAGGTGGTGTCATTGGGATTCACTATTGACCAAGCCCAAACTGAGCATTAATACATTAAGCTTGAGAGGAACCACGTATATTAGATTTTAAAGTTAATAGAGATTACCACCCGTGCAATGTTATCTGATCCACCCTAAGAGTTTTTCATCATCGTGCACCTTATCCTATTTTCTGATGTTGGTGTTTTAAGTGGTTATGTAACAAGACCCTAGAACTATGACTATGTACATTTTTTTGTGTAAAGAATATACCTTCATTTTATTATTGTTACATTATAAATATATTTAAAGCATAAATAGTATTATTAGTTAATATCCAACTAAGAAATCTATTTTGATGAATTAATGGATTTTCAAAAGAAATAATATTTTATTAAAATATTATTATTATTAAATTAATTTTATTAAATATAAATTATTGTATAATTTTTATGAAAATAATTGTAATTTTTATAAAGGTTTAAAAGCTATTTTTATCAAAACCCATGAATTTTCGATAAATGTTTGTTTTTATTTTAAAAGTACAAATTCACATATTTAAAAAATTATATAGATAAATTGAATATTATTTTTTATATCATGACATTAAAAATTATCCAACGGTGATTTTTTCATAATTTTATGAGACAGTTAAATTTTTGGGTGGAAATTAAATATCAATTAAATTTATAATGTGTTTTATGACATCATAATGACCCAATAGTGATGTAATAAAATAATATTAAAGAGTTTTTCAGCTAATAAATGTTTTATTTTTCAAATAATGTGATTTCATATTTGTTTGATTAATTTAATAGTGCCTATGTGGACCCTCCAAGACTTATAAATCATTTTATATTTTTAAATTATTTTCCTTTATAGCGTGACTCACCTCCACATAAGAAACCCTAATATTTCAAGATGTTCGGCCATTTGAATTAAAAAATATATTTTTCCACTCCCCTTTGGAAAAAACCATTGGAAAAACCAATGGGATGGTTTGTGGTTTTGATTAGTTAAAGGTGTAGGGTCCAAATCCTATATAATAAAGAATTCCCTCTCGTTTCCTATATAAACCCACCCATGCTCCCACTTCCTCTTCACTCAATGACTTTGGATCTTGACAAACCCCTACCCTAATCTCTCTAGAATACTTCCAAGGTGTCCCAAGCTCCCAAGAAGCCTCTCTCAACCCTCTCCCAATCCCATGGTATCACACTTCCAAGTAAGAGATTCCTTCCTTCCTCATTTTATAAAATTTATTTATTTTGTTATGCCCTTTTAATTTCAATTATAAATGTTGGGGTATTATTTCAAACATCCCCCATACTTCGCTATTTATTTTTGAGTGATTAGGGACCCCTTTCTCTCTCATTAATGCCTTCCATGTATACCCATTACCATGATGAAATTTTGTAAGGAATTTATCTCTCCTCATTTACATTCATGTAATTGTTTTGTATTATAAATCCAAATTAAATTACTTATGTTTGGAAATGTATATATATGACTCCCTTAAATTAAATTTCATGTACATATGATGAGAAACACCTTTCTCTCTCATTAACCATTTTTATGAATTCTTATGTCACGTCGTTATGCTGCCGAAATTACACCGTGATTTCTACACCAAAGTCATTGGGTAGTGAATACAATTCCCATTTCTCAATCAAGGGTATTCACCTTTAGGAACATTTATTTATTAATTATAGAGTTTAATATATTAATTCCACATTCATTTATCATGTAATAAATAATGATGTTTACGAAATCCATGTTATATGATCCATGTGGTAGACTTATACATGAAATGCGATGAATATGAATGGTGTGCCCTGATAGCGCTCCAGTTCATTGGGTAAAGATTAGTATAATGATACTTAAAGTGCATTGAGGTTTTAATAATTCTAATTGAAGTACAATGATAATTTACTCATGCTCTATGTGCAATGTTCCTTGGCTAACGCTATCATGTTAAATGTTGTTGCCACATTTCCATTATATATTAATCATTTTATAACACGCCATTATGTTCATGTTTATCTTATGATATATTGATATTCTTATTGCTTAACATGAATTATATTATTCATGATATTCCTTTTTTACTCCTTTTTTGGGCTTTATAGATCACACTTTTCTTATGCATTTCCTCAGCTTATCCCATCCAATGTTAAGTATGAAGGAATGTTGTGGTCATGTAAAGAAGTTTGAAATAATGATGTTGTGTTTTATGTTCTATATTGTTATGTAATTTTCTTAATCCCCAAAGACACTTGACCTATTGATCTTCTATTTTATACCATGTGAAGGTTTTTTTGTATTAAATCATATTTACGTGTGAAATAAAGAGCATGGTTGTTATAGTTGGTATCAGAGGATAGGTTTAATTATTTTTTGTATTAAGATTAGAAAACCCTAGTTAATCCTTAAGGATAAGACTATGTATAATAAAATCGTCACTAAAGTTTGGTGATAATTGAGTAATTGGTTTATCCAGAAAATAAATCCCTATCTAGATATGAGCATGTAGAGGAGGCTCTACTATAGATGTACCTATGAGTGAAAACTCCGACAATGGTTTTCTGGCATGACCTGAGTATCCTGGTACATGAAAAAGAGCCTTCATGTACTATTGGTTAAGAAACTCCTCAGGGATATTATTTGGTAAATTCACAATCATAGTATGAACCATTATTATGGGAATAAAAAAATTCCCCTAATAATATATATCTGGAAGTAGATCTTGGAAAACATAGATTAAAGCCTATAGATTCATAAGCTAAGGAAATAAAAGTAATTTATAAGTCATCTGTTTTTGTCTTTGGATTACCCTTTATGTATTACCCCTAACTTTACTTTTATTCTAGCCAATGGATAGTAATAGGAGGAATCAGGCTATCAAATGATGTAAATATCAATGTGATGACTGTTTTAAATAGATTCCCAATCCAATGGGAACATGAATCACGAACTGTTTTAGGATAATCTCTCAGTTAACTCATGTTTTTAATAGAAGAATAAGTCCAGAGGAACGTTCAACCCTCCTAAGAAAGAATAATTCATAGTCATGAGCTTCATGAGACAAAGGCCTCCCACTTTTAATAGATCATCTGAACGTTCAATCCCCGAACAATGGATCAACTCTATTGAGAATATCTTCTCCATCCTTCAATGTTCCGAAGAAGAGAAAATTATTCTGGATGATTATCATATGGATGGTGAAGCTAATCAATGGTGGACATTGATCAAAAATATGAAGCCTGAGGAATAGATCGAGGTGTTGGAATTGAAGGATTTTCAGAAACTAATTTTTGATAAATATTTTCTACACACCCTCTGAAATAAGATGGAAATGGACTTCCTTTCCTTCAAGGAAAAAGTCGACGAATCCATCAGAGCATATGAGGAAAAAATCACAAGGCTTACCCAATATGCCTCCATCTTTGTCATTACCATCAAATGCAAGGTTGAACACTTTATTAGTGGGATAAAACCTAGCCTACGGAAAGCCCTATCAATCCGTGACTTTGAGAACTATGAGGAAATTTTCTGATGTTCCTTAAAATTCAAAATGGATATCAGTAAATATCAAGGATATCATGGGGAAAAGAAGTGTAAGGTGGAGTTCAATTATGGTGGTCTGATGGATAAATCCAATAGTGCTAAGAAAATACAACAGCCCACTTTCCAATGGTGCAGAAATAAGCACCCTGGAAATTTCATGAAGGGGACAAGGAAATAATTTAGCTGTCGAAGGGAAGGGCACCTGCTTATTAACTATCAGCAAGAAAAACTTGCAACTGTGAAAAAGGTGAGGAAAACTCCACTCGACCCTCAATGCGCTATTCATTTCATCAACTAAAAATAATTAGGGCAGTTTTCAAATTAGTTCCCTAAGCCTAGGGTTTTCAGAGGCAACCGACCACAATCATGGTTGCAAGGGAGAGATTTTCCCATCACTTCCGCTGAAGTGAACCCTGAAAATGAAGTGGTGAAAGGTACTCTAGTTATTCATTCAATAATAGAGAATGTAGTTTTTGATTCTGGTTCTATGCATTCTTTTATATCCAGAACGTTTATTAGAAAAATCCCTACGCCACCACAAATCATTAAAGTAAAGATATCGGTGAGTATATAAAATTGGTCAATCATTGCATCCAATGAATATAACTCCACCCCTATCATAATTGTGTATTAAAATTCTTGGAGGACCTCCTTATACTCACTCTGGTGGGATTTGATGTAATTATTTGCACGGATTAACTTTCCTTATATATAGCCAACATAAATTTTTTTGAAAGGGAAATCAATCATTATGTGGAAAATCACCCCCGACTCTATACAAGTGAAAGGAGGAGGATGAATCTTATTTAGTACCATCATCTCAAGCATGGATATTACAGCCCTATGAGAATGTGTATCTGGATCAGATGATTGAGTCTAAGGAAGAAACCATCCTTGAAGACATGCACATTATGAGTGAATTCACTAGAGTGATTCACAAATAATATCATGGTCTTCCAAGGAGAAGAGATGTTGAATAATCAATTAATCTTATACCTAGTCCATTTCTAATATCTGAGAATCCATATTGAATAGCTATTGTGGAGCTTGAGGATCTGAAGAAACAACTACATGATAATCTGGATAAGGGGTTTATATGCCCATGTGCTTCACCATGGGGTGCACCAGTCATCTTCATCATGAAGAAGGATGTGTAAATGCGCATTTTCATTATTTATCGTGAGCTCAACAAAATCGCGATAATGAAAAAGTATCATATTCCCCAAATTGATGACTTGTTCAATCAGCTATGTGGAGCAGAATACATATCCAAGGTCAATATGCGGTCAGGATATTATCACATAATTGTGAAGAAGGAAGATATCCACAAGACTGATTTTTGTACAAGATACGAGAAGTAATAATTCATTTTAATGCATTTTAGACTCACTAATGCCCTAGCAAATCTTCATGGACATGATGAATAGTGTCTTTAAATATTACCTCGACAAATTTTTTGTAGAATTTATAGATGATATTCTGCTATACTCAAAATACAAGGAGGAGAAAGAAAACATCTATGCACTATACTAGGGACCTTCTGAAAGGTGAAGCATTATGAAAAGTACAACAAGTCTGAGTTCTTGTTGAAGGAGGTCTCATTCTTCGGTCATATCATCACAAGAAATGGGATATCTATTGATCCCTCCAAGAAAACTCCAATTGAGGGTTGGTCAAGGCCGACATCGTTTACGAATATTATTTTCTTCTTGGGGTTAGCTGGATATTATCGCCGATTTGTGAGAAATTTCTCACGATTGTTTAACTCTCTTACCAAGATAACTCGGAAGTTAGTCATGTTTTCATGGAGTGAAGAATGTGAATAGCGATTCAGGGACTCTTAAAGTATTCTTATTACTATGACCATGCCACATTTACCACAAGTGGAGAACTTTTGTGGTATTTAGTGATTCTTCAAAGAAGGGAATAAGATGTGTGTTGATGAAAATTGAAAAAATCATTGCATATGTATCAAAAAAAATTTAATTTTCATGATAAAAACTATCAAAACATGATATGGAGTTGGATTCAGTGATCCTCACTTTAAATATTTTGTTTCATTGCCTCTTTGTAGAGAAGTGTTAAATGTACACAGATCACAAAAGCCTCAAGTATATATTCACACAAAAATAGTTGATCATGCAAAAATGAAGATGGTTTGAGTAGTTCAAATACTATGACTGCTCAATCCATTACCATCATGGGAAAGCAAATAAGGTGGAAGATGCTCTAAGTAGAAAGTACCCATCAATTATATCATTGATGAGAATGGAAGAGGATATAATCTTCTTAGATTTGATTAAGATGGACATGGTAATCATAAATAATGTAACATCATCAATAATTTTATAAATAATTGATCAATTGTATCTTTTGAAAAGGTTAATGGATGCTCAAAATGATGACGTGGGAATTTAGAGGAAGGTGGGAAATTTCAAAAAAGGGAAATCCTAAGTGTTCAATGTCAAAAAAGAGGAATTGTGAGTTTTAGGAAAATACTATGTGTTCCATCAAGTTTAGAGTTGAAGAAAGAACATTTGGATTATGCACATAGTTCTAATTTCACCATCCACCTAGGAAACACAAATATGTATTGAGATCTCTCAGACAATTATTGCTGGGATAACACGGAGAAGAAGATTGTTGAGTATAAATCAAATTTCCTGGTATGTCAACATGTGACGGTTGAGAGGTAGAAGTCTAAGCTGATGATGCAACCATTACCCATAACAGTATATAAATATGGGAACATCCCAATGGACTTCGTCACTGGACTTACAAAGATAAGAAATGGAAACAATGCTATATGGGTTGTTCTGGATCGTCTTATAAAGACTACACAGTACATTGATATTCAAGAGGATTTCTCATTGGATCAGCTAGCGCATATATACATCAAAGATGTTGTAAGGATATATGGAGTACCACTATCGATTTTATTTGATAAAGATCCAAGATTAATCTCTATGTTCTGGAAGAGTCTCCAACATGTTCATAACATTGAGCTGAACATCACTACAACTTATCATCCTCAAACTGATGGCCAATCAAAGGAGACTATCTAGACACTAGAGGACATTTTTAGAACAAGCTAAATGGTATTCAGAGGAGGATGAGATCAACATATTCTTCTGGTTGAGTTCTCTTACAATAACAGTTTCCACTTAAGCATCCAAATGGATCCTTATGAAGCCCTGTATGGGAAGAGGTGCCGAACACCAACCTGTTGGGATGAAGTTGGGGAGCGAAAAATCCTAGGTCCATAAATGGGCTATGAAATGGTGGAGAAGGTTATGACCATCCAACACCACATTAAAGCTTCTTAGAGTCGCAAAATTTCTATACTGATAATCATCGACAAGACCTAGAGTTTGATGTCGGGTACATGGTATTCCTTTGCATACCACTGTGGAAGAGAGTTATGGGATTTGGGAATAATGGAAAGCTTATTCCAAGGTACATCTTCCATTTTTATATCCTTGATCAAATTAAAGTAGTGGCCTATGGACTAGCACTTCCACCAAACATTTCTCAATTACATAATGTATTCCATGTATCACCCTTGAGGAAGTATATACATAACCCATCACATTTACTCAATCCAGAGTAGGTACTATAGGATAATGAACTCTCCTATGAATAGAAGCCGTTGAAGATCATTTATCGTAGGGAAAAAGTTTTATGAAATAAGATAATGATTTTCATCAGGGTGTTGTGAAAAAACATAATGTTCAAAGAAGAAAAGTGGGTACTATAGGATGTGATGTGGCAGATTTACCCATGTCTATTTTAGTGTGGGAAAAATAAATTTTGAGGGAAAAATTTCTTAAGGGGGTATGATTGTAACGACCCAAAATTCCATTAATGAAAAATACGCTTGGTCTATTTAAATGTATTATTATGTAAAATGGTTATGTAAAACATATGCACTTACTTGGTTTTATGTTTCTATATTTTAAAATTCCATTATGAATTGTGAACTTTTCTAATATAGCCACTGAATAGCGATCATATAATTAATATATATATATATATAAGGCTATAACAAATCCAATTTACTCAGACAAAGGAATGTATGACCACATCCAGTAGAATTGCTCTGTATGAGGCCCATTTGTGGGAGCTTGGAAGGAAGGAGGGGACATTGGGATTCGCTCTTGACCAACGCCAATTCTATCTTGAATACGTTAGGATTGAGTGGAACTGAATACGGGAGAAGTGGAAGTTAATAGAGATTAGCACCCATGTAATGTTATCTGAGCCACCTCAAGAGTCTGTCACCATTGTGCACCTTACCTAAGGCCTTATGTAGGCGTTTTAAGGGGTTATGTAACAAGACCCTAGAAATATTATAATATACATTATTTTTGTTTAAATAATATACATTCATTTTATTATTGTTACTTTTTAAATAGTTTTTAAATCACAAATAGTATTTTTACTTAATATTAATCTAATAAATCTATTTTGATGAATTAATGGATTTTTGAATTAAATAATATTTTAATAAATTATTATTATTATTATTAAAATATTTTTATTAAATATAAATGATCTTATAATTTTTATAAATACAATTTAAATTTTTATTAAGGTTTGAAAGTTGTTCATGTCAAAACCCATGAATTTTCAATAAATTTTGTTTTTTTTTTCAAAAGTGAAAATTCACATAATTAGAAAATATTTTAGATAAAATTAATATTATTTTTGAAATCAGGATGTCGAAATTATCCAATTTTGAATTTTTCATAATTTTCTGAGACAATCAAATTTTTGGGTAAAAATTAAATATCGTTTAAATATATAATGTGTTTTATGACATCATAATGACCCAATACAGATGTAATAAAAACAAAAAAATAAAATTTTATTCCAATATATATTTTATCATTACAAAAATTTGTTTTTATATTTTTTTTTATTAATTGTATGTTGCCTTAGCGGACCCTCCAAAACATATAAAACATTTTATCTTTTAAAATTGATTTCTTTAAGAGTGTGACTCACCTCAACAAAGGAATGCCTAATATTTTAAGAAGTTTATGAAATTAAACTTATAAATTTTTTTTTCACTCCCCAATGTCAAAATCCATGGGAAATAACCATGAGGTGGTTTGTGGATATGATTAATCTAAGGTTTAGGGTCCAAATCCAATATAATAAAGAATTTCCTCTCCTTTCCTATATAAACCCACCCAAGATTCCACTTCATCTTCACTCAAAGACATTGTTGCTCAACCAAACCCTACCATACTCTCTCTAGAATCCTACCTAGTTTCCCTAATCTCCCAAGAAGCATCTCTCAAGCCTCTACCAATCTTTTGGGTCACACAACCAAGTAATGGTTTCCTTCCTTCCTCATATCACCCAAGTTTCTTAAGGTTTTTATGACCATTAAATTAAAATTATAAATGATGGGGGTATAATTTATCACCTCCCCCATAATAACCTATTTATTTTTGAGTGGTGAGATACCTCTTTCTCTCTCATTAATTCTTGTGAAGTACAACCGTTACCATGCCAAAATTATGTAGGGAATTTCTATCTCATCGTTTACATTCAAGAAATTATTTTGTATTATGAATCCAATGTCCATTAATTATGTTGGTACATGTATCTATATGAATACCTTACATTCCATTTCATGTAAATATGATGATACACCCCTTTCTCTCTCATCAATGATTTTTATGAATTCCTATGTCACGCCGTTATGCTGCAAAATTACACTGTGATTTCCACACCAAAGTCATTATGTAGTGAATACCATACCATTTTCTCTATCAAGGGTATTCAAATTTAGTAACATTTACTTAATGATTATATAGTTTCATATATTAATTCCACATTCATTTATCGTGGAATAAATGATGACGTTTAAGGAATCCATGTTATTTGATCCATGTGGAACACTTATGCATAAAATGAAATGATTAAGAAGGGTGCACCCTGATAGCGCTCCAATGCATTGGGTAATGATTAGTATCATGATACATAAAGTGCAATGATGGTATAATAATTCCAATTCAAGTTCAATGAGGGTTTACTCATTCTCCATGTACAATGGGTCATTTCTTAGGCTATCATTTCAAATGTTTTTGCCACATTTCCATGCTATGTTAATCACTTTATATCAGGCCTTTTTGTTCATGTTTCAATTATGCTATATTTATTTTCCTATTTCCTAACATGTATTTTATTCTTCATGTTATTCCTTGTTTACTCCATTATTGGGCTTTATAGATCACCCTTTTCTTATGCATGTCCTTAGGTTATCCCATACAATGCTATGTATGGAGGAATTTACTGGTCATGTAAAGGTAGTTTTCTATAAATATGTTGTGTTTTATGTTCTAAGTTCTTATGTAATGTTCCTAATTACCAAAGACACTAGATATCTCGATCTTCTATGTTGTACCACGTGAAGGTTTTTATGTAATAAATTATGTTGAAGTGTGTAATAATGACCAGGGTTGTTAAATAATCCCCCTACATTATTTATCAATTTTCTATCCACATGATTTGATAACTACGTCCTCTTATTGAGTACTTATATGTATTTACACAAATTATACTCCTCCTCAATTATTGAAAGTCACTCACTCACATCACTTCATAACACCTCCCAATTCATTTTTTCTAACCAACCTCTGTCCCAATCACTTCAAAAAATGAATCTTATCATAATAAACAAATTCATGTTTAATTCAATCATATGAAGGATTTTCATGTAAAACCAAGAGGGTTACCTGAATAATAGAAAATGTTCTTCAACAAGTGTTTTTATTTTATTTCAATATGTGCCTCCTTAAATTATTATTAATGAAAAATGAAATAATAAAATTAGTATATACCATAGAATGAGTTTTTTTTATGTTATAGGCATGAACTAAAACCATCTATACTTTCCTAAAATGGGTTACAATATCATCACTTGTTTGTATGGAAGACTAACACATAGTGAAATGAGGTAAATTATTATGGAATCAACTCCTCTCATGTTTGGTATGATGATATATATAAAGTATATAAATGATATATATAAAAACATTCTTCCCCTTGAGTCATTGTATGATATATAACATTTTCATTTTCATTATATAGGAAATATAGTATCTTTTATCATGTGTAGAGAAGTCAACCCCTCACGATTCCATGTGATTCTTTACAAGGAAGATAATGATGTTATATATATTTGATATTATATAAATAAATATGATATCAATTACATATTTATAACCCTAAAAAGACAATATATCATTTTTTCTTACCTTTTCACTCACTGAAAAAAGACCACGTTGTTCATGTATGTGTGGACTACTTCCTTCACAAATCAAGTCGACCATCTTTTCATCACCACACCAAATTTATGATATATATGTATGTATACATATATAATTAATTAATTATGAAATTATCAAAATTTTTAAATCTAATATGTTACCTATATAGATTACATAATTATAATTCAAAATGGAATCATTACTCATGCATTCTTTCCACATACCATCCCAAGGATTGTAACATTCCTAATTTCTCAAGAACCACTAATTCTTGGTAATAAAATTATTAAGTAATTATAAATATGATAATTACATAAATATTATTACTCAAGGGATTATGGAACCATGATCATGTTATGGTAACAAAAAATATCCAACAAAAACAAAAACCAAAACAATATAGTCATGATTTACAACATGATTTTAACAAATATTTTTTAATAAATGAGTATAAAAGGACATAATTAAACAATATATTTTATTATTTAAATATATTTATGGATCTATAACACATTTGTATCAAAATGATATTTATTATAAATGAGTATCTAATGATTACTATGGATTTTCTTCTTACTTTTATTTTCTATGAGGAAAATGGAACATTCACCAAATGTGTTGTTTATACAAGTATATACTACCCAATAATTTATTTAATGTTGATTCTACCTAAAATTTGTTTTATTTAGATAAAATTTTTTAGATCACTCTTTCATGGGGTTTATGATACATAGGATACCAAATCGATAATAGGTGCATGTCTTAAATTACGTTCATTGAGATCTATGATTCTTTAATGAACCTGTCTTCTTGTAAACTAGCTATATAATCACTCATAGATATGTAATATCTTGAATTTATTTAAAATAATGGTATGTTATATTTCATATAATGATATTACTTCATTGGTCTTATATTTCAATGTTTCAAAAGTGGTAATTAGTTTATATTACAATCTCATCTTTTATCAAGATTTATTATGATAATGTTTTCGATTATATAAACTGATAATAATTATCTAAATGAACTCACAATTCATATTTTACAATTATCATTACATGATAATACATTATTTCCCTGAATTTTACTCTCTTTATTTACTATAGAGAAAATAAATAAAGATTTTACGAAAAATCATCTTTTAAGACGAAAACACCTTTTCATCCAAAACCATGTTTTCCAAATATGTTTTAAAATTTATTATTTAAATTTTAAAAATGTGTTATTAATGTTATTTTTATCATTGATCGTTTAATTAAAATAATATTTTAAATTAATCTTCATGTGATATAAACCAATTCATGGTTGTCTTTGATTGAAAATGATAACGGAATCATTGTTTTAACATGTATGTAGTCAATTAAATTTTACAACATCAAGAAATATTTTTTAATTTAATCGTAATTTATATTTTTTCATGGATCTTTTGAAAGAAAATTAATTTGGATATTTTTTATGTTTTAAAATTTTATTTTAAATCTTAAAAGGTTATATTCCATAAAAAATGATTTAATTTATTTTTAAACCAATAGTTATATAATTCCGAAAATAATTTCAATGAAAATTATTTTTAGGTTTTTTATGTTATATATGTGTTTCCAATTTGTAAAGGGTATTTTCCACATGAAATGTACTGTGTAATCATTCAAAACTATTTCCTATCTATGATGACATGTTTTTATGTGACCTGTTCATTACTAGGGAAATTATTCAAAGATACCATTATTATTAATTATCAAAATGGTTTATGATTATGAAGAAATGATGTTTATCAAAGCTATTTCAATTCAATTGGTTATAACATGATAAAATACTCATGAAAAATGCTTACTTTTCCATGTTTTAGGCTATAAATGAAATGAGTAAATAATTATGAAACCTATTTATTTTCCATAGGATATCATATAATGAAATATTTATGAAAGCCATTTAATTTATTGGTTTTTGATATGATGAATTATTTATGATATTATGGATCTCATTTTTATGATTTTTGTTATGTGATAGTTGTTAATTGATATCCAAGAATAGTGGTTGTGTTATATCTTTGGTGGGTGGGACCTATATCTCTCTACAATTCATTAGGAAATAAAAAAATTTATATGAGAACAATGGGTTCACGGGAGGTTATAAAAATCCCAAAATATGGTATATGGGAGGTAATAATAATCCAGAATGAGGGTACACCGGAGGTTATCCCAATCCAATAACAGTGTACAATGGTGGTTATCCCAAGCCTATCATGTAATTAATATATTAGTGGGTATCCATGAAATAAAAATTTCTTTGATTATGTATATTCCAAAATTCTATGAATTTCATAAATGTTATTCTCTCATGGATCATGTTCTTTAATCCATTGTTTTTCATGTCTTATGAACTGATAGTTCTTATTATAGGAATCTTGTTTTTTATTTTTCAAATGCAGTGTATGGATTTCAAACGGAATTATCATCTTAACATAACCTTATGATCATGTTATTATTATATATCTCACATTTTTAACCTTAAAAATCATCTATGATAACTCTTTCATATGTTTGTATTCCCCATGCTATGAATAAAATTATTCTGCATGGTGTTTTTTTGTGAGAAATAAAAGGTAATATATTTATCTGATTTGTTTATGAATGTAAACAGAATTAAAATAATATGTACATAGTCCCAAACACAGAATACTATTATGTTCCCCTAGAATTGTTTTTTATAATTTATTTAATATTAATATAAAAAGTTTAAATTGCAATCTATATTCGTCCTACTAATTTCTAACAAAAATTGATCCAAAAAAGGATCACCAAAACTCTTGGTATCCTTTTATAACAATATCAATTATTTGAAATATTTAATATATCTAAAATCCTAATGTGTTGTATTTTTATTCACCGAATGATGGATTGTAAACTGTGTGACTAAAGGAAACATCGTAGTTGGTCTCCAAAAAACCTCATAAAACCATTCAAAATATATATATTTTTCTGAATAAATATTCAGAATAAGAGTATATTTCTTGAATAAATATTTTAAAACACATATGAACCATTTATATATTTCACTTTATAAAGATATGATCCATATATTATTTGAGTATTAATTACATTTTTATGATTTTTATAACTTGGATATCATGTAACTATTCCAACAATATTACTGTAATGTAGTATAGCTAAAATACCAATTCTATATATTGTATGGATTTTCATGTATAATTTTTTTGTTGAAATATTTATTCATATACCTCAAAAATAATGAAATAAGTGTAAATTATTTTTTTCATTCAAATTCCAACACTTGTTTTAGCATTATTTGACAAACCATGCAGTACCTAAGACACAATTGTTACAAAAAAATCTCCCCATTCTTACTTATATATTGACCAATAGTTAATAGTCAAACATAAAAATATTATATTTATGTCTTGAAAAATAGAATTTAGTAATGGTGAATCATAGTCATGTATGAGTAGGGTTTCAGGAATATTGTATCCTCATAAATGTTACAAAGATATAATTTCATAGTAAGTAATATATAAATAATAGTATGTAACCATCAAAAAATGTTGAAGTGAAGAACAATATAAATCATTTAGTCCTCTATTTATTATGTCTCTATCATTTTAAATTCACTCAACATTCTATTTGATTAGAAAAAGTATAATCAAACTATTTGTACATCATAAAAACATAGAAATATGAAAAATATGACCATATTATAGTTGTGGATATTGTGAATTTTTTTAATTTATGTCATGATAGATTATTCTAAATTCGAACATATAATAAATAATATTTTTTATCATACAAAAATTGTTTCTCTCATAGAATCCAATGAATATGTGTTTTATATGAGATTATTAAAATTTATATTTTGTAATATATCTCTATTAGGATAATGGTAGAGGATCACTCAGCATAATATAAATTGGGATTAAAAATAAACCCCATTATTATTTGGGAATATTTCATTATTGAAATAAAATATTAAATTGAAGAATTATATCAATGAATTAATATAGTAAAACCCAAGTTGACAATGTAATGAAACCAAACTAGAGATAAGGAAAATAAAATTAGTGACCATGCACTATGTTTTGGTGATGAATTTTTTATTATAGAAATTAATTTTTTAAACATTGAAAATAATATTAGTTTTTGGGGTCCCATGGACTTAACATAATTTGAATTGGATACTATTAATAATTAATAATTTTTAGATATAATATAGTTTTATAATTCTATTATAATATTTTAGAGTGGATAGAAGGCATGAGAGATAGACTTTGTGAGTTTATATAAATTAGAAACTCGATCTATGTTTTAAATGGATAATCCATTTAGGATTTTTATTTAAAAAATACAACATAAGAATCATTAAGATCCTGGGTAACTCACATTGGTAGTCCATTTGATTCCCATTAGTTTTTTTATAGAATAGGTTATTTATTCTTATATAAAAACATTAATGATTACTAATATCCACTATTATTCTACAGGGTATTCCATAGTTATAAATAACTGTCCGATTATTTATTTTCTTCCTAAAATTTTCTAAAACACTTTTGAATATCCCTATAATAATCTAAAACACAATATTTCTATTTTTTCTTTATATTTAGATGTTAAATTAAAGTAGAGTGCATTCCATTCAATATAGTGGTCATTGAAACCCACCAAATTACTCTTCTAATTCCGATAATTCTATATCCAGACTTCAAATGAAATAGGTTATTGAATTATCTCTTCATCACATGTTCTGACTCTAATTTCCAAATATAGTGTAAATGATATCAGATCATTATATGATACATGGAATATAAAATTCCTTATAAAACCTATATACATAAATGAAAAACAGATACTAGATGCTATGAATATAATACATTATCCTCAATGCTGAACAAAAAGACATTGAATCCCATATGAAGGGGAATGAATTATTTTTTTTGGAGATGTGTATATATTAATTAACGGTGTTGAATAATGGAGTTATATAAAGTAGATAATACTCCCCTCAAATTAGGTTTAATATTCCAAATGCCCTGATATACTAGGTACTAAGCTTATCATTCATCACATCACTCAATTTTCTGCCCTTGTGTTGCATGAAGGAAGATGTGGTCACCGACATTGATATCCAATTTTTTCCTACATTCATCAATGTAGAATTTTGTCTCTCTATTTGTATTCTGGATATGTTTTAAAATTAATTTCACTAAATTTTGTTAATCTTAAATAATATTAGGCCAGAAAATGATTTATATTTCTATATCTATCAAGAATAGAGGATAAAAACATGTCTTATAGTATAAATATTCATAAGGATCCATTTACATATTTTTGGGTGACTGTAATTGTCTAAAAATTCCACTATTGTTGGATAATATTTTAATAATAACATAGATATATTTTCAAAATTCTCATTAAAATTACATATAATAAGAATATCTTGAGCAGTATATCCATAAATGTATATCATGAAATTGGAAAACAATTTAATTTAAAATCATATTCCATTTGGATGACCATAAATGAATTGGAACATGAATTTAAGATCCTTTTTGGAGGAGATAATTTTTTTGAAACCCTTGAATAGCAAATATATTATTCAATAATGACCTCTCTAATTCTACATTAGATAACACCTCAATGATAGTTAATATGATGTTTTTCTTATTCGTATTGTCCTCTATTACATATATATCATAATTACCAATAATATATTGACAAAGAATGCCCATGAAGGCCATCATAATCTAATCTCAATTCTATATTAGTATACATAATTATTAATGGTTACACATTAGGATTTTGATTCATTGTACTAACCTTCTTAAAGTTCATAAGGCTATAAATTAATACCATTGATTTATTATTTAACTTATTTTATGAAGGTTTTTGGAAATTTAACCATAATTTTTTTTATTCATGGGTCCATTTCCCATAATAAATAAGGATATTATTTATTTTTCAATGCACTCATGTTATTATCCAAAAATATACACCAATAAATTTTTTAAAAGGAAGACCAATATTCATTTTGACAACCATGAATATCCCTCCATTTATTCATTAATTAATATGGATTTAATTTGAATAATATTACTTTTAAGACTTGGACCATATCCCTAATAGATTTGAAATTATAGATGTGATATATTTATTAACCCAAATGATTTCAGAACACTTCTATTTAGATATTATTCAGTAGGTAAATCTTTTGAAAATACTTCTTTTCCTATGGAATTCAATAAGGATGGATCCCCATGATATGGCAATAAATAAAATATGCTCTTTTTTCAGGATTATACTGGAATATAAATGTTGAAATATTAGAGATATTAATTCATGATTCATCAACTAAATTTAAAATTCTACTCAGATACAATGTTAATTTGGGTGTTTTTGCCTAAAAAATACACAGGGTTTATTAAATTTTCTTTCACAATATCAATTATAGTGTATGAATAATAAAATTAATCATAAGATAATATGTAGGGTATTTATATTCATGTAACATCCAATTACCCTCCAAAGATGTCTTACTTAAACCTTGTATTAGTTTTTTCCTTTTCTTTGATGGGGTAAGGTGGATTTTGGATTTAGAGGATAACTATAATTTTGAGGTCAGAGATTTTTTGGATCCTCACTTTCAAAAGGAATTTTCATGCAGACTACTAGAGGCATACATGCTGTGTAATAATATTACATGAAATGTAATGGTTTGAAAAATAGGTTATGATTCGATTCACACTTTCATGGGTAATCATTATGAGTTTTCAATACACATCATGATAGAATTAATTATATTTTTTGGCCCAAATTGTTGGGTTTTAATGCAATATATAACACATTTTTATGGATAAAAAACATAAGAATTATACGTCTTGTAATACCCTGGCAGTGTTTCTTAAAAACAGATAGTGCAGATGGTTGTTTCCTCCACTATAGACATATATTCAATGACCTAATCCATTACCCAAGAAAATCTAAAACCAGTGCAATGATTTTGAATCCTTTCATTTCTCTTTGGATCGTACTTATGCTTGTGGTGTGGTTTCTAGGTTAGTGTTGTCCAACATTCTGTGTGTTTCTCTCATTCTCCTATCTTTGGGCTTTAATGGATCATATTGGAATGGATGGTTCTATGAAATTTGGTGTTGGATCATGCATCTATGTTAAGTTTATAGGTCTTGTTCACCTTCTTTCTTAATCACAGGTGTAATTGCGTGGGTCAGGATGCAGAAGAAAGAAAGGTGGTTGTGTCCCGAATTGAAAAATTGATTATTCCTGAACTGGGTGATTTTTTCAATTTATAATTTAAAATCAATTTCTAAAAATATTTTTCAATTGATTTGATTAAAAATAATCCCAGTTAATTGGGATATCTGAAAGAGGGTTTTCATGGGAATTTGGGAAACCACCAATTCTATTGAATTGGGGCGTGTTTCATGGAAGTTTGTAAATTTAAATTATTTAATTTAAATTGAGGTATTTATGGAAATGATTTCAATTAAAATTTTTATTTTTATATTTGGAAGGAATTTTGAAAATTATATAATTTTTTTTAACGAATTTCAATCTTGTGAAAATTGATTAAAAATGATTGGATAGAAACCTAGTGGTTTTATCTTGTAAAAAGGGCACGTTTTTTATTTAAGACAAGTTCTAGTTTTCAATGGATAAATTCTCATTTAGAAAAGGATTAATTGGATTAAATTGTATTTTAAGAAGTATTAAAATAAATTTACCATCATGTAAGAGGGTTTTCAAGCCTTATGTAGTGGTTGAGTTTTTTGGATACACTATACGCTATTATAATGTTCTAAAAAAAACCTAAGGAGGGTCACATCCCTAATGGCATGATGACAAATCAACATTGTCCAGTGTCAAGGGGACGTGGGAATACTTAGTTTTTTGAGATCACATAGAGAGTATAAAATCATATAGCATGTTAATATTGTCTTACCTTTTGGATGATGATTATGATTCTCACTTGTATATTTATATTTGATTTATAAATGTATGAAAATGTATTAAAACATATTTACATGAATTTTATATATTTACATAAACTGTTTTTTGTATTTTTTTATATAACCCATTTTTTTATAAATATTCCACATCTTTTAATGTGAATCATTTTCTTTAAAATTATTTTCCATCATTTGGAAATTAATATCTTGTTTTTTAATATGATTTTTAAATTGACAAACCTATTTATTTTGGAAATTTAAATCCTTTATTTGGATAATATATATTTGTAATATATTATAGAACCACTAGTGGTATCCTACTGGGCATAGGCTCACACCATATTTTGGACTCTGGGTATTTGTAGACATTCTCCTTCCATGTTTGAGTAAGGTAGAAGGATCACTTTGATGTGGATCTTTTTGTTGAACTGTGGACTTAGTGAGATGTGTCCTGAGGGACATGGGTTTTTTTCCCTAATTTAGTAATTTTTTTTAATTATATTGGGATTTTATTACTTGTTTTATGATGGTACATTACTATGGGTAGAGTTTCTTTTATATATTATTATTAACTTTCTTGTGATTCATCTACTATGTTTTGTGGAAAATTCAATCCCACTTACATGTAGTGTGATGCCAGGTGCTAGTTTCCAACCTGAGGGGATCCTAAATGCCTTTCTGTCTATGTTAGGGCAAGCTTGTAATCGGGTTACTAGGGTACCAGGTTTGGTTTTTGAAGAAGTGGTTTTTGGGGAGGCTGTATAGATTTTCTCTTGAAGGTAGTATTCATTTTCTAAATATTTTTGGGACTTAGTAGGTAGTTGTGATTGATTTTCTGACTATATCTCAATGCAATGAAACTTATATCATAGGGAATAGTTAAGGAAAGGCATTTTCTGGATTTTCGGTATTCTGATTTGGTTAGAGTGGAATCCAAATATGGTTGTTCCATCTATTAGAAATAAAATAACTTATTTCCCTATTTGAGTGTCAATCTAATGTCTTCTTTTTATCTACTAATGTTTTGTAGCATCATGCCTTTGAGAAAACATGAAAATACAATATAGGAAGAGGCTTCTGGTGAACCTATTCTAGAAAGTCATATTTTAGATCCAAATCTAGTATAGGTGGTTGGGTGCACTGTAAAAGCTGTAGATGATGCACCATCTCTAGTCCCCATTCAGGCTCTAGATATGGATCCTCAGGGGGGTGTTATTAGAAATTATTCTCAAGAGTTCCTTCCTTGGAAGGAAGAAATATTCAAAGGATATATTGACCCTTAACATTCTAAAGAATGGTTGAACAAGATATAAAACCTTTTGAGTTCTTGGAAACCCAAGACTTGATCAAGATGAAGTGTGTCACTATCATGACAGAATGACCAAGATGGAGATGTCAGGAAACGATGTTGATGGAAGGAAATCATGCAATCTTAGAGCAGAAAGACTTCATGGATCTTTTCATATACTAGTTATATCCAAATTCAATGTTTTTGGCCAAGGATATAGAGTTTTTCTATCTTAATCAATTCAAAAAAACTAGGAATGGGTATTCAAATTGGTTTGCTGAGCTAGTGCAATTTTCTCCTGAGACTGTATCTAATGGGAGGAAGTTGGATCGACAGTTTGAGATCATATTTCATCAGATATCTATTCTCAGGATTTCTTACTGAAGCATACTCATAAGCTCTTGTTGAAGATATGGTGAAGATGGTTTAAATGGACATGCATGGAATGTTAGGGGTGATGGGAGTTCCTTTTTCTCCCAGTGGTAGTTTTGGTTCCTTCAAATTAAAATGGATGTGTGATGAATCTCACAACAGTTCTCAATGGAATAGTCATTCCAGAACACTTGTATATCTAGGAGGAAGTTATCTCACTTTCTATCAGTGTTGAAATCTAGAACGTTGTGTGAGGGTTTACACTAAGGCACCCACAAACTGTAGCTCCTAAAGACATTTAGGGCACTTATAGATATTCTTATTTCATTTCGCTACTCCTTTTAGTAGAACAAAATCATCAACTCCTCCTAAAACAATGGTTTAATCAAATACGTTACATAAAAAAGGGTTCTAGCAATAGGAATCCAGAATGAAGCTTCATCACGTAGTAGATGAGTCTCTAGAGGAAGCTGGTATGGTTCTATCAACTGTGAGAGAAACCATCACAATATAATCATCTATAGTGACATCTTTATTTGATACTATTGCATCTCACTCATTTATTTCAACCCATATTTTTAATCTCCTCAATCTTCGTATTTAAATTTTAACTTGTAAAATGGATACTACTACACCCCTTGGTTTGAATAGAGAGAAGGCTCCCTATAGCCCAATTGTTTCTTCTCTATATGTGATACCAAATTATTTTTGTGTTTTCCGGTTCTTGATAGAAAATTGATTAATGTTATATTTTAGATGGATTGGTTAATTTCCAATGAAGACTGGATTGATTTATTTCATCAAAGGGTATACTTCACTAAACCCAGTGGTGCCTATCATATCATTAACAGAGATTGTATCCTGAGTTTGAAGAGATATATACCTTCTTATCTAGAGTTGGGGAAAGTAATATCGGTGTTTTCATTTGATCTAGAGTGGGAATCTTTTAGCAGTGATCTCCATCCCGTCATCATCGAGCTTCCAAACATGTTTACTTCATATTTATATTGTCTAACACTAACATGGGAATATGAGTTCTTGATTGACTAAATCCCCGGTACTCATACAGTATCAAATCTCTCTTATCACATGGGTCCACCTGATCTAATAGAAACGAAGTCCTAGTTTGACAATCTTCTATATAAAGTCTTTATACGCTAGAGTGTGTCACCCTGAGAGGCAGAATCAATCATTAATAAAAAGGTTGATGGTTATTTTCACTTATGTACTCAATTACTGATATCTAAATAAAGATATGGTTAGGAAAATTTTTCATTTTCCGGATTCATGATCTGTTTAATCAGTTAGATGGGGGTGAAGTGGTTTTCAAAGTTATACCTCTATTTTGGATACCATCTAGTAAGGTTAGTGGAATTTGACATTCAAAAGTTTACCATTCATAGTAGGTACATCCAATATGAGTGCAGTGTTATGCCCATTGGTCTTAGAAATGATTCTAAATTTCTCATGGGTTTGGTTAGAAATATTTTATTGGGGTAACTGGATTACATTGTGGTAGTCTTGGTGGATTTCAACACGATTTTTTCCAAATCCATGGAGGATCATGTGCGTCATCTATGAACTGTTCTAAGTCTCCTGAGAAGTCACCGACTTTTTTCCTTGCTTTTGATGTGTGATTTCTAGATTTAGGAAGTGAAATTCTTGGGAATTTTTTTGTTTGATCCAGCTATATTAGTTGATCCTGAGACGGTGTAGGAAGTTATGACTTGGTAGCGAACCCATAATTTATTCGAGATCTAGAGCTTATTGGGATCAGCCGGATATTACTGCAGGTTAGTGAAGGACTTCTTGAAGATGGAATCTTTGATGATGTATCTAACTGTGAAGGGGTGAAGTTTGTTTGGGATGATAAATGTCATTGTTTATTTGTTGAACTGAAACATCTTTTGACTACTATGCTAGCGTTGACTCTTCTAGAGGTTGAGCGGTGAAATGTGGTTTTTTTCGATACATCAGGTTCAGGATTGGGTTTTGTTCATATGCAGGGAGACTATGTACTTTCTTATTGATATCATCATCTTAGGCCACAAGGGTAGAATTACCCTAACCATGATCATGGACATGCATATGTGATGCTATCACCTAGGAGATAGAGACATTACAGTTATATAGAAAGGATTAACATTTTTTGACCACAAAATTCCTAGATATATCTTCTCTCAAAAAGATTGGAATCTTCACCAGAGGTGATGGGTGGTGTACCTAGAGTCTTTTAACAACGACATCGTCTATAACAAAGGGAATAAAAATGTTTTTTTGGATGCATTGAGTAGTAAAATTCCATACCATTATGTAAAGAAATCATTGGAAAAGTGGAATTTTATGGGTCTTTTTTCACACTTGCATATTGGAGTTCTGATGAATGAGGATGACGTTCCTTTTTACATCATTCAATTGACTTCATCTATTTAAGAAATTATTCTTCAAGACCAAGAGTGTGATGATGAATTACTTAGAATCGATGTCTCTCTTTATGGTGGGGAGAAAGTTTCCCATTGTTTATTCTACAAAGAAGATGTTCTATGATATAGAAATCATTTTTTGTGCCTTCAGAGGTAGGAAAATTTTAAATGGGGATATTCATAATTCCTGGTGGGATGTGCATCCAAAAACCAGAAATATGGTCTATGATATGTGGCGGTTGTTCTGGTGGCTAGGGATAAGGTGATACATTGAAGAGTTTGTCTCTCCATGCTATATGTGCCAACAGGTTAAGGATCAGCACAAGAAACCAGTGCATTTTATTCACCCACTTGCTATCCCTATATCGATGTTGGATGACATGTCAATGGTTTCTATGGTCAGGTTTTCACAAACCTAGATAAATAAGAATGCAATATGGGTTTTTATCGACAGGAAGACCTATTAGGATCACATTATACCCATTCTTGATACAGCCAAATTTGAGGAGTTGGGAAGTCTCTATGTGAAAGACATTGTTCGTTTGAACATATATTCATATACTATTTTCTGTTATAGGGATCCGCAGTATATGTATCACTTTTGGAGAGGCCTTCAGGAGGCGCTTTGATCTCAACATCATTTGAGCATGGATTTCCATCTACATTAAGATGGCCAGACATAGAGGCCTATAGAGTTTCATGAAGATATGCTTTGTGTTTTTTTCTTGACTTAGGTGTTTCATGGAATGATCACATGGGTCTAGATGTGTTCAATTATAACAATAGTTACCATTTCGTGACCATGATGGATCCTTTTGAGGCACTTAATGGACGTCCTTTTAAATATCCATTGTGATGGTTGGAGGTTGGTGAAAGTTCCTTGGTTAGACCATGTTTGTTGTAGGAAATGACAACTAAGATTTAGTTGATTCATCAAATAATGTTGATAGTAAAGAGCCAATATAAGTCTTATGCTAATCGAACCTATTGAACATTGGAGTTTTCATTTGGTGATTAGGTTTTCTTGAAATTTTCACCCCGGCTGGCTCATCGATGGATTGGGAGGAAAGGTAAGCTTGCTCCTCGTTTTGGGGGATCTTTCAAGGTTGTTAATTAGGTGTCAATGTTTCTTACCATTTATCAATACCACCACAACCAATGTCAATAAATAAAATATTCCATGTATCACAACTGAGAATATATCTATTAGATCTGTGTCACATTTTGATCTAGAGTGATCTTAAAATTGAACTTAATTTATCTATGACTGAGTTGAAAATCAGGAAAGTTGATTCTAAGACCAAGTTACATCATGGGAGGATGATACCTTGGGTTCTTGTGCTATGGAATAATGGTCTAGATAATCAAAATATTTGGAAACATGAGGAACTCTTGAGAGAGTAGAGAACTCATATTATCAGCATGAAAGCTTCTTCATTGGCTTTCTGTGGTTAGAACGTTTAGATGGTGGGGAGGTTGTAACATCTTATTACCTTTGTAATAGGTATTCCTTAAACCATGTATTTTTTTTGATAGATTAGAGTGGAGTTTTGATTGGTAGGATACATAAAATGTTGAAGTTATTGATTTTTTTTATTCTCACCCTCTGGGTTACATGATGTGTAACCGGATTTCAAGTCATGTATTGTTCACTCAAACAGGCTATGATCAGCTTCACACTGTGAATGGTGCATGTCATGAGTTGTCACTACACATCATTATGGAATTAATGATATGTTTTTACCTAGTGATGTGGGTTTTAAGGAAGAATTTTACACATTTCGACAGTTACAAAAAATAAGAATTGAACATCATGTAGTGGTATTACATTTCTGGTAATACCTCGGCTACATTTTTCTAAAATAGATAGTGTGGATAGTTATTTACTTTCCCTATACTCTTGACGTATCCTCCTCGACCTAAGTCATTATCCATAAGATCTATAATCTATCTATCCTTTCCAAACCCTTTTGTTTGTATTTGGATCATCGTTACACTTGTAGTGCATTTTCCTAGTGAGTGTTCTCCCTCGTTCATTTTGTTAATCTCTTTCTCTTATATTGGGGATTCAAAGGGTCATCTTGTAATTGATGGATCTATTCCCTGTGGTGTATAATCTTGTTTCTAGGATGATTTTTAGGTATTATTCACCTTATTTATCATGGATTAGTGTTGTAATGAGTGTCTGGTTTAATGAGAAAGGTAGGTGGTTCCGTCCCAATTTTCTAAATTCATTATTCAAAAACATATTTATTTATTTCTATTGATGATTTAATATCTATTTCTCAAACTAGATTTCAATAAATTTGATAAAAACCAATTCCAGTGAATTGGGTTATTTGAAAGGGTTTGGAATGAGAATTTATAAAACCCGTAGTCCATTGAATTAGGGTGTGTTTTATGGAAATTGGACAATTTAAATGGTTGAATATAAATTTTGGATTTGATGGAAATGATTTCACTTACATTGTTGAATTTTATTGTGAAAATGAATTTAGAAAATTATTAAATCAGTTTTGAGTGGATTTAAAACTTTTTAAAATGGCTTTAAAATGATTTGATAGAAACCCAATGGTTTTCTCTTGTGAAAGGTGCATATTTTTTTATTAAACCCCATTTTGATTTTAAATGGAAGAATTGGTACATTGAAAAGGAAAAATTGGATATAAATTTATTTGATGATGTATTTTTCAAATTTCCCTTAATGTAATAGTGTATCAAAGACTTAGGTAGTTGGTGAGTTATTTAACTATACATTATGCTATTACAAAATTCTAAAACATACCGACAATGGGTCACATTTCCAATGGGAAGGTGATGAGTCACATCTATCCATTGTCAGGGGGATGTGAGTATACTCATTTTTCTATGATCACATAGAGTGTCTAGAATCATAAATATAGTAAATACTATATTACCTGTAACGCCCCAAACCCAGCTACCTAGAGTCGGTGCATTACTTCGTAACATTGGCATGATCACAAGAAAGATCAAATCTCAAAAGACCGATTGGTTTAGTTGCCATGGAAACACTAGATATATTCATAAGTTTTACATTACATCATAAAATGAAAAACTACTACAACAACATAATGTCTCCATAGTCCACACTATTATCCCCTCATAATATCCCTGCAGGTCATTCATAATTTAATTCTTCACTTCCTGGGAAAAATAAAACATAGAAAATGGGTGAGCTCAAATGCCCAGTAAGGATAACAATATAGCGGAAACTTTCATAAATAAGAATAAACATTTAAGGCAATGTATAACTAAAACAAAAGCCTTTCAAACTTTAACATTCAACATTGTATGGCATAAATAAAATGAAATAATGCCATTTACTCATTCACATGAATATTCTACTAATCGAATAATCACATGCAAAATCCCTAACCACTTTCATAATGTTGGAATGCATAATGCCAGACTATCATAACCACATAGACAAGGCCTCGTGCCAAGACTACAAATAAGATTTTTTCAAGGCCTTGTGCCAAGACACTAGTTTGTCTCATGAGACCTACCGATGCATCGAGGAGCTATAGCGGGCTCCACCCGTCACATATTAAGTCCAATGCATTCCCATATGAAAAGGTTTAAACATAACATAAACATTCGTATTAAAACTAGCATACGAAATGTCAATAATTTCACCATAAAATATGAATGGTATAAAAATAGCACATCCACAGTCAAACATATCACAAAACCTTCAATACAATATAGAAGTTTTGTATCATAATAAATCAACTTCAAATAAGCATAAAATCCATCAAAGGATGTTGACATAGATGAAATTAAAACACTTTTTAGAGAAATATCTCTTTCTATTTTTGAAATCATTTAAGAGCCATATAAAATAAAACATTTTCTTGAAAATATTCTTATAATCTTGTAAGGAAAGCTTTGAAGATTTTATAACGGCCGAAAATAACCGCACCCTCCGTATAAGTTAAAAAAACATTCTTACCTTAATTCTGTCGAAAAGGTTAAAAAGGACCTTGTTTTGAAAACGACGGAAAGATTCCTCTTATAAAAAGTAAAAAAAGGGTATAAATGACTTTAACCCATATTCTTGTAAATAATAAAAATGTTTTGAAATACATTTTGAAGAAACATGGATGTGGATGATAAAGAGATCCCAGTAGATTATTACGTATAAACAACCTCGGATAATGAAGAGATTGTGAAATAACCCTTACCTTGTACTTTTCTTTGGTTGGGGTAGGTTAACCTCCTGTATAATGTTGAAATAATTGTTATTAAATTATACAAGAATCATATACATTCATATGATATCATATATGATCTTTTAACATTGCTTTGTTAACAATATCTTAGATTTATCGTTGTTACGGGTGTTAACTTACTCGTTTTCTTTTATATGTTTTGTTATGTAAGTCGTGTTTTTCATGGATAGGTTGTATATTATTCATATCCAGAATGATATGATGTCCTTAAACATTATTTTTAAATCATCAAATGACAATTATACTTGAATGGATACGACGGAGAATGAATCTCATCGCGTTCGTGGAGACGGTAGTCCGTACGTACGCACGAGCGACAATATCATTATTTTGATATTAAAATAATATATAATTGGATAGTATATCATATATACAGAATCATTATCATGTTATATTTATTATTTAAATGAATTACATATCATTATTATACCCACCTAAATAATAATATATTGAATAACAATTACACCACGACGTGGAGACGGTAAGCCGTACGTACGCACGTATGGTGACATGTCATTCAAATGATGGGTAGAATAATGAATATGGTTGTTCCATATTTATAATAACATCACAGTATATATAATATACTGGAGTTATAATTTTATAATTGAAATAATAAACAAAGAGGGAGTGGAAGAAGAAAGAAACATGAAAGAGGGTGATGAAAATGTTACCTCTTCTTCGGGTTCTTCCTTTTGATTTGATCAAAAGGACTCCATAGGATGGCTTTATGACTAAAGTAAAGATTCTAGGATTAAGGGAGAGAAGTTGGGAGAGTATTTCGGCAGAGGTTGGCCGAACCAAAAGGCTTGAAAGTGTGAATAAGGTGGTAGAGGTGGGGGCCTTTTATAAGAGGAGAGGAGGGGATCTTTTGGAAAGATTGAAATGTTACATTATTATAAAATGCTTTTCGGATTCTAAAGGTCCCACACTTATATAATTCGTGGATAAGGTGATAAGGGTTCGAAATATCCTCATCCAATAGGCTTTGCACAAGTGTAAGCCTTGGATTTTGCATTATCTTCTCATTTTATTTAAATTGTTAAAAAACGAGGTCATCGCTGCATCATAATGATGTCATAAATAATTTAATTTATTTAATGTCCAAAAATTATAAAGAAAATACTATGATTTAGGAAATCTTTTTAGCTTTCTAATTAATATTTATAGTCAAAATTTGGACTTGTTTAAACCCACTTAAAAATTGTTTTAGTAAAACAACTCATGTTTGTATCAATTTAATTTTAACATTAAATAAATATATATTAATGTCATTTTCCAACTAAAGTGGCTCCATGGGGTCCCCAAGTTTACCCATGGGTTGTCTTGGTCGGCCATGACTCATCCAATAGTAGTAGGACAAGTGTCATGCTCATCTCATATTATTAAAACATTATTTGTACCTTAAACTACACTAATTACCTCTAATCGCGATTAAGAACTCAAAAGTTACTATTCACCAAAAAATTATTTTAATCACATTGAACCACATTTTGCTTCTTAATGACAACCATGTATGTCGGATTTTTGAAAATAAAATCACAGAAGTGGTAATATTTCATTTTAACGAAAAATCAGTTTTTAACAACCACTTAGTGGTTTCACTATTCATCAAAAATTGAAGTTTTTCAGAATAAGGCCAAAATTTCACCCTAAGCTATAATTGATATTCCGAATTCAAAAATGATGTCTATTTTAAAAAATTCCAAACATATAAGTTGCATTAATTAATTTTATAATTAATTCCCGCTGTTACAACAAATAGCGTGTTTTTAAGAAATAATTTATATCAAAAGATTGGCAATTGTTTATGTCCAATTTCAATGTTAAATTAATTCTAATGACCACCATTGGATAAAATGGTAAAAATATATTCTAATTATACTTTAAAACCACTAAATAGTATAATTTATCACTATAAATTATTTTGATTAAAAAAGTTGTTTTTAAGTATTTTTCACTATTCATAAAAAATAGAAGTTCTCAGAAAAATACCAAAAATTCAACATAGGCTAATTTCGATATTCCGAATCCAAAAATGAAGTCCATTTTGATAAATAAAATTTATAAAATTTCAAAAAGTAGGTATTACTATTCACAACAGCTAGTTTAATTCGTTGTGGTGTGTGTTAGAGCTCGAGGTTGCGTACAACACACGCTATTGCATTATTCGAAGTGAAACGTACCGTGGAAGCTTGGGGTGTTACATTACCTTTTGGTAGATGATCATTTTGATATCTTGTTTATTTATATTTGAGATATAAATGTATGGGAATGTTGTAAAACTGCTTTACATTCCTTTTCTATATTTATATGAACTATTCTATGTAACTGTTTTATATAGTCCATTATTCTGTAATTATTAATCTCTTGTAAAATTATTCATATTCTTTAAATGAATTTTTCCACCATTTTTCAAATGTAAAACTTGTTTGATAAAAAATAATTTTTTAATTTCCAAACCTGTTTAATTTGAAAATTGAAAATATTTATTTGGATAATCTATATTTGGAATATATTATGGAATATTTGGTGGTATCCTACTAGAATTAGGCTCACACACTACTTTTCCTTTAGGTGTCGGTAGACTTTCCCCTCCAGGTTTAGGAAAGGGAAAAGGATCACATGGAGGGGGATCATAATATGTAACTATGGATATAGTCAGTTGTGTCCTGAGGGATGTGGGTTGTGTTTTTCCATATTTTAGTACATGTTTTTTAGTACATTGGGCTATTCTTACTTATTTTATTCTGGTACAATTCCCCTAATGGAGGAGCTTTTATATCTTTATATTTACATACTTGTCTTACATCATCTAGGTTTTGTGGAAAAATCATTCGCACATTCATGTTTAATGATACCAGGTTCTTGGAACCAACCCAAGGTTATTGAGAATGCTCTTTAGGTTATTTTAGGGATGACTCAATTATCATTTTACCAGGGTACCTAAGATGGTTCATGACAATTCATAATGGTAAAACTAATCTAAACTATATGATAGAATACAATTATTAAATATAAAAAGATATCTAATTCAAATTTAAGAAGAATAAATGTATACCTTGAAACCCATCCACTAACAAGGTAGTATTAGTATTAGATTTATAATCTTAATATTTATCATTTTTTAATAATACTCCTCCCATAGATTAGACCATGAAATTTTAATTTACTTTTATGCTACTGTTATCATAAAAGTTGTATTCATATATAATTATAGGAGTAACCCTAATGAATGTCCTATAATCCAAGGAAATCACCATTATGAAAAAAATTTGAATGGCCCTTCAAATATATGATATAATATTTTATTCTGTTATGAAACAAAATGAATGCATATGATATCACTTATGAAAGAATGAAAACATATGAAATCTAAAATAAATTATTTTCATATGGATACATTATGATAATGTTCTCAAATATTACTCATGGAAATAATATCCATGATCTTCTAAAGAATATGATTGTAGAAAAATAATATAAAATAAAATTAAAAAAATAAGAATCTAGAAATGGATTGGAGACTACATGTAATATTGATATACATAGGGAAGTGTATTTGGTCAATCCAAAATGCATGAATAGGTACTCTAAATTCCAACAAAGGCATTAAAATAACATCTTATGGAAATCCCCAGGCCTCACTCACAGTTTAAGAGACACTAAATGAATATCATTAATAAAAAGGTAAATTCATCCAATTAATTTTCAAAATAGTTTTACTATGTTGGAAAATTAATAACTATTCTATATTGTAACTAGATTAAATATCTGATAGTCTTCACATATGTGTAGACTCTGTTTAGAATTTTTGGATAAAATGAAATATATAAACCCATGGATAAGTTGTCTCATTGATGGAACCTTGGTAATTAGGCTCACTTGACAAAATTTGGAACTCTCATTTCTCAATTTAAACTATAAAATAGGAATGGATAAATATGATTTTAGCTGTAGTTAGTATATCAATGATGGATTTCACTTGTCATTATTGTGGTGATATTGAAAAATCATTTGGGAAACAGTATGGAGAGTGATCCAAAATATGAGCTAAAATATGACATAATAAATTCTGATAAAAAATGTTCTAGGATTCATATCTTAGTCATTATATAACTGATCAGCCACTAGTTTTACCCATCATAGTGAGAGTGAAACTCATATTCCCTTCATAATATATAATGAAAACTATATAGGTATTTGAATGACACAATCTATGATAAAAACTAATAGAGGACCATAATAGGTATAAAAATTTTATTCCAAGAATAAAAAAAATTGATTTCATTATATATTCCTGAGATATTATATATTCCCAAATAATATACACAATACATAAAATGATGGTTTAATTTTTGGATGCTAGATTTTACCAAATTCTAGTGTACTGGTGAATTTATAATAGGATTTTAACTAAAAATTAATCATATAAAGAATAATTAGTTCCTCATATATATTTTCCTATGACGTACCATTGGTAGATAATGATAATTACATTATAAAAGGTACTTAATTAGTACCCATCAATATAAAGGGACTAATAGATACTCAACAGAAGATGGATCAATAAGTGTTTCTTCACTAGAACCATTGAATTTATTTATAGTAATAACATCATCCTTTAAATTCTATGTAGATGTCATGTGACACAAACTATAACAACAACGACCATGACATATCATCCTTGATGGTGTTAAAATTACCCATGCATAATACAAAATAGACGACGTTTTTGATGAAAAGATCATATATGGAAATAGTCAGAGACTCTATGTTGAATTACATAGGGAAATATGATCATGGTGAGAATAGTAATCATAGGAATGTAATACATTTTTCTAGAATGAATTTACTGGTGTCTTATTCCCACAATGACCAATCTTGTGAAATTGAACAAATGGTATTTCTATATTTGGAGGTGGGATCACAAAACCCTAACTACAATTGGAATAATTGTGCCCATATTCATCATAATATACCTTTTAATTCATTAATAAGACAATTACCATGGGTAATATTATTTCATTTGTTTACCATCACACAAACATCTACATGAATTTGTCTTTGATAAAAGTGTGTTCATTAATACATTATTAACTATGGATTGATTAATTAATTTCACCAGTTTTAGTTGTTTAACATTCAATCACATCCAAATTTGGCATCTATAGAATCCTTATTCAGGCTATTTTATAGAGTGAATAATATATGGCATTTCGTGGTTAATATATTCAGAACCGTGAAAATAAAACCTTATAAATGATTTATGAACATCATTATTATCAAATATCTCAATACTTTTAAATAAATTATGAAGATGAATATCCCAGATATGAAACTACAATGGTGAAAAATCAACATATAATATCATATGATAGTGGATATAATGATCTTTCAATATTCAATCGATTATAGCCTAAATTGATGGAGTTCCCAAGATTGCATCCTGAAGAAACTAAACAAGTCACTTTAAATATATTGGTCAACTGGAGTGCAAAAATGAATTCTATACTTATAATTATTTTACATGTCAATTGATGGTGTTATTACAAGTGAAATACATTTTAATAAAATAGAGAATCATTTCAAGTATTCACTATCATATAACTCAACCTCTCGAATTTAATTGTATCATATTTCTTAGGTGAAACCCATCTATCTATCATTTAAATATTTTTTCTATAATATGTTCCATTAATATAATACATATAAATAATTTTGAATGTAGTTAAAAATGAACATGGAATCATGTGAAATTCAAGATTTTGGTTTTCTATAAATGGTTATTGATACAATTAAAATATGATGGATATATGAATCAGGTGGAGTAGTTTATAACCCATTCAAACCAACCCATTATGAATGAAATCATAAATAAAAACTATATATATGGTCAATCTATCAGTTAATATGAATTTTTAAATTTTTCTAATTGATATATAATTTATAATGGAAGGAAACCACTCAAAATGTAATGATATATATCTTGTGAAAAAAAAATGAATTTTAGAATGATTAATGATTCCTAAAACATTAAGCATTTATTTTATATAAAAAAAGATGGATAGATCATACAATAGTCCCCTTTATTCTATCTTATTCAGTAATTATGATGTGAAAAACTATTTATGTTACATACTAAATACATGAAAATTATATTATTAAAAATTCCAGGTTCAACACATAAGGTCCCTTGATGTTGGTTATTATTTCTGTTTGTAATGATTTTTTTCAAATTTACTGAATGATATCAAGTTAGTTTTCAACAGGAACATAACAACACCTCTTGATCATTGGAGAATACTGTAAATGATATTTTTTCTATAGAACAATTTTTTGAGATGGTTCCCCATAATTTTTAATAGTAGATAATAACACTTTGTTGACATAATGATTTAGAATTTATGAGAAAAAAATATTATGTAATATGGACACCATTTAATAACACAATTATAAAAAAATATGTGGGATAAATATAAGAAAAAGAATGAAAAATTAAAAAAATAATTGAAATTTCTTCAACTATTAGAATATTATAAGTATAAAAATAACTATTGAACCTAAATTGCCTACCCAACATGTACAATATGTCCTCAAATGATGTTTTTAGTACATCTGAAAAGAATAATAACCCCTAATGGCAGACCTACTGATCTTAATTTTTATTCACAAAACATTGTTTTAAATGATTCAAAATATTTCTGTAACACCATGTATAAATATATATAATATTGATGAGATTCACCACTTATTAGATTATGAACTATTTTATATTATTACATAAAAAATGAATGTATATATTGTTAGGAAAAACATATGGAGTGGGGAATCACATACCTACCACTAGAAACCAATCTCATACCAATGTTCAAATAGAAATAGATATAATATTAAGAGTATAGTAAGTAACACATTAAATCTACAGAAAATTGAATAAATAGAAATAATATGTATATATCAGTAGGATTCATACCATAAATAACTAATTCAATTGAATTTTTTAAATGATTAGGTATTGGAAATCACACATATAGTCTACCTATGTTTTCATTAATCTATTCAACAAAATGACCCAGTATATATAGGGGTGAAGGGTTAATGTGTAATATTATTAGTGAAATCATATAGAGAATCAGTTTGAGTATATGGAATTGGGTATTGTGGACATGAATTTTTGAAAAATCATCATATATCATCCTTAAATTTTTAAAAACATTTTATTTCTCATAATAATTTATTATAATTAAAATCACCACATTATTACTTAATTTATAATCAAGAGATTGTAATATAATAAAAAAATACTAAATGTATTGTAACGTCCCACACTTGGATGACACTTAACAGGTTCCCCGAGCCTTGTGGGACACATGGCCTCAAGTGCATCTTCCCAAATGCTAGAGGTTGCCGACTAGTACCAAGGGCCTAGCATGTGTCTATGGGAAGAATATTCCCTCATTAGTAGAGTGTAGAACAATGGAAGGAATATAAATATATACTGAATAATTGAAGCATTACAAATAAACCGAAAATGCAAACTGATGAAATAGTTAAATGAGAGTAATAATCACTATATCAACCGAAACAATGATGATGTAATTTCATGTCACTAGAAAACTGGAAAACATGGATACAAGATAATAGGCATAATAGTTCCACAATGTAAAGAAACAAAGACCACTCCAAGCATCCCAAGATCCCACTCGATCATCTTCTATCAAGCTCCATCTTATACAATAGGCAGTCAAGTGTTTAAAGTCGTATTATTCCCTTTTTTAACACCCTCAACCATGTAATATACTCTGGGAACCAAACAGAACCCGTAGAGGGTGTGAGATAAATCTCAGTGGGCCACCACCAATGGTGTCTATAATATACACCTTGTGTAATGAAATATAGTAGTGTGGAGGAATGCATATATAATGTAAAGGAAATAATAAAATATAACTAAATACCCTTGTATCATTTTTATCCCTCAACTGAGGTCTAAACATGTAACTAGTTCCTTTTATTTGTAATCACTATTTAAAGTTAATAGGTCACATGAGACATATCCAACATTGATATCACCTCATGATAGTATAATTAGTGAAGGTCCCAATATGTAACATGAAAACCTGACAAAGATATCTAGTGAGAGAGTTTTATTGTAATCACCATGCTAACGTAGATCTCACAGAACACTAAATCAAGAGTATCTGAATCTATATAAGGTGTAAGAGTTTAATCCAAGGAGTGTAATGCAAGGAATTCCACAATAAGCCTCCTACCGAGTCCAAGGTGATCGACCAGGGTAAAATGGGGCTATGGGAAGATAGGGCCCTATGGTATTTCACAATGTCAACTACTTGTCAATGTTGTATACAAGGAGTGTATCCAAGGCATCATGTAAGAATGTAAGGGACCCTACGGTAGTATACCAGGAATCTGAGGAGTATACATCAACTAGATTCTAGGTTGGTATCATTCTAATAAAACCACATCCATGAATCAGAATGGGGTTACGAAGTTACAAGGTATTCGCCTCTAAAATCCAAGGCGTGCTCGAGTCAGTCCATTCCTATTTGATATTATAATCATGTAATAATTCATTTGGTCTAAGACTTTTCTTTCATTGTTTTGGATAGTCCAAGTAACGTTGGACCGTTTTTTTGAGGTTTTATATTAACATTAAGGAAAATTCAATTATTGTGGTTCCCTCAACTACCTTCCATCAATATGGCAAGGGGTGCTATCAACATTTAACCTTTATTCAATTTCATTTGTTAATGACATGTTATATACCTGGTATACATTCCATTTCGCATTTTGCATTTAATAATCAATTTGAAGAACTTACCTTAGATGGGTCAACTGGTGAGCATACATGGTACATTCAATTATACAATTCTCATTAATAACAAGCCATTTATTATAGAATGATTCACCTATTGGAAGGTCAACAAAAGGAACACATGAACGGTGGATAAAACCTTCTGAAACACTAAAACATAAATATGGAATAACCTTCAACATGAGGAGGATTGAGTTGTGGGTGTAATCGCTAACAAATAATCACATATTGGAAAGAGAATAACCATAATATTATTACTAGTATAATCATGACATGTAAATTTAAGAAACGACTTCTGATAAAATCAATGGGCCCCACACAAACATTCAAAATTCAATGAAATTTAGGGATAAGTTATAGACCACCAACCTTAGGGTTGTATGACTCTCCTCCTCTAGTATCAGCCCTTGATTATCCGCCGGTCAGAGTGAATATAATAAATGGTTTGAAATTATCACATGATGATATCTTGGATGAGTGTAAAAGAGAATATGAATGGATAAAGTGGACATGAGTACTTGTAGTTGCTCATCAAACATTATGAACATAAGCTCGATCAGATTTCAGACAAAATATATATCTTGATGCCTTACTTTGTACTTAAAAATGCTCCAAAATGAGTGAAAAAAGATTAATCCCATTTTTTCTCGGATTAGTAGGAAGGAAGAGGTATAATAAATCATTAAGGTAAAATGAAAATTTACCCAATGTTTTAGCCTTCACATAGTTTTCTCGCATAGTTTGTCAAATCCTTTGAAAACTGTAAGAGTTGGTTCTGTCCAAAATCACATCCTCCGCACCATTTGGTCAAACCTTGTGCAATCCTTGAACAGGTTCTTGGGAAAAAATTGGGTTTTCGCATGGTTAGGTCACACGACCATGCACCTACCATGTGAGGTGGCAATGTCTGTAAAAAACAAAATCTTCATAGATTTCCTCAACGTGCGGAATTCATGCATGGTTTACACTAAACTGTGTGCCAAGCCTGTTTTCCCCAAAATATGGGTTATAGGATTTGAAAAACCCCCTGACACCCACAAAACCTTTACTAACTCATTAGGCATCCATATGAGTTCCAATGTAATGATTTAGACAATAAATTAAAGGATACATACCTGAGTGAAATACTGGGTTATTACATTCTTCCCCCTTAAAAGAACACCCCCTTGAGTTCTCATTATGAGGGTAAAGAAACATTGTATGAGAAAAAATATAGCCATTGGGAATGTATGATGTATTACCTCTCCCAAATATCATCTTGTACTCGGCTGTACTGCCATAACACTCGTACGAGAGGGATAGACATGCCTTAGAGAACATTCATTCATCAGTCAAAAATGCATACTAGATATTATTTAAAGGTATCATTAGCATCTAACTCAAATTACTTAGGATCAAAGGTATGAGACAGGTGAGCATGATATTTGAGAATATGTGAGATGTGAAAGATGTAGTTCTTGGAACCGTACCTCTGAGGTACAAGAAACTGATAGGCTACTGGCCTGACTCTCTCTAGGTTTTTAAATGGCATAACGTAATGAGGGAATGACTTTCCCTACATATTTAACTATCTATTCTCTAGCTTGGGTGATACCTGAAGTAAAACACGATCACCAACCTCTAACTCAAGAGGTCGTTGACGACGATTGACATAAGATTTCTGTCTAGACTGAGTATTAGACATAAGCTTTTTGATCTGCTAAACCTGTGCTGATGTCTCATGAACAAGATAATGACCTAGTAGCGATACCTCACTAGCCTTTATCCAGAACAACGGTGAATGGAACAATCTAGCATATAAGGCCTTAAAAGGATCCATATAAATCATTGACTGAAAACTTCTTTTATAAGAAAACTTGGTGAGAGGAATATGCTTCTCCCTAAAACCACCGAAATCAAGGACACATGCTTGGAGAATATCCCCTACAACCTGTTCTTTCTATTTTTATTGTCCATCAGTCTGAGGGTGAAAAGTTTTTCTTAAAAACACCTGAGTACACATAGCATTTTTTATTCCTTCTAGAACTGTGAATTGAAAGCATCATCCTTATATGAAACGATAGTACGTGGAATCCCACGTAGTCATATGAACTAATGTACTTACATTCATCCCAACTCATATAATGAGAAATTCTCCCATATAAGAATGAAGTGGGATGATTTTTAGTCATTTAATGAATACCTAGATAGCATTTCTACCATCATCGGCCTAGGTTAGCCAACAGGTTGAACACATAGTGATGAATCTTTCAATGTGATGTTTCATTCCAAGCCACCGATATTGGTGTCACATATCTCGATACATCCTCGTGATTCCTGGATGAAATTCCCTTTGAGAAGAATCAGACACTTTCATAAAATACACTATCATATTTGTAGAAACCCAGATAAATCTGCATAAACACTTGATTCCATCTCCATCCACATACCAATCAGAAGGTGGGTTATCTTCGGATATACTATAACGTAGAACCAAACCTTTCAGATTTGAGAACTACCTACTATTCACCTTCTCAAGGAGGGAATAGGTAAATTTTAACAATGAGATGTATAACTGCTCATTACTATCATAAAACTCTAGAATATGTTCAGAAAAGAGGGCCACTAACATCCATTCATCACTGGTTTCCTGTACAGCCTATGCTTGTGTTTCCTGACTCAATGTATCAGTGACCACATTCCCCCATCCAGGCATATAGGAAAGCTATAAACAAATTATTGTAGATATTAGACCCATATCCACTGTTTGACGTTCAAGTCACACAATGAAAAGATAGACTTGAGGCTCTTGTGATTTTTATATAACACAAAGAGATCACCCAACAAATAATGTTACTAGAAACGTTAGGCATGGACAACTACAGCTTGCTCGTGGTCTTGTATTGGATAATTTCTCTCATGATTCCTCAACTACCATGATCCACATGAAACTACATTGTGTTCCTACATCAACACTAATCATATTACAATGAATGATGCATCTCATAACATGATATAACATTTAATTTGTTATAGAAGAATCAAAATCGGGGCTGAGACAAGCCTCCCTTTCCTATCTTGAAAGGCTTTCTCTCATGCTTCTAACCACAATAACATAACACCCTTATTTGTATGTCTAGTATGAGGTGAAGAAGAATGTGATAAGTATTGTATGAAATGACTCTAATATCCATCAATACCTAAGAAACTCATGATATCAAACACGTTTTGGGGTAGCTCTTATGAAACTACAACACTAACCATTTTTGTGTCAACATATACTCCTAATTATGAAATAATATGACCCAATAATTTTACCATGTCAGTCCATAAGTTTCACATAGAGAGTTGGAATAAATATGATGCTCTCTTATAGTACTCAGAATGATCTCTAGATGTTTGGCATGGTCATTATGAGTTCGAGATTACACCGAGATTACATCCACAAAGACAATGAAAATAGATTCAAAGTAGGGTAGAGACCCCTATTTATCAATGTCATGAAAATAGAAGGCGCATTCATAAGACCTAATGACGTAAAAAGATACTCATATAGACCATACCTACTACGAAAAGCTGAACAAGGTATGTCTGTTGGTCTGACTCACACTTGATGATAACCCAATCTCAGGCCGATCTTAGAGATCAACTTTTCTCCTTGGAGATGGAAAGGAGATCACCTCTTCAAGAAAGTGGGTAAAAATTCTTGATCATAAGATGGTTCATGATTCTGTAATCCAGGCATAGAACTAGGGTCATATATGCCTTCTTGGAAAAATTCACAAGAGAACCCCAAGAGGATGTACTAGGACGTATAAAGCCTTTACCCTCTTTGTATTCAAAATTCTTCTAGGTCTCCTGAAGCTCGGTATGTGCCATCCATTATGGTTTAATGGACGTTGTAGATACTCCTGAAACCAGATCTATTTTTAAACTATACCTCTCTCTTAGGAGGTAATCCTTAAAATTCATCGGGAAAGACATCCTTGAATTGATAAACTACTGGAGGGAAATAAAATTGAAGAAAACCATGATCCTTCATGAAAATATTTGTAATATGGGCGGTCACTTCACATATCCCATAGTGATTAGATCTATCTCTCCAAGCCTGGAAATCCCACTCACCTTCAAAAAGATAATTCTTTCCTTCTGTGGATGTAAAAGAGATCCTACGATGATAACAATCTACAAAGGTGTGATAGTGGACAAACCAGTCCATCTTGATAATGACATAGAAGCCCATCATATCGAGAACATAGAGATTTTACATGAAAGGGTAACTTCCAACCTCAATGGGACAGTCCTTACATTGGTGTATGACCTCTGTTAGTATTCATAATGGTTTATTGAGGGTCATTACCCCATAGTGATACGGTAGCTCTAGTTTGAGACATTCCACAATAGATACAAAAATAAAAGTGTTTGAATCACTAGTATCAAACACGGTCGAGACAATAATAGAGGCTACAAAAATTTTAACTCATATTGTAGATGGTACTACTGCTTGATCCTCAAGTATTGACTGTAAGTCATGAAACTGACATGATCAATGGACACATGTAACAAATGGACTACCATGATCATGATTACTCTCCTAGCGCTGATGGTGACCATGAATCAGTCTACCTCATCCATGACCTCATACTCGAACAGACCTGGCGGTTCTATTCCAACTCCCCACCTGATGCGACACAAATTAAATCGCTCCTATAGGTGGAGTGGATGCTGATCCTTTTCCACTTGAAGATGGTGGAAAGGTATTATATAAAATCTAAAAGATGACCCATATGGATGCCATACCGACACTCCATAATGTCTTTGTCACACTGGGGCTTCTTATTCCTTGGTCTTCCACACTTATGAAACACCATAGAGTTATCCAAATGGATACTCTGACTACCGCTACCCTGATGAGAATCCTCAATAGAATGTTTCCTGTCTTTCAAAGAACTACCTTCCTGGAACATCACTAATCTTTTAAACCTAGTACATGTGTTGTACCCCAGGTTATGATTTGTGATAAGGGAACAAATAACTATTGTGGAAAAGGTTGAAAGGTGAAAGAAATTAAACAGAGTTTTTATGGCATACTGGAGACCATATTCAAAATTTCTAGCACAAGAATGCTCATCACCAGTTAGAAGCAGTGAAAAGCACAATAAATATGTGAAACATGATTAATATTCCATAACTGACATAGAACCCTACTCGAGATGCATGAACTATCTATCTCTATTATCTATCAATGCATGAGGAAAGAACCAATCATATAAGGAAGTCTGGAAGTCAACTCATAACATGACCTAATGACGACCGGCCTGGGTAACCACAACCCACCAAATGTTGGATGAATCCCAAAGCATTTGTGAAGAATGATTCACTATCTGCTCTATAAGCATTTCCAAATACTCAAAGATAGATATCATGGACTATATCAAAGACTCAGCAACCTGAGAACTGCCATCCCCTAAAAAAGTAGGTGGACGCCGTTGCTGGAACTTGTGGTTCAGATCATCTATCACAGGTGCAACCCGTGGAACACCATGCATGGAAAAAATTATACGTATGAAACTATCACGAACTCTGTAATCGGTTTCTATATTGAGTACAGTAGGTAGTTCCTTAAGTGGCACTCCTGGATGTAAGACTGGAGGCTCCGGTCCCACCATGTCTTGAGCATTTTCATCACCACCCTCCTGTAAAACGACAAGAGGATGTCATGGAAGAATTGGTAAACAAATTCCAAGAACACACCTTAGAACAATATTTGGATCATAATATAGAATCACTAGAGAAATTTGAACATAGTGAAACTCACTACCCAAGGCATACTACCCCAAACGACCCGCTGAGATGGTCGGGTATCGGTATGTGATAGAGTATAAGTTTTATATAATTTTGAAGTTAATTTCCAGGTTTGGTTCTATATATTTCATAGACATGACAAGGAAGGATAAGGATGTGAAACCAAATCATTTTAGATCTTCGGATTTACATTGTAATGGATATCCATTTCGGATGAATCAGTTCCCATACACCTATCACCATAAATAGCACCCACTTATAGAATAATGGCTCGACTATATAGATTACTCATATAAATCCATGAGGTCCCATACACCTCATTAATTGAGATTTGAAATCAATCATTGGAAGACAATGTAATACAAGTACAAGTAAAATATCAAAACACCACTCAACTACCACAAGAATATCTAGCAATGAAAATTAGTAAAATTCACTTATATGGAATGGAAATATGCATGACATGAGAACTCTAGGTTCCTATAATGATGGATGTAACAATAACTTATAACCTCATATCATCGGGCTATGGATGAAATAAATTCTGAAATGAGTAATACTCAACAACACCACACAACATGTGAGTTACAAAATGGTGAAGTAATATCATCTGTAATAGGTAAAAGAAAATAAAAATTATATTTTAGGAAAATTGGTTTTTACCCCAAACATGGGTTCACGATGCCCAAGCATGTATTATGACCAAGACATAAGAATTCATATTATTTAATATATTGTCTCCAAATAGTAATGAAAGAAAAGAACCCAAGAATCTAAAACCACATTATGACATCCTGAACCTAGATGCCACTTAACAGGTGCCCCAATCCCGATGGCCCACATAGCCTAAAGCACATCTCCCCAAACTCCAGAGGCTTCTGACTAGCAGTGAGGGCCTTAGGTGTGTCTGTGGGAAGACTATTCCTTCATTAGCATAGTGAAACATAGTGGATGTAATATAAAGGCATAATTAAGAGAAGAAGCATTATACATAAATAGTGTAATAAAAATGATGTAATAGATACATGAGAATAATAATAACTATTTTAACTAGAACAATGATGATGTAATGTCATCTCACTGGAAAACTGGAAAACACGGATACAGGACAATAGGAATAACAGTTCCACAATGTAAATGAAAACAAAGACTACTCCAAGAATCCCGAGATCAAAATCAGTTATCGACTATCAAGATCAATCCAAAATAGAAATAAATCATTTGTCTGAAGTTGTATGGATCTATTTGTTAACACTTGAAACCTTGTAATCTACTCCGGGTACCAAACGATGCCCACAAAGGGTGTGAGATAAATATTATTGGGCCACCACCAATGGTGTCTATAACATCTGACCCGAGTGATGGAATATAGCTGTGTGCATGTATCCATATATAAAGTAAAGAAACAAATACAATATAACCAAATACCCAAGTACCTGCTGAAGAGGTTGGAGGTCATCAAAGCCCTCAAAATTACATTTATTACTCCTACACTATCATGGTGGTGCATGGTAGATCCACAGAGAAGGCAGATGAGAATTCTAGGTTTTATTCAAGATAAACTCCATTGTTGTCAACAGTGAAGCGAGTGTGCATTTTTTACATTTTTTTAAATTTATATTTTAATAAAGCACTATGAAACAAGTTGGAAATACCGTATCACCTATTCTGGAAATGACACAACATGAAAGAGAGAGTGAAAACTAAAAATAACTATGAAGGAAACATGAGTGCCGATGGTAGACAAAAAGTTTGCTCCAGATTTTTGAACCTTACTGGCATAAATGAATGATCCTCATTTGATTAAATTCACACCTTAAAAATGAGTTGTTAATCCTTCCTCTCCAGAAGAATTAACACTCTGTATTATAGGTCTTGAAGTTCGCCGCTTCGACAACCACATACAACAATTTGATTTTAAGATGACAACAGAAAGCTATCTCGCCGAATGTTTCTGTAGTTTGAATTCGAATGTTTGATGAAATATATCGGTGATCGATCTCGCTAAAATATCATCAATTAAGAATTACGTTCTTAAAGCTGTTAATTCAAATATTATGTTTAAGATTCTAATTCAATCTCGCCGAAAGATTCAGATTCTCATTTGAAGAAATTAGTTGAAGATAGAAGTTTCAACCAATAATTCTCCAAACTCTCGAGCAAAATAAATTAATCTAAGATCATTGACAATATATCAATAGCATATACAATGTAAAACATATAAAAATAGAGGAAGACAGATCCTCCCTCTGTGAATGAAGATCGTGTAATGTTGCTTTGCTCCTGCAACTCCAAGTCTCCAGTATCGCACTTGGTGTCTCCTGGGAGTTCTGCTCTCAAATTGTCTGTAGTGGAATGTCGAATGAGAGTCTGACAGGTAATGAAAAATTGTGAAACCAATAGTTAAATAGAGATTCGGTCGTAGTGGAACAAAATAAAATAAATAGGTTGGTGAGTGACGACTCACTAAAAAATAAAACACCAAAAATTATAAAATTAAAAAGCAATCGGTATGACGGGAAACCGGTGGATGTTTTGGGGGATTGGTGTGTTGATGACTCACCGATAGTTGAAAACAAAATACAAACTCACCGATGAAAGAATTAAATAGTTCCAAATAACATCGGTGTGCCTTGTCAAACCGTTAGTTAAAATAAAACCAAGTATCAGAGCGTGACACACCGATGGAATATAAATAACATCTCACCAATAGTTTAAAAATAGAGACTGAAACCGATGGAAGGATTGGCATGTCGTCACATCGGTGTGACCACCCACCGTTAGTTATAAAGAAAATTTTGGTGTGTTAAAAGATCGGTGTGGCAACAGCATCGGTGTGAAACTCACCGATAGTACAAAATTTAAAAATGATAACAATAAATATTAATTTTCAACAAAAACTAGAATGAATAAAACATTAATTAACTAAATTAAATATCAAGTTAACTTAATTGTTAAAGACTAATTAATTAACTGTAACTAAAATCTAACCAAATTATTTAACAAACTAAAAATAAAATAGACTAATTTTTAACTAGGAAAATAAAAGTTTAAATTAATTTAATTTATGTCTAAACAGATGCAGAACACCTATAATTAATTAACTAGAAACATATAATTAAAATAATTATAATTAACTAGAGTCATTAAACACCAAGTTAATTAGTTAGATGCTAAAATGAAACGTAACATTAAAAACATATTCTTTAATTAAAATTTAAATTAATTTCTTAACTTAGCAGAATAATTGAACAGATTAAAAAGTAATGTTAGTTTATTTAAATAAAACAGAATTAAATGGTAAAGACATAAATTAAAAAGTGGATTAAATAAATGAAAATAAGAAATAATAATTAATTAATTAATAGGCATTTAAAATTATTATCCAGATTAAGATTATTAAACAAAAAAATAATTTAATATATTTAGAATAAATAGATAGACTATAAAAAAGTACTAAAAACACATATTTAATTATAAAAAATTATTAATTAACAAATTTAGTGATAAAATTACAAAAGTGCCAATATTAAAAAAAATTGTCAAAAAGAAGTAATTAAATTGATAAAAATTAAATAAAAGATGTGGAAAAACTATGTGAAAATAGAGCCACATCAAATTCCCCCACACATAAGAATTGTTTGTCCCCAAAAAATCTCATGTTTTATTTTCTTTGAAAAAAGAAGTATGGTACTAATGAATTTGTTCAAAATTTAACATGTCCATCATTCAAAATAGAGGAAAATATATAACAGTAGGCTTTAGGAAAATGAATTGCTCATATGAATCTTGCCTTTAAAAAATACTCAAGAGTAGTTAAGAAAGCTATAAATTATCAAGCAATGAAGATGTCATGCCTCATATTTGATACTACTTAATGACATACTTTAATCCAGGCGTATGTTCTATGTCCAAGAATGTAAAGAGGTAAAATATCAATGGAATTAATACCTTAACCAAGGAATTGTGTACTTTGACTTTTTCACCTAAGTTCCAAAAATAAATAATTTTTTTGTGAATCGCCTCAATGATACAACCTAAATGACTCCCATGTAAACCAATTGACCACTTCTTCATCTAGTGTTCATCATTCCCCTCACCTTAATGAGCTCATTTTTACCCCTAGAAACTTTATTTATTTTTCCCAAGCCTTGTATCATTGTGTTGAGCACTGTGCAAATGCACTTATTCAAATTGAAGAGAGGGCTTATAGTAAACAGAAATGCACACAGAATCTAGGGTCTCAGAGACTCATCGTGGGATCCCAAATTCCCAAATTACTCTAGTTTCAAAAGATTTAAAACAGAATTCATTTACATTGCCTCATTAAAGCAATTAATTTTTATAATTAAAAGATAACAAAGGCCCCTAGAATCAGAGTCAAATTTTTAGATCCAAAGGGTATGATCACAATTACATTAACATGTGACCCAAATCACTTTCAGAAATAATTCCTAAACTGAATTTCCATAAAAAAACTAAGTATGATCACTCAACAATCATCCAAAATCATCAATTTCGTACTCTAAAAATTTCTCAACTACGAGCAAGGAACATCTCCTAAGGCAAGACCCAATTGAGCACAGTGTAAACCCTAAAATTATGCAAGAATTTTTAAAAAAATTATCCATTTTTTACAAGAAATTTGAATTCAAGAAGCCGTGGAATTGATGGGATTTCAATTAAGCACAGTTTAGCACAGTCAAAAATTGACCCCCTCCCCCACACTTAAAACCCAAATTTTTCCCCAAAGTTGACTTCTAAATACAGAGAAGAACAATTAATCAAATATGTTTCAATATATATTTTCAATTAGTATATATATGACATGTATATGGGTCTCATGAAATACAAAAAATTAGATTGTGGCAATAAATAAATAAACCACAGGTTCATTTCCATGTATTTGCATAAACATTTAAGTCCAGTGACACAGATTTTCTATTAAAGTTCAAACAAGACCCGTAACTTGTGGGTTCATGGTGAACTGGGTGTAAGCATTTTAAAATATTGAGTTCAATAATATTTTCCATAGAGCAGAAAAATGAATGCTAGAAAACACCCCATCCTAAAGCAGATTCAACAAACTAGTATAATGTACCCCCACACACTTAATTCCAGGCAGTGGAAATTTTTTTTAACAATAATGAAATTCAATTTTTCAGCAAGGAGGCACATAAAGAATTTTAAATTCAACTCAGTGACATGTTGCAAATTTTTTTTTAATATGAAATTTATGCAGCAGATTTTTAGAAAAAAATTAGGAGAATTTTCTTTTTAAATCAAACAGAAATTTTAGTGATCAGAATTTTATTTAGAAACAACAGGAGCAATTTTTTTTAATGAAATCATAAAGGATCAGAAAGATAAAACCGAATTCAACAATAAGGTACTTCCCCGACTTAATTATTTTCCATTAATCCTTTATTATGGGAATTCCACTCGTTAATTGACGCAACAACATCATCGTAAAAACACAAAACATGAAAACCAAGAACAAATATCTAGCATAGATATATCATCTAGGAGACCACAGAGCAGTACTTTATTTAGTACAAAACTGTACAAAAATTAAAACAACAAAATAGCATGAGTTGACTACCATGAAGCACTGAGTTTAAAGTCTTCAATTAGACTTTATTTAATCACAAATTTTTTATTAAAAACAAAAGAAAAACCATGGGTTGCCTCCCATGCAGTGCTTGGTTTAAAGTCCCCAGCCATAATCACCTAGCAACTAACCATAGTCCCTAGGTGGATGTGGTTTCCTTAATAGGAACCACCACATGTGTTTGGCCCAATTATTTTTTATAGAACAATGAGATTTGTGGGCACCAAAACATAAGCAGACAAAAACTGAATTCTCATAGCCTAAAATAACCCCTAAGTATCACCCATTAAGAGTAGTGGGTATAGTGTTGTCCACTTCCAGAATATGTTCAGAGTTGTCAAGAGTTTAGTTAACATGAAGGGACAACATAGTACTAGGTGCTTCAAAGGGTGTGGAATTATTTTCATGGATTTCTCTCTCAACTTCAACACTCAAGGATTCACATTCCAGGGTACATATACGTGAATACTGAATATTAGGATCAAGAGTAGATTCAATAGAGTTGTAAACAAAATCTTGTACAATGGAACTCAATTATAATTCTCCCTCTAGACTACTATTAGTAACATAAGAAGACTCAGAACCCTTCACAGGTGAGGATGTAAGTGATATGCAAGGAAGAGAATTTATTTTATCACAAATAGATTCAGGTCTAACAATGCTGTAAATCTCTTCCAAAAGATCCTCATCTGTTAACTCACACTGAACATCTACTGATTTTATCAAATCAATTCTGAAATCATCATCTAATGTGTGTTCAACATCTCTTTCAAGTTCAAGCTCAAAAGGATCACATTCTAAAACCATGTTATTTGAGTGTTTCAAAAAAATTAAATCAAGAGGAGTAATGTTCAATCCAGTATCAATAAATTCAGTTTCCAGAATGTTAAAATTAAGACAATTCCCCTCAAGATGAACAACACTGATTTCCATTTCATTTCCCAATGATTCAAAAAAGTGATTACTATGAGAATAGGGAAATGAAAACTCATCAGTTATTTTTTCTTAAAATATCTTTCCTTCATCCTCATCAACCAACAAAATTTCAGAAATTATTGGGTTTATAGTTTCAAAACATGAAAGATAAGTGTTCATTTGTGGATAAAATATTTAAGATTCTATGTCAACCAATTTAATGTTCTCTTCCAAAGTGCTCCCAATTCCATGTTCAGGTTCTGTATTCACAATGTCAGAAAGATTGGGTGAAGAGTTTTTAGCATTCAAACTTTCATTCTCAAGTTTCTCTTCTACCCGAGTAACTTCATTCTCAAAGCTTCTAAAACAGTGATTCATCTCTCATAAAGGGATGATGAAAAGAATTGGGCAATCATTTTCAATCTGTTTTAATTCATTTTAATAATTTTCCAACTCAATAGCATTAAACTTCTTTATTGGATTTTCAATGTTGCGTTTTTTATTTAACGAGTTAGTTATTTGAAGATTCGGTTCAACAGTTTCAGATTTTTCAAAGAGAATGGTTTCTTGCCTAACTTCTGATTCACTATCCTCATCCATTTGATTTTAAAATATTTTATAAGAATTTTCATTTTCATTTTCTTCCAATTATTCTTGTTCTTTAACGCTTTGTTTTGAATCCAAGAGAATGTTTTCTAATCTTTTTAGTCATTGATCTCGCTCTTGAGAATCTCTAAGTTGAATTTCATGGTTTTTAATTAACCAACTATTAATTAATTCTACCCTAGAATCCAGTTTAGAATCAATTAGATCAATTTTAACTAGGGTCTCAGGATTGGGCACAAAATATTCATCATCGTCTATGAATGAAGTCTACTGTGGCTGGTTATAGACACACTTCCAGGCAGTGTGTCCATAACCTCTACAACAAACATAGTAAGGTCCCGGTTGATTCCAGTTCACATTAACATCAGTTTTTAAAAAAATTTAAGATTAAACAACACACTCAAATTCAATAAGAATCTAACATGAAACACAAGTAGCAAATGTTCACAGTAATGTTTTTTACAGATTTTGTATTTTCAGTGTTTTTTTGAAGATTTTTTTAAAAAGTTTTTTATGTTTTTAATGTATTTTAATTTAAACCTTAGATTATCAGTGCGTGCCTTCCCTGGAAATGGCGCCAAATTTTGAAGAGGATGGAGGTTGTCACGGCCCTCAAAATTACATTTATTACTCCTACACAAGCATGGTGGTGTAGGATCGATCCATAGAGAAGGCAGACAAAAATTCTAGGTTTTAGTCATGATAAACTCCACTGTTGTCAGCAGTGAAGCGAGTGCACATTTTTTACTTTTTTTTTTAATTTTTATTTTAATAAAGAAGTATGAAACAAGTTGGAAATTCTGTATCACCTATACAGGAAATGACACAGTAAGAATGAAATAGTGAAAACTAAAAATAACTAAAAAGGAAATAGGAGTGTCAAGGGTAGATCAAAAATTTGCTCGAGATATTTGAACCTTATGGGCTTAAATGAATGATCCCCATTGAATTAAATTCACACCTTAAAAATGAGTTTTTAATCCCTCCTTGCCAGAAGAATTAACACTCTTTATTATAGCTCTTTATGTTCTCCGCTTCAACAACCACATACAAAAATTTGTTTTTAATATGACAACAGAAATCTATCTTGCCAAAAGTTTCTATAGTTTGAATTCGAATGTTTGACGAAATGTCTCGATGATCAATCTCTCCAAAAGATCATCAATTTAGAATTAAGTTCTTAAAGGTGTTAATTTAATTTTTATGTTCAATAACCTGATTCAATCCCACCGAAAGATTCAGATTCTCATTTGAAGAAATTTGTTGAAGATAGAAGTTTCAACCAATAAGTCTCCAAAATCTCGAGAAATAGAAATTAAGCTAAGATCATTAACAAAATATCAGTAGAAAGTATAATGTAAAACATATAAAAAATATAAGAAGATAGATCCTCCCTCTGATAATGAAGATTGTGTACTGCTACTTTGCTTCTGTAACTCCAAGTCTCCAGTATCGCACTTGGTGTCTCCCGGGAGTTCTGCTCTCGAATTGTCTGGCATGGAACGTCGAATGATAGTCCGAAGGGTAATGAAAAATTGTGAAACTGATAGTTAAATGGGAATTTTGTAGAATCATAACAAAATAAAATAAATAGAACAGTGAGTGCCGACTCACTAAAAAATAAAACACTGACAATTATAAAATTAAAAAGAAATCAGTATGACGTGAAACCAGTGGATGTTTTGGGGGATCGGTGTGTCGATGACTCACTGATAGTTGAAAAAAAAATCCGAACTCACCAATGAAAGAATTAAACAGTGCCAAATAACATCAGTGTGCCATGTCAAAACGTTAGTTAAAATAAAACCATGTATATGTGTGTGACACACCGATGGAAAATAAATAATATCTCACTGATAGTATAAAAAGGGATACTGAAACCGATGGAAGGATCAATGTGTTGTAACATAGGAGTGAAGACCCACTGATAGTTATAAATAAAACATCAGTGTGTTAAAAGATCAGTGTGGAAACAACATCAGTGTGTCACTCACCGATAGTACAAAATTTAAAAATGATAACAATAAATATTAATTTACAACAAAAATTAGAATGAATAAAACATTAATTAACTAAATTAAAAATCAAGTTTAGTTAATTGTTAAAGACTAATTAATGGACTGTAACTAAAAACTAACCAAATAATTTCACAAAATAAAAATAAAATTGACTAATTATTAACTAAGAAAATAAAAGTTAAAATTAATTTAATTTATGTCTAAACAGGTGCAGAACACCTTTAATTAATTAATTACAAACTTATAATTAAAATAATTAGAATTAACCAGAGTCATTAAACATCAAAGTTAATTAGTTAGATGATAAAATGAAACATAAAATTAAAAACATATTATTTTATTAAACTTTAACATAATTTCTAAACTTAGCAGAATAATTGAACGGGTTAAAATGTAAAGTTAGTTTATTTAAATAAAACAGAATTAAATGGTGAAGAAATAAATTAAAAACTGGACTAAATAAATGTAAATAAGAAATAATTATTAATTATTAAATAGGAATTTATAATTATTAGTCAGATTAATATTATTAAATAAAAATATAATTTAATATATTTAGAATAAATAGATAGACTATAAAAAAGGTCTAAAACGCATATTTAATTATAAAAAAATGATTAATTAACAAATTTAGTGATAAAATTACAAAAGTGAAAATATTAAATAAAAAGTGTCAAAAATAAGTAATTAAATTGATAAAAATTAAATAAAAGATGTGGCAAAACTATGTGAAAATAGTGCCACATCACCTGCTTCAGCCCTCTGCTGGTGTCTGAACAAGTGACTGATTCCTTTTATTTTTAATTACCATTTACTTTTAATTGTTCGCGTATGGCATAGCAAACCTTGACATCACCTCATGATTTTATAAGTAGGGATGGTACTAAGAAATAAAAAGGAACCCTAACAAGGATATCTGGTGAGGGAGTGATATGGTAATAACCAAGGTAACATAGATCACACGAAACACTAATTTAAGAGTATCTGAGTCTAGATAACGGGTATGAGTATAATCCAAGGAGCATAATCCATGGAATTTCATAAAAGTCACCTACCTAGTCCAAGATGATCAACCAAGGTAAAGAAGGGATAAGAAAAGATAGGTCCCTATGGGCATTCACCATAGAACCTACTTGTCAATGCAAGATCCAAGAAGTGTATCTGAGCTATCCTGTAATAATTTAAGTGACCCTACAATATTATACTGGGAATCCAAGGAGTATACAAGAACCCTAGTCTAAGTGGGTATTAACCTAAGAAAACCACATCCTTGACTAAAAATGTGGTTCCCAAGTCCCAAGGTATTTTCCTATCATAATCCAAGGTAAGATCAAGTCATTCCATTCATATTTGATATTGCAATCATCTAATAAATTATTTGGTCCAAGACTTGTCTTCCATTAGTTTGGATAGTCCATGTAGCATTGCATCCTTTTTATAATTCTTAATTTAGCGCTAAGGAATATTCAATTATAATGGTTCACTCTACTACATTCCATCAATATGGAAATGGGTGCTACAAAAATGTAACCTTTATTCAATATCATTTTTTAAGTCCATGTTATATACTTATTATACATTCCATTTAACATTTCACATTTAATAATCAATTTGAAGAAAATACCTTAGACAGGTCAAGTGGTGAGAATACATGGTACATTCCATTATGAAATTATCATTAATAACAATCCATTTATTGTAGGAAGACTTTATATTAGTAAGTTCATGCAATGGAACACCCGAATGGTGGCTCAAACGTGCCGAATCACTAAAACCAAAATATGGAATAACCTCCAACATGGGGAAGATTGAGTTGTGGGTGTACCCACTAACAAATAATTACATAATTGGAATGATAATAACCATAAAATTATAACAAGAATAATAATGGAATGTAAATTTATGAAATGGATTCCCATAATGTGGGCATGCCCGAAACGAACATTCCAAAATCAATGAACATTAGGGAGAAGTTATAGACCACCCACCATAAGATTGTATGACTATTCCTCTCTGGTATAAGCCCTTGATTTTCCTCAGATCTGAGTATATATTTGAATATCTGGGAACCACTCAGATGATGATATCTTAGTGGAGGGAAAAAGAGAATAAGAACACCTAAAGAGGACTCAAGTACTTACTGTTGTGCATCCAACATGATGAATGAAAGCTCGATAAAATGTCGGTTGTTGGAGATCCCCTGATCCCACGATTTGGCCTTCTAAAAGCTCAAAAATGAAAGATACAATGTGTAATCCCACTGATTCTAAAATTAGGATGAAGGAGGAGGATAAATTGATCATTAAGTGAAAAACTAGAAATATACCCAATGTTTTATTTTGTGCACGGTTTGTCTGCAATGTTTGTCAAACTGTGCAAAAACTGTGTTAGATGGTTCTACCCAAAATCACATCCTCCCTATGTTTTGATCAAACCATGCTCAAACCATGAATGTGTACTAGAAGATAAAGGGGCCTTGGCACAGTTAGCCCGCACGGCCAAGAACCAACCATATGAGGTGGCTCTGTCTGAAAAAACAAAATATTCACTATTTTCTCAAAACCATGCGCCATGACAGTATTCCCCAAAGGATGGGTTCTATGCTCCGAAAAAGCACCATAAACCCTCAAAACCTTTACTGACTCATTAAGCGTCCATATTAGTTCCAAAGTAATGTTTTATTCCAAAAATTAAATGATCCACACCTGATTAAAAAACTAGGTTCTTGCATGTATGGATAAAGAAAATATATATCTTGTTTTTATAGAATGTATATGTTGGTCGGAGTGGACACTCAATAGGGGGGTGAATTGAGTTCCAACTAAAAATTTCTGTTTAAAAGATATGTATCAAAATCCTACAATTCATAAAACAAGATAAACTGTAGTGAGTTTATAATGATTGTATATGTTCAATTAGTTTGTCCAAGATTGATTATATATCAGTTAACATAATCTAAAGATTAAGTTAGCTTTTGAAACCAAATTAATGGCTCACAATAATTACAAACACTTTCTAGTTTAACTATCAGAGTTACTCTAAAACAGATTTATATTTAAATTACTTTGCAGGGGAATATAAAATATAATTTAAACTTAATTAAGATAAACAACAAGTTTAACCAAGAGGTTCAGTTTCATGATGAGACTTGGTCATCTCAAACAGTTTATATAAATGTTGATCCACACCATGGATTGGGGTAAATAACAATACAAAGACTGTCCAGGTACTTAGACCTCTACCAATGTTCTACGTTAAAAAAAACGATAGCACACAGGCTATCCAGGTCACACTTGACCTCTACCAAATTTCACGGTGGGAATAAAGAAATGGTTTAGAAAGATTAAGTGAGGATATTAGATATCCTCCAGTTATGCTCAGGATTCAGTGTGTAAATACAGAACACGCACTGCTCAAAATGTAAATAAATGAAACATAATAGAGATAAACAAATACAGATGAGTTTAAAATGCTCTATGTTTTTTGAGTGAAGCTCTGGACTCCTTGGATGGATGAAGATAAAGCATTAAGTCCTTCTATGGTTTTTTTCCTGAAAAACAGAGTGTCGCTTTTTTATTTGAATTCTAGGTCCAAGTTGATCAGTTTGATCAGATTGAGTTTAAGTGAAATTGTTGAAGATCTTTACTCCATGAATGTTCAGGTTCTATGGATTCAGAATGTATTCTTCCTTCTTCTTCTATGCATGTAAGTCTTTGTATATCTTCAGGAGATTGTTTCGTATATGCATGGAATGACTGATCGATTGATTCACACTTTAGTACTTAAAGGTTCCCTTATATATATCTTCTGCTCCAATAATAAGAATGATTACCTTTTTACAGGTATGAGGTACGGTTCCTGACATGCCAACAACTATCATTAATTAATAGCAGAAGCATTAAAAACAAAAAATATGACCATTTCTAAAAAAACAGTAATAGAGATTAGAGAAATAGTGACTAGTTTCCATCGGTAGCTCTTAGTAACATTGACCTTATAGAAGTGAACGTGTAAAAGTAGGTCTTCCATCAGTAACTGTTAGTCTCTGTAATGGTAGCTCGCTTGAATCGGTAGCTCCTTCTATCTGTATCTCCTTCTGTCAGCAGCTCCTTCAAAATCAGTGACCCATACTGGTGACATTCTTGTATCGGTAGACTTTTTAGCAGTACCCGTCTGTCTGTATTAGTAGACTTGTATCGGTAGATTTCTGTCGGTATCTGTCTGTATCAGTGGACTTTGTCTGTCTGTATCGGTGGCTTTGTATTTTTATCGATGGACTTCACATCGGTAGTTGTCTGTCTGTCTGTTTGTATTGGTAGCTTGTATTGTTAACTATGTACTAGTGACCTTGTGTCACAAGAATCATTGTCTGTTAGTGACCTTAACTTATCGGTAGAAAATGTACCGGTAGGTCTATATCAGTGACTCAACACTTAATACTTATCTGTTCTATGCAAATCACATTCAGATTGAGTTAGTAACATTTCAAAACAAGTATAAAAATATATTACCAATGATTAATAAATTCCAATGATCATTTTGATATTTTATCAACTTAATAATATTATTTCATATATTGAAAGGCTAATTAATATAAAGATAAACATTATTTGGGATTATCAAAGCATATTGAAACATAATTGAGATTATCAAAACAGGTGAGGTCAATAGTATACATATTTTAAGATATTCTTGTAAGTCCAGAATATTATTCTAACACAATGTTCTTCTTATGTCAAAAAGAAAATGTTCATATAAATATTTCATTATGACTATACTAAACTAGTAAAGGATTGAAATTCCAGTTCAATAATAAATGGAAGTATAAAATATATGATTAATTTTTACATTTATCTTATAACTAAATATTTAAGTATATTTACCATGATATGGATTTAACATATTAAAAAATAATATACTGGAATATCATTCAATCATTACAACATTGAAATTTTATTCCCAAATAAGGAATAAATATATGGATCTTTATAATGTAATGAAGGATTACCATTATTAATTTTAAATGTCTTTTTTATTAAGTCTTCTCTTGGACCCATACTATTAATAGAAAAACTATATATGAATATATAATGGATATTTGGTAAACCTATAAATTAATTATTATATTCATTATTTGGAGTATAGGGGGGGATGATTAATAAACCACTTACTGAATAGAATCCACTTTAAAATGAAATATTAATTTTTTTTTATTTTGTAATTATAGACATGAAATTTTCAATTGAAAATAAATCAATTGATTAACATGAAATATCATAATAAATAATTTATAAGAAACAAAATTTGATATAAATAGATTTTTTAAAAACCTTAGACAAGACTATGGTGTTTAAAACATGATATTATAATCATATTTTGTTAAATACAATCCAAATAAAGGGGTTTAGTGGATAAGAAAGTAATCAACATATAATGAGATTGATGTTGGGACCTATCAAAGAATATAATAACTTTTCTGAATGTTTTATTTCATTGGATAGGTTTATTGGATATAGAATGAATGAGAGAGAGGATACAATAGTGAATTAAGATAGAAAACTCATTGATATGAACAAATGGGTGATTATTTTAAATAAAAATTAAAAATCATATTTTCATTATAATGAAAAATTATTTTTATGGTCTCATAGATTCATTATAATAGTTCTAGCTATGTTATTTTACTATAAGGAATGCCTCTTCTATCCTCAACAGAATTATTCTAGATTTATACTTGAAAATCCGATGGGATTTCTATTTCTTGTAAGAACTCAGATAATCATGTTCATTTTACCGAAATTGTATTTAAACGCTATTTACATACATGGTACCTATAAAAAATTATAATTAAATATATAATTTATAAAAAAATCCCATTTTATGTAGATAACAAAAATTTCTGGGTCAAGAACTTTACACTTTGTTCCATTGGATGATCTATCATATAGTTAGAAGGATATATGTTACTCTAATAATTCGGTACATATTCCATTCAAGACATTGGGTTAAACATGAATGGAAAAAATTATTTGATAAGATATTTTGTGGAATTTAGTTAAAAAATCCATATAATATATTAGGAAAAATGTTCATACTAAAGTATATATAATTCAAATGTGATATGATTCAAATAAATATTGATAATTCATTATGAAAGATTAATACAATGATTAAATGAGATATTTTTTAATGAAATTTTAAATCTACCATTATTAGGGATTTTTTAAAATAAAATGTCTTCATAATTTTATAGTGACTATATTTTTAAATATCATTTTTGAAATTTTATAAACCCTAATAGTAATCTTAAAAAAATTACAGTTAAAATGAGACCTGATAATTATTAATTCTAAATTTTAGAATTATAAATGTTATATAAATTAATAATAGATGATACACAATTTTATTTTATATGAATTTGAGATAATTCAATTGAATGTTTAAAATTATTACATGTTATAGAAAAAGATTCATGTAAATATTAATAATTAATTTTAAAATAAAGTAATAATGATTATTATCAGTATAATATGGTATATTCATGTAATAGTTCCAAATATAAATGACTTAATGGTAAACAATTTTCAAATATTCATTATTAATAAGAATATAAATAAAATTTTTAGAATGAAATCTCAATTTTGGGTAGATATATATTGATATTTTTTTATAATATGTGATGGAAAAGTTTCAACAAGATGAATTAGGACATTAAATATATTCCCAATATCCTCACATATTTGAGGATATATATTTTTAATATGTAACATGTGATATACAGATAAATAAACAAGGTAACTTATATGTTAATATATTTATTGTTATTTTTTTCTAGGTTTTTAAAAAGACAATAAGAAAACATGAATCATTGAAGGGAAATGTGGGATTCATTGTCAAAACCAGGAAAATTAAACCAATATATCATATTTGTGAAATGTTTAAGATATATTCATATCAGATATATATGATTTATTCATGGATTCAAAAGGTGGTTGAATAAACTACTTTTCTTATATAGGTGTCTCTATAATTTTTCCAACATTTGGTACATAGTACTCTAATCTGTGAAATATTCTATGAGGATAGTTTTTTAAAATTTACATTTTCCCCTATATAATAATATCCCCATTGTCCCCAATATTTCAATCATCCTTAGTATGAACTCCCTACCCCCGAAACTCCCCATTTTTAATTTTTCACTTCTTGTTTGCACATTGAATTTTAGTGGATTATAAAAATTTAATTTCATTATCTCCATTTATTTTCAATCATCCACTTCATTTATTCTATTGTAATTATATATTATCTCATTCGTTGACCATAACTAGCTATGGTGTTCACATAAAAAATGTGGGATGTTCTAACCACATCTTTTAATGGTTTGTGATTGTACCCTTTTCTCTAATTTTCATTTATTATTATTTATGTAATTTATTTCAAACAATTAGAGAAGTTGTTTCTCTATAGATTTTTATAACATTACAAACATCATGTTATTCATATTGTATGTTATTTAATTATAATTTAAAACCAATATTTATATCCTTTGATAAAAGTTTAATGCATTTCATGTGTGTTTTCAATGATTGTTGTATATAATATTAATGTTTGGTGACCCTATTGGGTTTTCTTCAAAGATAGTTTCTTTTCCTTTTCGGTGTTTTTAAAAATTGAAAAACGTTTTATTTTTATAAAATAGTTTAACAACTATTTTTTAGATTATAATATCTATTTTTGTTGAGTTTAGTGATTTTTATTTACAAAATTATTTTTTTGAGTATATTTATACTAGCTTTATAGAAATTTTTAATGAAATCTACTTTTCCTTTTCATTATTTAAATTTATATCGAGGGAAATCATGTTTTTATAAATTAATAATTTATAAGTTAGTTTAAATGGGAACTTTTGGTAATATGTGAGTAACGAATGTTGAGTGCTACATAAGCTATGATCACAAATTGGATCATTATATTATTCATTATTTCTCTCTCACTATGTGGTTTTCATTTATTAAATCTATGAGGGTATATATGGTTATGCTCCATCATATTACAATATAAGATTTAATGTGGATCTGTTATTGATTTTAAATGTTATACAATTATCCTCAGTGTTTACATTTTTAGTTTTTATTTCATTATATGTGTTATATTATATTTGAAGATATATTTTTGGTCTTTAACTAGATTATTACAATACATTATGAAGACGATTAGGTTGATTCTTATATATATATATTCTCTTAAATAATGGATTAATTTTCTAATTCAAAAATGGAATAAATATTAATTAGTATTAAAAAAATAAGAAAAATAATATTTTTATACTATAATTAAATTATTCATCTACAATATCCATTGTAAATAAAATCACTTAGAAACATAATTTCATCCCAATGAAAAATTTACCACACATTATAGAGAAACACAGACACCATTTGTATAAATTCATTATTTTATGTGGTACATGAAATGATAATTGAGACAAATATTTTACTTTCATAAAAGGATGAATTCTTCATCTATTTATTAATTTGATAACTGAATAGTCAGTTCATTCCATTACTTGGTTACATTTATTGTGATTAGAGATATTTTGTTGACATTAATATTTTTCATTTATTTATAAAATTATCCATACATTCATTTTCGTTTATTATGGGATGTATGTAACTCATTTTACTATTATATATAGGTTAATCATTAGTTCTAATATTTTATTAAAATAATAGAGTCCATATATAAATGGATATATGATTTAAAACTATGTAGTCACATGGTTTGTTTATTCATCCTATGGATACCACGTATAAGAATCTTATTTTGGATCAATTTGTTTTATTAAATACTTGTATTTACTCAAAATTATAATTCATAAGGCTATTGGGGGTTGTCACTACAATATGGTGATCAATAATTTCTCTTATGCACATGGATGATATGGGTTCAGTGATATGGGATGTTAACTAGTTCTAGGTTGTTATAAAATTTTATTAGAACCATTTAATTTTAAAGGGTGTAATGGAAGATATGAAATCACACTATTGAATTGTATGATTTAGGTACATGGAATTGTTTATCGAACTATTTGACTTGTTTATCCTTTATTTCAATCAAGAATTAGGAATTATCCCATGAATTTGAGATATTATTTACATGATTATGTGATATATTGATATCATTTACCACTATAATTTGAATTATTAAAATAAATTCGGTTATTTTATAGAATTCCACGGTTGGGTGTAATGTTTTCTGAAAATCAATTGAACAACTTTTCTATTCTGGGTTTGAAAAATCCTAGTCAGATATAGAAATGGAAATGTTACTATATTTAAAGGTTCTATAAAAATGCATTATATATAGATCTCTATTTAGTGGAATGATTTTATTTTGTTTTCTACAAATTCATGAAATTTGAGACACATGTATTATTACTATTATTTTATAATGAATTTATTTATTGAATTAAATTTTATTTAGGATATATTATGTTGAGTAACATGTTTTCAAAATTTTGTAGTTATATTTTAATATGATATGTTTAAAAGTGATGATCTATTTAATTAAAGATACATATTTATAGATAAATTTCCATGACACACTAATTTGTTGGATATCATCATTGTCAAGTCATTAGTGTTTTCTATTTAATTACTGGATCATGAAGGTGTTTGAGAATAAGATCAGATGGTGGATCACTCCCTAGTATTAACTAATTAGAATCCTTCTTCATTCCTTAGCGACCATTTATATGAATAACACAAAAGGTGAATGGAAAAAAAGAATATATTTTTGGTTTTCAAAGATTAACAGAAAATATGTTTTCATATGTAACAAATTTATACTACAATCCCATAGTTTAAAAATGTTTTAACAGATTATATGTTCCATGAAAGGTGATGATGATACGTTTTTCTATGATCAAATTTTATTTTAAAAATTAATTATACCCATATATCCTGAATATAACAATTTCTATGGAGTCAAAGAATCTAGATATATGTTATTGATTTTTAACATTGTATACCACTCTGTAGGGTTAGTTTGATTACTTTTCTTTTTATGTAATCGATAATTACTACATCATGCCTTAATAATTAAATACATGGAAGGATCCTATGTTTGGATTAATTATTTCTCCATTTTCCAAGTGATATATATTGATATGTTCAATAAGGATGTAACTGATGAGACTTATATAGAATGAAAAAATAGGTATTGGCGGTGCCTCCAACACAATTACATTATACTAGAGTTTACTTTCATGAAATATGTGCATTCATGGTGAATCCAACAGAGATGATAAAAGGATTTATCAATGATTTACTCCCCTCTCATAATATATTACATCAGGGATTACCACTATTTTATAAATAAATATTTGAGAACTATATTTAATAATCCTATCAACTAAGATGATTTGTGGAAATTTCATAAGTTTGGGCTATTAGGACATCATCAATAATTCTTTTTAAAACCAAGATCATGGTTAAAGTGATCAATCATCTTTTACTACCTAATCTATATTGTAGTTTCATATATAAATAGAATTAAATAACATTCTAATATATTAATGGAATATTTTTAGAGGTATAAATAATCATACCCCACATGAAAATTATACAATATACATGAATTAATGTAGCACTATATTGAAAAACATTCATAGTATAAAGAGAAGAGCGGAAAGTGTATACTATAATTAATTCAGTTATTACTTAATCTATGATGATAGATTATTTTTAAGTGTTGATTCATATTCCCTCATGTCATATAAGGTGATTAAAGCATTGGTATAGAATTTTGAGTTGAGTGATAATGTGTTAGATCATTCTAATCATTTAGTGAATATGAAGGAACAAAGAATCTATTTACCATCATTTAATGTTAATGTTTCCAACGTTGATATCATGAGTGATTTTGATATTTTTGACATTGATATATTCAGTCTCACATTTTACAATGATTATAATATTATATCCAATTAGAATATCCATTCTGATCATCATTAGGTTCTGTTCCATTCATGAAATTGAATAACTCATGTTTATCGTGGTGGGAGAGAATTTCTTACCATTATTATAATTGGGTTTATATCTTTTCATATATCCCAATTGATCTGTATGTTGTTGAATAATTTTTTCATGATCAACTAACTATAATGATAGATAAGTATCATGTTTTCTTTATTTATTATTTACCAAGATTCCATTAGATAAAAAGATATTTAATAATCCATAAATTAAATTTCCACCTTAGTGTCCTCAATTCATTATAATATCATCTTTACCAAATAGAGATAATATAACTACATATTATAGTTTAATCCCTTGAGTGAAATGGTCTAATTCGTTCCAACATATCGTTATATGTGTCCACATTTATCATCTAGAAAACGTACACCGACATAATTAAATTTTAATTTCTCATTATATTCCCTACCATATGACATCTAGAAATAAGTACCCATTACCTCTGATTGATGATCTATTTGATTTAAGAAATAGGTTTATATTTTTTTATAAAATATTAGATATGCACAAACAACCATTATTTGTGACAATGTGAGGATGGAATTCCTAATAAAACTTATGAATGATGGAAAAATTGATATAAAAACCTATTTATTCTATTTGGTCATTTAATAGAATATATATAATTTAAGTCATTGATTTACTATTTAATATATAATTATTTAAATTATTTTTTTACTGTATTTTTACCTGATATATATATATACTCTATGAAAATGGTGTATCATTTTTATCACTACACCATATTTCTATGGGTATTGTGGGAACATAGCATTATTTAATCGCTATTTATTTAAATATTATAGATTATAAATGTGAATTTTGAATGAAATGTAAAATGAGAGAGAGTAATGTTTTCCCCCAAAGATGTTCCAAGTGTTGAATTCTTTGGGGAGACCCAAGAGTGAGTTTTCTATTAGAAACTATTATGTAATATCTTGTAATTAACTATGACATTATTTTATCGTCTCCATGCTGGAATCATTTATCATGACCATGACCAAAATGTTTGAGAAGTTGAAATTTAATAATAAATTTTATGACCCTACTTATTAGTTGAAATCAAGGTTGAGATATAAACATATAATAGTACTTATAATGATGCATGAAGGATATGTAGTACTTATGGATTATTCATGAATTATTATGTCATGTTACTGATTTAATGAGATCGTGTTTTGGCATGAAGTAATTTTTAGTATTGAAATGTTGACAGATTTTTCCAACATTGGCCTATAATTGGATTCCATGTCTACTTCACTAAAAAAGTGATCCATTATAACTTCATAACCAAATTTAATAGTATATAATTATAATAATAATAGGGTTTTTTTTCCATATAGAATGATATATTTTGCTAGTTTATATTAGGGGTGTATTATTACACAATATTTAAATTTCATTTGAATTAAAACATAGGAATAATGATTATCTTTGCCGATGCACTATAAGGAAAATATTAATTTTGTCCATGGAATAATACAAGGTGGAACAATATTTTATGATCTTTCTGGAAGAAATAAACAAATATGTGAAAGAGTATGATGGCTAGGTATTGTTCCTTAGTGTCCTGGTTTGACCATTCTTGTTTTATATAATTTGTAAAGAGTAAGAATATTATTAGTATTAGAGACTTTTTATTGAATTATATTTTATAGTGTGACATGAAGTAAAAGTACATAGTCTCTATATTATTTTATTAATTCATGAATAGGTCGATGGTTCATTTACCATAGAGTTATGATGTTTTGAAATAGAAAATCCATTATATCTAATCTAGCTACACAATGATACCATAAAATTCCATGGACTCAATTCATGATATTAAAGGCCATGGATGAACTGAGTGATTGTTGTGTTCCGGACATGTTTCTTAACATATCCAATGGTGGAATCCATGAATGAAAATCATATAGGATTTTTGTATACATATTCAATTAAAATATAATAATATATTTTTATATAATTTGATATTGATATTGGATTTGGAGGACCTCTTAGTAGGCAGTATTATATAGAGATAATTATATATTGGATTATTATATCATACCACAAACATTATTTGTTGTATTCTACTTATAAATATACAAGTATCTATGTTATTGTTACATTGTTTTTATGATTATAATATATTAATAGAAAATAATAATCTAGATATATTATATCATTATTATATTAGATTCCTAAAAGATCAAAATAAAAGGAAATTAAATAATAAATATCTCCAATTCAATAATGTTTTCCTAAAACCCTTTTCACTTTTATTAATTCACATGATACCCTAGGGACATTCAGAAATAGACATAATGGTAAAATAATATCATTAAAAAAAATAAAAGTATAAAACATATGTACTAAAAGGTAAAAATTAAAATCACAAAACTGGACTGTTATAAATAATATAGAAAATCCATTTTTCCCTTAGAAGACATTGATATATTCTAGGGAATATTTTCAAATCCAATCACTGATATTGTTCGAGATTCTTAGGATTGGTGAACCAAAAATAAATAATATAAATATATTAAAAATATTTTATACCATTCAAATGCATCATTTCAGAAATAATGGTTCATTTCCTAAAAAGGGTCTTGATTAAAAACTCTAAAACCATGGTTGAGTGTGGATCCCAAAATTTACCATAGGATTGACCAAATGTTATTCATTTCCATACATTATGATATTCCCTAGATAAGAAGGTATGTTATGTTGAATAATTAATTTATATACAAAAATTAATTAATTTGACTGGAAATTAAATTTTTTATTAGAAAAAACTTTTATTGGAATGTGAGAAACTACAATGGTTCAATAAGGAAAAAAACCCACAAATAAATTTCAAAAAGATATTGAAAAATAACTTAATCCTATTATATGTTTCCTCCCTAAAGATATTTCAATAAATAAAGTGCACTTATAGATCTTGGTTTTCGAGGAATTAGTCTTCAATGTGATTCGGAAACATTTCCCATGTTTGAGAGTAATGTTCCTTACATAGCTTTCCTTCATTAAAATCCATTATCATAATAAGGTCTTACTTGTAGATCCATTCATTTTGATCACTATTGAAATCCATAAAAAGTGGCCTTCCAATTATATTATCTGATTCTTTTTATGTACCATTGATATAATGAAGCTCCGCCACCATTTCATATTTGCAGTGGAAAAGAAATTACAATGATTTCTGGTTAACTATTTTTTCCAGACCAGGATTTTCCTCCCCATCCTGGAAAAAATCGGCCATCAATTATTTAAGATTCCCCTGTAAGTTAACACTGGATACAGGCTTGCATTCCATCTCATTGGATTTAATCTTTTGACATTACTTGGTTTCCATTGGATTTGGGAGATAAGTGTAATCCTTACACCCTTTCTTTTACTCACAATTCATAAGACTTCAGTCTCTATCTCACCTGATAATTTAGTGTCACCATTGTTATTTTGATCATGGGTCCAAAACTATAGACATGAAAAGCGATTACTAATCTGGATGTTCTCATGGATGAGTCTTTGAACTACATCCTCATGTCCCACCATCCCATATGCTGGACCATTCTTAGGGACATTCCAAAATCCACCCGTAGTTGTATTCATAGTATCCTACCTGCTAACACCTTGGGGACCCTTAAAAGGAGGGTTTGAGACACTAGTAGGGATCTCCACCACCAAGATCAATTGTACCGGTGTAATTTTCACAGAAGGATGAGGGTCACCCAACACCTTCCTGATTTGGCCGTAGACAGTATCCTTTTTTGGACCCATGACACTGTTACAATCCCCTGAATGCACGACCTCAGCATTTTAGACATTAGATGGTCACACATCCTCTACACGCCCCTATTTACCTAAAAACGTTGGTTGTGGAGATTGAGGGGTTCCCATATCTTTCTGAAATCTTTTGAAAAAAAAAACAGTCACTAGAGGATTCACACCCTGTAATATACACTACATACTCATAGACATTTGTTCTGATAGCCCTCCACGCCCCAAAACTATAGATCCTTAGCACATTCCTTACTCATCTACATTGTAGATGGAAACCCTCATTGATAGTTAGCCATAAAGTTTTGCTGGAGCTTATATATATAACTGAACATAGTCCAATATTCATAGACCACAGACTACTTTCACCTATACTCCTAAACGACTATAATCCAAACATAATCAAAGTTCACTCTAGACACATCCATTTCCTCACATACATGTAGGTTAATAGGATGACAGATAGAAAAAGTGTAGTTATCCAAGAAAAAATATCTATCAACATGATTACCATGAATTATAATAATCGATGGGTTTTGAAAGGGTAAATGTTGGTTGGGGAAACACACCCAATCCACCATTATAGGAGAACACCGTTTCATATGGAAGTATAATGACTATCTATATAGGTATAACCAATATTCGTTAAAGCTATGGGAGGAGCTTGATCAGGTTCTTATTAGATCCTCCTCTGATGACAAGAATAACATTATATTTTGAATGTCTAGAGGACCCATTGTCACCCTCTCCTGCAAATTCCTAGATCTGAAGACCTACCTATCAACCAAAACAACCAATGTTCATCTCTACTTAAATTGAGAAATCAAGGTAATCTTTTGGAGTGATGAGTTTTTAGTAAACTCCATGATTGAAATTGAGATTTTAGGGAATCCATCTATTATATCTAGTACTTTCGTGCACATTGACATTTGGGTAAGTGGAGGAAGAATATCATGGTTTGAAAAGGGATGCAAATAAGATCCATCACTCTTATTTGACATCGGAGGTCCCTCCCCCACCGGTGGGAGAGGGACCAACATAGTGTCCACCACCATTATGAAGTGGGAGAGAGCATCATGGATTCCCCTGAAAAAAAACCCTTCCTTATTTAATTTAATGTATTAAATAATTTCCCTTCATAAGTAGTTTCCTTTGATAAATCACAAAATTTTTCATTAAAACACTTGTATCAATGAAAATATTTTTTAGCATTCTTCATTTATGGATCAAGATTGCATACTCATCGGTGAATGCTTCAAGGTGGATTGATATACACCCCAAGCATTAGATCTTCATATTCACAGTCGAACACATTTTTTGAAAGTGAGTTTTGCAATCTTGTGGAAGTCATGTTCTTTTATTCATCCATTTTTAATTAATCAATCATGGTGTAATTTATATTTTCTTATTTCTATAAATTGAAAATTTTCTCATAATTTTTTTTAAAATAATATGAATTTTTTAAATTATATTATTCTATTTATTGCATGTTTCTCACTCTGGATATCCCCTATCTATGATTTTATGTCAAGAATAAATTATTAACAATTACTGATCCTTTTTTCTTACATCTTTTCACCAGATATTCTTCATGTTAATTTTTTTGGCCTATGGGGCCATGGTTCGGCTTTTTTGGTGTGTATGAGGAATATAAAACCCTTATATTCATGGTTATTGTGTTCATGAAAATAATATCATTGTTATTATGATGGATATGTATGTATATTTAGTGTTACATTATTTATTTGGGGTCCTATGTGGATACATGAGATGGAAGGAGATGTTATCACCTTATATGGGAAATTCAAATTCCTAATTGTGGGAATTGGATCCCCAAAATCAATGTTTAGTGACACTTTCTATGTTTTTGGTGGGTTTAAGTGGTCAAACATGTTGGATCATTAATTAAAATTTTAGATATGTGGCCCATGTGGTTGATTTTTTTTAAATAAAAAACATAACATCTACTAGGATGAAAATACACCATGTAGTACCCAGGTTTTTGTGGAAATATTTTTAGAGTAAAATATATATCACACACCATGTTGGACCCCCATCCCCACACACACAACATGTGACCCAGTGCTGGTGGCCTGACGTTAACTATAGTTTTACATGAGAAATTAAACATTTAGAGGCAAGAACATGAATTGACTACACATTCTTAGACATGGACATTTACCTAGACTGAGATATGTCCTGGTACATTGAGAGGTACACATTCATTATCTAAAGGAAACATGGGAATACATGGGGACATGGGTAGGACCTGGGTAGCTGATACACATCATGTAATACGCTTACATGTCATGTATGATGACATGATCTTATAACTAGGTGCTGGCGAGGATTCATATTGGAAGACCAATGGGGACACAAAACAAGTGGTCCTATTACACACAATGTAAACCATTTTGTAACATCTACCTCTCATATTAGCTTTATATTGTTTTCTAAATTTGTTTTAGAGTAGTCTATCCTAACTTATTCACACATTGAATGTGATGGTGGACTCCATGTAGGATTCTATGATACGATGTCAGATTTTAGGAATTTGATTCTTACCCACGGGGTAACTCGATCATGGTATTGACCATGTATCATAATTAGAGAGATGTTGGGGTTTCCAATTCCCTTTTCATCCAATAGAGTAGGTTTCCTATACTACTATACCTATTATATTTAACATCTTGATGAACTAGGTTGTGGGTCCTATATCTATTGAGTGGAACTCCTACATATAATAGACATGGGAATGTGCCCCTTATCTACTGAGTGGAACCCTTGATAGACTAGGGAATGAGTCTTCTATTTACTGATTTGAACCCCCTTTGTGGACTATGGAATGGGTCTTCCATATACTAATTTTCACCCCATTGATAGAGTGGGGTGTCAGTCCTATTTATGCTGAGTGGGAAAAACCTAAATAACATGGATTTGGGTCATATAACTATTGTATAGATCCTCTCGAATTGACATTTGTGTGGGTCCTCTATATACTAAGTGGAACCCCTAATGGACTAGGGTGTGGGTCCTCTATATACTGAGTGGAAACCTGATGATTGAATAAGGAGTGGTTTCTCTAACATTATTTTGTATCCCCCTTATGTAAAATGGATTTATTCCTCTATCTAACAATTGAGTGGAGACCCATTACTATACTAATGTTTGGGTCCTCTATATTGAAGTTGTTCCCCTTCCACAGTTCAGATCAGTGGCATGGTGTGATTATTGCTCATAGTTACTTCTTCGAAGACACACATGAGATATTGTGCATCGATGAAGGCCCTATGGAATGTCAAGATGAATTGTCATCCTATGATGGGTTTTGAGATAGAGATACCATTTAACATTCATATGTTATTCATATATGAGTATATATAACTTCATTATTGTGTATCATTTACATCTAGATTTTGGTTGATGTATCTAGTTCTATCTTGTCTCTTATTTCTATAACATCAGTTTCATGGGTGTCCAACTAGGTATATGTATACTCACCCCATTATGGGAATTTCTCAACAATTTCATGTCTAATAATGATGATGTATTGATGAGTAGTGATTTCAAGTGAGCATATTAATACTCTTGTGCATAGACCATGTATGGGGGTCGTGATTGGAGATCTTGATCCATGATCTCTCAAAATTTGTTTTTCATATTTTATCAATATCAGAATTTTTTTTCATGGGTGTGTATTTTGGATCATTTCAATTTAGTTTACTTTTTCAAAAACTTTTATTCTATATATCTTATTACATGTATTTTTTTACACATGTTGTTATATTAATTTTTCATTATTCCTATGCAGTTTTACATGGATATGTTTGGTTGAGTTTATATAGGTACATTAGGAATATATATACCATTATAGTTATGCCTCCATGGTTATTTCCTCATTCCCATGGGCTATGGATATTGGATTGGGGTAGTTTTTGGCTAGCCTTATACTGGAAAAGCAGGCCTTAGTGGGTCAGGTTGTGGTAAATTTATATGAAATGTACTTCAACATCGAGATTCTATTTGGACAATATTAAAATTATGGGGGTTAGTGAGGAATTTAGGGAAATGAAATCAATGTTTCTCAAGTGATTATTTTAGGTATGGGAACCCATTTTTTTGGCCGACATATCCATTGATCAGGACTCCGACTATCTTCTTTTTGAATTTGAAAACCATGAAATTAGATGCATGGGGCATTAGTATATGCATCATATAGGATTCATTCCTAATAATTTTTTTTTCATGCATCATATCCATATTTATATATATATATAATATTCAAATATAACTATGATATGTCATCATTTCTTTCATGATTCCTCTATAAAGATAGACAAATAGGTTACAGATTCAAGATCATAATAGCGATTTGATGAGTTATAGGGCCTCAGTTGTGGGGCATCTCACGATATTATTCCAACTAAAATGTAGGGGTATAACCCATTTATATTGAATATAAAATTATACATTTATATTAGTATAATAATGTCTGTTGTCTTAGAGAACTCCATGAGTTCTATAACTATAGAACTTTGAGGATCCACAGTGAGCCAGATCCTTATGCAGTGGAGGATTTTCCCGAGTCAGTGATCTGAGCTTTCGAACATGTGATGATCACAACTGATCAAATGGATGTGTTGACTACCAGTCATTTACATATAGTATTAGTGTGTTGGTGGTTTCTAGTCACAATGACACATAATGATTCAATAATAACAGTTCTACTTCCAGAAATTATTTCATGAAGAGTACTTCCACTTGTTCTTATGAAAAAATCATATTCAAAAACATTTGGATATGTAATAGGGAAGGATTATTGTTTTTGAGTATTCTTGAATGTTTATTGATCTTACAAGAAACTCCCAAGAAATTATTTGGGACAGTTACTTTAGGGAATAAAATTTCAATAATGGGATATGAATGTATATATGTGCCTAGGTGGTATGACTATTTATTCACATATATAATGGAGTGAAAGAATAAGTGATGGTTATAGAGAGCATACTATATGAGGTATTCTATGATCAATGAGATAGAAACATTCATCACATTGATGAGTTATTTTTAGAATACAGTGGGAACTATTTGATAGGGTATTGGAATAGTATATCCTTTCAAGGAACGAATCAGGCTTGGGGTCTTGTGGTTTAGGGAATAAAAAAGGACCCTAGAATACAGATGAAGGGATATGTTATTCAAGTGATTGGAGAGGTCACAATAAAAAAGATTGACCTACCTAATGTGATGCGGTGGGTAGGCATACATTGGATGGACATCCATGGTAGAGGTAGTTGCATGATAATGGCTCTTGTAGACCTGGATGGGGTAGCCCTTATGGGAGATAGATATGTAAGAGGAGAAATATTTTCTATAGTAGGAGATGATACTCTTGGTTTAAAACATTATGATATACATCAACCACCACCACTAGGAGACCCACACAATGCTCAAGGATTTGGAACTCCAGGACATGGGAAATATAAACTATGCATATTCAATACCCAGTAGCTCATGAGTAGATTAGAGTTATGATCTATGATAATTTTACTCTTGATTTAGTACAACCAGATATTGGGGAAGGTCATTCCTATATAGAATTACTCCCATTATGAGAGATATATCTCACATTAGAGACATTAGGAATGAAAATTCATCATAAGGGTTTTAGAGGGTCCCCTTAATTGATATCATATATATCCCAATAGAGAAATATATAACTTTCTAGAGATATTTTCTTGTGGGACCTCTTTTTATTATAATATCATCATATGATTTCATATTTATTATGTACTATTTTCCCATACTCTGATACCATATTAACATTCACCACAGATGATTCAAATGCATTTATAAATATGGGACATGATTATCCACTGTAGGAAATAAAGATCTCTGGGTGAATAAAGTTAGTTCTTATGAGGAGTATGGTTCACCCCATCACCAATAATTTATTAAATTTACACATTTTCATAATGGGATCTTCATGCGTCCGGTTTACTTCATTTTTAGTGGATTATGTCGAAATATATCCAAATAACATTATGGGAATACCTTTGTTGTGGTAGATATAGTATTCAATAAACATTCCCCCTAAAAGATATATTATATCTTCCATGGTCTATCAGATGGCTACTACCAAGGCCTAAAAGATGAGGAATCCATTGGGGGACATTGGCGATAAAGGTTTTATCAAACCCAATATTTCCCACTTTTCTGGGCTAGCTTTTCTTGAGAAAATGGTGTAGGGGTTCTTGATGCATTGTGTTGTTTATGATCTCATAAATGATTCCAAAATATAGAAAAAGCACCACATTCCATGTATTGATGTCCTCTTTGACCAATTGTGTGGAGAAATATGATTTTTGATGATATTTCTCATGTTCAACTACAACCTGTTTATAGTTTGTGATGTTTATATTTTGAATCTAGAATTCCAATGATGTTATGGTAACTATGAGTTATTAGTTATTCAATCATGTGTGATTAATTCCCCAAAATTTTTTGTATCTTCGATGAATGATATTTTCCATCCATACATGGAATAATTTTTTTGTGGTGTTTAAAGTATAAATACTCATCAAATCTACAATAGAGTAGGAAATTCAAAACACTTATCATTGATTCTACAAATTCTTCTAGTGCACTATATTTATGATAATCACCCCATGTTCATGTTCAAGATCCATGTCATTCCATTTCAATGGAATTAAATTTCATAGAATGGAAACGACATTTACCCAAAGAAGATTTATTTAGTGATTTCATAGATGTAACCCAATAACATTTCACAGGTGAACATTTTTCATGGATTGGAAGGGTACTATAGAAGGACCATTACAGACTTCTGTAAGATTTCATCTCAATTTACCTACCTAAAGTGGAATTGGAATCCATTTACTAGGATCGAGTAGTCCTAAACAACCATTGATATTTGAGTATGGGGATGATGAGTGCTCATATTTTGAAACTACCATATGAGGGAATTAAATATGAAGTGTATTGAGATTTATTTGGAACATCGATTAGTTGTTTGTTGATTGATAGGAAGTATGTTATCACATATGGGCCATGGATGTTGAATCCCAAGGAGTATAACTATCTAACTCCCAACCTAGAGGTAGTAGTGGTATTATTATTTATGAGAATATGGGGGAACTATATTTTGGGAATGTTCTTTTTCCTACCCATGCAAGAAAAGACTTAGGTATGTTTTTAGAAACAGATATTTGAACCTCAGATAGCAGTGATGGTTTGAGATTCTATTGGACTACGACATTGAGATCATATTTACATATTGGAAGGGAAATGTGGTAAGAGATTACCATACCAAGAATTCATTTTATCATTAGGTGGATGAGGGGTTGGAGCAATTTCCCTTCTTGTATCTATCTCTAGAAAAGGAAAGGAGTGAACATTATCATTATTCTATGGTTTTTAATACACCATTTCATAACTATTTTAGGGTGTCTAAGTTAGAAGGCATAAAATGAGAGGTTATACATTACTAGATATCCTCATGATATTGATGATATGGATTCTCTAATGGAGGGAATCACTTCATCATTTTCTAAGTATATGTGGGTATTCCAGTCACATTGCAAGAGGTGGTAAATCAGTAGCTTCATAACTATCCTTCAACTATAAATCCTAGTATAGTGGACATGTATAGATTACATCAATTGTATTTCTTGTGTGATGGGATAAGGCATAGTTTTGGAAAGATTATCTCCCAGTGACTCCAATGTCAATAGTTGTACAATGAGAACAGGGTTTCAACATGTTTTTTCTATCCTCTTGATCACCTTGTGTGTTAATGGGATAAAATATCAACTAATATTAGATATGGGCTTTGGAGGATAGAAATTTGATATGATTCAATTTTTTTGATTTTTGAATCATATAACATGTCATCAAAATTCCATACAATTGAGGATCAATGTTTAATATAGAATTTGGGGTAGTTTTATGTGTGGGAGATTGTACACCTTCATGGTGTTCCCTTGAATATTGTCTGTAATCACGATACTTGGTTCATGGAATAGTTTTCGATAATCCTATAAATGAAATTTATGATAATGTTTCGAATGAGTATATATTTTGACCCCCAATCGAATGGGAAGAATAAACACACTATCCAGGAATTGGAGGATATGATAAAGGCCTTCAGGTTAGTATTTATATGGATATGGGAGGATCACTAACCCTTGATGGGGTTTTATTGTTATAATTTCTATGACTAACCTATCCTCATTGAACCTATCATGAATTTTATGGAAGAAAATTCTAGTCACTCTTATGCTAGTCTAAGTAATATGAGTCTTCTCTTGATGTGGATGATAATTTTATGAATTCAATGGAGATAGTAAAGGTGATCTAGGATTGTATGAGGATTTCCCAGGGATGAAAAAACTCTTATGTTGGTCAATATCGTAGGCGTTTGGAGTTTGATAAGTAATCCATTTCATCCAAAGAGTTTCAACACAATGAAATGTGTAGATATTCTTATGGCGATGAATGTTATTCCAAAGGTTCTTCAAGACTTTTAAAATCTTGATGAGGGTTTTTGGGGATTCAATCAACCATAAATTATCCCTATTGTTTGAGTAAATGATTTAATGATTCCATTTGTAAAAAATGAGGAGATATTTGTATGTTGTTAAACATGTTATATACTAGGGTGAGATAGACATTGGGGATAAGTCTATCATCATAGAGTTCATCATTTTGATCAAGTATTCACATGATAAGGACATGCATTGATGGACCACAATCCAAGTTCATGTGTTGTGGAATCATGGGAGAATTTAGTATAGATCCAGTAAATGGTAGAGATAGAGCAGTCTTATTATCCCCATATATTCTATTAGTTTATTTATTTCAGTGATTAATATATTTGAAAGAGGAAATATTGTAGAGAATGTATTTTTCCTTGTGATACATTGAAATATATCAAAGAATATTATTAGATATAGGAGCTAATATAGATGGAGATTTTGAGGCATGATGAGTAACCAATTTAGTCATAAAAATATTAATTATATATTAATCGTTGGAATATGGTGTTTTAGAAATAATGGAATATCTATTGAATGTAGACTCTAATAAAAAATAATAGACCATGTTTACTTTTGTGGAATCAATTTTACCCTAGATGCGAGATAATGTTAGTTGTCACTAGATGTTGGGATAAGACAACTTTTCATGGTTACGTTAAGTGGATTAATTAATTAATTAATTAATTAATTTAATTAATGTTTCAGACTATTTACCCTCTATTAGTAACCTATTAAAGAAAATTTCAAGTGTATTACACACATCATAGGAAATGTTGATAGGAGGTTCTATCATTATTCTTTGATGAATCAAAATCTCATTATTACCAATGAACAAACTGAGTTAGACTGATAGAAATAAATCATAGTGGATCTTCCCCAACCTTAGAAAATGTGTTCTTTAGCAATGAATGATCCAATTCCTTTATATAAATTATTATTTTTATAGATTTACACACATATTAATTAATCATTCATGGAATAAATAATATTTTTTGTATTTCATGAATTTTCCAACATTATAATTAGCGCATTTTATAATATGAATTTTTTAAATAATATTATTCTTGTTATTCCTCGATTCATACCCGGGATATCCCCCCTATATGCTTGTTGTATAGGAAATCTTGTTTTTATATTGGATAACTTTTATTCTTTTCCATTCCCCATATTATTATTTGTGTACTACACAGTTCACCTATGAGCCCATATGATGAAATATTTAATTGGGTTCATGTGTGATTGAACATCCATATTCAAGGTGGATATGTGAATGATGAACATATAAGTGTTTATCAGATATATATAGAGATATTTTGATTGTTCCTTCATGGATTCTGGACATGGAGTTTCTATGGGAGATTTTGGGAGGCACAATGACCACATAAATGAAATTAATATTCCCAACATCAAGACACACGATCATTGATATTTATGGTCATAAACAATTCCGTTGTTTTTGGTTGATTATTTTCATCAGTAGGGAACAAATTATGGTGGAAACAGTGGATTTGGCACCCTCTTTATGGATGTAGGGAAAAATGAAAATCCCAAATATACTTCTTGTACTCTGATTGACACACAATATATTGTCCCATAGCTATGGTGGATATGGTTTTGGGTTGAAATAATATCACACACTATGTGGGACCCCATCCCAAAAAGCAATGTGACCGAGTGTTGGTGGAACGACATATACCCAGGGATTAAATTCTAGTGGACATAATATGAATAAATGGTCTTTGACACGAAAATTTACTCAGTATTGGACATGGATAGTTATACATCTAGGAACAAAGGCATAGACTGATGTACAACTGAAAAACATAGAGTATAAGGGAAGGACACAGGTGGATGATATACACCATTTAAAAATGTTTCATGTCATGTATGATGAAATGGGAATAAAGTTGTATTTATGAGAGGTCAGGACCAGGAAGAGGAGTGTAATGACCCACCTTGTGGTCCTCTTACATGGTATGTAATTCTTTATTAAACATCTACTATTCATATCAACTTCATTGTGACTTGGATTTTGGACTGAATGTATCTTATTTGGAAGATTTTTCCACATATAATTCTATGGAGGTGATCGAGTTGGTTTTTGAGATAGAATGTGAATGGTTGTGATAATTATTCTTTATTATAAAGAACTAGATGATGAATATTATCATGAAGGATCATTAGAGAGAGTTTGGGGTTAAAAATACCAATTTCATACTTTGGAATGGTCCTTCATTGTCCTCTACCTACTGAGTGGAACTCTTTTGAAAAATTATGTCCTAGGACTTTTATCTACTATAAAAAAACTCCCTGTGAGATTGTGGGGTGCTTCCTCTATCTTCTAAGGGTAACACCCTAATAGACTATGGTGTTGGTCCTCTATTTACTAACTTGATCGCCCAGTTGTACTAGAGCATGGTTGCTCAATATATAGAGTGGTGAATTCATTGGATCATATGGATACTCAGTTGCATAATCGACTTACATTATTTGGGATTATAAATATTAAGACAGGATCTCTGTACATTTATTTTTATGTTTTTAGGTTAGAATATACTTTGTTGGAGGGAATAATTTTTTTTCATTTAGGGTTAATATATTTTACCCTTTTATATTACCTATAGGTTATTAATGTCCTAGTTTTTACTGTATTTGTTAATATATTTTTCTTATTATTCATCTTTACATATGAATAGATATGCGTGGGTGTATACATATAGACACATTAGAAAAATGACTTCTGTTTATGTTATTACATCTCATTGATTGTCTCCATCCCTTGGCCTAAGTATTTGGACATGGTGTAGATGCTATAAATACTTCTTCCTACCATCCGGGTCCTGGTGGTTTAGGTTGTGACATATAATCACATTGATGAATGCAATAGAATAACTGTAATTAATATATTATGGAATCATATGAATATGGAATCAACAAAACACATAACATCAAAAATATATTTTAATGTTAATTTCCTTGATTATATTATATAGTGTGCATAGTTTATTGGTCAATCATCAAACATGTTATCCCTTGTGATGAATGAAATACACAATGAATTATGGTTATATATTTTTAATATACCGCCCATAATATCATTATATGTATATTCATATATTTTCTACATAAGGAAACTAAATCTTTCATACAATATATGATTTAGAAAATTCATGAGAAGGAAATTGGTTATATAATAATGTCTCAATGGATAATAAAAATGGTATATCATAAACATACAAAACAAATATGGTATTTTTTTGTAATTTATAATTATATAAGAGATAATTCTGAATGAATATGCATTTTTAAGAATCCAGATCATAACATAGAAAACTATTAATTCTTATTAGATGAATATTGAATATATTTTCTAAAAATACATGCCCACAAGACATCATGGTTTTGTAAATTTGTAGTACAAATAGATAACCGTATTATTTCAAATGTAATATTCAACATCTTCCAGAACATTTTTCTCAAATACTACACTTCTTAGAGATATAATACATTGAACTATTGTTCATAAAATGTGGAATGGAAATTTAATAATGGGTGAACTCAAATACCCAATAAAGGTAAATATTGGAGATATAAATTAATTATAATAATTGAAAATATGATAAGTTTTTTTGAAACATGATAATAACTAATGAAACACAACAGAAAAATATAAAATATTATCAATCATGAATAATGGATTATGTATTTTCAATAAAATAAGACACAAGTCCTAAGAGTATCGAATAATTCATAATAAATCACGATACATTATAATATATCTTAATCATAATACAGATGTTAGTTTCCAACACATAGGAATGGAAACATATTTCATTCATCATTGTTAAATACCAATACTATTAGAGTGAATTAACTTAACTCCCCAATATATTATTTTGTAATTCAAATTTTACTACCATTACAATTATATAAAATAAGTCATTTTATAAAACTCTATTTACTCAGTATTGTGGTCTATTTTTTATCATGAGATATCAATTATTATCCAAAAAATTGGAGGGATATATAATAAATAATCACCCATAAAAATTGAAAAATATATTTTTGTCAAAATATGATAATTTTTTTATTATTCATGAAATCATAACTCTTATAATAGAATAGGTTTTCATAAATATTACAGTATTTCTAAAAATTGTTATCCATGAAGATGAAAATTGTTTCATCATGGTATTGACATAACATAATTAACCAATAGGAGTGAAATTTTTTAAATATATTATTCTGGAAATAAAAATAATATAATCATGAAATTAAATTGTATGGTGACTTATAATAATTACTATATTGAAGAATAAAAAACCATAAAGGATAATGACATTGATGAAAAATATCTTTGGTAGAGCATTTGATTTTTTTTGGAAAACATGTGATATATCTTTTTAATAGTCCATCAACAAAAAAATCATAGAATAATGAAGAAATTATTTTCATTGAAAATAACTATGTATAAATTTTCTTGAATTATCAACCAATAGAAAACACATGGTGGTGCTAGATGCTATATTTTGATGTAAGTGTCAAAAAAATGATTCCATTAATGCATTTCTCTAAATGTAATAAATACATAGATAAGAATAAAATGTAAAAATTAGTTTTTAAATAATTGAACAAAAAATTCAATAGGATTAAAAATAAATTTAAATGATAATTGGATCATTAAAACATACATTTTTCAAAATAAATAAATTAATATAGACAAATGAGAAAAATTGTGTCGACCACAGAGGTGATAAAGATGGTTTTTCTAAAAATATTTTCCTCGATTATTTTATGTATTTAATTGAGGAAAAGGGTAATATTAACTAATAATTATAGTAATAACCATAATAGAAGAAATATATCATTTCTTAATGGTATTATGAATGTAATTTATCAAAAAAAAAATTTAACCATAATCAATCTAAAAAAATGAGGTTTTAACAAAACCCCTTATCTCATGTCCAGTATTTGTTTTTCTGAATTAAAATAGCCTTTATAATATATATGTGTTAAATATATTATAAAAAATATTTTTTATATAATATTATGTATCATTACTTAATAATTTTCAATTATTCATTTATAATAAATTACACTATTAAACAGAACATTCATGAAAAAAAAATTTTGTTATCCAACCATGTTTCAATTTGATGGTTCTAATCCATTCATAATTTTCATTATTTAAACATCTCTAATATATTAATAATTACATATATTTCTTAGGTGTTCATTATAAACAATTATATTAACATTTATATAAATCAGTAATGAAAAATAAATTACACACTTTATAGACATAGTGGATCACATGTACATATAGGTGATGTGTCAACTTATTCAATGATTGAAAAAAATATGAAATATAATAATTCACCTTCATAAAAACAATATATTTGTCACGAAACATCTTCCAATACGAGTGTCATGACACCCCCAAGAACTCCTCCTGAAGGCCAGGGGTTGGAGACTATTTCTGAAGCCGTCAACCTTCAAGTGGGAGGCATTTTCCTATGTACCTGTACACATGCACAAACAACAACGTCCCAGGAAAACTGGAAAAGAAAACACACTTTCAACTAAACAACCACTATTTTTAAATGTACAACTAAATGTAAATAGACAAAAATATAAACCCAAAGAAATATAATTATAAAAAAAGTATGTACAAGATCGATCGAAAGATGTCTGCTAAAAACCCTAGCTGATGGGTAAGTATAGAGTAGCTTTCGGAAGCCATAGAAGCATGTCCTACCTGCCAGATCTCAGTAGGCACCACCATGTCCTCGTCCACCAAGTCCTCTTCCAAGTTGTCAGTCATCTACACCAGAAAAAACACATGAAGGTGAATCCCATGCAAGGGTGAGTAATAAAATACTAATTAGGGACCCCAAACCAACAAGGAATGGCCACAAAACAATCCACAAGGAAACCATGAAGCATGTTCACAAAGCATGATAACAAAGAAATATAGCTCACAAATTTATAATCTAAATTTTCGAAAGAATTACTATCAATAACTACACTGAACACATTGTAATTTTGAGTTACTGATCCCATATGAGTATCATGGCTTAGCTGGGTCACACATAGCCACTTGTAGTTGATCCACATAGAGCCGCTAGGAACTGATCCACATAGGGTTGCTAGGAGCTGATCAACACAGGGTCACTCAGAGCTGATTGACGCATGGTCTATAGAAAATGATCCAAACATGGTATCTAGGAGCTAATCCAAACATGGTAACTAGTAGCTGATACACACATGTTTTTTTGGATATGATCCACACATGGGCACTAGGTTTCATGTATCATCTAGCCGCAAGATTCTCACACGAAGCATTCTTGATTCTAGGAGAAAGTACTCCTCAATCCAATATTCATAATTGAACTTCCATGAATGTTTACTTAGTGAATTCCTAATGAATTACCTCATAGATATGGTTACAACACGACAAACATATCATCAATAAGACACCCAGTATGAACGATATAGCCTATTTTCTGAAGAGCATCCTGTAGGGTTTGGGTCCTATCTGACCAGACCTAGATCCAGCATGTTGGTTGTAGGATGGTTGTGCATCAGGTCTAGAACACACCTTGCCTAGACTGACCAGGGTAGGCTGGCTCCTACCTTGTCGGGACACTACTAGAAGCTGCTGACACCCTCCTACCATACGGGTCGTCTGGGGGGCCACTTCCTCCACCTTGGTCCTATGACCACAGCATTGTCGCATGTGACATGGTGTGATCTCGTGTCTATGGTGCCTCCTACATATCCCAGTGGTCACTTCCTCCTGAAACTAGCCATAATCACAGAGGTCGGAGGCTCATGCCAAACCACCACAGCCCGAGCCGGCTGCAACGTTCCTTCCGACGCACTGTCGTGGTGCACTGCCGCCCACCCGCGGCTGCCACTGCAGGCTACGGTTGGGAGGTTCATTTGTGGACCACCAAGTCCTCTTAGGTGGTCCATTCTTCATGACATCTATTCCTACATCCTACATGGGGTACCTCCTTCCCTGTTACATCCATGAAATCACTTCTCCATCAACATGGACGTTCGACCACAAAAACCACACAAGGTGGATGGGCTCGGGTCTTGTTCGTGTCATACCGTTCCCTTTGCATTAGATTTTTAAACATAGGGGGATTGGGATTAAAATTCTATAAGGTAATAACCAATCATGAAGAAAACCCCAAGAAAAACACCCTCTTACAAGAACACATAATCTTCAGATCAACCTGTTAATGGGTTGTTCAACATTCTTTTCTTTATAATGAATATCAACGAAACCTGAAGCTCAAAGTAAACCCCAGCATGATTAAATTATTTGTTTGAGATTCTATATTCAATGGGTGGATGAATATAACATCCTCCATTCATTTCTCCACAATCCTTTTTTGGGCGGTCATTGGTGTTCATCATCTTTACCCACCAGATCTGTAGAGCATAACCATGATTGTTCCCAAAATCCTACATTGTTTTCTTGACCACTAAAGAATGAAATGCAGGACCACATTTTTGTTACATTTTATTACAAAGTAATTATGATGTTTCTTTTATGAAACATAATTTTTGGTTTCATTCTTTTATATTTCATTTCGCTGCAACGGTTTGAAAATTCATAAGTATAAAACAAAATACGTTTATTTTATTTTTAACATTTTCGTTAAAAATTCAAAAAATAACTTCATCCCTCCACCTATACTGGTCATGTTTAGGTCTATTCTATCTGAATCCCTCCATTTTGATTTCAATGATGCCATCAGATTTTTTATCCAAGCACTGGTTTAAAAGTTAGAATCCTCTACTGGCATGTTTATTTAAATGAACTAAAAAAGTTCAAAATTTTATTTTGGTCTCACCAAGCCTCATAATCATTTTTTTTCAGAGCTTCTGGACTATAAATAATTCCATATAATTATAAACAATTACATGGAATTTTTGGGATACTACATTACCCAATTTTTATGGCTTTACATTCCTATAATCCCAAACAAAAATAAACAAACAAATGGGGCTACTGAGCATGAATCTGAGCCTGTTATTCCCATGTGCTCTAGTAGAGATTCCTATGCTTCCACTGAACACGCATCAGAGGAATAAACTATCCACATCGGACAAAATCCTGTTGCTCCACTATATCTATTGGGAACTCTGAAAACATCACCCCATCATCAATGTCCAGTTCTCCCTAGTCAATGACGTGTGATGGATCATGCACATACCTCTTCAGCTATGACATATTGAAGACATCTTGCAACCGGTGCATCTATGAAGGGAGAGATAGGCTGTAAACCACCTCTCCAACTCTTCTATGAATCTGGAAAGGTCAGAAGAACCTCAGAGATAACTTTTCTCCCCATACAAATCTCCACAATCCCTCTCTGAGTGAGAACTGAAGGAAGACATGGTCTCCATCCTCAAAATCCAAGGGTCTCCATCTCCTATCAGCATAAGATTTCTGCCTACTCCAATAATTCCTCATCCACTCCTTGATGATCTCCACCTTCTCAGTGGTATCTCATACCAACTCCAGACCCCTGAGTGCTGACTCCCATGGGTTTGTCCCTTATAAAGGTGATCTGCAAGGCCACCCACACAAAGCCTCTAACGGTGCCATGAAAATGGTGGAGTGGTAGCTATTTTTCACTTAAAATGTCTCTAGTGGAAGGTGTTCCTCACAAATAAAACCAAAATCAAGGGTGAAAGCCTGAAACATGTTCTCTAAGTTATGTATGGTCCACTCCATCTAAACATCTATCTGCGGGGTGAAAGGTTGTGCTCAAGGGAAGCTAAGTCCCTAAAGCCTCATGTAATCCCTTCCAGAGATGGGATGTGAATTGAGAATCATGGTCTAAGAAAATCTTCAATGGTAACACGTGAAGCCGCACTATAACATAGATGTAGAGGCATCCCAATCCCTCTAATGATCCCTGCTCCTGAATTGGTAGGAAGTGAGCTAACTTGATGAGTCGTTTAATGATTAACCTGATAGAATATTGGACCTTGGACTTTAATGGTAATCCCATCATGAAGTCTATCGACTTACCATCCCACTTCCACTCTGGTACCTCAAGTTTTTGTGCCAACCCTTCTAGAACCATATGTTCATCCTTCACTTGTTGAAAACTGAGACATCGTGAAATAAACTATGCCACTACTTTCTCTATCCCCGACCACCAGTACAGATGTTGAGGTTCTTGGTACGTCTTCCCCACTCCAGGATGTATCAATAAAGGGGAGGTATGTAAATCTCTCAAATTCTCATCTCACAAATCCATTGGTACTACCGTGTGCCCTCAAAAAAGATTGATATTCTCCCCACCTATCAACATTTCATCAAGAGCCTATACTGAGGATAATTTAAAACATAGGGCCTCGCAGTCAATATCCACAAGATGTCCCTTCCGAACTCACTATTAGAGTGGTGGAGTAATAATCATCACCTACAGGTATGATGTTGCATCATCATCAATGAAGGATATCTGCATCGCTGCTACCTGCACCTTCTCCTCACTCAGCAGCTGCAAACCAGATCTCCAGCTGAGTGCATTTTCCACCACTCCCCCCTTTCCAGGATTATATAATATATCAAAGTCATAGTCTTGTAGGAACACCATCCATTACCACTTTATTAGAATCAGGTCGTTCTGGGAGATGAAATACCAGAGACACTTATGGTTGGAGTAGATGGTAAATCGTTCACACATCAAGTAGGGCCCCCACATCTTCTGAAAAAATATCATTACTGCTAACTCCATGTCATGGGATTCATAGTTCTTCTCATGCTACATCAATTGTTGTGAACCGTAGGCAATCACTGGTCTCTCTTTCATTAGTACAAAACCCATTCAGGTTCCTAATCCATAGAATAAAACTACTTACCCAATTCTCTCATCTGGTAGTCTCAATATGGGGGATCTTTTTAGTGTTCGCCTCAGCTCTTAGAAATTCTGCTGGAACTTCTCCGTCTATACAGAGTGATGAAATCTCTTTCTCAAGGATGATAAGGGTTATGATACTCTAGAAAAGTTGGGCACAAACTGCTAGTAGTATCTAAGAAACCCTAAAAACCTTTACACCTCAGTCACGCTCCTAGGTGGATACCAAGAAAGCACTGCCTATATCCTTGTCAGATCCACTAAAACTCCATCCTCTAAGATGATGTGTCCTAGAAATTGGAGCTCCCAAATCCAGAACTTGAACATCAAGAGCATCCCACAAATCTGGTTCTTTCTGAGTGTATCCATGACTATATACAGGTGTGTAGCGTGCTCTTCCTCTGATGTCGAGTACACTAAGATATCATCAATGAAGAAAAACACGAAACAATCGAAGTAGGGTTAGAATATCCAATTCATGAGTCCCACAAACACTTCTGGGGAATTATTCATGCTAAAAAGAATCCCCAAGAACTTGCATTGGTGATACAGGCATATGAAGGTTGTATTCGATATATCCTCATCCCATGCACAGAGCTAGTGATAGCCTGTACTAAGGTCGATCCTCGAGAATGACCTCTCTCCCCTTATCTAGTCAAATAGGTAATCAATTATTGATAGTGGATATTTTTTTCTTTATAGTCACCTTGTTCAGGAACCAGAAGTCCATCTATAGCCTCAATCTCCCATATTCCTTCTTGGAAAGCAATACTGGGGCTTCCCCTGGTGAAACGTTGTGGCTCGTGAATCCCTAATTGTGTAAGTACTATAGTTGTACCCACAACTCATTATGATCCATGGGAGCCATATGATATTCATGTGTGGATATTGGTGTCATATCATGGTAAAGGTCGAGGCCAAAGTCTACCTCCCTACAAAGAGGTAGTCCCAGAACATCCTAAGGAAAGGCATCCTCATACTCGTCCACCACTATTGGAAATCTTGGACTCCTCTCATCCACTACATTGATGGTGAGGCTTGAAAACCGGTGAGTGATTGGATGCACCCTTATCTAAGAAAGTATATCATGTGCTTCAAAAGTTACCTTATCAATGGTGAAGTGAAAATTGATCCCATCCTCATGGACACACCTCACACTACATAGATGACAGTCGATCTAAGCATGACCTGTGGATAACAAGTCCATGCACAAGATGACATTTTAAGGCCTCGACGCCGCTACTAAGAGATCTCAGCTGAAGATATTGCCTCCAATAGTATGCTCACACTCCCATAACTAGTGTGTTATTGTCGAATCCTCTTTTGTAGGAGTATATAATTGTAAGGATTGAGCCAAAGGCATTACCAGAATCTCTGAGCCTTAAACGAGGTATGTGGCAAGGAAAGAGTGACTGCCACCTATGTCTATAAGAAATGTAGCTAAGGGGGAGAAGACATATATCTTACCTCCAATAATCACAGGAGATCTAGGATCATAGTCATAGACTTCCTGAAGCAGAGCTCTCCCATGTCCAACTACTCACTGAGGCCATTGTGGAAAACCTAGTGGTTTTGGTGGTCGTACATCGAACCTTCTCCCATCGCTTATTTCTCGTCCTAATCCTATTCCACATCCTCCATACTATGGACCTCCTCACATGAACCTCATCCCCTTCCTCAGGGGTTCCACGACCTTCCCCTGATCATCTCTGTGGTGGGTCATGTAGTCATGAGCCATGTGTCCCTACTCGCCACACAGGTAGAACTCCCTACTCCTTTTCTGACCCCCACCACCTTGGTGGCCTTACACCACCGATCCTATGTCCCGTGGTCTCCCTCAGGATGTTCTGGCCCACATGGACCCCTACATAATATGTTGTATTCTCAACGGGGTTGAATTGGCCACCTATATCTTAGTGGTAGCTCCTACTATCATTTCCTTCTCTACGATGAAGCAATTTACCAACAGATCTCACTCTAGCACTTTAGCCTATGTTTGGATGCTGAGGGAAATCATCAATGCCTTTATCTTCCATCAGAGTCCCTAATAAGTGGTCTGGGCCCTGTAAAAAGGTCATGTACCATATCTGTAGAGTAGTAGCATTGGTCTGTAAACCTTGCAGAGTACTCATCCAGTGACATGCTACCCTGCCACAGGTGAAGCAGCTCATGTATGTGCAAGGAGCACAAGGTCGCGGGGGAAGATCTCCTCCAGGAAAATCTGCTCGAAGTCACCCCAGGAGAGGATAACCTCATCATGAGTCTAAATGGTTAAACTCCACCACCACCCCACTAAGCCCTCAAGAAGGATCGTGGATAAGATCATCATCTCGTCAAGTGGTGTCCTCACTAAGTGGAAGACCAAGGTTACGACCCCTATCCAGTCCTTAGCGTCTTGAGGATCTGTCTCTTCCATGAACCTGGGAGGTCTCTGTTTCTGGAATTTGTGCAAGTCATTGTTCATACAAGCATCCTCTAAAAGTGACGTTGGTATTAAATTCTGATAAATTGGTGGTTGTAATGATGGTGCACCACCTAGTAGGGTCGTCTCTAGAACATGTCCCTAAACTGATGCCTCATCACTAGGCATGATATCCTTACAGTCACGCATCATAATACTTATTGGATATAATCATGGTGGCATGATGATAAAGATTAATATGTATCATGGTAATAATATTATACCTGTTTATTTGATTCAAATTCAATAAGAACGTGAGGAAACACTCAATTCCTATATGATTCATGAAACTAGTTTTTTGTTTATAGAGATGAAAATTAGAATTGAAGGTCCTAGTGTATGGATGTGTCGGCCACCACACCAACACTGGACTCGTCAAATTTAAAAGTCTAACTCAAAACATTTAATATTTTTTTCCCAAAATCAAATGAAATAGAATCCCATTCTTTGAGGTAGAACCGAACAACTTTGATACCACTTTTTCATGCCCTGTACCTTGGGGCTCGTATCGTGACTCTTGGAAACCCACCTCTTGAAGGCCAAGGGTTTGAGACTAGTGCTGAAGGCGTTAACCATCAAGTGGGGGGAATTTTCATAAGTACCTATACACATAGACACACACACAACCAACCCCCAAGAAAACGAGAAAAGAGAACATGCATGCTACTATACAACCACTAAGTGTAAAAGTAAGACTGAATGTAAGTGGGCCAGAGTACAAAACAAAAAAAAAACTACAAAAATAGTAGATATGAGAACGATGGAAATCCGTCTGCTGAAAACCCAACTTAATGGGTATGTATATAGTAGATATTAAAATTCCTAGAATCATGTACTTCCTAACTGATCACACTGGGCACGACCAGGTCTTAGGCTACCAAGTCCCCCACTAAGTCATTAGTCATCTGCACCGGACCCAACATGTCTGGGTGAAGCCTGTGCATTGGTGAGTAACAAAAAACTCATTAGGGACCCCAAAAAAACAAGGAAAGAGCACAAAACAAACAACAAGAAAACCACAAAGTATGATCACAAAGAAGGATCAGGAAGAAAGACATCTCACCTAGGTATAATCTAAAGTAAAAAATTAATGATGATTAGTTGTAACAAAAAAATCCTTGGAATGTTGAGTTACTCATCTCAGATGAGTAAAGTGGGTATGCTTGGTCACATAGATCCAATTGTAGCTGATAAATAGAGGGTCACTAGAAGATGATCCACATAGTGTCGCTAGGAGCACATCCACATAGGTTTTCTAGGAGATGATCCAGACAGGGTTTCTAGGAGCTGCTTCACAAAGGGTTGGTATGAGTTGATCTACACAGGGTCTCTAGGATTTGGGTGTAAGCCAACCATAGGATTACCACAGGAATAGCACTTGATTCTGGGAGAATTTATTCCTCGAGCTAATCTTCATATTTTAAATTCCACTAATGTTTCCTTCGATCATTCCAAAATAACCCCCTCATCACCAGGGTTATAACACCGAAAACCTCTTGTCAATCAGACTCTCGGTTTGAATGATATATATTATTTTCTGAAGATGGTTTTGTTGGGTCTGGGTTCGGTCTATCTCGATCTTTCCAAACCAACCGGACCGACACCAGGGTCCCTTGACCTGGCCTGGGGTCCCCTGACCTGATTTGGGTTCGCTAAACCAACTGGAGTCTGACCCGATGGGGTGGTCGACACCCTGCCCAGCCTACCATGGGAGGGACAGCTCTTACCTTGATGGGACAGAGCTGGAAGCTGCGTCTATAATACTACACCAACTGTCATCAGATATGCCACCTCCTCCACTACAGTCCTTTCCCATGGCATTTCCGTGTGTGATGCTACACGGTGCCGCATCGACAGTACCACCGATGTGGCTAGGTGGCTGCGTCCGCCCACTGCTAGTCACTGGCGTAGAGGCTTAGTGCTTCTGCCGCACCATTATAGCCCATGCTGGTCGTGGTGTTCCTTCTAGTGTGCTACGGTCCACATGGTCCACTCCTGTGGTCCTTTCTTTGTGTCGTATACTCCTCCCTCCTCTAAGGGGTACCACCTTCCCTAATACGACCTTTAATATACTTCTCTGTCACCTTGGAGGTTTTTCCATGTAGAACGCAAAAGTTGGAGGGGCTCGTGCCTTATTCGTGTCAGCCCACTCCCTCTACATTAGACTTTTAAACATGAGGAGGTTTTAGATTACAATTTGATCAGATAATAACCAATCCCATTGACAACCCCATGAAAAACACCCTCCCATAAGGACACACGCTCCACAAATCAACCTATTCATGGGTTGATCCGTGTTCATTGTTTTAGAATAAATATTGAGGAAAACTCTAGAATAAAGAAATCACAATCCTATGTAACTCATTTGTTGGTGATGATCCATTCGAAGGGTGGAAAAAATGAATCCAGCATTTGTCGCTCCACAATCCATTTTTTGGAGGTCATTGTAATTTTTCATCGTCACCTACTAGTGCTTTAGTGCATAACCAAGATTGAAACCACAATCGTGGTTTTTTTTCTCAACCACTAAAGGAAGAAATGAAAAACTACATTTCAGTTATGTTCTGTTTCAATGTCATTACACAGTATCATGTATAAAATAGTGTTTTCGGTTTCATTCTGTTATATATAGTTTTTATGAAACAGTATAAAAATTCAAAAAAAAAATAATTTTATTTTTTACTTTTTCATTTAAATGTCAGCATAATAAATTTTCCCTCGACCCCTACATGTCGTGTTTTGGTCTATTCTAGCCGAATCCCATAGTTATGAGTTCAACACTTCCCTCATATTTTTTATCCATGCACCAGTTTAAAAGTTAGAAAACCCTGCTCGCATGTTTAATAAAAATGAACTAAAAATAGTTCAAAAATATTTTATAGGCCCACCGAGCCTCAGAATCAAGTGTCTTTAGAGTGTCTGGTCTTGAAATAATTGCATATAATTTAAAAAAAATTACATAGAATTTTCGACACATTGCAATATTATCATATATATATATACAATTTATATTTATTAAAACATTCTTTTTTACCAAACATGTAAATCGTTAATGAAATGGTATCACCTCGGTTTTTTTAGGTGGTAGTCCATAGTTATGCATGATCGAAATTATTATTTTTAGATGGGTAGGAATGAGAAATAATATAACTATATAACTCACATAAAAATATCTCATTATAATTATGATACATAATCCATAATGTTTGGATTATAATAGATTAGTTGGATTTGAATAATAAAAACGAATGATGATAATGAATGATAATAACAAATACCCATTCTTCAGGTATTATCCCTTAATGTTAACCAAATGGGTTCATGGATTTGAAATTTGAAAACGACAATAGTTCAATGTAAGGGATACTGATATTGGTAGAGTATTTGTTAAGATACTGGTTGAGATTAATGGCCCAATTGATGTGTAAAATAGAAGACATGAGCTTCCATTTTATAAGTGAGGTGGGTGGAATACATGTAAATACATGAAATATTATTATTTAATATTTTTTTTACAGAAGTCATGTTTGCCTAAAATTTAAAATATTCCAATATAAAAAGTATAATTTATAATTATATTCATAAAATCAATATATAGAAAGTGTTTTAATATATTTTTAAACATAACTCTTAAGTTAACCCCTCATTTAACCATGTTGTAACATGGAGAGGTAACAATATTTTTCAATGGTAATTACTCATTATGGGAAATTATTAATATTATGTTAATAAATTATATTGCATTTAATGATTAATACCATATAATACTATTGAAAAATTAAATTTCTGAAATTCAATTAGAATATTTTAAATTAATTACCAAAAAAAAAACAATGAACATTTTTATATAAATAACATTAAAAAATACATTATTTAAATTCATTCAATGATATGAAAATATCATTACACTGAAATTATATTATTTGAATGAATATATGTTCTATAAGTTTCATTAACACCAATAATTAATAGACATATATTTTTCTTAAAATACAATGTATATACATAAAATCAATTTTTGAAAATATCTATTTTTCACCATCAAAAAATTTTATATTCATTTCCAACAATTAGATAATGAATGCAACAATGAATATTTATAATATGACAATGAATTTAATTAAAATTGGTATTTTATAATGAGAAAAAAAATTTTGTATACATTTTTGACACAGATAAATAAATATTTTCATTTCAAATATGGTTCTAATCTTGGAATTATTTATTAAAATTTAATAAATATTTTTTTTTGGAATTATGAAAAAAAAAATTATATAGGAACAAATTTAAATATGTATTTCAAAATTTATTTATTTCAATCTGTACCACCATAACATTTTTTAGGTTATAATGATCATAATATATGATTCTTTATTTAGACTCATGGTTATATGAAAATTTTTTCAAATATATAAATTTATTTCAACAGATTAAATATAAAATTTCTAGGGGTTAAATAGTTTCTCTAATAAAATCATCATAATTATGTAGTGGAAAATATTTTATAGCAATGAACATGTAAAATAATTTTTTACTATTTTAGTGTGTAAATATTAAATAAAAAATTCCAAATTGTTTTCCATTAAATGCGAATAAGGGTAGAGTGCAATAACTTATGAAAAATGGTTGTATATAGAAATAATTGATATTTATGGAAATAAAATGTCTGGTACAATGAATGATTTTTTTTCAAAATATCCCTTTATTCAGGGTCTACATAGTCTATATTTTTCATCAGTACATCAGTTGACATTCATTTATTTTATTTTGTTCTAGAGCAGTTTCATATAATTTAACATTTATTCAAAAAATTATTTGTCATAGAAATAGTGGTATTAAGATGTTATTAGAAATAGTTCAATTTTTATTAATTTAAATGTCTATCTTTGTATATATTATTGAGTTTTTGAATATATAATAATTGGATTTTTTATTTTTGTAGAATTCCCAAAAATAATTATAAACCCATTACCTTATTATTTTTATGTTGTTTAATATTAAATACTATATTTTCAATAACAAAATGGGACCCCATATATTTCATTGAAGTTGTTTAATGTTTAGGGGGATTTTATAAATGTTGTGTATGGGTAATTTTTTTCTTGGGTAAAATAAGAAACCATTTTCACTGAGTTTATTAATTGTTCTTCAGTTGTTCAAAAAGTGTGAAATGGTTATCATAGGGAACCTTCAGTTATTCTAAAGGTAATAAGGTGTTTCTATTTGCTTCATAATGGTCCTTATGAACTCACATAATGCTTGATTTGTTTTTTTATATCTATTTAAGGTTATTCCTTACTTCACATAAGGCTAAGAGAGATTTTTCAATAACTTTATATGGGACATCCATTAATTAAGAATACCATTTACGGGTAACCAATTTTTTAGTTTAAACATCATGTTTCTCTTATAATGTATGTATCTCCTAAATATAGGTAAAATTTTTCAATAAAAAACAAATTTTATTTAATAGAATCTTGTATAACATATTTGTGAAAAATCATGTAATTTAAGGAGGAAATCTATTTGGTTTGGCCTTATAAATTGTTAATAAAATGGTCATTTTACACTCCTTCAATTTTGGATATATTAAATAAGTATTTTTTTGGAATAATTTTAATATGAACTTAATATGAAATTAATTTCTTCATGAATGTGTACATGTAAAAAACACTGTTTGATGTATTTGAGTTTTGATAAACATTTTTCATTACATATTTTGATACTTTTAATTACCATTTAATTTTGGTGAATCAAGACTCACGTTCGGATATCTGCAAGACTACTAAAAATCATATGATGAATCTCTTAAAATTTTCATCCTCTGTGAATCACACATTCATTATCCTCCATTTTCTTGTTTTGGCATGTGAGGAATATATTTTCTGGACTGTGTTCATCACACACTCACTCTTTTACATTTTCATGTTTTAGTGTGTGAGGAATCCATGATATTAGGGATTTGTTACTTCCATATTATTTAGTCTTTGTACCTATGATTAAATAGATAAAATTGACCATAATAAAATTAAAACCAATAATGTAATTGTATAATAGAAGATAATATTATAATAATGAAATTCCATAGATGGGTAATGAAAGAAATGATGTGATATGTTGAAAACGTAATCTTATTAATTCAGTATTTCTATTAAAGAGTTATCACATACTACATAAGTTAATTGTTAAATTTTTTTAATCCCCGAAATTGATATAGAAATTAAAATAATTATGTTATATTGAAATATTTATTCCAGGACATTGAAATCTAATGGAAATTGTTAATGTAATTTTGGAATATAATTTTATTTACATTTACTAATCAGGTGTTTTATTAAACAAGATTTAATAAATGTGTTACAAATATATCAAGAAAATGAAATAGTTTATTAGTTCATGATGGAAATTATAAACCAATTATTGTTATTACATCAAAAATTTAATTAAATATTACAATTCATTCTATGGATAATTATGATTATCATAAAATCTAGAGCCACAATTTTATGTATAGATTTCATATTATTGATAATAATTTCAAATAATAATATTTGTTGATTTATTACATGAAGTTGGAAATAGTATTTTATAATTCATAATACCATGAGGGTTAAAGGGAATGTTGTATAATTTATTTTTATTAAGTAATTGTGAATGTTCATAATATTATAAAGGATATAGATATATATTCATGTTGTTGTGTAATTTTTATTAAATAGCATTATAATGATATACATACATAGTTTTAAATTTATTTATTAACATGGATGAGATTTATTATAATAATAATGATATTATGGGAATGATATTAGTATTATAAAACAATTTTCATAGTCTAATTGTTCATCCAGAAAGAACTATCATCATGTGTTATGTCTTAACTGGAGAATAGTAATGTTCATACAGGAAAAATAAATCATTTACCACATATAAGTTTTGTATTTTTACATCATAATGAATATTATAATATTCATACATCAATATTAAATCATTGAGATGATAACATAAAATTTCATTAAATTAATTAAAATATATATATTATCTCATGTGGATATTAGATATTAATTATTGGAATATTTTGGATGTGAGATCACAATACATTTATAAAAATATATATTTCCACATTATATTTATAGGATAGTGATCCATATATTATTATAATAGTTAATAATGATTGATATGGTTGTAAATTAAAAATCAAAATAATGATCTTAATTATTTAATCATAACAATAAAAGAAATGTATAAATAATTATATTTTAGAGTGATGTTATGGTATAGAGAGTCATTAGATGAACAAAATATTAAATGAATAATTTTTATACTTGGAAATTTGTATGGGAAATCATTATGAGTTGTACACATTATAAATCTCTTAACAAAATAATTTAATTAAGATTTATTTAATTGTCAAATCATTTATTGGGGGATGAGAGGCCCCATATTTATTTGCTAAAGGATGACATTTATTGAAAGATTTTACCATTGTTGGATTTGAAATTTTGTTAGTAATATTATGTTTAACAAGTATTTGTGATGTATGGATTTGTATCATTGACATGATTATTTGATTACCTAAGGTGGTTTTAATAGTTTATATGTAATGCATTGGAATTTCTGATGTTGTGAAATTAGAATGAGGTCCCAATTTTGATGAAATTAGTTGCACACGATTATAGTTATGATTTTTTTTGTTTGAATGAGTATATAGTAATTATGATGATTTTGGAATGAGATGTAATATTTTATATAGTGTACAATGGTTAGTTGAATGAGAATGCTTGGGACATGATTAGTGATTACATTTTTAAATGATCCTTATTTATATATTCATTTATTCATAAATCCTATATGGATTCATATTTTTTATATGACTACTTTCAATATATATGATAGTGTTTGATGCAATGAAATTTGAGGGAAACTTTTAAGTGGTGTAATAGGCCCAAAATTATATAATAATGATTGTTATAAGATGATAATGATTTAATGAATGAACTTGGCTTGCTCTTGATTTCCTCATATGATTATGAAAAACATAAGAATAGAAGAAATAATAAATTGTTCTTTTTAAAAATTGATTAAATGATTTAAATGTGAATTTATGACAAAAAAAATTTATAATATTAATTTAAACAAAATGAATTAAAAATTATTTAAAATGATTCATATTATCTTACATGATATCATGACCTTAGTAGTAGTAGCAAGGTGTCCATTGAGAAGAATGTGGTACATGATTATAAGGATATCTAGTTTCCATTAATATAAAATAAACTATACAAAATTTTTCATTTTCTTCAATTCATTTGGACCCCACCCATTTTATAAGGATAACCAATACCCATAGGGTCTTTTAGTGTTTTCCCAATCATCCCACATAGCTATGATATACAGAGCTGACTAACCATCTCCCCCACTCTCTCAACACTATAGTATTACATGTGAGGATAAATGGGTGTATTTACCAATAAATATAGTACTCATTATGGTGTATGGAATTAATAGATCGTACATGAATCAAGTCATGGTGTATTTGAATTCTATGAATTGTAACTCTATGGGATGGGATTCCTTGAGGTATAATTCATTTACACATGTTGTAGTGGATTCCGAACATAAATATTGATATGTATAGAATGATTATAATGATTATATTGATATGTAGAATAAATCCAACATGAGATGTTGGGCCTTTTCTGGGACATAGGGATATGGTTTTGGGGCCTCACTCACATTTTGGATGACAGTATTTATGGAATTTATGAGAGGCCAATACATGTGATGATGGTACATAGTAATAAAAAAATAATGTGAAAGTTGTTATGTGGTACCAATTTATATATATACTCAATATTGTGTATATAATTCTATGAGATACATGGATGGGGATATGTGATGCATAATGGTGTAGTATAGTAAAATTATTTTATTAAAATTTTAGTTTTTTTCTTACTCACTGGGCTTTACTCTGATTCCTTCATATTTTGGGAGACATATTTCAGGTACAGTCTTACTCAACATCCAAGACAAATTAAAAATGAATATATGTAATTTATATTTTATTTCAAAAGGAGATGATTAGTGATCGAGCTATACTGTTCACATTTGGGGAGACATTCATGTGATATTGTAGTATCATTGTAACATGAAATACTATATTGTAGTATTTTTTACTTATAATGTATGTAATTATACCACACATTGGTATTTATTCATTTTTCATTATGACCTTTCTTTTTAGTGTTTTTTTCATCTTATCTATTACTTAAAAATTAATTAATATTTTAATGTATTATATTTGTGTGATTATACGAAACTCATTTTTTATCAACCCATGGAATTTTTGAGGTGCCCTCAAGCCATCATTATTTATATTTCTTAAATGAATTCCCTTGACCTGTACCATTAGGGGGAGTGGGATGAAAGAATGTAAAATTTAATTTGATGGTTGATAGATATGAGGGATATTGTAGTGAAATTTTTTTGTGGATGATTAAGTTTTTTGGGGAACAGTATCAACTTTCCTAAGTGCATGGCTTAAATTAGGGGGAACAGATGGTACCTGATTTTTTTTGATTACCCAATGTCCCAAAATAAGGTCCTTCCAAATTTTCTAGACATGATTAGCAATGTGATTCTTCTTCTGGGTTATAAAACTATGAATAGACCATGAATTGTTCATGTCTAATACTACATTTAATTTGGTAGATAATGGAAAATATGTTAAAAATTATTTATTTAACCATATATGTAAATTTTTCTGTAGGATATTGGTCACTAATGATAATTATTTCTTATGAATGGACCAAGAATAAAGACTAAGTAAGATTTATCCCAATATGATCAAAAATATGTGTCAATAAACCGAAGAAAAATTGCACTAAAATTAATATAATTCCCATATGATGGCAGTATTGGAGTTCTAGTTCGAGAATCTCTAAAAGTATATGTACTCTATGTAACATTCCAGAAAAATATAGAATAATAATTATTCATATTTATTAGTATTTATTATTTATATGGTAATTTTACAAGACAAGGTATTCTATGTCTGATAGCGTATTTGATAGGAAACGATAGGTTTATTTGAAATCTTACATTACCCACAGGACCGAGATATATAAAAAAATATTATTTATGTTATTTTTTTGATGTTATAGTCATTCCATAGCTGTTGTAAAGGTAGGAATGAATGAGATTATGTATATTAGGAAAATTCTATTTAGAAATTTTTTATATAATGAATAATTCATTTGAAAATTATTTAGAAATGAAAATAAAAACCTATTTAATATAAAGGAAGTGTTTTTGTGTAAAATCATTTTATGATCGAATAGTTATGTTTATAAAATAATAAAATAACAGTTTTTAGATTTTTTTAATGAAATTAAAATAAAAATTGATGTTTAAAATTCATCTTATATGTCTTATATATATGATATAAGAATAAATTCAATTTTACAAAGTAAAAGGTGTATTTTTCTAAAAAGGCATTTATATCGCCTTTTGATTGTGAACACTTTTTAAATATAGTTTCAATCAATTTTAAATGTTATTTAGTAAAAAATAAACTTATTATTCATAAGTGGGACATCAAAATTTACTTTTGTCAAATTTAGGGTATTGTTATGATTAAATTCATTTTTTAATGAATAGGGAAACAAGTGCATTTTAATTCAAAACTGCCTTTCCTTATAATTTATATATGTTGTAAGATTATAATTTTAAAGGGATTTAAGGTATAATTGCACTAACTTTTTATAATTTAATCCAATGTAATTAATTTCCTTAAATTTCAAATTAATATTAAATAGAAAAACAATTTGACATTTTGAACACTTTACAAAAACACCTATTTTCTCTATCCATCAATGAGATTAGTGTTAAACCTAATTCAACCACATCTGTGAATTGAATATCCAAAAATTGATATATATATATATATATATATATATGGTTATACTCACTAGGAAAAAATTTGTCAAATAGGATAAAAATAATTGTTGGTGAATATTAACTTTTTTTTTACTTTATTTACAATGGTTAATGAATAAATTAGGTAAATAAATGTAAAAATAATGTTATAAAAATATAAAACTACCAAAAAAAATTCCTAATATTATTGTATGAGTTATGGATGACCAAGAAAATACATAGTCCAATATTGTGGACCTTTTAAACCACTTGGGTGATATTATGACATTAATAAAATTTTATTTAAGGTAAATATAAAAATTTCATAAACATGAGTCTAATTAACAAAAAATATTAATATGGGATTATATAATTTATATAATTGTTAATAAATAGTCAATAGAAATATAAAAATATTACTTAAATCATCTCATTTAATTTATAATTTTCATTTATTAAATAATTAAATTTAATTATGACAAAAGGATGATTCAACTATGGTCTTATTAATAGAATAATCAATTAAATGATATTGATAATATTTAAATAAATATATTTTGAAATATTTAATTCCATTAAATAATTTTATATTTTATTATGAAATATTAAATATCCATTCAATTTCTTTCTAATGGTATATTTTTTTCAATTTCATTTAATTCAAATAAAATGAATATTATTAAAATAGACATAATTAATATTTTATAAAAATAATAATTTATTTAATTATTTAAAAACCTAAAAATTATAAAATATCAAAAAGTGAATATGAAAATGTCTAAAGGTTCATTATGTGTCCAATATGTGAAATTTAACCCATATAAGTAAAATTTATAGCCTCTTAATATTTGAAAGGTTGTTGCCACAAATAATATTAAAAGAACATAATTAAGGGTAAACCGAAAAGATTAGGTTTAAAATAATATCAATACTATCTAAAAATTATTGTATGAGATTATTTAGAAATATAATCATCTTATATTTTATAGTACTCTTTTTGGAGTCATTTTCACTAAAAATAAATTTATATTAATTTAATATATTGAGTGTTTCCTAGGGTGCCCCTACCCTCTACTATAATAATGTACCCACTCTAATCTAAAAATAAAACTTCTAAGACCATTTGGTTCTTCCATGAACTACTCAAACCTCATAATATAATCTCTATCCATATTCTTGAGTCATTATTTTAGGCAGAACACCCTCTATATATGTTTTAAGTCATTCTTCGTGGGTGATCAACTGATGAAGAGGTATCATTTTTTAAGTATTTCTATTTTATTCCTTCTTCCACTTCCTTAAAATCTTTTTATTCATATATTAAATAATAAATAAAATATCCAAAATATAATTATATTTAATTATGTTAATATCATCACATAAATAAATCTCCACATCCATAAAATGGGGCCATAATTAATTGTTCGTGCGTACGTGTGAAATGTAACCTCCACAAACTGGTCTAATTCGTTTTCCATATACATCTATCATGAATGCTTATAATAATGGAATTAATTTTCATATTTCATATTCATGACATATTAATAATTATAATATAATCATATATCAATTATGTTTTACTTTCCATGCACATAAAAATGATAACGTCGTAAATGCGTATGTGTGAACTATCACCTCCACGAAGTGATGTGAATCATTTTTAATAATTATATCACATGTATGATATATATAAGTATATATAAATAATAATAATTATATTAATTATATTAATAACACTCTATAATGATAAAATTATAATTAACTATCTTCCATTATGATCAATGAAAAATGGAAATGTTACACGTGCATATGTACGACCTATCGTTTCCACGATTAGAATGTTGTTCATTTTTAATAACCACTATTAATGGTTTAATTTAAAAAATTTGATTAATTTATAAAATTTATGACTATGTAGTGAATTATATTCTGGAGATGATGTAATTTTGATCACATGGACCATTTACATCATTCCGCATTCATTTTAGGCTCAAATACTGAATATCGTCAAAACATACAACACGAACTTAAATACTTATATAATTGTTATAAAATTGTATTAAGTGATATAAAATTAATAATAAACTTGAGAAATGTTATGAATAGTGTATAAATTAATGTAGGTTTATTATTGAGGATGATAAAGAACTACGAGACAAATTGGACTCAAGGTAACTTATTTCGTCTCATTTAACATTCCATTGAGACTTATTTATTGTTATGGACCAATTCAACATTATATGATGTATATAATACCATTAAACATATTAAATCATAAAACTCCGTATTATAATGATATTATATGGTGGTTAATGTTATTATTTAATTATATTTCTTCCATTATTTCACAAGTGGTAAGGGACTCTTCATCTAAATCATCGTTTTAAATGTTTTAAAGATCTATTCTTCTATATATTTTCAAATTATGTATATTTTTTCAAGATGGGTTATTGGATTTATTTATATATGGACATGAATGTTTTAAAATGACAATTCCTTTCAAAAGTATCAATGTTGTATGGGGAACTTTGATTCTAAAATATATTTTTTATGGTTTCATTTATGATTTGAAAAGTGATTGATTATTTCAATAACTTGGAACAATTTTTAACATATACATCATCAAAAAAGTTTCATAATTTTATATATCTTTGATGTTTTAATTTTTAAATTACATGTTTGAAATTTTATTTTCAAATAATGTGTTTTCATTTATGAGTGACCAAATTTTTAAAAACTAAATGTTATTTCAATGTAAAAATTTTATTTTTACTTTATGAATATTTTATTTTTTATGATTATGTTATAGTTCATGGGAATTTTTTATGTATATAGGCGGTTTTATGATAAAACATGTGTTTGTGGAACCATGATATCTTTTCAATGCATTGGTTAGTGAGATAATGTTAACCAATTGTGTTTATCTTAAGAGATATAAGGAATATACTTTGATGGGAATTCCAAACGTATCCATAAAGGATACCTCCTATGTAGATGTGAATTCTAAAATGTAAGTGTGATATAGATACCAAAAGTTACCTTTATTATTTGTTATTTTTATTAGTTTCTCAGGAATCTTAATATTTCATGAGGTATGTTAGTGAGCTTATATTTTTTATTAAAAATTATGATTTCATCAATTTATAATTATTAATGGGGTAATGTTTTTTTCATTATATTATTTCCCATACATACATTTCTTTGATCATCATATGTATTTAAAATGTTTTCATAGTGTATATGGATGGTTAAGAGAACAAAAGAATTCATAATGAATGTTATGAAGATTATTTTCATGAAAATGAAATCATGTTTTATGTTAAAGAGTAATATTTTTTTGAAAAAATAGATAGTGGGTAGAAGTGTCTACTTTGAAATATTTTAGTCCTCATGTAATAGTTATGGACTAATTATATAGAACTCTAAACATGAAAAGATCCTCAATGTGAATTTCTGACTTAACTCAAAATTAACTAATATTAATGTATGGGGCCTTATATTTGGTATCATATGAAATGTTTAGAAATTTATAGAGATTAAAAGTGTTTTTAAACATATAGTTTGTTTATATGGATATTATTTTAGTTAATTCCTAATTCTATTAATTTTTTAGATCAACGAATTTCAGTTAGATTTGGAAGTTGGAGGATCTAAAAAACATGCATATGTCTTACTAATGAATTGCTTACAATATTTATTACAAAGTCATGTCTGGATGATTATAAGTATTTTTATAACATACACCTCACTTATAAGTTGTTTTTAGCGATATAAAACACATCCATAATAACTTGATGACATCGTATGTCATGGGATGTTTTTACTCAAATATTATTTTTTAGATATTATAATATTTTCAAAAATATTAATATTATCAAGTCATTTTCGGATATTTTACCTTATCAGATGATTTGGAAGCATAATATGATTTTGAAAAATATAAATAATAAGGGGACCCTTTGGAAACCAAGTTATACTTTCTTTTAAAATATATCCTTTCATCACATACATATTTTATTTTAAAAGGAACATTAATTGAATTTTTCAAAATGAACTCATCCCAAATGTTTTATAAAAATCACGTCTTATCTGGTGTTTTCAAATTATATTCCCACCATGATTATTTCCAAAAACTATTTCTTTACACACACCAATATGACCAAAGTTGTAAATTGTGTATATGAAAAAAATGAATGTTATTTTGAATAATCCCTAAATTATTGTTTCAATACATGGAAATTATATCTAAGTGAACAAAATGATGATGAAACTAGGTGGACCCCATAATCATGGAACATGTACAATATTTTGGGAATAGTTTTATTAAATCATATTCATGTTAAAAATATTTCAATATTTATAATAATTCAAGAATTAAGTTATTGAGGTCATTATGATTTGGAATGAAAATGTGTGTTATATGAAAAAAAATTGAGGTTAAAACATGTAATGTTTTTTTAAAAGGAAACCTATATGATTAGTGACAACCTGTCACGTCTAGCAAAGCCACGGTATTCAAACCCACAACTTATGGGTGACAAAGGTGAATGATCTACCAATGGAATATCTAAAGTATCTGGTTAGTAGTACATTCTTCTTTTTAGTTCAATGAGTTTATGGATTGAGAAGAAGATGATTTTGGGAACTAATGTTTTATAAAATGGAAATACGTAGTGCTGGAAAATGGTGTGGGGATTAAGTGATAAATGTTATTTTGGAAGACTATAACTATTTTTTAAACCCTATATTTCTAAGGTAAATAAAATACGATGTTATTGTATTTGAGGAGTAATGGATGAATTTTATATTGGAAGAATTTTTTCTTTTATTGTGTACTTTTGGAGATTCGGGTTATTTATGTAAATGATTGTCCTATCTTGGATAATATGTGATTTTGATAAATAAATTTTTTCTATGATACTTTAAGACTAGTTGATGTTATTTGGAGTTAAATTCTAGAACATATCTAGGAATATTATTTGATTAACTCCTTCAAATTTTTTAGATTTATTCCTAATTACAATGTTTTTGAAAATTTTTAAGGATTGTTACTTTTCAAATTTCTTATGTAGAAATTTTTGTATTATAAATAAATTTTTGAAATTAAAAGTGTTTTTTCATTATCCTATGTTTTTTAATTTATTTAGTGGATTATTTGATTCTATAGATATTGATTCATATTGTATATTAATTTTTTTGGAGAAAAATATTATTGTGAGGTGGAAGCTGGTTAAAATATAAAACACTCATTTTGAAGTATTTATATCTCTTTATGTTCTTAGTATATCTAGTAAGATAATTACTGGACTCTATGAATATTATCTTAAGAAAAAAATTTCTCCTTTTACTTTTCCCCCTATAAAACATAGTACATTTAATCCATAAAAAATTTGTAGTTTTCTAATTCTTAACCTTATCCTAATCATGTTTTCTATCTCTCTCTACCAGGACATGACTGTTATTTTTTCTTCCATATAAAAGTTTTCCTACATGTAATCCTTGTATTTGTTATCTTGGGTGACCATTTTAATTCAACTTTTTTCTTATAAAGTGGATGTTTTATTGGCTCTATTTTGATGTGGGATTTCAATTATGTAATTATGAAAAGTGAAACATGAGTTTCCAAGACTAAATTTAATATTACGGGGATGAAATTTCCAAAAGGGGGATGGATGTAACATAGCAGGTAATTATAGAATATGAACTTTTCATATTAATTAATATTTAAGATTTAAATAGTATTTTTAATTTATATGGGATGCTATTATTGATAGCTTACCCGACATGCAATAAAAGTTTTCTCCATAGTCATAAGTTGCACACAAGACTAAGTTATAGGGAATGATAATATATTATTAATATTCTTATTTGATGTCGTCATTATCTAATTTCCATTAGACTGGAGGGAATTAAAGATTTTAACTAAATAATTAAAATTGGGTTTACACTTGTTTATATATTAATTAATTATTTATTAAATTAATTATAAATGAAAATAAAATCCAATTGAATATAAAGGATATGTTTTTATGAAAAGACTATTTAAGTGAGAATAGTTTTGTTTATAAAAAAATCAAATCACTTTTTTAGGATTATAATAATGAAATATTGTTTAGACTAAAAGGGTCCTAGATACCCTGATAGGGGGTAAATCAGGGTATTGATATTCTATAAAAAATTATCCCTACCCCACTAGATATTGACATCTTTATTATAAGAGTCACTTTTTTTGAACTTATGTGTTAATGTTGATATTATTATTCACTTATTTATTTGATGATGATGATTATTTAATTGAAATGAAGGAAAGAAAACACACAGGAACACATATTTTTACTTGGTTCACGCACACTAGGCTACATCCAAGGAGCATACAATGGCAATGTGCCGTTGTACCGAATACACTAAAGCTTACTGAAAATTATGTTAGAGATAGATCACTTATATTCCATTGATCACTATTTTTACAATGTTTAGGGCTATATCACTACATTCCCAAAGTTAAATCCCAATTTCCCTCTCTATATCTCTACTGGTAGAAAGAATAACTTTCTTCCTCTTTCTTTTCTCACTTCCCTTGAATAGATCCACTCATAGTTTATGGACTGTTAAGCCCAATCATTATCTCTAATGAATAAATTTTCTACTATATGTACATGCTCTTTTGAAGTATAATTTTAAACCACAGATGAATACACCTTTTCCACTAAACACAGGTAACTTTCCATTGAAAATACTTCGGTAAATCTCAGTTCATCGTGAAGATCCTTATATCTCCAAGCTCAAACAAGACTTCATTGAGTCCCAACATCATCACAAAGCACACTGCTTCACAGAGCTCAAATTCCTTGGTGAACCACAGTTCTTTTTGCAGAGCTTGATTAGATGACGAAAATCTCCATCCTTTTGCAGAGCTCATCTATCCTCTACAGATCCTACTTCCTTCAAATACCACACTACCTTCATAGAGCATCTTACTTCACAATGCTCACTGAGCTAATGCGGAACAACCCTTCTCTGTGAATGTATCAATATATAGAGTTATTGAATTTGGTCCAGAATAGGATAGTCGTTTATTAATGTTTAAACCTTTATTTGAAACCTTCCTTCACAGAGAATTCCATGCTTTTCGAAATAAAAATGATCCCCAATTTTCACTCTTAATCTCGTCTAGATTGAAGAGGGTGTCCAATTATTTATAGGTGTGTTTGAGCACGGAGCTCCGCTTCCACCAATGCAATTTCAGGATCACATAAAAATTGTCTCTGTGAAGCAACTTCTTTTCTCAAAACACCATGGAAATTTTCAGATCATATATCTCATCATAATCCCAGAGCGTTCTGTCAATTCCTTTGTGTCTCAACCACTATGCTCCATCACAATGCTCTTCTCCTCAGCTATTTGTGAAGCTCATTGTAATCGTAGAGCTCACCGTCAACATTATTCATGTATTATCAAAATATAATTCATTAATAACATATTCTAAAAACTCATGAATTTTCTATATTTTGATGATATCTTCAAGGAAATCCGCTTTTCATGATGCTTACCGAATCCAAAATTATGGACCCCAAAAATTTGGGAAATAGTGGAAAATAGCTCTACCTTTTATCTGTTCTTCTATAATACGTTCAGATCACTCATTCTATTATCATGGTTCTTTTTCAACATGGATTGTCAAAAACATATCTAGAACAAGACAATTCACCAGTAAAACACACTTTTTCAACAAAAACAACCATCCCAGAAATGCTCCAATGTTACCTTGAGGGATTTTTGACCAACAATATCCCACTTTGGGTTTGTTGAAAACTCTTGTCATAATTATTCTCTGCATTTTGACTCAAAACTAAAGCTCCTTCTCCCATCTTACATCATTTACCTCTTGCAATTCAAATAGAGACCAATGATTCACTCACCACATACTCTAAGCCCACATGTGCAAAGCTCAAAATGAGAAATAAGGGTAGTTTGAAAAGTTCATCAATGAATCACTTCATTGCTAGCCCCAATTGTTGAAACCATTCCAACACCACTCTTCTACTTTCATTATGAATCTTATCTATTGTGATATATAATCTCTGATCGATCACATCAAGCATCGTCAGAATTAAATCTCTCCCATAGCCCATTGCTCTCACCCTGTCTCGCTGCTCCACCTGTCAGCTTCTCTCCATGTCTTCGAATAAGATATTTTCCCCCTTATATAGTCACAGTTTATCCCCCGTTATGATTCACTCTTTCTCAACCATTTTTAATGAAACCAAAGGTCACTCCTTTGTGGACTGCATTAGTGTAGAGAACAAATATCAACACATTTGGGAAAAACCCCTTACCTTGATGAGAGGGGAGGTCCCACATCCACACTTGTTCATGTGTGGTAGTTTACTGGACTCCTAGAGCTTGTCAATGCCTCTGAAATGCTTCCTTAGGTAAGGAATTTTTTAGAATGTCCACAATGTGTAGTTCTGTAGGCACATACTCCAACATCACAAGCCCTTTCTACAACTTCTCCTTGTTAAAATGATATTTGATCTCAATGTGCTTTCTCCATGAGTGATTGATTGGATTTTTTCAATGATTGACAGAACTCTAATTATCGCACTAGATTCCGATCAGATACTTCACTTCAACACCCATATCATCAAGCTACTGCTTCATCCACAGTAACTGTGTGCAAGCTTGAGGAGAGGGGAGGTCCCACTAAATTCTTGCTTCTTTCTTATCCCATAAATACAAAATCCACCAATATTGAAAGAAATCTCCAAATTTTGATTTTCTATCATCTTCTGACGTGGCCTAATCTTTATTTGTATATCCCAATAGATCTAGAGGATATTTTTCATTATACATCAAACTGAAATCCATAGATCCATTAATATACTAAATTATTATTTTCACTATAAGAATGTGGATTTTCTTGATATTGATTTAATACCGCACTACTTAGTATGTGGTGAAAATAATATCAGGTCTTGTCACAGTTAGGTACAGTAAACACCCAATAATCTTCATGTATTCTTGGATATTAACTCCATTTCCACCATCATCCTTTGATAATTTCATTTGATTAGAAACTGGAGCCTTCATATCCATAGAATTTTCTATTCCAAAAATTCTCATAACCTCCTAGGAATATTTGTATTGAGAAATGAATGTGTCATTACTTCCTTGTGTTACCTATAAACCAAGGAAAAATGGAATCTCACCTGTCATTGACATTTCAAACTCAATTTTTATGAATTCATAAAACTAATTGTACTGAGCTTCATTTGATCCTCCAAATATTATGTCATCGTCATAAACCAACACCGTCATCTTTTTATTTTTTTCATTATTAAAATAGATATTGTAACTAACTCCACCATGATAAATGCAGAGCTTCTTAAAATATTTATTAAGCCTCGAGTACCATTCTCTTGGTTATTGTTTCATCCTATATAGTTATTTCTTTAACTGAAAAACTTTTTTCTCATCTTTTTGAATTAGAAAACCATATGTCTAATCTATATAAACATCTACTTTCTGAACCCTGTTGATAAATGAAGATTTGACGTCAATTGGGAAAACCTTGAACATCCATTGCTTGGAAATAGCCAAAAATAGTCTTATTGTTTCCATAATTTCAACTGGTGAAAATATCTCGTCAACATCAATACCCTCGATCATGAAGTATCCTTTTCACACTAGACATTATTTGTTTCGAATCGATGTTCCATATTCATTCATCTTTTTGCTAAAGACCCATTTAGTCCTGATGAAATTTTTATCTATTGGCCTCAAAACAATCTCCCATCTTCTTGTTGAAACATTTTTTCCATCCTCTCACAGCATCTAGTTATCCCAACTGTTCTTCTATAACATAAACATTAATTTTTTCAATACCATCAAGATCCTGCATCTGATTAGGAGATAGAATTATCTCCAAATGATAAGAAACACTTACAGTTGTTGGGCCCATTGTTGATACCGAAAAACATTCTTTCTTCCCTGCATCATTTCTTCACATATATCACTTTTCAATTAGCAATAAAAAAACCTATAAGCCTACTGGGTCATAAATAGGAGTAGGAAACAAGAGGTAATGTTAATATCACAATCGTTATACATTGTCCTCAATTACTTCCATACCATTTTGGTACCCAAAAACCATTAACTCCTTTCAACAAAATCTTCTAGTATAATTATTCATCTCTTTTGATTGATTTGAATTAATTCAAATTATAGAGCACATAACATCACCAATTTTCATCTTTTTATGCCACTTCCCCTTAGATCATATCTCTTTTGAACCTAAAAAACCGGAATACTAGTTAATAGAATTTATACACATAGGGGGAGGGGATCTTCGGAATCCTCAAGAAGATGATTGTGGTTTATCCTGATGGGCCATCCCTTTGATTATTTCTTAAAAACATCATACTCTGTCTTTACCTGCTCCAACTACCTAGACACCGTCAATTATTCTGGCCATATGACTAGGTATTATTTACTGACATTCTGATTCTTCTTCTGAAATTCAGATTCTGTATGCTTATACTTATTCACATTTTACTAATTAAACCCATTACTAGAAATTTCCCTCTTTGTTTCATTACCGATATCCCATTTTTCATGCTTCATTCTTTGAACAAGAATATATCCATCGATCATCTAATACATATTCTTCCTCCATTGTTGAGATCTTTTCTTCCTTTATTTCCCAATGTGTGGTATGATATGTAAATTCTATAGGATATTCTTTTGTCTCATTTATTATATCAATTGTTCAAGTCAAGACACCTTTTCATGTAGTGGTTTATTCTTCCATTGAATTTACATTTTTATTAATTGCAGTTGTGGTGTATCCTCCCTTTTTCCTCCAGCGTTGTCCACATCAATTCTATGGGAGTTTTTGTGAGTGTAACATAGAGGGTGATTGATAAACCATTTAGTGAGCACCTTGTGATTCCCTAAGACTATAAACATATTTTTCATCTAACACTATTGTATTCCAGAATTTCCTTTTTCATCGTACACTCCATGTGCTAGGGATCTCCTTATTGGTTCCATTTCCTCCCCCCATTTCTTCTTGATATAATGTCTTTCCAAATGACCATGATTAGAACAAATAAGTCATCTTCCATCATATACATACCTTATCTCATCATTTCTTAGCTGAGATGTTGATAGAACTTGAGTTTTTCTTCCAAAATTGATCTCCTTAGCTACCTAACACATACTCATGGTGTGCACCTTTCATCCACTGTGGAATCACTTCATGGATACTTTCGTCTGAGGGAATCATCTTTCTTATTTCTCATGGTGCTTCTTATTATTCTCATATTTAGAAAAATTTCCCTCTTCACACCATGAAATGTATTCCTGATCCTTAGAAAAAAATCTTGATATATGACCATGAATCCAACAGAAATATCATATGAAATCATTACATCTTATAATAGAACGTTTAGGTCTTTATTTAGAAACAACATGCCATTTTTTATTTCTAGAACTATTCATGGCTCCCTTCCTTGTTGGTATGGGAGGGGATTCATCATATCCAACACAAGTTTTTCCCAAATGGTATGGTTTTTCAGATGAGAAAATATGTTATTGTTTATCTTCAGAAATTTCACATTTACTTTTCATTTCATCATCACCTCTAAATGGATAATCAAATAATATGTTCAAGGAATTTTCTAATTTATCCTTCTCATTAGAATTATATTTCACTACTTCTTTTTTTCATTTCTATCTTTTCTCCCAATTTTGGAATCATCTTGTCCCTTGATTCAGTTTGAGAATTATGTTTTATCATGAGATCCTAACCCTTGATTATTTAATCTTCCATTTAATGTTTTATATTATGCACCATATATCTTTTCTCTATAATTTTTAATTTTTATTGAGAAACAGAGTAAGATCAGCCTGCATTCTCTTATTGTAGCCTTTAATTCTTCTGAACTATTTCAAAAAGCTGTGCAACAAAAATTAACATTTCTATATTTCTGATTATAAATTTCATCTGACTTTTGATTATTCCCCTTTCCATCATCTTTTTCTTATTCTCCCTTTGTAGATATTTTCTATATGTCTTAATCTTTAGAATCATTATTCTCCCTTAGATTAGTGTCCACATCAATAAGACATTTATTTAAATCTCTTTGATTTTTAACCTCAATTTCCAATTCATGGATATGGATATCATTAGATTTTATCTGTTCATCTATCTTTTGATCCAATTCCATTGTTTCATGGACAACTTCCACTTTTATCCTTCTGGTAGCTTCTTTATCATTAGTAGTTCCAACATCACATAGAATATCAGGTTCTTCCAGAATTCCTTCTATATCATTGAATGAATAAGTATTTTCAATGAATGATTTATCCAAATCATTATTCTATTCACAACTTTATTCCTTGAACAAAATTAAACACATTCCATAGAAACTTTCACTCTAAGTAATTTCACCAGACCTTTTCTTCTACTTTGAAGTTCTACCTTTTTCCATGGAACACCAAGGTATAATAAAAATATAACATTAATTACACCAATAAACCGAACCAAGTCAGATAAAATAAATATGTTAGATGAAACATTCCCCATGGTACCAATTTTTAGGACCAAAAGGGTCCCAGATACCCTTAGAGGGGGTGAATCATTGTATTGATATTATTTAAAAAATTATCCATCACCAACTGGATCTTGACCTCTTTATTAGAATGGTATCTTTGTTTTAAATAATGTGTTAATGTTGATCTTATTATTCAGATATTTATCTGATGATGATGATTCTTTGAATGTAATACAGTAAAGAAAACACATAGTGACACAGATTTTTACTTGGTTTACCCTCATTAGGATACATCCACAGAGTATACAATGGAAATGTTCCACTGTACCAAATCCACTAATGTAAACTGTCAATAATGTCTGGAATAGATCACTTCTATTTCTGTATCAATTCCTTTACAATTTTTATGGTCATATCACTACTTTTCCAAGGGTCACTTTCTGTTTCTCTCACTAGCGTAGTACCGATATAAATAAAAACCATATTCTTCTTCATTTTCTCGCTACTTTGGAAATGACCCACTTTTAGTTAATGGAAATGTAGGTCCATTCATTGAATCTAATGAATTCATCCTCCACATTACGTAGATGATCTGTTGATGTGAAATTTTTATCCACTGATGAATACCCCTTGTCAACTGACCACTAGGAAATAACATTTGAAAATAATTTCGCGAAGCTCACGGCTTCACGAAACAAATTATTTCTCAATGATCAAATAAGACTTTACAAAGTCTTGACCTACTCCCAGAGCACGATGATTTTTAGGGATCACTACATCACATATATCAAGTGTCATTTGAACTGCACGGCTTTCATGGTGCATGATTAGCTGTTGCGAATCTCTTTCCTTTCGCAGAGCTCAACTATCCTCTACAGATACTACTTCAGTCTCAAAGCACAGTGCCTTCGCAGAACATCTTATTTCATGAAGCTTAATGATCCAACATAGAACACCCCATCTTCGTGAATCTATCAATACGTATAGGCATTGACTTTTCATAAGACTAGGATAGTCCTTTATTAAAGTTTAAACCATTATTTGAATCCCTAATTCACAAATTTTAGAACCCAGATCATCATTTTAGGTATGGTTCTTTATTTCTCAGTGTTTTTAGGAAAAGGAATAAAGGAGAAATTTTATAAGTACATTCCCTATACTCTTGAGTACACACAGAGTACCAGGTTTCCACGCATAACAGTGTTCTGGCTATGTAATGGCCAAGTACATGGATGTGTGGGTGACCTGGCTGACCGCCAAAATTGGGGGCCCGTTGAGGATAGTACATGATATGTATATTAAATGAACACACTGTGTATTTTTCTTTTTTATTTGATTAATCAGATCAGGGTTGCTTCTCATCTCTAGAACGTCTTATTCATCCCTTGTTTTATACAGGAGATAAAATAGACAAATGAAAACTTTTAGCACCTCTCATTCCTCTATTCGCACACCAATTGAGATGCCAATGGGTGTGTTGGATTCCCACTAGTTAGTTATCTCTTCTCTTAGAGCCACTTTTCCAAATATCTATTCTCTCTTGAGTTTTCAAGGGTTGTTAGTTTTTACCAATTTTGTATATCTACGTCATTCTAGTCTGATTCAAGGGCCGATGTTGAAGAGTATTCTTCGTACAACATCATTGTAGGTGGATTGTGTCTTTCTTTGATTGTATTTGGATTATATATGAAAAAGGTTATGAATACCCATGTTTAGGGTATTGCGTGTTATGGATTTTAACATTTTCTAGTACCTGGTATAGTTTCTTTATTGGGAAATGGTTTTTTCATAGGTATAAGGTTTAATACCATGATTATTGATTTTGTTCCCATGTTTGATTGATCATGGCCATTTTTTTCTTGAATTTATTCTTAGGATTGCTTATTTTACAAGCCTAGTGTTGTTATGATGGATTTTTTGTTTATATGAGATGAATTTGTTTATCATTGTGAAAGTGTGTCCAATGGTAATTGACCGTGATATCATCCCAATGTAGGGTCATTTATGTATAATTACTGTTGTGTTTGACTAGAGGTATTGACTGTGAGAGCTATCATGGGGTCATTGACCAGAGGGGTTAGAAAGTGAGAGGTACCTAGAGGGTCATTATTAAATGATTATTGGCCCATAGGGAATTAACTGTGAGAGCTTCCAAAGGGTCATTATAATTATTATTTCTATACATAATAATGGGTATTTATCATGAGAGCTACCTATGTGGTCGTTTATAATTGATTAGTTCTGTGGGGGGCCAATGGGGGTAGACTGTGTACGCTTTCCCGAAGGGTCATTATTAATTATTTTTTTGATGAGATGTTGAACCAAAGGGGATTAGACTGTGATAACATTCCAAAAGGTTTTCTTGTGAATGATTGTATGATTGTGACAAGTTGGCCTAGCCAAAGCAAAATCTCAGACTCTGTCTTTCTTGATTGTTTAGATGGTCTTCTTAGATGTCTATTATTACCAATTTATAGGGGGATACAGAGCTTAGTCTAGATCCTAATGTTACATTAATCAATGATTCAAATAATTAATTAACTAACATGAATGTAATTGAGAAACTACAGGATTATTTACTTTTGATTACTTCCTAGTTTATTGCTTCATTTCTGCATATTTCTTACTATATATATTCACTTATTGTTAGGCATAGATCTTTTGGTGGTTTCCTACTAGGATTCATCTCAAAACCTATTTGTGTAATTCTTTTGGGCCCAAAAAGATTATGTGGTTGTAGGTATAGATAAGGTCAAGCACCCTTCTTTATCTGGTTCTTGATTTATGTCGGAGCTGGAGAGCATGGGACCAAGATGAGGATGGTGATGCTGTTGGAGTTTATTTACAGTTTTCAATACATAGGATTTATTATTTTATTTCCCGCATTGTGAATTATTTGGATGCTATCCTAGATACGTCTTATATGCATAATTATTTATATATATGTTGTAGTTGTTTATACTATCATTCTTCTACTGTTTAATTCTATTGTATGGTATTACTGCTTCTTATTCGCTTTACTATTTTCATCATCTATGGTACTCTTCCAATGAGGGAATAGTTTCCCCACAATCACACCCAAGGCCCTCACTCTTATTCAGCATCCTCTAGCATTTGGGGAAATGCCCTTGAGGCCAAGTGACAACCGAACATGGGGAACCATTAGGCGGTACCCAGAACCAGAATGTTACAAAGTGGTATCAGAGGAGTTCCTTTCTTATATTTCAAACTATTTAGAGCCTATAGACTGAGATATGAAGGAATAATTAGTTTTTAATAAGCTATTCGTGGGAGTAGCTACCCTGTGTATAGGGAAAAGCCATGTTGCCTCGAATATTTCAATTTTTCTTGTTTTTCAATTATTAAAGTTGATTTCATTTAACCATTCGCTGATTCAAATGTTTTATTCTTTAATCAATGATATTATTGAGGTTATATTTTTATTTAAACCCAATGAGATGAGGGTATTCCATCTCAAGCATGATATAAGCCAGATGATAGAGATAACATGTCATGAATTGTGGTCATGCCATTTAGGGTTCCTTATCGATTGCATGTTGTTGTGATAGATATTGTGCAAGACATGAATGCAGTTGTGATAGATGCCTTGATAGAATACCTGCTATTTTTATAAGGTATTGATGTAGATAATGTTTATTTTTCATTGGAACCAAACATTTGTCCCTGAGGTGGTAAGGGACCTTTTGGATTGGAATTTGGTGGATCAAGTTTGAACTTTAATTGAATATTATCATGTTATGTTATTAATAATAATTCAAAAATTTGATTTGCAGGAGTATGAGATATCAAGGGTTGTAATTTTTCATGCATTGGACAAAATATTATGTTTTTAATGGTTTCAGGGAAGTTTCAAAGGATTACTATCCAGAAACCCTGACAACACTGCATGTGGTGTTATGAAAACATGCCATGTGTTCTTCTATTTTGGAAGAAACAAAATCTATTAAGTACACATTATGTACTATATGTAAATTTTGTGTAGTTTTTAACCATGGGACTGACTATGTGATCAAATACCTGGGGTTCAAAAAGTTTTGATAGAACATGTCATCTCTAGATTGTACATGTTGTGTTACGTGGAACTCTGACTGGCAGTGTGACTAATTACATGGGTGGATGAAAAAACAGGTTGTACATGCCATGCCTCATTCATACATTCCATGAAGATTCTATCATGTCTCTGACTGTGTGACTAACAACCCATGTGTTTTGGATTTATCTAGTACATGTCGTGTTTAGGGTGAACATGGCATGTATTGTTAACAAGGAGAGAACTGTGCAGTTATATCCATTTATAAGTTCATTGGATGGAGTTAAAATTCAATTACAGAATGTGTCATAAGAGGAACACTCTGTGTGTAGGGGTGTTACACGACCAGGTTTGGTAGAGGTACACACCATATTAAAAGCTCAAGGGAACACCCTGGGTAGAGTTTATAAATGTCATGTAACTATGTTTTGTAAATCCTGAATATTTAACTTCACTTTATCCTTTCACCCACATATAAATTTCATTCCTTGATAATATTAAACATAAGTGTGAGCATGGACTTTCAGATTCATGCAACTAAGACGTCCTCTAGTTGTACGCCAGTTTCAAGGCATTGAACAGACACTGGAATGGATTGATCAGGGACTACCAGCAGATCCTACTATTGTGCTAGTCTTGGCAACAGCTATTATACCAGATGATGGTGATTATGAATAGTTACATGAAGGCCTTTTGAGAATGTTACATACTTTCCAGGGAGCAGCACATCCTACCACAACTATGGAAGATCTGACACGGGTGTTCCAGCAGTTTCATCCTCCGATTTGTTTTGGGGAGAGAGGACCACAAGGCTGTCGAGTCTTGGTTAGAGGCCATACTTACTATCTTTGACCATCTGAAGACGACTTTGGAGAGGATGCTGATTCTCATGGAATACATGTTTTGTGATTACACCAATAGATTATGGGATGTTATATCACATGTGTGATGTCATCAGGATATGGAAATGCTAGATCTTCAGATTACATTCTATGACTAATTCTACCCTGAGACAATGTGGGACGATTGAGCCTAAGAGTTCATAAATCTGGAGTAGGGTGCACTTTACGTAATAGACTACTCTTTTTTTTTCTAATCTATAGTGCTTCCCAAATATTCTCTGAGGTGACGAGTTATATTTGGCTAGGATATTTTAGGATGGTCTCAGGTATGACATCTGATCGCACGATAACGTATTTAGGATGACTTCATTGATGGCTATAGTGAACCAAGAGATGATTAACAAGAATGATATGAGGGAGTTGGGAGTTGTGAGCTAGGGCGGATCAGGATCTAGGGATTGTACTCATTTTATAGGTAAAAGGAAGTTCCATTAGGATCCTTCATGTGGTGTTTCTTCAGGTACTTTGGTGGTATGCTACTAGTGTAGGAAGAGTGGGAATATTAGACCACATTTTCCAAGAGACGCAATTTAGTGCTAATCATTCGGAAAGATGGGTGATCATAATCATTTCTTCTGGTTGTTCTTGGAAACAGCGAGTGATAGAGGTTCTATTCTGACTCCACGTTCAGGAGCATGACCACTAGTTTCTCATTAGTCAGGGTACTAGAGTTCTTCAGGTCATTTAGGTCAACGAGGTGGTCTTGGTCGTGATAGAGGTCATCCGTTTGTAGTGGAGAAGACCCAACAGAAGTAAGATCACATACCCTATACTATAAGAGGTACGATTATAGTTTCCTTAGTTTTATCTTATACTCTTTTTGATAAATGGGATTCCCATAGATTTATATCTTTTGTCGTTAGAGAGATCCTTGGGCTCTGTATCTTTATATATGAGGATGTTATGATGCTAAAAACTCAAATTGGGATTAGGATGGCTAGTGTATGTCAGTACAAGGAGTTCCCTCTTGGGATTGGTGGGTTTCACTTCATGTGGGACCTCTATGTCTTATAGATGATAGGATTATATTTCATTCTCAGAATGGACTGGTTAGTCTCTTTCTAGGATTTTGTTGACTAAAATCACTCTAAGATGAGTTTCACATAACCAGAGGGTGAGTATTTTCTACTAAAGGTATAATGTGATGTCTAAGTGGGTAGGGTGGGACCCGATCATCGTGGGTTGTGAGGAATTACAACCTATATTTCTAGTTTATATCTGGATGACCGGGGGACTTCACAGATGGACTTTCCTATAGTGGTGGATCAACTCAAAGACGTCTTTCCATATGACTTTTCAAGTTTACATCCAAATCAAGAGGTAGATTTATCTATTGAGCTTGTTCTAGGAGCGGCACCGGAGTCGATTTCTCCTTATAGGATGGATACACTAGTGTTACATGATCTCAAGGAGCATTTGGAGGTGTTTCAAGAAAAGGGTTTCATCTGGCCCATTACTTGTCCTTTGGGTTCACCTGTCCTTTTTTAAAATAAGGCGGATAATACCCTCACACATTGTGTGGATTATCGGAAGCTGAACCAGTTGATGGTCAAGAACGTATATCCCTTACCAAGGTTTGGTGATATGTTTGATTAACTTCAAGGAGGCCAGGTGTTCTCAAATATTTACATGAGATCTAGTTATCATCAGTTGCATGTTATAAAATCAGACATATCTATTACATCCTTTTAGAGTAGGCATGGTCTATACGAGTATGTGTTAATGTATTTCGGTCTCACGAACACGCCTGCAGTTTTCATGTAATTGATCAACAAATTGTTCCATCCTTACTTGGATTATTTGTGGTAGTCTTAGTGGACAATATATTAGTGTACTATCAGACTCAACATGACCCTTCAACCCATCTTGAGATAATTTTTAGTACACTGAGAGAGCATCAAATATATTCCAAGATCTCAAAAGTCGTCTTTACAATTGACTATATTCACTTCCAACGTCATGTTATCTTAGATACATGAGTATCAATAGATCTATAGAATGTGATATAAGTAGTTTCCTAGGAGCAGCCGAAGAATGCCTTTAAGGTATGAAGTTTTTTGGGGATAAAAGGTTACTACAGGTGCATTATACATGACTTTTCACACTTAGGATCCCCAATGAAAGGTCTAAGTAAGATGGGTGCAAAGTACATATGGACATATTCATACGATTTATCCTTTAAAGAGATGAAAGTGAGGTTTACTTCAAAACCGATACTGATTTTTCTAGAGTTAGGAAAGAGTTACACTGTTCAATGTGACGTGTCAGGTATCGGGCTGGGAGTAGTGCTTATGTAGGGGGAATGAGTCATTGTGTATGTGTATCGGAAGTTCAGGCCACGTGAGAGGAATTACCTGTTGCATGATCTCGACATAGGTGTAGTTGTGCATGATTTGCACAGTGGGGGAAATTATCATTTGGGATAGAATTTTGTGGTTTTCAATTACCAAAAAATCCTCAAGTATATATATAATCAGGATGATCTAAATTTGAGACAGAGAAGGTTGGTTGAGTACCTTCTGTCTTTTGACATAGTGTTTTCCTACACACATGGGAAATGAAATGCAGTGGATGATGTGTTGAGCAGGAGGACATAGATACAAGATGTTCATGAGGAAAACAGTTAGTGGAAGCTTATAGATCTATTCTCTGAGATACATTTGGAGGTCCACAACAGACAGTGGAATATGTCTCTTTATTCTATATCTATTACCTCGACTCTACTGGATCGAGTGTGAATAAAGACTACATTAGACTCTAAATGCTTATTCTTATGGGAGAGTGTGTCAAGAGAGGACCCTACTACTAGGTGGACTGTAGGTGAGGATGAGATCATTTATTTTCATGGATGTGTATAGGTGTCTGCAGAAATACACAAGGAGTTGTTACGAAATTTTCATTCATCAGCTTTGGAATTTCATCATGGTGTCACCAAGATATATCGAGATTTACACTGTCATTATTAGTGGCCATGTATGAAGAGGGATGTTGCTGGTTTTGTTATGATATGTTCCACCTATCCGTAGGTGAAGAAGGAGCATCAGTGACCTGCAGGGCTTTTACAGCAGTTACCCATTCCCAAGTGGATGTTTAATGGTGGTGTGAAAGATTTAGTAATCACTTATCCAAGGTTTCCATGAGGGAATGATGCGGTTTGGGTTTTCATCGAAAGGCTCATTAAGGTTTCACACTTCATGAATATTAAGGAAACCTTCAGTGTTGATGTGATTAGAAGGTTGTACATCCGAGAGATTGTACATTTTCTTGGGGTTCTGCACTCTATCATTTCAGATAGGGACGCTCATTTTTCTTCTCGTGTATGGTAGGGACTACATAGGGATTTGGGTACACAAGTACTTATGAGTATAACATTCCATCCCTAGATAGATGGCACCTCTCAGCACACGATTCAGGTTTTGGAGTACATACTCTAAGCATGTGTCCTAGATTTTTGGGGCCCTTGGTAGAGACACATAACTCTAATGGAGTTTTCTTGTAATAATAGTTTATAAGAAACTATTTAGATGGCACATTATGTGGATATGGATGTTAGGCCATGCCTATCACCCATAAGTTGGCTAGGTAGAAGAGGTAGGAGTCGATAAAAAAGAGGATATCTACTGCGCAATCTCCCCATAAATCATATACTAATAAACAGAGATGACCTCTAGAGTTTGAGGTCCGAGAAGATTTTTTCTTTCATGTAACAACGTGCTTGAGACACATGAGAATTAGGAGATAGGGGAAGAATTAATTGAGATACATCTGGCTATTTGAAGATTTGGAGAGTGTCCTGACGGTTTCTTATCAGTTGGAGTTACCTTAGAGGTACCATGATTTGCATGACCTCTTTCATGTTTCATAGAAATGAAATTACTTTTCAGACCCATCTCATGTTTTTTAACATAAGGAGGTTTAGCTAGAGGTGGATTCATCCTTTGAGGAGAACCCTATTCAGATTTTGGGTTGCATCAAGAAGGTTATATGTGGTCAGTCTGTTCCTCTGGTATAGATTCTATAGTAGCACATGCGAGTACAAGATGATAGATGGGAGAATGGGGCCGACATACGATCAAAGTGGCTAGAATTGTTTTAAGATTTTGCTTGACGATCCTTTGAAAGGCATTTCAGGCAAGAATTTTTTTAAGTGGAGACGTTTCTAAGATCCCAAATCTTTTTTTTAGGTATGGATCATTATTTCAAGTTGTTTTTGAAGAAAAAGAATAGAAGATGCAATTTTAGAAGTACACGACATGTACGCCGGATTACATGACGTGTAACTGGTTTCCTTGCATAACCATGTAATGGCTATGTAATGTACAAGTACATGGACTTTTGGTGACAAAACTGACCACCTAATGTGGGGTCCAGTTGAGGATTGTACACGACATGTGCATTAAATGAACATGCCGTGTATTTTTATTTTATTTGATTAATCAGATTAGGGCCGTGTCTCAACTCTAGAACTGTCTTCTTCTTCTCATGTTTTGTATAGAAGACTGATGATATGGACAAAAAAAATTTATATCCTCCTGCTCTTCTATCTGAACTCAGATTGAGATGTCGTCGGGTGAATTGGTTTCCCATAAGTGAGTTATCTATTCCCCATAGAGCCTCTCTTCCTGATTTTTCCTCTCTCTTGAGTGATCTAGGTTTGATAATTTTTACCCTTATTGTAGATCAACATCATTCTAGTTCGATTCAATGGGTGACATTCCTATGTGTTCTTCATAAAACATCAAGGTAGGGGGTTTCCACCTTTCTTTTCTTGTCTTTGGATTATATATGGTAAAACTACTGAATAACCATGCTTAGGGTACTGCATTATGTGGATTTAGACCATTTTTATTACATTCAATGGTTTGTTTTTTGAGAGTGTTTTTTCGTAGGTGTAATGTTTAATACCAATTTTATGGATGTGTTTCCCATGATTCATTGATCATGGGAATTTGGTCTAGATTTTCTTGTTAGGAATTATTTTTTTTTCATGCCTGTGTTGTTAGGATGGATTTGTTGTTTATATGACATGCATGTGTTTTTGCATTGTGAAAGTATGACCAATTGGAATTGACTTTGAGAGATTCCCAATGTAGGGTCATTTAGGTATAATTGATGTTATGTTTGACCATAGGTATTTACTATGACAGGTGTCGTGGGGTCATTAAACAGAGGGGTTAGACTATGAGAGATACCCAGAGGGTCGTTATTAAATTATTTTAGGACCATAGGGAATTGACTATGAGAGCTTCCAGAGAGTCATTATAATTATTAATGCAATGTCGAAAAAGTGATATTGACCCTAAGAGCTTCCCATGTGGTCGTTTGTAATTGATTATTGGTATGGGTGACCAAAGGTGTTAGACTATGTGGATTTTCATCATTGGTCATTAATACATATATTGTTTTGATGAGATGTTAAACAAGAGGGGATTATACTATGAGAACATTCCTAGAGGGTTTCTTGTGAATGATTGTATTATTGTGATGAGTTGGCCAATCCAAAGCACAATCTTGGATTCATACTTTCTTGATTTCTTAGATGTTCTTCTGAGATGGCTATTGTTACCATTATAATGGGGGATACATAGCTTAGGCTAGATCCTGAGGTTACATTATTCAATTGTTTGAATAATTAATAAATTGAATTAATGTAATTGAAAAACTAAAAGATGGTTTACTTGTGGGTAATTCATGTCTATTACTTTATTTCGGTATATTTTTTGCTATATATATTCACTGATAGTTAGGCACAGATCATTAGGCAGTTTCCTACTGGGATTCTTCTCATACATTATTTGGGTCATGATTGTAGTCCCAACAGATTATATGGTTGTAGTTATAGATAATGGAAATATCCCTTCTTCATCAGGTTCATGATTGTCTTCAAAGCTTGAGAGCATAGGACCAAGTAGAGAGTTGTGATGCTGTTGGAGTTTATTTACTATTTTCAGTACATCAGATTTAGTATCTTATATCTAGAATTGTGAATTTTTTAGATACTTTCAAAGATACTTGTGACGTGCATCATTATTTATATATGCTACAGTTAATTATACTATTAGTCTTCCAATTTTTACTTCTGATGTATGGTATTAATACTTTCCCTACTGTTTACTATTTGTTTCAACTGTATTACTCTCCCAATGAGGGAGTAGTTTCCCCAAAATCACACCCAAGGCTCTCACTACTAGTCGGGAGCATCTGATGTTCAAGGAAATGAACATGAGGCCATGTGACCGATCTGTTACATGGCACCTTTGGGAGGCACTCAAAACAAGGATGTTACAACAGAGCACCCCATGATTTGTGAAATCAAAATTTTTCTGAATTTTCTCTCTGAAGATCGTCTGGAATGAAAGGGGGTGGCCACTTATTTATAGGTGTGATCAAGTGCATAGCTTTTATTGTTCCAACATGATTTCCATATTAGTAAAAATAGTCTCTACGGAGCATCTTCCCTTCACAAAGAACCATGGATATTTTTGAATCATAGATACCATCGTATTCAAAGATAAATCTGTCAATTCCTTTATGCTTCCACCACAATGCTGCATCAGAGTGATCTCCACCACTGATATTCGAGAAGCGTGTCATAATCATTGAGCTCACCATCAACATTATTCATGTCTTTTCGAAATATAATTCATGAAGCCCATATTATCAAAACTCATGGCGTTCCAATATTTTGATGAGACCTTCATGGAAATCCATATTAAACGATGCTCACCAAGTCCCAAATTATGGTCCCCAAAAATTTGGAAGATACTAGAAAATGGAGCCACATTGTTTCTGTTAATCTGTACCACCACCTGTTCTTTCATTCCCTTTTCACAGTTCTTTGTCAACATAGATTTTCAAAAACATGTCTTTAACATGACAATTCACCATAAGAACATACTTTTTCAACAAACAATACCAACAAATTTTTTTTGCAATGTTACATTGAGGGATATTTTCCCAACAATATCCCCCTTTGGGTTTATTGAAAACTCTTCTCAAAATGATTATCTTAACGTTAACACCACACTGAAGATCCTTTCATCATCTACCATAATTCACCTCTTGAAATTCAGATTGTGAAAAAAAAATTCACTTCCCACATACTCTATGCCCACATGAGCAATTATCTACGTGATAAATAAGAGTAGTATGAAATCTTAATCAATAAATCACTTCATTACTGAAAACAATTGTTGATACCATTAAAACACCCCTCTTTTGCTTTCATCATTAATATCAGCTTTCGTGATATCTAATCATTGATCGATCAATTCAAGCATCATAAGATTTAAATATCCCCCCATCTCATTTCTCTCCCCTATCTCACATGTCCACCTGTCAGTTTCTCCACTAGTATTTGAGTACGAAAATTTCTCCCTTATTTTGACACAGTTTCACCCCCTTTAGGAGTCACTCTTTTTCCCCCTTCATCAATAACCCCAAAGGTAACTCCTTTTTTGGTTTTCAATAGAGTAGAGAACAAATATTAGCATATTAGGGAAAAAACCCCATACCTCAGGGAGAGGTGAGGTCACACATCCAAACATGTTCAAGTGCTGGTAGTAGTATAGACTCCAAGAGCTAGTTGATGCCTCTCAAAATCATCCTTAGTTAAGACCTTTGTTAGAATGCGAACAACATGTAGTTCGATAAGCACATACTCCAACTTCGCAAGAACATTCTCAAACTTTTCATTGATAAAATGATACATGATCTCAATTTGGATTGTCCTTAAGTGATGGAATGGATTTTTTATTTGATTTAATGCACTCAAATGATCACACTAGATTCCGATTGGAGGATTAACTTCAAATCCCATATCATCCAGTTACTGTACCATCAACAATAACTGTGTGAATGCTTGAAGGGTGAAAATATACTCAGATTATGTGGTGGTCAACAAAATGAAATATTTCTTCTTGCATAGCCAAGGAATACACAATCCACCAATATAGAAATCATCTTTTGATGTTGATTTTTTATCATCTAATGAACCTGACCAATATACATCTGTATATCCCAATAGCTATGGAGGATATTTTTAATTATTCATCAAATAAAATCCCTAGTTCCTTTGATATACTAATGTATTATTTTCATAGAAAGCATCTTACTTTCCTTGGGATTTCTTTTATATCACATAGCTTGGCATGCAGAAAAATCATTATAAGGGTTTTCACTTTCAGGTATAATAAACTCCAAATAATCTACCTTAATTCTATGATTCTAACTTCATTTCCACCATCAGCCTTTAATTATTTAATCTGAGTTGAAACCAGATTATTCAGGTCCATATAATTTTCCATTTAAAATATTTTCAAAACCAGCTTGGCATATTTTTATTAAGAAATGAATCTTACATTTCTTCCTTGTGTTACCTATATACCAATGAAAATTTTAGCTCACCTATCATTGACATTTCAAACTCACTTTTCTTCAATTCAAAAAACAGTTTTCCCTGAGATTATTCTGATCCGCCAAAAATTATTTCATCGAAATTAACCAACACCATCATCCTTCGATTTTTTATGATTTTGAAATAGATACTGTATCTAACTCTGCCACGCTGAAATCCATGCTTCTTCAAATTCTGATCAAGCCTCATGTATCATTTTCACGGTTCTTGTTTCATACCACAGATTTATTTCATCAACGAAAAAATATTTTATTGTCTTCATGAATGAGAAAACTATCTAGCTTATCAATTTAATCTTATTATTTGAGAAACCCATTCAAAAATGTAGATTTAGATTCCATTTGGAAAACCAAGAACTTCGTTTTCATTTCAATTCCCAATAATAATCATATTGTTTATAGCCTTGAAAGAGGTGAAAATGTATCATCCACATCAATACCCTCTATCTAGGAGTATCCTTTTGTACACTAGTTATTATTTTCATCAAATTAATGTGTCATATTCATTCATCTTTTTGCGAATGACCCATCAAGTCCTGATGAATGTTTTATCATTTGGCCTCAAAAAATCTCTCATATTCTTGTTGAAACATTTTTTCCATTCGCATGCAGTATCTTGGAATCCAAATAGATATTCTTCAACAATTAAATCAATTTTTAAATACCATTGAGATCCTTCATCTCATTAGGAGATATAATTTTCTCAAAATGATATGAAAAGATTCTTGTTATTAGGCCCACTATTTAGACCCAAAAACATTCTTCTTCCCCTACATAATTTCTTCACGTATTTCACTTTTCAATGATCCATCAACAATACCTCTAAGCCTACTAAGTCATAACTTAGTGTACCACACAAGAGGTAAAGTTAATAACACATTCATTATCCATTCTTCCCAATTACATCCACACCATTCAAGTACCCATATACCATTAACTCCTTTTAATGAATTTTTTCAGCTTAATTCATCTGCTATTGTGATCTATCTGAATCAATTGACATTATGGAGAACATCACATAAAAAATTTTAGTCTTTTGAGGGAACATCGCTTGGATCATATCTCCTTTGAACCTGAAATACTTGAACACCAGTTAATAGAATTTATACACATAAGGAGAGGGGATCTTATTAATCCTAAAGAAGACGACTCTGGTTTATCCTGATGGGAAATCACTTTGATTATTCATTCAAATGAATATCACTTTTTCCATGCCTTCTCCAACTACCTAGACAACATCAACTATTCTGGACAAATGACTAGGAATTATTTGCCCACATTATTAATCATCTTTTGATATTCAGATTCTATATTATTGGCCCTTTTTACAATTTGGGAATTAATCCCATTAGTATAAATTCCTTTTTTGATGCTTCACAAATATCAAATTTTATATGATTCTTTATTTTAACAATAATCTATCCACTGATCATATTCTTTAGCTTCTTCCTCCATTGGTGAGTTCTTTCTGTTGCCTCCACTTCCGGACATGTGTCATGACAATCAAATTTTCCAAGACATTATTTTGTATCATTTCTTTTATTAATTGTTCTAGTCACTCTACCTTTTACTTGTTGGGGTTGAGTCTTCCACTCAATTTACTTTCTTCTTAATTAATATTGGATAATCTCATCCCTTTTTCTTCTAGGACTATACACATCCATTCCAGGGGAGTTTTTGTGAGTGTAATAGAGGAGGTGATTGATACACCTTTTGTTGAGCACCTTGTGATTCCTTAATACTATAAGCCAATTTTTCAGAATACCACGTTGTCTTTTAGTATTGGATTTTTCATTGTACACTTCATGTGCTATAGTTCTATATCTAGGTTCCTTTTGATTCCCTAAATTATTGGTGATTCAATGTATTTCCAAATGACCATGACACAACAAATAAAATATCTTCCATCAAATACCTACCATGTCTCATCATTTCTCAGATGAGATATTAATGCACCTCGATTTCGTCTTCTACCATTGATCTCCTTAGTTGTGTCACACATACTCAGGGTGTTACCCATTCTTGCACCATAGAAGCACTTCATGGATGGTTTATTCTAAGGAAATATTCTTTCATATTTATCATGATACTTATTTTTATTCTCATATTTACAAAACATTCTATCTTCATACCATAAATTTATTCTTGAGACACTAAACAAAAGCATGATATATGACCATTAATCTCACAATAATTTCATATGATATCATTACATGTTATATTATACCTTTTATGTCTGTCTTTAGAAACTACATACCATTTTCTATTTCTATAACTATTCATGGATCTCTTCCTGTCATGCATAGGAGGGTATTCGTCATATCCAATACCATATTTTCCCAAATGGTATGGTCTTTGAGATGAGAAAATATATTCTTGTTTCCCTTTAGAAATAAAATATTGAATTTTCATTTCATCATCACCTACCGAAGGATAATGAAATAGTGAGTTCATGGAATCCTCCATTTTAAGATTTACATTTGAATTAGATTTCTCCACTTATTTCTTTTCCATTTATATCTATTCTACAAATTATTTCATATTCTTTTCCCTTGATTAAAGTTAAGAATTATGGTCTATCATGAGATCCTTTCCACTACTTATCTTATCTTCCAATTTAATTTTGAGATTATCCACCATATTAGTTTACTCCTTTATTTTTAATTTTTCTTGAGCAATAGAATCAGAGAAGCATGCATATAGTGACCCATACATTACCTATATTGATATTACATCAGAATTGAATTATATTCATCACATCATATAAAAAATCCATGAAAGAACTATATAGGTATAGTTTCTTTAGAAACTAGGAAACAAAAAAACTGGTACATAAAACATCTACATTGTCTATAGTTTATTCGATCATAATTAGACACAATTTTGGAATATCATACTTAATACCCTTATTTATGGATTGGGGGAAAGAAACATATAAAATGGTAATCTCAAATGCCCAGTAAAGGCAATCAATGGAAACATAAATCATATCATTTTCATCAGAACATAACATTTGGAAATCTTTTCCTACATATAAAAGATCACAATATCATGAAATGGGATAAATCCTAAAAGTGAAAGGTAAATCCAATAATCATAACATAAGATGTTATATTTTTTTGGAAAACACACATAGTCAGTGAAAATAATTACATATTAGTTAAGGCTCATTGGAAAGACCATTATAACAGAAAAATTCCATTACTAAAATGAGTTGACTACTTGTTAAAACCCTGTATTGTTGAACGAAATTTACATTCTATTTCAGTCATGTTTTTCTCATGAGATATAAATATTCACCTAGTGAATTGGTGGGATATATAGATACCACCAATCTCACAACAAAACCATTCTTACATGTGGAAAAAAACATAAAAAATTACATCATAGAAAACCAATGAAATCAAATGGGGTTCTTAAACATCATTCAATCCTAATTGCTATAAAAAAAATCGATTTCCTACATAACATTCCATTATAAACAAAATAATATATTATTAATAATATGGTTATAAATATAACCCTATTTAAAGAGTGCTAACTTAGATTGAAAATAATTTTGAAAAAACACTTCAATCTAATTTTTGAGGAAAATATACTTTCTTCTTCAAAAAAATATTCCTTCCTCAAAATGCCAATGAATATTAGAATAAATAATTTTATGTGAAAATAACCTTATAATATTTTATGTTAATCTCCAAGGAAATAAATAACTATGAAGCATAAAAATTCATTCATGTTGTACATGTTAAAAAAACATTATTCTCGTACTATTTCTTAAATAGTCAAAAAATACCTTGTACTAAAAATGAAAAAAGATTTCATTCATAAAATTTAGTAGAAATTTACCAATGGGAAAAATTGATTTTTAACCCTGATATAATGATATAAAGAATATTTTTTAAATAAAAATTTATGAAATATGGATTCAGATGATAATTATACCCCAATAAATACTTACTAATAAACAATCTTGGATAAAAAGAGTGATTTGAAAAGATATCCCTTTCCATATGTCTGATATGCTTATTATGTAAATGAACTACTACATAATTATTTAAATAATGTTACTGATTTATTATAGAATCATAATCATTCTTATTTTAACATTTTTTATCATATTTTCATCCATTTGTTAGTAACATTTCATTGTTACTTGTTATTCATGTATTAACTGCTTTATGTTCATATGCATGTTTTTTCAAATAAGTTCTTATTCCCCCTTTTTGGTTATAGTTATATAATTTAATGCATGGTATTAGTATAATATATATCATATTTATTTATTCAACTCATTCATAAAATATGGTTTAATTAAGATTATGTAGAATGAATTATATCGCATCATGGAGACAATAAGCCGGATGTACGCACGAGTGATGATATAATTCTCATAATTGTTGAATCATATTGATGTGGATAGTTTATAATATCTTAGAATTTGTACCACAAAATAGTAATCATATTTAGTTATTATTTCCACCATTATACCCATCCATTTAAGGTGGTGGTGAAAAACAGATTACACCACGATGTGGAGATGGTAAGTCATATGTAGACACACGTGGTGATTTCATTTTTCATTGGATGGATAAAAGGTGAAATATGGGTTTATCATATTTATAATAAGATATCATCATATGAGTAATATTTATTTTTGTCTTTATAGTGAAATAACTAATGAAGATGAAGTATAAGAAGAATCAAATTTTAAATAATCGGTAGAAGAGATTACCTCTTCCTAGACGTGCCTCCTTTAAATTTCTATTTACTGCACTAGAGTTGATATTTAAAGAAGACAAGAACATCTAGAATTAAAACAGGGAAGTTTAGAAGGAAATATGGTGGGGGTGTTTGATCTTGAGGGATGAAAATGAAGTGAGGACGTGAGGGGGGAGGTTCCCTTTTATAATTATGGTGAGGGGCACTTTTTGAAAACTCCAAAGAATTAATTTATAATAAAATCAAACCCCACATAAAATCCTCAAAATGTACCAATTTAGAGGATGATATGAGATATGGTTGTACTCTCATCAACCAATAAATTTCATTCAAGTGTTTATGTAAATTTATGGATAATCATTTTAATTAACACTAAGTTATTCTATTTAATTTTAATTGTGGTAATAACATTCTAAATTTTTAATGGATATAAATATTTACTTATGTGGTGTTAATTGATAATAAATGGTTATTTTATGACATTTTAGACTTTATAATTATTGATTTGAACTTTTTAAATATTTTTATTATTTTTAAATAATTTAATAAAATGTTATGTATAGAAAATGTCAATAGTGTCAATTTTGACACTTCATTTAATTCACCTTAAATAAAATTCCTACATGAGATAAATTCAACCCAAAATATTAAATACACTCCTAACATGTCATAGTCACTTGGAAAATTCATGGATATCTTTAATTAGTTCATATAATATTTCTTTTAATATTTTTAAAACAATTTATTTAATATTTCTATAAATAAAATATTTTTTACATCACTATTTTGTCTTCATTAATAGTAATTATTTAATCTCTAAAAAATATTAATAAATTTCAATGATGTTGGTAATTATTTTAGATTTAAAATTCAATATATAGTTGATATTATCAACTAGTAACCCATATATTGAAATTAATATACTTATATAAAATGAGATTGGGACACGTTTCCACATTCGTTAGTTTTTATTACATTCCTGTCATATTCCTTAGTAAGTGGCCATAAAGTGATTAAATTTTAAAAAAATAATGATAAGGTTAAAAATTAGTCATCCAATAGTATTTTTATAGGTGTTAGGGTAATTATAAAATATTTATTTTTCCCTTTATTATCTGATTTACCATTAACCATGGTAATAAAAGAATTACCAATGTTACTGTTCATAACGCCCAAAAATAAAAATATCCAATTAAAATAATTTAAATCAACTGATTACATATATAGAATCCATTTTTCAAAATTCAAAACAATGAAGTTTTAGTAATTAATTTAAAATTATTCTCATTTTTGAATTGGGAAAACGGGTTTTTAAAGTTGAAAAATTGAAAAAGATTGAAATATTTTTACCATTTAATATGTATTTAACATTCAAAGTTGTAAAATTAACCTTTAAAAATAGGTTCGTATACATAAAATAGGGTTTCATTCAGACCCTATGACTAAAATATCCATAACATGAATTTAGAAAATATTTTATTAATTATAAAAAACATATATTTCTCATTAATTTTATTACCAAATGTAATTCACTCAAAAATAAGAATATCTAATTGATTTATGTTTTTCATAAATAATTAGTATCCAGTGAATTAATAATGCATTTTCATAAGCTAGTTATAATTATTTCCAATAACCTAATGGATAGGCTATAAGAATAATTTTATATTGAAAAGAATCACTAGGTTTGTTTAAATTAATTATTGCGTGCAAAAAAACCTACTGAAGAATAAAAATCATTTAAAGAAAATATTTCATAAAAACATGCTGGTGTTACAATAAATTCTCTTATTATAGCCTTTGATTCATCTGAAATATTTCGGACAGTAGTATAGAAAGATAAAAATTTTGGGATTTCAGATTCGTAATTTATTATGACTTCTGATTAATTCCCTTGTCATTAATTTTGTGTTTTCTCTCTTTGTAGATATTTTTTTTAGTTTTTTAGCTTGAGAATAAATATTCTCCCTCAAATCAGTTGTCGCATCAAAAAGATTTTGATTTAATCCTCTTAGATTATTAACCTCTATTTTTAATGCTTGGATCTAGATATCTTTAGATTTAATATCATCATCAAACTTCTAATATAATTCCTTTGTTTCATGGAAAACTTCCACTTTTTTCCTTCTGGTAGATTCTTCATCACCAGTAGTTCCAACATCACTTGGAATATCATGTTCCTCACTCATTACTTATACATCATTGAATGAGTAAGAATTTTAACTATATGATGTATCTAAATCATTATGTTATTAACTATTTGATTCCTTCAACTGAATTGAAAACTTTCCATAGACACTTCCACTCAAAGTAATTTCACCAGACTTTTTCTTCTTCGTTGAAGTTATACCCTTTTCCATGGTACACTAATGTACGATCAAACTAAAACATTAATTTACCAATTAAACTGAATCAAGTCAAATAAATCAAATAATATAGAAGAAACCTTCCTTCTAATAACAATTTCCAGGACCAAAAGGGACATAGATACCCTAATAGGGGGGGTGTGAATTAGGGTATTGAAATTATTTACGAAATTATTCCTACCCCACTAGATCATGACCTCTTTAGTATATGGGTGTCATTGTTCTCAATTATGTGTTAAATTTGATCTTGTTATTCACTTCTTTATATTATTATGACGATGCTTTGAATGTAATTCAAAAAAGAAAACACATTGTCACACTGATTTTTACTTGGTTCACTCTCACTAGGCTACATCCAAAGATTATGCAATAAATATGTGCCACTGTATGAATTCCACTAAAGTTCACTGCCAATAATATTTGAGATGTAAAAATAAAAAGTCTTATCTGTAGAATGGGTTTTTACCTTAATAAATTAAATTAAAAAATATTGTAAAATGATTTTAATGAAATTTATATCTTATATATTAAATCATATTCTTTAATAATAAACCATTGATTGGTATTGTTTATGATATTATAATAAATTTAGATTTAGGATGTAAAATGTGTTCCACTAAATAATGTTTTGACGTAGATTGTATAGTTTTTATAATATGAATTTCTAACACTTATTGAAATTAAATATTTAGTAATGGATATAGTATTTCAAAACATAATAATTAATATTATAAAATATGTTAAACATAATTTTTTGTCATTCTGAATTGTAACGTTGGTTTAAATGTTAGTTCCCATAGAAAATATTAAACAGTTTTAATGGGAGAAAAAATGGAATGATATGTTCCAAAATGACATATAAACCTGTATAAATACTTATTTAATCTTATAATTTTATCCTATATCATATAATCATCAGTTTTTTATCAAATTCATATAAATGTTTTTTGATAAACACATAAAAATACATTATTCTTTACAAATATCCTTGTTTCTCCTATCCCTCCCTTGTAAAAGTACACAAACTATCTTCACAATTTCACACAGAAAGAGACTAGAATTATTGAAAATGGCTACCAAAATACACTCAAAACAACCATATTTATATCCCATAAAATATTTTTGAATAAAAATACCATCATTTCTTAGAAGGTGTATTCTAGTTGAGGTTTCTCAATGCTATTGCATAATTCATAATTGATATTTTCAATTTTATTTATCCTTATAAATCATATAAATTTACATTATATATTATAAACATATGAATTTAATATTTTTGTGATACATAATTTTCATTATAATGATGGATAAACCTTTTAACATATGTTTTCCACCAAATGATTATTTGATATATCACTCACTTGTATGTGTTGACTTCTATTTCCATATTGTGTTATGATTCATTTTCCATCACCACTATTATAGGTTGAATATTTTGGTGGATATAATTTTTATATATTATATTCATGACATTATTATTCTCCATGAATTTTTATATCCTACCAATCTTGTTACCTTTCCATTCAATATAAAATGATAATGTTACTTGATTGTACGTGTTGATTACAACCTCCATGAACTAATGTTTTTTATTTATCATAATTTCTTTATTACAATTACTATTAATTTTTTTATTTTTAAATTTTTTTGATAATTATGTTATTATTATTGTTATATTGATGATTTAACTGTTACCATGGTGAATGTACAAGAACTATCAATGTGCGACTTGCATGGAAAACAAACCATTCTTCACCCAAATATCGGGTTGAATGATGTAATAGTTAATAATAAAATAATTAGAAATTATAAAATAATGAAAAATAGTATGGTATGAATTAATAATATATATGTATTATATTAATATTTTATACCATATATTTGAATGCAAAATAGCAAGGCCAAACATGACACAAGGGTTTATGTGAAAATCTATTTTTTACGATTGTTTTTAAAAAAATTCCATTGAGGGAAATTAAATCTTTATAGTCCTTTAAAAACCATTTATATCCTTATACTATTATAACTCATGTAGTTGTTATGTATTATTACAATTTTTTGTACATAAAATGATCAAGAATATTGTTTAACGAAAAGTTGACATTATTTCATTTTTTATTGAAGAAAATTTTAATCTATGTACATTTTCGTAACAAATATTTTATGGATGATTTCAAATATAGATTAAATGATTAAAAATAATCATATCTACTAAAATTTTCACTATTTTATATTATTTAAAATGAATATTATATATTATATATTTTATATAGTGTCTATTTGGTCTATTTTTTAACAATTTTGGAATATAATGATATCATTTAACATATATGTACTTATTGTATTTCCCCATCATCTTCATGATTCGGTTCATTGAAGAAAAATGTAAATTTTTGCTTTTTTTGTTTTCTAATAAAATCATTTTCTTTTAATTCTCAGAATATTCAGTTAGTATTCTATAAGTAGAAAATAATTTTTATCTCATATTTTGTAAAATATTTATTGGTAATTTTATATATGTTTCTCAACTATAATATTTTTTAAATGGTTATTCAACTACACTAGAGACATAATATTATAATACCTTAAAATATTTTTTATATGTATGGATTATGATGAGGTTGGTTCATGGATGATTATATAAAACAAGTTTCCTTCCCATGGGTTCATTAGGATATGACCACCCAATTATGAAACCTTTTTATTTTACACTGTTTATAATTTGATGAAATAATTATATGATTATTAAAAGTATCTCCTTTCCAAAGGATATGATATGATTATTTAACATATTTTTATGAATGAGGGAATGCATATTTATTAATTCCATTAAGTAATGGGTGGGCTACATATTATACATCCCACTAATGAATAAGGTAATGATGGATATCTAATTATATAATAAGACCAACATTGGGGATTGATCTTAGTGTATTAAGAGGATCTATACAATAACAAATATAGTGGTGAATAGTTACTATGGAAATGATTGTATGGGGAGTGAAGCCAATCTACTTTTATAGGCTTGGTAGTGATACTTTTCGGTGAAATGATTTACTATTTTATTATGTAATCTAAAAACATTTTTCGTATAATAATGAAATTTTATCATGGATCATTATTTATTATTGATTATTTTTCACACTTATTAATTTCTATTATGATACAATAATTATTATTCCATGATTTTTGATTAATGATCACTGAATTTATGGGAATGATTATCATTTTTCATAATCATATACCCAAACATTAATGCTTTTCTTCTCCTTGGTTATGTTCATTTATTAATATATCATATTTTCTCCATTTATATGAATCACATATCATTTTGTAAAATTCCATTACCAATGTAATATTTAAATCATTGATGTAAGAAATATATTATAAACGTATTATTTGAGATGTAATTTTTGTTAGATTTTTATGATAATTCCAAAAATAAAATGAAGATATATCTATTTTAAATATCTGTTAATGATTTACAGTTCTAGGGGATGAAAATTAGACATTCATATTGAACATTAATCTCTAATGTTGTATTATTTAGGTATGAATTTCCTAGTTCACCATAGACTATATTATAGAATGTATTAGTTAATATTGGATATTATTGTTATATAACTTTATATATAACTCTTGGAATAAGTATACGTATTGGATAATATTATAATGATTATTTATGGTTAATATTGTGTGGTTTTCAAAGAAAACAAATATAATGATGGATAGTGGAAATTGGATAATTTTGTGGAATATATTGACCTATGGGAAAATGAAAAGGGGTGTATTGAGTATTAACACGATAAAAAATGGTTCATGATGTGTCCACCAATGACTATGTTGATTTTGGACATTCCTAATGTATATTCATTGGTAAATTTTCATTTTACCGTAGAAAAATAATAATGTATTTGAATAGACTATTTCAATGGATTTCATACATTAAAAATAATTTTTAATATATTGAAAATGTTTTTTCATGATTAATACATCTTAGGAATTATTTTTTGAAGATACATCATTGTTAAAAATAATTTTGGTTTCTCAAATTTTGGTTTTTCTTACTATTCAATGGTACGACCAAGGTGGATTAATGTTAATATTGAATGTGATAGGAAATTAAATGACCAAGCTACTAAGAACCCAAATGAAATGGGTGCTATTATATGAAGAATAGAATATATGAGAAGAAAAATATATCAATATAAAAATGGTAACATGAATCATGTTAATTATCCAAATGGAATATAGAATGATGAACTAACTATTGACTTCTTTGCATGAAAATATTCATCTTCACTCTGTGGTAATTTTGTTCCACTAATTTCTATGAAAGGGATCAATATCACAGAAATGATATTTTATATTCTCATATTTTCATAACATGATATTGGTGTATAGGAATTATATTATATAGAACATGGAGTAGATCTACGGTTCACTATTATCATCAATATTAGAAAAGAGCAGAAAATTTACTACAATCCATTAGAGGGATCTAAAATCAGTCTTTATTATATTCTCATCCCATACTTGTAACTTGTGATAACGTGATCGAAGTTCAACCTTTGAGACACGCTATTAGCCTCTCAGGTTTTTGAAGAGGTTGTCGATCCTCGGCAGTGGATACTTATTCTTCACTATAACCTGGTTCAAGCCCCGGTAATCCATGCACAACCTCAGACTCATGTCTACCATCATGGAAAATAAGACCGGGGCCACCCATGGTGAAATTATGGGTCTCAAAAAACCCTTTCTCTGCAAGTCCGCCAACTACACCCTAAACTCGCGAAGCTCTACGAGAGCCATCCGATATGCTGGTGAGGAAATCGATGTCGTCCTGGGGTGTAAGTCGATGCAGAAGTCGATTTAACGGCGGGGAGGTAGTCTTGGAACTTCATCAGTAAAGACGTCCTCGTACTCCGCCACTACTACTGGGAACTGGGAGATCATCACATCTACTGCTCCCAAGGTAAGGCTAGCCAAATCATGGGTGACTGGCTGCACTGACCTATGCATGATCCCATTCTGTGCTTCCTGGGTTATCCTTTCTCTGACAAAAGAAATCCTCGTTCCATCACTGTGGACATACCACACTCTTTGCCTAAAATAGTCAATATGGGAATGGACTGAAGATAACTAATCCATACCGAGAATGACGTCGTAAGGACGCAACGCTAACACTAAGAGGATCCAACTAAAACTCTCACCTCCAAGGGTAAGATCCAACTATCTGCAAAAGTGTGTTATCCTCGAGTCTCCTCCCGTAGGTTTCTCCAAGCATAAGGATCGAGTCAACGGCTCTATTGGAATCTCAAGGAGTTATAAAATATATGTGCTGATGAAGTAATTACTATCACCTATGTCTATGATTACGGGATCTAAGGTAGAGAAGATATAGATCGTACCTCGGATCATCCCTAGAGTGCCGGGGTTGCACACCTCGACTGCATGCAGCTGTCCCCGCCCCTATCCTCCTGCTACCTGAGCCAGGTGCAGACCTCATGGGGGTGGTGGTGTAAGTGTGTCGAACCATCATCCACCACCTACAACTCCCCCTACTCCTCTTCAATATCTTCCACTTAGTAGTTCTGTCAGATACACTCTCTACCTCTTCCTCGGTGGTCCATCCACTGCTTCCCTGTTAGCAGCTCGACGGGTTGGACATTCTCTAGCGAGATGTACCCGACCATTGCATGTGTCGCATAGCTTCCCCCTAGGATTACTGGATCCACCCTGAGAGCCTTGGTCTATTGACTCTTGGTCTTGGTTCCTCCTCTGACATCACCGATGTCCTGATCCCTATGTCTGACTTCATCTCCGTACTACCGAGGTCTCTGGTCCAGTCTGCCTGCTGCGGACTGCCAGTGACTGTCTCTACTCCGCCAAGAATCACTCGACCACCAAGTCCCACTCGAGCACTCCATCATAAGTAAAAATTCATAGAGGCACGACACTATCATGGATGTCCCGTCATAGACCACGATCGAAGGTCTGAGCTCTAAAGTACTGATCCCTGACCATATCCATCGAGTACCTTGTGAGGTTGGTGAACATCGATGAATTGTCATCTACAGTAATTCTACCCTACTAGCGCTGAAGAAGCTCCTGGATTCATACTAATCTCAATGTAACCAGTGAAAACTCCTCCCTAAATAGTCTCTCAAAATCCGTCTGTGAAAGATTCTCCTCGCTGTGAGTCTGTTTGGTCAGACTCCACCATCGCCCCGTTGAACCATGAAGAAGGGTCACTCCTAGGATTACCATCTAATCTACTGGTTTCCTCACTAGATAGAAAACTATGGTCACCACCTCAATTCATTCCTCCTCCACCCGATGGCCAGGCTCGCCTCAGAACCTGAGGGGTCTCGGTCTCTGGAACTCATGGAGCGTGCTCAGCCTGCGCCCCTCCTCGGTCAGTACTGCATGTACCACGGGCTGCTCCACTGGTGGTGGTATAACTGGTGCACCACCTGGTGGAAATGCCTGGGAACTGGTCCCTCTACTAAAGCCTCATCAGTTAGGGGATCATCCTCATGATCGCGCTGTTGAATCCTAGTAGGTATGCGTCACAGAGGCATCCTATAAGGAAACAAAATGTACCATGGTTAATGAGCATATCTGGATAGCTGACCCAAAGGACATGGAAAACACAAATCATTCCTATATGATGCATGTACCATTGTTTTATTTTCCGCAAAACTAGTTTTTTCATGCATCAAGTTGAAAAGAAGGTTATCAGAGTCCTAGTGTATGGATATGTCGGTCACCCGCACAAACACGGGAGTCCCTAGGCTAAATTTCAAACCCGAAACACTAAACTCTGTTTCCCAAAACCAAACTCACAGACAATTGGTCCTAATGTAGAACCGGTCCCCGCTAATACCACTCTATCACAACCCGTCCCAGTGGGGCCCGCACCGCGACTCCCCATGCTGGCCTCCAATAGGCAAGGGGCTGGTGACTAGCACCGAGTAGGAATATTAATTACATGGGAGGCATTACCTATGTACATGTACACACACACATCTCCATGCCCACAATGCTAAAATGTAAAAACCACTAGGGAACAAAAATTCATGCATACAACTAAACCCAACCAACATAGTATGAAGGAAGGTGAAGTAATGAAAGTAAACTGGGCTAGAATACAAGTCCACCAAAATCAAGAGTCTGAAAACTACAAAATACAACCTGTAACGCAAAGATGTCCTAGGACTGCTGCTCATAGCCGTAGGAACACCTCGTCCTGTGGGGAACTCAGAAAGCTCAGTCCTGTCCTGGTCCACCTAGGACATTGTCAAAAGGCTACTCATCTGCACCAGACATGACACATTCAGGAAAATCCCATGGAGGGGTGAGTATAACAATACTTAGTAGAGGACCCTAAAAACCACAAATCAATACACAAAATAAAGGCATAGTCATCTCTACACAGTATTTGTCTACTGAACATATAATAGGAGAACTGAATCCAGATATACTCAAAACCCAGACCCATAGTCTAGGGGAAATTCACACAACAGCATACCCCCACTGGGGATTCATTTTGAAGATTTCAACAATGAAATCATTCTGGGAGACCTCAATACATGAGTCTGATATCTCTGATGAACTCCATCCGAGAAGCACTGTTCATTGGGAAAAGTCATGAGATATAGGTACACTCATTTCAGGAGAAACACTCTTGAGTGGGAAATATAATGATACACATATGAGGATTAGTTCAAGGGCCTTGGAGGATACTGATACTAGTGTGGATTCAACTTCTACGTAGATGATCAATGCTCAGTGGTGTTGGTCACTGATTAGTCACTTAAAGTGGCTAATATTCATTGTTATTTTCTTAATATTAATGTGTTTAAAAGTTTATAAACATCAATTTTAGTCCAATTCAGAAATTGAACTTCATTTCCCATCATTGTGCAATTCATGCTTAAAATGTCAATTTGGGCCCACTCAATAATTTGCTTGTGTAAATTACAATATTCATCATTTTTATTTGAAAATTTGGGATATGATTGATCACTTTGTTTGGAACATTTTATCTTTTAGGTCCGCTGGATGAATCCCAAAGGAAGATGGAGAATTTTGCGCCTGAAGACAGAAACTTGCTGGAAAAAGCATAATGGGCCTAAGTCCCATCAAACCAATGTGGGGCCCATAAACCAAGCTCAATGAAGCTGAAATTTATACAGTATAAAGATAAAAATTTGAGGATCATTTTATTCAACTGTGGCCGGAGCTAATTCGGATTTTTTCATGATGATAAAGGGATCTGAAGTTTAGATTTAAATGGTGGACTCGTCATTAATGCACAGAAATCCGTTCCACCATTTCGACCATAACATCCAAACGGCTGAGCCAAATGTCCTGAAATGTTGATATCTTCTAGAAGACACATGGAAGAAGATATTTTATATTTATGACACCTTCAGATTCGGCCATATGAAGTGTCAAACGCACACGTCAAAATGGAGGACGAATCTGGACAGTTTTCCGGGTCAACTTCGAAACGTCAATTTCCTTTTGATTCTTCACCCTCTTTTTGACTCTCTTAATTGTTTGGAGGTGAATTTAATGTTGGGGGTGGACCTAAGGCTCCTAATATGCCTATATAAGGAGATGGTGGTGAATGAAATTATCATCTAACATTTTTCCTTGAATCTAACATTTTTCTTTGAATCCATGTTTTTCTTTCATCCATTGTATTTCTTTCAATTGTAATTTTCTTCTTTCAATTTGTAATCACATCGTCAAGTTTTCCCATGTAAGTTTTTCTTTCAAGTTTATTATTTTAATAAAATTTCTTCTTCTTCTTCGCTTTTTATTTTCCTTTTCTTCACACGTTGATACCGTTGAATCATGGTGTGAAATTATTCACACCAACACTTGTGATTTCAATCACACAACGGTGGAGTGTTCGTTCTTTTAATAATTTTCTTCTTCTTCAATTCCACCCCCGTAAGTCTACATCCCGCTTCCATTGGTAGAATAGCATCAATGGAGGGCTAACCTCTTAAGGGTTGATCCAAGGGAGTAGCAAGGTCATGGATTGAATGTTATTTCATGTACTTAATATTTAAATCTATTCGTTATTTTAGGATTTCCATTTGATGAGTTACATTCTTTCTCATCTTTGCCAACTTTAACGATGACACATTTTGAGTGCTAGTACGATCTATTTCCTTTGAGTGTTCATTAATGTGATCCTCAAAGTGAATTAGTGATTGGCCTTGGAATTGTGTAGAGATTAAATTGGTGAATGATTTGGAAGAATTATCTCATTGTTTGGATATGTCTTGAATTAATGACATGAAATTTTCTAAGAAAAGAAATTCATCCAATCCACCCCAAGAAAAACCCTAAGATCAACTATGGAGTCACGATCCCCAAGTGTCGGACGCCACGCATTTTGTCAATTTCATGCTCTACAATAGAGATATAAAGCCTAACTCTGGGCAAGACAACTATGGAGTCACGATCCCCAAGTGCCGGACGCCACGCATTTGGACAAAACATTGCTATATGTGGTCATTATTATTTTTTTCATGTTTTTTTGGTATTAGATATTTGGGTGAGTAATGTGTATTTAAATGTTTTTTGAAAAAGGGATTTGGATTTCATATTTGTAATTTATTTTGCTCGGGACTAGCAAAACTCAAGTTGGGGGGTGTGATTAGTCACTGAAAGTGGCTAATATTCATTGTTAAGATCTTAATATTAATGTGTTTAAAAGTTCATAAACATAAATTTTAGTCCAATTCAGAAATTGAACTTCATTTCCCATCATTGTGCAATTCATGCTTAAAATGTCAATTTGGGCCCACTCAATAATTTGCTTGTGAAAATTACACTATTCATCATTTTAATTTGAAATTTTGGGATATGATTGATCACTTTGTTTGGAACATTTTATCTTTCAGGTCCGATGGATGAATCTCAAAGGAAGATGGAGAATTTTGCGCCTGAACGCAGAAACTTGCTAGAAAAAGCATAATGGGCCTAAGGCCCATCAAACAAATGTGGGGCCCAGAAACCAAGCCCAATGAAGCTCAAATATATACAGTAGAAAGATAAAAATATTATGATCATTTTATTCAACTGTGGCCGGAGCTAATTCTGATGTTTTCATGATGATAAAGGGATATGAAGTTAAGATTTAAATGGTGGACTCGTCATTAATGCACAGAAATCAGTCCCACCATTTCGACCATAACTTCCAAACGGATGATCCAAATTTCCTGAGATTTTGAGAGATTCTAGAAGATACATGGACGAAGATATTTTATATTTATGACACCATCGGATTCGGCCATATGAAGTGTCAAACGCACACGTCAAAATGGAGGACGAATCTGGATAGTTTTCCGGGTCAACTTCGAAACGTCAATTTACTTTTGATTCTTCACCCTCCTTTTGACTCTCTTAATTGTTGGGGGTGAATTTAATGTTGGGGGTGGACATAAGGCTCATAATATGCCTATATAAGGAGCTGGTGGTGAAGGGAATAATCATCTAACATTTTTCCTTGAATCTAACATTTTTCTTTGAATCCATGTTTTTCTTTCATCCATTGTATTTCTTTCAATTGTAATTTTCTGCTTTCAATTTGTAATCGCATCGTCAAGTTTTCCCATGTAAGTTTTTCTTTCACGTTTATTATTTTAATAAAATTTCTTCTTCTTCTTCAAAAAAAAAATGGTTGCACCCAAATTTACCCTACGGGTAAAAGCGATCGATGTAGTACATGTAGGGGTCGAGTCCACAGGGACCGAAAAAGTAACCTTGAGACGCTATGATTTGGTGAAGGATGGGCTATGAAGTAGCCAACTTTGGTTTTGATTTTGGATGGTTTTAAATAACACTAAGAAACCTACGTGAATTCAATTCAATGAAAATGGGTTGATCTAGGATTATGCTCGGGGTGGATTGAATGAATTTTACTTCTTTAAACAATTTTGGTTTTATTAATTCTTGATGAATCCATTCTTCAAAAATAACACTAACTTCATCATTTTCTGGTTTGGTGCTTACTAAACACAATTACTAATCCCCTATACACTTAGAGAACCAAATTCATGATCTCTCCGAGGTATATGATCATTTAGTAATTGAATTTATTTTTCTCAAACACAGTAAAGATGAAGAGTAGAAATAACTGAAGAATGAATGTCTTAAATTAATTATCCAATTAACAACAATTCATTCATAAAATAACATTCAATCCAGCCTTCGCATCCTCCTAAGATCAACCCATTAAGGTTTTAGCCCTCCATTGATGATATACTCTCAATGGTGGGCGGAAGATGGCTAACAAGAATTGGATTGAAGAAATTAAAACCGCGGAAATAACGAGCACTCCTCCGTGTGTGTGAATGAAATTCACACCTATGTGTGAACTAATTCACAACAACACAGAGATATCACTGTGCTTCGTGATTATAAAGTTTTAATAAATGAAATAGAAAATATATAAGAGAAGAAGTTTATTAAGAACTTAATGATACAAAAAAGAAACTTACATAGAAATGGAAAACATTACAAAGGAAATTTGGAAGCAAAACATTACAATAAAACAAAGCGTCCAAGATGATAAGAAAATTTTCCACACCCATTCCCTTCACCACCAGCTCCTTATATAGGCATATTAGGAGCCTTAGGTACATCCCCCAACAATTAATTCACCCCCCCAACAATTAATAGAGTCAAATGGAGGGTGAATAATCAAAAGAAAATTGATGTTTTGAATTTGACCCGGAAAACAGTCCAGATTCGTCCACCACATTGACGTGTGAATTCGAAATTGAAGAAGGCCGAATCCGGAGGGTCTGTAGAAGAGAAATATCTTCATCCATCTGTCCTATATGATCTGTAAAAATTTCAGGAAATTTTGCTCAGCCGTTTGGAAGTTATAGTCGAAATGGTGGGACGGATTTTTGAGCATTAATGTCATGTCCACCATTTAAATCTCAACTTCAGATCCATTTATCATCATGATAACTTCAGAATTAGCTCCAGCCACAGTTGAATAAAATGATCCTCATATTTTTATCTTTCTACTGTATAAATTTGAGCTTCATTGGGCTTGATTTCTGGGCCCCACATTTGTTTGATGGGCTTTAGGCCCATTATGCTTTTTCCAGAAAGTTTCTGACTTCATGCGCAAAATTCTCCATCTTCCTTTGGGATTCATCCATCGAACCGAAAAGATAAAATGTTCCAAACAAAGTGATCAATCATATCCCAAAATTGAAAATTAAAATGATGAATATTGTAATTTCCACAAGCAAATTATTGAGTGGGCCCAAATTAACATTTTAAGCATGAATTGCACAATGATGGGAAATGAAGTTCAATTTCTGAATTGGACTAAAATTGATGTTTATAAACTTTTAAACAAATTAATATTAAGAACTTAACAATGAATATTAGCCACTTTAAGTGACTAATCACACCCCCCAACTTGAGTTTTGCTAGTCCCGAGCAAAATAAATTACAAATATGAAATTGAAATCCTCTTTTCCAAAAACATTTTAAATACACATTGCTCACCCAAAAGACCTCATACCAAAAAAAATTATGGAACCCATCAAAATAATTTAAAAAAAGCTAGGTCCATAAGCCTATCCCAAGCCCAAGCCCATTCCTTTGTTCAAATTCATTGCCACATTTCATCCAATTCCAATTAAGCATGATAAAGTGTTGTGCATCATAAAAGATATGGGGCCCATTTTATTGTTCAAGGGGAAAAAAATGGAAGCGCTAGGTGGGAATCACATTAAACTTTAAGATGAGTATCCCTTTTTTTTATTTATTTTTTTTTTATTTTTTAAACCACAATAGATATGAAAATACTAACTCTGGGCAAGACAACTATGGAGTCACGATCCCCAAGTGCCGGACGCCACACATATTGTCAATTTCATGCTCTACAATAGAGATATAAAGCCTAACTCTGGGCAAGACAACTATGGAGTCACGATCCCCAAGTGCCGGACGCCACGCATTTGGACAAAACATTGCTCTATGTGGTCTTTTTTTGTTTTTTGTTTTTTTGTTTTTTTTTGGTTTTTTTTTTGTTTTTTTTTTGTTTTTTTTTTGATACTCAAATTAAACTAAAAGTGACCCCAGAACCCTATGTTATAATGAAAGGGACCCAAGAACTCAAATTTACACCCACAATCCAAAAGACGTGCATTGTGGCATTTTTATTAAGAGGATGAAAATGTAAACTTTGAAAAATCACATTGGACAACCGCACTTTCCAAAAACTATGCTCATGAACTTAAAATTGCATTAAAATCAGAATCAAGGCATGCAAAATTTATTTGATATCCAATTTTAGAGTTTGCAATGTGTCTTTATCATGTTTATGGTTAATGGAATTTTTTTTCATGCATGTTCTTATTCAAAATAAAAAACATTTTGTATCCCCACCCCAACTTAGAATAACACTGTCCCCAGTGTTTAAAGAAAAAAAAAGTTAGAAGGGGGTAGGAGAGGAGTTCAAAGATAAAATTGAGAATGAAAAACATGGAACAAATTCACCTGGTTTTTAAAGTTAAGGTTCATGATACTCCCAATTACTCCTTTGATCTCTTTGGGGATGTAGGCACCTCCTTGATTGAACATGTATCACCCAAAATAGTTCCTGAACCATAAAAAAAGGACAAAGCAGACAAAACAAACAACACAATGATTTATTTAATTCCAAGTACCATCATTTTCATGTTTTTTTTAAATCAAACTAATGATACATTGTCTTCTTTTAAATTTCTGGGTAAGGTATTACTCAGGGATCACACCGCGTGACACGGATGAATACGGTGCACCCCTTTCATACCCATCCATACTCATAAAAGAAGAACATGTCAAGAGTCTAATAATTTTTTTTAAACCTACAAAAACATAAATAAAATAAACTGATGATACATTGTCTTCTTTAAATTTCTGGGTAAGGTATTACTCAGGGATCACACCGCGTGACACGGATGAATACGGTGCTCCCTTTTCATACCCATCCTTACTCATAAAATAAGAACAAGTCAACAGTCTATATAAAAAAAAAGTAACAAAATTAAGCAGAAGGAAACAAAAGATGATTCCCAGTGATTGGAAACATGAAAACCACGGGTTGCCTCCCGTGAAGCGCTTTTGTTTAACGTCGTTAGCCCGACTTGTACCCTAAATCTATCAATTTTTCTCTGGTTCATATGTTGGCTCAGTTAACTCCTCCTTGGTTTCTTGTTTATTGAATGATTCAATGAATGGTTTTAACCTATGACCATTGACTTTGAAGACATGACCACTTGTGGGATCCTGAATCTCTATTGCCCCATGAGGGTACACATGATGCACTAGGTATGGACCAGACCATCTGGACCTTAGCTTTCCTGGGTGTAGATGAAGTTTTGAACTATACAAGAGCACAAATTTTCCCAGCTCAAAGTGTTTGACTTTGATATTCCTAGATTGGTAGGCTTGAACTTTAGATTTATTGATCCTTGAATTTTCATAAGCCTCCATCCTAAGTTCCTTGAGTTCATTAAGATCAAATTTCCTTTTTGTTTCAGCCAAAGAAATGTCAAAGTTCATTTTTTTTATTGCCCAAAAGGCCTTATGTTCAATTTCAACAGGTAAATGACATGCTTTTCCATAAACCAATCTATACGGTGACATGCCTAGGATAGTTTTGAAAGCAGTTCGATATGCCCAAAGGGAATCTAAGAGTTTCTCGGTCCAATCTTTCCTAGAGGGATTGACAGTTTTTTCAAGAATTTGTTTAATTTCTCTATTTTCCAACTCAGCTTGACCGTTGGTTTGAGGATGGTATGCAGTGGAAACTTTATGATTAATACCATACTTAGACATGAGTTAAGCGAATGGGCGGTTGCAGAAATGGGTTCCACGATCACTAATTATAGCCCTAGGAATTCCAAATCGAGAAAATATATGCTCTTTCAAAAATCGGATCACAACATGGTGGTCATTGGACTTGGTGGGAATGGCTTCAACCCATTTTGAGACATAATCAATAGCTAAGAGGATGTAGAGGTATCCCTTAGAGTTTGGAAAGGGTCCCATGAAATCAATTCCCCAACAATCAAAGATTTCAACGACCAGAATGGGAGTGAGGGGCATTTGATTCCTTTTGGTAATGGATCCTAATTTCTGACACTGAGGACAACTTTTGCAGAATTGGAAGGAATCCTTAGTGAGTTTCGGCCAGTAGAAACCACTTTGGAGGACCTTTGCAGTGGTTTTATTTGTAGAAAAGTGGCCTCCACATGCCTCTCCATGACAAAATTTTAGAATGGACTCTTGCTCAGACTCGGGAATACATCTCCTGATGATTTGATCAGGACAGAACATGAAGAGGTAAGGATCATCAAACACATAGTGTTTTACGTCAGAAAGGAATTTCCTCTTAGCTTGGGTCCCCATGAATTTTGGAATGTCACCCGTCACCAAATGGTTTGCTATGTCAGCATACCAAGGGCAATCACTCACTGAATAGAGGTGCTCATCGGGAAATGAATCAGACACAGAGAGGTGGTGTGAGTTGTCTTTGAATTCCATCCTAGAGAGGTGATCAGCTACAATATTTTCAACACCCTTTTTATCCTTAATGGTTAAATCGAACTCTTGAAGAAGAAGGACCCACCTAATCAATCTAGCCTTGGCATCTTGTTTTTGGAAAAGGTATTTTAGGGCTGAATGATCAGTGAAGAAAATGATGGGTGATCCTAAGAGATAAGACCTGAATTTCTATAAGGCAAAGACAACAGCAAGCAACTCTTTCTCAGTGGTGGTGTAGTTTATTTGTGCATCATTTAAAGATTTGCTTGCATAAGAAATGACATGTGGAGTTTTCTCACACCGTTGTCCTAAGACTGCTCCTACAGCGAAATCACTTGCATCACACATGAGCTCAAAAGGAAGTTTCCAATTTGGAGATTTCATGATAGGTGGAGATATAAGAGTTGACTTGAGTGTAGAGAATGATTCCTCACAGCTTTCTGTCCATAAAAATGGAGCATCTTTTACCAATAGAGCACAAAGTGGTCGAGAAATAGAGCTGAAATTCCTAATGAACCTTCTATAAAAACCAACATGTCCTAAGAAGGACCTCACTTCCTTAACAGTTTTAGGAGAGGGAAGGTGACGAATGATGTCAACCTTAGCTTTATCAACTTCAATCCCTCTACCAGATACCAGATGACCTAGAACAAGTCCTTCCCTTACCATGAAATGGCATTTTTCCCAATTTAGTATGAGATTCTTATCCTCGCACCTTGACAAAACCTTTTCAACATTTATAAGGCATCCCTCAAAAGTATCCCCAAAGATGGAGAAGTCATACATGAAGACCTCTAAAAAATCCCCCACCATATCCGAGAATATTCCCATCATGCACCGCTGGAAGGTACCAGGGGCATTACATAACCCAAAGGGCATGCGTTTGAAGGCAAAAGTGCCAAATGGACAAGTGAAGGTTGTTTTTCCTTGATCCTCTAAGGAGACTTTGATTTGATTATACCCTGAGAATCCATCTAGGAAGAAATAGAATTGATGACCCGCCACTCGCTCAAGGACTTGATCAATAAAGGGTAAGGGGAAATGGTCTTTCTTGGTACAAGAGTTGAGCTTCCTATAGTCAATACAAACTCACCATCCACTACTGACCCTTGTTGGAAGCATCTCTCCATCCTTGTTGGTTATTACTGTGATTCCAGCCTTCTTTGGAACCACATGGATTGGGCTAACCCACTCACTCTCAGCTATAGGATAGATGATACCGGCTTTTAACAATTTCAAAAGTTCTTTTCTCACTACTTCCATGAGATTAGGATTGAGTCGCCTCTGAGGTTGACGACATGGCTTTGACTCAGATTCAAGAATAATTCTATGAGTCCCGATAAGTGGGCTAATCCCAGGGATATCAGATAGGGTCCATCCAATGGCTTTCTTGTGTCTCCTAAGAACATCTAGAAGCATCCTCTCATGATCGGCTTCAAGGGAGGAAGAAATGACAACAGGAAAGGATTGATTGTCCCCTAAGTAAGCATACTTTAGTGATGAAGGTAAGACTTTAAATTCAAGATCAGATTGGTCATGACTTTCCGAGAATGGTTGAGACTTTGTATTGAACTTAGTTTCTTTGTTCAGATTTCTTGACAAAATTGGTTCCTTGTGAACAGAATTTTCATCCACTAAATTTTCCAGAGTAGTTTCATGAATGGCTATGGACTCAATGTTATTGATTTCAACCATGGTATCATTGATTGGTGATTCTAGAAATTCATCAATAGAGCTGTCTGAAAGGGATTCAATCCAAGGAGGCAAATTTCCCTCATGGAAAATAAAGAAAATCAATCTCTTCTTGACTTAACCATCCTTCGGTAACTCCATGATGTTCATTGAGTTCATTATCAACACTACCAATCCAATTAACCTCATGGATCTCTTCATCATCCCCAATTTGAGAGTTTGCATTGTAGATGTTCAAGTCTAGACTCATGTTCCCAAAGGTGATGGTCATGTTCCCATTTCGGACTCGGATTACAGAGTTGATTGTTGCAAGGAAGGGACGACCAAGTATGATTGGGGTTTGCTCCCTAGGACCTAATCTTGGGTGATTTTCCAGAACAATGAAGTCAGCTGGGTAAATGAAATTTTCAACTTTTACCAAAACATCTTTTAAGATCCCCTTTGGAACTCGAACACTACGATCAGCAAGTTGAAGAGTGACAGATGTGGGTTGGAGTTCTTCGAGCCCTAACTGACAGTACATGGCATAATGAATGAGGTTCACACTAGCACCTAGATCACACAAGGCTTTGACAACTTTATTCTCTCCTAGTTCAACATTTATGTAAGGGCATCCTGGGTCTTTCATCTTAGGAGGAATGGTCCCTTGAATGGTGGTACTCACATTAGCAGCCAAAAGGACTTGGTTTTTATGTGAAAATTTTCTTTTAAAAGTGCACAAGTCCTTAAGATATTTTGAGTAGGAAGGTATGGTTTGGATGGCATCGAGAAGGGGAATGTTCAAATTGACTTGTGAGAAGAATTCCCTCAATGTTTCACTCAATTCAGGCTTGGTTTTCCCCCTCATGCGTTGAGGAAATGGTGCAGATTGTGGAGTCGTTTGATAAAGTGTGGTTTCATTCACATTATTATCAGTTTCTTCAGTTTGATCTTGTATTTCATTTGAATTTTCATTAGATTTTGAACCTTCACATGGTTTCTGACTTATCTGTTCAGGTTTTTCAATTGATTTCCCACTTCTTAAAACTGTCACAGCCTTTAGTTGTTCGTGAGTTGTTTGAGTGAAACTTGTCTCTCCCCTAGATGTTTGTTGTGGAATGGCTTGTGTGGGCATGGGTGCCTTTCCAGTTTTTATGGTTTGATGTTCTTGTTTAATGGATGATAATTCTGAGTTCATTTTTTCCATTTGTTTGCACAGTTGTTCTAGTAGGCTTTGTGGAACATTTTGGGTTGGTGCTTGAGCTTGTGGGTTTATTCCAGGAGGATACTTTGGTTGTTGGATAAGATGTTGATATTGGACATGAGGATTTTGGAATTGGACCGGTTGTGGTTGGAACTGATTATGAGGTTGAAAGTTTTGTTGAGGGTATGGGTTGATACATTGTTGTTGTGTTGGTTGTTGATTATCCTTCCAACGAAAGCCCGGATGGTCGTTATACCTTGGATTGAAGGTGTTCGTGAATTGTGGCTTTTGAAAGTTCATTGCATTAACTTCTTCTGGTGGTCCTCCTAAAAGAACATCCTTGATGGAAGGAATGGTTGGACAATTATCAGTCTTGTGGTCATTCTTGACACAAATTGTACAAACAAGCTCAACAGTTTGGGTTTTGTGGACCTTCCTAAGATCAATCTCCTCAACTTTCCTCGTGAGTGCAGCAAGTTTTGCTCTAAGGTTTTCTTCTTCTCCAAGATTGTACATTCCACCAGATTTGGGTGGCTTCTCATAGTATGGTGATGTTCCCCATGTTTGGTTTTGTTCAGCAAGATTTTCTAGATACTCATAAGCATCATTTGGGGCTTTGTTTTTGAAGGTTCCATTACACATCATATCAATGAATTGTTTGTTTCCGGGACCCAACCCTTCATAGAAAATTCTCACTTGTTCTGGGATTAAGAAACCATGGTGTGGTACCATGTTTAATGTGTCCTTGAACCTTTCCCATGTTTCGTAGAATGTTTCTCCCTCTCTTTCAAAAAAGTTTTGTATGCTCTTTTTAAGTGCAATTGTTTTGTGATGGGGGAAGTATTTTTTATAAAATTCTCGTTGAAGTTGGTCCCAAGAGTGAATGGATGCTGGTCTCAAATTGTTTAACCAATTCTTTGCTCGGTCCTTAAGGGAAAAAGGGAAAAGTCTCATTTTAGCAGATTCAATTTGATTTGGTGGGGACATGGTTTCGACAATGTCATTAAATTCTTTAACATGAAGGTAAGGCATCTCAGACTCCATCCCATGAAAGGTTGGAAGGTGGTTCAGGACATGGGGTTTGAAAACATATTGGGCATATCCTATGTTATCATGCCTAATGCATGAGGGTGCATTGGTCCAGGTTGGTGTGAAGTAGTCATTCATGGTCGGGTCTGCAACAATTCCCAAGTTAGGGTCCTGCCCGTTATTTTGGTTCTCTCCTCGGTTTATGATTTGGTTTTGTGGGAGATTCTCCATTGTATCGAACTCAACATCTGAATTTGGAGTATAAGGAAGATTCGGATCTAAAGGAAATAGACCTCTTTTAGTGCTTGACTCCCCAACCCTAGGAGTATCCACCCTAACTAATCTGTTTGAGTTATCGCGGGTGTAGGCGGACATGCGCCAAAAGAAAAAAAAAGCGAGAAAGGGAAAAGATAATAGAATTGGGATGCGAATAGAAGAATGGGGGTAAGAAAAGAAGGTTTTTGGTCTAAGGAACTTACTTGGTCCCCGGCAATGGCGCCAAAATTTGGTTTCACCCAAATTTACCCTACGGGTAAAAGCGATCGATGTAGTGCATGTAGGGGTCGAGTCCACAGGGACCGAAGAAGTAACCTTGAGACGCTATGATTTGGTGAAGGATGGGCTATGAAGTAGCCAACTTTGGTTTTGATTTTGGATGGTTTTAAATAACACTAAGAAACCTACGTGAATTCAATTCAATGAAAATGGGTTGATCTAGGATTATGCTCGGGGTGGATTGAATGAATTTTACTTCTTTAAACAATTTTGGTTTTATTAATTCTTGATGAATCCATTCTTCAAAAATAACACTAACTTCATCATTTTCTGGTTTGGTGCTTACTAAACACAATTAATAATCCCCTATACACTTAGAGAACCAAATTCATGATCTCTCCGAGGTATATGGTCATTTAGTAATTGAATTTATTTTTCTCAAACACAGTAAAGATGAAGAGTAGAAATAACTAAAGAATGAATGTCTTAAATTAATTATCCAATTAACAACAATTCGTTCATAAAATAACATTCAATCCAGCCTTCGCATCCTCCTAAGATCAACCCATTAAGGGTTTAGCCCTCCATTGATGATATACTCTCAATGGTGGGCGGAAGATGGCTAACAAGAATTGGATTGAAGAAATTAAAACCGCGGAAATAACGAGCACTTCTCCGTGTGTGTGAATGAAATTCACACCTATGTGTGAACTAATTCACAACAACACAGAGATATCACTGTGCTTTGTGATTATAAAGTTTTAATAAATGAAATGGAAAATATATAAGAGAAGAATTTTATTAAGAACTTAATGATACAAAAAAGAAACTTACATAGAAATGGAAAACATTACAAAGGAAATTTGGAAGCAAAACATTACAATGAAACAAAGCATCCAAGATGATAAGAAAATTTTCCACACCCATTCCCTTCACCACCAGATCCTTATATAGGCATATTAGGAGCCTTAGGTACACCCCCCCAACAATTAATAGAGTCAAATGGAGGGTGAATAATCAAAAGAAAATTGATGTTTTGAATTTGACCCGGAAAACAGTCCATATTCGTCCACCACATTGACGTGTGAATTCAAAATTGAATAAGGCCGAATCCGGAGGGTCTGTAGAAGAGAAATATATTCATCCATCTTTCCTCTATGAGCTGTAAAAATTTCAGGAAATTTCGCTCAGCAGTTTGGAAGTTATAGTCGAAATGGTGGGACGGATTTTTGAGCATTAATGTCATGTCCACCATTTAAATCCCAACTTCAGATCCATTTATCATCATGATAACTTCAGAATTAGCTCCAGCCACAGTTGAATAAAATGATCCTCATATTTTTATCTTTATACTGTATAAATTTGAGCTTCATTGGGCTTGGTTTCTGGGCCCCACATTTGTTTGATCGGCCTTAGGCCCATTATGCTTTTTCCAGCAAGTTTCTGACTTCATGCGCAAAATTCTCCATCTTCCTTTGGGATTCATCCATCGGACCTGAAAGATAAAATGTTCCAAACAAAGTGATCAATAATATCCCAAAATTTCAAATTAAAATGATGAATATTGTAATTTCCACAAGTAAATTATTGAGTGGACCCAAATTAACATTTTAAGCATGAATTTCACAATGATGAGAAATGAAGTTCAATTTCTGAATTGGACTAAAATTGATGTTTATAAACTTTTAAACACATTAATATTAAGAACTTAACAATGAATATTAGCCACTTTAAGTGACTAATCAGGACATGACATTAATGCTCAAAAATCCGTCCCACCATTTCGACTATAACTTCCAGACGGCTGAGCAAAATTTCCTGATATTTTTACAGCTCATAGAGGACAGATGGATGAAGATATTTCTCTTCTACATCCCCTCCGGATTCGGCCTTCTTAAATTTCGAATTCAGACGTCAATGTGGTGGACGAATCTGAACAGTTTTCCGGGTCAAATTCAAAACATCAATTTTCTTTTGATTATTCACCCTCCATTTGACTCTATTAATTGTTGGGGGGTGAATTAATTGTTGGGGGATGTACCTAAGGCTCCTAATATGCCTATATAAGGAGCTGGTGGTGAAGGGAATGGGGGTGAAAAATTTTCTTATCATCTTGGATGCTTTGCTTCATTGTAATGTTTTGCTTCCAAATTTCCTTTGTAATGTTGGGTTGCGCCCAAATTTACCCTACTGGTAAAAGCGGTCGGTGATGTACAAGTAGGGATCGAATCCACAGGGACCGAAGAAGTAACCTTGAGACACTATGATTTATTGATGGATTGGCTATGAAGTGGCCAACTTTGAGGTGGATTTTAATTGAAGAACTAAAGATATAATTTAAATAATATATAATAAAAAACTATGTGAACTAAACAAATATTGATGGTGGGTTGATCTTAGGGTTTTGCTTGGGGTGGATTGGATGAATTTCTTTTCTTAGAAAATTTCATGTCATTAATTCAAGACATATCCAAACAATGAGATAATTCTTCCAAATCATTCACCAATTTAATCTCTACACAATTCCAAGGCCAATCACTAATTCACTTTGAGGATCACTTTAATGAGCACTCAAAGGAAATAGATCGTACTAGCACTCAAAATGTGTCATCGTTAAAGTTGGCAAAGATGAGAAAGAATGTAACTCATCAAATGGGAATCCTAAAATAACGAATAGATTTAAATATTAAGTACATGAAATAACATTCAATCCATGACCTTGCTACTCCATTGGATCAACCCTTAAGAGGTTAGCCCTCCATTGATGCTATTCTACCAATGGAAGCGGGATGTAGACTTACGGGGGTGGAATTGAAGAAGAAGAAAATTATTAAAAGAACGAACACTCCACCGTTGTGTGATTGAAATCACAAGTGTTGGTGTGAATAATTTCACACCATGATTCAACGCTATCAACGTGTGAAGAAAAGGAAAATAAAAAGCGAAGAAGAAGAAGAAATTTTATTAAAATAATAAACGTGAAAGAAAAACTTACATGGGAAAACTTGACGATGCGATTACAAATTGAAAGCAGAAAATTACAATTGAAAGAAATACAATGGATGAAAGAAAAACATGGATTCAAAGAAAAATGTTAGATTCAAGGAAAAATGTTAGATGATTATTCCCTTCACCACCAGCTCCTTATATAGGCATATTATGAGCCTTATGTCCACCCCCAACATTAAATTCACCCCCAACAATTAAGAGAGTCAAAAGGAGGGTGAAGAATCAAAAGTAAATTGACGTTTCGAAGTTGACCCGGAAAACTGTCCAGATTCGTCCTCCATTTTGACGTGTGGGTTTGACACTTCATATGACCGAATCCTATGGTGTCATAAATATAAAATATCTTCGTCCATGTATCTTCTAGAATCTCTCAAAATATCAGGAAATTTGGATCAGCAGTTTGGAAGTTATGGTCGAAATGGTGGGACTGATTTCTGTGCATTAATGACGAGTCCACCATTTAAATCTTAACTTCATATACCTTTATCATCATGAAAAAATCAGAATTAGCTCCGGCCACAGTTGAATAAAATTATCCTCATATTTTTATCTTTCTACTGTATAAATTTGAGCTTCATTGGGCTTGGTTTCTGGGCCCCACATTTGTTTGATGGGTCTTAGGCCCATTATGCTTTTTCTAGAAAGTTTCTGCCTTCAGGCGCAAAATTCTCCATCTTCCTTTGAGATTCATCCATCGGACCTAAAAGATAAAATGTTCCAAACAAAGTGATAAATCATATCCCAAAATTTCAAATTAAAATTATGAATATTTTAATTTTCACAAGCAAATTATTGAGTGGGATCAAATTGACATTTTAAGCATGAATTGCACAATGATGGGAAATGAAGTTCAATTTCTGAATTGGACTAAAATTGATGTTTATGAACTTTTAAACACATTAATATTAAGATCTTAACAATGAATATTAGCCACTTTCAGTGACTAATCACACCCCCCAACTTGAGTTCTGCTAGTCCCGAGCAAAATAAATTACAAATATGAAATCCAAATCCCTTTTTCCAAAAACATTTAAATACACATTACTCACCCAAATATCTAATACCAAAAAAAATTATGAAAACCCATCAAAATCATTTAAAACAAGCTAGGTCCATAAGAATATCCCAAGCCCAAGCCCATTCCTTTGTTCAAATTCATTGCCACATTTCATCCAATTCCAATTAAGCATGATAAAGTGTTGTGCATCATAAAAGATATGGGGCCCATTTTATTGTTCAAGGGGAAAAAATGGAAGCTCTAGGTGGGAATCACATTAAACCTTAAGATTAGTATCCATTTTTTTAAAAAAAAAAAATTGATTTTTTTTTGATTTTTTTTAACCACAATAGATATGAAAAGACTAACTCTGGGCAAGACAACTATGGAGTCACGATCCCCAAGTGTCGGACGCCACGCATTTTGTCAATTTCATGCTCTATAATAGAGATATAAAGCCTAACTCTGGGCAAGACAACTATGGAGTCACGATCCCCAAGTGCCGGACGCCACGCATTTGGACAAAACATTGCTCTATGTGGTCATTATTATTTTTTTCATTTTTTTTGTTTTTTTTTTGTTTTTTTTGTTTTTTTTTTTGGATACTCAAATTAAACTAAAAGTGACCCCAGAACCCTATGCTATAATGAAAGGGACCCAAGAACTCAAATTTACACCCACAATCCAAAAGACGTGCATTGTGGCATTTTTATTAAGAGGATGAAAATGTAAACTTTTAAAAATCACATTGGACAACCGCACTTTCCAAAAACTATGCTCATGAACTTAAACTTGCATTAAAATCAGAATCAAGGCATGCAAAATTTATTTGATATCCAATTTTAGATTATGCAATGTGTGTTATCATGTTCAAGGTTAATGGAATTTTTCTTTTCATGCATGTTTTTATTCAAAAAAAACCATTTTTATCCCCCCCCCAACTTAGAATAACACTGTCCCCAGTTTTTAAAGAAAAGAAAAGTTAGAAGGGGGTATGAGAGGAGTTCAATGAAGAAAAAAAAATGAAAATCATGGAATGAAGTCACCTGGTGGTTGATGATGATAGCACATGCCATAGTCTCCCTTCAATCCTGGATTTGAGTCTCAGTGGCTTGGATGGTGGTGAATGGATTTTCCTTATGGCTTATGACATGTCCTTTTTTTAACCTATAAAATTATAAAAATAAAACAAAACAAAATAAACTGATGATACATTGTCTTCTTTATATTTTCTGGGTAAGGTATTACTCAGAGATCACACCACGTGACACAGATAAATATGGCGCTCCCCTTTCATACCCATCCTTACTCATAAAAGAAGAACAGGTCAACAGCTTATGTTAATTTATTATATGAAAAAGAAAATGATTCAAAATGATTAGAAAACATGAAAACCATGGGTTGCCTCCCATGCAGCGCTTTTGTTTAACGTCGTTGGCTCGACTTTCACCCCCCAACTTATCCAATTCCAACTTTCAGCATTTTAATTAACCCATCTTTCTCCACTTCAACTTGATTGAGATTGATTGTTTGTTTAGAATCTTTTCCTTGTATAAATCCATGTTCTAAAATAAATCTGAAGATACAAGGAATGTCAGAAATGGTTGATCTAGTTGCATTTTTTGTCTTGCCTAAGACGTTAAGGTTCAATCTAACATTATTTCTTTCATGAGAAGAATGAATGAATAAATTATGGTCGTGGGTATCACCTATGATGTAATTCTTGTTTGGGGAATGAAGGATGATGATTTTGAGTTTTTGTTGATTGCAATTTCCTAATGAAGATTGGCAATTTGAATGAAAGTCGGTTTCTTCCCCAAAAATTTTAGAAATAATTGGTTCCGTTTGAAAATATGATTCATCCCCAAAAGTGTCTAGTTTAATTTTAGGAGTGTGTATGGGCTCAATGTTTGGTATTTCTCCAAATTTTTCAGTGATTGGTGATTCTAAAAAATCATTTTTGGTGTAATATTCTGGACATTCAATCCTTGAAGAATAATTTCCCTCTTGTGAATTCATGAAATCAATTTCATCCTGATTTAAATACTCATTAACAATTCCCTCATGTTCTTTATCTTGAATTTCAACATTACCTGACCAAATCTCTTCATTATCCAACTCTGTATTCCAAGATTTTAAAGTGGGTTCTTTAATAAATTCACATGAGTTATGTGGGAAACAAGATTCTTCTATAAGTGAAGTGGAAAGGACATCCTGAGTGGGAATGGGTTCTTTATAAGTCTCAATGCTTTGTAGTTCTTGTCTAAAACTTGATACCTCTGAATTCATTTTTTCCATTTGTTCACACAATTTTTGAAGAATTGTTTCAGGATTAGTATTGATAGATGTTTCAACATCATGGACTTCCTCATTATTCATCTTTTCAATCATTCTTGATAGGTATGGAAATTGATCTTTTAAACCTTCATCGTTACAAAACACGATCAATAATGTAGGAATGAACCGTGAAATCTTAGGAAATACTCCAGATAAAACACGATCAACCATTTTAGATATTCCTTGGATTTTACCAATCATTGTAGAAAATAGGATTTCACATGAATCAAATTATAAAAAAATCAATATGAATAAAGTTGAAGTGGACAAAAATGGGGTCTTAAAAATGATGAAAGTTGGAATTGGATAAGTTGGGGGTACAAGTCGGGCTAACGACGTTAAACAAAAGCGCTGCATGGGAGGCAACCCATGGTTTTCATGTTTTCTAATCATTTTGAATCATTTTCTTTTTCATATAATAAATTACCATAGACTGTTGACCTGTTCTTATTTTATGAGTAAGGATGGGTATGAAAGTGGAGCACCATATTCATCTGTGTCACGTGGCATGATCTCTGAGTAATACATTACCCAGAAATCTAAAAGAAGACAATGTATCATCAGTTTATTTTGTTTTGTTTATTATTATGTTTTTATAGGTTAAAAAATAAAAGGACATGCTGAAATCCATAAGGAAAATCCATTCACCACCATCCAAGCCTCTGAGACTCAAATCTAGGATTGAAGGGAGACTATGGCATATGCTATCATCATAAACCACCAGGTGACTTAATTCCATGATTTTCATTTTAAATTTCTTCTTTGAACTCCTCTCCTACCCCGTTCTAACTTTTCTTTTCTTTAAACACTGGGGACAGTGTCATTCTATGTTGGGGGGAGATAAAAAATGATTTTTTTTAATAAAAACATGCATGAAAAGAAAAATTCCATTAACCTTAAACATGATAAACACACATTGCAAAACTCTAAAATTGGATATCAAATAAATTTTGCATGCCTTGATTCTGATTTTAATGCAAGTTTAAGTTCATGAGCATAGTTTTTGGAAAGTGCGGTTGTCTAATGTGATTTTTCAAAGTTTACATTTTCATCCTCTTAATAAAAATGCCACAAAGCACGTCTACTGGATCGTGAGTGTAAATTTGAGTTCTTGGGTTCCTTTCATTATAGCATAGGGTTCTGGGGTCACTTTTAGTTTAATTTGAGTATCCAAAAAGAAAACAAAAAAAATTGAAAATAATAATAATGACCACATAGAGCAATGTTTTGTCCAAATGCGTGGCGTCCGGCACTTGGGGATCGTGACTCCATAGTTGTCTTGCCCAGAGTTAGGCTTTATATCTCTATTGTAGAGCATGAAATTGACAAAATGTGTGGCGTCCGGCACTTTGGGATCGTGACTCCATAGTTGTCTTGCCCAGAGTTAGTCTTTTCATATCTATTGTGGTTAAAAAAAAGTTAAAAAAAAATCAAAAAAAAAATGGATACTCATCTTAAGGTTTAATGTGATTCCCACCTAGCGCTTCCATTTTTTTCCCCTTGAACAATAAAATGGGCCCCATATCTTTTATGATGCACAACACTTTATCATGCTTAATTGGAATTGGATGAAATGTGGTGATGAATTTGAACAAAGGAATGGGCTTGGGCTTGGGATATGCTTATGGACCTAGCTTTTTTTAAATTATTTTGATGGTTTTTCATAATTTTTTTGGTATTATATATTTGGGTGAGTAATGTGTAGTTAAATGTTTTTGGAAAAGGGGATTTCAATTTCATATTTGTAATTTGTTTTGCTCGGGACTAGAAAAACTCAAGTTGGGGGGTGTGATTAGTCACTTAAAGTGGCTAATATTCATTGTTATGTTCTTAATATTAATGTGTTTAAAAGTTTATAAACATCAATTTTAGTCCAATTCAGAAATTGAACTTCATTTCCCATCATTGTGCAATTCATGCTTAAAATGTCAATTTGGGCCCACTCAATAATTTGCTTGTGGAAATTACAATATTCATCATTTTTATTTGAAAATTTGGGATATGATTTATCACTTTGTTTGGAACATTTTATCTTTCAGGTCCGCTGGATGAATCCCAAAGGAAGATGGAGAATTTTGCGCCTGAATACAGAAACTTGCTGGAAAAAGCATAATGGGCCTAAGTCCCATCAAACCAATGTGGGGCCCATAAACCAAGCCCAATGAAGCAGAAATTTATACAGTATAAAGATAAAAATATGAGGATCATTTTATTCAACTGTGGCCAGAGCTAATTTGGATTTTTTCATGATGATAAAGGGATCTGAAGTTTAGATTTAAATGGTGGACTCGTCATTAATGCACAGAAATCCGTTCCACCATTTCGACCATAACATCCAAACGGCTGAGCCAAATGTCCTGAAATGTTGAGATCTTCTAGAAGACACATGGACGAAGATATTTTATATTTATGACACCTTCCGATTCGGCCATATGAAGTGTCAAACGCACACGTCAAAATGGAGGACGAATCTGGACAGTTTTCCGGGTCAACTTCGAAACGTCAATTTCCTTTTGATTCTTCACCCTCCTTTTGACTCTCTTAATTGTTTGGAGGTGAATTTAATGTTGGGGGTGGACCTAAGGCTCCTAATATGCCTATATAAGGAGATGGTGGTGAATGAAATTATCATCTAACATTTTTCCTTGAATCTAACATTTTTCTTTGAATCCATGTTTTTCTTTCATCCATTGTATTTCTTTCAATTGTAATTTTCTGCTTTCAATTTGTAATCGCATCGTCATGTTTTCCCATGTAAGTTTTTCTTTCACGTTTATTATTTTAATAAAATTTCTTCTTCTTCTTCGCTTTTTATTTTCCTTTTCTTCACACGTTGATAGCGTTGAATCATGGTGTGAAATTATTCACACCAACACTTGTGATTTCAATCACACAACGGTGGAGTGTTCGTTCTTTTAATAATTTTCTTCTTCTTCAATTCCACCCCCATAAGTCTACATCCCGCTTCCATTGGTAGAATAGCATCAATGGAGGGCTAACCTCTTAAGGGTTGATCCAAGGGAGTAGCAAGGTCATGGATTGAATGTTATTTCATGTACTTAATATTTAAATCTATTCGTTATTTTAGGATTTCCATTTGATGAGTTACATTCTTTCTCATCTTTGCCAACTTTAACGATGACACATTTTGAGTGCTAGTACGATCTATTTCCTTTGAGTGCTCATTAAAGTGATCCTCAAAGTGAATTAGTGATTGGCCTTGGAATTGTGTAGAGATTAAATTGGTGAATGATTTGGAAGAATTATCTCATTGTTTGGATATGTCTTGAATTAATGACATGAAATTTTCTAAGAAAAGAAATTCATCCAATACACCCCAAGCAAAACCCTAAGATCAACCCACCATCAATAATTGTTTAGTTCACATAGTTTTTTATTATATATTATTTAAATTATATCTTTAGTTCTTCAATTAAAATCCACCTCAAAGTTGGCCACTTCATAGCCAATCCATCAATAAATCATAGTGTCTCAAGGTTACTTCTTCGGTCCCTGTGGATTCGATCCCTACTTGTACTTCAACGACCGCTTTTACCAGTAGGGTAAATTTGGGCGCAACCAGTCACGTCGATGCCTGACTCTACCTAGGGTCATGAATGGATAGAGGATCTCACTTCGGGCCTCTCGGAGGGATGCCTGACTCTATCATAGAAAGTCATTATGAAGGGATCATACTCTTGTGGAAGGAGGCGAAGACTAAACTTCAGGGGAATGAGAAGAAGAGGCACGAACCCAAATGAAACTTGTCTCAGATACGGTGGACAAGAATATCAAGCCATGTATAGAAAAGTACACAGTGTGTAGAAAGGTCACACACCATGTGCTCTGACCCCGGGTAATACCCGTGTACAATGGACCATGTCTCTATGATGGTCATGAAAAATGAAACTGCACAGTGTGTAAAAGTATAACCCGCCATGTCTATGTATCTGGGGTCCACCCTCGGTATGCTGGCCATGTGCCTGTACACAGTCTCAACCCATGTACGCCAACCCATGTAATCTACACATGGGGTGACCCACACTACTAGCCTCGCATGGTCGTGTATTGGAGTACATGGTCCTGTAATCCAACTTGCGTCTGTGTATCCCCTAGGTACACACCGAGTCATACGTAGTTTCTTCTTCCATGCTGCATAGAGAGTACACATCGTATCACAAAGCCGTGTAGTCCAACCCGTGTTTGTGTACTTTCCAAAATACATACCCAGCATCTGGGATAGTTCAACATGCCATGTGACCAGGGGTCAAAGACATTGTGATTTTTATCTGACCCTCAAAACCCTAGCCTCCACCGCCGGTGATACACAACATGTTCTTCAGAAGTACACACCGTGTGTTCTGGAATTTTCATGAATTGACGCATCTCACCAGCGCGCCTCCCGTGATGCCTCAATCTTTGTTCTGATGGTCAGATCACCACGAAACTCTATATTCTTGGTCACCTCGACGTCCTGAAGTCGTCTCCATTGTTTTTGGGCCTCTGATCATCCCCGAAACCGTGTTTTGATCCTCTCACGCAAAGAACACTCAAAGAACGGTATCTTCTGATCCGAGCTGATTCGACGTCCCTCATGGCCGTCGCACCTCCTAAGGGTTGTTGCAATGTTGTATCTCCAGTTTGGGATCATCTCTTTGTAATAAGGGTGCACAATGATCTGTCGTTCGTCGCCCCCCCCATGAACGCGAAGAAAGCGCGAGAAAATAAAGGTGAAAGAAACCCAATAGCAAATCGAGGAACGCACCTCCACCATCATTCATCATAGAGTTGATCGTCTCCCATTAGTAGGTTCAAAAGGAGTATAAACGAAAAATATTATACCACGGATTAACTTCCCAAAATCAACCCAATAAAACCCTCCGACAAGAACGCACCAATCTACGGATCAACTTGTTCGTGATTGATCCACATTCGTCGTTTAAATTCAAAAACAGGGAAAGGACAATTTAAATAACAACCCCTACTAGAAGATGGGTTTTGATCACTGAAAAAGGGTTCATACATCCGTCTTCATCAAGATACTTCAATTTTCTTGGTGTATCAATTCACATCGTTGACTCGTCGTAATTAGTTGCCTAGAGTTTTCTCCAAAGATGCACATATTTTCTAGAGTTTTCTCTCAATTTTCCATCAACGACCAAAATTCTATTAACACATTAAAAATGGGAAATGTGTTTCAGCATTCCATCATGCAGTGGAATTAACTAGTCAAGTTGTTGTTTCTGAGTCATTATTAGATGGAAGTAAATATAAAAACATTTTCCCCATCATTGTGTTGCAGCAGACGTTTCAAAAAAATAAATAAAATAAACTTTTCAAATTTATTTTATTTTATTTTCCTAAAAATTTCTGAAAATTTACTTTTCCCCTCGACCTGTTCCGGTCAATGTTAGACTCATTCTAAGGTAAATTCGGCATCTCAGTCACAATAGTTCCCTCATATTTTTAATCTGGGCATCTATTTGGAAACTACCACAACCGCACACATATACTGACTCACAAAACATAAAAAAGGTTCAAACCGCCATTTCGGGATCACCGGTCCTCAGAATGATGTGTCGCCTCTACGACTGGTCTCATAATAATTCATATAATATTTAAAAATAATACACAGAAAATACAAGACATTACATTGATGATAAAAGGTTTGTTGTGTGTGGAGGGTATGGTGGTGACATGATGTGGTTGTGTGAAATGTCTACTAGATTTTTTCATTGGTCGGTTAATTTTGACAGTGGTTGTGTTTTGAAATTATGGAGATGTGTGGATATTATTGTTTTATGAAGTGTGTTTTTTTGGGATATTAATTTAGTAATTGAATACCTCGCCTCTAATAAAGGGATAACACATTAATGTTGAAAATAAAATGAAATGTTTATTTTAGAAATCATTAAATTAATGAAAATGGTTTTTCCTCCAATGCCTAAACTTTTTTATAAATTAAGTGGTAGTAATGTCTTCCTATTATAATTTTGATTATTTTTGTTGTGATTTATTTTATTTCGATGATGAAGGACCCATGAACCCCCTGAGAGGTGATTGGTGAATCAGGGTGTCAAATTCTTATTTTAAATGGAGGTATCTTGTTCCCATATTGGTAAGGACCTGTTAAACATGTCATACAAATTCATGAATAGATAGAGAACAAAAATTACACTTGTATCATGACAAAGTGATATGTATAAGGATCATATGGAGATAGTGTGTCGATCATATCAAATTACACTAATCTTTATTAGCTTTTTATTACAAAGGTTTTGTCACAGTCACTCTGTACTAAGAATTGATGTCTTTGTCTCTATCCTGCATGAGACACTTCTTGCATCAATGGCCTCTATATATGCACATAAAAACCCTATACAATTAAATATGATATTCAACATTGTCCTTCACAACGATCAACACTTCGTAGAGAACACACCTTCATAGGGAAAACTTCTTCGTAGATCCCATTACTTTGAAGAGCTCAACCCTTCACAGAGTTCTAGCCATCATTGAGTTGAGGCCTTCATAGAAAAAAGCACTTCACAACGCTCATCATCCTTTTCAAAACCCACTTTCATTGAAAAGCACATTAACTTCATGGAACAACTATATTCATGAATCCCACTAAGCCAATGTAGAATGTCCCTTCTTCGTGAAGCACTCAACACTTATAATCATTGACTTGAGTCAAGACTAAAGTAACCTTTTCAAAAAGAACAAGATTTCAAAAAAGGAAAGCTTCATAGAGCACCCCTTCATTCATGAAATTAGAATGATTCTGGATTTTATCTCTCATGATAGTGTTAAATGAAGAGGGGTGTCCTCTTATTTATAGGCATAGTCGAATGCGTAGATCTGTTTATCAAAGGAGGAGGTAGATAATTATTGAACAGATGTTGTCTTAGTTTGTAATATAAAGGAGCAGTGAGATATGGGTGCATTTTGATCTGGGATTTGATTTTTTAGCACTGGATAAATCATGGTTGTCTGATATGTTTGATTGTTTTATCGCGGCCATCTGATCATCTCGATATACTTATAACCATGTGATTAGTTCAACGATTATTTCTGTTCATTCGATCAATCATTGAAGTTTTCTTCTCTAGGAAGCCTCACATGAGTCCTGTTCACTTAAACCTCCATCTGTGTCGATAGAAAAACTTAAGAGATTTGTTCGTCTGATGAACTATTATGATTCCAGAAGCTTCTATACCAATGACTGGTTCCTATAAATATGAGATGTCGGGGTCATTTTTCGGTAGCATCTATGTCACATTTGAGATCTATTTTTCAGAGAGAAACAGTTTTGTGATCTCTCTGGTTCACAAAGGGTGTCTTGCTACTACTTCTTGCGCGATGGAGAAGAAGACAACGACTATTCGATATATGCATTGCATACTCGGATAGCATCGCGATGAATTAATGTTCAATGTAGCTTTTTCTTCTGATACTGTTTTGTGTTTCCCTGTAACAGTGTATACTTACACTGTATTATGAGAACAAATACCTTGTGTGCCACAAAGATGGTATCTTCTTGGGTTTGTGCATGAAAGGGGAATAGTATACAGTGACCTGTGCACATCTGGTTTGTTTGTATTAGTGAATTTTGTGTGTTATTACATGCAAAGGATTATATATTTATCGATGTGAGAATAATGTGTTGTGTGAAGGAATGATGTTAATGAGATAGATTTAATACATAATTCACATTCACATGCATGATATACATACATAGAGAAAGATAGATCAATGATTATGCCATTGCTATGTGTGCATGATGGTTTTAAGATGGGAAGCATACATTAACAAAAATAGTATGCAATATAAGTCCTCCATGCATTAAGTATCAAATATTGGGAAGTGTGTTCATGGAGAAAAATATTTGAGATAGTGTGAGGTTCTTGTGAAAGTTAATATTGTATGTTATGTTGTGCATGAAATTAAAACATATGTGTACATACAATGTCATTGACACACGTTGACAAGGACATGAAATGTATTATGTACATGCATGAAGATTGAAGAAGTGAACATGGAATTAATATTGCTTAATCAGTGTGTTCAGAATGAAGTAAGGGTAGTGATTCTATCAGTGTTTCTGATTATTTCTATGTCTGAGTTTTTAGTGTTTAGTGAGGCCGAGTCTTCAGCCGAAGAAAGAATTTTTTCCCGAGCAGTGTTTTACTGAGACAGATAATTATATTCAGTAGTCAGAATTATCTGAGCAATCTCAGAATTACTAAAAATAAACATGAACTGTATACAAGCAGGGTTGATCCAGCAAGCTCATGGAGGAAGATCAAGTGATCCTTTTATCAGTGGATCAGAACTTCTAAGAAGTTTGATCTTGTGACTGTGGGGTCTAACCAGTTGTTGAAGAGGCTCTAGAGAGACTAGGGGTCTAACTGGTTGAATGGTTGGGGGTTCTAACCAACCGAGGCATAAGAGTTGGATTATTGGTTGGTATAACCTGAATTAACTAGAGTATTGATTATTGAGGTGTATAACCAGTTTCTTCCTAAACCTTTAAAATTGATAAAAATATTTTAGTTGATAATCCATGATGTGTGTCACGTGCCGCTCCTTCACCGGCGGCTGGCAGCGAGCTGACCGCCCTCCTCTTGTCGCCGTGGAACAAGGCCATGACTCTTTCATGCTGAGCGGCATGGTTGCGCGCCGCCATCTCCTTTATGTGGCCACCCAAAGTGTCCACCGCCGCCCTTTCTCCACCGCGAAATATGGGCCACATCTCTTCCCCGGCAGTGCGGTTACGATGCCGTCGTCTTCGCGAACGGCCATGGTGCCAGTCACAACTCACGAGTCCCACCGGTTCCAATCACCGGCATTGGTCGTTGTCCTCATCCATCGCAAATAACAAATCAAAAACCTCAAAGGATTGTGGAGAGGTTGGGCCATGTTCGTTTGGACCGCACCCTCTGCGTTAGGGCGGTAGCAAGAGGCTCAATAATTCTAGAATCATGAAGAACATTAAGAACAGGTAAGAGGGTATTCAAAACAACAAACCCTACCTCATGTTTATTGGAGAGCGTCCACGTTTGAGGAAGTTTTGGAGTTCGTCATCCCCGCAAAAAGCCTCCAACGATATTGTTCGATCGTTGTTCTTTGGTTCATCGTTCGTGGTCGCTCGTCACCGCCCTCTAGAACCGGCTCTGTCCTCCAAGTGTTGGGTGTCACGACACTTTTCTAGAGCTTCAATGATGTTTTTACTTGGTATTTGATTGGTCTATCCATTTAATTTATGTTGGAACAAATAACTGGAAGGATTCCATGAGACTTTCCTTCATTAAAGAGGGGTTCAGGTGGTCCCCACCAATAGAATTCAATTTGGGGGTTTCCAATATCGGGTGGTCCCCCCTCCATAACCCACATAGAGAGGTTTCAAAAATAAAATAAAAGTTCAATATTTATTTTATTTTTATTTACACGAAAAAAACGAAATATAACTTTCACCCTCATCATAATTCATTCAAGGTGAAAGTCCTCTTATGTGAATACTGGTGCTGCAAGTTCAATCGTGTCCTTGGATTTCAATTTCGGGCACCGGATCAAAAGTTACAAATACCCTCATGCACATTTACTGAACATACCTGAAAATAGTTCAAAAAATTATTATCAGTCACCCTCAACCCTTACCGGTCGAGGTTAGGCTCTGCTTAGGTGAAAAAAGTCTCAATGAACCCAACGGTACTCTATGATTTCCATTTTGAGTTACCGTTTAAAAGTTATGGATTTTACAATAATATAATTTTCAATTATTTATTTTATTTACGGCCAAAAACTAATATTCATTGGTGGCCCACACCGGCCAATTTTATTATCTTCCTAAAGAATGAACACCCTTGAGATTTCATCGGTGGTCTCAGATTTATAATCTGAGTTACCGTTTGTGAGAAAAAATGATTTGAATAAAAAAATATCATTATTTTATAATTTATTTATGGTTATGCCATTTTCATGTTTTATAACAGGAGGCATGCGACGACTAAACCTAAGTCGTTCCTATGGTAAACTTGCCATCATAATAACAATAGTGCCCTCAGATTTCAGATCTGAGTAAACGTTTAAGAGTCATTCCACATTTTAAGAAAAGGTGCTTACTTGTGTTAATTTAATCTTATCAAAACTTCAGTGGATCATTTTGGGCACTCCATGCCTCTGATTCACGCACCTTCATATTTCGTGGTCTCCAAATAATTCTATATAAATATAAAAAATTATACAAAATTTTCGGGACATTACAGTATATCCATCCTATAAAATGTTTTGAATGAAATTGGTAACTTTGTCTTTTATTAATATAGATTAAAAGGTTATGTGGAAACTTTTTTCACCAGAATTTTACTCAAAGTTATTTTCCTCTAATAAGAAATGGTTCCATTTGTATATAATAGGTTTCTGGTCCAATTATTTAATTAGATCACACTATGGGATGTTTTTTAGGATACAAATTCTATTTATATGGGTTCATTTATAATAAAAGATTAATTATTTTATATGGAAAACCATTTTTTTGATGATGATGTGTGGCAACTGGTACCTCACACTTTTGATTTTTTAAAATTTGATATAGAATGAGATAGTATGTCATGGGAATAATTATTTAGGTCTCAAAAGAATAGGATTGATGAGTTTTATAAAATTTTAATCCATTGAAATAAAGTGGTTATTCACAAACCCATGGGAATAACTAGTTTTTAATCATTTTAATGTGTAGATGTTGGTGTCCTCTAAACGAGGATTTAAAAATTCAAAAAGAAGAAATACCTGGATGTGGGTGTTATCACAACCACAAAAGGAATGCAAAATAAGGGAAGTCAATACTCACAAATTACATAAACCTCTGATGGATATGTGATCATTTGACGAATATAAGGTCATGAAAATGATCCATGTGTAGCACATAACCTATGTATAAACCCACAATGTCTCTCTAACATATCCTTTTCCCCTTATGAAAGTGACATGGACATTCACTAGTCATGTGTCGATAGTCAATTGAGTTCCCCTAGGTCATGCATCTTGTAAACTAGAAGACACCTGACCAACCATTCAGAAATACATTTAAAATAAGAGGAAAATATATAAAAGTTGGTAGGAACTCTCAATATTTAAACACTCATGATGAATCATCAGTTAGAAGGATGGTTTTTCATTAAAACATGTAATAAAACTCATGTGATCCCCAACCATTGAAAAATAAAAAATAAAATAAATATGAAGGGATAAAAAAGATATTTCTATGGTAAAAGTCATGTGACATCCCCCTAATGATCCAAAAGATACCATCAGACTCAAGTGACATGACTTCCTCCTCCAATGAAAGACCGATGACCTATCATCACCATCACACGAAGGGCTTCAGGTATGTTGAGGAAAACATTCCCTAACCCATTCAGACCCAATAATTAAGGATGTGATTTTATAGGATATGATCTCATATCTCCATGGATCCTTTAATGGTACTGGGATACATCATAAAAAAATTTGTGAATTCTATTCGGTAATACTCATGAAATTCTGCAAACTCCAAAACCATTTTAAAAAAACAATGGAAATATAAAATGGAGGATTAATCTTTTATGGACATAAAAATCATAAAACATGCCTAAGATACTTGGGTGCTGGTTCTGAATTCCCCCATTGAATATGTATCCTGATTTCATGAATTTCTACTAATAAGTAATCCTTTTAACACAATTCATTCTAGATAACTTGAATAAATTCCTTTGGAGGATTTTCGAAATCAATCATGTTCTCTGGAAGGCCCTTGTTCTTGTCAAATGTGAAATTATGGATGTCCTTTAAAATTCACACATAATTTAACAACTCCCCTTATTTGTACATAATCATGTAAATAAGGCGATGAAGGATGGTCACAGAATCACTGAAAGACATGTTCTTCCATGAGAGTGATTGAAAATAGGGCATCTCAAAGACAATTATTGTTGAAGCCCTCCACTGACCCTAGCCTATATTTTAAAAAAAAGTGTTCTGAAAATTAGAACATAATCTATGAGGTTATGCTTAAAAATTAACCTACCCATCATTAAATATGAACCATGGATCCATGTGCAGAAGGGATTTCCCATAGAATCTCACACTAGTTCTAGAGCAGACTTCTCAGAGTAGTTGATCTCAATATTGGGATGTTTTGTGCCATGAAAATATCATGAAAAAATCCAAACTGATCATGTAACAGGTATAAAAACATTATGTGATCATCAATGATAATGAGAAAGGCTTCCATCCGGTCAGACGAAGAACATTTAATGAAACTACTAAAATAGGGAAGATATAATATAAGCTATCCTTGAACAAATATAAATCCTTCACAATATAAAGGATGGAAAAAAGATTAAATGACAAGAAGGATTAGATGAAATAAAAATCCAATGACCCTCATGCACTTTTCAAAAACCATTCAAGACACAAGACAACACTAGGGAATGTCACCCAGGTCTCGTGCCACCTCTTTTCAGACAATTTCAATCATGTTATTTCCACTAAATATATTGGGGAATGTCACATGTCACCTTGGACCATCCACCCATGTTTCAAAAAACTCTCCATTTTCACCATCCATGACTTGTGATGCATTTCAAACACGTCTCCTGACAAAAATGGTAACACCAACTCATGTAAACTAAGTATCACAAAAGAACATGGGAGTGTCAATTGGATATTGGGATTCCCTCTAGGCATTCCATACAGGTCTCACAATGTCCTCTAGAAATTTCAGTGGGGGATAATGATACCCTCTGAGACAAGTCACATTGATGCTCATGGTTCCCTTTAAGTGTATCAGCCAGCTCTTGTGATGACACTAGGGCAAGATAGTTGGATCAAGAGACACCTTTTAGATAGATCTTCTTGGATCACATAGTGGTTTACATGGTCATCTTATTACGTGTTGTGATGTTCTTCATATATGTTAGCTGTTATCATGAGATACTCCTCAAACCTTCCATCAGGGATATGTGACATCCCAGTGAAAATTTAACTATATTATACGATTATTTTTAACAATGATAGTAAGACAACATCCAACATGTCAAGAAGATAGTCAAGGATTTCCATTTATCTATCTATGTAGATCAAGATAGAATGTAGGGAAAATAAATAGTTAATCACTTGACATGATAAAATATCTATACTAGGGTTGTAATACCAAATCAATGGGAAATGTCAGTTTACAAGAAAATATATAAGGAACTATGTGGACTTTTATTGTTTCACAATAGAGATACATAGGATGACTCTATGGGGCATGATCTATACATTAATCACCCAAAGGTCAGTCTTAGAAACTATGTTCTTCATTCACAAGAAATTAGATTAATAATAAGGAATCCCTTGTTTCCAACATCAAGCATAGCTCACATAGACATAGGGATATGAAATGATCATGTCATTCATATATTGAAATGTCAATGTGTAATCCCTAATCAGAATGAACTATCGTGACTCTAATTCATTCCATAAAGAGGATATATAAGTCACATCTATGAGGTCTAATACCCTTATTTACTATGATAAAGGTAGTCCAACTGAAAAAGAACCATTTTCATATGAAATGAGACTAATACTCAACCATCATTTTTTTCCTACACCAATCATTGCTCACATTGTCTTAGGGAGTTTCAATAATCATATCATTCACATAGGGAAACAATGGGTAGTAATCCCCAATAAACTAAACTCAAATGAATCCAATTCCTTCAATAATAAGGACATGTAGGATTCCATTCTATGTCTCGATCTCAAATGGGAATCCTCGTTCTAACACCATTATATTTCCAAGATTCCATCCATCAAGGCCTAATCATTCCCAAGGACTAATCATTCTACCTCATCTAATAGTGGACTATGAACCCATTCGAACTATAATGACTCTGATTTCAAGGATAATCAGGATAGGTAAGATTCCATTCTAAGGCCATAGATCCATATTGAACAAACCAAGGGATACCCCATTATGTAAGTCCCAAATCCACATGTGATGAGGTTGATCACATGGTAACCCTTGTGTTTGAAATTAATAATAATACACATGGGATTAGTGAGGTGAAATAGTCACATCATTCACATCTTGAATTTACCCCAGTTAGGGTAATATCAGTATGTTTTCCCTGATCATTGGAATCATATAATCATCCCTCACAAAAGGGAATCTACCTCAGGGCGATTCTTACGGGACTGATTGAACTACGATAACTTAGATTCCTACTAAAATCAAGATATGTAGGACATATCCTCATGACTCCATCACAAATATCTAGTTCCTAATATCCCAAACATATTTCCTTTGCATATGACTTTAAAATTCATTAGATTAATGATCTACATTTTTTTCTTCCTATAATAATCAGGATATATAGGACACATCATAATGGTTCAATACCATCGTCAGGAAATTAATTTCCACCATCCCTGGAAGAAAATTCCCACATTCTTGGTTATTCAGCTTTAACACATAAGTATCTATTCGATGAAGGAAAATTGTTGAGGAACCACAGATACATAAAAATGGACACAATAGAAAGACCTAACACTTAATCATGCAAAATACATCAACTTATGACTATTTTGTTAGGGTAACCAGCCTCTTATATTAGATTAGGAATAGATTATAAAATATATATTAAATCTATAATATATTCCTAGAGTTTTAACCCCCCCCCAATAGGGTGTGATAATCCAAACCTCCCTTCCTCTTGTCCAATGTTATTCCTTATGCATCATTGTGAATGAAACCCTGATTCATTACTTTCCTTTGAAAGTTGGCACATACCCAATTATGGATGGTGTAACTGTTATGTGTTTCCATTATGACTTAAAATGGTAGCTTGATGATAATGATTGACCAAGGAATAAAACCTCCATAATCAACCATCAGGACAAACCAAATATGCCTAATGGACACCTCTTCCTCATCAAAAGAATAGTGAACACGAATTAAATCCCTGAAATAAATAATTTATCAGGTAGATATGAATTTGGCCATTTTTATTTCACACTATATGAAAAAAATGGAAAAACCGACATGAATCTATCAAATAAAAAATGGTTAGGTTGTTAACCACTAGTCCATTAAGTTTTAACACTATAAACAAATAATGTAAAACTCAACTACAAACACTCAAATAAAAAATAATAAATGGTTAATCATGTATGAGGTCGAATTTGTTTGGGTATCCTACACGAAAAATATTTGTAAGACCACAATAATCATATATTTGGTCCTCTATAAACAGGGCTCCAATAAATGATGTGCATCCTCACATTGACAAATCAACGCCAACAGAATGATCAAACAAGAATAAAAGGAAAATTTTCTTGACCATATATATCTGATTAGGCATATGATGCATATGAGTTGAACTAAAAGGTGACATTTTTATTTTTTTTTCATGCATAAATATATTGATAGCATTAATATAAACCTAATCTAATATAATTTCATCATCTAGTGACAGATCCAACAAGTGAACTGTGGCTACAACCCTTGCATATCGAAAAGGGATCACACCTGCTCGACAAATTCAATATTAGGTGGTTGACATGATGGTTTGGGAGTACCAATGAACAAGTATTATCTTAACCCTTAGAGCTTCCATCAAGGTTCTTAAATTATGAAATCTGATGTCTCAACATTATACAAATAATTTTGTAACTATTCTAGTATCCTTTGTAGCCACAAAAAACTGCTTCATATGATTTTCCCCTAAATGGGACCACTACAACATTCCATATCTCATGATGGTGGACCAAGGAACCTAGTATGACTCTGTATTTGTTCATGGAACACCAAGGATGGCCTCTTTCTACTGAAACTTCCAATACCATCCCACTAGTACCCACTAGTTTCCTAATGAGGGTACCACCCGACACTCTTCCGAATTTGATTCCCATGGTTAAGAAGTAAGGAATGCACCTCGAGTGATGATGAATTTGGATAACCTAGGGTGTTCTCAAATACACACCCCTAATATGGTTATCATCTAGTATATTCTAGTGGAAACCAGTGAGAAGGCTCATATCCCTAATCATTGGGATTATTTATTTGGGAACATTTTCAATTTAGGCATGGGGAAGGGGCATATTCCTACCCCGGTGAATGAATTCCATTATCATACACTACTAGAACAAAGTAGATAAAAGTTGCACATATCCCCACATCAATCCATGATATATAAATTTATATAATGGAGACATAAAATTTTCATCCATACATTCCTTCACACTCTTTTCTAAAATTCCAATATATTCTTTCAATAACTTAGGAACCCTACTGGAATATTTTTTCACTATTAATGAAACATGGATAGGTACATATTTTTATCCCTATATACAGGACAACTCAAAACTCTGATCATTGTATACATGTGGCATTACTGTAGAAAGAAAACATTCATGCTTCCATCTAGGAGGATTATCGGTCTATTATGATAAAAGAATATTCATCATACTAGGCACATATTCTAGCACCATCCAGGGCACACCAAGTGAGAGAAGATCATTCCTTGGATAGGCTTATATTCCAATACAAATAGTATGGTTGAATAATCCAAAATCCTAGTATCGGGCTCATCTACCCATTCTAGACAGGGTTCACAAAGTTAAATGGGAACATGCCTCATGATAGACTGATATTAATATCGAAGTAATACTGAAAAATAATCCAAAATACTAGAATAATGCATCTATCTATGTTTTGGTTGAGGCTCACCATGTGAGATTGGAACATGCCTTGGGATAGGCTCACATTCCTATCAATGAATCTACTTGGAATATTCTAGAAGTTCATATAAGAGAGATAGATATTCGTACTTATTCTAATCAACAAATTCACCTCCATTATGCTACGGAAACAAATTAGGATTATCATATCATTTCCCACATTATGAATGTCTATCATCATATTTCAATGTTGAATGAATATTTTTTTCATGCTTATATTCCCGCTCCAACCGCGGATCACCAGGTCATAGTGGAACATGCCTCTAGGAAGGCACATAATCTTTCCAAAAACGTCCAATAGTGTATTTCAATAGCTCGATATTGGGATCATACTCCCATATTGAACGAGTATCACTATATGGAAATTGAAGATGCCTCCAGAAAGTCTCACATTTATCTGAATAATGAAATAGGTCATCAACATATTCTCAAAGCTTCTCACAAGAAGGATCATATTCTTACAAAACCATATAGTTAATGAATTTTCCATAAGATATCATATAACAAGCTCATATCCCATCACAATTCTAGAATGTAGACCAACATATTCCAGCCATGACGCAGGATGAGTCCCAAATTTCTAGTATGCTCAATAATAATTTCATTATTGTTGTTCAAAAAAAATTATAAAAACCACAATAGTCTATATAATCTTCTACCAAATTAGAATATGATCATTAACACGATATTACTCCTTGTTGTAGTGTAGATATTTATCACATGGTTTCTACATCTAACATTCACTATGATCAACCTCCCCATGATGATATCTCCCATGAACAAGGAAATCCCCCCGTATCCAATTTACCTTTAATTAGAGGTATTTCCAAAATATTGACTCTAATATAGAGAGGTTCTCAAAACATCTGGTTTAACTGCATATAGTTCCTCATAAACTTCCAGCAACACTCTATCCCAGTCAGTAGAAGTCCATTAGAAGCATATTCGATGGTCTGATTGGATGTAGGTCATTAATTATGATGAAGAGGATGTCAATATTTATATATGGAGAGGTTTATCTAGAGACATACTCCCCATAATGTTTATTCCCCTTTCCAATTCTGATTATGAGGTCCTTAATGATATATTAAGGGATTTCATGCCTTATCTCCACCAATATATGAGGGATACTAATCTATGGGAGAAGGCTAGACACCTCCCTTATACAGGATATGAGGGTCACCTTAATACCATTAGTAAATTTTTTTCATTTATACCTAGACTCTATCTCCATGTCTTGAAATCCAAAACTAGTGAAAAATATCTTAAATAAGAAATATTCTTACTTCCATTGCATCACAAATCATTGACATAAGATCTATGAAGACATGACATGCATATGTATTCGAGGATGGGGAATGTATGGAGTGTAACACTTTTCCACAACCGTAGAATAGCATAACCCCTTAGATATGGAAACATAAAATTCCATAGAGTTTAGAAAAATATGGGGACAAGGTAATGCTCGGGTCAGTCGATCACTTCATTAGAATGAACTCTCTTTAATGGTGTCAATGTTTCATGAATAGGGAAGGAGAATAGCCAATAGAACATTAAAATGTGTTGCTCAAAATAATGTGAATATATTTCTTAAATGAAATATAATGTTGTGATCAACAAGACAACCTACCATAATGAGTCATTCCCATTATGGGATTATAATGCACCCTACTCTAACACCAGCACAACTATGCCTCAAAAAATGGTCCAAAGTAAAAGATGTCATATCACCCTTATAGGAAAAAAGTCAACCCACTAGGTTGATTGAATATCTACACTTCCTCCACCTCTCATATCATCAATTCCATAAAGGATCCAAGGAACACTGGTGAAAACTATAAGAAAACCCTATCCCATTGGGTGGTGGGAATTTATATCCCAATCAACACCACTAGGATCATAATCCACTAAGAGGGTATTTTGGATGTTAATGGTGATTCTAGATCAACACCATCTCACTGGCCTGTGAGGATTTATGTCCCAATGGCTGTCTAATGCATCATCAAAACACAAACTCGAATCCTTGGATCCACAATAACAAGATTAGTTAATTCCAGTGATTCCCAAGAATGACACCACCTTTTAGATCAAGGATAATTTTCATAGTCATCATTACAACAAAGTAAAGCCTTATTCTCTAGGTTGAGTGGTAAAAAGAAATAGCCAACATCCCATCAATTCCTCCATCATCAATAAAACACGTTTATGGTTGGGGGGAATTCGTAAATGATGACCTGAATCTTCCTCAGGGTCACAATTCATTAGCAATGATAGTTGGACCATACAGAGATGGAAAACACACCCCGCTGGGGTTGTAAACTAAAATAGACCAATATGGTCAAGGGTTATAAAAACAAACCTAACACACATAGTGAAAAATAACCATATTGTGTTCAATATAATAGGAATAACAACACTTCCTAGTATGACTCTCAAAATGTTATCACTTTAGATATGATATATATTTTAGATCAAGATAAAAATTATGAATGATGAAACTAGGAGAATATGTCTAGTGAGGAGGGTGATTTTGATGCACCATCAAAGACTACACACACCTGGAACCAGAGATGGAACCACAATCTACCACCTCCAAATTTCAAGATCACACCTATTTGAAAATTTAATACTAAATAAAAAGGGAAGGGTTAAACCATATCCCAATCTCCTATGAGAAGATTTGAAGTTACTTTTATGGAGAAACAATTTTCACACTATGAGGTCAGGATACAAACTATCATAAATATCAATGAGGATCTAATTGTGAGATATATTCCCATCAGTTACCTTCTTTAGGACGAGGAAAATATTCATCACAATATAAGGGAAGATATTCCAGTAAGAGCATCATATGAGTGTCAAACATTCTTTGGATCGAGTTAGACGATCTATATAAATAACGAAGTCAAAAATGATCATGGCATCCATCAATTGTAAAAATAACCTCTCCCTCTCCAAATAAATCACTTAGTATTAGTATTAATCGATAATCAATGGGAATTAACAGTATGGGAACCTCATCAAGACCCACATACTCCATGTAAATGGTACCTGTCTCTGACAATAGTTCCCTCAGAGTTTCTCAATGTCATCGATTCCATAGATACTAGAGTGGATTCCATGGAATTAAGATATGCACCCATGAATCATGAACGAAATCTATATCCTAAATTGGAGAGTGTAACTATGCATCCATCCAATTTCTAAAATCCAATATTCACTACCTTTGACAGAATACAAGAACCATAGAAACATATCACACACTTTGTGTCCAAATGTGGACTGATGATGTGACCTTGATATCAATAGGAGGTGTCCATGCTGAGGCATTGTTTATTGGATTGGAGAGTGGTAGAATTTTAATGGTATAGTAGTGTACCATATGGATTTTATATAGAATGGGAGTACCGTTATTTTCAGTTCCATTATCCATTTAACTCTACATTGAGGAAAATAATAACCGTCAACCTGTAGAACTAAAAATATTCTAATATGAGAGGGATTTTGAATACTTATTCAGATGGAATGTTATAAGATATTCACAAAACATCCCTCTATCTTGGGATAAACTACTGGAAATATGTTCTGAAAAAATTACCAATAAGTTACATTCACCACTGATCCCAATGATTTATCTAGGTGGATTTCATGAGTTCACCGAAATGGCCGATCGTTTAAAATATTCCATTCTGTGATCTCAGTCTGAACCTCGACCGATTCCCTAAGAAAATAGGAAAATACTAGGCATTGTAGAAGCATCAACTATCACCCTCATGTAATCATAAATTCCCATCCAAGAACCAATGCATGTGACAATCCACCGCACACCTCTTGCCAAGCATCGATGACAAGAAAGTCACCATATGCTGTATGTATAGATAAATCACATTTTCATGTTATTTGTCTAATGGATGAATAAGATGAAATCATTTTTAAATTAATAAGTCCCTAATTATTTCCTGGAATGAATGGATAATACCCCACTCATGATCCCAAATCCTAGGATATCTAATGATTCAACCTCACCGACTATCCCGATTATATTTCATTCCATAGAAGGTTGGGGAATACCATCCATGAAATATTCATATTCCAAAAATTATTTAGAAGAATGATTGATTTTGGACATGTAAAATTAGATGAATCCTCATATAAGGTGTCCTACATAATATTTTCCCATCTAGAAGATGAATTTTATTGTTAAAATGTTTTGTCTAGGCTTGTACGATTTTCGACAACTAGATGACTAACAAATAAGCTGATTGAGATTATTCCAAATTGAGAGAACAGTTTTGAAATCCCCAAAAAAATTCACCACATATGAAGGATACATTAAATATGAATCCCAAAAGTGGGTATGAATATTGAAATCCTGAAAATTATGAATAGGACGAGTCATAATCTACTCCAAAGGATTCCCTAACTCTTGTAGATTTCATCCCTGTGACATATAAATCACAGGAACCACCCGACCAAATGGAACCATCATTAGATGAAGATCTCATATTGGGCTCTCCAATGAGATAAACATTGAAGAACCAATATTTGATAATGAATATGCCAATGTATATGTGTTTTCCACACATAACAGGGGAATGAGAGGCCAGATGTGTATAAACTAAGGATATAAGGGATAAAATGGGAACAATTAGACCCAATATTTCAATCACATCCCTACCGAGAACACTTATATAGATGAGACCCATGGGGATGAACATATAAATTCTCAAAAAAGTTGTGGAGGTGTCCCAAAACCCATTAGAAATCACATATTCCCAATTGTCTTGTATGGTCCCTTACAGGGGGATCAGTTTTCTGATTATACCAAACAACGTGGAGGACCGACAAGCCCTACAACACTGGGAGATGATAAGCTATAAATATCTACTGATGGACCAGGTCTTTCGACCTTAGTTACCTCATATCTAGATCCACATTCAATGGAGTTTCTCTCTATTGTAAATCACCGACCTCTAACAAAAAAATAAAACCTTATAAAATTGCTAGAGGTTGTCCCCACAATTCCCTCAATCCCAGAGACATACAATATTTAAAAAGAGAAAAGGGAGGCACTCATTTAATCTTTCTAGATCACATAGTAATTTTATAAATAATTTCCGACTACTGAGATTAACTGAGTGAAGACCATGCCCTAAAAATGCAATTTCAACTTCTTATTAACTCCAAAAGTTCATGAAGAAGTCATCAAAGGGAACAACAGACCACTATATGTTTCAGGCAGACAAAATAATGTTGAAGTCCAAAGATATATTGTTGATAATGTTTCTGTGATCAATGTAACCCCATAATGAACACATTTAAATTTTTTATATAGCAAAAGAGACCTATATCCCACAAATATAACCATTCACGGGAATTATAAGTGTGATAAAAGATTGCTTGGGATGACCATACTTATAAATCAGTTTGCTGATCTCATCTCTAACATTGAGTTTATGGTCATCCTGTAAGACATGTATTATAATGTCCTACCCATAAGGACCTAGCCCCATATCAAAATGGTGGAACCATCAACATTCCATAAATGTTTGAAATACCACATCGGTGGAATGGTCAACTTACTACATGGTGAAAGGGACCATATAGAGTATTGTTGGGCTATATATGATGAAGAATGACTCTAAGAAAATAAATGAATGAAACCAATGGTAGATGTTGATATACACGTTTTATCCCCCAATGACTTGTGTATATCCCCTAAAAATCACCAAAACATTCTCGATAGAGACTATGTTGTCCTCCTAAATATGGTTGATTTAATATACATCCCCCAAAATGTCCAAGATCCACCTCTCCATAGTGATAGTATAAGAATGAATCAGCTACAACATCTCTCTGAAATGACTCAGGTGGCAGGGGATGAGGATTTCTATTATCATGGCCCCCTTACCCTAATAGTGGTTGAGAGGCCTATAGATTTCAACATCATATGAAAATGGATTCAAAGACTCAGTGTTGGATGAATATTAGGATAACTGTAGAACTCCCCTCCCAAATTTGAGAAAATGAATCTCCAAACCATTAATGATTTATAAAAGTGAATATGTAAATAAATGAATACCCACAAACTAACATTATTTTTGAAACCATTATATTTTAAGAGAAAGAGATTTACATTACATTTATTAAACTAAAATGATATGTGTTCACTTAGAAGTACATATAAATGGTCAGACTAAATCCATTTTTGTGGATATGAACCATCTTGGTCAGACCAATGATCAATTATGCTTCAAGTAGTTTTCCAAGAAGATTCACCCATCTAATTCCATGAATGTAAAGGAAGAATTTGAGAAATTAATTTCTGAAATATTATTTCAAGACCTAGAGGAACCATGATGGCTCGCCAATATCATCACATTCAATAAAATTAATTGGTATATTAGGGTCATCATTGACATCAAAGACCTTAATAGAAATTTTAAAAATGGAAATTTCCCATTTTGTTTATAAAACTATTGATCGATGAAAACCGTCTCATATAATCCATGGACAGTTATTCAAGGTATTCCAAAAATAAATATTCCCACTAAAGATTGAGAATCTATTTCCTTTAGAGCACCTCATGGTATCATATTCTCGATATTCATTCCCTTTGTCCTATAGAATACTAGAACCTAATTTCAATGATCCATGCATCGCATATTTTATACATTAACAATATGAATAGTATAATTGTATGTTGATGACCTAGTGTTAAATCCTCTAAGCGATGTGATCACTTCACTAACTCCAAAAATTATTTTAAAAACAATGATGACCAATTCTGAAAATGAATCCCTGAAATTCACCATCACGGAAACATTAGGGAAGTTCCTTGGATATTTTTTTATTCCACCATGGAATTAAGGTCAGCCCAGATAATAATAGTTCTACTTTGGAAATTTTACCTCCAAAAAATCTCAAATAAATAAGAGGTATTAAGGGGAAACTTAACTACATTAGTTTCTTTATAGCCATATTTGGTGAAAAATATATCCCCATTCACCAGGATAAAAAAGAATGGAGTCACCTATAAATTTGATGATGACTACCAAGAGCCATTGAAAGTATTAAGAATTATCTTCTCCACTTTATAGTTCTGATTCTTCTGATGTAAGGGAGTCGACACATCAGATATGTGTATACCATGGAGCAATCCGTATGAATCCCCCACCCCTTACATAGAAAAATAATGTGGGTAATATGAATATAATCTACTACCTCGGCTAAAAAAATTCATGTATACATATTGAATACTCTAAGGTTGAGTAGAGTGGAATTGAACTCATCATCATAGTAGAAAAGGTGAGGAATTACTTGCAGTACAATGAATTCCATCAGCTCACTCATATTGATATGATCAAGTACATCCTTGTCCAACATATTTTTAAAAATATACTGATTGGGTGGGTAGTAATTCTTAAAAAATATGACATTCTATTCATATCACATAAATCGGTGATATTCAAATACCTAGAAGATTTCATTGCGGCACATCCTACCCCAAAAAATACACAAGTGGACACAGAGCTTTCGAATGAAGTGGTCATCTATTCTCATGACTCTTATAATACATGATAGATTTATATTGATGGACCCTCCAAGATTTCTATTGGAAGAGTGATGGATAATTACAGACTCAATTGGTTTTTTATTGTATTTTGTTTGTCTATCCAGGCAAATCTATTTTTCCTTATGATTTTTCTCTATCTAATGGATGAAAAAAATTACAAGGTAAAATACCAAGCCCTTATTTCATGCTTGGATGTATCCCTAAAACTAAAAATACACTACCTTTATATGAATGTGGATTTAGAGTTAGTGATAATGGAAACCAATGGAGAATATTATATCCAAAATAAGAATTTTACCCCCTTAATGGCTATGTCAGGGGACTGATTAATTATTCTATTTTTATCCCACATTGCATCATGTCCCCCAATCAAAGAATGCTCACACTGACATGCAGTATAATTCATCCAAAACCATGGATGACACTGATCATGATGATGAAATATTTTCCACGACGCACCAAAGAAGGTTTCATTGGTGGTTTTCTATGATATGGAATAAAATAATTAGGTCATCATTTCCCGAGACCATGTTGATGTATCATCCAACCATGGTTGGTAGGATCCCAAATCCGACTATCTGTAAAGTGGGTATCTACCCATAGATCAAGAAAGAATAGAACAAATTTAGCACTATGTAGAGAATTATACCCTCCATAGAGGCCCAATTGAACAAAGGATCCTTTGAAAGCAAGGATTTGATGGAATCCTTCTCTGGTTTATAAAGGGGTTAGATTTTCTCACCAATATGGAAGAAGTCCATACTGTCTCTACAGTTATCAACAATCTAAAGCTTGGCTATAACACAAAATTTGATGTCTAGGTTATTACATGAAATCTACGATAAATGACTCTGAGGAGTTTACTAAGAAATGTCATGGTATCAGATCCATCCTAACTTCATCAATTATCCAATTAAATTTATATTAAAAAATAGTCCTTGAAATTCACCATATGTGGAATGGATGTAGCGGGTCCATGTCTCACATCCACATCACTATAGTTTGAGTATATCATTATATATAATGACTTATTTTCAAAATGGGCTAAGGAAGTACACCCAAATGATGTAGGGATGAAGAAAATCATCAAGATTTTGAAGTCTCATATCATTATAGATTCCAGGGTCCCCCACACAATGTTAATGGAAAACGAATCAATCTCCTGTTCCATGGAGTTAATAAATCTGTAAAAGGTGTACACTATTGAGTCCAATCACTCATTTCTCTATCATATAGTTACAAATTGATATATAAAGGTTTTAAATAAGATTCAATCAAATATACTCCAAAAGATGGTGAACATTGATAAGAAGACTTGGCTAGAAAAACCAATCCATTTTTATTGTCCTACCATACCACCACACATACTGCTACCCCCATTTGAGGATAGCTCTTATATGATGAGAAATAGAATATGTTGATAGATTAATTGGAGTGTCTTGATGAGAACATGTTTTATACATTTCACATCTTTCATTTCCATCATGACATGATAGAACAGACCATCAATACAAATGTTCGGCTCTCTTTATCCTCCAAGGATATCTACTTTAGACTCTCAAGACCTCAATGATACTGGGTAACATATCTCCATAAATGGAACCCAATTTAGAAGGGTCGTACATCATACATAATATCTATCACAACAGAGCTTACTCACTATCCACAATAGATGGGGATCATGTTAAACAAACCACCAGTGCAAGTATTCATAAGAAATACAAAGCATACATGTCTTCAAGAATTGTTTTTTCATGGACACAAGATGATAAAATATTAAAATAATTCCTAAAATAAATCATATAAATTGAATTACATCCCATGTACTTGAAATAAGACTCTACACTACATGAAATACCAAGTCCTGGTAGTAATACATTAAACTATATTATATCCCATATACTAACTGTTTGATACTAAACTGCATGGATGATGTCTTTACCGCATGAAGTTAAATGACATTCCTCTTTCATATCTATATATGTATTGATTTCAATCATCACAAGATACATAGTGATGAAAATGCCTCAAATTTTGGGTCCAACCATAACATTCCTCATCTATCATAACGAGGAACCGACATCCTTACCACATGATGTAAACATTCATGATGTATGTCCTTACATAATGACACTAAACTACACTAATTTCAAAAACTACAAAAGGCGTGATTCTAAGACCATGAGAATATAGGAAATCATCGATCCTATATTATGGTCTATCGACGACATGATACAAAATACCCATGCCTTTCCCTCAATCGACTCTTCATGTTGTGAGGAAATTTTTTCATTCCTTGTTTCTCACACTGATCATAGCTTAAGTGACCTTTGGAATTTCAAAAATGGTTCCACCACACAAACATGTAATGACAACCCACTGCGGGTTCATTATGTTCTTTACTGAAATAACCAAAATGGAATAACAAAAGTCATAACTACATGATGTTAAACTTCATTGTTTGTTCCTACCATAAGGAATAAAAATGTGTATTACAACCATCCTCACCCAAGAGGACCCCAATGGATGGAGATCAGTCACCTATAATGCCTCAGTGAATAAGAAACTACATGTGTCTTGATTTCTATTATTATAGGATATATAGTTATGCCAAGATATCTATTTACGTTCCCAGTTACAACAAAGATAAAAATGACCATCATACATACATTTAGTACTCATGTATTGAGGTCCTCCCCCATGAACTATGTGTGGATTGATTCCAATTAACATAGGATACATAGTGACACAGAGATCACTATCCCTCGGTCTAGTCAAAATAACCCATAATTACATCGAGAAGCTTATGTCCTTTCCTCATGACATTAAACATCACGGTTCCCCAGAAACAATGTGTGGTTCGATTCCTATTACCATTTGAAATGTAAGGATTCCTAGATCACCATCCCTAGGTCTATTCACAATAACCTCTTATCACATCGAGTATCCTACATCCCTAATTCATGACGTTAAGCTACCAGGTTCCCCAATAAATCTGTAAGGCTTGATTACTGTCATCAGTGGATAGATATTGACGTCCGGATCTCCAATCATGGGAAAAGCTACAATAATCAATGCAAAAAATTACCCACATCAAAATATTTTATATTCCAACATATAGTTTTAATAATGGAAAATGGATCATAGCGTAAGCCCCAAAGATTTTTTACTTTATAATTTTTTCACCAGCGATTGATGAAATCATGTCGAAGTTGGAAATACGATGCCTAGATAAGCCGAGGATATCGCATGAAGGGTTTTAAGCACAAAAACAAATCATAAAATACCTAGTTTAAATATAAAGTCATGAACAACGTCTTATAACTGTTGGAGAATACAGATCGAAGAAACTATAGCTGAATTCATCTAGATCATCCACACGCATTTCATGAAATCTACGGGAGATCCAATCGTCGAATTCTGAGTGCTTGCGTGTAGATCTGAAGAACCCTTCGACGCTCCAATGATCACTGCATCTCTTCACTTGAGATGCCTGAGAGAAGTCTTTATCTGAGATCCTTTTATCGAGAGAATCTCTATTTGTAAAACTTGATAGAGGATATGATAGATAATTCCAATGAATTAGTTCTTTGTGAAAGCCCCTCCTCCGCTATTTATATTGTGTTATCTGTTTAGCCGAAAATACCAACCCGACCCCTGAATAATCAATGCACTATTAATGAAATATTATGACTACTAAACTGATTCATAGATATTATTATCATTTTCTTGTAATATATTAAATATATTTCATGACAATAATTGAGTCCAAAACTTGACTCTTCGTTCCCATAAATATTAATTGAACATTGAATAATTTTAATATTCTCCAATTAATATATTTTTTCAATTTACTTAAAACATGTAAAAACATTTAACATAAAAATTCAATGATATTTATTAAAAACATGAATAAAATGAATTTATTTAGTTCATTGGTGATCGTTTTACATTGGAAAAATCTCAGACCCCAGTGGTGGGCCCCCCCCCCCATGTCCAAAATTCGTATTCAACTGAACATGGAATATTCTCAAATACCCTATTGTGTGTTACCCTATATGACCTTTTCTTGATAGTATTGAATATTATTCACAAACCAAGAGAGGGATATACCACCAATCATGGAACCTAAAGAGATATGGTTTTTCATAGCATTGACAACCAACCTGTGAACACGCACTGTGTAATATAATCTCTTTGTCTCTAATATCTCATAAAGCGTGATGCACTCCTGTTTCATCAACCTTGTCTCTTTTTGTTGTTGATATGACCAGATAGATTTACACTCGACTTCAATTGACATGGTCTTATAATGGTACATCCATCCTTTTAAACATGGACTGAGATATATTACTTTCATAACCCAGAAGAAAAGAATATTTTCTTGACCATTCATCCAATTACATGCCACCAATTACACACCCAACACAAAATAACTCACCATGACTTCATTTCCATTGTTTTCCTCTTGCATCAATTTATGAAATCAAGTTACATACACTGGTAATGATCTCAAGTTATGAGACAATTAAACATGATCTTATATAGGAATATCCAATGACACTCGAAACATGTGTGGTTCCTATTTGTGGGTATGTCCTCTTGATCTCAATACTAGAGATCACCGTGTGAGAACTTCATGAGAAGATGTCTCAATGCTTATTATCCACCAGCAACTAATAGTCAAACATCTACTATTCCCGATAAGTAAGATGTGTCTAAACTGTAGAACATATATTTAAGATTAATTTAATAGTATCTAGAGGATCCCATTATAGACTGGGAACTACTATAACCTTCCGATATGATAATTAATCATTGGAAATTACCATTTCAGTAGTGGACACAAAAAATTATACACTATAATGGTAAGAAAACATCATGTATAGCTAACTGTATACATGATATGGTAATCAAAAGCACGGAATAGTTTGGTCTATGGCACCCACTATTTCAATAGTTTCTCTTTCAAGAAATATTTTTGGATTGATTCTTATCATCACAGGATATGTAGTGATTCCCAATTCCCCAATCCTAGGTCCAACTATTGTAACCAATAAAAATTGAATCCCAAATTATATATATGGATTATTTATACAAACTCATTATACCTACATACGAGTCAGATTGTAATATAGCATGCTTACGCATGCAATATATCATGGACATCATTTTAAAGTTAGTTCCCACATCCTTACAACTTGACGTCAAACTACATGGAAAACATACTTACCTCATGATGTTAAACTATACAAAAAACATCCTCACCCCATGAGGGTAAAACTGAATAGATACCAATGCATCCCCACTACATGGAATTAATCTGTGTAGATCATCACCCATCCTCATTCCTTGTAAAAGGACCCCATGAGTCCTACCCTAGTCAAACAGAGTAATGAGTGTGTCCTCCGTATTTTAAAGCACCTCAATCCATACATAAAAAATCATGTCTTTTGTTCCTCAGGTTAACAAAAACACTTCATTTTCTTTGAAATGGAAAATATATCTCTTAGTTCAATCATGGTATCAATGTATAAGGTCATAAACCCAACATATAGATACATATTTCACTAGAATATAAATAGATGTTTGATTCATGTGAGGATGATATCACCACTGAATATGTTTGAATTAGAAAGTGCTTAATGTTATCCTCATCATGATTATCCCATATCATTAATCATGACCTACGAAACCTAATTCATGGCTCACAACATTTTCACATCTCAATCAAAAGGATATTAGATTACACTTTAACAAAGGTGTCCTAATTTTTCTTTCATGTAACATCCCTAATATAAGGTCCATGAGTTTTTTTACCATAAATGGATCAAACATTGGTCAATGATATACATCCTTAAAATCTAGATTATAACAGTCCAAATCACCAGACCTTAATCTATTCACAAAAGTCACACAAATATTTTCAGGTTGAAAACACCTAAAGGGAATACTGAGAAAAATTCAAGTCTTTGATATATATACACTTCATATCTAGAGTGTAGGATAAAATTATGACTCAAAGAGAATATACAAGGCTCTTAGAGTCTACTCTATAGCTCTATTAAATGGAAATCTATGCACATTGGACCCCCTAGTCCAAGAAAAGTGAGAGTGTTGAATTTCCACATCTACTGGAAAAGAGAATATGATCTATAGGTGGTAGAGAAACATTTAGGGTGCTCAAACCCTTATTAAATATTACGTTTTCCAAATTTACCATTAAATGATTTAAAGTGGTTTGGGTCATCGAAATCCTTTAATAGCCTATGGAAAAGAAACATGATCACTCTGATTGGTCATGATATTGACGAAAAAAGCCATAGATCCACCAACTAGAGACCTCTTAGTCCAATATAATGGGATTTATAATTCTTATAAGGAAGAAACAACCATGGTTGAACTGAGGACTTGATAATTTTTTGGGTGATTCCTGAAACAATTTCCCTCTAACTTCTTCCCGAACTAAACACTTTGGATTGTGATTTATAATCTCCATAAAATACTATTTAACTGGATTCAAAATCAATGAAATTACATCACCTAGTTTTGTACCCATTCCCGATGAATGAATGTTACATACTATTCCTGATCTATAGATGGACTTCACCTCATGATCCATAACCATAGGGTGTCGGAATCAATAACACCAATTAAGAGGTGAAATATAGTACAATGTAAGAACACACCCCAAATTGCCTCCATCCATACCCAACATCATCATATGGATGTCTGCGTTTTGAAAAATAATTGATGGCCCACAAAAAGTAATGGAGATTATCTAGTTTTGAATCATTCTATAAATAGATGATGAATTAACCCCACTAGATAAAGGAATATACTCTTTATAAGAAAGAAGCCTCAATAGATATCAGCCCTGGTGAAACCAATGTAAAACCTGACACCTCAGAGTGTCAAGGGACTTACCTGACATGTATGACCTATCCCATATTATGTAGCTTAGACTTTTGGAATGTGACATACACCACAGACATTCATATTATCAATGTAGGCCATGCCTCCCTAAAAATTATTCCCATATAATATTAACCAATGAATCTTACATAGCCCATGCAAAATAGTAGAGATACATTTTTATGTCTATGATTGAAATGAAAACGAAATTTCAAATACCATCCAAAGGTTTATCCACCTTTGATGAAAGGAAGTCTAATCCTCATGCTCCCTAGAAACAACATAGCTGAACTCTGTACCGTTTAGTGTTTTGAGTCATCCCTAGTAAGCTAGCCCCATATTCCATAATGTCTGGGAGTTAAGACATTAAAATATATATCATTGCAAATTTCAGATATAGAAGACCCTAAACCAAAACACATCAATACTCTAAGCTATAATCCCCTAAAATACAACACAAAAAAGATTTAAGCTAGAAAAACCTTAACTATACCACATAAAAAGGATTGAGCTTGAAGACCTTAAACTAAAAGAAATCAATGGTCTAAGCTGAAATACACTAAATTATACCAATAGAAGGCTCGATATAGGAGACCCTAAACTACAATACATCAATGGTTTGTTCTAAAAGATTACAAACTACAACACAAGAAATATTTAGTCTATAATAATGTGAATGATTTTTATCACCATAATATTTCTTTAAAAAACCATGCTCTATTTTCCAAGCCTATCTTCTTCAATAAAAGATTAATCACTCTCTCCCAAGACATATATTTTACGTGAATGATCCTTCTATGAATCAGGTGATCTCGAGATAGCTAGAGGAGACACTTAAATATAGAATCCAATGTTAGTGGGAATTCATGTGAATTTTTTGGGAGGAATCTGATATAATATTTTATATTCAGACACAATCATTTGGCTTTAATTGAAATTATCCAATGTATGGGTACCATTAAAAATTCACACAATATAGAGCTATAAAAATTATTTCCTGACCTAAATATAATATAAACAACTACACATCACTTATAATGTTCAATAAATATTTTCACTGATAAAGCATGTAAGTGGGGTAATATCTATATTTTTGAGTCTCTATAGGAATATCATCAGACGGGAAAATATACTTCAATGATTGAAGTACAATTAAATTCAATTGATTAGCTATCCAAGAAAATAAGGGTATGGTAGGAATCATAAATTGACTGCCAATGTGGCACTTCCCTACCTTATTTACTTCTTCCACAGTATGGAGAGAATCAACTAGAATAGTCATCTCTTCAACGTCTTTTAGAGTAGTTTACAGTCAATATGCTGAGGATAAGAGATCAGACCATATGTGGACTATAATTTCTTCATTCCACCATATTTGTGTACTCTTGGTTTCCATATGATCTTGAAAACTTGACAGGAACTACTGACACTACAACAGTACCCCCAAGGACTCCATTATTTCTTCAAAAATATGGGTTTATTCTTTGATATTATAGAAACACTTATCATTTAGGACCAAATCCTACTGTTTCAAGATGATTTTATTTTTAATTTAGTGGAGTTTTTTTGTCGATTCCATAAACATATAAGACATAAAACTATTAATGAAAGCATCCCTCTTGTTCATGAAAAGTTTCCGAGGGATAAAAAGTATCACAATCTTGAATTTGATGCTATATCAATATAATCCATTTCGTGGGTCCTATGAATGATTATTTTTGAGTGGAATATGGAGATATTAGTAGTTGTAATGGTTTGAAAACATGATATTGAACCTCATGTTCTTTCTTCATAGAAGGAATGTCATCTGTAGCCCACACTGTGGGAATTGTTTCTTCAATAGATTCCAACCCATTATCAGGGTGGTCATCATAATTATTAAAGAAAATCATTTTTATTTCTGTTAGATATTCGATAAAATCCATTATTGACATAGAAATGTGGTGGTTGAAGAAACATTCTTCCCTATATGATGAAGAAATTAGGTTAGCACAACAACTAAATAAGCTACTACCCAAACGTGGGCATAATCTTGAGTAAAAAATGATGATGCATTGGGTTCGGTAAGAATTATATTATCATTCTTGTACTCACACATCATCATCATATAAAAATTAAAGATGATCCCAATGTCTTGCTCCCCTCATATACTATCCAAAGGATGGGGGTAGACATGTTTGATAACACTGAACCAGAAAACAAACTAGTAAGGTGTATATGAATCACAAACAATTAGCTCATCTACCATGGCTAAAAGAACTCCATAAGGAAGTGAGATCCTATATGAATTTATATAGAGATATTTTATATTGTTTTCAGTAACCATCCTAATAGGTTCTCGATAAATAGTAAAATTAAAGCTCTCGGATTGGGTTAGAACTCGTGAAACATCATCAGTAATTAGTGACATTGACTCGGCCCCATATATGGTTCGAAATTAGGGATGATATGAGGTTTTAGGGATCCTGGTGGTGATTTAATAATCACAGTGAAGGAAATGATCCCATATCCATCCGAATAAGAACTGAAGGTTTCAATGACCCTATTGGGGGTTTCCCCATGTTAAATGTTTTCAGTGATCTGGTAATGGTGTGAAAGAACTAACACTACCTAATTGGGACTCTATACATCCACCATTCACAATGATATAACTATTTTTTTGAATTACATTCATGAAATCACATCCCATCTATAAATATCAATCTGATAAAAATCATGGTTATAAATATTGTGGGAAAAAGACTCAGAGAGATCTGTGGGATCACTTGATACCCCCATGAGGTATTATCCACGTCTTATAGATTATCCCTATACTATATTTCACTTCCATGTACTTCTGGGGAAGGAAACCGTTGGGGACGAATGGTGGTTGGACTAAATCCACTACAATAGTGGAAAAGTTTCTTCCAATACTTGATAGAGATTAGTGAGCACATGGTCAACTCATTTCTCATATTCTCCTTTTAAAATGATGAGCATGCACATCTCCAATGTTGGAGTCTATAAGAGATAATCACATACAAGTTCATATAAGAGGAACTCTCCACATATCTATCCTAGTAGGAATCCCACCCCTTGGTATATGACCTAGAGAATTCCCACTTCAATGCTGGAAAAATGGAATTTGATGGTTCTAGGAAACTAATGGATGATATGTTCTCAAAGGAGATCAGTGTGGTGGTAATCATTAAATCAGGAGATCCACATAGCTTCATAAATATGAAACCCTTATAAATCATCATCAAACACTAGGTAGAATATCCTTACATAGAATGACTTTTCTTATTCATCAAAAAAATTAAAACCATGATGGAGATCCCTTTTCGTGCCCCATATGCTACCCATATTGTTCGTAGAAGAGGAAAATTTACTCGAGTAGCTCTAAAATCTTAGATAATGAGTGAAAACAGCCTTCCAGGCCCAATGTGGAGTTACCCATCATGTAATAAAATCCTTAGGATCAACCTATAAGTTGCAGGATTCCCTCATAATTGTCCATCCAAACACAGTCAAAATAAGCTGATACCTATAGAGATGATAGGTTGAAGTTTGAATATGGAATTTCATCATTTTCCTGTATATTGAACCCATAAATAGTATTCCAATGTGAGGGAGAGTAATTTTGGATCTTGAATGATAGGATCCTCTTCACATCCTCATTGTCAGAGCTCATGCAATAGTAATGGTTATAATTTTTATTTCTATCAATCAAGACCCTATGATTGGTCATAGTAGGGGAGGTGTGATGAGAATAGTAATCCCTATGAATAATATATGATGCATATTTCAGATAGATGAAATAAAATATTATTAAAGGAAAGATGAAATAAACAAGTAGTATCATGCACATTTCATGATTCGTAAAAAGGGATTCATGAATCTCCTAAGGGGATCATGAATATCCTAACCCCCAAAGGTCTCATGGGTCACATAAAACCCATAGGGCATATTTTAATCACATGACCCCCATGATTTGTGATTGGATGACCTTCATATGGTAACATGAACTCCATGATAGCTGAAGGATCAAAATATCATGACATAATAAGTTCTAAGCCCCCCCCCTCAATATGACATCCTTCTTTCCAATATTGAATCAATTACCGAAATATTATTCATAGTTGGTTCAGACGAGTGACTAAGAAGAATAATTCTCATGAAAGAGTTCATATTAAAAAGGCTCACTATAGGGTCATGCAGTCATGTCTCTCACTGCATACATGTAATAGGAACACACGATGGTAGTAGGTTGAGAGAGAACTGGAGGAATTGGTAGTAGTGAACGAATCACACATTTTCTCCCCAATATATTATACATTTTACGGAATAACAAACATTGAATAGGATACTAAACGTTTGACAGGAAACAAACTCGTAGAAACACAAGAGATTTAGACAAGAATATACTTTCCCCAGAACTGATCCCTGATCCCCATAAAAATCATTCATGAGGGAGAATTTGTTTATGCCCTCAAAATTATAATCATAAAATTTAAAAAGGAGTAAATATGTTGATATAGGTAATATTTTCCCCACAAAATAAAAGGAATAAGATGTATGTCAAGACTCATTGATTTCATGAGACCTTGATGGATATGAAATCATGTTACCATAACAAGTTTACCGAAAGGATCGATACAAAACTCATAACCAGTAGATGAACACATGTATTCCACTAGAGTACTCCTTCTTCACTCATAGAAATTCCCTAGAATGAATGTGTCATGCGGCGACAGTCAAATGTGTTCCACCATATATTGTGGGTTGTCAACTGATAGGAGGATAAAGAACCATTTATAATTCATTCAAAAATAATATGAAAAAATCTGAAATGTGGGAGCCACTTGCAGTCATACAACACTTGAAACATATCCCCAATAGGAAGATTGAATGTCATTGACATCATTCAAGAAAACATGTGATATCCAGTACCATTGTAAAATAATACAGATAAAATAAATATAAACTTATGTTAGAGATCTCACTATAATAAATGTCATTTAGTGTGCCCCTAATGATTTGAATGAAACCATGAGACTCTAGTGACATTATTGCCTCATCTGATGAATTTCCCTTACCATGTCATCACAATCATGTGAAGGTCCTTGTGTGTGTCTAGGAATCACTGAACTCTCCCTTTGGTTCTAAGGATAGATGAATATACATTTCAAAGAAATGATCGCATATATCCATGGGATGACTAATGGTAATGAGATGCGTCCAAAAAAATAGCACAATTGTCTTCGGCAATACTCATGGAATCTCACAAAATCTGCAAACATTTTAAAACAAAACATATGAAATAAAAAAATTGTGATAGAGGTAATGTAGTCATTAAAGACATGTGACACACCTATGATATTTTAGGCATAGTTCGGAAATACCCCTCGATAGGATGACTAGATTTCAGGAAGGTCTATTGAAATTAAATCCTTGTCTCATGAATCATTCCGGACAAGTAAATTGAAGTCGTGAGATGGCCTCCTGACATACATCTAGATATCACGAAGTCCCTTGTAAATGTCTAATATGACTATATTGAAATACCTCATCATAAACACATTATTCAAAAATGCCCCATTATTTGGAAGTAAACTTATAAAGGAGGTGATGAAGGATGGTCTTGTGGACACGGAATGAGATGTGACACCAATGGAGTGATTAACTGTAGGACCTCACGAAGATGCATGATAAAAAAACCTTCTTCATAATGTTTCCTGGAATCATGCCACCTACTCCATGAAAATATGAACATAATCCCGGTGGTGGGGACTATAAATTCCCTACCCTAGCATGATAAAATTACTCTTTGATCCACACGAATTAGAGGTTTCACTTGAAATGTCGCACCATGTTTATAGAGTATTACATGGAGCAACTGATATCACAAAAAAGAAATTTTATATCATATAATGATCTATAGAACCTCCAGACTGATCATGCAGCAGTCATAACCACATAAATTGATTATCAATTATCATAATAATAACTTCTATTAGGTCATTTTAAGAACATCTTTCATAACTATTGAAACACGCGATATATAATATAATCAAGAATTTGAGAAATAAAAAATATTCAAAATTTAAATGATCGAATAAATATTGAATGATGGGAAGACATCATAAAAAAAATCACTATGATCCTCATTCACATCATGTGAACCATTCTCAAAAAATGAAATAACTGGTTCATGTCACCCAAATGTCATGAAACCTCTTTTTTATACTATTTGGTTCATTTTAATCCCACTAGACTTGTCAAATAATGTCACGTGGGACCCCTTGGGAATGCCAAATATGTCTCATGAAACCCTATAGTTTTTTCTTCCAAGAATTGTGATACCATTCATACATGTATCCTGACCCATATGGTAGTGCCAACTCATTTAATCTGAGTCTCGCAGATGTTCCCATGAATTTCAATTGGCTCTTCTAATTCCATTCGAGCACTTCATCCATATCTGGGGAAGTCATCTAGGAATGTTTTTTAGGGATCATGATACCCTCTGAGATAAGTCACATTAACTCTTGTTGTGCCCATAATGTCTTCCAGTTAGCTCTTCTGATGACACTAGGGAAATCCATCTTAACCATGTGACACCCTACAGACAAATCATCCAGGATCACGTAATGGTTTCCAATGTATGCCGAATAGGTATTACGATTCCACCCGACAAATCATCAATGATCATGTGATACTCCACAACCATTCCATCTAATCTATGTGAATGACCTTGGAAATTTTAACTGGATCATATTATTATATTTAAGAATGTTAGGAAGAAACCATCGAACCTTTAAAGAAGGCATTCAGGGCATGAAAAAAATTAAATTAATCATATCAATCCAGAAGGCAGACTGGGTAAAATGGGAATCCCAAGAATTGATAAATTTGTTTATCCTAGGATTCTAATAAAAAATCAATGGGAACATCATTTTGTGAGCATTAACAAAAGGAACTATGCAAAATCTAATTCCTTCCATAATCATGATATGTAGGGAACCACTCGATTGCCTGATCTCTACATTAATCACCTAGAGGGATGTCCCAACACCACGGTACCACAATCACATGCAATGATACATATCATGTTTCGTCCCTTGTTACCAAAACTGAGCATATCTCATGTATTATTAGGGAGTTTCAATGATCATTTCATTCGTATAGGGAAACATTAGCTAGTATGCCTCTCAAAAAGAACTATGGTGACATTGACCCTTTCAACAGCCAGGATACATAGGATGCATCTCCAAGGTCTAAGATCCATATTAACAAGGGCTAGGATAGGCAGTGTTAATGATTTCAAAATCTATATGAAAAAATATTGATCAGAAGCCATTGTTGTTTCTTACATCGAGCATAGCTCACATGGTCTTGGGTGATTAAATAATCACATATTTCACATATGGAATCTTTAATATATAAGACCCAATCAAATGAAGGATAATAACTATGATTACTATAATACATGGGATATTTTGGACACCTTTCTATTTCCTGATCTCAATTGTGAACCCACCTTAGTGTAACCACATTATATTTCATAGATTTAATCTATCAGGGACTAATCATTACCATGGATTGATCATTCTACCACATCCACTACTGGACTGAGAACCCATGTGAGCAAAGATGATTCTGATTCCAGTTATTATACTTACATGTAGGCATCCTTCCTCTGGCCTCAGCTCCACATTGAACTTAACATGGGATATCATAGTATGTATGACCAGTATCCATATGAGATGTGTTTTCTCATTTTCAATCCATTTTTCTCACATTTAGAATAGAACACGTGGGTCTAGATAGTTTTAATAGTCACATCATCCTCATCATGAATATTTACTAGTTAGGGAAATATTAATTTATATGCCTCGATTAAATAAAAGATATAAATATCCCACAAATATAGGAATCTAACTCAGTTCCAGTCCTAAGGGTAGGATTAATATGTGATTACTCTGTTTCCTTATACAATAGGGATACGTAGAAGATATCCTCGAGTATCAAGATCAAATAACGTAGGCCTAAGAAATCATATATATATCCTTTCTTCATGATGATAAAATTAATAGTCTTAATAGACTATTAGGGTTTTGATTCATGTAATACCCATGATATGTAGGACACCTCATAATAGTTCAATACCATCATCGAGATATTAATTACTTCCCTACATGGTAAAAAATTAATAAATTCATTTTTATGAGGTTTCAATGCATAAATAGCTATTATTTATTGGGGAAGGGATGAAGAGCCATTGATACATAATGATGGACTTATAAGAAAAACATCACAAATACGCATGGAAAATATATCAACCTATAACAAGGTTTTAGGGTAAGAGGCCCTGAAGAATGGGTTGGTAAGAGATTTTTAACATAGCTTAAATCTATATGCAAGTCCCTATATAAGAAAAAATCCCCTCTGAATGGTGTTATGAGCCCGACCTCCCTTCCCCACGACCAATGTGTTCCCTATGCATCATTGGGTCTGAACCCCCAATTGACCACATGCCTTTGTAAAGTAGGCTCATTCCTAGATCTAAATAGAGGAATCATTTAGGGTTTCCATTAATAATGACAATCAGAGCTCGATGATAATGGTTGTTCATGGAATTAACCTCCCAGAATTAACCATCGGGCTGTACCAAACTCACATAGTGGTCACCTCTTACCAATTGATACAATGGACCTAATTAGTTAGTTTAGAATGGGATGGAAATAATTATTTTCCTAAAAAGTATTTAAGTTTACTATGAATGATTGATTTTATATGTTATTTTTTTATTAAATTCTATGTTATATCACATGTATATTATACATTAATATGATATTATGAGCTTTTATGTTTTGATAACATGATATAGGATTATTATTTCATGATTTTAATACATGTTATTGTTTTTATGAATCAATTACTTACTGAAAATTTTATTTTGTTCAAAAAAAATTCATTATATATTTATATCAAATTTTTGTTTCTCAAATGTTTTTAATATTACTAATATGATCAATTAATATTTTCCAATTATAAAAAAATATTATGTCACCAAATTATTCTAATTCAATAACTATGGTTATAAAGGTTATAATATAATACGAGATGACAAAAAAAATGGTATAAAGAGGTGTGATTATTGAGAATGTTCAATAGTATTGATAAATATAATTATTTTATTGAAAATAAATGAAAATATAATCTTTTAAATTCCTATATTTCTAATATTTAGGAGATTTATTTTATAAATCATTTATTTAATGTGTTATTTATGAATTTGTCTCTTGGGACACCAAATATATCAATGTTGGTGGAGTTTTTTGAGATCTTTTTTTTGGAATGTTTGATTTCATGCTTTTTAAAAGCATTAGTGGGGATGTTTAATGTTTTTCCCTTTCACCATCTAAAATTATTTCATATTTTAATGATAGATATCATAATTTATGGGATGCTTTTCAATATAAGTTTTTGAGAATTATATAATTGTGTCTATATAAATTTTTTATGTTATATTGAATAATCATTTTGGTTAAACATCTATGATTTAGAGATTTATTATGTAATGGTGTTCCCTTTAAGGGGTTTTACAATTCATTTTCCCTTTTATATTAGTGAAACCAATAATGAGGATATACATGGGGTTAATCTTAGTTCTCCATCTAATTATCCCATAGGGGTTTTTACATGCATCTTTTTGTTTTATATGTAATTACAGATTTTATGGATGTTCGTTATTTTCTAGATTTTTCATAGGTTGGATATCAAGCCTTTCTTGGTTTAGAACGGCTATTTTAATTTATTTTTGAAAATGGCAGTGACACCACCATCATAGAATAATCATGTATGATAAATAAAATTATTTTTTACAATTTTAGAAACATTCATGGTGTGAGGATCCATTATTTTTATTCATGGTATTAGATGTTCAATGGGTGATGAATTATCATCTTAGATGATGATTATTCCTTATAGACATTATAAATTGTTATTTCAAATGTTTTTAACATTGTTACCTGGTATTCAATAATCAATTTATGATTGGGGATGTTTGATCATGTCATAATTAATGATTAATATCATTGTGTAAGGAATTCTTGTGGAATGACTGAATTGTGATGGGGAGTTTTTAAAACCCGAATACTTCCCTATTAATTCATAAATTTTAAAAAAAAATTATATCTTCCTCTAATTTCAATGTGTACATCATTAAAAATATTAAATAATGGAATTTAATCAATGATTTATGGTTGTTGTTTTGTTAGTCAAATCACTATAGAAAACATTTGAATTCATATGTAGCATTATATTTTAAAAACACATAGTTGGTTCATATATTTTATATTCATGAATCATAACTATGTGAGGTGGTCCTAGTATTATATTAGAATATTTATGGTTGTATCACATGTATTTCAACTATGAATCCATTTTTTATAATGTACAGTTTTAAATTAATAGAAAATCCCAAAAATGAAACCTCCACCAATTAAATCTGACAAGAGGCCAACCTTTCTCCCTCACATCTCTCTCATGAACCACCTAATCACTTTCTCCACACACAACACATATCACATCCTCCTCATATTATTGGGTATTTCCATAAATATTTCTAGAACATTTTGTATTTGTTATGCATCTTCAACTCTTACTTTCCCTTCCTCTTATTTCTTCTTCATTTTACATTACCCCCCTTGTTACACAAACTACAGTTGAACCATGGAAAAATTGGGCTATTTTATATCAATTCTTTTTACTTATGGTTGTTATGACCCATATTGTGATGTATTATTTCAATTATTTTCAATGGTGAGGAGTTCATCTAAATTTATATATGGTTACCAATTTATAGAACCTTAATTTTTTAAAACACAATATGTTTTTTTAAAATATGAATGTGGAATTATTTTGGATGATAATAACTAAATATATGAAATTATTTTAAATTTAATATAATCTTATCTTGGTTTCTATTCGATTCAAGGTGATTTTTCTATTAATAATTGATTTTCTAAATTATATTCTAATTAATTTTCATACCAATAATTTGATTAATGTCAAAAATAACCTTTAATAATCTATTTTTATATTTATAATCATGTTTTGAACTTAAATTTAAATTTTCAATTTCCCTTTAATGTTTACCACATATATCATGTGTTATATAAGATTCTATGTAATGCTGATTGTTTACAAATATAATTTGAAAAAATATAGAAGGATCGAAATTGAATTTATTTCATTATATACGTACACCTTGATATACACTCCCATATATATATATATATATTATCAACTGACGTGATGAAATTTTAATTTGGGAGATAATATATGTAAATATGAATATAAAATTGTTAACTATAGTTGATATTTATGACAGAGGGAATCTATTTGGATTAAAATGTTCTAGTCAAGCATGATATTCATAAAGGATCTATTTGAATCCAAAAATACATTATAATTCATTGAACAAACCTTTCAAATATTTGTTTATGACCTCAATCTATATTTAATTTATAATTGATTGGTGTTTTTTAAAAAATTGACATTATAAATTTATTTTATATGTTAAATTTATTTTCACTTCGTTTTTATTGAATTTATATGGTTACAATGTCTACTGAATTAATTAGTGGTGAAGTAAAAATTTATTATATGGTTTTTGTTTTTATTCAAGCCACTTTTGAATCCCAAATTATTGGGAAATAGAATCTAAATCAAGACATGTTATCTTCCCATAAGATATGTTAATACATTATAATATGATTTCACTATCTATTTATATTCCAATAGGATACATAAATAAATATTTAGTCTCCATAATAATTAATGTTAGTTTATTGCATCCCATGTCCCTAGTTCTCTAAGGGTTTTTCTCCAATGATTCTTAATTTAGATAATATATTATGTGGACTCATTTTACAATTGACTAACATTTATGAATCACTAAATTATAAAAATTTTCATTCTTTGATTATAATTTTTTTCCCTAGAAGAATAATATTCTATTATATATTTGAAATATTATTTTAAATGTGGTTAAATATTTATTTTCAAATGGACTTATTATTAAAATGACTTTCTAAATTGTAAACTATTTTAAAATTTATTTTTTAATCTATTGAATGTTTTTTTGATTTGTATAAAATTATATTTCTTAATCTAATTTATCATTGGAAAAAATGTAAAAACATTATATATAAAAAAATCAAAAATGATATTATTTACAGTATGACTATGTGTAGGTTATTGTTCGCTTGTAAGAAATAGAGTATTAATATGATGTACATAACAGTTTTTTTAGTTTAAATTCTTGGATATGGACAAATGTGAATAACCATTGAGGTTATGTGGGCATCATGGGTGTTTGTGGATTTTTCGGATCCCAGAACCCATGTTATTAGTGAAATAAGGATGACATCATGGTTAGTAGAAAACATCTAGGGTTGGCCGCACGATCTGAATAATCATGCGAGGCCTGGGTTGAGAGCTAGAGGATCTCATATGGTTTTTCAAAACTAGATGTTAGAGGCTCACTCCTGTGCGAGGAACCAACATTGCTTATTAGATATAAATCATATAGCTTGTGGATATTGTAGAAGACTATTCTTAGTGACCATGAAATGTTCCCCTCCGAGCAGTAGTGGGCACACAGTTGGTGCATTATTTGGTAAACCATGAATCCAAAATGTGCAGACCGGTATTTTAGGTGAAATATTTTCTCTCATTTTATATTATAACTATGTCATAATTTTCCTCCTCTCCTATGTTGGATAGTATCTCTCTTGGGAAAGGTCCTTGATTCCAAAAGGTAGTATTTGATCATATTCCCCTCTCTACTCTTATATTCCAGCATCGATAATTTCATTGGAGCCACATCAATGATTTCTGACTCATTTTTTCCTTTCATAATTATCCGGGGTATCGATGGAGTTATTTAGGTTTAAGCTAATATTCCTTAATTGTTGGTTTTAGATCAAATTTTCATTTTTCTTATAATATGATCTGAAATAGTATTTGATACCTAGATAATAACACTACTGCAAACATATGGTTTGTGGTCTATACTTTTACCATTTTTTTGGTTATTTATATGTCTTTTTTTGATTGTGTAACCTGACACTCATTCCATCATGTCATGAAATTCTAAATGAAAAATTGAATCAAATGTAATGTAGCATGTTAGTGAAGGAATTTATTTCCTTTGATCATAGTTGGATATTTCTTCCCTAACAGAGGCCACCCATGGGTTGTGGCTTTGATATTTCCTATTGTTGAACCACCCAAGGGGTGTGATTTTTTGATTTCCTAGTTATAGGAATCTCGCAATGAAGTAATTTGAAATGAATTGATTATTAGGAGATGTATTTTATTCCTTTTCACGTGTTGACATGTTATTACTTATTGATTTGATCACATGGAAAATATTTTTTATGTTATATTAGTGGGTATACTCATTGATTTTAATTAAATGTGAATATCTACATGAGTGGGTATACTCATGTTACAAAATGATGATTGGAATGAATGATGAATGATTCCATAGACTCCTTGGATGATTCTCCTTGGATATTGATAGCACTTGGGTATTCATTTTTTGGGATTCCTTATGCCTTGGTACCCATTAGATCTAGTTTGTATTGGGGTCATAGAGAACCTAGTATATATACATTTTCCTTATAACAAAAATAAATCTTATTTTATTTTCAATTAAGATTTTAATGGGACTTCTTGAGGATGAATTGGTCCATTATACATTGGATATATCCTTAATGGGTAAGATAGTTGTGATTTAATCCAAGAACCATGGTAAATGTCATATCACTTATTATGTAGGTAGGTCGTGAATGGTATAAAATTTTGATTATATGGAAAGGTTGTGGTTGACATGATATGTCTGGAGGTATAGTGAGGCAATGGTATTTCATTCTTGATTACAAGTTTCCTTTATATAGCAGTTGAAACTTTTTTTCTAGGGACACTGGTATTTCTATACAACATCACATGACTTGTAGTATATATTCAATGGGAACATTACATCGAGTACTAGAATTACTATTTTACATTTTACACTTCTTCATATTTTTATATTGCACATCCATGATTTTTTATAGATCTTTTGGTTGTAACATACATGGATTGTGTCTCAAACCCTGTTCTAGACACCATTGGGTACACAAACAATCTATTTTTATACAAGTATATATAGGTGAAAGTACCCATAATTGGACACTTGAAATTATACCATGATTAGGATAAAGGGATAACGAAATTGAGATGATGCATGTGATGCTATCTGTAGATAGATATTTTTAGTGTTCTGGGTATTTTGGGAACTTGTATTGCATTTTAAACCTGATATATATATATATAACTATTTTGGATGTTTTGTAGTATTAAGAAATGATCATATTTGTATATGAGATAATTATGTCATTATTTATATATTATTGTTCTTTATCATTATTCTGATTGTAATATTTCATTTTATATTTACTTTAGTTGGTATATAGTTATGTTAGACTCTAGTAATTAGGGAATTGACTCACTATAGACACCCCATAGGCCCTCACTAATATTCGGTATCCTCTAGAATTTGGGGAGATGCGCTTTAGGCCATGTTTCCCCTCGGTATCAGTGAACTACTGAGTGGAATCTGGTTATGGGATGTTACAATGTGGTATCAGAGAAAATACCATGCCAAAAATGAAGAGGTACTACCAAGCCTTGAAGAATGGTGTCCACAATGAGGGTGTCTTAATTTAATAAGGGATGAATACTATAACACCCATTGAAATGTGAAATACAAAATGGTAAATGTAACTAACAATTACAACAAAGAGGGACATTATTTTATTGTTTTACATGATTAGAACTGCACACTTAATCATCATTATATTGGAGTAGTTATAAGGATGGTTAACTTCTTGGAAAATTACTATCATGAGTGTGAGTGAGGAAAAACACAAGAAAATAACATGTGTTGTTATATGGGGAAATACATTAGTCTAATAAGTGACCCAAATGATTAATAACCCATAGTATGTTGGGAAGGAATGAAATGTATTATAGAAGACCCCTGGGGTCAGATGACAAGGTTCATTGAACATGGAAGGCTGGGTTATGAAAAATGGTACTAAATATATTTTCTTTTTATAGATTATTATATGTAGAATGTAGGCAAGGATATGAATGAATTATAATTTGGTAATGAGTTGTTCCTTGGTTTAGAAAACCCACATATAGGAAAACCCCAAATTCCCATAAATAAAATTGATTTTTTCTTGATTTTTACACTTATAGGTGAATTTATTCCACCTTTTTGTTATGCAAATGAATTGTGATGTTATTGTTGATATTATTTTATGTTCTATTTTGTTACAACATGATTAGATGATGGTATTCCATATCATGACTAATTTTTGGCACGTGATAGACATCACATTCCATGATTATGCTATTCCATATAGGATTCATTTCCTATTTTCATTATGTTGTGGTAGGTTCGATGACAGAGATACCTTATGATGTGATATAATTTGGTACTGGGGATTGTGAAACATGGCTCGAACTCATAGTGGCTACCATACACTGAGTAGTTTTTTCCTTGTAGGATACAGGAGAAACCCTATATAGCCAATTTCGAATCATTATTTCATGGAACATGAGTCTTATGGACCAGAAAGTCTTTTCATGTGGATAAGGTGGATACCATATTATGGTTAATAAGGAGGATGTGCCTTATTGATTTTATCTAACAAAAAACATGGTTCAAAAATCTGATAAGTAATGTGACATGAATATGTAATTAAAATGAAAAATGAAATGTTAAATAGTGATTTTGACCCAGTCCAAGATTTTGAGTGGGAAAGAGGCAGTGTCTCTAGAGTCATCGGTGACTATTAGTTTATATAGTTATAGAATTAGGAGTATGGTATTTGGTATGACTAGTTTAAAGGAAGGTATGACATGTGATAAAATTTTGAGCAATGATAATTGATATCATTCATTTTAGAGTTGTGTGTTTGGAATTTTAGAAACATTACACCTCAACATCCTTTGATCATATTCTAGCATGGTGGTGGTGAACACACTCTAGAGGAAGTGGGACTTTGGATACCAGTGGGTACGTATATACTTCCAATTTTTTCACCAGTATTTGTTCTTAAAATAGGTGTTGAGGAAATGTTCTACGAGATATTCTATTGAATCATGTAGAATTTTCAGTGAGCATAGCTACATTACATGGATATGGATTTGCTGAACCTAGTGTTCCACTACTAGAAACATCCCACACATTTGGGGGATGGTGAACCATATTCTGCTGAGATATGTGTTTAGAATACACTATCAATCTTTGAGAATCTAGAGAAACCTCATGAGAGGAGTGTGAAGTTCATGGCCAATTTGCAACGTGGAGGAGCTAATCATTTATGGTATTTTCTGAACCAGGATGACTGGATGCAAGATATGATTTATGCTAATTTAAAATATCGATTCAAGGGGAAAATTTACCCTAAGACTCTAGTAAGTGAGTTATCTAGTAAATCCATGGCCCTGAAGTAGGTTGAAATGATAGTTATAGAGTACTCGACACACTTTATAAAGATGTAGAATTTTTCACTGACGTACCATGATGATGAATTATCAAGAGAGAGAAAATTTTAGGAAGGTCCGCAACATTAAATTAGATCATAGATCAATGTTTTAAGTATAATGACTATTACTAAGATAGTAAATTGTGTTCTAATTACATATAGGGTCCTAAATAATGCTAGGGTTAAAATGTAGGACATTACATTCTCTCAATCTGGTAGTTCAAATTCCAATGGAAGAATGTAATGATTTGAGGAAAACCATGAGATGAATACCGGCTATCTCACTAGTGATGATTGTGCAGTTTAGTATCATCAGTGTTATAAATTGTGAAACATAACAAAACTAGTGGGAGTATGACCCAGTCATGTGCACATCATTCAGCATGATGAGCCACAAGCATCATTTATGTAGGATCATCAATCAACCAGTGATTGGTAGGGGGTCACATCCATAACCATGTTATAGAGCAGTTTTCTTATCTCTACATTAGGAATGAAGATGTAGTAGAACCTATCATTTGAGGAAAGGTTTTGTTGGTCGTGGTGAAGGAATCCATGTAGCATTTTTAGCAAGACAACAGAGAAGGTCTACTCTGGGCATTCATATTTTTTCATAGGGTCATATTTTAGGCCAAATACATTCTTTATATCCTACAACTAATGTGGAGGGACACATAACATCTATGGTGATGGGTATGATATTAATGTATTCTACTATTGTATCTACAATTTTTTAAAATATGTGAATTGAATAGTTATATATCTATTCCTCTTTTATAGTTCCTTGGGATTCAGTATAGGTTTTCTATGGGATTTATTATTCTTAACACACTATTTGGAATCATAACGGGGTGAGTAAATTAGTTCATAGTGTTACCACTTTCGATTGGTGGGTTTCACATTTTTTGGAATCTTTTTCCCTCAAGATGACTGGGTTTGATGTCATACTCTAGATGGAATTTCTAGTTTATTATCAAGAAATCAAGGATTTTTATCACTTTATGGTGATATTCACATCCATAAAGGTGGAGGATTATACTTAATGTGGTGGATGGGATGTCTGGGTGAGGTGAGATATAACACAACATCATTGACTGGGCAGGATGATAGCCCTAATTTCTAGTTTTTATCTTCATGATCAGGGAGTGGGTTAGGAGGACATTCCTACAGAGGTTAAGCCTTATATAGATTTTTTATTAGATGACATTTTTGGTTTATCTCAAGATAGAGAGATTGATCTCACTATTGAGATATTTCTAAGAGATTCAACTGTATCCATTCCTTAATAAATGATAGCTATGAAAAAGTTTCAGAAGCTCATGAGGTTGATAGAGGATTTGGAGGCCAAGGGGATTATTCGACCAAGTACATCTCTCTGGGGTTCACTGGTCATTTTTGTGAAAAAAAGCGAATGATGTCATTAGGAAATTCTTGTATTATAGAAAATTGAACCACATTATGGTTATTAACCAATATCCATTTCCACATAATGGTTATTTTGTTAATAGCTTCGTGGAGATCGTGTGTTCTCGAAGGTTGATTTGGGGTCTGGATACAGTCAACCACATGGTCAACTTATAGACAGACCTCATATAACTATTTATAAAAGGTATTGCATATATTAGTATCTAGAAATTCTCTTTGCTGTCACAAACAATCCATAATTTTTCATAGATATGAGGATACAATTTTTTACATCCTTATCCAGATTCATCTGTAGTGGTTTTCATGGATGATATATTGGTGTATTACCAAAATCAACTGGACAATTATGAACATAATGGGACCATTTTGAATACACTAAGTGAGAATAATTTATATGCTAATATCACAATGTTACACATTTGGATAGATCATTTTCAAATAATGGGTCATATTATTTTTGATATGGGAGTACTAGTTGAACAATAGAAGGTGAGAACTATAGTTTCCTGGGAGTATACAAATAAATTACTTGACATACAGAGTTTATTGTGGTGGGATAGATATTATAGTCATTTAATAATGTACATATCATGTATAGAAGCATCGTTGAATGGCTAGAATAATAAGGACATGACATTTGTATTGTTAGATAACCATGATGTAGCCTTTCAGGAGATGAATGGGAGATTGTCTTCAATTCTGATATTGTTTTTTTACAGATCTTGGAAAAGATACATTGTGAATTATGATATATGGGTATCAAGTTTGGGGTAGTGATGATGTAGAAAGATAGATTCATGGAACGTAGGTCTCGATAGCTATGTCCATATGTGAGGAACTACTCTTTTCTCAATCTATAGTTAGTAACGCATGCTATTGAATTGTGATTTTGGATAAATTTCATACATGAAGATCATTTTTAGGTATACATGGACAAAAAAAGAGTTATCTACCTATTTACACAGCGTTATCATAATTTGAGGCATAAAAGGTGTGTTTAGTATATATGGTCATTCAACATAGATAATTCATATATTCTTGGAATATGAAATGTAGTGGAAGATGCACTGAGTAGTAGGACTGAGCTATATGCAGTTTATTATACCTGTTGTGAATGAATGTTTATGTAATTTTTCCCTAAGATTCGTGTGGAGGTACATGATTTTTTGGGAACGATTTTTATAATGACCTTAGTTTTAAAATCAACCCTACTTGATAGAGTGAGGATGATAAATAATTCATGTATAAAGGGATTATTCCCACGGGATAGTGTGGTAGTTGAAGACCCCCCCCCCCCCCTTATAGTTAAAATATAGGTGAATATGGGATCCTTTGTATCAAGGGTCATGTTTAGTTTATGGTATACATAGGTGATGTTGAGATGTGGGAGATTAATTCTTTGGTTTGGGAAGTACATCTTAGTTTCACCATGATGTGTTGTGACATAAACCGTTAGTACTGGTGATTGGGAATGAAGAGAGTGGTAGATGGTTTTGTTACATGTTGTTCCACCTATTAGCTAGAGAAGGTGTTTCTTTAGTGACCAGAATGTCCATTTTTAGTAGTTACCTATTAATGAGTGAAGATAGGATAATGTCATAATAGATTTTGTGATTAGTTTGTCGGGGTTTCCATGAGGTAGTTATGTTGTTTAGGTTGTTGTGGACATTCACAGGAAGTTATCTCATTTCCTTCCTATTAATATGACCATAAGTGCTGATGATCTTTAATTGATGTATATCCATCAGATACTATGACATCATAGGGTACCTAATTCTATTGTTTTATATAGGTAAAACTAATTTAAATCTGATTTCTCAAAGTGATTTAGTGATAATTAGGTACATAGGTCCTTCTATGAAGAAAATAACAGCCATAGACTAATATCCAGATGGATCATACAATATAGGTTCTTGAGGAAATTCCTTTAGAATGCATACTAGATTTCGGGGGATATTGGGATAGGAATATACACTGGTTTAGTTATCCTACAAGAATAACTATCAAGTTACTATACAGATGGAACCATATGAGGATTTTACAGTAGGCCATGATGATCACCCATGTTATGGTTAGAGGTAAGTTACTTAGCTATACTATCACCACATCTTATATATGAGACAAAAAAGTAGTTCCTGTTGATCATGATATGAACTTCTAAAACACCATCTCAAAAAAATTATGATGCTGATCGCTAAAGACCAAAAGTGTTTGAGGTCGGGGATTAAGTCATTTTTAAATGTTTCAACAAATAATGGACACAGACAGATCAGGAGAAAGGGAACACTTTAAACACTATATTTCTGGCCAGTTGAGGTTATGAAGAGTGTCGAGATGACACCCTATTAGTTGAAGTTACATTAGAGGTATTTATACATGAAATAAATCTTCCCTGAATCTATGTTGCACCATTATCATTTGGAAGCATCTCATTCCTTTGATTCCAAAGTGGTTGAGTTATAGGTAGATGAATCCATTGAGGATCATTCTATTCATATCATTGAAATTAGAATTGAGGTTCCCTAAGACTAGTAATCTACTCTAGTATATGTGAAATGGAAGAATACCATTTACATGATGATATATGGGAGTGGGCATCCGATATATGTGGTGTGTGCCTAGAATTATTCTATGACAATTTTTAATGACCCCATTTAATGAAATTTGGGGACTAAAGTCTTTAAGGAGGGTGATTTTAGGTAAATTGGTATTTTTATATGGTATAAAATTATTTTTATTTTAGTTTAATTCCTTTTTATTGCATAATTTCAATACCATTTGATGAAATGGTGAAATCAAGGGAGTACAGGTCTTTTTCGAAGTCTAGAACTCAGTTTTGTGGAGAAATAAGGATGGATGTACAACTTGTAGAAACTCTACATGGAATTCCACATGGTCGGACTAACTGTGATTGGCCAAGGTATATGACTACAGGATCCCACATTATTTTTTAGACCATACTAATGGGTGAACATTCCCATGTGAGGCCCCTTCAATTTTTAGTAGATCCAAATTACACTGTTTTCAGACATTTTGGAAAACTATTTATATTCAGAATGTGAAGTGTTTCCCCTACAGTAGTCAGATCAATATTTTACTCTTTTTCGGATCAAACCATGTAGTCTAGTATTTTGGGTCAAATTGAAATTATCCCCACGTTGAATTTTATAACTCAAATAAAAATTTCCTCTTCTCCTATGTTGTAAAGAACTAGACCCTCATGACCTAGTCCTTTTCCAATTATCGGTGAGACCGATTGGGGAGACCGATCAGTGTCACCAAGCCTTGGCAGGTTTTTGTCCTGCAGCCTCCCCCGTAACCCCACTTTTAGGCCCTTTTTACTTTTGAACTATTTCAAGGCTATTTTTAGCCATAATTAATATCTAAAAATCCTGAAAAGCTTCCCTATTAAATAAAAATTAATCCAGTCATGTGTAACCACCCAACTGCATGGGATAACCGTGATCCGACTTCCAACGCGTTCAAATTTCATATTCCGTAACAATGGGATTTTATCTATACATCACAGGAGAAGTTCTTCTTCCCCCATTCTTCCCTTTTTGGATGACTTCTCTCTTCTTCGTTGTGCGTTTGATGTCCTTTTTTACTGAGGCAAGTGGTGCACCTGTGCCGGAGCACTACAATTCGCACATCCCCAATTCCTAGGGCGTGGAGAAAAACCTCGATCTTCAATAAATCAAGTTGGGTTTCACCTTCGTCTCTCCTTTCTGTGTATCATGCAAGGTGGGTATGCTTTGGTTTCTGTAGAATTGGACGAACCAACTATAGTGAAGATAATAAATGGATTCTAAAGAATGAATGTGAGGGGTGTGATCGATGATGCTTTGTTTGATGATTTCTGAATTGTGCAGGATTACTCCTACTGAAAATCAAGGTTGTTGGTGGTCTTTGTCTGTGAACTAACGAACCCTTACCTCTGGTGATGTTTAAATGGATTTTCCTGTGGTTGTGAACCTCTAATGTGTAATGGAATTTTGTTAATTATGTATATTCGGTTAAATAAATTGAAATCACAAAGATCTATCCCTTTTGTAATAACCTCGGTTAAGCACAGCGAAGTTGAAATCATGGAGTGTGTTAAATATTTAAAATCTGAAAATACTAGCATGGCCCTGCTTTGTGTTGGTGGTAGTGGTTTGATCATTTCTTTCACGGTCAGATTAATGGGTGATGTGGGTGGGGATGGGATCCCCTGTGGTTATGCTTTCAGTTGTGAATTTAAGGTCAGGGGACTACTTTGACTATAACACGGATTGGGGTGGGATCCACTGTTGATGAGAAACCGATTGCTCATGGAATTTGGGGGACAAGGGGTAGTGTCTCGGGGTTTTCCATGCTTCCAGTACTTTGAGGGACCCCTTGTCCCTTTTGTTGTTGTGACTTTACCAGAGAATCGGGTGTGAAAGTTTCAGTTGATGTTTGACCGTACTCTTCCATTGGCTTGTGCTTATGCTTACTAGTTTCCCATGTAGGTGCAGAAACTTATTTAAACATTATTACCGAACATGAAAACAAGAATGAGACAAATGGGTTTTTGGATTGGTGAGAGTTGTGACTTGGACATGGGTACTGATTATGTTCTTTAGGCTGGCAAGAAAACCCATATTTGGGTGAGTGCCTGTTACCTATACATATACTTGTAGTTTTTGTGTTTCTTATCCGCGCCCCATCCAAGTAGAGAACTTAGTGCCAAACACCCCCATTTCATGGGGGAGGGTGTTTTTCCCAACACTTATATCAGCGGCTAGTTATTAGCTCCTTTCTGCTCCCTTTCCCGGATAGCTGAAGTATCTTCGGGTAGGATATGATGGCCTGAAGTCCATTATTAACCCAAGAACCTTCGGGTAGGATGGTGTGGTGGTTGGTCAAGGTGTGTGCGGGCAGGTGGTTTCCCAAGTTTCTTCGGGATGAGGCCCAGGTGTCTTTGGTCGTGGCAGTAGATCTTCTAGCCTAGGTGTCTTCGGTCGTGGTGGTGGTTGTTCTGGCCTAGGTGTTTGCAGGTGTGGTTATGTGTGATAGTTGGGGCCAAGGTGTTTCCGGCCGGGGTTTGGTAGTGGGACTGCATGAGGATATGGCCCAGGTGTGTGCGGCTGGGTGTGGCAGTGGGACTGCGGTGAGAATAGCGGGATTGGTTCGATGCGTAGGATGACTTCAATAACTAGTGGGAATGTGGTGCGGGGTACCCAAACATTGATTTGATTTTATTATAAATTCCTTGCTTGCGTTATTTGGTGAGTGGGATAGATTAACTCCTTGATAGTGTTGGTTGTCTGCTTCTCACGGGACGTTAGTACGTCTCCCCACTTATGCACGAGATTCTTTGGTTTTTCACTACTGAGAATACTTTTATGCTCACCCTACGTATATAAAACTTCTTTCTGGTTTCCAAGAGGACTTCGGGGATCGCTCAGGACCATACTAGCACGGACTTTTGGGACAGTTGCTGTTGTTGCTTTTCTTTTCTTGGTATTCTTATTACCATTGGGGTTTTGTGACTTGTATCTTTTACCTTTGAGCATGCATGTGGGAATGGTTTATCTTTAGTCGTTTTTGAACTTTCAGTTGGTGTTGTCGGATTTACTATCTTATCTCTCGATCCTATTAAAAGAAAAAAGGGTAATTCCATCCATTTAGTGTGTGATTCTATACCCTTGTCGCTGGTCACCACTCTGGGACCTATTGAAGGCGGGTTTCAGGGGTCATTATCTCTCCTTCAACTTAATGAAGGATGGGCCTGGGAATCTGCTGAGCCTTCCCTCATTTTGGTGAAGGTGGGTCTTGACAGAATGGTATTATAGGAGGTTGAGAGATAGGATGGAGTTTGGATTTAGGAATAATGAGGATTGCATGGGATGGTAGGGCAATGGTGTTGGGTGACCTTGGTACGTGAATTAGGCCTGGGAAGACCGGATAGGACACGAGATTTTAGGGCCCCCAGTGATCTGATGCAAAGAATATGGACCTACCAAAAAACTGAGTGAGGCCATGCTGATTGCAGGGTAGAGACCCTAGGGAAGGGACATGAATCATAATGACTTTTGTTATCGTGTTTTTGGGATGTTCTGGGAATTTGAAATAACTAAGAAGTTTAAGATGTTTTAAGAACAATATTCTGCACTACTTGGTCATATGCATTCCTTGTTTATCTTGCAGCTATGGCACTCGGTAGATGACCATGAGTTGTACGGGAATCGAGGACCAGAAGGTTGACTTGGCTGATCAGCGGAGGGCTGATCGAGAGGAGGAGGATGATCAATGGAAGAAAACACTTCGAGCCTTCTAGCGACAGACCCTTGAAAAATATGAGGGAAACACCTCTAACATGAAGATGGAGGGCTGGCTAGAGGAGCTGGTGATAGCCTTCGGCTTGATCCAGGCTCCGATTGAGTACTAGGTTCCTCTGGCAGTTAGCCAGATGTAGGGAGTAACACATCAGTGGTGGATGCTCTACTTGGGGGAGAGAAGAGAGGCTGAGGTGGCATGGGCTGATTTTGGGAAGGAGTTCTGGGCAGAATTCCTCTCTTCTACGATGAAGGAAGAAAAGAGGCGGGAGCTACTCACACTCCAGCAGGGGAGTATGTCGGTAAGGGAGATGGGGATCAAGTTCAAGGATCTACTCCACTTTTCCCCGGACCTCTTTCCGGATGAGGAGTCTCGGGTGAGATTCCTAGAGGAAGCACTCCGAACCTCCCTCCAATACGTTGTTACCCCCTTCACCTTGCCGAAATACTTGGAGGTCCAGAAAAATGAAGAGATGATGGATAGGATGCACACGTTGGGCAGTGTGTCACGAGAGGGGATTCAGCTAGGCCCGTCAAAGGGAAAAGCTGTCAGCACCAGACCTCCTGCGTCGGGACCCTCCAGGTTCTGACCAGCAGGGAGCAGGCCGCAGTAGTTCCAGTTCCGGTCCCCTGGTCCTCGCCCATTCCTTTTGGGCCCAGGACAGAGGTGTTTTGTCTGTAGAAGCCATGAAAATCTCAAGAATCAGTTCCCAGACTGAGTATTGAATGATCGTGGTGGACATGCCCAGCACCCGCCCCAGCAGCAGCTTCCAGCGAGGCACTTCAAGCAGCAGCAGCAGGGGCCGCGAGCTCCCACTCCTCTGACGGCCGACGTTGCAGGGGGAGGCCGACCCCAGGGCACTCCTCAGGGACCTCGACCAGGGCATGTTCGGGGAGGCGGCTAATAGCCGAGGGGCAGAGGAGCTGGGCGTGGATAGTTTCACGCCGTGGAGGCAGCAGTTCTAGCGGGGCCGGAGGTTGTTCGAAGTACGATCAGTCTGTTTAGCACCCTTTCTTATGCCTTGTTTGATACCGGAGCATCGCACTCCTTTGTTGCACCCAGTCTATCCCATGCCTTGGTTCTAGATGCTGGGAGACTTCCAGTTCCCCTGGTGCTGTGCACACCAGTCGGAGGACAGACCAACTGGTTATATGTTTGTCGAGGATGCAGACTGATGATTGGGCCACATCAGCAGGTCAGGGATTTACTACAGCTACAGATACAACCATACGATGTCATCCTAGGCATCGACTGGATTTTCTCTATGTGTGCCGTCATTTACTGCTTCAGAGGAAGGGTAGTGTTCTCAGACCTGGGTGGCCGGCGTGTTACTTTCACCAGCGAGTGGAGCAGTCAGAAGGGCAGACGGCGAGAGGAACCCCTCCTCTCCTTGTTAGCCGAGAATTCAGTAGATTCAGTAGATGCTGAGATGGTGGAGGTTCTAGGAATCGTCAGAGAGTTTATGGATGTCTTTCCTGAGAAGGTAACAGATCTACCCCCTCGACGTGATATCGAGTTTGGGATAGATTTTCATCCTGGTGCTCGTATGATTTCGATGGCTCCTTATCGGATGACACCTTTGAAGCTATGGGAATTGCGGATTCAGATTGATGATCTGATGAAGAGGGGGTATGTTCGACCAAGTGCGTCACCGTGGGGTCCTCCAGTCTTGTTCACAATGAAGGAAGATGGTGGTATCAGGTTGTGCATAGACTACAGGAGGCTGAATCAGGTGACGATTAAGAATCACTACCCTCTACTGAGTATAGACGATATTTTCGACTAGCTAAAAGGGGCACAATGGTTCTCAAAGATCAACCTACGGTCTGGATATCACCAGTTGAGGGTGAAGGAGGGTGACATCTCAAAGTTGTCCTTCAGGTGAAGATATGGGCACATTGAGTTTGTAGTCATGCCTTTCTGTGTTACAAACTCCCCGGCTATGTTCAGGGGCTTATAAACTCTGTCTTCTGGGAGTATCTGGATCAGTTCGTAGTTGTGTTCATCGACGACATCCTGATCTATTTAAGATCAGAGGAGGACCACACAAAGCATCTGAGGACGGTTTTAGGGGTCCTCTGACAGCATCAGCTCTCTGGGAAGTTGTCGAAATGCAAGTACTAGATGTGGGAAGTACACTTCCTTGGGAACGTAGTGTCCGAACAGGGGTTAGAGGTAGAATCATCAATGGTTGAGGCGGTTGTTTCTTTGGCATCACCCAAGAACGTGGAAGAGGTCAATAGTTTTCTCAGGCTAGAAGGTTACTATCGGATGTTTGTACCCAACTTCTCTTGAGTTACAGCACCTTTGACAGCCTTGACCAAGAAGGACCGGGTTTTCGTGTGGAGTGAGGAGTGCGAGACAGCCTTCAGTTATCTAAAGGAGAAGTTGGTTAGTGCCCCAGTGCTGAGACTACCAGAAGAAGGGGCGGCGTATGATGTGTTATGTGATGCTTCAGGGAAGGGCCTCAGATGTGTGTTAATGCAGCAACAAGGGGTGATCTCATATGGGTCTAGGAAGCTACGCCCTCATGAGCGTAATTACGCCACCCACGATCTGGAGCAATGAATCGGTCGTGTTCTCTCTAAAGTTGTGGCGGCATTACCTCATCGGAGAATGATTTTTGGTCTTCACGGATCACAAAAGCTTGAGGTATATCTTCTCCCAACGGGACCTAAACTTACAACATCGAAGGTGGATGGAGTTCCTCTAGGATTACGATTTTGAGATTTCTTACACCTCAGGGAAAGGAAACGTGGTGGCTGATTCCTTGAGCAAGAAGTCACAGAGGGATGCGGTGCAAGAGTCGGCAGACAGTTGGAGGGCGATGGAGGAGTTGGCTGCCGTTCACCTAGATGCGAGGATTGATAGTGGTAGAGGTTGCATGCATCAGATTAAAGTACAGTCTTATCTACTACGTCAGGTAGAGTAGTCTCAGTGGGGAGACACAGAGTGCGAAGTGATGTGTGACCGAGTTGAACAGGGCAATGCTCTGGAACGGTGGACGGAGGATGGACAGAACCGGATGATTTTCCGAGAAAAGTTGTTTGTTCCAGAGGTGATGCATGGAAAAGTCCTTATTGAGTTCCTCAAATCACCACTAGCAGTACACCCAGAAGTTTCCAAGATGTACCAGGGTCTGCAGATACAGTTTTGGTGGCCTGGAGTAAAGCGAGTAGTGGTAGGGTTTGTGACCAAGTGCCTAGTGTGTCAGCAGGTGAAGGATGAACACCATGTTCCAGGCGGGTTGTTGCAACCTTTATATGTCCCTGAGTGTAAGTGGGACGACATCTCGATGGATTTCTTCATGGGACTACCCAAAGTGCAGGGAGGTTGCGACGCCATCTGGGTAGTAGTGGACCAGTTGATGAAGTCGGCTCACTTCCTGGCGATTAAGGGGTCGAGTGGAGTGGACGCTCTAGCACAGAAGTATGTGGACGAGGTAGTGGAGTTGCTTGGAGTTCCGATTTCTATAGTCTCGGACATGGATGCACGCTTTACCTCACGAGTCTGGAGGGGATTGCAGCATGCTTTTGGCACCCAGCTACGCCTTAGCACTACTTTCCACCCCCAAACAGATGGGAAGACAGAGCACACCATTTAGACCTTGGATGAAATGTTGCGGGCATGTATTATGGACGTTTGGGGATCATGGGTGCTACACTTGCCTCTGGTAGAGTTCGCCTACAATAATAGAAATCACTCTACAATTGGAATGGCTCCATTCGAAGTTATGTATGGAAGGTCGTGTCGCTCACCCGTGTGCTGGGCTGAGGTTCGGGAAGCAGGTGTTCTTGGCCCAGTGGTGGGGCAGAGGACGACAGAGAATGTTCAGCTTATACGAGAGAGGATGAAGGCGGCTCAGGACTGGAAGAAGTCATATGTCGATGATAGGAGGAGACCTTTGGTGATAGAGGTTAGGGACCATGTATTCTTGAAGGTCTCCCCTCGGAGTGGGCAGCGGAGGTTTGGCAGAGGAAGTAAGATTTCTCCCAGGTTCATCGGGCCCTTAGAAGTGTTACGATGGGTCTGTGAAGTGGCTTATCAGATAACGCTACCACCTCAGCTACTGAGGATACACAATGTATTCCATGTGTCCTAGCTCCGATGATATCTGCATGACAATTTACACATCCTCGACTGGGGAGGTCTAGATATCGAAGACGATGTGGCCTTCATAGAACGACCGATCAAGATCGAGGATCATAAGGAGAAAGTACATCATGGGCGAAACATTCCCTTGGTTCGTGTGTTATGGAGACATGGTGGGCTTGAGGAGAGTACCTGGGAGAGGGAAGCACATATGCGTTCCTAGTAACCAGAGTTGTTTTGAGTTTTTTACTGTTCTATTTATTGTTGATGGGGTGGAGCGTTTTACCTTGTTGGCTATGAAATATATGGTTTTTTCCTTCCTCTAAATGTGTGTGTGAAAAGTCCGGGCAACGGGGAGGGGAGGACCTGACCCCTAATCAAGACACATTAAGGTGGATGTGATTAAACCCGTGCGGGAAAGTCAGTGTCGCCCAAAGAGGATAGTATCTTGACATTGGGGAAAAGACTCCACAACCCATATTACTGGACAGTTTGACAAGTTATGTTGCTTGGTCCTTGGGAGGGAGGTGTTTTCAGTTAACAATGAGGTTCACTCCAGAGAGGTATCTTTCGAGGTGGTTGTTCGGACCCTCTCTTCCCTTATGGGTTTTGATTATTGAGGGCGAGAATGGTTTGAGAGGTATCTGATGTAATGACCCAGACCCTCATGACCCCGTCCATTGCCAATTATCAGTGAGACCGATCGGCATGACCGATCAGGGAGACCAATTGGTGAGACCGATCAGCACGACCGATCGGTGGGACCGAACCGTTAAACCGATCGGCGTTGCCCAGCCTTGGCGGGTTTTTCTCTTGTAGCCTCCCTCGTAACCCCACTTTTAGGCCCTTTTTACATTTGAACCATTTCAATGCTGTTTTTATCCATATTTAATATCTATAAATCTAGAGAAGCCTCCCAATTAAATAACAATTAATCCAGTCATGTGTAACCACCAAACCGCGTGGGATAACCATGATCCGACTTCCAAGGCGTTCAAATTTCTTATTCCCTAACAAAAGGATTTTATCTATACATCATAGAATAAGTTCTTCTTCCCCCCATCATCCATTTTTGGCCGACTTATCTGTTCTTCCTTGTGCGTTTGAAGTCCTTTGTTAATAAGGCAAGTGGTGCATCTGTACCGGAGCCCTGCAAGTCGCAGATCCCCTATTCCAAGGGCATGGAGAAAAACTTCAATCGTTGATCAATCAAGTAGGGTTTTACCTTCGTCTCTCCTCTCTGTGTATCATGCGGGGTGGGTATTCTTTGGTTTCTGTAGAATTAGATGACCGGAAATTAATGAATATAATAAATGGATTCTAAAGAATGAAGGGGAGGTATGTGATCGATGATGCTTTGTTTGATGATTTCTGAATTGTGCGGGCTTACGCCTACTGAAAAGCATGGTCGTTGGTGGTCGTCGTCTGTGCACTAATGAACCCTTACCTCTGGAGATGTTTAAATGGCTTGTCTTGTGGTTGGGAACATCTACTGTGTAAAGGAATTTGGGTAATTACGTATATTTGGCTAAATAAATTGAAACCACCAAGATCAATCCCTTATCTGATAACCCTGACTAAGCACAACGATGTTGAAATCATGGAGTGTGTTAAATCTTTTAAATCTGAAAATACTGGCATGGTCCTGCTTTGTGTTGGTGGTAGTGGTTTGGTTGTTTTTTTAACGGGCCGATTGCTGGGTGATGTGGGTGGGGATGGGATCCCCTGTGGTTATGCTTTCAGTTTTGAATTTATGGTCGGGGGAGTACTTTGATTACATCACGAATTGGGATGGGATCCTCTGTTGACGAGAAACTAATTGCTCCTGGAATTTGGGGGACACGGGGTAGTGTCTCGGGGTTTTCCTTGGTTCCAGTACTTTTAGGGACCCCTTTTCCCTTTTGTTGTTGTGAATTGACAAGAGAACTGTGTGTGAATGTTTAAGTTGATGTTTGATGGTACTCGTCCCTTGGCTTGTGCTTATTCTTACTAGTTGCCCAAGTAGGAGAAGAAACTTATTTAAACATTACTACCGAACATGAAAACAATAATGATACCAATGGGTTTTTGGTTTGGTGAGAGTTGTGACATGGACATGGGTACTGATTGTGTTCTTTAGGCTGGAAAGAAAAAACTAAATTTGGGTGAGTTACTATTACCTATACATATACTTGTAATTTTTTTGTTTCTTATTCGCGCCCACCCAAGTTGATCACTTAGTTTCGAACACCACCATTTCATGGGGGGGGGGGGGTTCCCAACACTTCTATTAGTGGCTGGTTATTAGCTCATTTCTTCTCACTTTCACGGATAGCCCAAGTATCTTTGAGTAGGCTGTGATGGCATGAAGTCCATTATTAGACCAAGAACCTTCATGCATGGTGGTGTGGTGGTTGGCCCAGGTGTGTGCAGGCAGGTGGTTCCCAAGTGTCTTCGGGATGAGGCCCAAATGTCTTAGGGTGTGGTAGTAGATCTTCTAGACCATGTGTCATCAGGCGTGGCAGTGGTTGTTCTGGCCTAGGTGTTTTCAGGCGTGGTTACATGTGACAGTTGTGGCCCAGGTGTTTGTGGGTGGGGTTTGGCAGTGGGACTGCGTGAGGATATGGCCCAGGTGTGTGCGAGCGGGTGTGGCAGTGGGACTGTGGTGAGAATGGCGGGATTGGTTCGATGCGTAGGATGACTTCAATAACCAGCGGGAATGTGGAACGGGGTACCCAAACATCGATGTGCTTTTATTATACTTTACTTGCTTGCATTATTTGGTGAGTGTGGCTGGTGAGTGGGATGGATGAACTCCTTGATAGTTTTGGTTGTCTGCTTCTCACGGGACTTTAGTACGTCTCCCCATTTGTTCACGAGAGTCTTTGGTTTTTCCCTACTGAGTATACTTTTATGCTCACCCTACGTATATAAACCAATTTTTAGGTTTCAAAGAGGACTTTGGGGATCACACAGGACCATACTAGCGTGGACTTTTGGGACAGTTGCTATTGTTTCTTTTCTTTTATTGGTATTCTTTTTACCTATGGGGTTTTTTGACTTGTATCTTTTACCTTTGGGCATGCATGTGGGAATGGTTTATCTTTATTCGTTTTTTCACTTTCAGTTGGTGTTCTGGGATTTAAAATCATATCTCTCGATCCTATTAGAAGAAAATGGGTAATGCCATCCATTTAGTGTGTGATTCTATACCCTTAGCAGTGGTCACCACTCCGGGACCTATTGAAGGCGAGTTTCGGGGGGTCAATATCTCTCATTCAACGTAAAGAAGGAAGGACCTGACAATCTTCTGACCCTTCCCTCCTTTTGGTGGGGTCAGGTAGTGTCATATGTGGGATGTAAACAATCCTTGGAGATCTCTTTGAATGAAAATATAGAGTATAATCTTATTCCTCCATCTGATCTCAAATTCAATCACTGATCATTTTTTTTGGTCTTCATCAGTCAGTTATCAATTCATTTTTTTCCATTCATCATTCTTCTTGGTATAAAAAGTGCTAATTTAGTGTGAGATAATATGCCCTAATATCAGTTTATTAATACATTCTTTATTGTTCTTCTAATATGAGATTAATCAAAAGATGATGTGGGATATGCACTATAATACAAACATATTATAATTTTTATATATCATTACAATTTGTATTGGTGCTTTATAGATCTATTTTCCAATTTCCACCCATAATATAATATAGCATGGACCCCAAAAAAAATTGAATAATTGAATTAAATTTAATGGAACCTATTTGGGATTTCCATTAGTTCATTCGTAGTTTTTTAGAGGTTGTTACCCCAGCCATGTTCTCTCATGTGGTGTTCCATTGATATTTAATATTCTTAAACCACCCATAGAGTTTTATTTTAATCGTCCCTGGTCAGAGGAATCCCAAAATGATGTAAATTGAGTAGAATTGACTAGTATGAGATGTATTAAATCCCTTTATATCTATTCTAATGTTATTCTTTGTTTATTTAATCAATGAGTTAATATGATTTTGGTTATATAAATTGGTACAATAATTTATTTTATTTGAACATTAATGGGTACATGAGTGGGTATAGTCATGTTATGAAACGATGAATTCAACAAATGATTGATTATATAGATTCCTTGGATGATGCTCACTGGATCTTGATATCGGTAGTGGACACCTTGGGTTATATTTTTCATTGGGTCTTGATTTTGTGGGATTACTTGGGAATTTCTACAACTTGAATCTAGTTTCTATTAGGATATAAGAGGAAAAGGATAGTAGAAATGCTCCTTGGAACCATACTCAAGACTAACCATGTTTCATGGAGATTCTCACGGGACTCGATGAGGATGATTTCATCCACATTACCTTGGATCTGGATCTGAGGGGTCTAAAAATTATTATTATATGACCCAAACGTGGTAAATTTGATACCAATGATTATATGGAACTGTCGTGATTACATGACACTTTTTATTATATAGAATAGCTGTAACTTCTTGAAAATTCTGATTATATGAAGAAGAATTAATTTCTTACACTTTTGATTATACAATAATGTCACGGTCGACATGATATTTCTAGAGGTATGAATAGGATGTCCTATTTAATTATTTCATACTATATACCTTGTTATAGGAAATTAGTTTTTTATTTCAAGGAGCATGGTATGGCTATACAGTATCACTTGTCATGTAGTATATATTACATTGGAATGTTACATTAAATATTATCAAATTTGTTTTATGTTTCACTCTGAATTTTATTTTTTATTGAACAACTATGATATTTTATGGATCATTACTCATATTCCTTTTAGGATTGTATAACCCACCCTATTTAGGACTTTTTTGGGTACCTAGATAAACTATTTGGATGTTGGTAGGGATAATAGAAGTACCCACAGTTAGAAGATTGAATGTGTACCATGCTTAGGAGAAGGGGAGCATAGGATAGTGATGAGGGTCATGATTATATCTGGAGAGAGATATTTTTAGTCATTTTTATTTCATGGATAATTATATGATATTTTGCAGCTACTATGTGTACATGTTTTTGGTATTTTTTAGAGACATGATATTATCTTTTTTTTATATGAGATACTCCTAGAATTATTTATCTATTAATTTTAGTAATCTATTTTCTATCTGTTGCACTTTTTACACTATTGACTATTATTATTATTATTAATATATGTTATACTCTTTTAATATGGGAACTATCTCCCCACAAAAATATCATAGGCCCTCACTGTAATTTGGAAGCCTTTCTTGATCAGGGATATGTGCTTTAGGTCATGTAGCCATCATGGCTGGGGCACTACTATGCGGAATATAGACATTGGATGTTACATCTATGGAATAAATAAAGAAAATAATTACCAATTATATATTATTATTTATAATTTAGGTGGGGTTCCATTATTAACACTCATGTAATGTTGAACATTTAATACTATAGAGTGACTTTTAATTCCACATGGATGTATAGTGGTAAATTTTTATTTGGTTTCCACTAACCGATCGATAAATATTTGGTTTCTTGGATTCCAATTATGGTTATTATTGGATAATACTATATGATTTGTGGTCGTATTAGGAATAGGAGAAGTTTTTGGTTGAAAAAAATTTGTGTGAGTGGAGGGAATGAGTAATACCATTATTTAAATTTAATAATAACTTTTTCATCGTAATAGTTTATTTGGTATGGATGACAGATCTAAATATTGGTCATATTCAATTATTTTGTATTAATTGAATTTATATAAATTGGTAAAATTATGTCAAATGATATTATATGATTTTAAGGAATCTTTTTGTTTGTCCATAGTGACTGAGTACATGCTGTATGCATGTTTAGGGTCAGCTTAGGCATCTGTTGAAGGGAAAAATTGAGTTGTTTCATGTTCTTACTGAAATTTATTTGAAGAATAATTTCATTCGATATTCAATTTAATGATTTATTATGAATGAAATATTAATAGTTAACTGTGGTTGATAACTTTTTTTAGAATAATATGATCAAATATTTTCATTGATTATGAATTCTATTGAAACAGATGAGACTGATTCCTTAGTGTGGATTTTCTTGAAAGATGTTTTCTATGATATTTATTTTTAGTAGTGTTATTATATACATAAATGAAGGAATATATAATGATTCGAAATAAAATGAAAAATTATTAGTTGATATTTATGAAAAAAATGTAAGAGTTCCTGTAGTTATGAAATAAAATTCAAATTGGGCCATGAATGTAAATTTCATAAATTTTACATATGTAAATATCTATATTTACCAATACAGTATTACTCTTGTGATATAAAATTTTATTCGTAAATTTATCTATATTTTTGTAATATTGATTTAGTGTTATTAGACACTGATTTACTTTGTGAATAAAATATAATGAAGTTATCATGGTCATAATGAAATGGAGATGCAGTAAAAAAATAAATTTTTAGTTAAACCCACCACATGATATAAATAATGGGAAATTTATTTTTAAATTTTTTTATCCAATTTTTTTTAAAAAAAATGATTAAATCATTTTCATAATTATCATGACTTCAAGTAAAAGAGTTTTTTTATATCAATATTGGGAACATAAATTTTGATCGGGAAATGAGAGAGTTTAATTGAAAAGATGTTCGTTATTATGAAAATACAGGTTAAAAAATAGTCACCCATGGTTGGGATAATCATTATCATAAATACAATGGTTTTGAAGTAAATTTTACTACTAATTATATATAAGTGGGACCATAAAATAATGTGAAAAAAATTAAACTACCAATTTATTCAGATTATTCAAATATTTTCATTGATATGGGATATAAATAATATTTTTCATATAGGTATATTATGTACATGGAAATGTAATCTACTAAAACAATGTTTTATCCTTTTATAGAAACACATGGGGGTAGTATAAAGTCATCCAAAATTTATATAAACTAACATGTAGCAATTTTTAAAGGTTTCATTTACAAACCTTATTTTCTCTCTCGTTTTATAGTTTGACCTTATTCTAGTTAATGATTATCTTTCAATTCGAAATTCTATGATCGATTGAAAAATTGATGATGTTAATTTTTTAAATGAGTTTTAGTATGTTTTTATGAATTATTTAAAACCGTTCATGACATATCAACAAGATAATAAAATAATTAAATATTATTGTCAATGTTAACTTTCTCATATAGGTGAAAATAATAGAACTACAAAAATTAAGTAATTTTAATTATTAATGAAATAATTTTATATATTCCAAAGTGGATTTAAAATTTTATTAATAATTGGAAGGTTGATATTACCTTTCACTTATATCCTAATTTTGATCTGTTTTCAAATACCCTATATATAATAGTTGTAGTAGAGCTGTTGTAATTAGAAAATACGTAAAATGAGTATATTGATAAGGGTTTAATTACTTCTAGTACATACCCTTTGGGTCCCATGTTTTATTTATTATAATAAATTTTGGATAAATGATACTTTTCATTAATTATAGTCAAATAATAAGATCAATGAGAAGTAAATATTTTTATTTCCTCTTATCCATGACTTTCTTAACAGGAATGTTGTTATTTTAATATTTTTAGTTGGTTGTTATAATATCTTGGTATCACCAACTAAAAGTGAAGAAAAAATAAATAATCTGTGAATATTTTTCTACTGATTATAAAGAATATAATTTTATGGTCATTAGTTTAAAATTGATGAATGAACATGTGATATTTATAGATTTTTGGTATATAGTTTTTGAGGTGTATTTAGATAATTTTCTAGTAGTTTTCATTTAGGGAATTATGGTTCCTTATAAAATTTATCTTGATCACGAAATATGTGTATGGATTATTATGTTATCCTTAATGATCTAAAATTTTTATGATACATTAATCAATAATAATACTTATTATATAATATTTAATTCTGTTGAAATATTGTTTCTAAATATTGTGTAATTATATATCTGCCTAAATATAATGTCATGTATGTGTTTCATGCAACAAAAATTCAATGATTTTTGATTTTTTTCATATATTAGTTTCATAAGATATAATGGGTTTTGAATTTTCTTATTAATTATCTATCCCACTAACCAAATTAACATAAAATATAGATAGATTCATCAGGGTGAATGAATGTGATGGATGATTCCAAGAAGAAAAATTATAGTATGTAATTGATAATGAAACAATGTTAACTTTTCCAACATAAAATGTGTAACATTATATTCATTGATCTTTTTCATCAAAATGAGTTTGATATAATTTTATTTTATATTGACTGTGTTAATTGAAATAAAATGTGATGTATTATCCCATGTATTTCCTTAGTATAAATATAGTATTTTTCTATCTAAAACACTAGTTTAATGATTTATATAGGAAGAAATATCAAATATATATTGACTTTAATCATTTAAAATATATATTCACTCAAAAATATTATCATTTTATAGAGAAGAAGGATAAAAATAATAGATGTTTAGGTTTTCATGAGTCAATATCATCATAGAAATTCCAAAATGGTAGTTGATTCCTAGAGATGAAAAGATAATTCCTCATTATCTATGATATATATATATATATAACATAATCCATTAGTCAAAAATTTATGTAATTTTTTATATATATTTTACATATAGAAATACCAACTTTTTTTGTTTTAATATCAAGATAAGATTATTTATCAAAAATTAATAAGCATGCTTGGAACGAAGATCTAGGTTTTTATAAATGTGAATATTTTTTCTTAAGGATGTTTTTTTCTTGATATTAACATTCAAAAAGAACATATACTGATATTTTAAAATAGATTGGTTGTGCCAGGGGATTCCATATTTAAAAATCAATTATTGACGAAACTATATAGCTCTTCATTTTAATTTCATCTGATTATCAAATATATTATTATAGATAATCGATAATATTACTGGTGGAATGGAATGATGTAATATATAATTGAATTTGACATGAAATGTTTGAATTTACAAAAGGAAAAATCATTGTGAGCACTATTGAATTGGTAGAATAATCCTCTTATATAGACTAAATGGAAATTGGTGTATATATCCTCATATTAATTAATTGGATTATAAATGAAAACTCTAGGTATTAAGGGAACACTAGATTATAGAAATTGATTGATTAAATCAACGAATTTCATTCACTTTTTATATTTTTTATGTTTTCAAAATCAAACTATATCTATAATATATAAGTAATTAGATTATGTTCAATACATATCTCCTTTTTATATAATCATGTTCCCTGATTTTCCTATAATTCATTTATGGTACATAAAAAATCAATGTGTACTAAATTAAATTTCAGCATAACTATTCATCCTCAATCATATATAAAGTAGAAAAACAATTTAGACATTGGTAGTGGTGGTAAAATTATTACCATAGTATTCTTATGTATGGTGGGATAAGAATTAATAGTTCTTTATTTTTATAATAATAACTATTTTCAATATAGAGTAATGAAGGAAATATTTGAATTATTATGATGAAAATCGTACCAAACTATATCATGCTGAGGTGAAGTAAGTTATAAGATGTTATTAATGAAATCACAAGAGTATGAGATTCTTATAGAAGGTAATGTAGATTAAACTTCACATGGTGTATGATCGGACCTTGTCAAGGTTTTATGTAGATAAAAAAGGAATGGAAATTTTGATGATGTTGGAAACAATGTATTTCTTGGAATATATCCAATGAATAGTTTTTTTAATTTTATTAAAAGGAAAATTTATTTTTATGGCTTATTTACCTATAAATAATTATTGAAATTATGGGAAAATTAATTTTTTTTGTATTTAAACAACCATGTATATCATATCTATACATAATGTGTTGGAGGATTCATTTTTGGGGAAATATGTACATGATGAATCTCATTTTTTGATCCATGAGTGCACATGGTAGAATATCATTAATATAAGGAAAATGAAATTATGATTTTTGGAAAATTAATTCAATGTATTGAGTAATATTAAAATTTCCCATTTCTTAGTCTTATTGAAGAATCACATGTTTCAGGAAGAAACATATTTATCAAAGAAATATACAATTTAAAAAATTAGTCACTTTTTTACGTAATGGATTAAAATACGAAATCATACATTCATAAATGTGGTCTGAATTTTTAATACTAGGTAATAATATTATTGAATCACCCATAATATTTATATTAATTCGTTTGATGGATATATATTTTTTAAGTTATTAAAAATAATTTTTTTTATTTTTAAATAAAAAAAAATAGGTTTATTTTGAAAAAGAAAATTAACACTTTTTTATATAAAAATAAAATATAAAAATATATCATTTTAATTTTTATAAAATTGAATTATTTAATATATCATTCTATATTTTTTTTATTGTGTAAATTTTTTTATGAAAAGATTTATTTCTCTTGAATATTGAAAATACTTATTTTTTTCTAAAAAAAATTCTTTCAAGTTTCTAGAATGTCCCTATGATATTTTTATTTTTTAAAATATAATATAGCACCATTTGGATAAACATAAACAATAATGGGTTTAATAACTAATTTATTTAGATGAGTATTTTCTATAGCGGATATCAGATCATTCACTAACTAGAAGGGCTAAATATTGATCTAGAACTCATATTAAAATAATGAGATATTCAAGTACTCATATAAGTGTTTTTATTGGGGCTAATGATGTGTAATATACTTCTATATAAAATGAAATATTATTTTTTATATCATACAATATAGGAAATAGTTGGCATAAATAAACTGTGAAATATTATTATCTAAATTTGACCATTATAACCTAGTCATTGAAATGGTGTGTATGAATATGAATGAGCACATTATGATATATATATATCTATTTAATGTGATTATCAATTATTAATTTCTTAATTAACACTTGCATATAATCAATAAATTTTTCAGCATAGTTATTTTAAGTATCAAAAATATGTTTTCATCATAAATGGGGTTTATTTCATATAGTTATATGTCATTAAAATTATATTTTTTAACATGTATAAATTTAATATTGTTAATATCATATAATTTTGTAAAAAACTATGTAATAAAATTTTTAGTGGTATTTTTTTGTTTTCACTAGAATATTATACTTTCCCTGATCGGTGAAAATTGCCAGTATTCATTATAAATGTATTTTTGTTTCTTGAATTTCAAATGGATTATATTATTTTAAAATATAATTAATGTAAAATATATTATGATAAATTATATTTAATCCTATTAATTTCATTACTAGTAATTTTATTATTAATTTTGTAAAAATTATACTTAGGAAGTCATTTTTCTGTAAAAATAATGTTTTCCATTTCGATTTGGTCTATTCAAAAAAAATTATAGTAAATCATCAATTTTTAAAATTTAGAAAAATGGTTCAGTTATATGGAATCATATACTAAAATGTTGTTATATATTTTCCATTTATTTTTGTTCAGCATGAATATTATCTTTAGTAAAAATATGTCACCATAATATTGATAAATTATGGAATGTTATGTTAAATATATTATCATAGGGACTCAAAGATAATATTATCATTTTACAGTGTTTTTTGGAAGGGAATAAATTTTCCATATTCATCTATAATAATATGTTTTTCCTTTCTTTTCTAATTATCACTAATTTTTACCTTTATATTTTATTATAAAAAGAAATTAAAAAAGTACATTATTTTTTATTTATTATCTTTTGTTATATATGGATCCATAAATGATATGATATGTTATAAATATACATTTGAATTAATAATTAACCTCATAATGTTAATTTATTTGAATTTTTAATTAAATTAAAACATTTAATTCATATGCAATACTGACACTCATCCTGTAAAATCTGTAGAAATATCAATAAAATAATTTATGATATCTCAAAATAAAATTATATGAGTATATTTTTATGTTCCATAATTTTTTTTGTATTAAATTGACATAATATAGAGTTTTTAATTCCATATTTTTAATTTCCATTATTATTTTTAATATTCGAATTAAATGTATAGTTAAAAAATTGATATTATTTCTATTTTATAGTAAATAATATTTCCTTAAATGATTTAAAATTCATAAAAATATTGGACTCATGAAATTTAATATGAAATTGTTTAATAAATAATTCATGTTCTATTTTGGGTTAGTTTTCATTTTATAGTTATTACATGTGACCCAAAAGTGTATGAAAAATATTCATTTTGCTGTAATAATCAACAAGGTTAATGGGGTTTTAAAACAAAATGATAAGGGAAAATCCTAATATAAACACTTAAAAATATAATAGGATGAATGTTTTTTGAACTATAATAATCCTATACACTAGATTTATGAGTATTGATTATTTTTTTGTTGGTATTAATTTGTATTAATTTAATATTTTTAAGAACTCTCATAGTGCCCCCCACTCAATTATAAAAGGGCTGCACCTTTCCTCTTTTAATAATATACAAAAACCCTTGAGGATCATCAAACACCTGATAAATTCCATTCAAAAAATACCTATATAGGTTCTAGAGTACTTTTTTAGGATTAATACAAACATTATTGGTCTTAACGTGTAAATAATTGGATAATGTCTAATGAAGAGTTATAGTTCATAATAGAGTGCTATAGATTTATTTATTATCCTTCCACCCCAAAATATTAATAAATAATAATTAAATTATTGAAAAATAATATAAAAAAACTATTATGTTATTATGTTTTTGAAATTACCTATATCCATATCCTTTTTCATCAAACGGGAATTGAAGCTTTCATTAATGTGTATGGAGAACTACCACCTCACAAACTGAAGAAATTCGTTTACCATCAACTACCTTCATTACGACATATAAAGATGGTTTTATTTTTTATATATATTATACACATGGAATATTTATATTTTTAAAAAAAATTATTTTTAGTCAAATATATTGTTCGACCCTCTATGATAAAATGGCTTTTATAATCCAAAATAATGTCAATCTACAGATTCTATTATTTCATGTCATTTAATATCTCTAAGTAAATCAATTATGTCATACTGAACAATATATTCCAATAACTTAATAAACTATATTTATTCTTCAATATACTTACAAGTGTATATTTCCATGTATTTGTGGATATCACTTAATTTAATAGTGTTTTGTGTAAGATAGAAACTTTATAAGTTTTTGAGAGTCCCTGTAACCATTAGTTCAATCGAATCACCAATGGACGACACACCAATGATCGATACACCAATGGAAGACACAATGATGATCAAATCGCCGAAGGAAGACACACCTATGATCAACTCCCCGATGGATGACACACAGATGATCGACTCATCAATGGACGACTCACCGATGATTGAAACACTGATGGACGACAAACCGATGATCGAATCACTGATGGACGACACACCAATGATTGACAGACCGATGGATGACACACAGATAATCAAATCACTGATGGACGAGTCACTGATGAACGACTCACTGATGGGCGATAGACTGATAGCACAAACGACTCACTGATACACTGAGTCACTGATACTGATGGAAATAACTCACTAATACTCGGTGTCACCGATGATGACATACCGATGCTGACAAACCGATGCTGACAGACCGATGCTAACAGAATGATACTGACAGACCGATGTTGACATACCAATGCTAACAGACCGATACTTATAGAACAACCATGATAGACCGATGCATTTGAGTCACCGATACTTATGACTCACCCATAGTCATAAATACCATTTCAAATTTATAAATTCAAGTTTATTTCTAATGGTCATATTTAGACAAATTAATGTTTCAGACATTATTTAATGTTTTCTATTTTACTATCTGTAGACAGTTCAAGGTACATGCACATGGGGAGATCTTTATGCCTACTAGACCTTGAAGTATAAATGGATCACAGTCTAAACATTGCACAACATTCATGTGAGAAAAACCCGGAAAATGTGGTAAACCGTGAACACTAAAGAACTCAATAATCTGTTCAAGAAATCCAATCTGAGTATAAAAGGAGATCAATAAGACAAGAAAGAATGTCTTGATTTTATCTAAACATACTAACATCAAAGAGCTGAAATTTTCACACTTGGAAGCTAGATTACAGAGGCTGCAATACTCTATTCTGAATCCATCTTCTAGAAGTCGACTTGAATATTATTTTCTCTACATCAATATAGTCCAAAGCTTCACTGCATAACACATAGAGATTTCAAAACTATTTTATTCATTTATAAATCTATTGTGTTCTAGTATTTACCTTTTTGTGCAGTGTGTGCATCGGTTTTCTTCAAACCCACCGTCTCCTATGCATAACTATAGGATAAACAATATCCTCACCCTCACTCTCTTTTTACTCTTATATCCCACATAGAATAGTGTAAGAGATCATGTAATATCTGTTTTTTTTTCAAGAATAAATGTTGGAGAGTTCAACTATTACCTGGATAGCCTTGTGTGCTGTTTTGAACCCCAATCCAGGTTTTGGTTTAAAAATATTATTAATATAAACTACTTGGTGGAAGGTGATCACCAAGTAGAGAGGACTATGTCTCATATTGAGTTTGAACCTCTTGTTTTTATCTAGTGTGTATCTGTATTTTTTTTAATGTGATATGTGTTTAATTCATTTCAAATAAAAGTAAATTAAACATTGATATTTAGATTATAAAGTGTTTATATCTATTTTGAATCATTATATTAGTTTCAAAAGTTTCAGTAATCTTTATATTGGTAAAGCTATGAACTAATCGATCTTCTGAGAAATTAATGGTACATTCAGGAATTTTATAAATTCAATACAAACTGACTTTGATTATATTTTAATTAAGGTATATTTTTAAGAACCAGTTTTGACAAAAAAATTTATAGATACTCAATTCACCCCCCTCATGAGTAATCTCTTCTGACCAATATTTGGTTACATTGTTATAAAAATTATTGTCAATTTTCAAATCTTTTCAACTATGATTGTAGTTTCTTATCAATGATCTCAAAATTTATGTTATTTTAAAATTTTAATATCTTTGAAATTATTTTACAATTTATATCATGGATAATAGAGTAGAAGGGGTTGCTACCAATTTACCACCTTTCTTTAATGAAACTAATTATTCTTAGTGGAAGATTAAAATAAAAATATATATAGAAAGAATTGGACTTGAAATCTGGATAACTATTGAAAGTAAATTTTCAATCCTTGAAACTACTGGAAACAATTGGGATAAACCTACCAAGTCTTCCTATAACAATAATTTTAATGCAATGAATGCTCTATACTATGCACTATGAGATGAAGTGTTTAATCGTATTTCTTCATGAAAAACTGCACATGATATTTGGGGCTCTCTGTCTGTTTCTCATGAGGGAACAAATAATGTTAATGAAATGAGATTAAATAATTATACTACCAAATATGGAAACATCATAATGATGATTTATGAGTCTATTTATTATATGTATCTTAGGTTTAAGGAAATTTTGAATACCGTGATTTCTATTGGAAGAGAAGTTGCAACCAAAGTGAAGATTATGAGAATTTTGTGATGCTTACAAGAATGATGGTGAGGGACCTCTGTATCTATTTGGGAATAATGAGACATTGATAATATTCTAGTGAAGGAATTTATTGGAAACTTAATTATGTATGAAGATGAATTGAAGGTAAATAAATAAGAGGATAAACCCAAAAGAAAATATGTAGCTCTCAAGACAACTGCATCTAAATGTAAAAATAAGGAGAATGTTTAGGAAACTATTGAAAGCTCAAGCAGTAAAGAATCAGATTCAGATAGTGATGAAGAAATTTCCCAACTAGCCAGAAGATTCAAGAAATTTTATAGGAAAAATAATTTTTTCAGACACCAAAATTACACAGGAATGTATGATAACAAGGGATACTAGAAAAAGTATTGGAAGAGAAATGATAAATCAGAAGAGATAATTTTCTACAAAGGTAAAAAGAAATAACATGTCAAGGCTGACTGTCCAAAGTTGAAATATAAGAAGAAGTAAGAAAATAAGAATAAAAATTATAAGAAGGAAAATAAGTCCACCTGGACTGCCTCTGAAGATAGCTCAAGTGAATCTGCTTCTTCTCATAATGAGAATGAAGATATGGCTAATTTGTGTTTTATGAAAAACACAACTAAGGTAACCTTAGACTATCATGTACATAATTCATATTATTCTGAAAAAGAATTTGATTCTGAGAATATGAAAAATGATGAATTTTTTGAATTTTTCAACACACTAGAATAAACATGTAATGAGTTTAAAGATAAGTAAAAATATTTGAAGAAACATCATTCTCTTACATTGACTATTAAATATGAACTTACAATTGAAAAAGAGAAAAGTTCCCAACTACTCAAGGAAGACATTCAGTTTAAATTGTATACTGAGAAATTGAAGAAGGACATAGAAAAGGTTACAAATTGAAAAAATACCCTTAATCAAATTCATGGTAAAACAATTGCTCCTAAGTATACTTATGGGATAGGATAACAAACAGGTGATTATAATATATCAAAACCACATTTTGTAACCAAATCAGGAAAATCTGCTAGTTTTATCCAAAACCAGAATTTTACTACAAGTTCTAGTTCCAAGAATTCTTATATTACGTCTAATTATTTAGGAAAAAACATGGTTTATTTTTTAAAAACTCTATATTCTTCATATAATAAACCCATAAGACATGTGTGGGTTCCAAAATCTTATATCACCAATGTATGTGGACCCAGAAAAATAAGGGTACCAAAATTGTTTGGTGGATGAACTGTTTTGTTGGTAAACTGCCTAAAGAGATCCTACAAAAATATGTGATACATGGATAGTGGGTCATCAAGATATATGATAGGGTACTATTCAATAATTAAAATTCTTATCAAGATTTATGGAGGGCATGTCACATTTAGTGACAATGGTAAAGGAAAAATCATTGGCCTAGGTCAGATTGGTAACCCTAACTCTATTTCAACTTCCAAAGTAACTTATGATTCTGGATTAAAGTATAACCTTCTTATAATATATCAATTATGGGATGATGGATTTAATTTTAAATTAAAAAACTGTACATTCCATGTTAATGATTCCACGAATAAATTAATATTTACTACTCTCAGAAATGATAATATATATGCTATAAATTTAGACACACTGGCCTCACAGAATGTTTATTTTCTAAATGCCTTTCACAGAGAGTCTTGGATATGGCCTGGAAGACTAGGAAATTGAAATATATACTCTCTTAAGAAGTTAAGTAGGAAAGTTTTAGTTAAATACCTACAAAAATTAGAGTTTCCAAACAATAAGGTGAGAAACCCTTGTCAAAAATGAAACCAACATAAAATCTCCATCAAACCAAAGAATGATGTAACTACATATCAACCTCTTGAGTGGGTTAACATGGATTTGTTTGGAAAATATATAGTTTCATGTCATAATGGGAATCAATATGTTCATTTTCATGTAGATTATTTCTCTAGCTATACCTGGACCTTTTTCTTAGCTCACAAAAGTGAAGATTATTATCACTTTACCAAGTATGATAGGACTGTAGAAAATCATAGTTGACTTATGTTTAAATTCTTATGAAGAGATCATGGATGTGAGCTTGATAATTAATATATTGAATCATTTTTCTCAGAAAATGGTTATAATCATAACTTCTATACTCATAGGACACCATAACAAAATGGTGTGGTGGAAAGAAGAAATAGAACCCTACAGGAAATTTCTCAAACTATTATTAATGAGTATGACCTACCTATTTATTTCTGGTCTGAAGCTGTTAATAGAACTTGTTACATAATAAATAAATTCTATATCAAACCCATCCTTAAGAAAACTCCTTATGAGTTTTGGAATAAAAAGAAACCCAATGTATGTTATTTCAAAGTTCTTGGACATAAAGTTTATATTCTAAACACTAGGATAAATTTAGATAAATTTTCTCCAAAAATTGATCAAGGAGTATTTCATAGATATTCTACATCAAGCAAAGCCTATAGATTCTTTAATAAGAAAACAAGGAGTGTGGATGAACCTGTACATGTCAAGTTTGATGAAACAGATCCATATGAGCCTAAGACCTCTCTAAAAAATATTGAAGAGGATATGTCTGATCGATATATTAATGATAAAATATCAAATAATCATGTGAAGGAATATATGAAAACCTCCAGTTTTGGAAATTCTCCAGATCCTAGCCATAATGAACAGGGTCAAAATGTCCAACCTAAAATAACTAGTCCTGCCATTTCTAGACCAACTAAGACACTTAAAAACATACCTTAGATGATATTGTTGGAGATTTATAAAGAGTAACACAAAATATAAATTCCTTAAGAAATAGTTTGAACATCAAGCATTCTTGTCACAACATGAACCTAAAAATATCAATGATGCAATCAAGGATGAATATTGGGTAATGGCCATGCTAGAAGAACATAAATAGTTTGAAAGAATTTGTTTTTGGAAAATTGTATATAGGCTAAAGGATATTATAACCATAGGAACCAAATTGGTGTTTTGAAATAAAATGGATGAAGACAGAAATATAATTAGAAACAATGATTTTTTGGTTGCACCAGGATATAAACAAGAAGAGGGAATTTATTATTAAGAAACCTTCTCACCAATAGCTATACTTGAAGCCATTAGAATATTGCATGACTATGCATCACACTAGGATTTTAAGCTTTATCAAAAGGATGTTAGAAGTGAATTCCTAAATTGTTATATATTTGAGTATGTTTTTGTTTAACAACCCCCGGTTTTATAAATCCGCATTTTCAAAATCAAGTGTTCAAATTATCTAAAGCTTTGTATGTTTTGAAACAAGCTCCAAGAGCATAGTATGAAAGATTAAATAATTTTTTGATTTATAAAGGATTTAAAAAAGGACTTTCAGATCATAATTTGTTATTAAAAATAATTTCAAAAGTTTTTTTAATATCTCAAATATATTTAGATGATATTATCTTTGGATCTTGAAAGAAAATTTATTTTATGATTATCTAAAATAATGCAATGTGATTTTGAATTCATTTTGATTGTTGAACTTAAATATTTTTATGGATTTAAAATATTTCAAAATAAATAAGTTATTATTATAAAACAAAGTAATTACACTAGTGAACTTTTGGAATGATATGGCCTTGATAGAATTATCTCTAGTGAAACCCCTATGATTTTAGCATGTAGGTTAGATCTTGATGAAAATGGAAATTCAGTTGATAAAACTATATACATAGGAATGATTCGGAGTTTTTGATACGTAAAATCTAGTAGGAAAAATATTTTGTTTAGTGTGTGTATGTGTGCATGATTTTAAGCAAACCCAAAAGAGTCACATTTCAATGCTGTTAAAAGATTTTTCAAATACCTCAAGTATAAAAATAATTTAGGACAGTTTTTTCCTAAAGGAATTTTTTTGTTATTTAGTTAGTTATTCAGATGCAGAATTTGGTGGATATAAGTTAGATAAAAATATTACTTCTGGAACATGTCACTTTTTGGGAATTTCTATAATATCATGGTGTAGTAAAAATCAAAATTCAGTTCCATTATCAACTTCTGAAGCAGAGTAATTTACTTCTTGTAGTTGTTGTACACAAATTTTGTGGATGAAACACACCTTATTATACTATGGATTGGAGTTCATTAATATCCACATAAAATATGATAACACAAATGTTATTAACATTTAGAAGAATACAATTAATCATTATAGAACAAAACACATTGATGTAACACATCACATTTTGAGAGATCATTATAAAAAAGATGATATAACTCTTGAGTTTATTAGGAATGAGAACCAACTTTATGAAATATTCTCTAAACCCATATACTCTATAAGAATGAACTACATCAGAAATGAATTACGAAACATAAATATCTAATGATCTATCAAACCAATCTATGAAACTGCTCTGTGAATCCGATCTATGAAACAGATCTATGAAACCGTTCTGTGAAACTAATCTATGAAACTGATATGTGAAACAAATCTATGAAACTGATATGTGAAACCGATATGTTGAAAATGATTTCCTGAAACTGATCTATGAAAACGATCTGTGATACTGATCTTTGAAACTGATCTCTTGCAACTGAATGTGTAAAACTTATGCCATCAAGGACCCTTTTGTAATTCTTTAAGTGTTAAGTTTAATGATGCAGTTTTGGGTTCTTTTTACTATGTTTAAATTTTATGCTTTCTGATTTTACGATCCCTAAATGATCAAATGAATTCAATCCACTTCTAACATTCACATTCTCTCTGTCGTAAAACCTTCATCTCTTTCACACTCTATCTCTCGACCCTCGACCCTTTGACTCCTCTCGATTCAAAACCCTCTCAATGGAAAGGAAAAAGTGTCCGATGGAGGATCCAAGTGAATCGCCTTCATCTATATATCTGAACGGTGAGTCTTGTGGTACTTTAAATATAGGATTAGGAATCCGAGTTGTTACACCCGAGAAAGATGTTATTTCAGAATGGCATATGTCAAGAAAGACGTTTTTTCTGAGGGTCCTAGAATCTCAGGGGTGGCTAAGATGGTCCCCAAACAATTAAACGACTTATTATCCTGAGCTAGTACATGAGTTTTATCTTCACATGATGATATCCCTATATAGAGCTAATTATTCAAGGATGAAGTCCGTGGTGAAGGGGAAGGATATTCCTTTTTCATCTAAGGAATGGGTTGAATGTTTGGAAATGCCTCATGAAAGTGTCTATGTTAATTATCAGGGTAACATTCCACCATCAACTGAATTGTTATCATATGATTCTACTCTGATGGAGCTATCTGGATGTAATGAATCGAGGTTGACTACTACCAGTGAATTCAATGGAGAGGCATGGTTACTCATTAAGTTTATTCAAGATCAAACCAGCCCAAGGAAGGGAGATTTCTCTGCTATTATGTATCGGGATGTATTCCTGATTTATCTTTTAAAAATTTTGATACTGGTTAATCATTGTAGGTATCTAATGGTGCACATTTCAGATATGATAAAACCATCCATGAAAGAAGCATGATTATACTATCCTAGGATGATTTCATCCAGGTAATAAAAGTAGGTCTGTATGGAAGATAGAGATGAAAGGATATGTGCCTGCAGTGGTTTAGGCCTTCAGAAAGAGATTCAAAAGAGAATGAAGATCTTATGGAACCCAAGGAAGAAATGCTGGGTAGGACTTGAGGAAATACTATATGGTGATTTCAATATGATTAAGCATCCTACCAGACCAAAGGATCATGTTGATCAAGGCCTCAAAAGTGGAGAGGAAACTTTTTATTCTGATGAGGATGCTAAGGATGAGTTTCCAAGGGAATAAGGATCTCATATTGATGGTAGGAGTGATCCTAATATTGATGAAAGACCAAAATATATTTCTTTTGGACTGGAAAGTACACCTTTGGATTTAAACTCAAGGAAAACTTTGTTTGGTGACAAGGATGAGGAAAAGACAAAACTCACTGGTGATGACGGATATATAAAATAGTCCGATGAGGAGTCTGATGATGATGATGAAGAAGATGATGAGGGAGATGATGAGTGTGTCAATTATTTATTAAAACTGGGACAAAAAGTTGTTGACAGATCCAGTGAGAAATATGTACATGGTGCTGCAGATTGTTTTGATCCTATTGGATTGGATTCTTTTGATCATGGAGAAGCTGGTAATAAAGACACACCTCATCACCCTATTGTTTAAAATTGAGAACTCATTCATGACTTGAATGAAATAATGGCTCATGACCATGAGGAAGAGGATTTGGATCAGGTTCCTCCAATTGAGGACGTTCTTGGAGAAGTTGAAGTGGCTGGAGAACATGCAGAACATTAGGTTCAATTGGTACATGTACACAGAAATTCCATTTTGGCTAAAGGTTAGGATAATGAAGAAGATGAAGAAGATATTGTACCTAATACTCAGGGAAGAAGTGTTAAGATTGAAACTATTGATCCAATAGAATGTGAATATACATGTGAGTGGAATAAAGATCTAGGATAAATTCTATTTGGTTTGGAATATATATATGATGAGGAGATTCCAGCACCTCCCCTTGCCCCAGAAGTTCAAGCTGAAGCTGATCCTACTGCACCGACTTCACAAATTTTACCTCCCATAGTTGAGCAAGTAAAACAACTAGTGCCTAGTGACTATATAACTATAGAAGATTTATAGAAATTCCAAAGTGATATATGTGAGTCACTAAGAGTGTGAGTTGGATCTAGAAGTTAAGCCTCTACTTCAATGAGTATTTTGGATGCAGATGCTGCAAAAAATGCAATGATGGTGATCCAAGAGATTCATCCTAATCTCAATACCACAACCAAAACCGTCATTAGAAATAATAAATAGTTGAGAGAATAAGTGAAGAGGATGGGAAATGAGTTGAACACTTTGACTACTGATTTCAAGACTTATTTTTGTTGTGTGATGGAAGTTCTTAGGAACTTAGTGACACATCTAATAGGTGTAGATTTGAAGAAATTTAAAGGGGATCTTGGAAAAATTATTACTTGACCATCAGGTTCTAGAGGTCGGAATGATTCTTTTGCTGATTTAGAATCCCTAAAGGCCATGCCAAGAGAAGAACTCAGGAATCAACAGGGTGATTTAGACAAATAAACTCTTGCAAAGGTACATAGAAATACAGACCTTGTGTACAATATATTAAGGTAGTGCACAAATGAATCCTCTACTACTCATAAAGAGATTACAGAGAAAGTGGATATGTACTTTACCAAGATCTATACCATGAATTATCTCATCAATAGTTTCATGTTTTCAGCTGAAAATATCAGAATTCCTCCAGTAACAGAATCATTTAAGAAGAAAGAGTCTCAATTGATGGAATTTACCCCTATGCTGAATAAATTCCTGGTGAATTAGGATGATTTCGGTAAGGCCATGCAATATGGTGGTGAAATCATTAAGGATTTCATCAAGATCCTCAAGACATATCTGCATGTTCAAGATGAAGTAATTGTGGCTCCTACTACTACTTCCATTGGCACTACCTCTCGACCTCCTACTCCCATGTCTGTCTCTTAGGCGCTTTGTTAAATTCGACCAGTCATTACTGAGAATCCTCAGAGGATTTTATGGTTAGAATGACGACCTATCCTTATAGAAAATATTCCTACATGTGTTTCCTTGAATGGTGTTATCTTCAGACAACCTCTTCCCACTCCCAAACCCAAACCTTCTGATCATATTCCTTCTCATTCAGATACATTCATATCACCTCAGAAGCCAAACCCTTAGTGGTGGATTACCTGATTGGTAGGGATTCTTTTCTTTTTTTGTTGCATGTACTCTTTTTAACCATAATGGAAATCTTTTTTCTCTTCTATATGTTTCTAATTTTCTTTATGGTATTTTTTTACTCTTCTTCTTTTCTTCCTTCTCCTTATCTTGACCATTCTTTTGTTAATCTCAAAAGTGGGAGAATGTTTTAGGAAAACATTATTAATTTCTGGGGGAGTAACTGAGGAATAGGCCACATGAAATGTACTCAAAATAACATATATTTCCTTTGATACATAATATATTTATTTATTTTGATCCAATAGTTGAGGGGGAGATTTCTTTTAATCCAAAAAACAAGGGATAGTTTTATTAATATTAAAAAATAACCTTCAGTGAGGTATGTTAAGTCAGGAAATCACTATTCCTTAACATCACATGTATTCCATAATTTTTTATTATAAAATTAGGGGATATTGTTGGACCCTCTACTATATAAAGGTTTTGATAATCACAAATAATTTCAATCTACAGATTCTATTATTTTATACCTTTTAATATCTATAAGTAAATAAATTATTTCATGCTGAACAATATATTTCAAAAACTTAATAAACTATATTTAAGCTTCAATATATATACAAGTGTATATTTCCATGTATTTATGGATTTAACTTAATTTAGTAGTGTAATGTGTAAGACAAAAACATCATATGTTTCTCAGAGTCACAGGCACTGTTAGTTCAATTGACTCATTGATGGATGACACATTGATGATCGACATTGTCATGAACTAGGAAAAGTCGACCCTGAACCGATCACCTATGCCTGCCCGTGACAAGTCTCGAGAGGCATTCCCTATCCCCCTGAGATGGAGAAAATAACCAAGGGAATCAATATAGTATAGAAAGTAACTATTTAGACCAAATATGAACAATCAAAAAAATAGTAGAATGAAAATGGAAAACCCAAAAAACATTTACATAAAAATTGAACTGAACATTATTTGTATAAGAAACTGAAATTAAAACTAAACCAAAAACTCAACTGAAAAAACATGATAACCAAATAACTCCATGTGACCCCTATAGTCACTCTACTACACAACGATCACATGTCTCCCAAGGCTATTAAAATCAAGCTGAAACCTGCAGAAGGGCTAAAATAGAAGAAGAATATAGGCATGAGTATTAAAACTCAGTAGGTCCTCCTGATATTCTATTCCCAATAAAAATCCTTTCAAATAAAATAAACATCATTTTAATGTTTTATATACAAGATATAGAGGTTTTTTTCCAAATGAAGTCCCATGATATAAAGAAATTACCAGAAAAAAACCTACATGTTTTATAAACAAGAATGCTAGTGACAATTTTCAAAGAGGGGCAACAATAAAATGAAAATTGATTTCAAGAGGGATGCTTTCAAGAATTTAAAATTTTAAATAAATCACAAACACTTCTGAATTTATAAACCAATCAAAACTTATGAAGATGGTGAGTACAAAATAGCCAATGGCCACAAGTCACGGGAACACCCCAAGGCACTGGTTAGTTGTGAGCCCTAGGTATCTCGTATCTCAATGAATGTAACCATAATCAATATCTTTTCTCATGGACACAAGAAACTAGTAGGTAGAATACCTATATACTAATGGTCCCCAAATAAAATCATCATCATAGTTTAGTAAGTGTCGTCATCGTCAAACATGCTACGTGAAACTGGGGCCAAACCCCACGGGATCACTAGCATACTAGTACACGTCCACCCACCTAGATAACCAGGATTAACTTTAATGATAAATAATATTACACATATTATCAAATAAAATTTTCGAATAAAAATTTCATTACATAACCATAAAATCACAAACATCTTGTAATCTTGCTTCACATTTCTTTAACGAATCAATAAACCACTAAAAAGTATCATAAAATGATTTCACGGAGTATTACAAGGCCTTCCACATAAAATCCATTAAAAATCACTTTTAAGGCCACAAACACATAAATAATGTATCAAACCATATTTGTAAGCCCAAAAAACAAATTATATATCAATTAAAAGGACCATAAAATATCCTCAAAATATAGAACATGAAATACACATGGAAACCATTTTTTTTAAAAAATGCCTAACATTCCTTTATGACTTTATTAAAACTAACATTTGACAAATGTATGCATTTAAATATTTTAAGTAGGTGTATACACACCATTAATAGTATAAAAATACATTCATACATCCCTTAAAACACTCAGGTTACATATTCAAAATATAACCATTTTCTTAAGGATATGAAATGGGCCATTTCCCACCAACTCGGGCCAAAACTTGTTGTAAACCAAATCCCATTTGTTTGCAAAACCAAATAAAAATCAGAAATTCATATAAGGATCCAAAAATACCATTTCTCAATCTTCCAATTCACTTATTAATCTTGTCAAATAATCTTTTAAATCTCACTTAACACATAAAAGCCAATTGGGCAATTTACCGAACACATGACATTCCCTTTTAACAAAATAATTTATTTTATGCACTTGAAAAGGAATAAAACACCAATTTCATGCCATATTTTATTCAAGACACTGGAACACGTTCAAAATACCATAAATTAGGTTCCAAAACTAACAAAATTGTTGTGAAATAAAGTATAACATATAAACAAACACTTGGTGTGAAATTTAATAACAAGACAACACTACCATTTACAAAACATGGCTTAATCAACCATTTTTCACACCAAGAAAACAATAAAAAGGATGAACAAAAATAATAAACATATATATCTGGTGAGAAAAATAATAAAATGATGAATCTTAAATGATAAAGGAATGTGCAAGGGAAATCCTACCTCAAATCCTTGGCGTAATGGAAACGCCCACTCAATATCACCATTCCAGGGTTTATATAACCTAAACCTATCAAAACCATGTAACACCCCATGATTTCATAGTACATTAGTTCCTTAAAGTAATTCAATAACTTTCACTACACACAACACTGAGTTCTAGCACACCATGACTTACCAAACAAGCCGTACAAAAGCGGTTATGAATAGTATTTACTGAATTTTGAACCTTATAAAATCTTTATAATTTTAGAATCCATATTGTGAGTTTCTTAGACATAATGTATGAAAAAATTCATTTTTTCAGATAAAAGAAGTATTTTTCAAAAAATGCAATTTTTCCACCTTTTAATGGTGAATCCTTTTTAAATCAAATATTTGAAACTTTTATATATTCAATTTGACAAAATAATCATCTTCTTTAGAGTTGGGACATATGAATTTGGTTTTGATAATGTTTTGGTGTTTTTCTGATAACATTCATATTTGGGTGAATAGTGAAAAATACTATATTTTAACTGAAAACAACTTTTTAAATCAAAGTAATTTATATTGTAAAATTATACATTTTAATGTTTTGGAAGTATAAATAGATTATATTTTTACCATTTAATACAATGATGGTCATTATAAGTAATTTCACATTAAAATTGGACATAAACAAGTGTCAAACTTTTGGTAGTTATTATTTCATAAAAATACGCCATTTGGTTTTGACAGTAGAAATTAATTTTCAATTAATAAGTGCAACTTATATGTTTTTAATTTGGTAAAATAGACTTCATTATTGAATTAAGAATATCAAAATTAGCTTAGGGTGAATTTTTGGGGTTTTTCTGAAAACTTTTAATTTTTGATGAATAGTGAAAACACAAAGTTATAGTTTAAAAATAAATGTGAATTTAAATAATTATTTATTTAATTTAAATTTAATTAAGGTAAAAATAGATACATTATACCAATATAAGTTCAATTTAATTCTTGGAGTTAGTTTAGAATAATTTTAGATATATAAAAATTTTATGGAACTTTTCACCGTCTTTTACCCACCTCTTAGGAGAATTTGGAAATTCAAATAAATCTTAATTTTACCGCTTTTGTGAGTGTAATTAGGAAACTTAAAGAGACAACGTTAATATCAAGGAGTAATATTTGGTTCAATAAGATTAAAATAATTTTTGGTGAATAGTAACTTTTTAATTTTATTTACCACGGTAAACAGTAAATAGGGTAATTAAGGGTAAAAATGATATTAGTATTACTCTAACACATGTCCTAATTCTATTGGATAAGTATAATTAGACCAAAAACAAACTTAGGAATAAAATATGAACCTATTTGGTGTACTTGGATTAGATTTGGATATTTTTTATTTTTTATTTCAAAGAAGAGTTAAAAGAGTTAAAATCAATGTTTAATAACTAAAATATTTTTAATATAGGGTTATACATAAGAAAAATTCGATTAAAAATATTAATTAGAAAGATAAAAATATTTCATTTATAAAAATATTTTATTTATAATTTTTAGACATTAAATAATTTAATTTATTTATGACACAATGATGATGAAGTAATTACCTTATTAGTGAAATATTAAAATAATTGATATTATAAATACCCAAATAAATATAATTTCAGACTTTTAAAGAATTAAACGAATTTTATTGGTTAACATGACATTTTAGGATTGATTAAATGAATTTGTTTTGAATTATTAATGTTATTAAGACTTTAAAAAAATCAATTATTAAATAGTGTTAAAATTGACAAAAAATAGTTTTTTTGAAAAATATTATATTATTAATTGATATAATATTCTTAAAAATCTATGGTTAGGAAAAAAGTCTTATATGATGATATTTATGACATTAATGAACCACTAGGGGTTCTCTTGGTAGTTTTTGGTATGTTTATTAACCATATAATATAAAAATACAAAGAGACATGGTAAATGTCAAACTATTTAACTAAGAGTTAAATCTAAAAGATAAGGGTACAATAGTGACCCAAACTTGTCTAAAACCTATTTGTTGACTTGTTTCTGACCCATACCCACCATGGACTTTAAATAATCCAGTTTGGAGCCCTTATAAACCGAATATGAATTTATTATAAAATAATAATTTATGTTTTTCTTAAAGAGCCCCTCCTCCCCCTTATAAAAGGACACCACTTCTAACCAATTCCTCACACCTCTCAAGCCTTTGGCACGTCCAAACACTGCCCAATTAAGCTCCCTACATCCCTCTACTCCTCTTAGAAGCATTAAATTAGGTATAGGCACCTCAATAGTCCTTTTTGGTTCAATCCAAAGGGAGTTATCCAAATTAAAGGTAACGATTTCTCTTAGCTTCTTTTATTTAATTTTACTTCTCCAACTCCTAAACTCTTCTTATTTTTTTCTTTTGTAACAAAAAAAGTATCCTAAATATACTAGGATATTGTTATGAGAATTATTCTATCTACACTTACACACACCTCCATGTAATGGGTGAAGAACATAATGTTTCTGTGGATGGCAACCAAACGCCTCACGAAACGATGATTGTTCAATTATCTCCTACCGCCTCTCATGGTGGCCATTATGATGGCACTAAAATTAAATATGGTATTAATGATATTTATTTTATATATAAGCTTCTTTAATTCAATTTTATAGCATACCATTATTCATTTCATGTTGTGTGTATATATACAATAATTTCATTTAAGGAAGTGCGGACTACCGCCCCCTCAAAGTGATATGACTCGTTCATACCATACATGGAACGTATAAAGGATGGTGTTAATGAACTTATGTAAAATATATAAGATATTATATTTTACTGGAACAATAATAAACCTAGGTATCATTTGGATTTGATTCATTTTAAAATGAAAAATGAAATGGAAGTAGTGTTCGTGCGTATGTACAGACAACCGTCTCCACAAACGCGATGAGATTCATTCCCCATCATATCCAATCAAGAAAAATTTTAATTTCATGATTAAAAATAATTTTTAAGGACTTGATTTCATTCTGGTTATAAATAAGATACAACCTATGGATATCAACCATGACTTATGTAACAAAACATATAAAAAAAAGAAGTAAGTGAACACCCGAAATGACGATAATACTAAAATATTATTAACAAAGAAATATTAAAAGATCATATATGATATAATATTTATTTATATGATTATTGTATAATTTAATAAAAATTAATTAACTATTATATAGGAGGTTAACCTACCCTTGACCAAGTAAAAGTATAAGGTAAGCGATTTTCATCTCACTCCTAATTCCCGTGATATTCATGCCATATTGCCACTAATTACCTTTTGTGTGGTGTATGTACAGACCATAATTGAATTAATTGTGTAATACACATTAATTTATGTGTATTTACATATTCATTGTATGATACCCCTTTCATGGGGTGTACGTTTTATAAGTTACGAAATTTGTAAGTGTTAATTCCTCAATCTCATTATTATCCGAGATTGTTTATGTGTAAGTATCTACTGGGAACTTTTTATCATCCATGTTCATTTTTCATAAAAATGATTTCAAAATTAATATTTTAAGGATATTTGAAAGGTAATATTTATTCAGATCATAATTTTAAACGTTTTAAAGATTTATCTTTCTAAATCTTTTTAATTAATGTCCATTTTTTCAAAATGAATGTAAGGATTTATTTATATGGACATGATTGTTTTGAAATGATATTTCTTTCAGAAGTATCAAAGTTGTATGGGACACTTTGATTCAAAAATCTCTTTTAAATTACATCCTTTATAAATATGTTACTTTTCAATGATTAAAAAAATATTTCTCTCAAATATTTTTGATTTCATCTATGTCAACATCCTTGGATGGATTTTATGATTATTTGAATTTGATTTATTATGATACAAAACTTCCATATTGTATTGACGGTTTTGGGATATGTTTGAATATGGATGTGTTATTTTTATACCATTCATGGTTGATGGAGAAAGTATTGAAATTTCATATGCTATCTTTAATACGATTGTTTATGTTATGTTTAAACCTATTCATATTTGTAATGCATTGGAATTAATAAGTGACGGGTGGAACCCGCTATAGCTCCTCGATGCATCGGTAGGTCTCATGAGACAAACTAGTGTCTTGGCACAAGGCCTTGACAAAATCATATTTTTTGTCTTGGAATGTGGCCTTGACTAAGTTGTAATGATAGTCTGGCATTATGCATTCCGTCATTATGAAAGTGGTTATTGATATTGCATGTATTTATTTGACTAGTAGAATATCCATGTGAATAAGTAAATGGCATTATTTCATTTTATTTTTTCTATATTATGCATAAGTCCAAGTTTAAAATGATTTTGTTTTAATTATACATTGCCTTAAATGTTTATGCATATTTATGAAAGTTTCCGCTATATTGTTATCCTTACTGAGCATCTGAGATCACCCCTTTCTATGGTTTATTTTTCTCTGGATTCCATGATGTGTATTGTGAATGATATTCTGGGTTAAGCCAAGAGAATAATGGAATTCATAAAGGATTATTTATGGTTTTTTGAATGTGATAAAGTGTAATGTATCATTCATGTATGTAATCTATTATCAAAGACTGCTAAACTGATCGGTCCTTGGGGACTTGATTCCTTCTAATCAGGCCAATGTATTAAAATAATGCACTGACTCTAGGTAATTAGGGTTGGGGTGTTACAGTTGGTATCAGAGGAAGTTAAGCAATAACCTTGGAAGCTATATTTAGATAAACTCTGATTAGATCACATAGACATAATATATACCTTGATGATTAGTATATAAGAACATCCTAGAATTTTGGTAATGTAGAGATTTTGTGAGTTTTCCTAGAAAATACATTCCTATCTGGATACGACCAAGTACATGCGGCTCTGAAATAGATGTACCTAGGGGTAAAACCCGAAAACACCTTTTTGAGATAGACTTGAATGGGAACTGGTGCACAACAATGGGCCTTGTTGTACTCTTGGTTATGACACTCCTGGGGGATATGCTTAGGATGATTCTCGTTTTCTTTAGAAACCAATATGAAGTGTTTATGAGTATATACCTCCTCAAAGTAATAATTTTTGAGATTACGGATTATATCCATAAACTGTTCAATTTATGTTATGTATTTTACATGTTTGGAATTATGAATTGTGATTCATAAACTGACCTAGTGTATTCCATTGTTTAGAAATGGAACCTAGTAGAAGGAATGAGAACTCCAACAATACATATGATCCAAAGAGTAAGAAGGGTCATATATTTCATGGTAATAAGTCAAAATTTAGAAGGGAAATAGTCTCCCATGCAATCTCAACATATGAAGAAATAATATCTTATATTAATAAGATAAGTAAATAATTATCTAAATCCTATAACTTTGAAGAGAATCAAGAGAAGAAAATGATGGAAGAGAGAAAGATGGATAAAGGGAATATGGAAAAGAAAAATTTTCCCATACGTGATAACTGTGGGAAGGAACACCCTAGAACTTGCCTGAAGATATTTGGTGGTTGTTATAAGTGTGGAGAAAAAAGACACCAAGTACGTGACTATAAGGGTAAGAAAAAAGGTTTAAAATGTACAATTCTTCATCTGCAATAAGTTGGGACACTGGGTGAACCAATGTCCAAATCATTAGAGTATACCCCGAAGGATGCTATTGGATAATAATCATGTTATGATACTACCAAAGATAAAGAGGAATGATTATAGTTCTTATGTTGTTATTAAAGAATTATTTCATTTGAGTGTTGTATCAACGATTTACTGGTTATAATAATTATCGAGTATATGAGGATTGTACTACAAAACTATTTTATTAAGGACATGAGATTGTGTGGAACCACGAAAAGTGACTCAATAGCAGGTTAAAGTTTTGGAAAATATATGTTTGAGAGAAAGATAAACCATAATATGGTTCTTATAACGAGGTAGTGATTTTGGAATAATATATGATTGATTTGGATAAATTATATTGGATATTCTTGACTATCATAAAAGTGATTAATGATATTCCATCATTGTTTGAGTGTAAAACATTTTTGGATAGAAGGAGTATATGATGTATTCTATAAGGAATAATGGATCATGAATGTAATCAATATGGTTTTATGGTAATTCAGGATGTTGCAATGTTTTAAAAGAATACATGATGATGGTGTTCACATGTTATTACACACCAAAATGGATCATCATTGTGTTTAACTTCATTATAAATTTTTTGACAGTGAGTTTGGACAGAAGTATTTTGGATAATTCTAGTTTGAGATAATTTTTGGATTGCCATAAAAGGACAACCCGGAGGTCGGGGAACAACCTGTCATGTCCGGTAAGGCGGCGAGACTTGAACCCGCAACTGAAGGGCGAATAGGGTGTATAACCTACCACTAGACCACGTGATGTCATGGATTGATGAATATATTCTTTTTAAACAATATTCTGGTAGATTAATTATAAAATCATTTTTTTTGAAACCCTATACGAATAGGATAAATAGAATATTATTTTTATGTTCTATTATCTTTTAGAGTGAATGATGAGTTTGTGGTAGAAATTAGTTAAAGGATGGGACTCTACTTGTCAAGTATATATTTTTACTCTTCTCTTATTCTATGAAGAAATTAATTCTTATACATTAGTGAAGGGATCTTAAAACAAAAAATGTTTTATCCTGATACCATATGTTTTGTTGAACAGATGGTATTTTAAATCATCATATATTGATGAATTTAAGGCCCTCAATTTTACACTTTTTCATGATTGATGACCTCAATCACTACCTATAAATATTTACGTTTTCCCTCAAATTATATATCTCTAATTTCCACCAATGTTCTCCAAATTGTGATCATAATTTTGTGGTGACCCTTCCATTTTCCTTTTCCTCTTATTAAGACTAAATTTTATTAACCTAATTCCCAATGTGGGTTTTTCCAAAGGTATTTTCTATTTTCAACCTTTTATTTTGGATTTTTTTTTCAAATTATGAGGAAGCAATTTATTGAAGGAGGGAATAATATAACACCCCAAGATTTCATAGTACGTTATTTCTTCCAAGTAATTCAACAAATTGCACCACACGCATCACCGAGTTCTAGCGCACCATGACTTACCAAACAAGCAGTTCAAAAGCTTTTATGAATAGTATTAACTTATTTTTGATATTTATAAAATACTTATTTTTTAAGAATCCATATTATGAGTTTCATAGACATAATTTAAGAAAAAATACATTTTTTCAGATAAAAGAAGTATATTTCAAAGAATGCAATTTTACTGCCTTTTAATGGAGAATCCTTTTTAAATCCAATATTTTAAACGTTTATATATTAAATATGACAAAATAAACTTCTTATTTAGAATCAAGTCATAATAATTTAATTTCGATAACGTTTTGGTGTTTTTCTGATAACTTTCATATTTGGGTGAATAGTGAAAAATACTATATTTTAACAGAAAAAAACATTTTAAATAAAAATAATTTATATTGTTAAATTATATATTTTAATGGTTTAGAAGTATAAATAGATTATATTTTTACCATTTAATCCAATTATGGTCATTGTAAGTAATTTCAAATTGAAATTGGACATAAACAAGTGTCTAACTTTTGATAGTTATTATTTCTTAAAAATATGCCTTTTATTTTTGACAGTGAGAATTAATTTTAAATTACTAAGTGAAACATATATGATTTGAATTTGGTAAAATGGACTTAATTTTTTAATTCTTAATATCAAAATTACATTTGGGTGAATTTTTGGTATTTTTCTGAAAACATTTATTTTTTGATGAATTGTGAAAAACACTGAGTTATAGTTTAAAACTAAATTTTTATTTAAATAATTATGTATTTTATTTAAAATTAATTATGGTAAAAATAGATACATAATACCTATATATATTCAATTTAATTCATTGGAGTTAGTTTAGAATAATTTTAGATATATAAAAATTTTATTGAACTTTTCACTCTCTTTTACCCACCTCCTAGGAGAATTTTGAATTTCACATAAAACTTATTTTTACTTATTCTGTGAGTGGAATATCGAAAATACGAGAGACACTGTTAATATCAAGAATTAAAATGTGGTTCTATGAGATGAAAATAGTTTTTGTCAAATAGTAACTTTTTACTTTTATTTACCACGGTAAAAAGTAAATAGGGCAATTAAGGGTAAAAATGATATTATTATTACCCTAAAACATGTCCTAATTCTATTGGCTAAATAAAATTTGACCAAAAAAAACCGTAGGAATAAAATATAAACCTTTTTGGTTCACTAGGATTAGATTGGGTCATTTATTATTACTTAAAATCAAAGAAGAGTTAAAAGAGTTAAAATCAGTGTTTAATAAATAAAACATTTTTAATATGGGGTTATACAGAAGATAAATTAGATTATAAATATATATTATAAAGATAAAAATATTTCCTATATTATGGTATTTTATTTATAATTTTTATACATTAAATAATTTAATTTATTTATGACACAATGATGATGCAGTAATTACCATATTAGTGAAATCTAAAAATAAATGATATTATAAATAACCAATTAAATATAATTTGAAACATTTAATGAATTCCACGAATTTTATTGGTTAATATGACATGTTAGGATGTATTAAATTAATTTTTTTCGAATAAATAAGTTATTAAGACTTACAAAAGTCAATTATTAAATAGTGTCAAAATTGACATAAAGGAGTTTTTAAAACAAATATTATATTATTAATTGATATAATATTCCTAAAAATATAAGGATCTGCCAAAGGACTTATATTATGATATTTATTTCATTAATTAACCACTTGGGGTATCTTGGAAGTTTATAGTATGTTTATTAACAATATAATAAAAAAATACAAAGAGACATGGTAAATGTCAAACTATTTAACTAAGAGTTAAATATAAAAGATATGGGTAAAATAGTGACGCAAACTTGTCTAAAAACTATTTTTTGAGTGGATTTAGACCCATACCAACCTTATACTTTAAATAATCTAGTTTTTAACCATTATAAACAGAATATAAATTTATTATAAAATAATACTTTATGTTTTTTCTAAAGAGCCCCTACTCCCCCTTATAAAAGGACACAACTTCTATCCAATTCCTGACACCTCTCAAGCCTTTTGGATTGTCCAAACTCTGCCCAATTAATCTCCATACATCCCTCTCCTCCTTATAGAATCATTAAATTAGGCATAAGGCACTTCAAGAGTACTTTTTGGATCAAACCAAATGGAGTTACCCAAATTAAAGGTAACAATTTCTCGAAGATTCTTTTCTTTTATTATACTTCTCCAACCCCTAAACTCTTCTTATTATTTTATTTTGTAACAAAAACAGTATCACAAATATACTAAGATATTTTTATGAGAATTATTATAACTACACATAGACACACCTCCATTTAATGGGTGAAGAACATAATGATTCTGTGGATGGCAACCAAACGCCCCACGAAACGATGATTGTTCAATTATATCCTACCACCTCTGATGGTGGCCCTTATGATGAAACTATAATTAAATATGATATTAATGATATTGATTTTATATATAAGCTTAATTAATTCAATTTTATAGCATACCATTATTCGTTTCATGTTGTGTATATATATACGATAATTTCATTTGAGGAAGTGCGGACTACCACCCCCTCAAAGTCATATGACTCGTTCATACCATACATGGATCGTATAAAAGATGGTGTTACTGAACATATGTAACATATATATGTTATTGTCACGACCCGTCCTCGGGGCCCGTGCCGTGACTACCCCAAGCCCGCCTTCCATAGGCCAGGGGCTGGCGACTAGCACCAAAGGCGTAAAAACCCGATAACTGGGAAGGCATTGCCTTTATAAAAGAAAACAAGCACCACAGAGTACAAGCGGAAGTAAAAAACACTAAGTACAAAAGAAGAGCTGAAAGTAAAAAGGGGCCGGAAATACAAGCCCAACTGTAAAGTACAACTCGAAAGGGAAAACAGCGACTGAAAAGTAAATCTGCTACGCTGAGATGTCCACTGGAAATCCCACCTGAAGGGTGGGTACAGATAGCTCCTCTGCTCCTCGGGTCCCGCCGTCTGCTCCGAGTATGTCCTGTCCAGTGGTCTGCCTCCGGGTACCGCCTCGTCGTGTAGTCCACCTCCAGGTACTGTCTAGTCCTCGAACATTCGGCTTCTGTCAGCACTGTCCGTCGTCTGCAACCAACACAACGAGGTGCGGGCATAGCCCGTGCAGGGGTGAGTATAACGATACTCAGTAAGGACCCCGAGACCCTCAAGGTCTCACTAAACCAACAAGGATAACCACAAAGAAGATCTCAACAGATAACTTCTACTTAGGTATATGCCCATACATATACCTAAGTTATCGAGTAACCCATCTCAATCATGAGGAACACAAGAATTGTGAAATCAACGGATAACCACTACCCGGGTATATGCCCATACATATACCAAAGTTAGCAAGTGACCCATCTCAATCATGAGGTAAACATAAGGTCAAAAGTCTCAGCTCAAACCAGGATTTTTATTATCGAAACCGTAACTGCTGAAGAGCTCCGTCTCTAGAGTGTACAGTGGTCCTGTCACGACTCCGAGGCTGCCGCTCACTAACCTAGGACTGCTGAGGTACTCCTCCTGTCGAGTACTGCGGGTTTGCGGCCAACTACCGGGCGCTCCGTCCGCTGAGGGTCTGTCGCCAAATACCGGGCGCTACCCAGATAGCCTGCTGAGGTACTCCTCCTGTCGAGTACCGCGGGTCTGCTGCCATCTACCTGGCGCTCCGTCCGCCGTGGGTCTGCAGCCAAATACCGGCGCTCCGTCCACTGGGCTAGTCGACTCACTCCAAGTCGAGTCGGTCAAGCAGTCGTCAGGTCTCAGCCGGCTACACGGTCTCCGTACTCCGCACGCACGTCTCCACCGTCGCGGGTCTGTCGCTACAACCAAGCGCACACACTCCGTAGAGTATCGCGGGTCCGCCGCTACAACCAAGCGCTCAACCGCCAAGGGTCTGCTGCTGCATCCAAGCGCACCACCACTGTCAAGTACCACGGGTCCGCTCCACGAACTACTGGTCGATACTCCAAGTATCACAAGGTTCCGCGAAGAAGTGCCTCAAAGAACCGTCTCGTCACAGGGGTCTCAACGCAACAGACGGCGCGTCGATCGGACGCCCGGTCTGTGAGTTATTAGCCTTTTCGTCCCAGGGGCCCGGTTGGTTTCGTGAGCGAAACCAATCCCGGCCGTATCTCAACTGTACCCCGAACTCCCATAGGGTATACTCAAAGGGACCGTTACTCAACGTAACCACCAACGCCGCTGACGGCTCGTCAAGCGGTCGTCCAGTCTGAAAGATATCAGCTTTCCCGTTCCAGGGGCCCGGTTGGATTTCGGGTACAATCCAACCCGGCCATACTCCGACTGTATCCAAAACTCGGGCGGAGTATGCCAAAAGATCCGATTCACTAAGAGGAACACAACGCGACTGACGGCGCGTCAATCGGACGTTCGTGGCTCAAGATATGAGCGTTTCCGCTCCGAAGGCCCGGTTGGTCTCGTGAACGAACCAACCCGGCCGAACTCAAAGTAATCCGAAACCTTGAGTGCGATATACCGAAACGACCGTCTCGATCCAAGGATCACGTTGCCGCAGACGGTTCGTCATTCGGAGGTCCGAGGCTCAAGTTATGAGCGAAAAACCGAATCTGGTCCGAAACGGGGGGGTCCGGGTCCGGAACGACCCGGCCCGACCCCCCCCCCTTGGGTGGCGCGGCGGCCGGCGGCGGCGGCCGGCGGCGGCGGACGGCGGCGGCGGGCCACGTGGCGGCGGCGGGCCGCGTGGCGGCGGCGGCCGCGTGGCGCGGCGGCGGCGGGCCACGTGGCGGCGGCGGCTGGCGGACCGCGTGGCGGCGGCGGCTGGCGGACCGCGTGGCGGCGGCGGCTGGCGGACCGCGTGGCGGCGGCGGCTGGCGGACCGCGTGGCGGCGGCGGCTGGCGGACCGCGCTGGCGGCGGGGTGCCGCGGCGCAGCGGGCCGCGTGGCGGCGGCGGCTGCCGCACGGGATTTTCACGCGGGGCATAGCCCCGCGTTTTTCCTTCAAGCGGCACGGCTCAAGCCGTGCCTTTGACAAAAACGGCCCCCGCAAATGGGGGCCGGCTTGACAAAACCGGGGGGCTGTTGCCCCCCCCTCTTTAAGTGAACCGCCCCCCTCATTAAGAGGGGGGTCTTGAAGGTCCGGCCGGGGGTTTAATCCCCCGGTTTTTTATGACGTCCGGCCGGCCCGCTGGCCGGCCGGTTTTTACCAACGGGACCGGAAATTTCCGGTCCCGCCCTTGACTTCCGACGCCGGCGGCCCGGCCGCCGGTCTTTCCTTCCGCCGCGGCCCGGAACCGGCCGCGGTCTCCTCGTCTCACCGCGGCCCGGAACCGGCCGCAGTGTTCGTCGTCCGGCGCGGTGCGACGGCACCGCGCCCCTTTCGCCGTGCCAAGAATCCTCCCAACGCGGCGTGTCGGCGTCGCGGTCTTGAAGTCTCACCTCGGCGAAGCGCGACGGTGTTGCGGAAAACATAAGCATGTTCATCCGCGTGGTGCGACGGCACCACGCCTCTTGCTTCCACCCGCATGAATCAACATGAACGAAGGAGGGGGTTTCGGCCGTGTTCGTGCGGTCCGACTCCCCTCGCGTTAACAAATAACATAACTAAAAAGTCTCACGTTTAGTCATGCTAAAATCCACGATTCAGGAATGGAATAAAATAATTAATAAAAACATCCCCTACCTCGGGTTTGAGATTCAAAGAAATCCTCTACGTTCCGCGGAAGACGGCGTCGCGGAATTCAGGCGTCGCGGTCGTCGTTCGTCAAATCCGTTGACGAAGATTTACGTCCGATGCGACACGTTGTTGGCGGATCTTCGTTTGCCGACGAAGAAGGTCCGAAGAGGAAGCAGAGGTCCGAAGATACTAGGTCTCTGAGTCGATGATCCTTGACGAAGTGTTGTCGTTCTTCGTTGAGGATGAAGACGTTCCTCGCCGGAGAAGATGAAGACGTTCTCCGTTCTTCGTCAGAGCTTGAAGATGAGAAAGCTCTCCAAAGACAAACAAAGAACCCTAAATAAAATAAGACTACCTCTTATTTTATTAACACAACACAAAAGAATTTTCAAAGTCTTGAAATTCAAAAAGACATAACTCCCATAATTAAATAAGAGTTACTTAGGCCAATTTAATTAGGGGTTAAGAACGTTGAGAGAAATTTGAAAGATAGGGGTTCGTGTGGGCCCCACCACACTTAATCCTCCCAAGGGAGGTTAAGTGGGTGTGGGTCCCACTTCCAACCCCCTTGGGTAGGTTTTTAATAAGTTAAAAATAAAATTTGTTTAACACAATTTTATTTAACTTAACTGAAAAACCCCAAAACGGAACTTTCAACCCGCAACAAACGCAACTCCCGGAAAGGTCTCTTTAAGCGAATATCGGCGCTGCGAGTTCATCGGTGCCCTCGGATTTCAATTCCGAGCACCGGATCAAAAGTTAGGAATTCCCGCTCGTTCGTTCACTGAACGTACCCGAGCCAAACTTCGGAAATTAATTCCGGGCACTCCGGGCCTCAGAATCAGGTGCCGTCTGAAACCGCATTCTTGTAAAATTCTAAAGAAAATTAAGAAAAAATTTCCCTTGAATTTTACGGGTCTTTACATTACTCCCACCTCAGGGCTTTACGTCCCCGTAAAGCTACATCAAAAACTAGGGAAGCAAAAAAAAAAGGATACTGAGCACGCATCTGAGCCTCCCGCTCCCATGTGCTCCCCTGGAGATTCCCGTGCCGCCATCTGTTGCGCACAAGAGGAATCGATCGTCCATGTAGGACCCGCTCCTGGATGACATGGACCTCTTTTGACGTGGCCCTGACCATCTCTGGTCCCACAAGAGCTGCAAGATTTCTCCTTTGCCGAAAAGAGAAACCTGGTCTCATCCCCTGGATGAACCACATTCTTTGCCTAAAACAGTCAATCCTAACATGGATGATACTAATCCATACCAAGGATTGACGTCGTAAGGCCTCGACGCTACTACTAAGAGATCCAACCGTTACTCTCGCCTCCAAGGGTTGAGTCACACTGTCGGCATCAGTGTGTGGTAACTGGTCTCCTCCAGTAGATGTCTCACAAGTGAGGGTCAAGTCAACAGTCAACTGGAACCTCTTAGTAACATCACAAAAGAGGACAGGAATGAAAACATCTCAAAGGATGCGTCTTTTATTATTGCAGCTCATAATACAAGACGCTACACAAAAGCAACAAAGAACCAGAAGTACTAAGGACGTATCCACTAGTTCTGCTCCTGTCCATCGGCTCCCAGAGCTCCATGATCGAAGGCCTCGGCTGCCTGAAGCTGAGCTCTCCCCTACGGTCGGGGTGGTCCTCCTGGTGGTGGTGGAAGAGCCTCCAAGCGTCGCCCACCACCAGCTGCTCGTCCAGCTCCTCTGCCTCGTCCGCCTCCTCCCTGCGGACCGCCACGGTCGAACCTCTGCCTCTGCCTGGGAGGTTCTTCACTTAACTGCTGATCATCAGCATGGCGGGTCGGACAGTCACGAGCCATGTGACCAATCCCGCCACAGGAGTAACACTGCCCACTCTCGGCACGCCTGGCTCTGACTCCACCCCGGCTTCCCCGTACAACTGAGCCTGAGTCGTGCAGTCGGCCACCGGTAGGTCTGTTCTGCCTGGAACCCTGAGTCATCTGTCGGCTACCTGCTGCAGATGACTCTGCCACGTGCCGCCCTGCGGTGAGTTGCTGTGCTGGTGTAGTCTCTGCAAGGAAACTCTCGATCAGAAGTGCCCGCTCCAGTACTCCTGTCTGAGTCGGTATGCTGAGGGAGATCAGCGATGCCCTGATCTCGTGTCTCAAACCCTGCTCGAAGGTCCGGGCCCGGAAGAATGGGTCCCGTACCATGTCGGTCGAGTAGCGCGAGAGATCGGTGAACCTCGCCGCGTACTGAGCGACCGTCATGCTGCCCTGCCGCAGCTGTAGAAGCTCCTGGATGCGCACCGCTCGAAGGGTGGCCGGGACGAACTCAGAGCGGAAGAGGCTCTCGAAGTCCGTCCAGAGTAGAGATGCCTCATCGTGCACCTGGAGCATCAGGCTCCACCATCGTCCTGCTGCTGCGTGTAGTAGGCTCGCAGCGAGGATCACCATGAGGTCTGCTGGTGTCCTCACTAGCCTAAACACTCGAACTACTGCCTCCAGCCAGTCCTCTGCTGCCTGCGGATCCGTCTCCCCGCGAAACCTGGGCGGTCGCTGGCGCTGAAACTCATGCAGTGCGCTGAGGCGACGTGCATCGTCAGCGGCTGCTGCTGGAAGCATCGGGGGCTCGGCGGGTAAAGCTACCGCCGGTGCCACTACTGGGAAAGGGCCCTGCACCGAGGCCTCGTCGCTCGGTGGGCTGTCGTCTCGCTCAACTCTCGGAACCCTAGCTGGCTGTCGTCGCGGGGCCATCCTGAAAGAAACAACGTAACACGATCAAACGATTATACCCGGTGAGCTGACCTGGTTTGAGCTGTTTTAAGGGGGGAAACCTTTGAAAACACACACGCAATCAGTGTTTTCGCGCACAAAGTCGGAAATCAGTTGTCAGGGTCCTGGTGTATGGATACGTCGGCCGCCCGCACCAACACTGGACTCCCTGAACTGAAAACCACACTCGGTACCCTTAACACTATTGCTTCACATAGAAAGAAAAGACGATCAGAGTCTGCGGTAGAACCGACCGCCTCTGATACCAATTTGTCACGACCCGTCCTCGGGGCCCGTGCCGTGACTACCCCAAGCCCGCCTTCCATAGGCCAGGGGCTGGCGACTAGCACCAAAGGCGTAAAAACCCGATAACTGGGAAGGCATTGCCTTTATAAAAGAAAACAAGCACCACAGAGTACAAGCGGAAGTAAAAAACACTAAGTACAAAAGAAGAGCTGAAAGTAAAAAGGGGCCGGAAATACAAGCCCAACTGTAAAGTACAACTCGAAAGGGAAAACAGCGACTGAAAAGTAAATCTGCTACGCTGAGATGTCCACTGGAAATCCCACCTGAAGGGTGGGTACAGATAGCTCCTCTGCTCCTCGGGTCCCGCCGTCTGCTCCGAGTATGTCCTGTCCAGTGGTCTGCCTCCGGGTACCGCCTCGTCGTGTAGTCCACCTCCAGGTACTGTCTAGTCCTCGAACATTCGGCTTCTGTCAGCACTGTCCGTCGTCTGCAACCAACACAACGAGGTGCGGGCATAGCCCGTGCAGGGGTGAGTATAACGATACTCAGTAAGGACCCCGAGACCCTCAAGGTCTCACTAAACCAACAAGGATAACCACAAAGAAGATCTCAACAGATAACTTCTACTTAGGTATATGCCCATACATATACCTAAGTTATCGAGTAACCCATCTCAATCATGAGGAACACAAGAATTGTGAAATCAACGGATAACCACTACCCGGGTATATGCCCATACATATACCAAAGTTAGCAAGTGACCCATCTCAATCATGAGGTAAACATAAGGTCAAAAGTCTCAGCTCAAACCAGGATTTTTATTATCGAAACCGTAACTGCTGAAGAGCTCCGTCTCTAGAGTGTACAGTGGTCCTGTCACGACTCCGAGGCTGCCGCTCACTAACCTAGGACTGCTGAGGTACTCCTCCTGTCGAGTACTGCGGGTTTGCGGCCAACTACCGGGCGCTCCGTCCGCTGAGGGTCTGTCGCCAAATACCGGGCGCTACCCAGATAGCCTGCTGAGGTACTCCTCCTGTCGAGTACCGCGGGTCTGCTGCCATCTACCTGGCGCTCCGTCCGCCGTGGGTCTGCAGCCAAATACCGGCGCTCCGTCCACTGGGCTAGTCGACTCACTCCAAGTCGAGTCGGTCAAGCAGTCGTCAGGTCTCAGCCGGCTACACGGTCTCCGTACTCCGCACGCACGTCTCCACCGTCGCGGGTCTGTCGCTACAACCAAGCGCACACACTCCGTAGAGTATCGCGGGTCCGCCGCTACAACCAAGCGCTCAACCGCCAAGGGTCTGCTGCTGCATCCAAGCGCACCACCACTGTCAAGTACCACGGGTCCGCTCCACGAACTACTGGTCGATACTCCAAGTATCACAAGGTTCCGCGAAGAAGTGCCTCAAAGAACCGTCTCGTCACAGGGGTCTCAACGCAACAGACGGCGCGTCGATCGGACGCCCGGTCTGTGAGTTATTAGCCTTTTCGTCCCAGGGGCCCGGTTGGTTTCGTGAGCGAAACCAATCCCGGCCGTATCTCAACTGTACCCCGAACTCCCATAGGGTATACTCAAAGGGACCGTTACTCAACGTAACCACCAACGCCGCTGACGGCTCGTCAAGCGGTCGTCCAGTCTGAAAGATATCAGCTTTCCCGTTCCAGGGGCCCGGTTGGATTTCGGGTACAATCCAACCCGGCCATACTCCGACTGTATCCAAAACTCGGGCGGAGTATGCCAAAAGATCCGATTCACTAAGAGGAACACAACGCGACTGACGGCGCGTCAATCGGACGTTCGTGGCTCAAGATATGAGCGTTTCCGCTCCGAAGGCCCGGTTGGTCTCGTGAACGAACCAACCCGGCCGAACTCAAAGTAATCCGAAACCTTGAGTGCGATATACCGAAACGACCGTCTCGATCCAAGGATCACGTTGCCGCAGACGGTTCGTCATTCGGAGGTCCGAGGCTCAAGTTATGAGCGAAAAACCGAATCTGGTCCGAAACGGGGGGGTCCGGGTCCGGAACGACCCGGCCCGACCCCCCCCCTTGGGTGGCGCGGCGGCCGGCGGCGGCGGCCGGCGGCGGCGGACGGCGGCGGCGGGCCACGTGGCGGCGGCGGGCCGCGTGGCGGCGGCGGCCGCGTGGCGCGGCGGCGGCGGGCCACGTGGCGGCGGCGGCTGGCGGACCGCGTGGCGGCGGCGGCTGGCGGACCGCGTGGCGGCGGCGGCTGGCGGACCGCGTGGCGGCGGCGGCTGGCGGACCGCGTGGCGGCGGCGGCTGGCGGACCGCGCTGGCGGCGGGGTGCCGCGGCGCAGCGGGCCGCGTGGCGGCGGCGGCTGCCGCACGGGATTTTCACGCGGGGCATAGCCCCGCGTTTTTCCTTCAAGCGGCACGGCTCAAGCCGTGCCTTTGACAAAAACGGCCCCCGCAAATGGGGGCCGGCTTGACAAAACCGGGGGGCTGTTGCCCCCCCCTCTTTAAGTGAACCGCCCCCCTCATTAAGAGGGGGGTCTTGAAGGTCCGGCCGGGGGTTTAATCCCCCGGTTTTTTATGACGTCCGGCCGGCCCGCTGGCCGGCCGGTTTTTACCAACGGGACCGGAAATTTCCGGTCCCGCCCTTGACTTCCGACGCCGGCGGCCCGGCCGCCGGTCTTTCCTTCCGCCGCGGCCCGGAACCGGCCGCGGTCTCCTCGTCTCACCGCGGCCCGGAACCGGCCGCAGTGTTCGTCGTCCGGCGCGGTGCGACGGCACCGCGCCCCTTTCGCCGTGCCAAGAATCCTCCCAACGCGGCGTGTCGGCGTCGCGGTCTTGAAGTCTCACCTCGGCGAAGCGCGACGGTGTTGCGGAAAACATAAGCATGTTCATCCGCGTGGTGCGACGGCACCACGCCTCTTGCTTCCACCCGCATGAATCAACATGAACGAAGGAGGGGGTTTCGGCCGTGTTCGTGCGGTCCGACTCCCCTCGCGTTAACAAATAACATAACTAAAAAGTCTCACGTTTAGTCATGCTAAAATCCACGATTCAGGAATGGAATAAAATAATTAATAAAAACATCCCCTACCTCGGGTTTGAGATTCAAAGAAATCCTCTACGTTCCGCGGAAGACGGCGTCGCGGAATTCAGGCGTCGCGGTCGTCGTTCGTCAAATCCGTTGACGAAGATTTACGTCCGATGCGACACGTTGTTGGCGGATCTTCGTTTGCCGACGAAGAAGGTCCGAAGAGGAAGCAGAGGTCCGAAGATACTAGGTCTCTGAGTCGATGATCCTTGACGAAGTGTTGTCGTTCTTCGTTGAGGATGAAGACGTTCCTCGCCGGAGAAGATGAAGACGTTCTCCGTTCTTCGTCAGAGCTTGAAGATGAGAAAGCTCTCCAAAGACAAACAAAGAACCCTAAATAAAATAAGACTACCTCTTATTTTATTAACACAACACAAAAGAATTTTCAAAGTCTTGAAATTCAAAAAGACATAACTCCCATAATTAAATAAGAGTTACTTAGGCCAATTTAATTAGGGGTTAAGAACGTTGAGAGAAATTTGAAAGATAGGGGTTCGTGTGGGCCCCACCACACTTAATCCTCCCAAGGGAGGTTAAGTGGGTGTGGGTCCCACTTCCAACCCCCTTGGGTAGGTTTTTAATAAGTTAAAAATAAAATTTGTTTAACACAATTTTATTTAACTTAACTGAAAAACCCCAAAACGGAACTTTCAACCCGCAACAAACGCAACTCCCGGAAAGGTCTCTTTAAGCGAATATCGGCGCTGCGAGTTCATCGGTGCCCTCGGATTTCAATTCCGAGCACCGGATCAAAAGTTAGGAATTCCCGCTCGTTCGTTCACTGAACGTACCCGAGCCAAACTTCGGAAATTAATTCCGGGCACTCCGGGCCTCAGAATCAGGTGCCGTCTGAAACCGCATTCTTGTAAAATTCTAAAGAAAATTAAGAAAAAATTTCCCTTGAATTTTACGGGTCTTTACAGTTATTATATTTTACTGGAAAAATAATATACATATGTATCATTGGGTTTTGATTCCTTTTAAAATGAAAAATGAAATGGAAGTAGCCTTCGTGCGTACGTACAGACTACCATCTCCACGAATGCGATGAGATTCATTCCCCATCGTATCCAATCAAGACTAATTTTCATTTGATGATTAAAAATAATTTTCAAGGACTTTATATCATTCTGGTTATAAATAAGATAAAACCTATGGATAAAAACCACGACTTATGTAACAAAACATATAAAAAAACGAGTAAGTGAACACTCGAAATGACGATAATACTAAAACATTATTAACAAAGAAATATTAAAAGATCTTATATGATATCATATTTATGTATTTTTTTATAATTTAATAATATCTATTTAACTATTATATAGGAGGTTAACCTACCCTCAACCAAGAAAAAGTACAAGGAAAATGGTTTTCATCTTACTCCTTATTCCCGTGAGATTCATTCCATATTACCACTAATTATCTTCTGTGTGGTGTATGTACTGCCCATAATTATATTCATTATGTAATACACTTTTATTTATGTGTATTTACATATTCATTTTATGATACTCCTTTCATGGGGTGTACATTTCATAAGTTACCAAATTGGTAAGGGTTAATTCCTCAATCTCATTATTATCTGAGATTGTTTATGTGTAAGTATCTACTGGGAAATTTTTATCATCCATGTCCATTTTTCATAAAAATGATTTCAAAATTAATATTTTAATGATATTTTAAAGGTAATATTTATTCAGATCAGAATTTTAAATTTTTTAAAGATTTCTCTTTCTAAATCTTTTTAATTAATGTCCATGTTTTCAAAATGATTTTAAGGATTTATTTATATGGACATGAATGTTTTGAAATGATATTTCTTTTCAAAAGTTTCAAAGTTGTATGGGACACTTTGATTCAAAAATCTCTTTTAAATTAAATCATTATAAATATGTTACTTTTGAATGATTAAAAAAGATATTTCTCTCCAATAATTTTGATTTAATCTATGTTAACATCCTTTGATGGATTTTATGCATATTTGAATTTGATTTTTTATGATACAAAACTTCCATATTGTATTGAAGGTTTTGTGATATGTTTGACTATGGATGTGTTATTTTTATACCATTCATGGTTTACAGAGAAATTATTGAAATTTCATATGCTATCTTTAATACGAATGATTAAGTTATTTTTAAACCTATTCATATGAGGAATGCATTGGAATAAATAAGTGGCGGGTGGAGCCCGCTATAGCTGCTCGATGCATCGGTAGTTCTCATGAGACAAGCTAGTGTCTTGGCACAAGGCCTTGACAAAATATTATTTTCTGTCTTGGAATGAGGCCTTGACTATGTTGTTGTGATAGTCTGGCATTATGCATTCCATCATTATGAAAGTTGTTATTGATATTGCATGTATTTATTAGACTAGTAGAATATCCATGTGAATAAGTAAATGGAATTATTTCATTTTATTTTTTCCAAATTATGTTGAAGTTCAAGTTTAAATGTATTTTTTTAGTTAAAAATTTCCTTAAATGTTTATGCTTATTTATGAAAGTTTCCGCTATATGTTTATCCTTACTGACCATCTGAGCTCACCCCTTTCTTTGTTTTATTTTTCCGATGATTCCAAGAAGTGTATTGTGATTTATATGCAGGGTTAATCCATGGGAATAATGTCATTAATAAAGGATTATTTATGTTGTTTTGTATATTATAAAATGTAATGTATCATTCATGTATGTAAAGTATTTTCCAAGACTGCTAAACTGATTGGTCATTCGGGACCTGATTCCTTGTAATCATGCCAGTTTATTAAAATAATGCACTAACTCTGGGTAACTAGGGTTGGGGCGTTACAAACCATCCCCAAACTAACAAAACCCCCATAAAAAATCATGTGATAATATAACCCTAGGTATATCATGATGTGATGAGAATATAAACCCACGAAATAATGAATGGGGGAAGAAGAGGGAGGAGAAAAGAGAAGGAATTTCACCGTGGAAACAAAAAAAACATTTTTCCATCCCTTATATCTGCACCCATTGATGAAATGGAATGACTTGAATCTATTTGGAGAGTCTCATAAGGTCTGGACTAACCAGTTGAGGAACATTTGTCTCCAGAAGATAAATAATTGAATGATTTATGATTAATACAAAATACCTTTGGAAAATATGGACGATTTGAGAACCATTCAGAATATTTTTAGTAATCTGTGACATGATGAGCTCCAAAGAGATGAAATGTAACATGGGGGTGAGCCTAGGGTTTTTATCCTTGATTAGGATGTCTAATAACAGAAAAATATACAAAACTATATATGATATAAATGAAAAAATATATTTTTAAAAAAATCAATGGACACTCGGGATGTCCCAATACGTGAATAAATAACCCAACTTAACCATTATTATGAATTTCTAAGGGTTCCCAAAGGATATGGTAGTTTTATTATATCTATGGAGGCCATGTGGGAAGTGGAATCAGTGTAAAATGTTAAATAATGAAGGAGTTATAAAGGAAAAAAATATGGTTTTTAAATCTGGAAATGGGCTCACGGTTGGACCAAATCATGAAGCAACCAACTTTTTACAAAACTCATAAGCAGGGAATGGGGAACCCAAATTAGGTTTATTAGACATATACGAAACTAAAAAACTGAACCTTAATCTCCCCCAAGACCCAAGAAAAGGATCTATATTTCCAATGAACTGGATCAAAACAAAGACATGAAAAACCGGGTGTGACAATTCTCCCCACCATTAAAGTTTTCCACCCCCATAAAGCCACAACCCATTACAGTTGATTGATCAACACCTAAGGATTCTTTATCAATATGTTCCAGCTTCTGAATCCAATGAAACACCATCCACACATAATGGATCTTGAGCCTCTTACTTCAACCAAAACACAAACACTAAACACCTTCTCGATAATCAACTAAAAGAAATAGTCACTACCTCCACAACCAAACGAAGAACTCGATTGTTGGGACTTCTATGAATGACCCCAACAATAACCCAAACCATAGAGAACTCATCAAAACCCATGATTACAGGGGTTTATGGAATGGAATCTCCACCATTATGAAACAACTATAACAACACATGTTCTTAGGAGGAAAATTCAACAAGACCCATAGTGGGTCTCCCCACAATTAGAACCCAACTAACAATAAACAAACAAGAATTCAACATTAACTAGAATTGGGCCACAATTTTACATGTCAATCAAAACATTTCCAAAAAAACCTACCAAACCAAGTCAATAGGGTTATAACATGAACATTGAAACCACCCACTCCCGAACGGAGGGTACAATAACTAGGCCAACAGTTTTGGCACTGATCAAAACCGCCACCACTCTAGGCAGGGGGGAAGGGGACCCAATAATTGGGTCACTAAAACCACATAATAAATATATGAACCACCCAACACCTTCCATATGTTAATAGTTATTACTAATACTAAACCATATTTACACAGGTGGTCCACATAGGGACATTGATCAGAAACCCAAATCCATGAAGGCATAACCATAGTTACTGTGTCAGGGATATGCCCACCATGCTCGTTGTGACAAGAGGAAATTAACAGTGATGAGGAACCAAAATATAGTCATAGAAACCATCTTACCACAACAGTTGAGTTAGGAGCCTAGCTAAGCTCCCCGCACCTCTAGCGATTTCCTAACAGCATTAAAAGCTTCACATTGAGGCATATGACTAGAGCCCTAATTCTTGGAGCATCTACTGCACCGCAGTTAGGTGCTAAGGATCACACCAATCAGAAAACAACCTTTCTCCACAAAACACATTTATCTAAATAGGAACTCATTGATACATATCAAAATTATCTCTCACACTGAATGAGGAGCAGAATGTAAAAGGAATATGGCGAAACACATCATCAACACCAAACACAACTACTATGTCCAAAAGAATTATCATGACCTCAAACCATGATAAATAAATCCCAAATAGCTCTCTATTCCAACAAAGAGGATGAGGAGTCATCCAAATAGGTGGGTTTAACATTTGAAATGAATCTTTAGGTTGATCAACATGAATGGTTTGCAACAGAGAACTATCCATGGCCACATCACAACATCCAACACATCTTTAGAGACCCACCGAACATTACTACAAAACCAAGCCACCAACAACATCTCATCTTAAGGAACAATAATATTATGACTTCCAGAACACAAGTAATCATACTGAATGAAAAACTCTTCTAAGACGTAGAAAAAAACTATCCACATAACCATCAGTTTATAAAAAATATTCCACAATTTGTTTGCTCAAAAAACCTTTCAAAAATCAATCTAACATGGTGGATTTCTACATTCACCAATGGTGTTTCATTAAGTCTCACTAACATTCAAATTTCAATTCCACCCCAGGCACACAACCACAATTCCATATAGGACATCCTTCTAGATATGAATAAAACCATGCATGTGAGCACCTATGAAAACACTAAAGGATAAAACAAAATATCTTCATTTTAAAAATCATGTACCTTCCAAAGGAACACTAACCACCAATTCAAAACCTTTTTTAGATTTCAAAAAACAAACCACAGTTCATCAATAATCATATTATTAAAAAAAACCTACCCCTTTTAATTTTTAAAACATTCAAAACAACCAATCTACTCCAAACAACACCTTACCATTTTCTAAAATTACGAAAGGTGTATTTTCATAATCAGATGGCCATTGAGATCAATAACCTTTCTAGTAAAACAGTAACCGCTCAAAACTAATTTCCAAAACCAATTTATAAAATTAAAAAACATTTCAATATCTAAAAACACCCCATTTAAAACAAAGATTTAGAATCACCTTTAAATGTTTCAAACATTCAAAAAAATTATTCCAAAAAACCAAAAAATTATACTTGGGATAATCCAATCCAGTTATATCATTTCTACTTCCTCCTAAAAAGTATTTGTTTAAAAAAAAACTAAACCATCCAAAACCATTCTTATATTTAATTTTTGAAAACACCTTTTCCACTTTTCAAAAACCAACAATTCCTTTAAAACCCATTTTTACAATTCTCATACTATGATTTTCATAACAAAATTACACATTCATAAAATTTCCAAGAGACCCACAAAAGGGAAAAAGTGTCGGTGAGTGACATCACCATATGGTTGACGGTCATATGTAAAACACACCACCAAAATATAGAGTATTATTATGACCATGAATCGGCTCCATATGGATTTCCAGGACCTGTGAGATCATGAAGGATATTATTCACACTCCCTTTGTCCTATCCAAACACCGAACAATCAAAAAGAACAAAAGACACTAATAAAACCTCACTTCCTATAGAAACATGGGGATTTGAACAAGAAAGAGTTCATGATTTTATTCCATCACATACCCCGCAAGTCCAAAAAATACTACTCCATATACCTTGAAATCACCCATATAACAAGGGCTCTCTAAAAATAATTTTCTGGTAAGAGACAACCCCCTATGATACCATTTTGTCATGAACCAGACCAAGTTGACCCTAAACCGGTTACCCAGGCTAGCCCATGACAAGTCCTGAGAGGCTTTCCCGATCCTCCCAGGATGACAATTGGCACCGAGGGCATCAATACAGTACATAAGGGAATGATTTTTCCAAAATATGAACAATCAATCAAACAAAAAAAATAAATGGACAGCTGAAAATAAATTTACATACAAATTGGACTGAACATTATTTGTACAAGAAACTGAAAGTAAAAATAAATAAACTAATCAACATACAAAACCTGATAACAAACTAACTCCATGTGACCCCTCTGTTATCTCTCTAACACAAAGATCACACATCGCCCAAGGCGATCAAACTCAAGATGAAACCTACACAAGCACTAAAAAATGAAGTAGACAATAGGCGTGAGTATTAAAACCCAGTAGGTTAGCCGGATATTCTATTCCCAATGCCCAAACATTAAAATAAAATAATTATAAATTTTATGTTTTAAATACCCTATATAAAGGTATGTTTTAAAAATGAGGTTTGATGCTATAAAAAAATTGCCAGACAAAATCATGCATGTTTTATAAACAAGAATGCTATTAAAAATTTTAAAAGATGTGAAACATCAAAATGAAAATACTTTTCAAGAGGGATGCTTTAAAGAATGTAAAATTTTAAATAAACCCCAAAACTAATGAATTTACCAACAAAACACACATTATGCCGACAGTGAGTACAAAATAGCCAATGAGCACAAGTTACGAGAACACCCGAAGATACTAGTTAATTTTGAGCCCCAGATACATCTTATCTCGGTGAAAGTAACCGTAATCAATATCAGATCTCATGAACAAGATAAAATTTTAGGGGAAATACTCATAACCTAGTGGACCACCATGTAAACCATCATCATATTTTAGCTAGTGTTTTCATCGTCAAACTTGCAATGTGATATAGGGCCAAACCCCAGGGGATGACTAGCATACTAGTACACATCCGCCTGCTTAGATACCTGGGATTACCATTACTTCTCATTCAAGTTACACATATTATCAAATATGATTTTCACATCAAAATTCCATTACCAAACCATAAACACACAAATAGACTGCAAATATGCTTCATAATTCTTTCACGAATCAATAAACCAATAAAAAGTTTCGTAAAACATTTTCAAGGAATTTAACAAGGCATTGCACATAAAATCCAACAAAAATTCTCATTTAATACCAATAACCCATAAATAACATATCAAACAAAATTTTCAACCCCAAAACCAATTAATAAATCAAATTAAAGGAGCATAAAATAGCCCGAAAAGATAGAAAGTGAAATACCAATGGAACCCATTTTTACAAAAAAAATCCAAACGGGCCTTTAAGACATTCTCAAAAATAACATTTCACAAAGGTATGCATTTAAATTTTATTAATTATGTCTATACATAACATTAACAGAATACAACCACATTTATAAATCCATTAAAACACTAAGGTTACATATTCAATACACAACCATTTTCATAAGGATGTGAAACTGGCCATTTTCGGGTAACTCGGGCCAAAACATGTTGTAAACCAAAACCCATTAGTTTGTAAAACAAAATAAAAACATGAAAGACATAGAAGTAAAAAAATAATACCATTTTTAATTCATAAAATTCTTTTATAAATCTGAGCAAATAATTTTTTAAATCACCCTTAACACATAAAATCCAACCGGGAAAGTTACTGAACACATGGCATGCCCTTTAACAAAACAATTTATTTTAAGCACATAGTAAGGAATAAAACACGAATTTCATTCCATATTTTCTTCATGATAATATAACATGTCCAAAATACAATAAAACCGGTTCTAAACCTCACAAAACTATTGTGAAAGAAAGCGTAACATATAAACAAACACTTGGTGTGCACTTTTAAGACAAAACATCACTACCTTTCACAAAACAAGGCTTAAACAACAATTTTTCACTCCAAGAAAGCTATAAAATGGATTAAAAACAATAATAATCATATATATGCGGTGATAATAATAAGAAAATTATTAAACTTAAATGATAATGTCATGCCTAATGGATATCCTACCTTAAATCCTTGGCGTAATGGAAACACACACCTAATATCACCATCTGAGGGATTATAAACACAAAACCTATGAAGACCAGCCTAAAATGATCAAAAACCAATAAAAATTGAGCGATAATATAACCCTAGGTATATCATGATTATAGGAGAATATAAAACAAATAAATAATGAAAGGATGAAGAAGAGGGAGGAGAAATGAGATGGAATCTCACCTTAGAAACCAGAAAACTATTCTTCTTCCCATAGATATGAACCCATAGTGGAAAGGGAGTGACTTGAAACTCCTTGTAGAGGCTCATAAGTTCTGTATGAAATAGAGGAAGAATATTTGTGGAATAAAGATACTATATTGAATAATTTATTACTATGACAAAATACCATTAGAAAATATGGACGATTTGAGAACCATTGGGAATATTATCCATAATTTATGAAAATATGAGATCCAAATAGATAAAATGGAACTTGGGGGTTCTCCTAGGGTTCTTGTCATCGAGTCAAATGTTTAATAACCAAAAATTATATAAAAATAAATATTATATAAAATAAAGAAATTATTTTTTAAAAAACTGGAAATGGGCCCTCGGGCTGGCCCAACACCAGAATAGATAACCCAAATTCACCATTCTTATGAATTTATAAGGGTTCCAAAAGGATATGGTAGTTTTAATATGTCCTTGGAGGCCAATTTCAAAGTGTAATGAGTGAAAAATGTTTAAAAATGAAGGAGTTATGAAAGAAAGAAATATTGTTTTGAAATCTCAAAATGGGCTCACGATTGGCCCAAATCATGAAGCAACCAGCCTTTCAAAAAAAAATCCTATACAAGAAATGTGTAACCCAAATTAGGGTGATTAGAAATAGATTAAACTAGAAAAATCAACATTAATCTCACCCATGTCCCAATAAAAGGATCGGTATTTCTAATGAATCAGATCAAAATAAAGACATGGAAAACCGGGTGTGATAGACACATCGATGGACAACACACCAATGATCGACTCCTTGATGGGAGACACACCGATGATTGACTCACCAATGGATGCCTCACCTATGATCAACTCACAGATGGAAAAAACACCGATTATTGACTCACCGATGGACGACATACCATTGATCGACTCACTGATGGAAGACACACCGATGATCTACACAGTAGTGGATGACACACTGATGATCGACTCACCGATAGACGGGTCACCATTGAATGACTCATCGACATACGACAAACCGATAGCACAAACAACACATCGATAAAATGATTCACCAATACTGATATAATTAACTCACTGATAAATAGAGCCACTGATGATGGCATACAAATGATGACAGACCGATGCTGAGAGACCGATGCTTATAGACCAACCATGACATACTGATGAATATGAGTCACCAATAGTTTTGACTCACCGATAGTCATAAATAATGTTTGAAATTTATTAATTCAAATTTATTTCTAACTGTAATATTTAGTCAAATTATTATTTTTAACATTATTTAATGTTTTCTGTGGGACCATCTGTAGACAATTGGAGGTACATGGACGTGGAGAGATCTTCATGCCTGCTAGAATGTGAAGTATAAAAGAATTACAAACTAAACCATGCATATCAGGTGTGCCAGACAGACCAGGAGAATGTGATAAATAGAGAAAACTGAATAATATTAAAATCTATGCAAGAACTAAAAGCAGAGTACACAAGGAGGTCAATAAGACAAGAAAGAAGATGATGAATTTCTCTGAACATCCTAACATAGAAGAGCTAAACTTTTCAAACATAGAAACTAGCGTACAGAGGCTGTGATACTCTTTTATGAAGCCATATTCATTAAGAGGACTCAAATATTATTTTATATATTTCAATCTTGACCAGTTCTTCACTGCATAACAAACAAATATTTCTAAACTCTTTTCATCATTTATAACACTGTTTTGTTCTTTTTTTTAACTTTTTGAGCTGTGTGGGAATCTGTTTTCTTCAAATACACTATCTCTTGTGCATAACTAGAGGATAAAAAATATCCTAACACCCACACTCTTTTGACTCTTCTATCCCACGTAGAATATGGAAGAGATCAAGTTTTATTTGTTTGTTGTTTTTCCACGAATAACTATGGTAGAGGAAAAGTGTGACCTGGATAGCCTTATTGAGGTTGTAATTCCCGTTCCAGGGTGTGGATAAAAAAGATTATTAATATAAACTTCATGGTGGAAGGTGATCACCAAGTAGAGAGGACTAAGCCTCCGGTTGAGACTGAACTTATTTTTTTATCCGATGTGTATTTGCCTTTTTTTAATCTGATCTGTGTTTAATTCATTTAAAATAAAACTAAATTAAACATTGATAGTTATTTTACCAGGTGTCTATATCTTTTTTGAATCAGTATATTTTTTTCAAAAGTTTTAATAATCCTTAAATTGGTAAATGTGAAAACTAATAAATCTTATGAGAAAGTAATTGACGATTCGGGACTTTTATAAATTCACTATAAACAAACTTTGATTATATTTAAATTGAGGGATATTTTTAAGAACCAAATTTAATAGAAATATTTATAGATACTCAATTCACCCCCTCTTGAGTAATCTTCTCTGAACAAAATATATCAACATTCCATTCATTGAAAATTAATAAATTCATTCATATGTACATGTTGACTTCCACCTCCCACAAGAGATGTGATTTTTTCATCACCACATATAAAATATGAATTATATAATTGTATTAAAATAAAAATATGGTATTTATGATATTATCTTCATTCTGTAAAGATTAAATAATATATTCTTTGTTATATTATTGTTTGTAAAATGGAAACATTACACATGTGTATGACTGGAATACCACCTCTATGATTGTATTTCAGTTCACTTTTCTTAACCCTCATTCATGGGTGGTTTTCAATTTATTATTTATTTAGAAAAATATAATTATGTAATAATTATTACTCTTTAAAATATAGAATAATAACCCCATTTCACCATGGAAAAAACAAAGTATCTCTTTTTTAAATATAAACAAAAAAACCTCAAAATATAATATACGGGCTTAATTGATTATGAAATTACATATGATTTAAATTTAAATTACATAAATTGTTATAAGAAAAACGTTTAATCAAAAAAACGTTTCTTGAATAGTAAATAATTAATATATAACTTTCAATATTGATGATAATGTATATCAATGGAATGTATTTAATGAAGGTAAGTGATTTTATCTAAATTTTATTTAATTTAAAATTATTTTAATTTTATGCTACTAATATCATAGTTATTTAATATATATTTCTATATTAAGTGTTAAATAATGAATCCTTCATAATACATGATATTTTACGATTTAATTCTAATTGGTATCTCCATGGTAATTTCAAATGATAGTTACAAAATGGTAAGGGTTTCTTAACTCAATACCCTTTCATTTGGTTATGTAACATATTCATTTATTATAATATATATTTGGCGATTGAGGGTAAAATTACATTAAAAAAAACACACACACAACAAACACAGTCTGTAATGGATATCCATAGCCCCCTTAGAGAAATACCACCCATCATGACTTATTTATTTAATACATGTCCTATAGGACCTGTGGGCATTAAGCCCATAACATGGTCCAAAAGCCAAGTGCAGTGTCATGCCTTCATCATCATCTATGTGCCACCATGCCTATTTCATTTATGTGTCACCGCTTACCCATGCCATGTCTGCATCACCACTTGTCTGCATCATCAACTGCATCACCACCTTCATATTACTATAATAGTACCTATGCCCACCTGAATTTGATCCTACATCTAATGCAGAATTATAGGGAGCCTTTACCACTCAGGTAAGACCCCATGTGAATATTAATTTATTATATAATTTCTAAAACATAAGTTAAATTACCTATGTTTGGTTTATGTTTTATTTCAATTTAAATTTTGTGGATTTATATTTTTACACAATGTATATTCATTTATTGATTCTCAATTCAATGTTATGATCATTACACGGGTTTTCATTCTCTACATTTCATTTTATTGATTTCTTATTCATCTTGTATAAAATTATTTCCGTATTTTATACACTTATTGAATCAATAATTATTTTTTTGAGTTATATCATGAAATCTAAAGAATTCCTAGTGTCATATCAGTTTCTTAAATTGAATAATTTTTTATGAAAAATTTAGCATAGATATAGACAATTAATATTAGGATAGCTATTTTTTGGGATTTTCTATATTAAAGGATTATTGGGGGAAATCATATTTTATTATTGTAGTCTAAAACATATCATTTATTCATAATTTGTTATGAAAGTGGAATTAATGTTTAATTTTTATTTCAACCCTTTTTTATCGAAGAAAAACCAATAAATGTTTTTCTATGTGTTATCGATTATGTAACATAATTATTATTGTGAATCATTATCATAAATATCCATTTAAAAAAATTAAATGCATCATTTAAAAATTTAATTGTTTTGATAATGGTATTTTACAATATCTTTTTCCTCTATTTAAATGGTTTTAAAATAGAAATTTCAATTTTTTTAAAATGGGTCACATTGGAGTCCTGTTGAAATGTGTTTGAAAATAATGTGTATTGTTAACATATAAAACAAGAATTAATTTTCCAACCTTTATGAAAATTATAATCATTAGATCATCCATTATATGTTTACAAGGTTATTTTCAATGAAAATGTTTTTTCTTACTATTTTTGATTAATTTTTCACTGTGATTTTCAAAATGAAATTGATATTTTCCTCCAGAATGTATTTCATGCTCTTTAAATTGTGGTTCCATTACTCAAAAGAAAAAGAAATTTTACATATATTAAAAGAGGTATAATTTTTAATAATACCATATTATTTATTTATTTTAATGAATTATGATTATTTATATGTCATTTTCAAGGAACACTTTTCTTTTTCAAAATTAAATCATGTTATGAAATGAATAACGGTTGGTTAAATGATTTTTATGAATTGATGTAGAATTTATATACTTTATTCATTTTATAGTTCTTATAAATTATTTATTATTATGGGTGGTTCTATTATAAAGAAATTACATGTGTTTATTGTAAGGGTTTTAAAATGATAATTGTAACGCCCCGACCCCAGCTACCCAGAGTCGGTGCATTACTTCGTAACATTGGCATGATCACAAAAGATCAAGTCTCGAAAGACCGATTAGTTTAGTAGCCTTGGAAACACTAGATACATTCGTAAACGTTACATTACATCATAAAGTGAAAAACTACAATAACAAAGTCTCCATAGTCCACACTCATATCCTCTTCTGACTATCCCTGCAGGTCATTCATAAAATACCTCTTCACATCCTGGAAAATATTAAAACATTGAAAGGGGTGAGCTCAGATGCTCAGTAAGGATAACAATATTGCGGAAGCTTTCATAAATAAACATAAACATTTAAGGCAATGTATAACTAAAACAAAAGCCTTATAAACTTGAACATCAACATAATATGGCAAAAGTAAAATGAGATAATGCCATTTACTTCTTCACATGGATATTCTACTGGTCGAATAATCACATGCAATATCAATAACCAATTTCATAATGAGGGAATGTATAATGCCGGACATTCTGAAACATTTTGTCAAGGCCTCGGCCAAGACGTCTAAAATGATTAAGGCCTCGGCCAAAACCATAAATCAAATTGGGAAAGGGCCTCGGCCAATTCCACGTCTAGTTGTCTCATGAGACCTACCGATGCATCGAGGAGCTATAGCGGGCTCCACCCGTCACTTATTAAGTCCAATACATTCCTCATATGAATAGGTTTAAACATATCATAAACCATAACATAATCGTATCACATAAAACATGCATAAAGGAAACATAACATTTCCACATTTCAATCACAAGATATCAATACAACACTTTGATATGATAAAAACGCTTTCAAAACCATTTTCAATACCAAAATAAAAGAAAGTTAAAACTTTGTATTTATTTTTCATTAAAAAAAATGATGGCTTGTAGAGGAAGCCGAAACTCAAATAATGGTCACGGCGGCGGAGAAGTCATTGTCGCCGCATAAGTACGGAAAGAAAAACATTCCCTTTTGTCGTTTATAAAAATGCTTCGTATAAAAAGATTCCTTTTGAATAAACGTAAAAGTCAAAGGGGTTTATACACCGTATAAAAGAAATTTGTGTATAAAACAAAATATGCCTCAATGAAAGGAGATTGAGACGAAGTCCTTAAAAAGATCATTTTTAAAATAAAATAGATATATTATGTGTATTCACTATAGGTACACATAAAGAAAGTAAAAATACAAAATAGGACATAATAACATCATGACATAATTTGAAATTAGGAGATTAACCCAAAGAATGGAAATTGGGTTAAGAAGTTCCCTTACCTCTTGTCTGACATGACTCAACCGTTCTTTAACCTCCTGAATAATAAACTAGAGTTAATATATACCTTATTAAGAACCATTTTCAATTTCATTATCCTTATTATATCACTTATTACAATGATATGAACATTATGTAATTATTTAAGTTAATAACGGTCGTTTTGTCGATCTTTGGAACTTGAGTCAACAATAAGCTTCTTATAATTACAAGTTGTTTATGTGGTGAAATATCCATTATATCCAGAATTATATTAATGATTTAGATGTCATATATATCTTATATATCCAGTATATACATTCATTTTTAATATTACGTAACATTTAGAGGTAAGAAATGAAATGCACCGTTCATGGAGACGGTAAGCCGTACGTACGCATGAACGCTACTTTCATTTCAATTTCATATTTAATGGAACTTATTCATAATGATATAAATGTATAATATAATTCCAGTATCATATATTGTATAATACCATTTACTCCATCCTTTATACATCCCACATATGGCATTAACGATTCAAATCACTTTGAGGGGGCGGTAGTCCGCACTTCCTAAAATGAAATTATCGCGTTTTACCCATAATGGAAATCATAAAGTAAGCCATAAATGAGAAATACAGAAGCATAAGTAAAACATAAACACATTATATATCATATATAAATATATTGACATCTTAATGGCCACCTTTGAAGGTGTTATATGAGTGTTGAACAATCATCGTTTCGTGAGGCAGAAATTCGCCATCCACAGAAACCGTATGTTCTTTAACCATTAGATGTAGGTGTGTGTAAGTGTAGCTAGAATAATTCTTATAACAACATACTAGTATATTGAGGATACTGGTGTTGTTACAAAAGAATTGAATAAAAAGAGTTTAGGGGGTTGGAGAAGAAAAATAAAACAAAACAACATTAGAAAAGACATTACCTCAAAATCGGGTAACTCTTTTTGATTTGAGCCAAAGGATTCCTTGGGAAGAGTTATGCCCAAAGTGAGGCTTCTATGAGTAAGGGAGGAATGTTGGGAGAGTATTTGGGCAGAGGTTGGCCGAGCCAAATGGCTTGAAAGTGTAAATGAGGTGGGAGAGGTGGGGGCCTTTTATAAGTGGAGAGGAGGGGCACTTTTGGAAAGATTGAAATGTTACATTATTTCACAATGCTTTTCGGATTCTAAAGGTCCCACACTTATATAATTAGAGGCTAAGGTGATAAGGTTTCGAAATATCTTCATCCAATAGGCTTTGGACAAGTGTAAGCCTTGGATATTTCATTATCTTCTCATTTTATTTAAATCGTTAAATAATGAGGTCATCGCCACATCATAATTATGTCATAAATAATTTAATTTATTTAATGTCTAAAAATTATAAAACAAATACTATGATGTAGGAAATCTTTTTATATTTCCAATGAATATTTATAGTCAAAATTTGGACTTGTTTAACCCCACTTAAAAATTGTTTTAGTAAAACATTTTATGTTTCTGTCATTTTTTACTTTAACATTAAATAAAAGGTATTTATGTCATTTTCTAACTAAAGTGGCTCCATGGGGTCCCCAAGTTGACCCATGGGTTGTCTTGGTCGGCCATGACTCATCCAATAGGAGTAGGACAAGTGTCATGCTCATCTCATATTATAAAAACATTATTTGTACCTTAAACTACACTAATTACCTCTAATCGCGATTAAGAACTTAAAAGTTACTATTCACCAAAAAATTATTTTAATCTCATTGAACCACATTTTACTTCTTAATGACAACCATGTATGTCGGATTTTTGAAAATCAAATCACAGAAGTGGTAATATTTCATTTAAACGAAAAATCAGTTATTTAACTACCACTTAGTGGTTTCACTATTCATCAAAAATTGAAGTTTTTCAGAACAAGGCCAAAATTTCACCCTAAGCTATAATTGATATTAAGAATTCAAAAATGATGTCTATTTTACAAAATTCCAAAAATATTAGTTGCATTAATTAATTTTATAATTAATTCCCGCTGTTACAACAAATAGCGTGTTTTTAAGAAACAATTTATATCAAAAGATTGGCAATTGTTTATGTCCAATTTCAATGTCAAATTAATTCTAATGACCACCATTGGATAAAATGATAAAAATATATTCCAATTATACTTTAAAACCACTAAATAGTATAATTTATCACTATTAATTATTTTTATTAAAAAAGTTGTTTTAAGTATTTTTCACTATTCATAATAATTTGGAAGTTCTCGGAAAATTACAAAAAATTCAACATAGGCTAATTTCAATATTAGGAATACAAAAATGAAGTCCATTTTGAAATATAAAATTTCTATAAATTTAAAAGGTGGTTATTACTATTCATAACGGCTACTTTGATTAGTTGCGGTGTGTTAGAACTCGAACTTGCGTACAATGCAAGCTATTGCATTATTGAATGAGAAGCGTATCGTGGAAGCTCGGGGTGTTACATTCTCCCCTCCTTCAATAAATTGCGTCCTCGCAATTTGATATTTTTCTTTAAAAATAAGAGGTTGAAAATAGAAAATACCTTTGTGGAAAACCCACATCGGAAATAAGGTTAATAAAATTTAGCCTTAATAAGAGGGAAATGGAAATAAGAAAGTCACCACCAAATTATGAACTCGATAAGGAGAACATTGGTGGAAATTAAAGACATATAATTGGAGGAAAAACGTAAATATTTGTAGGGAGTGATTGAGGTCATCAATCACAATCAACTGTCAAATTGAGGGCCTCAAAGCCTTCAATCTATGTTGATTTAAAATATCATCAGTTCAACAAGACATAAGGTATTAGGATAACACATTTTTTGTTTTAATATCCCTTTACTAAAGTTTAAGAATTAATTTATTCATTGAATAAGAGATAGGTATATATATATTTATGCTTGACAATTAGTGTTTCAACCTTCAACTCATCTTTCACTCAAAAAGATAATAGAACTCAAAAATATTATTATTATCCTAATTGTATAAGGTTCCAAATGTTAACACATACCATTTAGATTAGTAAAATTATATTGTAATAACCAGGGAATTCCTGTAGGCTAGTGGTAGGAAATAAAGGCCTGTCGCACTATGATTGTGGGTTCGATTCCTCCAGCTTTGTCCGACGCGACGGGTTATGCCCCACCCTGCAGGTTGTCCTTTTCCTAAAACTATAGTATCATCATATTCCAAAAATAATCTTCATAAATTTTTTAACCTTAAACAATACTATCCAAAGTTCAACTTAATCCATTCCAACCTTAATAGTTATCCAAAATACCTCCGTCCAGACTTTCTCTAAAAGGTCTCTAAATTCCAAAATCAATTTATCAGATTCCCAAAACAAAGAAAAGTTTCTCTTATTGTCACATACTAAAAATATGATTACCTTAATCATATTAAAACCTTACTGAAATCAAAAAGTACTGCAGTACAATCCATATATATATATTACATTATTCTTATAACCAGAATATAATCCTTGAGTCCAAAAGCACCAATACATTAGTTATTCTGCTTCAACTGTAGTAACAGCATAAGATTGTCCTTGATCCCTTGGCCTTTTCTGAGGTAAGTTTCCCTGACGCTTAGGACATTCATTTGCATAATGACCCATTTCTCTACAATTGTAGCATTCAACTTTGACAGCCTCTTTCTTTCCCTTGCAATCACGAGCCTGGTGACCCTTTTCTCCACATTTATAACAAACTCCCATTCCTTTTAGGCAAGTACCAGGGTGATTCTTCCCACAATTATCACATAATGGAAAATCCTTCTTTCCCTTTTTCCCTTTATCTGTCTCTTGTTCCACCGTTCTCTTCTTCTCTTGCTTTACTTTGTTGTCATAAGACTTAGAGAATTCTTTTTCTGTCTTGATAGCACACGAGACAATATCTTCGTATGATGAGAAGGATTGTGATACCAAAGCTCGACGGAGAAATGGTTTTAACCCATCAAAGAAACGATCAATCTTACTCCTTGGGTTACGTATATAATCGGCAGCATGCCTCGCTAACCATGTAAAGTTAGCCTCATACTTTGCGACATTCTCATCCTCCTTCTGCCTCAGACTCAGAAATTGCCTTTCCATATCTGCTCGATGGTCACGAGGAAAGTATTTTTCTAAGAAAAGATCTTTGAACTCCCTCCATTCCATATTCGATACGTCATCATCTTCCTTTGTGTTTTGAATCAGCGACCACCACTGATCGGCATCTCCAGTGAGGCGGTAAACTGCCATGACAACCTTCTCCCTTTCACTACTCCCCAAGGCATGGAATATTTTCTCTAAGGAATTTATCCATTGCTCAGCTACTATAGGATTTTTACTCCCATTAAAGGTTGGTGGTTGTTGCCTCATGAAACGATCTAGCATTGATCCTCCACGTTGCGGATCAGGGTGCTCCATACGAGTAAGGTTATTATTCATAACCTGAGTGAGTTGTCCCAGTATGGTAATAAGTTGATCAGCACCAGTTGTATCACTAGCTCCACCATAATTATCCTGAGCAGGAGGGCAATCCCTACACGGAGTGCGTGCATTGATACGGTTTCCATTCCTTCCACTAGGCGCCATTTCAAAATAATGGCATAAACTAGATTAGTTCATGAATCAAAATACATAATTCCATACTTGTAAAACACTTAACATAAATTGAACTAATTATGGATATAATCCATAATTATAAAAATGTTTTCTTTGAGGAAGTATATACTCATAACCCTTCATAGTGGTTTTTAAAGAAAATGGGAATTATCCAAAGCATATCCCCCGAGAGTGTCGTAACCAAGAGTGCAGCAAGGCCCGTTGTCGTGCACCAGTTCTCGATCGAGTCTAGCTCAAAGCGGTGTTTTCGGTTTTTACCCCTAGGTACATCTGTGCCAGAGCCGCCTCTACCTGCTCGTATCCAGACAGGGATGTATTGCTTGGAAAACTCACAACATCTCTACAATACCAAAATTCTAGGAAGTTCTTCTATACTAATCCTCAAAGTCTATCTTCGGGATATGTGCTCTAATCAGAGTTTATCTAAATCTAGCTTCCAAGGTTAGTACTAAACTGCCTCTGATACCAACTGTAACGCCCCGACCCCAGCTACCCAGAGTCGGTGCATTACTTCGTAACATTGGCATGATCACAAAAGATCAAGTCTCGAAAGACCGATTAGTTTAGTAGCCTTGGAAACACTAGATACATTTGTAAACGTTACATTACATCATAAATTGAAAAACTACAATAACAAAGTCTCCATAGTCCACACTCATATCCTCTTCTGACTATCCCTGCAGGTCATTCATAAAATACCTCTTCACATCCTGGAAAATATTAAAACATTGAAAGGGGTGAGCTCAGATGCTCAGTAAGGATAACAATATTGCGGAAGCTTTCATAAATAAACATAAACATTTAAGGCAATGTATAACTAAAACAAAAGCCTTATAAACTTGAACATCAACATAATATGGAAAAAGTAAAATGAGATAATGCCATTTACTTCTTCACATGGATATTCTACTGGTCGAATAATCACATGCAATATCAATAACCACTTTCATAATGAGGGAATGTATAATGCCGGACATTCTGAAACATTTTGTCAAGGCCTCGGCCAAGACGTCTAAAATGATTAAGGCCTCGGCCAAAACCATAAATCAAATTGGGAAAGGGCCTCGGCCAATTCCACGTCTAGTTGTCTCATGAGACCTACCGATGCATCGAGGAGCTATAGAGGGCTCCACCCGTCACTTATTAAGTCCAATACATTCCTCATATGAATAGGTTTAAACATATCATAAACCATAACATAATCGTATCACATAAAACATGCATAAAGGAAACATAACATTTCCACATTTCAATCACAAGATATCAATACAACACTTTGATATGATAAAAACGCTTTCAAAACCATTTTCAATACCAAAATAAAAGAAAGTTAAAACTTTGTATTTATTTTTCATTAAAAAAATGATGGCTTGTAGAGGAAGCCGAAACTCAAATAATGGTCACGGCGGCGGAGAAGTCATTGTCGCCGCATAAGTACGGAAAGAAAAACATTCCCTTTTGTCGTTTAGAAAAATGCTTCGTATAAAAAGATTCCTTTTGAATAAACGTAAAAGTCAAAGGGGTTTATACACCGTATAAAAGAAATTTGTGTATAAAACAAAATATGCCTCAATGAAAGGAGATTGAGACGAAGTTCTTAAAAAGATCATTTTTAAAATAAAATAGATATATTATGTGTATTCACTATAGGTACACATAAAGAAAGTAAAAATACAAAATAGGACATAATAACATCATGACATAATTTGAAAGTAGGAGATTAACCCAAAGAATGGAAATTGGGTTAAGAAGTTCCCTTACCTCTTGTCTGACTTGACTCAACCGTTCTTTAACCTCCTGAATAATAAACTAGAGTTAATATATACCTTATTAAGAACCATTTTCAATTTCATTATCCTTATTATATCACTTATTACAATGATATGAACATTATGTAATTATTTAAGTTAATAACGGTCGTTTTGTCGATCTTTGGAACTTGAGTCAACAATAAGCTTCTTATAATTACAAGTTGTTTATGTGGTGAAATATCCATTATATCCAGAATTATATTAATTATTTAGATGTCATATATATCTTATATATCCAGTATATACATTCATTTGTAATATTACGTAACATTTAGAGGTAAGAAATGAAATGCACCGTTCATGGAGACGGTAAGCCGTACGTACGCATGAACGCTACTTTCATTTCAATTTCATATTTAATGGAACTAATTCATAATGATATAAATGTATAATATAATTCCAGTATCATATAGTGTATAATACCATTTACTCCATCCTTTATACATCCCACATATGGCATTAACGATTCAAATCACTTTGAGGGGGCGGTAGTCCGCACTTCCTAAAATGAAATTATCGCGTTTTACCCATAATGGAAATCATAAAGTAAGCCATAAATGAGAAATACAGAAGCATAATTAAAACATAAACACATTATATATCATATATAAATATAGTGACATCTTAATGGCCACCTTTGAAGGTGTTATATGAGTGTTGAACAATCATCGTTTCGTGAGGCAGAAATTCGCCATCCACAGAAACCGTATGTTCTTTAACCATTAGATGTAGGTGTGTGTAAGTGTAGCTTGAATAATTCTTATAACAACATACTAGTATATTTAGGATACTGGTTTTGTTACAAAAGAATTGAATAAAAAGAGTTTAGGGGGTTGGAGAAGAAAAATAAAACAAAACAACATTAGAAAAGACATTACCTCAAAATCGGGTAACTCTTTTTGATTTGAGCCAAAGGCTTCCTTGGGAAGAGTTCTGCCCAAAGTGAGGCTTCTATGAGTAAGGGAGGAATGTTGGGAGAGTATTTGGGCAGAGGTTGGCCGAGCCAAATGGCTTGAAAGTGTAAATGAGGTGGGAGAGGTGGGGGCCTTTTATAAGTGGAGAGGAGGGGCACTTTTGGAAAGATTGAAATGTTACATTATTTCACAATGCTTTTCGGATTCTAAAGGTCCCACACTTATATAATTCGAGGCTAATGTGATAAGGTTTCGACATATCTTCATCCAATAGGCTTTGGACAAGTGTAAGCCTTGGATTTTTCATTATCTTCTCATTTTATTTAAATCGTTAAATAATGAGGTCATCGCCACATCATAATTATGTCATAAATAATTTAATTTATTTAATGTCTAAAAAATATAAAACAAATACTATGATGTAGGAAATCTTTTTAGCTTTCCAATGAATATTTATAGTCAAAATTTGGACTTGTTTAACCCCACTTAAAAATTGTTTTAGTAAAACATTTTATGTTTGTGTCATTTTTTACTTTAACATTAAATAAAAGGTATTTATGTCATTTTCTAACTAAAGTGGCTCCATGGGGTCCCCAAGTTGACCCATGGGTTGTCTTGGTCGGCCATGACTCATCCAATAGGAGTAGGACAAGTGTCATGCTCATCTCATATTATAAAAACATTATTTGTACCTTAAACTACACTAATTACCTCTAATCGCGATTAAGAACTTAAAAGTTACTATTCACCAAAAAATTATTTTAATCTCATTGAACCACATTTTACTTCTTAATGACAACCATGTATGTCGGATTTTTGAAAATCAAATCACAGAAGTGGTAATATTTCATTTAAACGAAAAATCAGTTATTTAACTACCACTTAGTGGTTTCACTATTCATCAAAAATTGAAGTTTTTCAGAACAAGGCCAAAATTTCACCCTAAGCTATAATTGATATTACGAATTCAAAAATGATGTCTATTTTACAAAATTCCAAAAATATTAGTTGCATTAATTAATTTTATAATTAATTCCCGCTGTTACAACAAATAGCGTGTTTTTAAGAAACAATTTATATCAAAAGATTGGCAATTGTTTATGTCCAATTTCAATGTCAAATTAATTCTAATGACCACCATTGGATAAAATGATAAAAATATATTCCAATTATACTTTAAAACCACTAAATAGTATAATTTATCACTATTAATTATTTTTATTAAAAAAGTTGTTTTAAGTATTTTTCACTATTCATAATAATTTGGAAGTTCTCGGAAAATTACAAAAAATTCAACATAGGCTAATTTCAATATTAGGAATACAAAAATGAAGTACATTTTGAAATATAAAATTTCTATAAATTTAAAAGGTGGTTATTACTATTCATAACGGCTACTTTGATTATTTGCGGTGTGTTAGAACTCGAACTTGCGTACAATGCAAGCTATTGCATTATTGAATGAGAAGCGTATCGTGGAAGCTCGGGGTGTTACAATAATGTTCCCATATAATGACACATTTACATTTTTCTTACTATATGTTAGGAATATATTTTTAGATATGGATTGATATCACATGGATCATAATTATTAATCAGAGGGACTCTTTCAATTATTATTTATTTATTTAATGTTTTATTATTTATGAACTCTGAATTGATGGGTAAAAATTTCCCTTGTGTTATTTTCTTGACCATTGATTATATTATTAGATATTTATACTCATCTTATTCTCACTAATGTATGGAATTAAGAATCTAATATTTAGTATTTTTTTGAATTATATCTCACCCTTATTAAGAATAATTATTTATAGGATATTATGATTGATGTTAAATTATTTTTAAATAAACATTTTTATTTTTTGGAGAATTTTATTGGAGAATTTGTAGAATTATTTTGAATAGTAGAATATTTGTTTAAACAGGAGAAATTATCACATATTGTCATGGTAATTATTATGTAAGAGTTTTTAAAAATTATTTATAAATATAATCCTTAATATTTTGTGAGCATATAATTGATACAATATTTCCCTTTTTGGTTGTATGTTTTTTATAGAAATAACTATGTCACATTTATAGTTATCATGCTATAAATATGAATATTATGGTTTTTATCATTAGACCGAGTAGTGTAGATTTGGGGCGGTTAAAGTTGGTATCTATGTAGTGTTTAGATATCTTCACAAATTAAGATGTTTTTATGTTGCGTTATCTTAATATTTATGGATACCATCATCAGTTTATCTATTCAATGTTGATCGTATGTTTAGATTCGTAGAAACTCCTTTTATGATTTTTTTATGATTTAATTTTAATGTAATTAATGGAATTTAGTGAGATATTATTTATGATTTTTAAGGTATATGTAACCCATGCGGTTAAAATGAAGTTTTACATGACATATAATAGATTTAAATTTTCTATAAAAACAATTTAAATTTAATTATAACAATTATTGTTTATATGACATTTTTATTGATGAAATTATACATTATTTCGATTTGGGGACATATTTTTATCACATCGATCACCGTGTGGTTGAAGAGTGATTTTGTGGATAACTAATTAATAATATTTTTTATGAAGATAAATATAATTTTCGGGATTATTATGTGGTAATATGGTATTTTATATGAGGAGTCGGTGATGATTAATCATTTGAATGTATATATGATCTTAATGCGGCCTTATGAAAATTCAAGTTATTTATGGAAATGAATATAATATCATAGAGGTTGTGTTATTATAGAATATACATTTATTTATGTGTCCTTGTGATTGATTTATGTTATATGTGAATAAATTTTAATTTTATACTCTATAAATATGTGATCAAATCGTTCTAATATTTAGGTTTTAATATCTAATTTCACATATTGAGATCTTATTTCATCACGTGATGTTTTATTAATATTTAGAAATATCATATACTATTCTAACCATTTTTGTTTTTGATAATGTATAAAAAAATATATAATATATTACATTAATTTTTTGGATTATTTTTTTCATTTGATCTCTATTCTAGTGATTCTTTAGTGAAGAATTCATCTTAAATACAAAACCATTAGTGAAAAAATAAGAGATTTTGTTCAAAAATGATTAGAGGATAAATTTATAATTGTAAAGTAAGAATATTTCCTAATAAAATTATTTGAGATGTTAATGGTACTACTAAAATATAGTTATAAAGATCTAGAAATTTTATCCCCAACATACATCATTTAAGAATCATCAATTAAAATTTTCACGTCTCTTTTCTTCATGGTTTTGTTATTATTAACTTCTTCTTGATCATTCACATTATTCTGATCAATGTTATCTATATCTCCCCATAATTATTTAGATATTAAATTATTCTTCCATTTACAAATTATAATATTCCTCTAATGTTATCATATTTTTATAACTACTTATGTTTCATTCAATATGTCCTTCATACATAACATTCAAACTTTTTAAAAGAAAGTTATAAAAACCCTTTTTTGGTTGTGGGATATCAATAATGGTATTTTGAAATTTTTAAACAATGATTATAAACCACATGTTTAAATTGTGAGGACTGAATTTTATAATTTGGGGAGAATCTAATATCAAGATATTCCAAATGAATGACTCTGTTTGATAACATACAAGAAATTGAACACATAGTATAAATGAACTAGGCATCATTATTATTTTTATACGAACATTGTAACTGAGTCATTGAGTTGGTGGGAATGAATAATAATATCAAAATTTATATATATATATATATATCCTAATATATTCATATATATTTACTAATTATTGAATATTTTTACTACATTTGAATTTAAACACAAGGTATGTTTGAAAAAAATCATCAAAAATGGTTTCTTGTTTCTTGTTGTGCGATTATTTATAAATATTTTTGGAATATTTATAAAATTTATATTATAAATAAGATATAATTTTTAAAATAACCCTTGAATAAAGGTAAATAGAATTATAATTTTGGAATTTTATAAGAATTTTGATTCTCCAGTGAATGGTGAAGGATATTGATTTTTATTGGAAACAATATATTTGTTTCAAGAACAAATAAGTGTATATTTTATTTTAAAAAGATTTACATTCAAAATTAATTCTATTATCTCATTAATATTATAATTAAGACCTTGGAATCAATTTTAAAATATATTTTTATGGAAATTATTTTTAATAATTTAAAATGAAATTTAATACAAAACATTTTTCCATCATTTTTGTATGGCTATAAATTAGAATTATTTATTCCACTAATCTATTTAAAATTTTGAAAAATGGATTCCATAATTTTAATATGTAGGTCAGAATTTGGTAAATATGTTGATTTTTATTTGTGGACAATATAAAAAGTAACTGTACTAATTATTTTTCACCATTATAATGTTGAAGGTTGTAATTTATGATAAAAAAATATAATTCATGGACAAAACATTTACCCTAAAACATGACTAAATTTTATTAATTGATTATATATCTCACATAATCATCCAAAAGATTAATATTTTACAACTTTTGGCCATTTGGTGATGATTATATCTTTCGTCTTCTTATATAATGAAATGTGAAAAATATCATTCTCTGTGTTTTTTATCTCTATATTTTTAACATATAGAAAATTAGAGTATATGTTGTTTTATAAATATTTATCTAATAACATAAATTATTATTTTCATAATTGTAATATATTTCTAATTTTTTTTTAGTTAAATAATTTCATAAATACATATTCATCCCTAATATAGTGATTGTCCAAACAGTAGAAAAATAAAATTATTTTGAATATATATAAATAATAATTATATTATAGAGAGATTTTGTGTTACATGAATTTTTATATAAACATGAAATATTTTTTATGTGTGAATTTATTATATTTTCATGTCATTGTATTATTTTTTTCATAAAATTCAAATTAAATGTATATCCAAAAAATATACATTACTATTATTTTATTGTAAATAATGATTTATTTAATGATTTAAGAGTACTAAAAACATATCCTTAACCAAGTGAATTAGATATGGTGTATGATGTTATAAATATTTTATTTTCCAATTATTTTCCCATTCGTTTCGTCTATATTGGCCAATAATCTTGAATAAAAAATTGTTTTGTGTTAATCATTAAAATGGTTAATGGGGATTTAATACAAATATATAAGATTAAAAATCATATATAAACAATTTAAAATTTAATTATATGAATAAATTTAGTCTGAATGAAATAAAAAATTTAGGTTTTTTTATTCTTTCAATTTTACCATGAAAACTATATTTTATTAATTTATTTTTTTATGAAATTCCAAGTGTGCCCCTCAATCATATAAAAGTGATCATCTTATATAGTTATCATGAAACATAAAAGTAATTTTGGATTAGAGAACCCCCAGAAAAATTTATTACTAAATTTCATCCCATTATTGATGAGAAATTTGTTATTTTTAATACAAAACTCAGTTGTTGAAATGTATAAATCAAATAAATTTGTCTCAAGAAGAGGTATGGTACTAAATTCAGCATTATATTTTTATTTCTTCTTTTACCTCATTGAAATATTATAAAATATTTATTGAATAAAAAAACTTCTTTCATATAATTTTATTTTATTATGTTAATTTAATCTCTAAATTCATTACACATTCCACTAAATAGATAATGAATTTATCATTCATGAGTACGGTGGACTGTAACCTCGACAAAAATTAAAAAATTTCCATCGCCTCCTCTTGTAAAAAGTTTTAAGTATGGAATAAATGTTCCTATATATGATATTCATGACACATTTATCATTATTAATATATTTTTTATCAACTTATATCTCATAGTTACATTCACTATAAAATTATAATGTTATTCTTGTGTACAAGTGTATTATGACCTCACTAAAGCAACTTGATTCTTTTCTTATCACCACATCCCATTAATGATAGATATAAGTATTTTAAGCGAAAAAATATTGAATTATTGATATTTTTACTATAAGGTCTTAGATTCATGTAGGGATACCCTTTTCATTTTCCCATGGATCGTGGTGCATGGATGAGGGTTGGAGCGATTCTATAGGTTTAAAATGCTTAATACTAGAAGATGTGAGAATACACCACTTGTAAGTGTTCCAAATATTCTATTCCAGGATCATGGGTTGTTAAAGATTCTAAAATAGGTTCTTCCAGATATGTAAATCCACATGATTAATTGTTTCGAGTTGGCATATTATTAATGAGATATGACCCGAAAATTTACACAATTTCTTTAAAGGTCGAAAAACCATGTAAATATCATGTGTTGAGAATCATAAAAAGGTATCTAGGACTCAAGTGATTTTTAATCCCAATGATCAGTGGAAAACATCTGTCTAATTCCAGTAAAATCTCAAACATTCATCAACGATTTTGGGTTTCCTTTATCAGGGATAAAATCTTTGTCATCCGTTTTCGATCATTGGTGACCCAAGGTTATTTCTATATCTACTTATTCCGGTACCTTCCACATTTGTTCTTTTTTAATCACGTTTATTATTTGAATTAAATGGAAAATAATATCACACATTTCTACTGTAGTTTTTTTGTTTCGATGTATTTGGTTTTGTTATGACTCCCATGTAAGGGTCGATCATCCTGTAGGAGAGTTGATCATGATCCGGAAGATTTGTTTGTTCTCATGCGATGAATGTTGATTCCATTAAGGTAGTGGATTAATTTACTCGAATAATTCATTACAATGAAATTTTAAATTGATCACAATTTATCCCTTTTATAGAAATGGAATTGACCTAATATTAATTCCAATGTATTAATGAAATTGGTTGAGATCACATGTTACTGATGTTATTGCTTTATACAGTGTAGATATTTTCGTAATGATTTTATAGATATTGTGATATGTGTGATATGATTTTTTATTACATTTTTATGATTTATATAGAATTATAAAAATGTTAAAGAACATAAATATGTATTTAATTTATAGCGAATTACCTTAATAACGATTAAATAAGATACATGTGTGTTATCTCGTGGTTGTTGTAATTATATGTTGCTCAAATATATTGATAGAAGGATGTTGAATTAAACGGTTTAAAAACATTATGTATTAAAATTCATGATGATAATTAATATAGATATTTTAATTGAGGATTAAACATCTCTAGGATTTTTGAAACTAAAATAAATGGTAACATAAAATTTTCCGTTGGTTATCATTATGTAGAATAATGAAAAATATTTTCAATAGTTGTACCCTATGAATAAGTAATTCAAGAAGTTATAAGCACTAGTTATGTGTCAATGATTTTCCAGGGGATTGATTTTACAAATTTCATGATAAGGATGAATTCCCAGTTTTAGGGAATAGATTATGATATTGGTTTATCATGTTTTTCACATATTCTTTTGTGATTTTTTTAGAATAAATTCTATATGATATGGGTTGGGGATTCCCAGATGTGATGTGATATTGGGATGGATGATCCTAGGATTTTTGTAGTGATTTTTATCAATGGATTCCATGATGATGTGGGATAAGATGAATCTCGTGATGATGATATGCATTGTTAAATGTATGTGGGTGTTGGGGATGTAATCACTGATAATGGAAAATGTTAAATATTAGTGTAAATGTTGAAGATATGCTAATATTTGTTTTTTCTAATTTATGAATTCATTTATTGGGAAATGTCCAAGAATCTTGTTTTATCTACTTTTCGTTCCCAATAGTTTGATGTAGATTGAGGTGTTTGGTTTCGTGTTTCATATTTTTGGTTGATTATGATAGTTTTCCTAGGGTACCATGATATGTATTGATGATTATAATGAATAAATAAATGTTTAACATAAGGGTATGCTTGATTATGGAATTTAAATGCTTAGAAGATATCTATCTTATTAAACCATGTACTTGATTTGAATTGTTCAGGTAGGGAATGAATATAACTATTATTATTAGTGTATCATGAAATAAACTTCATGGTTAATTAATGGATAAATAAATAATTAGTAAAATAAAATAATAAAATTAATGAAATAATTTAATTTATCTCATTTAAATAATTGTGTTCTTATAAATATTTAGTCTTATCATTGGAAGCTGGGATTCATAGAAACTTTAGAAGTAGTTGAGTAAAATACTATGTTACTCCCATATCAATGTTATTAGCTATATTATGTCATTTATATTCAGGGATTTCATATGCTGAACCACCCATGTAATTTAGTGAAAATGAAAACTCGTGGAATCTAGGTGGGTGTCTTCCCCAACATCCTAGTTGGAGGATTGATTGATGAATAACCACTCTATCACCTATGTCTTCTCTTCGTATTTTATTGGGAATGTATGAATGGTGGTTAGATTTCTCATATATGTTTGTATAATAATGTGATGCATTATTTTCATTTTACACATATATATTAACAGATATAGTATTTGAATGATTATTATATATATGGCATGTGGAGACTACAATGGCTTGAGGTGCTTACACGGTGTATGGGTTGGGATGGGTTCAGGTAAAATAATTGATGTGTGATAAATGTATTATAGGATATGGTGGATTAAACAAATACTTTTTAAGTAAATATGGTTATTTGAATGGCATTATGCAGTGATTTGATGAAATTGTTCCATGTTATGATTCCTTTCCTTAGTATTTTCGACTTTTCATACATTGTAGAGAGATGGGTCATGATGTGTGACATTGGGACAGGGGGGAAAACTAGTGGGAAAGCTACAATGGGGTTCACTAGATGTTTCATTATTATATTATATTCCCTATTTTATGAAATAATTGGTAAGAGTTATCGATTGTGATCCTAGGAGCATACTTTACTTTTTTAGGGAATGAGTTAGTTTGATTGTTTTTCTCCATGCTTTAGCATGATTTATTTTTCATTTACGTGAGAGGATCATGGCAGGATCCTATTGATTATGATATTGTGTCACTCTATGTATAAATGAAGCCTTTTCTATTATAGCAATACTATTTTGGAGATTTGAAATATATTACTTACTCGAGGATTAGTATGATTTTTTTGGCATTATAGTAATTAGTATCCAAAACATTATTGCACAAGTAGTTTGATTTATGTTGTTTAGTATTGTATGGAATGGAATATAATAAATGGGTTTTATATATGTATATATCTATTTGAGAAGTTATTTTTTGGTGTAACCCTCAAATCACATTATTCATTATTTTTTTCTTAAAGGTTAATACGTCCCATATTCATGATTATTATACACTCGATGCTAGTTGTAATCTCAGGGACTACTAGAGGCTGGACTTAGTTAGTCACCATATCCCAACACTCATTATGGATAGTCTATAGGAGGGGGTGACAATGTCGTATTAGAAGTTAAGGTTGAGATATATGATAATGATTGGAGTTAACAACATTTTTGGTTTCATGGGTTTCTAAGGAAATAATATCATATAAGTTTAGTTAGTAATGTATAAATGGGATATATAAGGCCCTGAACCTTAAACATTACAAAATCTTGAATTAATTTAATAATTTAAATTGTGGATCTTTTCAGTTTTAGAGATTTTTATAATTAGGTCTTAAATTATACATTATAAATTGAATATTACATGTAGACACTTCTAATAAGTATCCATTTTTTCATAAAATAAATACTCTTCAAAGAAGAGAAACATGTTTAGTTCAATGTTTTAAATTTCATGAATTTTCCATGATCCCATACTTGACCCTATTCCACATTATGTCATGTGAAAAATATTTCAAAAACTTGGGATGAGTATAAATACTCCGTAAGGGATTCGTAAAGAAGGAAAACTGATAGTTAAAAAAACATGTAATCCATGAGTACTTTATCAGAAAGTATTACCTTTGACCTTAAAGATTTAGAAAAACACTTCACTAAATGTAAGATCACTTATTTCCCTTATTTTTAAAACCATAATATTACCATAAAACCCATAGGAAGAAACGTAAATCATATAACGGTAACATGGTGCATAAGCATACTAAAATGGAATAACCATACGGTCAACTTCCACACATATCACTAAATGGAATAGCCATATGGTTGGATTCCATACCCAAGGTATTGGAGGTTACAAAGTAACCACACATCCTTGGTTTATCAAGGCACCACCCGTCATTTGGTTTATCATGTAACCACCCTTCAAATATCCATGTAAAATTATATAATCATAAAATATTGCAAATATCAAAATTTAACTAGTAACATTTCAATTGAAATAACAGGAAATAAATTCAAGATATTATAACCATAAATCCATTTCAAAAACCATTTTCAATATCAAAACACCCAAAAATGGAATAAGGGATTTTTTTCCTTTTAAAAAAATTAAGGCTTATAGAGGAAGCCAAATAATGTTTACAGTGGCGGAGAGGTCATAGTCACCACAAACGTTAAAAACAATAATTTTTTCATTTAGTAATGTGATTCATAAAAAAAGACTCCCTTTTAATAAAATGAAAATTCAAAGGGTTTTATTATACAATTTTTAAAAGAAGTAGGTGTATATTATCAAAACATGCCTCAATGAAAAGAGATTAAAAAAAAGTCCCTTACCTCATGTCCGACTTGACTCGTTCGTTCATTAATTTCATAAATAATAAACTTAAGATTATTTTTACTTTCTTTAAAAACTATTTCAATATTATTATTCCTTTTATATCCCTAATTACATTTCTATAACAATTAGTAAAATATTTGAGTTCATATCGGACATTTTTTTATGTTAGGAACTTGAGTAAAAAAATGAACCTGTTATAAATACTAAATGCCCATGTGGTGAAAATTAAATTATTTATAGAATCATGTTCATGATTTAGATATCATATATATCATATATGTCTAGAACATATGTATTAGAAATAGTCTATAACATTTGGATATAAGAAATGAAATGCACCGTTCATGGAGACGGTAAGCCATATGTACGCAGAAATGCTACTTTTAATTCCTCTTTATATGTACAAGAATAAAAACTAAATTATAAAAAAGTATATTATAATTAAATTTTAATATAAATGTGATATATGTTTCATAAGTTCATTAATTTCATCCTTTATAGGTTCCATTTATAGAATTAACGAGTCATGTCACTTCGAGGGGGCGGTAGTCCACACTTCCTCAAATGAAATTATCGTATTTATACAACATCAAAGGCATAAAGGTATGTTATAAATAAGAATTAAATAATAATAGAGATAAAATATATATCATAAATTTCATATATAATTATATTTAAATAATAATGGCCACCATAAGAGGTGGTAGGAGAAGATTGAACAATCATCATTTCGTGAGGCAGTAGTTCACCGTCCACAGAAACAATATGTTCTTTACCCATTAGATAGAGGAGTGTGCAAGTGTAGTTTGAGTACATATCATAAAAAAACTAGTATATTGTGGATACTGGTATTTTTATATATAAAAATAATTAGATGATAATAGGGAGTGGAGAAGAAAAATAAAAGAAAAGAACTTGAGATAAGACGCTACCATTAAATTGGGTAACTCCCTTTGAATTGAACAAAAAGGATTTATTGATTTGCATTATGCTCAAAGTAAGGCTTCTAGGATTTAGAGAGATATTTTGGGATCTTATTTGGGTTGTGTTTGTATGAGCCAAAGGATATTTAGAGGTTTGAGTAATGGTATGAGGTAATGGCCATTTATAGGGGGGAGGAGGGGCTCTTTAGGGAAGATTGAAAGTATTATTTTATTGTAAAATGGATTTTGGTTTCAATAGCTAAAAAACTCAGAAAATTAGAAGATAATATTAATATAAGTTGAAATAAAGTCATCTAACAATAATTTGACTGGATTTGGATTTTTTAATCCTTTTTATTTTTATCTAACCCTTTGTTAAGTTTTTTAACTTTTATCAAGTATTCTGGTATATTCATACTATATGGTTAATATATTTACTATAAAATTACAAGAAAACCAAAATGTATCATTAATGAAATTTGAAACATCATATATTTCATTTTTCCAAATATTAGATTTTTATGACTATTTTGTCATTTAATAAAATATTGAATTATTTAAAACTCATTTATGTCAATTTTTATACTATTCATATACTGACTTTTTAAAAATTTATAAGGACTTGATAAATTTTTAAAAAAGACATGAAATAAAATATAAAAAGTCATAGTCAACCATTAAATTAGTGGATGGCATAAAATGTTTGAAAATAAATTTATTTTAATACTTATAATCTCATTTATTGAAAACATTCATTAATGAGGTAATAATTACATCATCATTGTGTCAAAAATAAATTTACATATATGATTTATAAAAATTATAAATAAAATAACATGATGTATAAAAACTTTTTATCTTTCTATTTACTATTTATAGTAAACTATATCAATTTTATAAACCCACATTTAAATTGATTTAGAAAAATAATACCTTTTCATGATATTATTAATTTTACATTAAATAAAAAGTTATTAATGTAATTATCTTAACCAAGTAGCTTGAAAAGGCCAATAGTTCTACCCAAGGATTTTATTGGTCATCCATGACTCATCCAATAATATTATGACAAGTTTTAATGTAATTGTATATTATTATAATATTATTTTTACCTTGAATTACTGTATTTACCTTTAACTATTTTAAAAAAATAAAATGTTACTATTAAACAAAAATTATATTCCTCCTATTTAACCACATTTTACTTATTAATGACAACCATGTATGTGTGATTTTTTAATGACAATTCACAGAAGCAGTAAAATTTCATTTAAATAAAAAAGTTGGTTTTTTAACTCCCATGTAGTGTTTTTTCACTGTTCATCAAAAATTGAGCATTTTCGGAAAAATAAAAACAATTAACCCAAAGATGACTTTGATTTTCTAAATTAAAAAATGTTTTTTATTTTACCAAATTCAAAATATAGATGTTTCTTTTATTAATTTATAATTAATTTCCATTGTTAAAACTAGAAAGTGTGTTTTTATGAAATAATAAGTATCAAAAGATTGAAGTTTGTTTATGTCTTTTTTCGAAGTGAAATTACTTTCAATGACCAAAATTTGATTAAATGATAAAAAAATAATCTAATTACCCTTTAAAACCAATTAAAATGACAATATAATCATATAAATAAATTATATTGAAAGACATTTTTGAAATAAAATGCAGTATCTTTCACTATTCATTAAAAAATGTTCTTTATCAGAAAAATAGCAAAACTTCACCGAAAGTAAATTTTGATGTCCTGATTCAAAAGAATAATTTTATTCATTCAAAAAGAAAATATAAATGTGAAAAACAACTATTTTTAAAATAGTTCTCCATCAAAATGTGATAAATCGACCTTTTAAAGAATATTAGAGTACTTATGCTTAAAATTGGATTCATTATCTTTTGAATCCTTGGATAAATTTAAAAAAAATTTACAAACATGTATAATCATATTATAGTTATTTTTGTTCATTCCTTCCAATACAAGAGCTAGAAGGTAACTAACATTTAAAATAATATTATATTATTATTTTTTAGTATGACTTTGCCTTGTGTGAAACAAGATATTATAGAGAGTCTCATTGTTGCGTGCTGGGTATTCCATCGAACATAGAAGCCCCTTTAAAGAAAAATTAATATATTATTCATATGTATTAGTAGAAATAAAAAGTTTTATTCTATAAATACCTGGTTCGTTATATCCTCCCCCCTTTTGGGAATTGGGTCCACGCAATTCTGTTCACTTATCAAATAAGTGGGGGTATTTATCCCTCTTAGAATATTAAGATTCCCATTTTCCCTATTCAACAACATGGTTTTTCCAGAAAACCTTTTCCTAATGAATTTCCTTTTTCTGCAACAATTTCTCTCTTCGGTCAAGAATCTGGACTAGTTTTTCTTCATAACAAATATTGTCTTCCAACTGAACTACCTCTGGACTCATAACATGATATATAGATAAGGAAAAAACATTCTCAATATTGAAACACGAAAAAAATTGTGTACCTGGGGTAAAAATGGAGGTAAATCCACTCTATAATCAACTAATCCAACGTTCTACAGGATTTTATAGGATCCAATGAAACTCAGACTCAGATTTCCCTTCTTACCAAAACACATCACACTTTTCCGTGGAGAAACATTGAGATAAACATGATCACCTAACTCAAATGAAAGATCATTTCTCTGGTTATCTACATAACTTTTCTACCTACTCTAAGCTGTCCTAATGTGTTTCTATATCAACTAAAATTTCTCTTCCATATCATCTACCAATTATGGTCTCATCAACTTATTTTCACCTAATTCAACCCAAAAAAACAGAGTTTGACACTACTTCCCATATGAAGTCTTGAATGGTGCCATATATATACTAAAATGAAAACTGTTAGTATAAGAAAATTCAACCAAAGAATGTTTTTGGTCCCAACATCCCTGGCAATCCATTGAAAAAACATGTAGAATATCTTCCAATGTCTGAATTGTTCATTCTGACTTCCCATCTGATTGTGGAGGAAAATATGTACTAATATATAATTCAATAACCAATGACTTCTAAATGACTTTACAAAAGTTATAATTGAAATTTGGATAAAGATCAGATACAATAGAGAGTGGAAGTCAATGTAACCTAACTATATCTTCAATATATCATCGAGAAAGTTGATCTAGAGAAAAAATATCTCGAATTGGAATGAAATGAGAAGATTTAGTCAATCAATCAGCAATAACTAAGATTTCATTATTACCTCGAGACGTCTTCGGTAATACCACAATGAGATCCATGGATATATTTTCCCATTTCCACTCTGGCATCGGTAAATGCTGAATAATTCATTTTGATAACTGCCACTCTACATTAATCTATTGACAAGTAAAACACATCACAATGAAGTCATCAATATCTATTTTCATTTCATCCCACAAATAATACTCCCTAAGATCTCAGTACTTCATAGTACAACCAGTATGAACTGATAATGGAGAACTATGAGATTCACATAAAAAATATTTCTTTAACTGTGTATCAAAAGCCAAAAATAATCTCGTTCCAAACCTCAAAACACAGTCCCTATCCATATTAAACTCAAGTAACATGCCCTTCTGAACCAATTCTACCTTATTCTACAACTCACTATCATCTTTCTATGATTTCTTTATTCTATATGTTAGGGATGAGGATACTGAAACCTAAAATAAAATAGATGAATTTCTTGCATAAACAACTTCTATGCCAAGGTTTATAAAATATTTAATCAAAGAATCTTGTTCCAAATGTAACAATATTAATGTAGCATTACTTTTTAGACTCAAAGCATCAACAACATTATTTTATTTTCCAGATGGTAATGAATTGTAAAATGGTAATTCTTGATTAATTTTAACCGTCCCATATATCTCATGTTTAATTCCTTCTGAGTAAATATATACTTAAATTTTTTTTAGTCTTTATATATTTTACATTTTACTCCATAAAGATTACGCCTCTATAGTTTTAATGAAAAAACAACAACAACTAATTCAATGTCATGTGTAGTGTAATTTAACTCACGAACATTCATCTGACGTGGATCATAAGAAATTACCTAATCATTATTAATTAGCACACAACCAGGTCCTTTCAAAAAGCATCACTGTACATAACAAACTTTCCATTTTTGGAAGGCAGTGCCATAACTGGAGCATTCACGAATCTTCTTTTCAATTCCTGAAAATAATCATCACATTCTTTTGTTCAGATGATCTTAACACCTTTTCATGATAACTTATTCAGTGGGCTAGATAACCATGTTAAATTCTAAAAAACCCTTATTTAACATCCTTCCAAACCAAAAAAAACTATGAATAGAAGTTATATTTGAATGTATTGGCCATTATTTAACAAATTCTGTTTTAGCAGGGTCAATATTTATGCCATTTTTTTAAACAATGTGACCAAGGGAAAAAATTTCAACAAAAAATAAAACTTACTAAACATTTCATATAGCTTATTTTCTTTTATGGTTTCAAAAAAAATACTCAAGTGACATTCATGTTCCTATCGACCATTAGAATATTCCAAAATATAATCTATAAACATAACCACCCTTTATCAATGGATTCCACTGAGCCATCACTTAAACAAACTGATCAATTCTATTTCCGACCATCTCAGGATACTGATTTGGAAGTTCATATCCCTCTGTATGCCTTCCCAGCACAACTTCCCTGTTTCCTCTATGAAAAATCCATCATAAACATATAAATATCGTAGGTGAAGAAACATGGTAATCTGTAAATGCTATATCATTTCAATATTACTATAATTTAATTTATGATATTAGTTTATTAATTCCCTAACTCTTAAATTTGTCTAAACCAAACTCATATACCATTTATAAGGCACCATCCTTAAACATTAAATAATCTTTAATTAAGTTAATAATTCACATTGAGAGACCTTTCTGTTTTAGATCTTTAGAGAATTAGTTCGTAACGTATACATAAAATCATGAATATTACATGTAGACACCTCCACATAGTTTCTATTTTTTCATAAAATAAAAGAAACATGTTTAGTTCCATGTTATAAACGACATGACATTTCCATGATCCCATCCTTGACCCTAATCCACTTTTAAGTCCTGTGAAAAACCATTCAAACACTTGGGATGAGCATTGAATCTCAGTAAGGGATATATAATGAAGGAAAAATGATATTTTTCAAAAAAACATGTAAACCATGAATATTTTATCATAAAATAATACTTTTCACCTTAATAATTTAGCAAAAACACTTCACTGACTGTAAGCTCATTTCATACCCTTATATTGTCACCAAATGATTACCACAAAACCCATAGGAAGAAACGTATGGAATATAACGGTAACATGGGACATAAAAATATTGAAATGGAATAACCATACAGTCAACTTCCACACATATCACTAATTGGAATAACAATATGGAAAATATCCATACCCAATGCATTGGAGGTTATAACATAACCACCTGTCCTTAGTTTATAACGGCACCACCCATCATTAGGTTTATCACATAACCACCCATAAAATTTCCAAGTACCATTATATAATCATAAAATATTGCAAATATCATCATTTCACTAATAAAATTTAATTTTCAATAACAAGAAATCATTTCATGATATTGAAATAATCAATCCATTTCAAAAACATTTTTTAATATCAAAATACCCAAAAAGGTAAAAAGGTATTTCATTTCCTTAAAAAATAATTAAGGTTTATAGAGGATTCTGAAAAACGATTACATTGGTGGAGAGGTCATTTGTCGGCACAAATGTTAAAATCATTCCTTTTGTAATTTAGTAATATGATTCATAAAAAATGGTTCCCTTTGAATGATATTAAATTTTAAATTTTTTTATTATACAATGAGTAAAAATTAGAAGGTGTATATTATCCAAACATGCCTCAATGAAAAAGAATTTAGACAATGTTACTTACCTCATGTCTGACATGACTCATTCGTTATTTAATTTCCTGAATAATAAAAATAAGTTAATTTATAATTGCTTCATGAACCTTCTTCAAATTTATTATTCCATTTATATCACTTATTACCTTGCTATAAAAAATAGTTAAATATTTGAGTTCATATCAGGCATTTTGTCGATGTTCAGAACTTTAGTAATAAATGAATTTTTTATAGTTACAAATTGTCCATGTTGTGAACATTACATTATTTACAAAATGATATTTGTGAATTAGATGTCATATATATCATATATATCCATTATATATTTATTTAAAATAGTCCATTACATTTGGAAATAAGAAATGAAATGCATCGTTCATTGATACGGTATGTCGTACGTACGAATGAATGCTACTTTCAATTATTTTTCATATTTAAAGAAATAAAAACTAAATGATAAAAATGTATATTATAATTAAACTATAATATCTATTTTACATATGTTTCATATGTTCATTAATTCCATCATTTATAAGTTCCATGTATAGCTTGAATGATTCATATCACTTGGAGGGGGCGGTAGTCCACACTTCCTCAAATTAAATTATCATATTTATACAACATGAAAGAAATAAAGGTATGTTATAAATGATAACTAAATAAGCATAAAGATAAAAATAAATAACATATATATCATATATAATTATATTTCCATCATAATTGCTTCCCTAAGAGGTGGCAGGAGAAGATTGAACAATCATCGTTTCGTGAGAAGTAGTTCACCGTCCAAAGAAACAGTATGTTCATTAACAATTAGAGGGAGGTGTGTGAAAATGTAGTTCTAATAATTCTCATAACAACAACAGATTATATTTAGGGTATTTTTGATGTCATATAAACAGATAATAAGAAGAGAATAGGGTGTGGATAAGGAAGATAAAATAAAAGAACTTGAGAATAGATGTTACCTCTAAATAGGGTCCCTTTGGATTGAAGAAAAAGGATTAATTGAATTACCTTATGCTCACATTAAGGATTCTATGTGGAATATAGGTATGTTGGGTGATTATTTAGGTAGAGTTTGGATGATCCAAGGGGGATTGAGAGGTGTGAGAAAGGGTAAGAGTTGATGGCCTTTTATATGGGGAGGAGAGGCACTTATGAATGTTTTAAAGTATTATTTTATTATAAAATAGTTTTTGGTTTCAAAAGGTCCACAACTCATTAAATTCGAATATAATATGAATATAAGCTAAAATAAAATCACCCAATAACAATTGGATTGGTATTGGATATTTTTTAATCCTTAACGTTTTTATTTTACCCTTAAATAACTTATTTAAGTTTTATCATGACATCTTTTATATCCATATTATATGTTTAATATATTTACTATAAAAATCCATGGGACCCTAAATTGATTTTTAATGGCATTTATAAAATCATCTATGTAATTTTAATGAATCCTTGTTTTTTAGGACTATTTTATCAATTAATAAAATTTTAATTGATTTAAAAACTAATTTATGTCAGTTTACATACTATTCATATCATGACTTTTTAAAAACCCATAACAACTTGATCAATTCGAAAAATCTTAATTAATTCAAATATAAAAAGTCATAGTCATAAATAAATGTCATGGATGGAAATAAAACTTTTGAAATAAATTTATTTTGATATTTATAATCTCATTAAATTAAAACAATCGTTAGTGAGGTAATCATTACTTCATCATTGTGTCCTAAATGAATTTATTTATTTGATGTATGAAAAATATAAATAAAATACCACAATGTATGAAAAAAATTTATATTTATCTTAACTATTTTTTTTTCAAATATATCAATTATATAACCCCACATTAAAATTTTATTATCTAAATAATACATGTTTGTGACATTTTTATTAGTATTTTATGTTAAAAGTTATTACTGTAATTATCTTACCCAAGTGGCTTCCAAGGGCCAATAGTTCTACCCAATGATTTTATTAGTCGTCCATAACTCAACCAATAAGTTTAGGAAAATTGTTAAGGTAGTTTTATATTATTATAATATAATTTTTACCTTCAATTACCATATTTACCTTTAATCGCAATAAATAAAAATCAAAATTTATTATTCACCAAAAATAATTTTTCATAATATTGTACAAAATTTTACATATTGATGGAAACCATGTATTTCATATTTTTGAAATTCAATTCACCGAAGTAAAAAAATTCATTTAAATGAAAATGTCTATTTTTTTAATTACTATGCAGTGTTTTTAACTATTCATCAAAAATTGAATGTTTTCAGAAAAAAGACCAAAAATTCACCCAAAGATAATTTTGATTTACCAAATTCAAAATTGATTTCAATTTTAACAAATTTAAAAATTACAAGTTTCATTACTTAATTTAAAATTATTTTCGGTTGTCAAAAATAGTAAGAATGTTTTTAAGAAATTATAACAATCAAAAGATTGGCATTTGTTTATGTCAAATTTCAAAGTGAAATTACATAAAATGAACAAAATTAGATTAAATGATAAAAATATAATCTTATAAAATTTTAAAACCAATTAAAAGGACAATATAATCAAACTAATAAATTATATTAAAAGGGATCTTAGAATTAAAATGTAGTATTTTTCACTATTTGTTAAAAGATGAAATTTATAAGAAAAATAAAAAAATTTCATCAGAAGTAAATATTGATGTCCCGATTCCAAAGAAGAATTTTATTTATTTAGATAGAAAATATAAAAGTTATAAAATGTAGACTTAAAAAGGGTTCTCCATCAAAAGGTGTTAAATCGGCCTTTTAATTAATATTAGAGTATTTATGCTAAAAATTAGAATAATTATCATTTTATTCCTCTAACATTTATTAAGTAAATGTAAAAATATTAAAAAACTTGTATAATCTTGAAGTAGTTAGTTTTTTTCATTCCCACCAATACAACTTCTAGGTGTTAACTACCATTTAAAATAATATTATATTATTATTATTCAGTATGACTCAGCCTTGTGTGCAACATGAGATTTCAAAGAAACCCCTTATTGTGTGTTGGGTACGCCATCAGACATAGAATCCCCTTTATATTAAAATTAAGATCTTATTAATAAGTATTAATAGATATAAAATGTATTATTCTAAAAATACATGGGTCATTATAGGATACCAGATGTGTCACATGTATTTTGGGACCCCTATGATCAAATTCACTAACCTCTATATTTATTGAGCATAAGAAATGTTATAATAAAAGTTCCAGGTTTGAGACTTGGGAAATTTCTTGCATCACACATCTTTCAAACTATGTTTTATGTGGGTATACCATGTGTATTTTAGAACATTTACAATATAATAAAATGATTATTTACTTTTTCAATGTTAATATTCTTTATTCATGGGTAGGACCACTACCTATTTTTTTCCCATGCATGGCTCGAGGTTGACGTTCATGTCATGTTCACTCTATAGATGTCTACCAAGATGTTCCAATACATTGATAAAATGTAGTGAGTGGCGATGATGATACATGTAGGAGGTAACACCAAATGTTATAGTTCAAGAGTCCGTTGATTTTAGGGGGTTCCATTTTAGATGTATCCATAATTGACTTGTTTTTGGAATTTGAGAGATCTTACATCTTTAATCTGTTTTTGTAAGGAGTAGTGGGATTTGATGGATATGATGATTATTTGTGGAGAAACATGGATGTTGTGGTTCTTATTCCTCATGTTTTTGGAGTAATATGGTGTCTCATGGTATGAGTTATGAAAGTAGTTCATATTATATTTTTTTGATGACCAAAAATGTGTCCAATTTCTAGTAGATTCATACCCTTAAATAGGGGAGATCTATTGTACGAGATTTTGGGATACATTTCAGGAACCTTTTGTGATATACCTCAAAACTCTATCCAAATAATGAGGGTAAAGAGAAGAATTTTGAGGAGTATTTTCATCTAGGGATCAAAATCTAAGTCATTTCTATTATACTGAAGACATATCTAATTGTTCTAGAAAGGTAAAACATTATAAATAAGATGTAAGAAAAAATAGGTCCTTCATGAGAGGGTAGTGATAAAGAATCCACCCGAAGCATTTGTGTGATTCAGGGTTCCTCATTATCAAGGTAGAAGAGATTTTGGTCAGACTGGGGTTGGTCTCGACCCTTCTCATATTGTATCTTCAAATTTGTCATCTCATAGAAAAATTCCAATAGATTTTAAAAAAATTATTGTGGATAATGATTTCATCATTATAGAGATTTCATGGCCATTCTATATAGTTATCATGTGAATGGTTCTTCACTTCAGGTTCCTCCGTTGAGTAAATTTTAGTAGAGGCATCATTAGTTGGGTTCTCTAAATTTGGAATTATAGAGAGGAAATGGTGAGGGCAGAGTGAAGCTCTGATATAATCATCATCAATAGAGTGCAGATTGTGGATGTGGAGGGGTTTTTTATAAGGGTCGAAAAGGAAATGGAGTATGATTTGGTTAGCTTCATTCTTTAGTGTATCCAGTGCCAGGGGATCCATAGGATGTTCGAGGTACAATTTTCATGTTTTCCACATTGGTGCAAGCTATGATTGATTCGGGAGGTACCCGAATTTTTATAACATCTACCCTCTTATATTATTTTGGACCTGAGGTAGAATGCATTCCAGTTCTCTTCGAATTTACTATTTCAGTTATAGGATTATTTTACATGTATGAAGTATTTAGAGAATATGATATAGTTATACTAAAGAACATCTCTTTAGGTAATTTCTTATGCTTAAAAATATAGCCTTATTCTATCATGCTCACCATGGAATTTTTATATTCGGTGTGGGATATTGTGGAAGTAATCATGAGTCATGTTTTGTATAATGATTCTTATAGATAGTTAGTAGTGTTGTTTTGAAGAGAAATACCCATGTATAGGTCAAAGACATGTTATATTCTTGAAATCATTGTTGACTGAGCTGATACTATGTTTTTTAGATGATCAGTTGTTGGAGTTTCCCCCAGTTGAGAAAGGGTACCATGATGTATTTTTATTGGTTTTTATAGCATTACACACTCAATGAGAGATCATGTTTTGGATAGATATAAAACGTTGTCTATCTATTATCCTGATTACTCTCTATTTGATGGTGGCTTTCGAGTTTTAAGAGCTACGGTTATAGTTCAATGTTCTTTTGAAATGAGGAATTGTTCAGCTAGGTTTATAACCTTGGGGGGAAGCATTTTTTATTGTGAAGATGGAATATTATTGTTTATAGATTTATATTGATTATTTTCACATTAACCAAGTTCATGGGAAGAACTTATTTAATATTCCATGTATTAATGGTTATTCAATTACCTTAAGGGAGTGAGTTGGTTGTCGATGAACTGTTTTTGTTCAATATGTGATCTGATGTGGTTGAAGTGTGAGGATATATTGGAGATTGATTTCTTTTCTTAGGATGGTCATTATGTGTTATTTATGATTTCATTAATTTTGATAAATTCTCTATCTATGTTTATGGGGTAGAAGAACATAATTTTCAGAGAGTTCCAAGATTGGTTCATTGTTAGTTTTCTTCGATGTCATCCTTGATTTATCGGTGTCTGAGGATGAGCATGTAGAGAATCAATACACCATTTTGGGAGTTTATTTTAAAAATTATTTTTTTGGGATGTTGTCAAAGTGTGGGTTCTAGGATTGTGAAATCCATTTAATGGGGAATTTTTTTTCATACATTGAGTACCTGTGAATCCTTATAAGATAGAGGTTGTTGTTCCTTCTGAATCCCCCTGAGATAGACTAAGAGGTGTACAGTTTCATTGGTCTTCTAGTAAATTACAGGAGGTTCATGATAGAATTATCTAGGGTTAAGACTCCTCTACCCACTTTTATAATAATGTATTGGGCATTCATGTGGATTGAACAAACCCATGTATATTTTCAGTACCTAATGGAGAAGTTAGTTAGTGCTCTATTTCTTCGTTTTCAGGATGATTGTGTTTGATTTGAGGTTTTTTTGTGGTTCTTCATGTACTGACATGGGAATAATTTTAATATAGTAGGGATATTTTATTTTTATGGTTATTATAAGTTAAATCCCAATGAGAATAACTATAAAACCCACTATATTGGGTTGGTGTTGGTGGTTTTTTCATTGAAGTTCTTTGAAGATTAGCTCATCGACGAGCATTGTGTGGTATTTTGAGGACAGTAAGTGCCATAAGATTGTATTATCCCTATGTGACTTGAACATGTGTTCAAATTAGTGGGTGGAATAATTACAGGAATATGAAAATGAGATTTTTTATACGTCAAGAAAGTGATTTTTATAGTAAATTCATTGAGTTGTATGTCACGTAGAAATTCTTCGATTGAATATGGATATTCCTGGAGAGTTACTAATAAAACCATCAAGTTTCATCTTGATATGGGAGTGGATTGGAGTATATGCTGAATTTTCTATTTTTTGTGTATCCTTAATTGGTTAAATATGTATAGGATTCTCAATTGGTGGATTCTGAGGTGAAGGAAGGGAGAGATTGGTTATTTTTTTGATATAGCCCTAAATGTTTGACTAAGGATGGACAACACTGTATCTTCTTATGAAGAATTATATACGTTCCTTTGGAAATACAAGATTGTTTTCTATAATAGTAAAATAGTATTAATATGTACATTCATATCCCCATGGAATCTTTGTAATCTTCATTAAGAGTTTAGTTTTGGTGGCCTTTGTGGAAGCGTGTAGTTGCATATTTTGTTTCTCGATGTATGTTTTCCTAAAAGGTGATTCATGATAACTGTGTTTGTAGTGTTTTTCCATCTATTATATATTCCCATGTGGAAGTGGGATTATATCTTTATTGAAATTATTTCAGTTAACCTTTATTTGAAGTACATTATAATGATATATGGCTGATTGTAGATCATTTAAAAAAAATATTCCACCTTATTGTGATCACAAAGTTGATATCAGTGGAGTTTTTTTCAAGGTAATATGTAAAGGAGTTTGTGATACTACACTACATTCCATGTATGATAATATCTAATTTATATCTTTATTTTACATCCTTGGTGTGAACATATCTCCATAATTATTAGAGTTCTCAGTTATTCTTTAGTAGCACAGTTCATCTTTAGACGGATGTCTAGAAAAAGTGGACCATCTGGACTCTTGGAGAAACTTTTTGTTCCTGCACCATGGATTTTGGAGGTTCTTGGATGAGAAACATACCCTTGTTTGAGTTTTATTACAATAAAATATTCAACTCCACCAATGGTATGGATCCATTCTAGTCACTGTATGGATGTCACTTTTGTTCTACATTGTGGCAGACTAGGGTAACATTGGAAATAAATCTCATAATGAAAATGGTAGAATATGATAGAGATGGTTTGGGTAATTCAAAATAGGTTTTTAGAGGTTAAAGATAATCATAAATCCTTGGAATATCATTGGAGGATACCTATGGAGACTAATATTATAGATCATTTGTTTCTATAGGCGACCCCTTATAATTTCCCAAAAATTATAAATAATACTTTTTATACGATAAATGTGTATATATATTATATAATATTATTCAATTACAAAATATTATGAAATAAAAAAACCACATAGCATTAAAAAAATATCATTTCGTTATTTAGAATGGAAACCAATTTATTTTACAAACAAAAAATATGATAATGAATATAAAATAGAATAAATAAAATGGGAAAACATGGATCAACCAAATATACTAGAATCATCCCCAACAAAAAATGCTATATAAATAAAACAATACATTATAAGAGAAATATACATCATAGGAAACGAAAATATATCCATATATTTAATTTTAGTCAGTTGTTTGTGAAATAATGAAGTGGTGTTTATATAGAATAAAAGAAATATTGACTTTTGGTATATGACCATTATATGTACATTTTTCAAATATGACCTTGGTCAATATAACAGTTGGTCAATTTTTAAAATGGGAACTATACCCATTGTTCATAATTTAAAAGTTATAGATATTATTTATTAGAAGTATAGATAGAGGATAATTAATGAAAAAAATGAGAAACAATTGATTCAACCTAAAGATTCATTCCATTTGAATCCCATTTTTCCGAAGATGGGAGGGAGGTACCTTTACTAGGGTTCTCCCTTTTCCAATCCCAAACCATGCTCCCATAAGTGTATCCTGAATGAAATCACCATTTGGATAATTTCAATTTAGTTTATATTACCAATAGATTGATTTTATCCAAGCATCCTCATGAAACTACCACCACCGCACACGTTACCCATACATCGTATATGGGTGTAATAAGGGATTTTGCATCCATACCATATTAACATAACATTCTTTTTCCTTTTTGTCAATAATAGTTATACTCAATAATTCCATTTTAAGAATTTTTTTCTAATAAAATTTATTTTTAATTCAGATATATTTGATAATTTGATTTCAGGACACAAAATAGAGAAAAATTATATTTTTAGAAAAGTTATTTATTTTTAAAGTATTATGAATAATATTTTTTTAATAAATTAATCATTTACAATACTATTATTTAAATATAAATACTAAAATAAATTTATTCAATCCTAGGAAATGTTCAAAAGTCTCATAAATTTTGATTCTACCTTAAAAACTACAAATTTTCAATAAAAATAGATTATATTATGTAAAAAATAAAATTATCATATTGTGAAAATTATTAATATAAAACTATCATTATATATAAAAAATCTATTATAAATTTGGTTATTAGGACTTTATGAAAATTTTCTAAAATACGATCTTTTCTGTGAATAGTATGAATATTGTTTTGGGTTTTCAATATCTTTTATGAATTCATATTTATATCATAATTATTTAATCATTAATTAATAAAAATCCCTGAACTAAAGTATTTTATTTTAATAATAAAATATATATTTTTTTATTTTAAACTATTTACAAACCAATAATTGTATATCCAATGTCTAAAAAGAAAAAAAAATGAAATTAAATTTTGGAAAATATACTTATCAATTCCAAAATGAGTTTATAAAAATGTAGTTCGGTTCATTTGGATTAAAATATCATAAAATTACTCAACCAAACCCATGAGAAAAAATCATCTTTAGTCCAGTGGTTCATCATTCTTCAGAACATATATTATGGAGATATATATTTGAAAATCATTAAACAATTCCTCCTCTATTTCAATAAATACCCCCTTATCCACATTTATATTCTCTAACAATCCATATTCCAAGGTTTTATGGTGAGTTTTCCACCCAATGATTTCCCCCAAGGTGTCAACATGCCCCCATTGTTGCATCCACATGTTTTAGGTTCAAAACTTCATGGTAAATGGAAATATCCAATTCTTTTTTCCGTTCATGTTTCTTTTTTATGGTGTGATTTTTCTTTTCTATCCCAAATATTTTTGGTTAACATTCAATAATCACTTTACTATGATAAGAGTGTTTAATCCATGGTATACTATTTCCCCGGACAATTTATAATTTTCAAATATCGTATCATATACTTATCAGGATGAAAAACTTATTTATTTACTTTCTCACTTTTACATGTTAAATTCTCTTTTACTTTTTTTATTTTAATACATAAATGACCTTCTTCTAAAATGGGTATTCAACAATATATAATTAGTACTAACTGATTCATGGATTTACATACCTAAAACCTATATTCCAATTCTATTTCTTGTAAAATATGTAATGGTATTTTCTTTAAGAACTTTTTATAGAAATACATTTATATTAAACTCATTATGTATTTTCCACATGTTAAAAATGAAATTATTAAGATCAATGTTTCCCACATGAAATTAATACATATTTTGTTTTCTATTTTACTGCACACCAATTCATGGGGTAAATAATTTAATCATTATAGATGGAAATTTTTATGATTAATTGGGGAATAATATTCCTAATTTTCATTCTTGACACCATGGTGATAATATTAGGTGATATTCTTATTAATGTCTCATATAAATGTTGTTGAAATTTTTTCATTTTATGATTTATGTTCTTATCATTATGATTTTCCTCTTCCACATTCCTCATTGGTATACCTCATTTTCATATTGATATATCCCAAGATCAATTACTTTTTTATCCCTCATTTATTTCCCTAATGAAATTCATACTCACCCATTTCAATTTATTTATATCCCCTTGATATGTGTTGTACAAAATATAACCTATAGAGAGGACATGAATATTTTATTCATGTTTATTTAGAATAGTTTTTATTCCCTCATATAATGTACACCATATTTCAATGAAACTAAATATTAACACTATCCTCTTTTTTTCCAATGTAATCAAATGTAATATAAAAAGGGTTGTATTCAAATGTTGGTATCAAAATATGTTTTTATTATTTTTTGTAAAATATGACATGAAATCATTATAATCATCATTTGAGGGAAGTTTAAATATAAGAAAACACTTTGTTACATTAATAAGTGTTAATTAAGTGATTTATATAAAAATTAATCCTTTCTTGGATAATACAAGTAATGTGGCTCCAGTAAAGATGATCCAAGGGTTAGTATATGAAAACAATGAATTGAGCTAGACATGATCAAGAATTGGCGCATAACAAGATGCATTGATGTACATAGGATTTGGCACTCCCTTGGGATAATATTGATTAATGAAAAGGTTTTATGAACCTTTATGAATGAAATATATAAAAATTAAATTTTAAAATAGTTGATTAATGATATATTTATTAATGATTTTTTAGGAAATAAAATAAACTTAGAATTATAGTATTAATAAATGTTACACATTTATCTCTATGGTATTTTTCAGTTATTTTAAAATGGTATGAAATAGGATATCCACATAATTGTTGTGTGTAATGGATGATGCCCGAACAATGTTATAATGGAATATGGAATGGAATACATCATGATGATGATGAGTCGACTATCTAGAGTTATTAACAATAACATTATTCAGGTTGAGATACCAGATTTAACTTGAAGGGAACAACAGCATGTCGAATCCTTTATGCTTCAATGAAAACCTTCCATTTGTTGATATACTGCCCCCATTAATTTCTGAAGAATAGATTATCACTCTAGAAAATCACTTTTCTAAACATTGTTGTTCTGAACTAGATAAACTCAACCCAGAAGTATACCACATAGTCGACGAATCAGATTAATGGTTAAAATTGATTAAAAAGATAAATACAGGAAGGATGATCATTCTATGAAGTTGGATGATTTTTGTAGATTATTTTTAAAAAATATTTATTCTACTCCATGTGAAAAAATAGGGAAGAAATTACAACATTTGAAAAAAAAAGAAATTTATTAGTAAAAATCTATGAAATCAACATTACAAAAAATTATCAATACACCTTTAGAAAAATTATTGATCTGAAGGGAATGATTGATAGAATCATTAGTGGAAAGAGACCACAATTGTGTATTAATCTCTCTAATCATGACTATGAAACCTATGAGGACTTATTTTAATGTGATAGGAATGTTTAATTAGAGATTCATGATATAATGTGGTCAGATAGGTTGAATCAAAGGGAGATAGAAATGGATCCAAACTCTTGGAGGGGAACATTGATCATGGAAGATGATGAATGATTGTGAAACATCACAAGTGAAAAACTATTACAGGAATCATTAGTGAAAATTATTTATTATTTGTGTAAATAAATTGAAAAACATAAGAGATGATAATATAGCTCAAAACATCCATTGTGAGCTAAATTCACATCTTCTCAACACTAACAAAAAAAAGATGATTATGCAGGACAAACCAGAAGTTAAATGGGTCATGTATGGATATAATGGGAACATTTACAATAAATAACAAAACCAAGATGATAATGGATGAGATCCACCATCAACAACATCATAGTTCGAGAGATAGAGGACATGAATTTACTATCATGGAATCTAATGTAAATTCTCCAAGTGATGTGGTGGTATGTATACTCATTGTGATATGAATTCTAGGAATTACATTCCTTTATTCTATATTTATGAATTCATTCATTTCATCCATGTTTATGGATAATATATAGTCAATCATTATACATCTATAAGGTGTGTTATCAGTAATGACATTTGGGGATATCATATCATTATCATTATATTAGAAATCTTGTATTAAATTAGATGCGTAAAATCTCTTTTCTAATCTAGTAGTCATTCCCTTGTTGGAATTTGACTCTATAATAGTGATGGATTGGATCTCAATGTATAATTATATGATCAACTATATATGAAATAAAATTTTAGTAGTCTTCAATGGGAAAACAATAATTATTTTCAAAGGAGATATATACCAACCTATGAATTTTATATAAGAACCGACCATAGACAAATTTATGGAGATTATAACATAATATGAATATGGAAATAAAAGTATAAAGATAGAGAATGTGAATATTTTTTAGGAATACATTGACATATTTAAAACTTAGTTACCTCAGCCACTCCTAGAAAGAGAGTTAGAGTTATCCATTGAAATCATACATGGGTTTAATCCGATATCAACAACCCCATATATTATTGAAAATGTGGAGATAGATGAATTAACAGAAAAATAGAAAGATCTTCTAGTGATGTTATTTATCCATCCGTGTTTAACTCTTTAGGTAGAAACTTATCTCCCTATGAAGAAATGGATGGATCAATTCAGATATTCACTGATTATATATAACTTAATAAGATCGCTGTGAAGAAAAATTACACTCTTCAATATATTGAATTTTTTTGACCATCTTCATGGTGATAAATTATTGATTACTTATGACTATCATAGTGGAGAACATGTACCCCCTCCTAGGGATTGGTGATTTGTATGAACAACTTCACAGGGTTCACCTCATATCAAATTTTTTACATCCAATATGGGTGTCATCAATTGAGGGTGAAGAAACAATTTCTTAAATAGAATCACCTCCATACATGATATGGGAAATATGATTTTTTTTATTCCATTCAGATTAGATAATGAACCATATATATTTATGGATTTTACTAGTAGAGTCATTATGAACAGACATGATAAAATTAATTTTATTTATTATTAATGATATTATGATAATTTCATAATGTTTTGAGGATAATGGAGTTTATTTATAGGTTTTATTGAAAACATTAACAAAGATTAACCTCTTTGTAAAATAAAAAAATATTGAATTATATATATATATATTTTTTTTTATTCATGGAGATAATTATACCAAATTAAGGAATATTAGTTTTCCTTATGAACATAAGCATTGTATATGGGTGGTACCATCCTATTATAGTAACTGGTATTAATAGTTTTCACAGAATATTGGGATTTTATAAAAGGTTTGTGAAAAAAATTCATGATGTTCTAATACACTGTCATTGTTAACTATTAAAGGAGCTATGTTCCATAGGAAAAAGGACTATGACGAATGTATTAATGAACTTAGGAATATATAGGTTACTAAACCTATGATAACTCTACACTCTATCAGATAAATATTAATTATTTATAGAAATGAATCTCTGAAAGTGCATGGGTGGATCCTCATGAAAAATGGAAAGGTCATTTTTCATGCATCTCAATAGTTAAATACTCACGAGAATATTTATCCTACATAATACCTGTAGTTATCTTCATTTATTTCATTTTAAATTATGTTGGAACTATCATTATTGGAATAAATTTCATATATACAAAGACCATAACATTTTTTAGTATATTTTCATTAAAAATAAATTAAACAAGAGACAAAGGATATGGTTGGAACAACTTAAAGACCATTAATGTTCCATTTTTTATAACCCCACAAGAGTAAATAAGGCCACTTTTAATTATATATGAAAGACCTTGTTATTCCTGGAAAGTTGAGGATTCATGGAGATCAATTTATTAAGGACTTCATAATGTTAGACAGGGGAATCATAAGTGAATAATATCATCAACCATATCCCTTATGATTTTTCATCCATAATTACTAGAGAAAATCAATAGTGATCAAATCGATTACCCATTAATATAAAAAAGATATAGGTTGTGATGAATGGGAAGTCTCATGAGTCAAATATTGATCATGATGGTGTTCTAAAATTTTATACACGGCCATGTGTCCCATCAATCATGGAGATAATGAAAATAATTTAGGAATTAATCTCGTAGATCTTTATTCTCTATACAACATGGAATAATTAAAATCTAAAATAACCTTCATGGTCATTAAGTGTGGTATAATATGAAACAGGAAATAGATGACTACAATAAAAGGATATGGGGGGTGTCAACAAGAAAATTTGTAGTGTAAAATTCATAATGGGGAATTAATACTACTAACCTTACCAACAAGGAACCTAGACAATATCACATTTGAATTTATCAATTATATCCTGATAAAATCAAAAGGTAACAATTTGATATTGGTTATTATGGATCGACTAAGCCTGGACACACATTATCTCTCTATTTAGTAAGATTATTATCCTAAAAAACATTCTATGATGTACGAAAATGATGCAATTAATCTACATGGGATTCCTCTTTCTATCGTTCTTGATGGTGATGCAAGGTTTACATATAATTTTTTTACATGTATTCAATATTCTGTAAATGCTTAATTGAATTTCATCACATCCTATTTCACCTAACTAATATAAAATCTTAAAGGATGATTTATACAATCATGTACATGATGAGAACATTCTCAATTGAATTTAAAGGTGGATGGGATCATTACCTCCCATTAGTTGAGTTATCATAAAAAAAACTTCCACATTAGTATTCAAATTTTCCAATATGAAGATATATACGTGGGAAATGTATAACTAAAACACGTTGGGATGAAGTTAGTGAGAAAAATATAATTGATCTAGATCATTTGAAGGTGATGACAAAAATGATTGATGTTATCCAATAATGTATAAAGGATTATAATAGTTCGAAGAATATTTATACTGACAGTCGATAAAAGGGATTGGAGTTTGGTGTTGAGAAAATTATTTCCATCATATATCACCATTGAAGAGAGTCATCATATTTTGAAATTAATGGTATATTTTCTCAAGGTAGATTAGAATTTCTGATATCCTTGATTTCATAAGAGTATTAGACTATTAGATAACACGTCCACCAAATCCGGGGGTGGTACCATTGGAACATGAACTCTCTTATGAGGAGAAAATGGTAGAGATATTAGACCATAATGAAATTTTTTTATGCAACATGATAGAATACCTTTTCAAATTTTTATCGACGAACCAAAATTTTGAAAAAGAAACATGGGAATAGGATGAAAAAACTAGACATAATTACCCATACCTTTTCTCAATCGAGATAATGAGTCGAAATTTATAAGATGAAATTTCTTAACAGGGGATTAATATAATGGTTGATACATATTTAATGATATTTATTTCATGATTAAAATTGTTTTATATCTTATATTATATTATAAAAATAAATAATATATTGGAAACAAAAAATACATATGTAATTAATAAATATCAATACATTAGTAAGATATTAAACCAATTAAAATGAAAAACATTACAACTTTATGATCAATATAAATTAGAATAGATAAAATTGTAAATTAGTGACAAACCCAATCTTTTAATATAATTTCTAAATCAAGACTATCTATATATTTAAAAAAATATTAATTTACTAAATAAAATCCTATAAAATTAAAATATAACTTTAGGTTAATTATACTGAATATTTAGTGAAATAATGAAGTATTATTTATAGGGTGTAAAGGGAAGTGTGATTGTTGGTATTTGAATATTATGTTATTTTTGTTCAAATATGAATACATATTAGTATAATTGTTGGCCAATTAGACTGGTGGGTACTTTAACCCTTGGTAAAAATTATACCATTATAATAATTGTTTATAATTAGTAATGATAGAGGATAATTAGAAAAGAAAGGAGAAAAATGTCCTAAACAATTTGAGACCTTCCATTTGAAACCCCTTTATCATAAAATTGCAGGGAGGTAGCATCACTAGTGTTTTCCCTTGACATGTGCCCAGGTGAACTTCAACATGTGAAGCTAGAATTAAATCATCTAGAGAGAAATTATTTTTAGCAGATATTACCACTCAGTCGATGCTATATGATCCACCCCATGAAACTAATACCATATAAAACCTTATCATTAGGGAGTAATAAGGGGGTATGTCTCCATGCATTAGTTACATATATTGTAATTTAAAATTTGTAAGTAAATTTGTATTTCATCAATTCCTTTTTATGAATTGTTTTTTAATAAAATATATGTTTAATTCAATAAAATATGATAACTTTTTTGAACATAAAATCAAAATAAATTTCTTAGAAAATTTATACAACATTAATGGTATTTAGAATAATATTTTTTGTAATTAAATAAAATATTTAAACAAACATTTTAAATTTAAATAATAAAATTATTTTATTATGTTCTTTGAAGTTCTCACAAGTGTAAAAACCATGGTTATTCCTTAAAAATAAATATTTTTAAGAAACATTTCTTTTAATAATTAATATATAATATTCTCACATATATATAGAACAATTAAAATAAAATAAAATTTATATTTTAAATTAGAACATCGAAATTAGGATAAGGTGAATTAATGAGAATTTTCAAATATAATTTATTTTTATCTGAATCATAAAATTAATCGTTTGGTATTTAATATGATTGATGACATTACATTTATCTCATTGTGACATAATAATTTATTTACCATGATCCATAAATTAAATTATATTTTTTTATTAATATTATTCATTTTAATGGATTCTAATGAATTTACAAACCTATATATTACATTAAAATATCTATAATGGAAATTTTTTTAATAACATTACATTGTGGGAAAAAAATTTCCCACTCCAAAAAATGTATTCTAAAATGGGGTTCGGTTCATGTGAGTTGAAAAATAAAAAAAAATTACTCAACCGACCAACACCATGAGAAAAACTGTCCTTATGGAAATTGTTTGGCATATTCCAGAACTGAGACTTCCAATAACTATATATTTAAATTCATTAATCAATTACCCCACAATTCATAGAGATATACACCCATTTCAACCCTCCTCTTCAATATATATCTATCATCTATAAAGATCCAGTGTTTTTTCATCCAATGGATTCTACCAAGGTATCCACAATCCCCCAAGGTTCTGTCCTCAAGTCTTTCAAACAACTCATCAAGGTAAGGTAAATCTATACTTACCTTTTCAAATATGGATCATTTTTGTTTTATGTATTCTATTTTCTAAACCTATTCATTTTTCCACATTATATTATCACATTAGTGGTATAATAGTATTTTATCCAAGGGAGACCCTCATCCCATTTCATTTTACCGTTTTCTAAAAAAACATTTTATACAAGTCATGCTTCCAAATTTATTTCTCTAATTTCTATGTTTTACATGAGAAATTATTTTTTCCATTTTAATTTATCACCCAATCATCTTATCTAATAAATTTTTATTCAACTATATGTTAACATTGATAATTGATCTATGGAGTTATATATATGAAACCAACATTCCCTTTCTCTGGTTTTGGAATGATGTAATAGGAAAGTCTTTAAGAAGTATTCCAATTTTGATATAAAACCCAATCCATATTTTCCATGGTTTATTAATGAAACTATTATGATAAATATGGATCATATTATATTAATAAATAAAAATCATTAACTATTATATAATTCCAATGCATTTGTCAGAGAGTCGAATATCTAGAGATGATATTTTTATGATATCTTTGTGAATAAAATTGCTAATTTCCATTTATATAATAGTGGTGATAAACCATGGGGATATTCTTGTTAATGTATAATTCATATGTTCTAGCCACAAATTCATTTTATGTTTCATGTTATTATCATAATTATATTCTTATTCATCTTTTCAGAATTTTATGCCTAATGATAGTTTTGATAAATCTATTTTTTTACAATAATTATTATCCATTGTGTATTATGTTATTGGGTTTCATGCTCACCCATTTACATTGATTTATATCCCAACATATGGGAGGCATTAAAAGTAACCTACAGTGAACCCATTAGTATTTCATTTAAGTTTATTTAGATGAATTGTTTTTGTGATTTCGTGTATTATGTTCCAAATTTCCAATTAAACACGTATTAAATGATACAAAATATTATTCAATGAAATGTAAAGATAAATAATAATATTATAGGATGTATTACTGCTCATTGAGGTTAGTTATGGTTTGGTCATGGGAGTAATCTTTCTCCATAGTTTGGTTGTCTATTTGAGGTGTTGTCTCATGTTGGAGATGTGGTGTATCATATAACACTTCCCAAATAGTTTATCTAGATGCATAATATTTCAATTGGGTTGAAGCCCCATCATTATCTTCATGAATACTCTCATGTCATTGATTAGTATTAAATCAATTTTGATTATTACATGATCATTGTGGAGTATCGTTTAAATATCTGAGAATTCCAGGAGATGGATTTTTGTAGGTGGTTTATTTTCTTGGGATGTGTCTTGTGGCATTGTGGTTGCATGAAAAATCATATCATGGAATGTGAATTAAAGTTCCACACTCAATACCATGATCTATTTTATGCATATATCTTCTATTGTAATGTTTTCCATTTTTTAATGTGGGAAATTTTGGTTTATGATGTGGGTTTCTATTGTTTTATGTTTTGTAATTACTCTCATTTGAGGGGTATCTCACCTAAGAATGTTTTTAGGAGCCATTTATTATTGTTTCATGGTTTTTTATTCCTAAAATAATGTGTTTTAATTAATATGATGGTGAGATATTTGAGAGGTATCTAGTAGGGTGGATATTTGGGGAACCAACTAATCATTTCTACTCTAGGTGCGGTTTTGTATTCTCAAAGAGTAGAAATGTTTGAGACGTATTGAATGTGTGGGTCCTGATCTGTGTAGTCTGATAGTTTTTTTGTTTTAGATGTTCTTGGTTCTCAAAGGAATCATAGTGTGCATCTGGAAGAGTTTAGATTATAAATTATGGATGGTGGGAGAATGCACATTGTGTATGTATTTCAAATTGGTTATTAAATATTAAAATATTCTTATGTATGTTTCACCAGGTGCTTCACTAAGAGTAAATAATTTGGATAAATTCATTTATATTATTATATATTTGGAGAGATCATACCCTAAAATTTACATGAGTTTCTTATGGTTTAGGTTATTTTTAAATCCAATGTGTAACACATCATTAATATTAAATAGGGCGTCATGTTTTTTCTCAACCCCAAAACTAATAGTGTCTCCCTCTTGAATTACATGAGAACCAAAACTCTATATCCTTTTTTGGTATTCCTTCATTGTGGATTAACCCTTGAGATTCCAAATTAAATATTCGATGATCTAAGGTTATTTATACAACCATTTCATATGGTTTCTAAAATGATTTGTCTCGTTTCCTCCATTTTCATCTTTCCTTGAGAAGGATTACAATATCCAATGTTTCTAATGTGTTTTTTATTTTTCTTTTTTTTTGTGGTTTTTTCTTGGCATCCATGGATCGATGAATATTATTAAGGGATAGGTAACTGGGATTCACAATGTTGGACCATTTTTTTAAGAACTTTGACACCTTTGAGGAAGATTATTCATTGCTTCAATTATATTATTTATATAAAATTTTATACTGATCATCCATTATCACTATGGATGGAAATAGAATTAACCTAATTAATATAGAACCAAAATAAGATAATTATTTGTGATAACATGTTGGTGATGTCGTTCATTTGTAACATGATAGTATTTTTTCACATTAATTTATAGATAGTGTGATACCTATGCTATGTTTTTTTAGAAAAATGATATTATTGTTATAGAATGATAAAAATGGTAAAGAATATAATGATGAAAGTAATTTATTATTATCTTCATTATGAATGATCCAAGAGAATTGACGTTTTTAATCTAGTGAATTTTTTAATATTATGTTGATCAAATTTATGCATATACAAATGTTTAACTTAATTGATTAATGAAATTGAATAATGATAATTCATGTCAATAATAAAAAAATGCAAGTTAATTTATGGTGGTACTTCTCTAGTTTTTTTAAAATGTTATAACTAAAAATAAAATTTCTTTATTTTGATAATATGACATAGCTTGATGAATTTGGATTCCCATAGTTGGAACTCGATAATAATTAATCCATTAATTCATGATGGAATATTAACCATTTATATTTTAGAGAATTTTTGGGGCCCAAGTTTTTAGTTTTCATGAGAAGGATAAATTCTATGTTGTAGGTCCATAATTTTCAAATTGTCTATGATTTATCATTCCTATTTCTATTGTGATGTGATCTGTATATGTAAATCTTTATATGGTTCATGGATCCTCAAATTTTATGTGATCCTCAAACAAATGTGCAAGTGATGGGTTTTGTTCTATGTAGGTAGAGAGGCCTAGATTATGTGGAAATAGTTGATGCATGAATGGTTTAGAGTTTAAATTACTTGATTATGTGATTATAATGCTTGGATTCTCTTTAACAAATATATTGAACAGTCAGTGGTCATGTTTCTTGTTTTATCTACATTTCATTTCCCAATATTTTTGGTGGCTAGGGGTGTTTGTTTTCTTGATTCCACTTATTGATATATTATGATGTCATTCATTGAATACCAGGATATATAAATAATAAAATAATGAATAAATAAATTTTTTACCCTTGGGGTTGGTTGATGAAGGAATAAAAATTAAAAAAATATGTTAATATTGCCAAATCATGGACTTGAATTTGATTCATATTAAATGGAATAGATGGAACAGTAATGATTATTATGTATTAAAATATTTATAACAGTTAATCAATAGATTAATAATTTATTAATGAAATTAATTGATAAAATATAAGTAATTAATTTAAGGTATCTCTTTTAAATTATTTAGTGTTTATAGGATATCTGGATTGAGCAGTGGAAGATGGGTGTCTAACTAACAATAGATATAGTTGAGTCTAAAACTAATTTATTCCCATTTTTTGTTAGTTATATTATATAATGTATATTGTGTTATTTCATACAATGACCCTCCAATGCTAGGGTTTTCAACAATCACCCACTGGACTGTCAGAGGAGTTTTCCCCACATCCTGGTGGGAGGATAGATTACTGACTACCTATTCTAGATCAAATCTCTTCACTTTCTTGATACTTGTGCCGATATGCAAAGTGGTCAGTTTTTCTATATATGTGTGTAGATGGTAGTGAGTTATTGTGGTTGTTTCACACAAATCTGTTACTGGTTATAATATCAAATTTATTATTATAGATATGGTGTGTATAGACCGTATGGCTTAAAGAACATACTCCAAGGTTGAGATGTAATTTCTTAAGGTTTTATAACTTATCTATGACACATTACATGTTGGCTGTGGCATATTCTGGAAACATCATGGTCACAATATTTTATTATGTGTATGGGATGATGTGTGGATGTGATGCAAGTGGTTTATGTTATGATGCCTTTCCTATGTGTTTTTGGGCTATCTTGGAATTGAAGAGAGAAGGATCGTGAGGTACAACATTGGAAAGAGTGGAAAACCAGTGAGGAAGTTGGTGTAGGTTATCCATTATGATTCATTATATTAATATATGATAAAGTTTATGTGAGACATGAATATATTATTTCTTGGTTTGGTTGAGAACATAGTATAATTAATTAGGTGATGAATCAATTTCACTATTTTTCAATGTGATTTGGCATGTTTTATTTATCATTTTCTTAATATAATTCAAACAGGATACTATTGAGTCTACATTTCTGGTCACCCTAGATATATATAAACATTTTTTCATTTCAGTTTGTGCTAGGTTGGAGACCGGGTGTGATATTAGTAGCTCGAGGATTAACAAGAGTTGTTTTGGATTCATGATCATAGTCATCATTACTTTTTTGTGCCAATAGTATCTTATAAGTTATTTAATACTATAATACATTTCATATTAAAACATGGATATATATATATATATATTAGATGGATTTTTTTGTGTATCCTTCGTATAAATTAGATCATCATGTTTCTATTAGTGGGTAATTCTTTCTATATTCTTGTTTATTATACCCTCAGTGCGAGTCACCAACATTGGACCTTCTGGTGGCAGGACATAGGAAGTCAACACCTCTATCCCCTCATTCTGATATCACTGTGGAGGTAGGGGGTCCTAACAATTAACATTCTGTAAACATAACGTGATATGTAATTTCATTCTATATTGATCATTGGAAATTGGAAAGGTTACTCATGAATAAGTACTACATACCTTCTCCAGTATTATAAAGTAGTTAATCTTCCATAAATGTTACTAAATTATGGTTTTTAAATGTGTTGTTTATATATAAAAATTATAATTATATTTTATATTAATGAATAATGACCCCCATTTGACCATGGTCTACCCACCGATGTTATTTTTAAATTATGAACTAAGAGTCCTCCAAATACCCAAGGGGGAATTATTATATCATGTAAGCAAAAATTGCATTAAATTAAAACAAATAATTGTTTAAGGATATGGTATCATTATTATAAAATCCTTTTAATGTATTAAAGAATTAATATATTTATATTATATGGGAGTTAAAATACTAAAAAGTAATGTCTATACTCAAGGTATCCTTTTTTGTAAAAATTTCGTTTTATTCAAGAACATTATAATTTTATAAAAATAATTTATTTTATATATTGTAGATACATTAATTTTATATCTTATATTATTAATCCATCAAAATTCATAAAATTTTAAAGTAAAATCAATATTTTTTCATCCAAAGGACTTTTTATGGAAATTTACCAAGTGGTAAGGGTGTCTTAACTCAATTTTAATTCATTTTTTTATATCAATTCATCATTATTATATTATTAAATGAATATGTTTGGAATGATTTTTTATATGTTTTTTTAAAATTTATATTTAATGGATATAAATTTGTTACAAATAATCTCTCCCTTTATTAATTACTAATTAAATTTTATAATCCTTTCAATAGTTTTTGTTTTTCTAAATCACATTTTCCAAAGATATTATTCATGTCATGCACCATGATATCCATGATTTGTGTACTTTCTACTTCATGAAGGAATTTGTTTCATATTAAATCATGAAATTATGAGGGATAATATATCCACATAATATTATGAAATTCAACAATTTTTCATTCAATAGAGACGAAATCAATAAAGGATTTATATGATAATCACCTTTTAATATGAGATTGTAATACTAATGGATTCTTGAGGGACTCATAATGTCAAATTTTATTGAGTCTCATCTATTTTATTGTCATTTATTAATGAAGTTGTATTACATGTTTAAATTATATTTCCTCCCTTTATGATAATAGAAGCATCAAGAATGTATTTTTTAATTCCTAATGTTCTTGTACATTTTTTAGATCAGGGATATTTTTCATCTATATAAATGATTTCAAAAACTTTATTTAAGATCAATTTGTTTCATAAATCAATATTAAATTATCTTTAAAAATATTTTAAATTATTTTAAAATTTAAATTTCACAATCTTTTCCCAATTAATTAATTTAGACTCCCTTTGGAAAATAGTTTTGAAAAAAAATTACGCTTTAAACTTGAATACATTTTTCAATCATAATGAAAATTATTTTCACTGAATCATCCATTATATGGTTCTAATGTCATTTTCATTTAATTTTATTTTATTCTATGATTTTTTAGTTTATAAAATTTATTCTAAATGTGAACAGGATATTTTCTCGAAGAATGTTTTTCATGTTATTTTATTAGTATTTCAATTCATTAGCACCAAAAAACAATTATAATATGTATGATCCACTACATAAATTTTTTAATTATTTGATTATCATTCATTATATTACTCAAATATTGATGTTTCAAATAAATATTTAGAGATCCCATTTCTTTTTCATGTGTTAACCATGTTATAAAAGAAAGAATCAAAGCCTCCATGAGTGTTATGATGAGATGTATACTCAATGTAATTTATTATAATAATGGTTCATTGTAATTGTTTATAATGATGTGTGTTTATATTATAATAAATTTTTGGGATGTTCTATTCTAATATAAGTATTGGGTGTTACATAATAATCTAAGGAAGGTTGGGTCCCTAATATCCCTCTAATTCATTTTTTATGGATTTTGATTTTATTTTTAATATAGTAATAGGTGTTCTTATAACAATTATATAAAGATAATGTTCTAATATTCCATCACCATATATTTATACATTATAGGGGTAATAAATGATTCCTTATTTTAAGATTGAATACACATGAATGATGATTATTTATCCAAAGGACTCTTTTCTTTTTAAACAATTATTCTATATTTCATGACTGATGATCATGGTATTTAGGATTATCAACTAACTTATGTTATTCTATTTTATTTTAATTATATCATCATACTCTTATGATCATATTATTCTCAATTAGGAAATTCTATTAATATTTAATATGTTTACCCATATTGGGAATTTGACCCAAAATTTCTAATATGTACTTTTCTAATGGCTATAATGAATCATGTTAAATTATTTGTTTCTATAAAGGATCCATGAGGATAGAATTTTAGGGCATATGTTTAGGAAATATAGTGAAAAAATAGGTGTTTGTGGAAAAAAATGTTCACTTAAAGACATGGTTTTTGTAATGTAATAATTTTTCCTAATTATATAAAAATATAAACATAAATTAACCTATGGGTATGTAGTTGATCCAATATCCCATTTTGATGATTTATATTTTTGAGGAATTTTTTCCCATTTTCTAATATCCAATATGAAAATGTAAATCTTACATTCTCAGCATTAGATATTTGATTGAGGGTTTGAGGAAAATACATTCTCTTTGTGAGGATGGTTTAGTTATCTATTGAAATATTATGTGTCACAAACAGAATATGGTCTCTATCAAACCCAGCACCATACCCAGACTATCTCAAGGCCTGATGGGCGTTCCCGATCCCCTCAGGAAGGAACAAGTTCCAGAGTATCGTAAAATAAAAATTGGGAATAATTTACTCGAGTTTATAGATATGCAACACAAATAAATAGAGTAAAAAATATGGATTTTACAAACCAAAAAATCAATTAAAAAATTTCATCATTTAATTAAAAACATAAATAAATGTTCAAATACCATTAAAAAGGTCCAAAACCAAAAGGACATATCCAAAGAACCTCCACATAAATAGTTGCACCGCCCTCAAGCCATCTCTACGGCACCACATCAAGATGGACTGCTAAAAACTCAAACCATTGGCACAAAAGTTGTACCCAAACTTAAAAAAAACAACCATTTCTACTTACACCCAAAGGTATAAGTAGGGTGTGATCTAAATACCATAAGGATACCACCACTAATATATTCCATGTGATAAACATTCAAAGACAAAAAGCTTGGAGGTTTTCATAACATGAAATTCTAGTAACAATTTCTAAAAGAAGGACCTTAAAATAAAAACAGTTTTCAAGTGGGATACATTAAAGAATTAAAAATTTAAATAAAATACAAAATAAACTTAATTTTCCATCCTAACATATCGTATTCCAAAAGTAAACATAAATCATCCAATTAGTCAAGCAATGGGAAATAACCCCTATGCACTAGCTCGTTGTGGGTCTCAGGTACCACGTATCTCAATTAAAGTATAAATCACAATATCTGGCCTCGTTCACAAGATCCACTTTTGGGGAACATACCCATAACCTAGGGGTCCCCTGTCATCATCATCACTATAATTTTGTTAGTGTTGTTTATGTCAATCATTCTACATGAAACTGTGGCCAAACTCCACGGGATCAGTAGCATACTAGTACACGTCCACCCACCTAGATACATAGGTTTCCCTCTTGTGCTAAAACAAGTTCAAAAAGCCATGAAATGCAATTTTCAATAGTAATACCACCTACACATCAAACATTTACCAAAAAGACCACTTGTAAATCAAACAAGTCACATAATCCCCCTTTTCATTCAAATTGATTTTGAAATCATACTCACACCAAAATAGCCCACAAAACATTTCACATATCATTACCATAACAAAAAATCCATTAATTTTTTTATAAAACATTTCCAAGATGATAAAAATCACATAACATCTCACACACACATACCACATAATACCCTTTTTACCATCAAATTCATTTTATAATTTTACTCATACAAAACATCCCACAAACATGTTTCGCAGCCATGTCACAATTTAATACATCACCTCGACAAATTACAAAACATTATCAAAACGTTTAACATCACAACATACCACTATATCTCTAAAAAAATAATTTTAGTAACATATTCTGACCAAACTATAAAAAAAATCCTTTGCACAATTTGTGTAACTCATTAAACCATTTAGAATTTTCATATAACACTTTAATGAAGCATGAAAAGGTTTCTCACCTAAACCCATTCAAAAACCCTATCTCAAATCCAAAATCACAGCAACACCCTACCAAAGAGGAATTGGCAGCCCAAAAAACATTTAATGAATCATAAGGACTTGTTATAAAACAAACCCAAACTTTACTACAAGAGTTACACAAGGAAAACACCCAATTTAAAGAAAAACTGAAACTACAAAATAAACTGCTTAACAAAATCCATAAAAAAAGTCTTTCTCACAATGATAAGCATCTATGTAAAATTAAAAATAATTAAATCAAGCATACTAACTCATCAAGAAATGCTTACACATGGAATCACCTATCAATAGTGTCAAAACCCTAAAATCTTGGTTCGAAACATCGACCACACCACCACCGCACCACAAGGAAGTGAGAAGAAACCTAAAACCTCGTGATTTCACTAAACATGATCAAAGTTAAACCATAGGTATTAAACCTAGCTTCTGAATATTTTATAACTCATTAAAGTGTGAATGAAATCCTACAGAACGAGAAGAAATCATTGAGAGAAAGATTTACTTGCATGATTTTAAAGTTCCCCCATCAAATATCACTTCAAAAATGAGTTCCAAGAGAGGGTGAGAGACCTTAGAGGCTGTCCATGGAGGTAGTGCACGAAATGGGGAAGAAATGGGAGGATTTGGGTTTCCTTCGGATAGGAAAAGTTGGAATTAAAAATAATATTTTAATGACCTATACACCCTTGAACAGTTTGGCTGCACGGTTTAGTAAACCATGTGGCCAAATTGTGTGGCATGTTCTGGCCAGCCAAAACCATTCCAATATCCTCCAATTTTTGGGGATTACAAGGGGGAAACCAATAGGGAATTATAGGAAAAGGGTAAGGGAGAAAATGACCCAAAACAAAACACTCTTTTCACCCCCAAACTTATCCAACTCATGGGTAAAAACCACCTCAACAACTTTCCCCACAATTGGTGCCACTAGGAGTGTCACAAAACCAAATCCAAATCCCCACAACCTAATACCATTCTTTTGAAAAATTAGGAGGCCATGTACCACACATGACCCCTAAGTCTATGTTCATTGATCAATAATACAAGAGGAACCAAAATTTCAAACCCACAACACCCAGAAACCAAGAGAACGGTAAGAACCCAAAGAGGATTTGAAACAAACCATGGAATTGAAAACCGAGTGTGAAAATTCTCCCCACCATACATCTTTCTGCCCCCAGAAATCTACAAAAATACCAAAATCAAAAACCATACCCAACTGATAAAACCATATGTACTCCTTTAATAAGCTTCTTCCCCAAAGGCTAAAACAACTCCAATGATCAATTAAGGAAGAAATACTCTCAAAAACCAAAACATACAGAAATTTCCTAAATCTATCAAGAAAATTCTGAATTTATCCCAAAATAAATCTATTCAGTAATTATTCGAAAAAAAATCAAGCAGTTTTCCAAAATGTACATCACAACAAACAAGGTTACACTTACCTTTCTTTAACTAACCATTGGTCACTCTAAAATCCAAACGTTTACACAAGGAAGATGTTGGTAGTTAGATAACTCTAAAGAAGAAAACCTACTACGAAGAATATAAAATGGATGAATTTTAGTTACTAGTATGAGGAGACACAAATGGCCTCCCCACCATAAGAGACAACTTAAATTTTTCCCGAGACAGAATTAGGACACTAATAGGGGGAGGCCCAAACAGACTCCCCGATACAAGGGGTAAACGTCCATTAGACATTTCCAAAAGAACTTACATGAGACTCATAGTGGGTCTCCACACCATAAGAACCTACCATCTTAAATTACCAGCATTTGCTGACACAGAAAGACCCCAAAATTTATAAAGATACGATAGATTCACAGTTACTGTGCACAGTTTGGGAAACCGTTCACTAACCATGGGGATCATTCTGTCTGCATGGATTCCTAGAACATGATCACTACTAATGATGCACAAACTATTTTCTCAACCTGTCTAGCCAAATTTCCATCCATACTAAAAAAAGTCAATGGAAACTAATGGGGAAAAGAATGACATTGGGTTATAACATGGGCTCAAGGCCCTACACCTCATTACACGGAACGGGAAAACATAAGAAAGATGATGAAACCATAGGATTAAACTATTACCATCATTCATACGGAGGATAGGACTTTGTAAAAGAGTTTTTATGACCATGAGATTTCCCCTGACTACACATCAACTTCACTCTAGGACCTATGGATGGAGCTCAAATGATTGAAGAATCATTGGCATTGCAGTTAGGATTTGGAATCCCTCTTGAACGTAAAATCTTCTTTTAGTGCCATGAAAACAATACCCTAATCCCATATGTGTTCCACGAGAAGTAACTGACACGAACCAACCCAGGTCAACCCTGAGCTGGTCACCTGATCCGGTCTGTGACATGACCCGAAGGGCATTCCCAATCCCCACAAGTTGGAAACCAGTGTCGGGCATCAAAATTTAACTGTTCGGAATGATTTGTCCCAAGAGAAATAGATAAACAGATAAACAAACTAATGATAAAGATAATAACTAACAACAGAAAGAAAATGAATTTGAACATTCCTCCTTGTGACCTTCTAGGTCACCACCCAACTCAAACCACGCTGCTCAAACATTGAGCAGCTGAACCAGGAACCTATACGAGAAACTGAACATGCAACTAAAAAGATATAATAGGCATGAGAAACGAGATACTCAGTAGGGATGCCAAGAATAAACCACTGAATCCAAAAATTATCTTTTCCAAAATAGTATACTGAGACAAGTTTGAAATACAAATATAAGAGTAGGGTTTTTACATTATAAAATATGAAACATGTTGTTCTCATTTAAAAACCCAAATCATGCTACACACCATTTCCAAAATCATTTGTCACTTTATAAATGAAAACCAAAATAGAAAATACCAAGGTTTGGGCTAGAGTAAAACAAGTAAAATGTGAAAACTGAAAATGAACTAGTTAAACGGAAAGTAAACAAACAACGTAAATAATCCAGTAACCTTGGGTGATCCTAAACATCCCTAGTAGACCCCTAGACGTATGCGGGTTTGGAACCACCTTCTGGCGTATGGTGAATATCCTATGTCTATAATAAATTGGATGCCCTAACCTACCAATATAGTGGAAAATCCCACTTAGACTAACAAAAAATCCAGGGGGTACCAACCCTTCTAATCGGGGTTGGTCAGCAGTTGTCACTCGATCATCTAAAAGATACCCAGGAACCCATAGTGGTTATAATAATACTATGTAAGTAAGAAGTCCCTCACAGGTGTGACTCACCTCACCGAACTTTCCCACCCCAATCATGGATGCTTCATATGTATTCACCCATAAAGGGATCCCCTAGATAAGAGCACCCCATATACTTATATATATGAGTACATGTCAAACATACAAAGTGCCAACCGTTCTGTCAAATCATTCGGTTATCAAAACTACTTTATTAAACATTTTGATTTGTAAATCAGGCCTCTAGTTTTACATGTTAAAATTCTATTATGAAAACATTTCAGAAGATCTTCTAAAACAACTCAAAATACAGCTTTTTTATTTAAAAATCCAAACAGGCCCTTCGGTTCCATGTTTCAAAGCATTGCAAAAAAAGCCTTTAGTGATACCATGTTCAATTTTGTTAAAAAAACCAACCTTTTCCTCACACAACACACTCAAAAAAAATACACCAAAATCCAAACGGGCATAAACTCATGGATTTCTTTTCAAACCAATTTAAGGAACCGCACGAAGAGATCCAGAACATTTAGAAAACAAGAACAACTTATAAAAGCAAGGATTTGAGAAAACAACCAATTCAAAGGGACGCAAAATCTTTTATACAAGAACACTAAGATCCACAATATGAATCAATAATAAAACACAACTCAAGACACCCATCAATACCATTTTCAGATAAAAACATTTAGTTCTAACCAAGTTTGCATGGCATAAAAAACTCTAATTAATAAACAATCATGCTTTTAATGGTGAGAATAATATTTATATATTAAATGAAATCATACAAGTGCCTATGGAAAGCTTCAGAAAGAGAGAAAAGATGGAAACACCTAACTTAAGCGGATGACAAATTTGGCACTCAGCAATTGACTAATTTATCTGCGACCACACGGAATTCCTCCACACACACGCACATACCTTTATATATATATATATATATATATATATATACCTTAGTTGAATGCACATTTTCTCGGATCCATGAGGGAATACTTACATGAAATATATATATATATATATATATATATATATATATTATTCATACATTTGTATATGTGTGTGCACACCTTCAAAGTTGGCCAGAACTCACTACAACCATTATAAGGACCATCAAAACTATGCGACAATGATCAACGCACACCTAAATAAATTATTAAAAAACCAAAAACATTATACAAAATAGTTTTTAATATTACGAGACACTATTTGAAAACAAAACACTTTTACAAATCTAAAGGTCCGTAATCACCATGTTTTCATAGAAAAACCTAATTTGAAAACCCAAGACATACATCAATTCAATTTACAAAAATATTTCAAATGGGTAAAACCTCACAAAACCATCAAAATTTCACAAATCCACCCAAGAACATGTTTAAAAACATTAATAAGAAGACTCTAAAGGTAAACCCCCAACGGTAAATTTTAACAAAACAATTTCCAAAACAACATCACTTATCCATATTCAATTTGCATAGAAAAAATGTGCACGAATGGAAGGTCTTGTCAAAAACTATTTTTAGCAAGTCAATCCAACGATAAATCATTACAATAAACTAAATACACTTTTTATATAATTTTGAATCAAGGTATAATAATTAAATAATAAAACACAAGCATCACATGGAACAAAATGTGAAGAAAATTCATTGAATCATGTACCTCAATAGGAGAGAATGCAAAGGAACGTCAATGGAGGGAAGATAATTTCTATGCGGACCAACCGCACAACCAAAAGAGATGAGGGCTTCTAGTAAGGGGATCCGCATTCTTGCCGAAATATGGAGAGGGCACTTCAGAACAGTGTTTTGGGACCCACCGAAATAGGATTCAGTTAGGGGTTCGGGTTGGTTGGTCGTTCTATGAGAAGGATGGAGCAAAGACGAAGGGGATTTGTGTCAGGCCAGAGGAGGGAGGTTGGGCTGCCTTCAGAAAGTCGGTTGTGCGGGCATGGCCATCAGGGTGCTACAGCGAGGTGGAAGCCGAACAGGGAGGCAGCGAGGTCAGGAGCATGGGGTGCGGAGGTTGGGATGCGGGTGAGGCAGCGGTGGACGTTGGGGTTGCCGGTAGGCTAGGACGCAAGGGGGGAGGATAGGAAAGGAGGGGCCGACGGGGGTCCTGGAGGGCAGCCGATGCAGGGGCTCTAGGGAGAAGGGCCAAGGCATAGTGTAGAGGGAAAGGGGCACCGCGGTTCGGCCATCGGTGTAGGAGGGCAGAGGTGGCGCTTGGTGGAGGTCGTGTCGGATGGATCATAGTGGCAGGAGGCGGGGTCTCTAGCGCAACATGAGGAGGGTGAGTAGGGAGGTGCGAGGCACATCAAAAATGGAGGGGGGGGGGGGGATTTGGGTAGCTATAGGGTTAAAAAATCATAATATGAATAATAATATATTAATATAATAATTTATGTGTTAGTAATAATAATAATAATCTACTCATAATAACAATAATAGAAACAAAAATTGAATTAAAAAATAGTTTCTTTCTCCATAATAATAATAATAATAATAGTAAAAATGATAATAATATTAATGAAATTAATAACAAAAAAATAGTACTAATATAAACTAAATGATAATTAAAGTGAAATCATTGTTTCATTTCATTTTGAATAATAATAATAATAATCTGTCAACCGTGCAGTCTCTAGGACTGAACACACGGTCACTGCTAGCAGTGTGGGGACCACGCACCAACCCAAAACCCGCCAAAAATATCAAACTTTGGAAATGTTCAAATAGGGACCCAAGTAAACATTGTCCAAATGACGTGAGGAAAATAAAATAATAAAATAACAGGTGTTCGTGCTCGGGGTGTGACAATTATCACCACCACAAACACTTTCTGCCCCCAGAAAGTCACCATGCCAATAGTCATCCCAACATGAGTCCATGCCCAGACAAAATCATAGAAAATCTACAGGCTCGGGGTGACCATTAACAACACACATCACACCCAACCAACAAAAGGAAGCCCACTGCCTGGGATTGAGGGGATAACATGAGAGGGTTCTCCCCACCATAAGAATTTACTATGACATAAACCTTTGAAACCTGAAAAAAACCACCTCCAGTGGGGGAACACGAGAATCCCCAAAAAAAACTCATCCCACCTTCTCAACGATAACAGAACAACTCCACCACTAGTATTTAAAACTATTATGGGGAAAACAAACACACCGGGGCACCAAGACGGAGGAATCCCCTAGAAAATAGAAACACATGAAAGGAAAACACATGGAGAGGTGCTCGAACTAATAAGGGTCCTAGGAACACCACCCATTAATTATTGAAACCAAACATTCCCCTAACGAATGAAACTGAGACCGAACTCAGAATCAAAATGGGTCAGCTTATTCACAGGCCCAACACCTTTAAAAAAATAAAAATAATTAAAAATCCAAATATATATTGTACGCAGATGATTGGATTTCCGTAAAATGAGCTCATCACACCATAACAATGAGGACGTGTTTACGAAGGAGATAATAATTTAACATGAAAACTTTCGATATTTCCATTTGATGTTGAAAACATGATCTGACCCGATGTTCCACACTCCCTCGACAACTCCTGACTGTGTGTGAGCTTCACCTCGAGGCCTGTGGCTGGGGTTCTGATTGATGAAGCATCTCATGCCTCACAGTCAAGCATTTGCATCCTCTGGTTCCTAACTCCTCCCTCTAGAATGAATCTTATTTCAGAACTCTTCCTAGTGGCCTGAATATTCACACGATAGCAAAACCTTAGAGGGATGTGAAAAGGTGGCTTATATTTCTTAAAATGGACACACTAGTGGAATGCGAGAGAACGGTCCAACAAACAGGGAGTCAGTACAGACAAAGGTCCTTGCCAGATGAGGAACCTTCACAAGAGCCGACCCCCACCAACTACACCCCAAACTCTAATGACGATGATACATCCCACCATTACATGTCCAGAACTGAACCCTCAAATAACTCTGGGTCTGTACAAACCTTAACTACCCCGAGAGTTCCCAAAAACCCGAAGACACACTAAATTTTTGAACTATAAAACTACATATAATAGACTTTGATTACCTCGATGAGCAGGAAAAACACAAAAATAACTAGGAATTGGGCATAACTCATTAACAAATTTTGGAGGCCTTATGGGCGGGACACTCATAAAAACATGAAAAACACCATCAAAATTGGCATCAAGCCAAAAATCAATCAATGCAACCACACAAGACAAGGGTAACAGGCCCATAAGCCAAACATATACAATCACAGGTAAAAATCACATTTCCAGAACCGTTATTCCTTTAAAATTTTAAAACTCACCTATGGAACCTTATGAACCATCACATGTGAATTTGTTAAATCTCGCTCACATCATCTACAAACAAATACCCCTATTCACTCTCCGCACATACCCATGCACATGTGACCCTCTATAAAGATTTTCCAATGTTCAAACAATTCTTTTCCTTACTAAATCCAAACACATACCATGTTTTTCCAAACTGATACACTTTCTCTTTAAAAACCCACTTTACTAATTTCAAAGAAAATTTTGAAGAAACCCCTTCTTTTGAAATAACTTTCATTTTCAACACAAACTCACATCGACCGAGTTTAAAAAAACACAACCAACTATAAAACATCGGAAAGAGGAAGTAGTGTATGTGCCTAAACTAGCGACAAGGTGGTGAGCCATGCCCCAAGTAAAGAATAACTCTAAGAGGACCTTAAAAGGGGCACTTGGACTCCACATGGTTCACCACCCCATGTGAGGACGCAATATGAACTGATACACGCCCATTGTCATCCCTCAATCCAAAACAACCAAAGACAGAAGACTCAAATCCCAGACTACCCCTAGTAACTCAGGTCTTGTTGCGAGCAGTGGTGATCAGGAACCGACCCCTAAACTACCTCTTGAGCTCCGACAGTTCTAATCTCTTTCTACCAGACACCTAAAATAATAAGAGCCTCCTCTGATACCATTTTCCCCAACCAACCTCGGTAGAACCTGAGCTGGTCACCCGATCTGGTCCGCGACAGGACCCGAAGGGCATTCCCGATCCCCACGGGCTGGAAACCAGTGTCGGGCATCAAAATTTAATTTTTCAGACCAATTTGGCCCAAGAGAAAAATATAGACAGATAAAAAAACTTACGATAAAGAAAATAAATGGAAGTGGAAATTAAATAAAGCTGAACATACCTCCATGCGACCCCCTAGGTCACCAACTAACTCAAAACCACGCCGCTCCAACATTGAGTATCTGAACCAAGAACCTGTCTGAGAAACTGAACCTACAACGTAAAATATATAATAAGAATGAGCACCGAGATGCTCAGTTGGGATTCCAAGAATATACCACTTAATCCAACAATTCACTTTTCCAAAATAGTCCACTAACACAAGTTTGAAATACAGATATAAGATTAGGGTATTCACATTTTAAAATATACATCATGTTTTTATCATTTAGAAACCCAACAGACGCTACACACCATTCCCAAAATAATTTGTCACTTTATAAATGAAAACCAAAACAGAAAATATCAAAGGTGGGATACTGTAAAACAAGTAAAAAGGTTAAAACGGAAAATAAACTAGTGGAATGGAAAGTAAAAAAACTATGTAAATAATCCAGTAACCATGGCTGATCCAAAATATACCTAGAAGACCACTGGATGTACTCATTTTCAGAACCACCTTCCGACATATGGTGAATCTCCTATGTCTATAACTAACTGGCCGCCCTAATTGACCAATCCAGTGGAAAATCCCACCTAACCTCACAACAAATCAAGGGGGTACCAACCCATCTAATCGGGGTTGGCCAGCAATCATCACTCGACCATCTAAAAGACACCCAGGAACCCATTGTGGTTATAATAATACTGTGTAAGTAGGAAGGCCCTCACACACATGACTCATCTCACCACACATTCCTACCCCAAACACAGACGCTTCCTATGAATTCACCCATAAAGGGCTACCCTTGATAGGATCACCCCATATACTTATATATATCCACAAATGTCAAACATACAACGTACCAATCGGGTCATCACATCATTTGGTTATCAAATATTCTTTATTAAACACGTGGAGTTGTAAATCAGTCCTATATTTTTACATAATCAAATGTCTTTATGAAAACATTTCAGAAGCTCTTCTTAAACAACTCTAAACACCACTTTTGTATTTAAAAATACAAACGGTCCCTTAGGTTCCATGTTTTAAATCATTACAAAAAAGTCTTTAGTGATACTATGTTCAATTTTGTAAAAAAACAACGCATTGCCTCAAACCTCACAATCAAAAATATATATACACGAAAAGACAGACGGGCATATACTATGGATTTAATTTCAAACCAATTTAATGTACCCCATGAAGAGACCCTCAACATTTAGAAAAAAATAACCGCTTATAAAATCAAGAATTTGAGAAGACTACAAATTCAAAGGGACGCGAAATCATTTCTATAAGAACACTAAGTTCCAAAAAAAAGTTTCGATAAGAAAATACCACTCAAGACACCCAACAATACCATTTGAAGATAAAAACATTTAGTTCTAACCAAGTTGGCATGACATAAAAACACAACAATTAATAAACTATCATGCTTATAACGATGCGAATAATATTTATAAATTAAATGAAATCATGCAAGTGCCTCTGGGAAGCTTTGGAAGGAGAGAAAAGATGGAAAAACCTACCTCAAGAGTAGGACCAATTTATCAATCGGCAGTTGACAAATTTATCAGTGAGCACTCGAAATTGATCCACACACACGCAAAAACCTTTATATATATATATATATATATATATATATCTTAGTAGAATCTATGTATTCCCCGCACCATGAGGGAATATGTACATGGGATATATATATATACATATATAATATTCATACCTTAGTATATGTGTGCACACACCATCAATGTTGGATTAAACTCGCTACAACCATTTTAAGGACCATAAAAACTCCGCAGCAATGATCAACGCGCACCTAACTAAATTATTAAAGAAACCAAAAACACTATACAAACCCATTTTTAATAATCCAATCCACAATTTGAAAACAAAAAACTTTTAAAATTCTAAATTTCCACAATCCATATGTTTTCTGGGACAAGCCTCATTTGAAAACCCAATACATACTTTAATTAAATTCACAAAAATATTTCAAATAAGGACAACCTCACTAAACCATCCAAATTTCAAAAATCCACCCAAGAACAAGTATAAATACATTAATAAGAAGACTGTAAAGGTAAGTCTCCATAAAAAACATTTATCAAAACCATTTCCAAAACAAAATCACTTATCCAGATTCAATTGCATAGTAAAAAAAATGTCCATGAATGGAAGGACATGTCAAAAACTATTTTTAGTATGTCAATCCAACGATAAATCATTACCGTAAACTAAATACACTTGTAATATATTTTTGAATCAAGATATAATAATGAAATACTAAAAAACAAGCATCACAAGGAACAAAATTTTAAGAAAAGTCATTTAAGCATGTATCTCAACACGTGCGAATGCAGAAGAACCTCAACAGAGGGAACATCATTGCTCTGTGGATCAAAAAACAACCAAAAGAGATGAGGGCCTCCAACAAGGGGAGTCACAGTCATACCAGAATTGGGAGAGGGTTCTGCACAAGAGAGTTTTCGGCCACACTGAAATAAGATACGGTTAGGGGTTCGGGTTGGCTGGTCGTGCTCCGAGCAGGGCGGGGCAAAGGTGAAGGGGAGTTGTGTCAGGCTGGAGGAGGGCTGCTAGGCCACCTTCGGAATGTAGGTCATGTGGGAATGGCCAGAAGGGTGCTTTAGTAGTTTGGAAGCCGGACATGGAGGTATCAAGGTCGAGAGCGCGGGGTGCGGAGGCCGGGATGCGGGCGAGGCAGCGGCAGCCACCGGGGCTGTCGGTAGGCTGGGACGTGGGCGAGGCAGACATGGAAAAAGGGGCTGACGAGGGTCCTAGAGGGCCGTCGGCGCAGGGGCTCGAGGGAAAAGGGACAAGGCAGAGTGTAAAGGGCGAGGGGCATATCGGGATGGCCAGTGATGCAGGAGGGCAGAGGAGGTGCTAGGTGGAGGTCGTGCTAGATGAAGCGTAGCGGCAGGAGGCGGGGTCGCTAGCGCTACTGGAGGAGGGTGAGCAGGGAGGTGCGACGCACAACAGAAATGGGGGAGATGGGATTTATGTAGCATTAGGGTTTTGAAAAAAATATAATAACATAAATATAATAATAATAATAATAATTGATTTGTTAATAAAAATAATAACCTACTCATAATAATAATAATAACAACACCAATAGAATTAAGAAACGTTTCTTTTTCAATAATTTTTATTATTATTATTAGTAAAAATATAATAATATTAATGATATTAATAACAACAAAATAGTACTAATATGAACTAAATGATAATTAATGTGAAAGCTTTGTTTCATTTCATTTTGAATAATAATAATAATTGGTCAACTGTGCAATCTCCAGGACCAAACACAGGGTCATCGCTAGTGGTGTGGTGATCGTGCAGTAGCTTGAGATCCGCCAGGAATATCAAACTTCGGAAAATTTCAAAAAGGGAACGAACTAAACCTCTTCCAAACAATGCGAGGCTGATAAAAGAATAAAATAACAGGCGTCCATGGTCGGGGTGTCATAGTAACACACACTAAACTAACCTTACCAAAACATAACATTTCACTGACACAAGGTCTTAGAATATGCACACACATCACACCTTAATTTTTGGATGAGAAATAATATAAGGAAATGGAACATATAAACACCTTCATCTAAAATAGATGATTTTGAATTTTTTCCATTGGAGACATAATCCAAACATAATAGACTCTCTAAGAGGATTCCACGACCTTCACCTTTATAGTCAAATGAGGACATGACATCACAAGGTTTCACCTAACATGACCATTGTAACTGATATAAACAACAAATAGAGTGGTACCTCATGGAACATCCCCAAACATCACACAATTCCAAAAATTTCCCAAAACATCCTATCATGATCAAATTCCCCACACTGGTGGTTTAATGTGAACTCCAACTTCCAAGAAACTACAAAGGACCCAGAGGCCCTCTTAGGCCCCATCCAGAAACTCATTCAAACTAACAACCCCAGACCACATCAACCTTCGACAAATTAGGTTACTAAGGAAACTAAGGTCTCCTTCATCCAACCATTAGCAATCTCCCAGTACAAGAGGATGCATAAAAAAATTATGTAAATGGTGTAAACTCAATCTCTAATGCTCGAGAAAAAAAAAGACTCCTTATTTTGATCAAATTGAGGTTCTTCCAACGACGAAAAAATATTTGTTGCACTTTAGTCGTGCATTAACTCGTAATGGGGGTGTATGTTATCCAATGAGTTAATGAAAGGATCCAACCAAGATGTTCCAGTAGTAAAAATGTTTCACAAACTAGAACCGAACAAATAAGGGGATCCACTATAAGTCTTCCTAAACTTTTCTCAAAAGTGACCACTAACCAGCCCTTCAACCCAACTTACCGACCAAACACAAACCCAAAACACCATTCAAACAAGAGGGGTTCTTGGTATCAAAACATCCCACAACAAAAATATTTTAAAAAACAAATAAGTCACATCCCCACAAACCAGACATATAGGCATCATGTTTTCCTTTAAAATAAACTCTTTGAAAATAAATGGTTTGGCAGTTATCATACTCATCAATGGTAACCCATGGGTCGCAAACATTCATGTTTTTGTGCCACATAGGGTACCCTCCTTATATCCATCTCAGAACACATCCATTCATTCCATTAACTGTCCATCATCCCATATAACCCCATTCATGTGTTCTCTCATGGAAATACCAATGGTTAAAAAAATTCTTTCCACTTTTCAAAACCAATACAATCAACGAATACTTACATTTTTCTCAAGACCGCTAACAAAAAAATCGAGTCCCAATTTACATCATACCAAACATTTTGAAAATCCACAATCATTCAAATAAGAACTCACTTTATATTCATAAACATTAATTTCAAAATATCTCATCCCATTAAAACAACTTTCAATAGTTTAGAATACTCTATTGGAAACACTTTTTCCAAACCAACTATATCATTTTTTTCATCTTTCAAAAGTGGTGTAAACACAATATTATCAATTCCAAAACAATTATGAAAATTTAGTTCCACCATTTCACAAATAAAACACTTACAAATTTATTAGGAGACCATTTCAAAAAAATATTACGCTTATTAAAACCAGGTCATTTTTTATTTAAAACCAAACTTCCAATATCCCAAAACCAAAGGACATAGGACAATGCGAGAGGAAACTAGTTTTAGTGGGTGACTTTGACATATGGTTGGCGGATATATTCCAATATCTTCACCATCACAGAGAGTGTTCTAAAGAAATATCCCTAGCTCTATATGGCTTTCTAGGCCTTCTGTGCCCACTAAAAACCTTATCAAAACACTCTTTTCCTTTCCCCTAATCGTCATCAAACCATGAAAACCAAAGGAATCATACCAAACTGAACATCCCCTAGCGACATGAATCATGTAACAAGGTGTGATGGCTACTCACCCTACTTGTAATATGAATGTTAATCCCCGACAATACAAACTACAGACTATCCTGACTGTTCCCTAAACAACATGACCTAAAGAGTTAACATGAACCTCCTTGGATAACATTGTGTCACGAACTAAATATGGTCTCCATCAAAACTGGAACGATACCCATCCTGTGACAATTCCCTAAGGGAATTACAAATCCCCAAAGGCTGGAATTATTTCCTGGGTATCATAAAAGGAAAATTGGGAATGATTTACCCAAGTTTAAAAAGACACAATGAAAAAAAAATCAATAAAAGAAATTTGTATTTTTTAAACAAAAAAATATTTTAAAAAATTTCAAAATTGAATTACACAACATAAAAAATGTTCACAGACCATTAAAAAAGTAAAAACAATGAAAAAAAACAACCCCAGAACCTCTACATGGAAAGAGGTACTTTCCTCAAGCCATCTATATAACACCGTATCACGATGGACCGCTAAAAACCAGAACCATTGAAACAAAATATATAACCAAAACTGTGAAATATATGACAAAGTATACTTATACCCAATGGTGTAAATAGGGTTTGGGAGAAATCATAGTTTGATACCACTACTAAGAGATTCCATGTGATAAACATTTATGGAATAAAAGCTTGCATGTTTTTGTAAAATGAAATGCTAGTAAAAATTCCTAAAAGATTCTTCATTAAATAGAAACAGTTTTTAGGTGGGATAATTTAAAGAATATGAAATTATAAGTAAAATAACAAAGATACTTAATTTTACATCCCAACATACCATATGAAGACAGTCAACATAAATCATCCAATGAGGAAAAGAAACGGTAAATAACCCCTAGGCAGTAGCTGCTGTGGGTCCTAGGTACCTCGTATCTCAGTGAATGTAACTATCACAAATTTCGTTTTCGTGCACATGATCCAATAGTATGGAGCATACCCATAACCTATTGGTCCACCCATTATCATAATCATTATAGTTTAGTTATTGTTTTCATCATCAAACTTTCTACATGAAACTGTGGTCTAACCCCAGGGGATCACAAGAATACTAGTACATGTCCAACCACCTAGATATATGGGTTTCTTCTTGTCATCAAACAATTTCAACAATTCATGAAATATAATTTTATAATGAAAATACCCCATCCACATCACACATTCACCAAAAAAACCACATGAATATCAAACAAGTCACATAATCCCCCTTTTCATTCAGATTGATTTTGAAATCATACTCAAACCGAAATAGCCCACAACACTTTTCGCATCTCTTTAAAACTTCAAAAAATACATTAATCATTTTTATAAAACATTTCCATGATGACAAAAATCACCTAAAATCCCACACACACATGCCACATAATACCCTTTTTACCTTAAACATCATTTTATCATCGTACTCACCTGAAAAAACCCACAAACATGTTTCCCACCCACATCACAATTTAATAAATCACCTTGACTAATTACGAAACATTATCAAAACGTTTGAAATCACAAATGACCAATTTATCATTAAAAAACACATTTTAGTAACATTCACTGACAAAAACAGTACAAAAACATACTTTGAACACTTTTTGAAACACATTAAACCATTGAAAATTTTAATAGAACAATTTTAATAAGCATGGCATGGTTTAGCTCCAAAAACCCATTCAAACCCCATCTTTTAAACCCCAAATCACACCAAGACCCTACCAAAGCAAAAATTTTATCCAAAAAAACATTTAATAAATTAATTTATCATGTTATAATACAAACCCAAACATTACCACACGAGTTACACATGGAAAACACCAAATTTAAAGCAAAAATGCTACCATAAAATTAACCGGTTAAAAAAACCATCAAAACGGTTTTCACACAATTAAAAAATTTAAGGTAAATCCAAAATAATTACATAAAGTATGTTAACTCATCATGAAATTATTACACATGGAATAACCTACTGAAAGTTTTGAAACCATCAAATCATGGTGTGAAACATCAACCGCACCAAAACCGCACAACAGTGAAGTGAAAAGAATCCAAAAAGCACATGATTCCACCAAAAGGGTCAATGTAAAACCATAGGTACGAATCCTAGATATTGGATATTTTATAAATCATGGAAGGGTGAATTAAACCCTAAGTAAAGGGATGAAATCAAAGAGGGAAAGACTTACTTGCATGATTTTGAAGTGTCCCCCATCAAATCTCCTTTCAAAAGTGAGTTCCATGGTAGGTTGAGGGACCTTGGAGTCTATCCATTTTGGTAGGGAATGAAACATGGAAGAAATGGGCATATTTGGGTTTATTCTGGAAGGGAAATGTTGGAATTAGAAATAAAAATTAATGACCTCGACACCCTTGCACGGTTTTGCCACATGGTTTACTAAACTTTGCGGCCAAACCGTGCAACCTATTCTGGTCACCCAAAACCATGCCATTATCCTCCAATTTTAGGGGTTTCCAAGGTTCAAACCAAGGGGAAAAGATAGTCCGGGGATATAGGAGAAACAAATTCCAAAACAAAGAACTCCTTTCACCCCTAAACTCATCCATCTCATGGGTGCAAACCACCTCAACAACATACCCCACAAGTGGTTCCACTAGGAGTGTCAAAAAACCATCTCCACAACACAACAACCTAATACCATATTTTTGAAAAAAAAATAGCATGCCTATTATCACACAAGACTGCCAAGACTAAGGTCATAGGTCAATAACACAAGAGGAACCAAAATTTCAAACCCTAAACACTCGAATCCCAAGAGAAAGCTAAGAAACCATAGAGGATTTGAAACAAATAATGGAATTGAAAATATGGGGGTGAAAATTCTCTCCACCATAAAGATTTCCACCCTTGGAAAGCCATAGTAAGACCAAAAGAAAAACCAAACCCAACCGATAAACAATGATGTACTATTTTTTCATGCTTCACCCCTAAAGGCCAAAACACCTCCAGTGATCAATTAAGGAATGAATGATCTCAGAAACAAAAAAATACAAAAACATACTAAAAAAATAAATAAAATTCAGTATTTATCACAAAATAACACTCCTCAAGAATTATCCAAACAAGACTCAACCAATTTTCCAAAACAAACAACAACAAAAAACAGGGTTACACTTAACATGCTTTAACTAAACCACTAGGCACTATCCAATCCAAACATCGACCAAAGGAAGATGTTGGATGCTAGATAACTCTGAATGAGGCTACCAACTTCCATGAAATGACCATGGATGAATATGAGTATCTAGTACAAGAAGACAGAAATGGGCTCCACACCATAAAAGACAACATAAATTTTTCCCGAGACAGAATCCTGACTGTAATAGGGGGAAGTCTGAACAGACTCCCTAGTACAAGGGGTAAACTTCCATTAGACATTTCCAAACAAACCTACATGAGAGTCAAAGTGGGTCACCCCACCATAAGTACGAACCATGTCAATTGAACATCACGAGCCATCACAGAAAGAGCCCAGAAATTAATAAGTTGGGATGACCACACATTTAGTCCGCACAGTTGGGGAAACTGTGCACTAACCGTGGGGGTCATTCTTTCTTCATGGACTCCCAAAACACAATCTCTACTAATCTTGAAAAAATTGTGTGCTCAACCTATCTAGCCGAATTCCCAAACATACTCCAAAACATAAATGGAAACCAAATGGGAAAATAATGACATTGGGTGATAACATGGTCACGAGGCCCTCCACCACATTCCACCGAACGAGAACAAAAGAAATATGACAACACCATAGGTTTAAACTATTCTTATCCTTGATACTAAGAATTGGAATTTGTAAAATGGTTTGAAAGACCCTACAATTTCCCCTAACTATGTTCCAACTTTACACTATGACCTATAGCTGGATCTCAAATGATTGAAGCTACTTCTGCCTCGCAGTTTGGCTTTAGAAACTGCCCTAAACAGAACATCTTCTTTCAATGCCATGAAATCTATTCCCTAATCCCATATGGGTTACACGAGCAATAACACACTCCAAACTGACCTTATCGAAACCTGAAATTTCACTTAAACAAGGTCTTAGAAGATTCACACACATCACATCTTGCATCTTTGGATGAGAAAAAATAGAAGGAAAGGGATCATATAAATACCTTCCTCTAAAATAAGTGGTTTTGAATTTTTTAAAATGGATACATACTCCCAACATAATAGGGACTCTTAAAGAATTTTACAACCTTCACCTTTGCAGTCAAATGAGGACACCACATCACAAGGCATCACCTAACATGAATATTCTGTTTGATAGAAACAATGTATATAGAGGGACTTTATACAACATCCCCAAACATCACACAATTCCAAAAATTTCCCATAATTGCCTCTCATGACCTGACTCCGCACACTTGTTGCTTAACATGAAATCCTACTTCAAAGAAACCATGTTGGACCCAAACGCACTCTTAGACACCATCCAGACACTCATCCACACTAACAACCCCGAACCACTTCCACCTTTGATGAATTAGGTAACTTAGGAATCCATGGTCTCTTTAAACCTTCCAAGATCACTCTTACACTATAAGGGGATCCAAAAACAATGAAATGAAATGGTGTAAACAAAATCTCCAATGCTTGAGAAAAAAATATTCATTATTTTGATCAAATGGAGGATCTTCCAATGGTGAAACAATCTGGGAAACACATTAGTTGTGCATTAACTCATAATAGGTCATTCCATATCCAATGAGAGAACCCAAGGATCCAACCAAGATGGTCCATTGGTCAAAACGTTCAAAAAACCAGAACTGAAAAAATAAGGGGAACCACTGTAATGTCTTCCCAAACTTTTCTCCTAAGAGACCACTAACCAACACTTCAACCCAACTTACCTACTAAACACAATCCCAAAACACCATTTAAACAAGAGGGGTTCTTGCGATCAAAACATCCCATAACAACAACATTTCCAAAAACAGATAAGTCACAACATCCCAAACCAGTCATCAGGATATCATGTTATCCTTTAAAATAATCTCTTTGAAAAAAAATAGTTTGGCGGTTAGCATACCCACCAACAGTACTCCATGGGCCTCACACGTTCATGTCTTCATTCCACATAAGGAACCCTCTTCATTTACATCCTAACACTCCTCAAATCATGCCATTAACTATCCATCATCCCATATAACCCCATTAATGTGGTCTCTCATGAAAATACAAAAGGTTAAAACAAATATTCATTCCAATTTTCAAAACCAAAACAATCTACCAATACTAATTTTTTTCTCATGACCGCTAAACACAAAATAAAAATCCCAATTTAAATCTTACCAACATTTCATAAAGGCACATTCTTTCAATTTAGAACTCACTTTCAAGTCATACAGATTAATTGGAAAACATATTATCCCCTTAAAAAACCATTCAATAGTTTAGGAAAATCTATTGGAAACACTTTTTCAAAAACAACATTAACAAAATTTCCTTCTTTTAAAAGAGGTGTAAATAGACCATTCTCCATTTCAAAAAAATCATAAAATTTAGTTCCACTGTTTCACAAATCAAACCCTTTCATCTTTATTAGGATACCATTTCACAAAAACTTTATGCTTCTTAACACTGGGTCATTTTTTCTTTAAAACCAAACTTCCAAGATACCAAAACTAAAGGAAACTAGATAATGCGAGAGGAAACTAGTTTTTGTGTGTGACTTGGACATATGGTTGGCCGCCATACACCAATCACTTCACCATAATGAAGTGTGTTCCAGGGAAATTCCCTCAGCTCTACATGGATTTTCGGGCCTTGCAAGATCATTGAGAACATTAGAAAAACTCCCTCTTCATTTCCCCTAATCTTAATTAAAACAAGATAACCAAAGGACTTAGATAAAACCCAACTTCACATGGTGACTAGAATCACATCATGAGGTGTGTTGGCTAGGCACACTACTCGTAATCATAATGTCAAGCCCCAAAAATCCTAACTCCATACTATCCCAACTATTCCCCAAGCAACCTGATCCAAAGAGTTAACCTAGACCTTCAATGATACCATTTTCCACAAACCGAAGCTGGTCTTCATCCAATGAGAACAAGCAACGGGAAATAACCTATAGGCACTAGCTTGTTGTGGGTCCCAGGTACCTCGTATCTCGGTGAACGTAACCATCACAATATCAATTTTTGAGCACATGAACCACTAGTAGGGAGGATACCCATAAACTATTGGTACCCCCAACATCTTCATAATCATAGTTTAGTCAGTGTTGTCACCGTCAAACTTGTTATGTGAAACTGAGGCCAAACCCCATGAGATCACTAGCATACTAGTCCAAATCTACCCAAGTTTCCCTCTTGTTCTCAAACAAGTTCAAAAAGCCATGAAATATATGTTTCACCTTAAAATAAAACTTCCACATCACACATTCACCAAGCATCGCACATGTATATCACACAAGTCACATAATCCCCATTTTCATTCAAATTGATTTTGAAATCATACTCACAGAAAAATTGTCCACAACGCTTTTCAAATATCATTAACACTTCAACAAATCCATTAAACATTTTTATAAAAAACTTTCCAAGATGATACACATCACATAACATCCCACACAAACATTCCACATAAAACCAATTTTACCCTCAATTTCATTTTATCATTGTAATCACATGAAACATCACACAAACATGTTTTTCACCCACATCAAAAATTAATAATTCACCTCGATAAATAAAAAAACATTCTAAAAATGTTTGACGTCACAATTGAACACATTATCATTTAGAAACTCATTTTAGGAACATACATGCTCCCACGACATAAATAAACTTCCTTTTCACATTTTGTGTAACTCATTAAACCATTTATAATTTTCATACTACACTTTCAAGAAGTTTGGCAAGGTTTTTCACCAAAAACTCATTCAAAAACCTCTTTTTAAACCCAAAAGTGCAACAAGACCCTAGAAAAGCAGAATTGGATTCCCAAAAAACATTTAATAAATCAATTTCTCTTGTTATAAAACAAACCCAAACATTACAACAAGAGATATAAATGGAAAACACCCAATTTAAAGGAAAAAATTCAACTATATAATTAACCTCTTAATAAAATCCATAAAAAGTTTTTTTCTCACATTGAACAGTATATAAGGAATATTCAAAATAATTAAATCAAGCATTCTAACTTATCAATAAATTCATACACATTCAATCACATACCGAATGTGTTGAAACCCTCAAATCATGGTGTGAAACATCAACCGCCCCACCACCACACTACAAGGAAGTGAAAAGAACCCTAAAACCTCAATATTTTACAAAAAGGATAAATTTTATATACTAGGTAAAAACCCTAACTTCTGTACATTTTAGAACACATGAAAGGGTGAATGAAACCCCATGTAAAGGGAAGAAATCAAAGAGAGAAAACATACTTTCATGATTATGATGTTTCCCCCCATCAAATCTCTCTTTTAAAAATGAGTTCCAAGAGAGGGTGAGAGACCATGGAGGCTTTCCATTGAGGTAGGGCATGAAATGGGGAAAATAGGCTGATTTGAGTTTATTCAATAATGGAAAAGTTGGAATTACAAAAATATTTTAATGACCTATACACCCTTGCACGGTTTGGTGGCCCGATTTAGTAAACCATGCATCCAAACCGTGCGTCTTGTTCTGGACACCCAAAACCATACAATTATCCTCCAATTTTAGGGAGTCTACAAGGGTGAGTCCAAGGGGTAAATATAGTCCAAGTGTTGGGGATGAAAAATCCAAAAAAAGTACTCTATTTACCCAAAGACTCATCCAACTCATAAGTACAAACTGCCTCAACAACTTACCCCACAAGTGGCTCCTCAAGGAGTTTCAAAAAACCAACTTCAAAACACCACAAACTAATACCGTAATTTTGAATAATGTGGAGGCAAAGTACCACACAATTCCCCAAAGACTATGGTCATTTAACAATAACAAAAAAGGAACCAAAATATCAAACCCGAAACACCTGGAAACCAAGAGAACGCTAAGAAGCCAAAGTGGATTTGAAACAAAGCATGTAATGGAAAATACAGGTGTGACATTAGGAGTTAGGGATAACATCCTGGAATAAATGTTTGAGGAAAATTTTATGCTCAATGTCCAATAAAAAACATCTATGGGTCTATGTGATTTAAATGTGTTGTGATTAATTATATATTGGGAGGTAATATTTTCAGTTTTTGTACTTTTATCACATATGTTCGACTAGAAGAATTATTTGGTATATAATGTTTTTAAAATTATTGGACATAAGATTTCAGGATACATATAAACATTAGAGTTTTTATGATCATTATTATAAATTTAATTAAGGGTTTTTACAACTTTAGATAGTATACATTAACATATAGATAACCATGTGATTAAAGTATGATTTCTTGATTAAGTGGATAAATATTTTTTTGATGAAGATAAATATAATTTTGGGGAAAATAATTTGAAATTATTTGATTTTTACTTTTTTTTAATATTTTATTAATATATTGAAATAAAATATGGTATCAATGTGAATTTATAGTTATTTTGGATATATTTTGGAAATGATAATATTTTATTGAAAATTATTTATTTACTCTATACAAATTAATTTAATAAGAATTTATGTGTAATTTATTGTTTCCTTTCATGTAATTCACTAAAATATATCTGGTAGTAAGTTTGGTTCTAGGTGCTGAGAAAGATTTATATTCTGAGCCCCTATTTGCACAAATTTGATATTCTAAAATTACTAAATATATTATTTTTGTTTCAATGATTTTTTCATGAAAAAGGAGAATATCTCTTAAATGGGTATCTCATATATGAAATCTAAGACTGTTGTTGAGTTGAAAATGATTTCTATACCATGGGGATGACATAACCTATATCATCATCTATCATTTATGAAAAATATGGTGTGGTTATAAATAATTATTCAATTAATTCGTTAATGAATTTTATTTTAGATGAGGAAGTGACATAATAAATTTCTATATAAACCTTTTTATAAATAATTTCTAATCCGGGCCTCATAACCATGGAATTTTTAAGTGGGTATAATGGAGTATATATCATGGGAAATCATTAATGGATCAAGGTTCATTCACTCCAGCATAAATAGATGATCTCAAAAGTGAAAACAATGAAAATAATCTATTTATATATGATCAATCCATAGCAAGGGAGGATGTCTGTGTTATTTAGATTTATCCCCATTTTTTCACTAAAATTAACAAAAATTGGTCAATAAATAATTGATTTGAATATTGATCATATTGCATGTATTATATAATTATGTTATGAATTTGGGGATTTGGTTTGTTATTGTATTTCCATCTCATTGTTCATATTTATAATGGAATAAAACTGAGGCCGATAAGAACATTTCATAATGTAATTTCCTCATTCTTGTGTTTTTTTGTTTCTTTATGCACTATATAGTCATTAAAATATTGAATGTTTTAGCTAGTGGTGTGAAACATATGAGGTTATTAATCATTACACACTGATTTATTTGTGTAATAGATCAAAACTATTGGTCTATGTTTGTTTTGATGATGGGATTGAATTGTGAAAATAGATTGAGGCCAAATTAGACTTATTCATGTGGGGTATGTCCTGTGGTGATGGGAAATAATTCAAATGGTTTCCCAAGAAAATTGGAAGGACATATTCTAGTGATCTAGTATAGAAAGCTTTGGTCATACCACATCCTTGTTTACTGATGAGATTCATGTCCATATCAGAGATCAGATTATCATATTATAACATGAAATGAAAATATGTGGTCTGTGTTACTTGATGATATACACAGAATGTAATCTAAGATTACATGTCATGTGGGATCATGGTTGTGTTCATTGGGATTTCATGGAGAATAAAACAAGAACAAGACATGTGAAATGTGTCACAAATATTATCCCCTTACCTAGAACCTTAGTGTTTATCCATAAGGAAAGGAAGGCAGAGACATATTCAATTTCATGTAATATCTTGAGTATACAGTCTATAGAAATTAAAAAAATATGTCTTGGTACATGGACATTTCCATGTACTGTGAAATGTCTTAGTGTGCATGGGTTTAAGAATGGGAATAGACCATGGTACACGTGTATACACAATGTGAAACGATCAGACCATGTACTTCTTGTAGATGACATATAATCCATAAATAATGGTTGGGTTACCTTTTTCCCCTGAGCGTGATCTATATTCATAAAGTTTTAATTCCATACATTCATCTTTGTGAGTGTTTATCAATGTATTAAAACCCGACCAAAGGATTATGATCACCTCAAAGGGATTTGTTTGGATAGAGTTGTAGGAATCTATTAAAGAGGTCTAGATAAGATCATCTATATTCTTTTTCCCCTTTTAGGGTTATCGAGATAAGTGTGACCAACTATACATGAGAATATATCCTCTAATTAGCATGTTAATATTGATTTAGTTAGTTGATATTACTCCATGGACTAGGGTGTGGTCCACTTCTATGAATCAATGTCCTCAGGCTTCCACAATGTACTATCATATGGTAAGACCCAATGCTCACAACATCTTGGATGAATTCCATTATTTCTATCATACTCTCATACTAAGTTCTCTTACGCGAGTGTGGTAGTAAATACCTGACTAGAATCATAGGATGGTAATGTTGTTGTGGAATTACTTTTAGACTTAGTGTAAACTATTACTATATCGGTAATTTATATATTATACATAAAATTAGGATTGAAATATCCTATGATTATTTGACTACTCCAGATGATTTTTTTAAAGCTATGAAGGGGCTCACTACAGAGTATTGTAATACTCACCCTGAATGTGCTCTTCTCACATGTGATATGTGTTACATAGAAGGCCTGTAATTCTATGTGGTTTTTGGTGGTCTAGGATTATAAAGAGATTATATTTGGGCTAAAAATAACATATTTCATACCAAGATTCACATTTTTATATAGAACACTTTTTCTATCATGTTTGAATTCTATACAGTTTTTTGGGCTTCTATTTTTACCTTATTGTCTCTTAGTATTTTTTTAAATAAAATTGTGGGATTTATGTGTGTACTCGAATTTGGTGTTATATTAATTTAAAATTTAAAAATTTTATGAGCATGTATATATGTGTCTTTCGGAACATGTATCATATGCTATGGCCTCCCATTTTAGTATTTTCCATACTCAATGATGTTCACCATCCCCGGGACTATTGGAGTAAGGTATTGGGTATTGAATCTCGGTCTATAAATGGAAGGAAATCCCTAGTGGTGTTGGTCCTGATAGAGTCATATCAGAGGAGTCTTTCATATTTGGTCTGGAGTTGGATGATTTTTCCAAGTATGAGAATGGATCATGTTTTAAAAGGAAAATGTTAATCATTTTGTGTTTAGTATTCATTCCATGGACTCCAGTGTTGGTTCTTATTTCATGGATTCCATACACAGTGATTCTAATTAACATCCTTACAACTTGGAACATATAAAGATTGGTTTCATGGATGAAAATTGGTACATGCATCATATAGAAATTTATTGGGTTTCTATTCCCTTCTCTATTCATCTCGAAAAATATTTTCATCAAATTTGGTACATCATGTATATTTTAGGATTCCCATTCAATGACTTCAATAATTGATTTATTAGATGGATCATGATATTTTACCCCTTAAGGAAGATGATTTGATACATTTAACTATTCAAAATGTATATCATCTAGGTATTTTTCCACCCATTCTTCAACATATGGAGTTGGGTATGGTACCAAAATTACAAGTGGATTAGTTATGAATGTTTATCTCACCTCATGAATTTCTGTATTAGGGACCCCACAATTTTAGAGGTGAGAGACACCCAAATGTGGTTAAGGGTTGAGTTAAGGTGGTTACATGAGTCTTACATCTCGTCAGGACATAAGAAGGCTAAATAGTCATCCATGTGGCGAGCATTATCCATGGACATTCTGGAAGTCAATGGGAAATAGTGGTAATTTAGTATAATGAGTGGACTCATTCATGGATAGATGGTTTTTGTGTCTTCTGGGAAGATTATTTTCCATCTAAGTTTCAATTTTTTCTCATCCATTAGTTTGTACAGATATTTCAAAGAAGCATGGTTATAAATTACTTTTCATTGATGATTATTAACATATCATGATAATAAATTGATATGGTTTGGGATATATTCATTCATTAATTTAATATCGATCATGCTCTACATAGATAAATCTGATATAGTCTCCTAACAATCTTTTTTATAACTTATTTTGGTGTTATAGAGATTTCCTTGGTGATAGAGAGCTTTCTGGATGAGAAAACCTGGCAGTGGGTGATAGTAGTGGGCACATGAGGGAAGAAACCCCGAAAATAGGTAGTTTATGATAGATACAGTGATATGTACATGTGATAAGTTTTATGAGGTTACAAAACGACTAAGGCTATGTGGTTCATTGGTCTATGGATGTGTCCAGTCATCCTATGGAGAGGTGGTGGAACTCTTTTCATAACAGTGGACATTTCATGTGGTATATTTTGTCCTATGGTATGGCTACTATAGATATAGTGGTTAAAAATCCTAGAGAGAGTCATCATCAGGATAAGAGAAATATATAGTTTATAGGGAGTTGAAGATGTGTATGGATGGAATAGGGTGGTGGCATATAGTTTTTCTTCATTCCACCACCATCCCCTTGTGGTCCCCACCGAGCATTGGGAGAAGGAGGATGGGGGCATGGAATGTTATTGTTCATAGAGGCCTACTATACAAAGGATATATCAGTGATTATAAGCATGAAATGTGGGTTATCTACCTTTGAAAATGTTTTGATATACATTTTCATTAGCCGCACTTTAATGTCTCTATCCCCAGTTTGTTACATAGCGGTTCCAGTTGTGCCCTCACCTTGACACTTACTCTTTCAAATTCCAACTGTAGATGACTCAGTGACCAAAACATTCACTAGAAAGTGTGATATTATTATTGGAGGAGATATTTTCTCATGTGATCTCCTTATGTAAACATTGAGGCCATATGACATCATCATTGAAATTTACTAACTATACCTAAATCATTCACATATTTTCAATTTAAGGTGGAGGATGTGGTGTGCCCATGTTGATGGTATATGGTTTTCCTTCATAGGATACAAGGAGACTTATGAAAAGTAGAATTGACCCATATATAATAGGGTGGTCCTCATTACTCACTAGTTTGATAACATGACTCTTGCAGTAGTAGATTCTCTAAGATATATTTTTTCTATTGTGATGGCTAAGTACGAGAACCTATTTCCGAAATCTCTGTCAGGATTACCTCCCCACTGATAATAGTAATTCTTCATTGACATACACCAAAGGATATCAATAATATATATTATAGCATATCAAAAAGGTCCCATAGAGATTTATGGGTTCAGTATTCAGTTGGATGATTTTTTATGGAAGGGGTTTTTGAGAACTAGATTTCACCCTAGTAAGACCCATTGTTGTTATATTGGATTCCATATGGGAACGGTAGGATATGTGTTGACTGTGATTACGTGAAATATGTGACTATGTATAATAAATATCCAATACCAGGGACTGATGAACCATTTGATATGTTTATAGGGTTGTTATTGTGCTCAAATAATGACTTCAAATAAAGATATCACCAACTATGAGTATGTGTTGAGGATATACTAATGATGAAATTTAGATGTCACTAGATTAAATATGAGTACTTCCTGATTTCATTAAGAATAGAAAATTACCCAATAGTGTTCATGGGACCAAGGACTGATATATTTCAAAATTTCAAATAATGATTTATGGTGGTCTTCATCAATGATATCCATGTGTACTATGTGTCTAAGGAGGATCACAAGAGACACATGCTGATTCTTTAAACTAGTATACAAGAGTACCATATTTATTGAAATCACATGAATTTTCAATTATGGATTTAATATTTCCAATTTTTGGGACACGTTTTCCCAATACAGTATGTATCAGTAGACATAGATAAGATAGAGGTAGTATATGCTTGTGATCCACACAAGAGTACGGTGGAGTTTTGAAGCTTCCTTGGGTTGGAAGGATACTACAATATATTCTTCCTCATATTATCTAAGATATCGACACCTTTGACTATTTTTTCATGGAAGTGGTAGTCTTTTATGTTAATGGAAATGTTCTAATTAGATTTTTGGGAGTTGAGGAACAGGATGACGAGCTCCCACATATTGATAATTCTAAAGGAGGTTGTCTAGTATGAATTGTAATATGATGCTTTACGGAGTAGACATTGTACTGTAATGATATAGGGATAGAATGTTATTGATTATGGGACTAGGTAGTTGAGACCACATGAATATAAATTTATGACCCATGATCATGGTCTTGATATTTTTGCCTTCTCCATATTGATATGGAGAACTACCTTATGAAAAAGCGGTCTATAATCTATTATCACCATAATAGAATAAATTATATCTTCTCTCATAAGTATCCTAACATCATACAAATTCTAGGGAATGAGTTCATCCTTGATAATGAAATTTATATTTTCGATACTTAGATAAAGGAGAATATGGTAGAAAATTCACTCAATAGGTGATCTTGTTCTTAGTTATTGGACAATACATGAGATTATATATCATCCTTATTTTTTATAGGAAAATGAAGGCTCTTCAAATCATAAGACAAGGGAAATTAACATTCAACTTTTATAGTTTGTTCAGAAATTTTTTAATGGAGATACTAACTATGATACCTTACATAATTATAATTCCACTAATTGGGTTTTTGACAGATTTTATGATAGTGTGGATAACATTATTATTTTCAGAATACGAATGATAGTACTAGTGATATTGTCTAATGATGGGTTGGGGGGGTTTCAAAGATCCCCTTTGGTTGTACATCCTATTGTGGAAAAGATATACATGGACCTACGAAGACAGTTATTGTGTTGAGGAATAAAGAATAAAGTAGTGGATTGTTTCTATCAATACCTCACTTGTTAGCTTGTGATGGATAATAATCAGGACGTTGTGGGTTTGTATCATCCCCTTGTTGTGCCTGTTCAGAAGTGGGGTGAAATTTTATAGACTTCGTGATGGGGTTAACATGTACGTCCAAAGGACACGACTCCAACTAGGTGATCATAGAACGAATCCCTATGTTGGAAAACATCATAGCCTTTTTGGATTAATAGTTCAGTACAGATCTTTACATACCAATAAATGAAAGATATTATCCCTATATTGGAATTTTTCTCAATGATCATTTATAAAATAGTTTTTCTTCTTGTCACAGTTATGGATAGGATTTTAGGAGGTCATTAGGAATTGGATGAAATCTAAAATTTCCTTTCAACACTAAAAAATACATCCATATAGAGAAGACCACAAACTTCATGGTGAAAAGGATGGTGGATTTATTGTTAGAAATTAGGTTTTTTGGTAGGGTCATTTACCTTTGGTGAATTTTTCAAACAATAATAGCTACAATTCATCCATCGGCATGACACCGTTTTAGGACTACTAAAGATGACCCTATAGGTCACCACACTTTTGGACAGATCTAGGTGTTTCAAAATTCATGAACCCATAGTGTGATATACCTATGATAGATAACGTGAAGATAATTTAAATGGCTGGGTGGATTGAACAGAGCATTCAGAAGTCCTATTGAATCAAATAGTAGAGGAGTCTGTTGTTCACGGTTGGAGTCCTTGTGTTCCTGAAGGTATCACCTCATGGTGGACTACAAATATATGGCCTATGGAAGATTATAACTATGTTTTAATATCTCGTTTTACAAAATGTGAAGAGTCATTGACATGGATACCTCTTATCTATGATACTATAGTTAGATCGAGTACATGAGGTCTTCCATGGGTCAAAGTCGAGGAGATATGTTCACCACCTATCACATGTTATCAACAAGGTAGATATTGAAATTGGGGATGGAGTTACCTTTTTAGAATACATAGTGGAGCTTGTGGATCAGTATGACAAGATCCAATTTGAGTGAGTGAATGCTTTGGTGAGTCATTGGTGGTAGCACATGAATCCTCAAGAGATAACATAGGAGTGAGAGACCAAGATGTGAGCTTAGTACCCAATATATTTTGAGCGACCCTTTTCTTCATTTCATAATTTTAAGCCTATATAGAAAATAGTATAATTTATCTAAATTTTCCTTTTGAACAGTTTTAATTAACAGAGAAATATTTTTTTTTTCAGCTTGGCACTCAGAAGGAGGGAGATTTTGAGGATCGATGACCCGAGAATTTATATATTCAAAATATTAAATAAATTAATATCATTTATAATCATTTTTACTGAAATAGTGGAATAATTCTAAAACAGATTCCTAAATTGGAAATATGAGACCTTCATTGAGTCCATTATGTTATCTTTACCCTTGGTGTGACATAATAATTTTCAGCATGAGGCATTTGGGAAATTTTTCTTGTTGAAATAAATAATTAATGATTATTTTATTTATTTATTTGAAATGAAAAATAAACATAATAAAATTATCTTCAAAACATCCTAAAACCAATTTTCAAGGTTGGCCTCATAAAATTGATTTTTTAGATATGTCAGTGGAGGAAACTCTATGGGAAAACATTGAAATATTGGGAACTGTATACACTAAAATAATTCAAGGATCATGATAACAATGAGATGTAGATTCCTTATTCTTCTAGGTTTCATCCATCATGAGTTTGGGAGTTCATTTTATGAAATTTTATCCTGATTGTTTTTATCCCATGTTGGACAAGTTTCAAAAAATAAAATACTGAATCATAGATCGATCGTATTATTGGTATGGGATTATAGGGATTAGAATTTTATTATTTTAGTTTTTTTATTTTATCTCTTCTTTTTTCATTAAATTAAATTGTATCAAGGCTATCATGAACATTGGATAAGGTTAATTTCCCATGTTTATGTTTCATACATTTCTTCAAATGTTATTCATTAATTTATAATCATCATTCAATTTGTTTGGTTATTTGAAATATACTTAGTAATAAATTTTTGGTATCTAATTTTTTGGTTTAATGAATTGATATCACATATGAAGGTTCATTTTGAAATTGGGATTGTGTTATGAAAATGGATTTGGACTGGATTGTATTTTTGTGTGTATATTTTGGTGTACATATATATGAAACGTGATGGATGGTTTATCATACGAAATGAACACCATGATTTTGGTTATCAGCTATATCAATGATCTACTAGACCACATCCATCCATGATTCATTAATATATCAGAGGGAAAAGTTGTAGAATATGATGCATGATACAGATCAATGGTTTCTATAAAATCCCTATATACATTTCATATAATTTTATAATTAAAATGGTGTGGAGAAATTGATATATACCTAGGGATTATAAGGAGGTGAAATGAATCACACATAGTTATACACATCTCACAAACCATGGGAACCTTTTCTAGTGGATGAACATGTATCTAGGAGGATACAATAACATAGACATGGTCAATAACATGAAAAAACAACAATACAAAGGTTTTGTTATGTACTCAGTCATATCCAAGGTACATCGATAGGTCCATGTACACCAACAAGGATAAGTTTACACTATAATAAATAGGAATATGTGTTGATACACACGTCGACCCAATATCGATGAATCATTCCATGTAATTCTAGTACATGTCTTTTAATCCTTCAACATATTCATGGATACCTTGTTCACCTTAGTATTCATAACTTTCATTAATTATGATTTCCATAGATATATGCCTATTAGGATATATTATGGTATTACATACTAAAAAATAGATTTTGATCCTCTATGATTGATTAGATTAGATAGTTTTATAGGAATCTCACCCAAGGTGACAGATTCCACCCTATATTATATTTTGACAAAGTTTTGGTTATAAAAATTGATTTGAATAAATGTAAATGGGTGTTGATCCCATAAATAGTGAGTTAATAAAAATTAAGTTAGTTGGTATTACCCTATTGACATGGTATTTATCACTATTAGTTTATAGATGCCTTCATATTTTATGTGTATGCATTATTATGGAAAGACATAATGAGAATGAAATATCAGATTGAATCTATTAGTACTATCGGACTCATGGAGTGTGTTATCTATGGCGACTGTGTTTATAGAATACCAAGAGAAATCATTGGATAGCGGTGTAGTTGTTACCATACATTGAGACATAGTTTCAATGATGAGTAAATATGTATGTTTTATTGTATTTTTCAAAATATGATCGAAAAATACTATGATTAGATAACTACTCTGTCAGATTTAGGATAAGTGATTTTATGGTGTCTTGTTGGGTATTTTCATATTAACCACTTCATTGGTCCCTTTCCTCTTGTGTCATGTCTTACGATGGTGAAAACCATTTAATGGGGTTATCAGTGGACCTGGAGTATACAGTGATTTTTTTGGAAATGATAGATTGTGGTTTATAACGTGATTCATATTTGAAACTAGTCCCCCTTTCTATCTTTTTGGACGTATTTTAAATTTTGTGGGGCTCATATTTTTCCATTATTACTTCCTAGTTTTCTTTTATAATATGACTGTGGTATTTAGATGCATGAATGAATTTTATATCTGTTATATTTTACATTTAATCATTTTATGGGATTGAATATGTGTGTTTGTGTAAATGTACCTTAGGCTAAGGCCTCCCATGTGTGTTCTAGGCCTATTTGGTGATGGTTTCCATCCCTTCTCCAATAGAAGTTGTTGATGGGGTAGTTATTCTTGGTTCACTAATGGATAAGAGGGAACTTATAGGTTGGGTCATGTAATTAATATTTATTGATTTTATTTGGATAATAATTTTAAATATTTCTTAGAGGGATATATTACAAAATCAATCTATTCATTTGGTATTAATATTGAACTTCTGAGTTTGATGTAATATTCCATTATGTAAAGGTTTATTCATTATGGAAATTATCATGTCATGATCTAACGATTTTCCCCATAATTTAGAAATATACAAAGAGTACCTTTTTATCAATTTTTGGATTTTTTGATCTATTAAAATTTGTTTATAGTGCATTAGGAATGAAAATTAAAACATTAGTACTCATCGTTTTGCATAATATATGATATTTTGGAAGAAATTCATTAAAATATGACATTATACATGGAACTTATGTATATTTCCATAATCATTTACTCTATATAGTAAATAAATTCCTAAACTATAGGGAAAAGGATAAAGAAATTGAAGTTTCTTCCTATTAGCATTATTTTTAATGAATTTATGTTATTTTTGACATCTGTTTAATTTATCATTTTGTTATCCATAACTTTCTCTAAGTAATTTAATTTATTTTCATAAATGATTTCTATCACTCTCAAATATTATATAGATGTTACATTTTTATTCCATGTCCATAAATTCTATCCCCATTAATATTCTCTTATTTGTAAAAATATTAGTTTTTTTACCTAATGACCTCCATACACACATATACCTATTTTTAAAGGATGTTTTATTAAACATTTTTACATTTTGAGATAACAAAAAAGGTAATTTCAAATTTATAACCATCGATTCTAAATGCCGATTTTAATTATGAGGATAAAATTTAATATGTCTGATAATGTAATATACTAGGATATTATAATAAATACTATGTTTGATATCTTACAAGATACACCACACTAAGAAAAAACAAATCCCGAAATATTATTATTTATATATTACTACTATAACCATGTCATGTAATTTGTTGATATAAATATTAATAACCACATTATGAAATATATATAAATATCCTAATAAATTATAATATATTTATTAACATATATTAGTTATCATTAAAATATTCAATAATGTGGATTAATATTCAAAAAAAAATTCATCAACACTGGTTTTTATTTATTTTTGGAGTGAATGTTATAATAAATATAGGAAAATTTTAAACATTTTATCTTAAAAATTAATTTTATTTTCGAAATAAAGGAGTAATAAATTTACATAGATTTAAATATTGTTTCTATTATTGAGTGAATGGTTTTTAAAAGAATATGTAAAAATGATAATTTTCCTTGAAACTTGATTTTTTGGTTCAATAATTGAAATAGATCCATTTTATTTTAAAATTAATTAAGTTTTAATTTAGTTATAATTTTTTTAATAATACTATTAAGTACATTGGAATAAATTTCATTCATTATTTTAATATAAAATGATTTTTTATAATTAAAAAGGCATTTCTCAAAAAATCCCATTTTCACCACATTTTCCTTCATTAATTTTACAATAAATTCCTCTACATATATCTTTTGAAATTTAAAATAATTATAAAATATTTGTAATCCATAGGTCAAAATTTTGTAAATAGGTCCCTTTTATTTATTCCAAATGAATAGTAATTGTATTATATATTAATCACTTGAGTATGTTTGAATCAGTTATTTTTTATAAAAATTGATATAAAAAGGAAACCATAAACCTAAAACATGGATAAATATTATTGGATTACTATATATCATCCTTAAATTTCCAAAATTCACAGATATGGATTTTTTTCAGTTTATTAATGATTTTGACATTTTTTTTATTTTATTAATAGGAATTTAAAAAATTCTATTCTCTTTGATTTATTGGATATATGTTTTTTAAACATGGAAAATAAGAGCATACGATTAGGAGGAAATTTTCCCTTAAAATATAAATTAATTTTTTCTTCATGGTAATTAATTTATAAATTTTTTTAATAAAATATTTATGTTATGTTCCTTTTTCATACATACATAGTACATGTCAAGGTAGTATAAAAATAAATAAAATGAATTTAAATATATCTAAAAATAATATTATTTGAATAATCTTATTAGTTATAATATTTTTCATATAAAAAAGTGATAATATGAGTTTTTTAGGGATTATATTAAAAATAAATTATTTTCTTGTAGATAAAAATTTCAAATTAAATGAATATTTAAAAATTTATCATTAATCCTATTTTATATTAAATAATGTATTATTAAACTATGAAAAATTACTAAAAACATTTATTCGTCCATGTGAATGGTATATGGCTGAATATAATGTCAATGGTCTATTTATAAGTCTTTTTTTCCATTTATGGTAACTATATTGTCCTCTAATGAGTAAATAATTTCTTTTCTCTTAACAAAAGAGGGTTAATGTGGGTGAAAATAATGAGATAAACATAAAAACCTATTATCAAAAGGTAAAAATATAATTGGATTAGTTAACTTCGATACATATTCATACTCTTTTCAAATAATTGTATTTTGTCCATTTTACAAAAAAAATTATAAAATAATTATTTTACATTTTTTGGAAATTCCATTAGTGCCCCTCCCCTCTCTTATAATATCCTCATTTTTTACACAATTTAAATGAAATTTTTTATCATTCATTAATGGATAAAATAAATTTATAACATCTTTTACCACATTATAAATCCATTATTTGGGCACAATACCCACCTTCATAGTCTAAATGTGTAATGAAAAGTATGATTTCCAAAGAATATGTATAGTTCATAACTGAGACTTTTAATTTTATATATTCTTAGAAATACATGAAATATTATTAAAATATAAGAATATAAAAACAATACATTACATATACCATGATATTATTATGATAATTTAATAACTTTAATTAATCTCTTCAACTGTCAAATGAGAAACAAAACAATCTACCATCTGTATAGTTGGCAATCACCTCATAATCAAATGTAATTCCCTTTCCAAAACCAACATTAAAAAATATTTATAATGAGTGAATTAATTTATATATTTCTAAATATCTACATAATATTTATTAAATATTAATATTTATGTAAATATATTACATTATTTATTATATCACCATTCAATTGATTGAAAAAAATGGTATATATATTTGTGTGTAAGTGTGGACTCCCCCTCCCAGTGGCGATGTGATTATTTTTTCATAAACAAAAAGGTTGTTGATATTAATAATTATATTTAAAGAAATAACATTGTTTTCATGATATTATTAAAATTAATCAAATATTAAATATTAAAGACTTTATTTTCATAATGATCATCGAAAAATTGAAATGTCACTCATGTGTACATGTGTCTTACCATATCAACGATTTTAACGTAGATTGTAATTCAAAACCAAAATTCATGGATTGTTTTAAAATTATACTTGATGTATAAAAATGATTAATATTTTATGATTATGATGATTAAGATTATTTAATAATGACACATTTTGACCACTTCCAACCTAATAATGTTGTTTTGATATTAGGAATTGAATTTTTACAAATTACACGTTTTGGGATTAGATTATTATGTAATTAAATATTAATTTTTAAAATTATATAATTAGTTTATATATAATGGTAAAATATTTTTGAATATTTTTATGTAACAAAAGGATTATTATAGGTTTATAATACATTAGTTAAACAACATACATGGAATTTCTATAAAGGAGGTAAGGGATTTCATACCAATTTTTATTCTTGGAGGCATATAACAATTTTATGAATCTGAGATTAATTATATGATATATTTTAAAAAAAATTATATTATATCCTTCATAATTTATGATATTTTATGCTTAAATTAAAAATAATTCTTCCAAAGAAAAGTTTCTTGAATATTACCAATTTTCTTGAATTTTATTTTCTCTTAGAAGGATCTCCACATGAGGAAAAAAATGACATAAACTACTCATGGACTGTGATTTTTTACACAATAAAACTCATTTAATGAAAAAATAGTGGTTAATGTATTTTGAGCATGAGGTAAAATTTGACTCCTATAATTATAAGGAATTAAAAGTACCCATATATAGATATATTGTAATGGTGATATGGTAGTGTTAAGGCAAGGGATTCATCATTTATTTTCTAATAAATTGATAATCCATAAATACTAGAAATGGATGAAAAGTACAAGGAGGATAATGGGGAATTAAAATTTAATATTAAATTAATAAATGTTTTTATATTACTATAAACTGTTAATAGATATTTACTATTGATGTTTGAAAATTTTTTGTGTGATCCAACTATATTAGAGTTGAAGATAAAATTTCCTAACAAAAAATGGAAAATTTTACTTTACACCCCACTATCAAAAATATATATAAATATTTAAAGGAATATTTACTTTTTGTAGTTATAAATAGGTAATTTTTTACTATGTTTATAGATTCGTAGTATAACAACTACCAATGGAAATAAGAAGACATTATAAAGTGCTACAAAATATATTCCAATGAGTATATGGAAGTGGGATATTTTTATTTCAATGGAATTAATCATTGTTATTCCAAATACACCACTTAATAATGACACTATATGAGTCCCCATTTATCAACATTCTATGTCATCTCATTTCATAGTGATAACAGAAGATCAACCTTTTTATCACCTTAACCATCACTACAATAAAGAGATCATATGACCCATATAGAACCTCATATAATTATATACGAATATATCCATTATTTCACATTGAAACTATTTTATTGTCTTCTATTAGAATAAGAAACATAGATATATTTAATCGTAAACTATAATAAAATAACTGATGGTTTGTTATAAAGGACAATGTATACATTTTAGGACATGCTATGATCATGTAATCTTAACATAAATGTCATATGGGATAAGTAGCTACCATTAGAAAAATATATAAAAAATAATAACATTCATAGTAATAACTAGATATAACCATAAAAATAATCAATTGTGAATAGGTTTCATAAACCATGGAATTTGGGTTGATGAGATAGAATGAATTCTATTTGGATGAGATATTTATTCCTGACAACTTTTACTTTATGGTTTAATTAGGATCATGTTATGGCACCCTACCATTTAAAAATTCATACTTTAATAATTTATGGAATGAAATAATTTTCCATGTATTGGAATAGGTATTCATCATGATTTTCCCATCTAATAGAGTTTTATTATTAGCTAAAAATTGTATGTTAATCCCTAAGTACATTATGCCTATTTAAATATTATAAGTAATTTTAGTTGTAGAATAGATAAGTTCTATGACACCCAATCTTTCTAAATTATACTACATCTTTGAGGATTCAATATTATGGAATTTAATTATGGAACATATTCATGTACTCAAATTTGAAGGAATAGAGTAGGAACATAAATTATCTAATAATGAATAGCAGTTACGGATTCATAATAGTAGATGAGAAGTGTTTCTTAATAAAAAATCACATGGAAAAAGTCATTTAGAGAAATAAAAAACAATAGAAGGAAAATGGGGATCCTAAAATATATATGTTGAGGGAATATAAATATTTTTTTCTTAATTTACTTGTATCAAATTTTAACGATGAAATTATTTATAGGGGATAATATTGTACCAAACTACCTACTACACAAGGTAAACATCATATCCTAAACTATTACAAAATTTTTATTAAAAATATACATTATTATTAATGTTATTATAATATTTTAATTTATCAATGTTAATATTATATTATATAAAAAGAAATTTGGTATTGGAAATCATTATATATTTATTTTCATAACATGATATTTTTTTAAAATATAATCAATTTTTATATTAATAGTCAAATATAAGTTTTTTTAGAAAAACATAAAATTTTTTGAAATTATGATTATATAATTAATAATTATATGTTTAGAAAAAAATTTGGAAAAATAGATTTTTATGTTGTAAGAGATTATGTTTTTGAAAATCTATTTGTATGTTTTGAAACATATGCTTAGTATTTTTAAACATAAGTAATTTGTTCCAACAAAACAAAAATGTTTTTGTCCTTTTATTTTAATTAAATATTTTATTGTTAAAATTAGGTTATTGATTTTATTAGAATCTTCATAAAAAAATTTCTTAACAAATAATTATATTTCATGAAAATCATGAAAATGATGCTAAATTATTCCAATACATCAACTGTATGTTGAAAATTGAATTTAAAAAATTGGGTTTTAGTCTTGAAAATGATAAAATGTTTATTCCCTACACATATTATTTTTTCTGATACAAATTTATGTTTATTTACCATCATTAATTCAAAATTATATAAAAATTAAAACATTTATTAAGGAATTGAAAACAAATAATCATTATCAAATTCTAATTACAATGTTATAAGTAAAAATATTTTTCACTGAATTATTTATAAAAGGCTTATATAAATTTAATTTAATATTAATAATGTAATATTTTCTAAATCATTAATTAATAAGATTTGTAAACATATTTAAATATATAAACAGTCTATTTAAAAATAATTTATGAAATATAATTAAGAATATTAATGAATAAAATGAAATTTCTATAAAAACATTACTTTTCCAATATGTTATCTTTCAATTTAAATGATGATTTACTAATAGTTATAAATTGAATATTATTATAATCATTCAGAATTCATAATCATAATGTAAATATTTGTTAAGTGGGTTATTCTTATATTTATAATAATAAAATAATTGAAAAAATAAATTCACAATAAAAATTAATAATTCCCAAAAAAGGTAAACAATTTATATTTTATTTAATAAAACACCTTTAATGGACCATTTTTATATATGATAGTCATACCCACTTATATAACCTACCATTTCGCCACCTATCTCAACTAACTCATCCAATCCAACTAAAAAATATGTTATCATATTCAAACCCATTATCTAATGTTAATTATAATGAAATAATCCCTCTATTTGGCATGTAGAGGGAGTTAATTATCATCCAATAACTCATAAGACACTACCAAAGAGGAATTTATTATAATTTTCCCTTCTATGCACATTTATAATTCACTCTAGAGGAGTTCATAAGTATCTTATGAGTCATCCAAATATTTGATAAGAAATATAATTTCAGAAGGGTTTTAAATAATTTTCATTGCTTTTTAATAAAAATTAATTGATTATAGAAAAAAGTAAACATATTTATTTGACATCAATTACATTGTATTATCTCTAATTTGATATCTCATTATTGAGATACTACATATAACCGAACATTTTTTCCATTTCCCTACTCTTTTATTATAACAATACAAGGATTCTCATTTCAACCATTGTATTTTAATAAAAAACTATTAATGTAATGTCATCCTGATTATAATTATATGGAATTGGCAATAATTTCATATATCAACAATAATATTTGTGATCATTATGTAATTTTATTAATCTATCCTAATGACAAAAAATACTAAATTTTGAGAATGTAAAGATTGTATAGTATTCCTAGAATTGACATCCATGTCATGATATGATCTCGTGGTTATAGCCTTGTAATACATGATATATGAGGTAGTCACCCCAATATATTCTGTTAAAGCCTAAAATGAAACAGAAACCTGATGCACTATGAGTGTTCATATGACTTCACACCTAGATAGTCACTCCTTGGGTATATTTTATTTATAATTAACAAGTTATTTAGAAAACAAAATGAAGGTTTCTCCTAAAATCATTATACTGTTACACCATTAAAAGCAATTGAACTCAATTAGTATCTTATTTCTATAACCCAACACACTAAACATATCCTATTCTACTACAATATAATTTTTTATTAATAAGGGAACTTTTATTTACATAGATTATTCTATATTATATAAATTTTTTTATATATTGGTTAACCATGTAACATATTTTAATAGAAGTATTATGCAGTGTTCAAATCTATAAATGTTATAGAAAATTTCTTCCATTATACTTCCTAAAAATACACATTTCTGTGATCAATATATCATCTAATATTTTTTCATTTTTCATACCTTATTTTTAATTTCACTGATTGAATGGTGTTCACATATATTTTATACATTTACTGAATGAGGAAAATATTTAAAAAACCATAAACCCCTATTAATATAAATTGTTAGTTTATGGATCATTAAATATAATTATATCCCAATTAATAATATAGGAATTTTTGAAAATATTTATATTTTTTATTTCTATATTACCGTATTTTACTTAATAATTTCTGTTGACTATGTATTTTATAATCATCCACATTTTTTCTCTAGTTGTTTTATTATCATGTCATCATATATTTGAAATTTTTAAAACAATTAGGTTTATATTTATCTTATTCCAATGATGAAAATTATTGGAAATGTTTAATATATATTAATTATTCATTATATATTTTGATTAATGCATTGTATTTGATTATTGATGGGAAGGTCTTGTTATAGATAGGACCTAGATTAGTTGGTATATCCATGATGCAAGACCACATGCGTTTTCTTATATAACTATCCCAATATCAGTATTGTTTGTTAAAATACGGTGTTGACATCATATTTTTTATGATTAAGATTATGAATTTAATTATTATAAGATCTATTATTAATGATATGCATGATTTAAATTTTATAACAGATATATAATTCCCCAAGTATTGGTTGATTATGGATTTGGTTTGTTTAGTTATTCCTTCCATATAACTTGTTCCATTGTTATGTTGTCATAACTTCCATTTTATACTAATTATGAATAAAAAATGAAATCACCCATTATAAATTATGTTCCTTAGGAATCATAGTATATAATAGTTTTAAATTTTACATTTTTTGTTCTCAGGGATAAATATGTTCTTTTAATGATTTCATATTGTATATATTATTTTCTAATGTAATATATTCTTTAATATATTCTTCCTATACTACTAATATATTCGATAATATGGGAACTATATTATTATTAGAATTATTGTAATAAAAAAAATTCCTTATTTTTCTTTAGTCATGGTTTATATATCCATATATTTTTTTTACTTTGTTAAACAATAATATTTATCCTTTATAAAAAATTTACATGGAATTAATATGTTGATTTTTGCTTATATGTTTTTATTATTATTTAAATGTGAATGTATTTTAATCATTAGTTAATTTTATTATAACATATTAATGTTTATTTTATATATTATATTTCCTATTAATGTCAGTTCTTTGTAATGTTATTCCACGAAGAACATGTTAGACAATAGAATTGGGTTCCTATGGAAAATGATTTATTCAACTTGTGAATTGGCTGTGATAACTAATATCACATTAATAATTTTTTCTATCTTATTCCCCACACACGTAGAGAAATTAACTATGGTTGGGGAATGAATCCCAATGCAGATATATGGGATTGTGAGAGTTAGAGTCGACTTTACTCAACTTGTTTCTCTGAGATTAATTTTAATGCATCTAGGTTTACTTGGAAATCATGACCAATTGACTTAATAGATTTAGATAGATATTGAATCATGATATGTGAGGTGGTGACCCCCATAAGTCTTGAAATTTTTTATCCCTACTTGTTTTCGATTTTAGTTATTTATAACCACGATGAATTTATCCATAGAAACTAGTTTTCAATTTTCATTTGTAATTACAAATTTTTCAACCCAAGTCATCCTTATTTGAAATCCTTTTACTTGTAGACCAATCTAGCTGAATAAGAGTTCATATGGTTTTGTTTAACTTATCATTATAAATACAAATATGGGCTAGTTAGTTGAGAGATAATCCCCTCAATTCATGTGGATCGAACTTGGGATATCAATTACCTATACTACTCTTTTATGGTATTATTGATTATGACTCTGTGCTTTTCAATTATAAACTCTAACCACAAAACATCAGAGTTAATGATTCCAATGAGGGAATCAGAAATATATTTCATCAAAATTTTCATAAAGTGTTACACAAAATTGAAAAATAAATATAATTTATTATATTGACCTTAGTAAATTATCCAAAACAATATCATCACGAAACCCATTATCAAGAACCATCCCCATAGTTTCCATAAAATCAACATGGGGATTCATATATAATTAGAAAAAAATTATTTAAATATATTTTATAATATTTTATTGAAGATATTATATTCACTTAATTATCATTCTTATCCATTGATTATATCATGTTCTTATCTGCATCGATTTAAACACCCAAGTGAATAATGCAATAAACTTTTATCACGGATGGTTAAGGAGACTTAATCACTTGTAAAATATGTTATTAATAAGTAAATTATATTTTGATTTTGATTTTTTAATTTCGATATTAATATTGAAATCATTATTAAGATACCATATTTTATTCGTTAAATATTTCCAAAACGATCCTCCCATTAGTTTGATATTTTAGAATCACACTTAAAACTATAACGGAATGAAATTAAATCTTTATAAAAAATTTGAAACTCATATTATAGTACCTTAATAATATAGTAATGATGAAATTTTTGTCGATAAAAAATAATCAACACCAACCTTATGAATCTTGTATGATATAAATGAAATTTTTAACATCAGGTGGTGGAAATTAAATATAACTAACTACTATATGTGAAGGGAATTATAATAGATGATTTTTATAAAAGGTAATTCTTATTAATAAGGTTATGAAATAACATATTAATATGGTTATTATACATGATTTTAAATAACATTCATGTAAATTGGTACTAAAGATAACAGTTTTCACCTCAACATTCTATCATTATGTTAGGTTTACATATTATAGACCTATTCTAATTTTAAATGGCGTACATACTACCCAATGAACTCTCTTATCATTTTACATGATTCATTTTTTACATTAGAATACTTTTAATAAATTTTATATATTCTTATAAACACTAGTATTCCATCCTTTTTTTGTTTTGGGTGTTTTAGTTTTCTAGAGAAGGTTCTAAGGTGTTTTGGAGGGAAATGTGAACTTGAGGGAAATGACCACCCAAGTCTTTATTATACATTAATTCATGATTTGTTACAAAATATTACACATAATACAATCTATAATTTAAAGAATTCTATAGTATTTGGGTTATATTGGTTCATTTCGAAAAAACATAAGATATGGCATACATCTCCATTGTTGAATAATTTCTTAACATGCTCATAATATTCTATCGTACTAAAAACTGCATAGGATAACCTAGGGATATACAAAAGAAAGGGGTGTCCTATAAATTTTGGTAAGGGAATAAACATTTAATAACATGAATAAAGTATTAAATTTTAGATTATATGTAATTAAATGGGATATAGAAGTGTGATAATCATAAACATGAACAAAGAGATATGATATTGCATGATAACATAAATACAACATGGGAAAGTGGAAAAACAATTTAAGCATGACATCATAAATAATGGTGAAGGCTAACAAACAAGACACCCTAACAAGGTGGAAAAATTCCCATTTTGGATTAGGATCACACCATAAACCTTTTTATGTCATCTCATTAGACTAAAACATTACAAAATTCATTGGAGATCTATGTAATTTTGAGCCCATCCATCACTTTTTATCATATAAATTCATAACTGTGCCATGTAGATCATTATAAATATGATAATATTTCATAAAATTTAATTCCACAATCATGAAGTGTGTAATTAATACCTTAATTTACCCAAAAATAGAGTATAAGTATGTTTATTTGAATACCCATGAGGGTAAATAGAAATGGTATTCACAATACAATGGTTTAAAAGGGATAATATTACAACAGTACTCTTTATTACACTTTAATACATTATTTAGTAAATAATATTACAATTAATACAACATGAACGCTGAATAATTATTGTGTCATTTTTAATTATGTGCATTACATAACAACATAAAACAAGGAAATATCTTCTTTATTGAAAAACATCTTAACATGATCAAAATATTAAATCAAACTTATAACTATATGGGATAACCAGGGGACATGCATATGAATAGGGTGAGATATAAAGCCAATAATGGGATAAACATGAAAAAAAATGAAGATAATAATTCATGTTATACAATAGTAATATAAAATATGATTAATAATCATAAACATGAACAATGATACATGATATATCATGATAATCATAAAGGAAAAAAAATGGGAAATTTGGTAACAACGTAAAACACTATATCATAAACATAGGTCAAGGCTAAATACCAAGACATCATGATATAAAAAAATCCCATAAAGGAATAAGGTTCAGTCAATATCCCAACATAGTAGAGGAGTGAAGCTCAACCCAAAAAACGATTGAAGTAAGACTCTCAAAACACAAGGAGATAGACATTGTGACTAGATGAACTTCTCATTTAGTCTGTGATACCTATAGTTGGTGAGTAGACTCATCCAACCACAAGAAAATAGATATGGAAAGCCAGTGGCATACCTGTCATGTCTTTGTCTATACTAGAATAAGAGTAAACAGATCCCAGGGTGTGTGTACTAGAAACAGAATATATATTTACTCAACCAAAGAATCCAAAATAAGGGAGTAAGGGTATCTCCATCTCACAGCTCATCCCTGTAAAAGAGTCATCAATAGTTCCAGAAGTATCGCCCAAGGATTCCCAACAACGCATAAATCTACTCAAAACTACAAGTCAATACGACTCAACCACTACAACTTGATACTATCCTCTTTGGGATGATCTATCTCTCCCTCGCAATTTTAGGTCACTTCATAAGGGTGTGGCTTGGTGGGAAAAGCATCCCTCTTTCTCGAGAGTCCAAAGGCTATGTCAAACCATATCTTATCGCTGATATGAACAACTTTGGTTTAAACATAGTGTAAATATTAAACATGCCCTTATGCAACTAAGGGATTCCACTCTTATAGAAGTCTTAGAGGCTAACCACACCCTGATGTGCTAGGGGGATTCCACTCTAGTATAAGTCATAGAGGCTAATCACCCCCTGATGTGTCAGGGGGATTCCACTATAGTAATAGTTGTAGAGGGTACCCAAGCCCCGATTTTTCAGGGGGATTCCACTCTTGTAGAAGATGTAGAGGCTACCCATGCCCGGATGCTCCAGGGGGATTCTACTCTACTAGAACTCATAGAGGCTACCAACACCATGATGCGTCTGTGAGATTTTACTCTATTAGAAGTTGTAGAGGCTACCCATTCCATGATACATCAGGGGGATTCCACTCTAGATAATCAAGGAACACCAACTATCCCTGCTGGATGATTCCTCTTGGAAAGATCATCAAGAAATCCACTACCCATCCTGGTTAGAGGGTAATCACGATACATCTCTATTGATTCCTCTTGATCACACCCATCATCTATTGTCGCCTCAAATAAGCATCATTTCAGATAGGCGTCACACTCAAAAAATATTACATCACATATCTAAAGACACTATGGAAGGAATCATATCATTCTATGTGGAAAACCACTCAGATAGGCTAATTGCGGGTAGAAATCTGATTCCAGAAGAAAGATATGCGAGATACATAAGATTCATAAAGTAGCACATGGTGCGTGTGGGTCCCACACAATGTGTGACCCCACCTCATCACCTGGAAGTCTACCTATCCAGTCTTGCATACTTAACTATGAATAAGTACCCCTAGACATGCCAAGGTACCGCCAGAGTATACAGAACATACTTTCAGAAGGCCGATGAAGAATCGACAATCGTCATTAGTCCAGAGGGTCAAAAATGCAAATTCGCTGGCATGCCTTTTCAATGGCCCAGAACATTTGACCTTATCTCCTCATAAATCTTCTCCACTCTCACATGAGTCAAAGATAACCCAAGACATGGGTTCTCTTCAAAAATTTCAAGAGGATATTCCATAGAATTTTTTTTTCTGTTTCTATATTTAATGATATCATGAATAAGGAACTACACGTTCAAACGGATGACTCCATTATGATCCTTATGGAAAAACATGAATGATTGACTATTTATTCTCCCCAAACCGACATCCAATGGAAAAGTCATGCAACATCACACTACACTCAAAAGGCATATCATGGGACCCACAACTCAGTCTTGAAACAGATTATACAGATCACGTCATTGTGATCCTCTCGAAAAAACACACAAAATGGATTACTCATTTGTCCAAAAAGAATAACTGGTGAAAAAGATTCATTTGAACACAAAGCATGTGAATAATGACTTGTGGGACCCACCCCTTGACTTTAGATTAAAATTCTGAAAGTTGTATTGAAAATTACTTATAGAGAGAAGGCTTACAACATCAGAGATGATGAGTAAAATGTTCCTCCTGTTTAGAATATAAGTCTGAAACATGATTTCTGAACAATAATAATTAAAATTAATACTGATAAAGAGAGTGTTTCACACCACCCACCATCTGGGATATGTTTTAAAATTTCCAAAACCACTCAAAATGGTATTTCTCAAATAAGGGATCATATTTTTGTAGACGACATGTGAATAAGAGTCCTGTATCATAAGATATGGTCAGTTAAAGTGCCCAGGCACAAAATAGGCTGGACCGAAGCCAGCCCACAACCCAGTTGCATGGATCGGCTCAACTACATGGAATGTGTTCCACCTTCTAACACTGACAATCAAAGCGTATGGTCCTCCTGCTTCCCCCGCATCAATGTTGACCTGTGAACTGCGGGTCTTGGTCTTCCTGTCGTCGGCTAACCACAACAGTCACGCCACCCGCAGCTTCACTTCGCACCTCCACCCGGTTGTCGGCCCCCCCGCCCCGACGCCGCTGCACTGCAACAACCCCAGTACCCCACAGTCCTTTTCTACCTCTCTTAGCCAGCCACATCAGATTCCCTCATCCACCTTGCACCCACTGATGGCTCTCCCAACTTACCAGATTCCAGGCACCGCCACTGTTGGCGGCCTCTCTCTGTTGGTCCCTTCCGCGAGCTACCGTGACTTTACCACTCATCTGATTTCCGATCCGGAAGTTGGGCAAGATTCTTGGATCGAGCTCTACAAAGAATTAAGATTTTTTCAATGATCCATTTAATATTTGGAAATGAAAAATTTAATGTGAGAAGAATGCATCATGAATAGATAAGGTTTCAAGTTTGAAGTAACGAATCGATGACTGCATTTGGTTGTCCATCGATGATGATATTCAAAATTAAGAAAGAAAGATCCAATGAATAATTTTCAATTAAAAACATGAATCATATCTCAAAATTATAAGAAAACCTACCTCAATTCCATCGCTCAGAATTGGAGACATGTCTATTACGCTTCTGCTGTGATCCCCCAAGGTTTTGTTCTTGATTTGTCCTCGATCCACCAAAGAATGTTCACAAATTCTTTCATGGAAGGGAAGAGAGACTTTCAGAGATAGAGATATATATTAGGTAACCCAAATCTTAATTCTCCACTCTATCTATTGAAGACCCGCTCGGTGTGGAATCTGAAATTATGGTACCCCGTCTTTTTACATCGTTCCGAGAAAAAACACCCCATTCCGAACTCAACAACGATATCAGATTTCCAATATGAGTCACCGTTTGAATGTTATTTTATTTGAAATTCATGATAAGATAATTATATTTAATAATTTTACTAATGGGGTTTCCCCTGGGTAACTTTTCTTATATAATCCCCACACCGAAAAAAATCTATTCCCCACCTAGGGTAAACCGCACCTTCTAGAATCAACTATATCCACATATTTCTAATATGATCTACAATTTGAGAGATATCTCATTTTCAACATGTTCATTGAAAAAAACACTTAATCGTTTTGTATAATTAAATCCATGCACACCAGGTCGAGGAATTTCAAACCATCTCAATTTCTATCTCGAGAAATATATGTAGAAATATTCCAAAGTCTTACAAGGAAAAAATAGGCTCTCAGAAAAGTGTGTCATTTTATTTAAAATTTACATTAATTTAATTAAAAATTATAAGTGACATACTAAAAATTGTGCAAGCACATTCATATTTTTTCGATACTTCATTACAATGATCTATGAGTCATTTGGGACATATAGGAATCAACCACACCTCAATACAACACATAGTGTGACCAGTATGACTAAAAGTGTTTTTTATCTGTTTAAAATTGAAATTTTAGTTCAAAAAATTTCAGTCACTAAAAAACAAGAAAAACACTTTGATTGTCTTCATAATTTAAGAAAATGATTCATAAGTCATTTTTTTCATGTAAGAAGCATTATCACTTCAAACTGATACATGATGTGATTAGTAGGACTCGTAATGTGTGTTTTAAGATTTAGATGTTGTTTTACTCAAAATAACACAACTAGTATACTGAAAAATTAGAAAATTTAATTGGATTATTTTCATACTCTTGAAAAATGATCTATATGTCATTTTTGACATGTAGGAATCTTCCACACCTCAATATGTTGTATAGTGCAGCCAGTATAACTCCCAATGCGTCATTTTTTAAAAGTTACATTAATTTCAGAAAAAGAAATAGTGATATACTCAAACACCAACCAAAAACACTCAAATTATTTTGATATTTTAAGACAACTATCCATCACACATTTTTAACATGTAGGAATCAACGTCACCTCAATAGGACGCACTGTGTGACTGGTATAACTGCAAATGTTTATTTTTTATTAAATATTGACATTTTATTAATGTATTCTTACATATTAATGTTTAATTTATTTCTTTATGTTTTTACTAACATAATATTTTTTTCTTATATAGAAGGAATCATTTTCTCGGGTTAAGATGATTTTTTCAGCAACTGATACCATTGACAGATATTTTTGAGAGGTGGTCACGAGCGTAAAAAGATGAAACATTATTTTTTAAAAAAATTGGTTGGATAACTGTATATCTAATTATATAAAACATTGTTTGAAATGTATATAGTAGTGTTTTTTGTATATACCATCGGTGGACATTTTTGTATTCCTAGGGTCACATTAAATGTATATATCATTGTTTGAAATTATTGGTTTTTTCTAAGTGTGTTGTTATATTAACAACATGTTATAGCCCGCATGGTCTTTATCAGCACTATTTCAAACATGGATAAATGGCCTCCTTTATCATTGCTACTTAAAGAACTGATAAAGGGGACCCTTCCTTTATCATCTCTGTGATTAACATTGAATTTTTAGCGCTATTAAAATCCATTTTTCACACTATTAAAGTTAATATGTGTAGTAGTGGAAGTAAATATATTCATATAGTTTAAAATCATTGGATCAATAGGTTCTACTACTACGTTCGAGCTAAACGGTCAAAGTATATATAGGATTTGGTACTCCCCATGTGAGGTATAAATAATTAAGTGAGACTTCCAAACACTTTTCTTATTGTTGATATGACTTTACATATATGAGGCATGGTCCCTCTAAATTATATGTGGTTTCAATATCCCATTATCTCTTGATATGGTGGTGGACCACCACATAATTCATATATTTTAGTACTCCCTCATAATCATGAGGTGCGGTCCTCTATCTGTGTAGTTAGGTACTCCCCCATCTGGCATTCTTTTTTTGACAGGGCATGATTCCTCTATTATAGATTTTCAGTCCTACTAACAACGTATATAGTTTTGAGAGTTGTGGGTCCTGGGTAAAAATTTATATGATATTGGATAGCTTAATTGTGTTGATTCATCTATTGTCAAGATATACAGAGTGGGACTCTATATTATGTCTCGAGTTCCATAATATTACATTTAGAGTGTAATTGTTATTGATGCAGTCATTAGGGTTCAGTACTCCCTCTATTGACACATATACTTTATTTATGAGTGATCCCCCATTTATTATTTTTATTGGAGATGGGGTAGATAGAATGGCTGAAAATTTCAGATACTTTAATCCTTATGACTTATCAGAAACCCCTTGGTTTCCATTGTGATTTTAAGTGAAACATAGATGTAAAATTTAGAATTATTAAACCTTTAAACACTCCAATAATCCAAAATTTCGCATGATACATGATCCATAATTAATTATATATATGATGATGTGGACTTCTTTATATTCCAATGACTCTTACTTGTAAAGAATACTTGGATTCCATGTATTGTTTCTGTTACTCTCTTGTTCTATATTTTTTCATTGAATTATTATTTTTCATTACTTAATGGTTTTCTTGAATCCTACTAAGTATGTTTATACTCAACCATGCATTGGTTTTATTCCCACATGTTTTATGTATATTCCAATTATGCGTAGTTTAGATGATTTATTGGCGGAAACATGGTTGTTGTGTGTTGTTCAATGCTGAATCTTAATAGTTCATGGTAGAGTTTGTTTTTTATGATATTATGAGTGACCATAATATTTAGATACTTATCCATGAGTTATTTTAGTGAGGATTAGTTATCCTCATCCCATGTATGTTGGGTTCATTTTTTTCATATTTATAGTTCCTAGGGTATTTTTCCTATGTGGTGATGCATTTACCATGTGATGTGTCATTCATAAATTATATATTATTTACATTTTAATATATATATATATATAAATGGTGTATCTGGTTATTTGATGAATTGGATATATGTTTTTATTTTATATTCATGTAAACTAAGACCTACCATATTGTGTGGTATTACTACTCAGTGATAGACACTATCCCATGGCCTATTAGAAGAGATCATGGGGTGACATACTAGTCTTAATAACATATTGAAAGGGGGATTGATGGGTTTGGTCAAGATAGAATGTTTCAAAGTGAGTCTTCCATAGGGTTGGAGTTTTGTATTAGTTTTTTATGAGGATTAGTTTGGGAATTTATGTCAGTGATGTCAAACTGTTCTTGAGTTTAGTTATCATGCCAGGGAGACCAGTGTAGGTGTAGTAGTTAATGTTTATTTTAACCAAGACATGGATAACCTATAAATCAACCTATAACACTAGTAAATCAAATATGAGGTACAATAAAATCGTTACATGCATCATATAAAGTGGAATTATGATCTTTTATGTCATTCATGTGTTATCACATTTAAATCTACTCTAATCATTATGCATTCATCCTATCAAATTAAGGATGATACCAGAAGATTACTAGTTTGTGTTTATAGTTTATGGTTTGATTATCTTGTTCTAGTGGTTGAGCCACTCTTCACTGATTATATGATCAATGAAATGTTGATTCAATGTTTCGATGAATCGGTATCCTTGTTATATGATCTGAGGTAGTTTCTCTCCCCTTATACAAATAACATACCTTCCTATAGATCATATTGTAGTTCATGATCAGTTGTAAATGGCTACAATTAGACTGAGTATGATCTTCATGTTCTAATGACTGAGGCCACATAACATTTTAATGGGATCCCTATGTGACAAAAGTTTTGTTTGATTTTGAGACTCATGTTCCCATTTGGTCCAGACTCTCACTAACTAGATTTATATTCTCATATTGATATCCCTACATGGATAACCATGATTTTATTGGATTTTTTTCCCTCAAAATCATTATGTAGATTCTCTACGTTGTTTAGAGTTTAAGCACTTTTTTGGATAGATTATTATTTAAGGAAGGTGGACCATCCATAGGGAATAATTAATTTTTTTGAGTATGTGTTGAAGCCCCCAAACCCCACATGGAAATCCCTATACATAATTTATTAAGGGAATTTTTTTAAGCTTCTTAGTTGTGGTAGAGCCTCCATAGAGAGAATCCATGTGGATGTTGTTCTCTTGTGAAAACAACACCTATGATGGAATCCCCATGATATAATTGGTAGTGGTGTATTCATAGTAGATATAAACCTATGCTATGAGATCATTTTATCATTTTACCTAAGGGACTCTTGTGTGGTGTTGTGGCAGAAATCCATGTTTGAGGAATCATCAGGATTACATATTCTATAGTTTTAGACAAAGTAACTTACATAGAGTCAATTTTGATTGAGAATAAAATTGTTGCAGAAGTATTTAGAGAGATGATTCATTGAACCACTCCCAAAATCACCACCATCAACTTGTTTCTATCATGCATAAAGTGCCGAAAATCATAGATACATATAACGTTCACAATGGATGGTTATGGATAGGAAAATAATTATCATATTTCAAGGTCTGATTTGTATTATATATTCATACACCCTCATAATATCAAATTTAGTTCTGAGTTATTCCTCCCCCACTACATGTTCAAGAGTATGGATTCCATTAGATCCCCTTACCAGAGCTTTCTTATATAGAGAATCCCAAATGACAGTGGAGATTCAATCATGGAAAATATGAAACCCAGGGGTACTGACCTTGGTATGGATTAGATACCCATTTATAGTGATCCATGATGACATGTAGTTGGGTAAGTGAGGTATTTTGTACCTACTATGGTGAGTAGGATCCTCTTAGGTATAGAAAGTAGATTCAACCCTCAAGAAGTGGTGGTTAGATACCACGTATATAGTAAGAATGGATTATTGAAATTTGTTTATGGATAATAATTTACTTCTTATGAATGTTGAGGAATGTATCAATTCCTTAAAAGGGTGATTCAATACTTTTCCTTTATGGGATACTGATGTATGCGTCATCATGTATTCTAGAGATGGAATTGAAGTTTTACTAGGTAGAATGATGTACAACCTTATATTGTTTAGGGAGTATATGGACTGAACCATTCTTTCTTTTGGTTTGTGGGTTATCTATTACGAATATAGAGAATTTTTAAAGTATTTCCACAAGAATACCAGTTATGTTGTAAAATCTCAAAGTGTGACATATAGATCCATGGAATTGTGATTCGAATTTATGAATTTGAAGTTGTGACAGTTGATAATGTCAAAGTGTAACTATAGTAGCATGGTTTTATATACCCTATACGGGAAATTTGTGTTTGGTTGATGGGGATGAAATTAAATGGTATGCCCAAAATTAGTTCATTCTTGTCTAGAGTGGGAAATCTTGGCACATTAAATTAGTAGTGGTGGAACCACGCTACTCTCTTGTGTGATGGAGACCCATAGTTTGGATCGCAATTTACTATACTCATATAAATTTATGTACCCATGTGGTAAACCTAAAGGGTTTTCATGAGGGTGGGTAGAACATCACCCATTTTCCCTTGTCGATAGTTGTTAATTTGGTGTTCATATTGAATATTATAATGGAAATCCAAAGTGATGATTTTCATGATAGAAAATGAACCTTAGTGTGGTAGGTCCAACAAATATTTTTGAATGTTCCCATCATATGGGAACTCATCTTATGCAGTAATATATGAGGTTTTTCCTAGTATATTGTGGTTTTTGGTCTTTTGATTTTTGGTAAGTGGAATCCTAGGATATTGTGTAGAAAATTTGTCTTTATTTGAATGGATAGGACCATCCACTTATAATTATGGAGGATTGGTCCATCTAATCGGAAATGTTACGTTGTTGGGAAGTTTGAGGAAGATGGTGTTCATTAATAATTTTATATTTGGTAGAATTCATGGACAAGTGATGAAAACAGCACTAGGTTATCATTTATGGTGGGTGTAGACCTATTAGATATCAAGATGCAGATGGAAAGTTCCCATATTTTCTAGAAAAGTGGCTAAGTTGGAAACATTTTTTTACCTTTATACCATGAGATACAAACATTGGTTTATGAGCCCTTTTGGTGAGAGATGGTAGGAAAATCATATAGATCTTATGGGTTGTCCTTCCTATCAAAACTTATTGTGTCAATGTGGAATATGTGTAAAGAAATTTGTGATGGATTGTGGCATAGATGGGTTATTATTATGTGATGATCATCAAGAATACTGTTTAAAGGTGAGGTTTGAATCACACCGACTACGGGTAACCTTAAAAAGAGTCTAATTCAAATTTTATTTTAGTAACTCGTTATTATATTTCTTCTTGTATAACTAGATGACCTTCGATTATAAAGGATCAATAAAACTCACATAAAGGGTGATTCTATTACTACTAAGGTATTACTTTGAAATGAATTAGATACAATGCTTCTAGGGATGAAAGAAGGTCTTCTATTCAATCATGGTGGTACACCAAGTTTTTTTGGATATTGAAACTTCAATGAATATGAAAGCACATGTGATGGTGTATTTTCATTTTGAATGAATATGTTTTGTGAGTTTCCCTGTTTAGAATCTCCAAATGTTTCCTTTTTTAGGATGAAAATTTTTAAAGGTGGGGAGGATGTAGTGACCTGATTCTTACTAGTTAATACTTTTTTAAATTTTGAGTTATAATATATTGGGACTTCCTTAGGTGTAAAAATGTTAATTTACCCTAACCTGAGATATCAAGAAAAAATTTTATAGTTCCATTGATATTTGTGTGTACTATTTACTCCAACGATATGATTTTATTAATTTCTGAATATGTAGATTTTTAAGGAAATTAAATATTTATTAATTAAATAAAAAATTATCTTATAAGAATAGATGATGAAATATATTAAATAGGACCTCATATAGAAATTATGACTCCTTTTTTATGCCCAAAATGGGGTTCTTCCAAGACATATTGTATGTTGACTCCTCAGAAGTCAAGTCGTGGACTGGGTATATTAATGATTTTAATATAAATACAGATTACCTTAATTTTTGTATTTTAAAAATCCCCATTATAATCCTCCCTAGGGTAATCCATAATTTTAAATTATGGAATCCTAGAGGATGGAGTGGGGAGAGTTACTCAAATGGAATGGACAACGAGTATAAGAAACATGAATACAATCACAAGGGAATCGGTGATCAGATTTCATTGCAACAATAAAACCTATGATATCAATGGAGAGACTAATTTGGATGATATACTAATTTACAATAAAGTTACTATTTTTTATTTTTATTGTCCCTCATTCTTTTAGTTAATTTATTATGAAGTCCTCTATCTTTATTTTTTTATTATTATTTTAATTATTATGAGTTTATTTCCTTTGTTATCATTGTGATTTCTCACTTGGATTTTTTGTGCTTGCGTGGTTAAGGAAAAAATCAACGGTGAACATTATTCCCAAAGTCCAGATCCACTCCGACCACCAATCATCATGATTATGTCCCCCTGTATTCCCTTATCATGCACTAAAAAAATCATTCTTTGAAAAGCTCATGGGTTTGATGGAAGCAGATCAGATGATGAAATTAGATGGAGTTCAGTGAGACAGTCTCAGGGAGGATTAGACAGTGGAATAAATGGTGTGGTAGATCAATTGATAATTTATGGTGGTATTGGAGGTGGAATGTTATTCATTAGAGGATAATGGTACTGGATCTTTTTGTTCTACAAGAACATAGCATAGTGAGGTGAATTGGAAAATTGAAGGTGTGGTGGAGACTAGACTAACCCTAGGAAGGACCCTGGTGACCATGCCTGGTGGCGAGTATCGCTAAATTTTTTATCTTGTGATAAATGTTAGGTACCCCATATAGTATCACATTTCATTAAATTCATTATACACATCATATTGGTAGACCCACACATGCCATGTTGATGGAATTACATGACCTGGGACTACACGCCATGTACACATGGAGTACATTTCTTGTTCTCTTCCAATCTTGTTAGTTTTCAATGTTTTCTTACAAGGGACTTTGATTGGGGTATTTCTACAGTACATCCTATAATTGTTTCAATTAAAACATGATAGTTTATCTATATTTGGAATTAGATGTAATATTTACGGCAAATCATGAATATTTAGCCTCCTTTTCTCTGTATGGATGCTAACATTCAAGTTAGGCATTTGAAGTGAGCACGAATTCTGGTCCTCATGTGGTGAGGTGTAGAAGGTGGGGTGAAATTCCAACCTATTATACCTAGAATTGGTAATCTCCCATATATCTATGGCATGTTTCCCTCTTATCAGGCATGGCGTCAGTACACCTTTATCCTTCAACAATGTGTAGACCCTACACACAACTAATAGAGTTTGGTACTCCTGTGCTTGTTTAGGGTAGAGTTACTATATCCATATATTTATGTACTCACTCATATATCATACACCGTTTTATCGAGTTTTGGGTCCTCTATCATGGTTTGGTACTCCCTCATCCAACACATATAATTTTGTGAGGAACAAGTATCCTATTATGAATTTTTTGAAGTAGTGTTGGGTAACTTGGAGTGGTTTATTCTTTTATATCTAGGTTGTAAAGAGAAATGATCCATTATATGTATTGGTTCCCTATTAAGGTTTTTATAATGGTTAAAAGATATTTTAGGCTACAAAAATTCATCAAATGAAACTCATACTTCATTGAAAACTAAGCCCCAAATTATAGTTTTAGAGGTGATTTGGATGTTAGAAAATATAAGAATTTTATATAATTTAAGACTTATTATTCATCAGGTATCCCTTGGTTATCTATGAGATAAAATTTAAAGCTAGACTATTGAATTAATATTTAGTAAACCTTTTGATTCTCAAATAATCCCAATTTTCTTGTCAGATATAATCCTTTATATATTAAATTTGGGATTATTAAGACTTCTCTATTTCCTTGAGACTCTTAGTTATAGAGCATACCAAGATTACTTTTTTTCTATTAACACACTTATTATAATGTTTGGAACTAAAATATTTTTTTTCTTTTTGGTGTTGATTCATCCTTCAAAGTATTTTTATAATCACTAATACATGGTCTTTTTTCCAACATGTGTTTTTCCGGTGCAGGTGATACACAGTTCAGAGGTCTTCTATGTTAATGTGAAGTTTATAGGGCTTGATCGAAGATGATTCTACAGGGTAAAAATTTAATTATGGTGGTTTATGATAGTGATGGTGACCATTGAAATTAGAAACTGATGTAGAAGTTCTTGGAGAAAGGATGAGCTATCCCTTATACTGTGTTCCTAAAGTTTAAAGATTTTTTTCTGATGTACATGTTATATGGTATACTTTCTATGTGTCGATACACTTACCATGTGATGTGTAATGGAAATGACCTATCTGGTCCATTCTTTGCTGAAATCTGGTTTTTGATGTGTTCTCAGGGGTCAAGGTGTCTTATTCCCAACACTTTTCCAAATTTAAATACTATTTCATGAAACTATTTCATAAAACTATGTCACTTTTCCTTTCCCAAAATTCCAAAACAATTTCATGAAACTATGTCACTTTTTTATCCAAAATTCAATACATTTTCAAGAAACTATATCATAGAAACTATGTCACCGAAACAGTGTAACAAAAATGGTGTCACAGAAACGGTGTCACACAAATGGGGTCACAGAATCAGTGTCACAGAAACAGTGTCACAGAAATGGCGTCATAGAAACAGTGTCATGGAAATGGTGTCACAAAAACATTGTCAAAGAATCAGTGTTAGAGAGATGGTGTCATAGAAATGGAGTGGCAAAAACGGTGTCATATATATTGTCTCGCAGTTACTGTCTCAGAGATACTATCTCACATATACTTTCTCATAGATACTGTTTCACATTTCATTTTCCAAATTTCCATATTTTTTTAGTTTCACTATTTTAATGTTTTCATTGATGTTAGCAAATTCAAGGACTTGATTTAAGGGATTTAATCCTGATTAAAATACCAAAAAACCTATATTAATTTTCCTAAGGTTCGAGATGCCTTTACATGGTCAAACCGTGTGGTTTAATGCAACCCTCTTTTAATAGAAAATCCAGCATATCTGAAACTATTCCTCTGTTAAATATTCTAAAGGGATTATATATCTTCCTCCATTTTTATTCCTCCTTGTACTCTAGTGAGAGACACTCAAACCTTTCCTTCCTTCTCATAGAAGTCATACGATCAAACATTCCACCTTCGATTGGTTCCCCAGGATGTTCTTATAGCTGCAAGTGCACCCTCTATTTTGGTGCAACGAAGCAGTGTCAATCAATCTTCAATATAAGGTATGATCTATCATAGTTCTTCCAAGTTGAACTCCTTATGTTTATCCTTTCCTATTGTGGCATTATATCTCCATGTTCCTAAAGGACTTTTCTTGGGTGTTGGTTTGTGTGATGGTATCTTTGCATCCTCCGGTGGATGCAGTCCTCTAGGAGTGGTGATCATCTTATGTTTTGTTGGTTTGTTCTCATGAAAATAGCATCTGAAACCTATTGAGGTAGGCGATTCATTTATTCTATATTCTTTTACGTGGAACTATAGAGTTATAATGTTTTATCCCAGAGGATCACAATGTAACTGACATAATAAATATTTGAACCAGATAAATAAATTGGTATCGGTCATATGATATTGCCTCTTGTTTTATTAGATAGTGTGATATATACGATTTAGTTTTTTTAGTATGTCATTCTTGATGGAAATTGGTAAAGAAAATACACTGGGACTAATTATAAATAAATTTTCAAAGATACATATTCATGTAAAAGAATATGGTTCTTCTTATTGTAATTTTATTTTAATCAAATTGATGTAGTAAGAATGTGTAGTTGATTATTGATAGCTATGATAGCGTGCTGTTTAGGTTACCAAAATATGGATCCTAAAAATAATAAATTGGTAAATTTTATATGGATTAAAGGACCGTCTATTTGATAAGAAGATAATTCCTCATAGGGTTCTGAGTTACCCTCTTTCTTGTAAATTCCTAGGGCCTGATGCTTAGATCCATGAGAGATCATTGCATGTGATGGTTTAATTTCTTGTTAGGGGCCATGTGACCAGTTTCTTTGTTATTCCCTTCTTCTTTTCATGTGTTGTGAGACTGGATGGATATTTTGATATGTAGGGTAAGGAATCCCATTGGTTGTGGCAACAGTTGATGCCTATAGTGGCGAAATGCATTGGATTATGCATGTGGGTGTCGAGGAGGACATCAGAGATGAAGAAACAGTTGGATGTAAATGTTTGGATGATGGATAAATCTTGTTTGTTTTATATCTAAATTAATTTCCTCAGCACCCAAGGAATTTGGTCTTGCTTACCCTCCTTCCAAAAGGGGAGAATAATTACGGGGTACGCCACGTGCTTTCTATGTTTGGTTTACAAGGGAGGATGGGTCTACACTCTTGCTATATGTGGAAATGAATTGATGGGTAGTTCAACTACCCACCAGGTTAACCCCCCCCCCCTGTGTTTAACAGCTTAGAGTGTTTCTCTAGAATTCCTAGGAATATGGGAACGTAATTATACTATTAATATATGATTTAATAAACGATGTTAACCCATGGGGTTGGAGCTTGCTGGGATGTAATGTTGAGGTTTTAATTTAAAGGAATAGTGGACTTCATGTGTGATGAAAATAAATTATAATGTGGAATTGTTAATGGTTAATTAATGTTTAAAAAATTAATTAACGTAAAGTGCAACTGATAAAAAGTTAATAAATATAAGTAATAAATCTCTTGAAATGGTCATGTGCTTATAGGATACCTAGTATTAGAAGTGGCAGTTGGGTGTCAGAGATACGTTATGTGCAATTGAGTCTAAGACTTTGTTATGCCCATAGTGTGGTTTTGAGATATAGTATATTATGTAATTTTTCTGATTCTATATAATACTCTAGACCTTCAGTTAGGGAAACTGACACCCCATGGATTTTAATCCCTCAGGGGTGTTTTACTCAAAATTATGGTAGGAGTATGGATGGATCAATACCCCCATTTTCCCCACTCTCTTCTCATGGTAATTACTTTTTCAAGTAGGCCCTACAGTTATTTTTCCCCATATCTGTTTGTAGATGGATGTAATGTCCTGTGGTTAGTCACACACATATATTCTGGATATAGTTTCTTATGGATTACAATAGGTGTAATGTGTATAGGCCGTGATGGCTTGAGGATCCTTTCCTGGTGTACATGCAATAATGGATTGAGGTTTAATACCCGATGTACGATACACATTGTGCGAGCTTTGGTGGCTCCCAAAATCTTCCCTGTTACATTTCTTACATGGACGTGGTGGTTTTATTGCATAAAGTTCATGTTGTGGTGATACGCCCAGGTATTTACGGGAAATATTTTTTGGATAGTGATTCTTAGGATTTGCAATCTTGGGGCCAAGAAGAAAACCAGTGGCACCATAGTAGTGGGGTACCCTTGATATTATGTATCATATTATATACTCTTTTATCAGATACCTAGTGAGAGTAGCCATGGTGAGGCTAGGAACTTATTATACCTATTTAGGTGATGAGTTAGTCTCACTTTTTGTTCACTGTGATTTAGCAAGATTTATTTACTTTTGCATGAGAGGATCCGAGGAGGATCCTACTAAGTATATTGTTATACTAACCATATGTATATATAAGCTATTTTATAGGTCACTTGGAATGTTTTGAAGATCAAGTTGGTTACTACAATCTCGGGGCTACAGGATCTGTTCGGGTATCCTGGTTGCTTCATTTTTTTACTTCCCTTTGGTACTTGCAGTATTCTATTTCAGTTGTATATGTTTTGTATGACATCAGATTTATGTACTTGAGAATTATTTTATTTGTAGTCTGAGTTGTATTTGGTTGGTGTTTGTCTTGTATCTCTCTTTCGCATGTGTTCTCTTAGAGGGTATTGCCTCCCATTTGTGTGTTTACTAAACCCTTAGTTCTAGTCTCTATCCTTGTCCCTACAGGAGGCAAGACTCGAGGGTCACTATCCCGCTTCTCACATTGCTATACTAGGAGGGGTACACCTTGTGGGGAGGGGGTCGTGAAAGAGGTGTATTAGAGGTCTGGTTGAGGGATAAGAGGGAGTTTGGGGTTAGGCACTGGTGATGTTGCAAGGGTTGGTTGGGAAACAGTGGTAGTCAAGTCTAACAAGTGATGTAAACACTGGTGAATGTATAAGACATAGGCATTTAGGGCCCCCTATGATCTAATGCATAGACCTCTATGTTTACAATTTCTTCTAAACATGGTCAGTCTAGTCGCGTGGTAGATACTTAGGAATGGATCTTGCATCATTCTTCATTGTTCCTGTGATTAAATGGGTTGAACTTGGGATAAGTTAACCTAAAATGAATAAAATAAAACAATTAATTAATTAATGTTGAGTCTTCCATATTCCATTTTTAGGAGATCTAACTATTTGTTATTTTGTAGGTATGGATCTATGTCGATGACCTCATCAGGTTCACATAGAAGAAGCCTAGTAGGATCTGCTAGAATATCACCGCAGGGTATATGATGATGATTACGTCACTTGGAGGAGGACACTCTATGAGTTTCATGCCAGAATCTATAAAATTATGAGGGATCTATTTCAGATGTAGTCACAGAATACTGGTTGGAAGAAGTCAAGAGATGCTTCAGTTCTATTTGTGCTCGAAAAGAACAATATTTGTCTTTGGTTATGACAATACTGGGTGGAGAAATAGGGTAGTGGTGGTTCTTGTTCCTCCAGGATCGTGAGGAGTCAGTGGCCCCATGGAAGGAGTTCTAAGAAAAGTTTATAGTCAAGTTTATTTCTTTGACGACAAAGGCATCCTGTCTCCAGGAGATTATTACCCATCAACATGGGTGCTCTAGTGTGAGAGAGTTTGCAATCCATTTTAGGAACCTTTTACGATATTCTTCACACCTATTTCCAGAATCGGAGGCCTAGGTGGAGCATTTCGAGGAGGCTTTGCATCCATATATCCAGTGCCAGTTAACCCCGTTTATGTTGAACACATCTCTTGAGGTGCTGTTGAGGGATTAGGTCATCAGGAGGACATTTTCTAGAACTGGATCATCCTGTGAGGGGATTCATCCTGATTCCTCACGAACTATAGGTGCGGTCCAGGGTTCTTTGTTTTTAGGGAAGAATAATGTACACTCGACTAGGGGTGGCTCCTAACCCTCAGCATCTCATTTCTCTAGGGGCAGCAGATCTTAGGCCAATTCCAAGGGAACATGCACTTGTTTTTCTTGTGGAGGATGAGTTCATCAGTAGTGAGAGTGCCCTAACTTTTAGAGCATTCATCATGCACCAGGGGTTCCACTCCAGGTTCCTCTATTGAGCCAGTTCCATCTGAAGCAACAACAGCAGGTTGCAGCAGCTATGGATTAGCGGAGAGTAGATGGGGAAAGTAGAGGAAAACCCTGTGATGCTCCCTATCCTTAGAGAGAAGATCATGACAATTGTGGTGGTCATTATCAGGGTCAGAGAGGTCTTGGTCACCATCATGCCTTAGGGTTTCTAGTACCACGTGTGCTAGACATCATTCGAGGTACCATTTTATTTTTTTTATACATCGGTGTAATCCTTGTTTGATTACAGAGCAAAACACTCCATCATATCACCATCCCATGTCTATGCTTTAGGACTTGAGGAAGAGAGGCTTCCAGTTCCCTTGGCGATTACTACACTAGTGGGAGGTCGAGCTAAGTTGTTTTAAGTATATAGAGATTGTGAGCTAGTTCTGGGGTGGCATACCTCTTGGGGAGATTTCCTATATTTAAGGATAAAACCATATGATTTCATCCTTTACATGGATATATTTTATTTGGTTATGGCTATCATGTATTGTTTCAGGAGGTAGGATGTGTTATTTGATGCTGATTGAGAGCTAGCAGTGTTTGTTGGCGAGAAAGACCCTTGGATGGGTCAGAAGAATTTTTTGTCCTTATCATCCATGATGGATGATTTGATACTAATTTCCTCAGAGGCTCAGTAGTTGGTGTTTCCTTGGGTCTTAGAAGAGTATCCTGAGGTATTTCTAGAAGAGTTTGTAGCAATACCCCTTCGACAGGAGATCGAGTTTGGGATCGAGCTACAGCCATGAGTGTCACCTATCTCTATGTCTCTATATTGGATGGACCCTTCTCAATTATGAGAGCTATGTATATATATTGATGGTATATTACTGTGTGATTTTTTTAGGTCGAGTGTGTCACCGTGGAGTGAACTTGTTTTGTTCGTGAACAAGGTTGATGGCAATTTACAGTTTTGTATTGATTACAGTCACATAAATGGGGTGACAGTGATGAATGGATATCCTCTTCCATGGATTGATTATTTATTCGATCAAATGAAGGGTGAAATTTGTTTCTCAAGGATTTACTTATGTTCGGGATATCATCAGATGTGTGATAAGGAGGAGGATATCCTGAAGACTGATTTTTGTTGACATCATGGGCAATATGAGTTCATTGTAATGTTTTTCGGTGTAACGAATGCTCCAGCTGTGTTCATGGTATTGATGAATGTTGTGTTCCATTATTTCATGGATATGTTTGGGGTGGTGTTTATCGATGACATCCTTATGTACACTACATCTGAGGAGGAGCATGTAGAGAATCTGCATGCTGTTTTGGGAGTTCTTCATCAACAGTAATTATTTGGAATGTTTTCGAAGTGTAATTTTTAGGCCCTAGAAGTTTCATTCATGCGTAATTTTGTGTACCATTAAGGATTACTTTTGTATACAAAAAATATAGAATAAATTGTGTCTTGGGAAGCCCCCAAGAGATTGGTAGAGGTGAGAAGTTTCCTTGGTCTCGTAGGATACTACAGGAGGTTTGTAACTGATTTCTCTCGGGTTACGAATCCTATAAAAACGTTGACCAGGAAGGATCTGGTGTTCATGTGGACTGGTCAGTTTCAGGTAGCATTTGAGTATCTAAACGAGAAGTTGGTAAGTGATCTGTTTCTTTTTCTTCTAGTTGAGGGAGTTCAAGTTGATGTTTTCTATGATGCTCTTCATCTAGGATTAGGATGTGTTTTGATGCAGTGGAGATCAATTTTTTCTTCTAGGTCATGGAATTTGAGTCCCTATAAACGTAATTATGCCACCCCTGACCTTGAGTTATAATCCATGGTGTTTTCTATGAATTTGTGAATAAATTCCTCATTGGTGGGTGCTTTGTGGTTTTCACTAATTATAAGATCCTAAGAAATGTTTTCTCCCAGCATGACATGAACTTGTGGGAGCATTGTTGGATAGAGTTCTTGAAAGAATATGACTTCGATATATCGTTAACAACCACAAAGGGGAATGTTGTGGCTGATGCACTAAGCAGGAGGACACGTAGTGATCCAGTGTGTGGATCTAGCAATTCCTAGAGAGTGTTGGAAGAATTTTCAGCATTACATCTCAATATGGGAGAAGTTATGGGAAGAGGTTATCTTCTTTAGATGATGGTGTATTTATCTCTGGTGTAGCAAGAGGAATAGTCCCATTTGGGGGATCTAGAGGTGGAGGTCTAGAGAGACTGAGTTGTTTGTGGAGTGGCCCCTGATGGTTGTTCTGAGGATGAAAAACACCGAGTGTTGTATCACAGAAGAATATTTGTTCCTTTTTTGATGCATGAGATAGTTCTCAAAGAGTTCTGTAGTTCCCCTTTAGCGGTGTATCCTAGCATGACCAGGATGAACCAAGGAATGAGGAGTTAGTTTTGGTGGCCTGGACAGAATCATGTAGTTTCGGAGTTTTTGACTTGATGTTTAGTCTGCTGGATGATGAAGGACGAGCACCGTGTCCCTTATGGTTTCCTCCATCCCTTAGATATTCCTTAGTGAAAGTGGGAGGACAACTTAATGGAATTTCTTACTAGTTTACCTCGATCCCAGGGATGACATGATGTTATTTTGTTCGTAGTTGATCATTTAATGAAATCAGCACACTTCATAGTGATCAAGTAATCAAGCTCAGTGGATGTTTTATCGAGGAAGTATTTGGATGCGGTGGTGAGACTCCACAGAGTCCTAAAGATGATCAATTCTGATGGAGATCCTCATTTTACCTCTAGGTTTTAGAGAGGTATCCTTCATGATTTCAGTTCTTATCTATGTTTTAACATTGTATTTCATCTGTAGATGGAAAATCATATACAGTGGACTACCCAGACTCTGGAAGACATGTTGCGATCTTGTGTCCAATATTTTGGAGGTTCATGTAGGAAGCACATACCCATGGTGGAGTTCTCTTAAAAAATAATTTTCACTACACCGTTGGTATGGCACTTTTTGAGGCCTTGTATGGAAGATGTTTCCATTCTCCATTGTGCAATACTGGGGTCGGAGAGTTAGCAATTCACAGACTGAAACTTGTGCATAATACGGCAGAGATGGTTTAGGTTATTTGTGAGAGGATGAAGAAAACGCAAGATCATCATAAATCATATGCCAATCAAAGGAGGTGGCCTTTGGGATTTTATGTTGAGGATACCATTTTTATGAAGGTTACTCCCTATCATGGGAAATTAAGGATTGGTTATGGGAGTAAGATTTCTCCCCGGTTTTTTGGTTCTTTCAAGGAGTTGGCTCATGTTGGAGTCATGGAGTATCGAGTAGAACTTACCCCATAGATGTGTTGGATGCCGGATTTTTTCATGTGACATAGCTCCGTCTATATCTTCATAATGACTCTCAGGTCATCGACTGGGGAGAGATCAGTGTTGATGAATATGAGACATTAGAGGAGAGGCCTGTGGAAATCCAAGACCATAAAGAGAATGTGATTGCAGGTTTTATATCCCCTTGGGTTGTGTATGTTGGTGTCACAGTGGTGTGGAGGAGAGTACCTGGGAACATGAGTCGCATATACATAATCAGTACCCCGAGTTGTTCAATGATTAAATAATTTCATAGAAAAATGTTCTCTTTGTGGTTATAGACCTATCACGTTTATAAGATGGATTTCTTATGTTCTTTATTATGGATTTCTCTCTTTAGAGAGGTATATCGATGGGTGGTTGTTCAGAAACCTTTTATGATTCCTGTAATATTTGTTTTGGATTTTGAAGGATGATAATGCTTTGGGAGGTATCTAATGTAATGGACCATACCTATCTGGTTCATTCCTTGTTGAAATATGGGGTTTGAGGTGTTCTGGAAGGTCCAGGTGAATTTTACCATACACTTTTCCAAATTTCCAAACTGTTTCATGAAACTATTTCATGAAACTATGTCACTTTTCCTTTTCCAAAATTTCAAACTTTTTCATGAAACTCCATCACTTTTACATTTCCAAAATTCCAAACTATTTCAAAAAATGGTTTCATAGAAATGGTGTCACATAAATAGAGTCTCATAAACGGTGGCACAGAAATGGTGTCACAGAAATGGTGTCACAGAAACGGTGTCACAAAAACGGTGTCATAGAAACGGTGTCACATAAATGGTGTCCCGAAAATGGTGTAACCAAAATGGTGTAACAGAAATAGTGTCATAGAAATGGTGTAATAGAAATGGTTCCACAAAATGGTGTCAGATAAACGATGTCATGGAAAAGGTATCACAAAAATGGTGTCATAGAAATGGTGTCATGGAAATGTTGTACCAAAATGGTGTCATAGAAACAGGGTCACAGAAACGGTGTCACGAAAATGGTGTCACAGAAATGATGTCATAGAAATTTTGTCACAAAAACGGTGTCATAGAAATGGTGTTACATAAACGATGTCATATAAATGGTTTCATAGAAGCAATGTCACATATACTGTCTCACAGTTATTGTCTCACAGATACATTCTCACAGTTACTGTCTCACGTATACTATTTGACATTTCCTTTTCCAAATTTCCATATTTTTTCTGTTTCACCGATTTAATGTTTTCTTTGAGGTTAAACACATTCAATGCCTTTTTAAGGGATTTAAGGCAGATTCAAAGCCCATAACTCCAATATTAATTTTCCTATGGTTCGGGATTCCATCACTTGGTAAAACCACATGGTTCAATTCAACCCACTTTTAATGGAAAATCCAGCATATCAAAAACTACTTCTCTATTAAATATTTTAAAGGGAGGAGATATCTTCCTCCTTTTTGTCATCCCATTTTATCTCTGGTGTGATATGCTCGAACCTTTTCTTCCTTCTCATAGGAGTCATGTGATAAAACTTTCATCCATTGATTGGTTCCCCTTGAAGTTCTTCTTACTGCATGTGCACCCCCTGTTTTGGTGCAACCAAGTAGTATCGATCAATCTTTGATAAATGTTGTGATCTATCATGGTTTTTCTGGGTTCCTCTCCTTAATATTAACTTTTCCTATTATGGAATGATATATCCATGTTCCTAATTGAATTTTCATGGGTGTTCGCTGGTGTGGTGGTTTCGCTGCATCCTCGTGTGGATGTAGTCCTCCCAGAGTGGTGATCGTGATTTGTTTTCTTGGTTTGTTCTCATGAAAAGATCATCGAAAACCTATTGAGGTAGGGGATTCGTTGATTATCTATTCTTTTACGTGTAACTATAGAGTTAGCATGTTTTATCCCACTAGATCACAATGGAATTGAAATAATAAATATTTGAATTAGATAAATAAATTGGAATCGATCATATGTTATTGCCTCTTGTTTTCCTATATAGTGTGATATCTATGCTCTCCTTATTTAGTATGTCATTCTTGATAGAAATTAGTGAAGAACATAAAATGGTATTAATTGTAAATTAATTTTCAATTATAAATAGTCATGTAAATGAATCACGTTCTTCTTGTTGTAATTTTATGTTAATCAAATTGACGTAGAAAGCATGTTTAATTGATTTGTGATAGCTGTGATAGATTTCTATTTAGGCTACCAATAGTTGAAACCTACAAATAATAAATTGGTTAATTACAAATGGATTAAAGAACTAGGTATTTGATAAAACGATAATGCCTCATAGGGTTCTGAGGTACACTCTTGCTTGTAAAGGCCAAGATACTAATGCATGGATACGTGAGATCTTGTTGCATGTGATGGAATAATGCCTTATTAAAGGCCAACAGCTGGGTTGCTTTGTTATTCCCTGATTCTTGTGATGTGTTGTGAGTTTGTATGGATGTTGTGATAAGTGGAGGTAGGGAGTCCCTTTGGTTGTGGAAATAGATTATGCCTAGAGTGGCGAAATGCATCAGTTTATGCATGTTGGTGTCAGGGAGGACACCAGAGATGATGAAATAGGTTGGATGTGGATGATTGGATGATCTATGAATCTTGTTTGTTGTATATATTCTTTACTTCACCAACTACTCAAGGAAGATGGTCTTGCTTACCCTCCATCCAAAATGGGGGAATATTTGCGGGGTATGTCACATTATTTCTATGTTTAGCTTCAAAGTGAAGGATGGGTCTACAATCATGCTATATGTGGAATAGACTTGATGGTTAGTTCAACTACCCACCATGTTGAGCTCCCTTATGTTTAATATCTTAGAGTATTTGTCTAGAATACCTCAGAATATGGGAAATTAATAATCCTGTTAATAAATGAATGAATAAATGATGTTAGCCCATGGGGTTGTATCTTACTGGGATGCAATACTGAGGTTTCATTTTAAAGGAACAGTTTACTTTGGGTGTAATGCTAATGATATATAATGTGGAATTTTAGATTGTTAGTTTATGTTTATATAAATAATTAATATAAATTGAAACTAATAAAAAGGGAATAATGTATTGTAATAAAAATATTGAAATGGTTGTGTCCTTATAGGATACCTAGTCTTAGAAGTAGCAGTTAGGTGTCTGAGAGAAGTTTTATTTAGTTGATTATAAGACTAGGTTATGAACATAGTGTGGTTCTGAGCTATAGTATATTCTGTATTTTTTTCATTTCTATACGCTACTCCACACTTTCAGTCAGGGAAACTAACACCCTGGGGATTCTGATCCATGGGGGGTGTTTTCCCCAATATTTCGGTGGGAGTATGGATGAATGACTACCCCCTTTGGCCCCACTATCTTCTCTAGGTAGAAAATTGTGTGAGAAGGAAAAATGGTTAGTTTTCCCCATATAAATGCATAGAGGGATGTTATAGATTTTGTATATTCACACACATATATTTTGGATATAGTTTCCTATGGACTACTATAGGAGTAACATTTATATCGTGTGATGGCTTGAAGATCCTTACTTAGTCTATGAATTATATTGTCTTAAGGTTTAATACCCAATGTTTGATACACATTATGAAAGCTGTGGTGGATCCTAAAAACTTCCTGTTTACTTTTCATCCATGGAAATTATGGTTTTTTAGCATGAGTTACATGTTGTGGTGCTATTCCTAGGTGTCTATGGACAATATTTTTTAGAGAGATATTCTTAGGAAGTTCGATGTTGGGGAAAATCAGAAAAACAATGGGGAAGTGGTAGTGGGGTAACCCTACTATTCATTATTATATTATATACTCTTGTATACGATACTTGGTGAGAATAGCCATGGAGAGGCTGGGGACATACTATACCTATTTAGGTGATGAGTTAGTTTTATTTGGTGTTCACAGTGTTTTAGAATGTTTTATTTACTTTTTCACAAGAGGTATTGGAGAGGATCCTGCTGAGTATACTGTTATACTCACCCTATGTATATATAAACTGTTTTTCATGTCACATAAAGCAGTTTGGATATCAGGATGGTTACTACTATCTTGGGGTTGTCGGAGCTGTTTGGGCTTCATGGTCGCTACTATTTTTACTTCCCTTTGGTACTTCTAGTTTTCAGTTTCAGTTGTAGTAGTTTGTATGAAATCACAATTTATTACATGGGATTTATTTTATATTGCAGTCTGATTTGAAGTTGTTTGGTGTTTCTATTATCTTTCTCTTTCGCATGTGTTATCTTAGAGGGTAATACCTCCCATTTTTTTGTTCATTATACCCATGGTGCAAGTCACCAACCTAGGGCCTACTGGAGGCAGGACTCGGGGGGTCACTATATCCCATCTCACATTGTCGGCCCAAGAGGGGTACACCTTGTTGGGAGGGGGTAGTGACATGATGTCTCATGAACTCACAATATATAGTTCAGTTTTTTATCAAAACTTATATATATATATATATATATATAAAGAAGAGCTATTTTTGGTTGTTTTTTCATTAGATATATGTATTTTTTTCATGTTAGATATAGGCTAAGGCCTCCCAAATTATGTGATTTTCCTATTTTTCTAGTCACCAGCCACTGGATTATTAGAGGTGGGATTAGGTTTAAACCCTCAACATAATACAATGGGTCAGTTCATATCAATTTAAATTATATACATGAAAAATAATATGTTTTTATATTTAGGTACTCAAATTTTAGAAATATATGACATGAAAATTATCTAAATTCTTATCCATTGTCTATGAAATGTAAGAATATTTTATAGGCATATCTTAAATAGGTTATTGTGATATGGATGGGAATAAATTTAGTATAAATATATATTTTCTATGATAATAATGATGAAAGATATATTATATTTATGTTCGTAATTTATTTTTAAAATTAAATTGTATTATAATTATCTATAATGCTTATGTAATGTTGACATTATTCTATCGAAAGTATGAAAGATGTCTAAAAATATGCTTCAAATGTGATGTGGCGAGATGAATTAAATTTTTTCACGGTCTTTGTGAAAATATTGTTTATTTATATAATGATTTAAATATTAAAACATTAGTTCAATAGTTTTCAAGTTTTCTTTAAACTCAAAGGCTGAGAATAGCCCTGAAAATATCTTTAAATGTGAAATTATATGAAAAATGATATTTAAATTAACAAAAAATCATAAAAACATATCATGAGTTATATTTGGTTTATATATTCTTGAAAATATTTTCTATTATCCATTTATGATCCACTTTCCACTTAAAAATTACATGTTTATCTCTTAAGGAATTAATATTTAAAAAAATTTCATATAATATTATCTATAAAAAGGGAATCATTCTACCCATTAAAAAACAAAAATCATGTTCTATTTTTCACTATAATATGCTTAAAATTTTCCTCATGTAATAATTCAACAATTTCTATATCCTTTGGTCACAATGAGTCTCAAAGGCTTCATTACAAGGTGATCTTTATTGAAATATTTTACACTTCAGCAAATTTAGACAGAAAGTTAAGGGGATTATCAAATCAATTTCCTTTATTTGATTAATTTTAATACTATTGGTTATTTGAATAATAATTTTAATATAATTCATTCCAATCACAATAGAATTTCATGTTCTTTCTTTCATTAGTTTGGAATATTATATTACCTAGGTCATAAGGGGTTTCTTTATCCTATTTCCATAGATTGAGCTGCGATATTTATTATTTCAATAAATCATTATAAGATTGTGTATATTCCACCATTTCTTTTCATTGTATTGTATTTTCCATTTTTTGGGTAAATTATATTTCCTTCTCATAGGCTTCTTTTTTATTGATTCTTACTTTTCATATTATGGCCTTTTAATGGTAAATTTTCTCATATAGTTTTTACTATATTCTATGGAATGTTTTACTATCATTTAATAATTCAATAATTATATTTCACAATAATTTCTTGATTTTATAAGTCCATACTCCTTAATAAACTTTTAATTAATTCAATTTCATTACTTCATATATTAATCATGTTATTCTCTTTCATTCTTTTTCTCTTAACAGATATTTGTTAACCAATTCCATTTGAATAATTTTGGTTTAACTTTGATGATTGTGATTGTTGATTAAAATGTAGGATTTTAAATGATTTATTCATGTTATGGTTCTTGAACATTATATAGGATGACAGGTGGTCCGGGAATTATCTATCCCCTCAATGCATTGGGAAACTATTTATTCTCCAGATAATTTTATGAGTTATCATGTGCTATTATGAGTTTTTATGGGTGATATGAATATGGTGTTCTAACAAACCTTTATGTTAATTATATGTTTTAATGTGATTTTTCATTATAATCCCCTTTTCATTCCCTTTATTTGAATAAATTTACCAGACTATCACTTTCATGATTGAATATCTGTTAATGATATTATATGGGTTCAACGTATCTTTATAATGACTATATTCAAATTATTAATCTTTTATTTGTTCTATGGACTAACAAGTTTTTATCTTTTTCATTACCCCTTAATTAGATTTATAAGCTCATATGATGTTTTATAAATATGTTCACTATGTTTAAATATGAAAATGAACAATAATGAAGAAGAAATTTTATTTATAGAGATTGGTATTAAATTATGAAATTCTTTCTTTTGAAAATTCATTTTTTATGAAAAAATGTACTATTTTTGGAGGTGTGTCATTTATTATATATTGGGTTTTCTAATCCTCTAAAACTCTAAACCAAAAGTTATTATAAAGTAATATTCTAAAAAAAATTATATATGGGATTGTATTATTTGGGATGTTATGGAAATTGTTCATCCTCGAGAAAATGTCTCATTCAATAGTTAAGATGACTAGGCATATTTATCATTTTCTTTGTATATTTTATAGTATTTTTAAAACATAGTGTATGGCTGAAAATAATTCCCCAAACTAAAATTCAATAATTAAATATCTATCCTTTAGATCTCAATCATTGATCACTCAAAAGGTTGGGAGTCAAGTCGTGATCTATACCTATGAAAATAATTTTAGTATGCTAATGAATGTTAGGTTTATAGGATATATTTTCAATATAAAGGGGATATGAACAAAATTGGAATATATATAGTGATCTTGGATACCCAATCATACACATACATGCTCGATGATATTATTCCAAATTTTTTGATCCACTAGAGTACACTATTGACACCTCCTTCTTTTAATGCTCATAAAAAATGATTATTATGTTTCTAATGAGCATAATGTTTTATGTTAGTATAAAATTTTATAAAATAAATTTGGCTAAGTATATAAAATATCTATAGTTATTTTAAATATTATACTATTAGTAAAAATGTTCTACGATTATTATAAATGTGCAACCATTAGTTCAACCTTGATACCACCATAATTTTTACTACTAGGGTCGTGGAACCATTAGTTTATGCATGATTTGACCCCAGAATCATGCCAGTGTTAGTTTAATTTATGCAACAATTTCAATTCTACTACCACTAAAGATATTCCACCATTAGATTCATGATACTATCAACCATATGCTACCATTAGGAATGAGCTACCACAATCTCTCATGCTACCTCCAAGAATGAGCTACCACTATCTCTCTGCTACTTCCAAGAATGAGCTACCACCAGCCATGTGCTACAACTAGTTCAACAATTCTACCACCATACATTCTATTTCCATAACTACTACTGTTAGTTAAACATTTCTACTGTTAGGTGTGATACTACTGGATTATGCAACTGCTGAGTTGTGCTACCACTGGACCATGCTACCAGCAATCATGATACCATTTCTTTTCAGCTTTATTTGAATTTGATACTTCTAATATATATCTTATGAGAGTTAATTCAAACAACCTCATGTAGTTCTATTTAATGATTTTTTCTAACCAATTTCATATATACATTGAAGAAACGGTCATAGGTTTCTTGATTTTTTTAAGTATGAGGATTAATGATATATTTTTTTATTATTCCTTGATGGATATTTGACCCTGCAGTGCTATATATTTAATATTAACTCTCTCATGCAACTTAGTATGTGACCAAGTGCTTAAATGATACAATTATTGAAATAAATATGAGTGTGGAAGTGTGGAACATATCAAACATTAATAAACTTTCATATACAGAATCATGAAATATGTGTAGAAGTTTTTCATAGGACATTTAGATAGGAAAAAAAAGAACTCCACAACACTCTCTTTTCCTTCACATTCAGAGAAATGTTTTTGAGCTCCTAAAAATGTCAAATCTAATGAATCTCATTCATTTAATGAATTTGAGACTGAGCAACACTACATCTCTTTATATTTACATATTTTCTCTCTCTCCCTCTCTTATTACACACTTTTTAGAATTGTGTTTTAATTTTCTATTTATTTACAAACAATAACTCATAAATTTAAATTTTAGAGTACCTAATATTATCTCAATACCTCTAATCCCATTACCCATCTAATCTATGACATCCCAAAATCTGTGTAACGCCCCGACCCCAGTTACCCAGAGTCGGTGCATTATTATATAACATTGGCATGATCACAAGAAAGATCAAATCTCGAAAGACCGATTGGTTTAGTAGCCTTGGAAACACTAGATATATTCATAAGTTTTACATTACATCATAAAATTAAAAACTAATACAACAACATAATGTTCCACAATCCACACTATTAACCCCTCATAAAATCCCTGCAGGTCATTCATAACTTACTTCTTCGCATCCTGGGAAAAATAAAACATAGAAAAGGGGTGAGCTCAAATGCCCAGTAAGGATAACAATATAGTAGAACATTCAAAATAAGCATAAACATTTAAGGCAATGCATTACTAAAACAAAAGCCTTTTAAACTTGAACTTCAACATAGTATGGAAAAAGTAAAATGAAATAATGCCATTTACTTATTCACATGGATATTCTACTAATCGAATAATCACATGCAAAAATAAATAACCACTTTCATAATGTTGGAATGCATAATGTCAAACGTTAATTTCATTGTCTAGGCCTCATCCCAAGACCTAGGGGTTACTTCTAACCGGAACCCAACCCGGAGTGCCTCTAATAACCGGACACCAACCCGGAGTGCCTCTAATAACCGGACACCAACCCGGAGTACCTCTAATAACCGGAGACCAAACCGGAGGGCTTACTTTTACCAGTCCCTAACCTGGAGGGCTTACTTTAACCAGTCCCCAACCTGGAGGGCTTACTTTAACCAGTCCCCAACCTGGAGGGCTTACTTTTACCGGTCCCCAACCCGGAACATACTTGTTCAGCACATTCATCTGAAGAAAAGTTTGAAATATAACATAAACATTCGGATTAAAAATAACTTCTGAAATGTCAACACTTTAAACATAAACCATGAGTGATATAAAAATAGCACATCCACAATCAAACATAACTCATTCGATACAATATGGAAGATTGTATTGTATCATATTGACCTCAATCAAGAATAATGAAGGATGTTGACATAGATGAAATCAAAAATTTTTAAAGAAATATCTCCTTTTACTTTTGAAATCATTTAAAAATAAAACATTTTCTTGAAAATAATCTTATAAGCTTGTAAGGAAAGCTTTGAATATTTTATAACGGCGAAAAATAACCGCACCCGCCGTATAAGTTAAAAAAACATTCTTACCTTAATTTTGTCGAAAAGGTTAAAAAGGACCTTATTTTGAAAATGACGGAAAGATTCCTTTATAAACCTCTTATAAAAAGTCAAATAAGGGTATAAATGACTTTAACCCATATTCTCGTAAATAATAAATATGTTTTGAAATACATTTTGAAGAAACATGAATGTGGATGATAAAGAGATCCCAGTAGATTATTACGTATAAACAACCTCGAATAATGAAGAGATTGTGAAATAACCCTTACCTTGTACTTTTCCTTTGTTGGGGTAGGTTAACCTCCTGTATAATGGTGAAATAATTGTTATTAAATTATACAAGAATCATATTCATTAATATGATATCATATATGATCTTTTAACATTGCTTTATTAATAATATTTTAGTATCATCGTCGTTTCGGGTGATAATCGATTCGTTCTTCTTAAATGTTTGGTTACGTAAGACATGTTTGTAATGGATAGATTATATCTTATTCATAATCAGAATGATATTAACATTATTATTAACCCTAAAATGAGAATAATACTTGAATGGATATGATGGAGAATGAATCTTATCGCGTTCGTGGAGACGGTAGTCCGTACGTACGCACGAACGCTACTTCCATTTAATTTTTATTTTAAAAGAATCAAATCCAAATGATACATAGGTATATTACTATTACAGTATAATATAATATTTTATATATGTTACTTAAGTTCATTAACACCATCCTTTATACGTTCCATGTGTGGTATGAACGAGTCATATCATTTTAAGGGGGCGGTAGTCCGCACTTCCTCAAATGAAATTATCGTATGTATATACAACATGAAACGAATAATGGTATGAAATAAAATGGAATTACAGAAGATTATATATAAAATATATATCATTAATATCATATTTAATTACAGTTCCATCATAATGGACACCATGAGAGGTGGTAAGATGTATTTGAACAATCATCGTTTCGTGAGGCGTTAGTTTGCCATCCACAGAAACATTATGTTCATCATCCATTAGATGGAGTTGTGTGTATGTGTAGTTTGAATCCTTCTTATAACAACATCCTAGTATATTGAGGATACTGGTGTTGTTAGAAAAGAAAGGAAATAAAAAGATTTTGGGGGTTGGAGAAGCAAAATAAATGAAATTACTTTAAGAGAAATTGTTACCTTTAATTTAGGTAACTCACTTTGGTTGGAACCAAAGGACTTCTTGAAATGCTTTCTGCCTAAGGGGAAGCTTCAAGGAGGAGGAGAGGGATGTGGGGAGCTTATTTGGGCAGAGTTTGGACGAGCCAAGTGGCTTGAGAGGTGTGCGGAAAAGAGAAGGAGGAGTGCCCTTTTATAAGAGGGGTGAGGGGCACCTTTGGAAAAGCTAGAAATATTAATTTATAATAAATACATATTCGGTTTCCAATGGCTCCAAAGTTGACTATTCAAAGGTTGATGTGGGGATAGGTCGAAAACAACTCATCCAATAGAATTTAGACAGGTTTGGGTACTTATATTAACCTTATCATTAAGTATTAACTCTAAGTTAATTAGTTTCACTTTTACAATGTCTCTTTGTATTTTTATATAATATGGTTAATAAACTTACTATATACATCCAAGCGACCCCCAAGTGGTCCATTAATGATTTAACTATCATAATATAAGTCTCTTGGCCGAACCTTAGATTTTTAGTAATTTAATATCAATTAATAATATAATATTTGTTTTAAGAACTCTTTTATGTCAATTTTGACACTATTCAATAGTTGATTTTTTTGAAACTCATAACAGATTGCTTACTTCGAAAAAAGTCAATTAAATCAATCCTAATATATCATATTATCCTAGAAAATTAGTTTAATTCATTAAAAGTTTCATATTATATTTATTTGGGTATTTATAATATCAATTATTTTAATTTTTCACTATTATAGTAATTACTGCATCATCATTGTGTCATAAATAAAATAACTAATTTAATGTCTAAAAATTATAAATAAAATATCATTATGTAGGAAATCTTTTTATCTTTCTAATGAATATTTATAATCGAAAATCCAACATGTATAACCCTATGTAAAAATTGTTCTTCTAAAAGATGTAATCTTATGCCATTTTTATTTTTATTTAAGCTTTATTAATATAATGTGTCATTATCACTTACAAGTGGATCCACGGGGTCCCAAAATTGACACAAAGATGCCCATGGTCGACCATGTATCAACCAATAGGGTTAAGACACGTTTTAGGGTAATTTAGTATTATTATAATATTATTTTTTTAACCCTTATTTACCGGATTTACCCTTAACCATGGTAAATAAAATATTTACCGCAGTAATTATTCAAAATGTCTAAAAATAAAAGTTACCTATTTACACAATTTGAACATCCTGATTCCAAATATTGAATCCATTTTCCTAAATTCAAAACACAGAAGTGGCAGAAATTAATTTAAAATTAATTCCCGCTGTCAAAACAAAAAGCGTTTTTTTAAGAGATAATAACTATCAAAAGATTGACACTCATTTATGTTCGGTTTTATTGTAAAATTATGTCCAATTACCAACATTATATTAAATGGTAAAAAATATATTCTAAATATACTTTAAAACCACTCAAATTCATAATTTATCACTATTAATTATTTTGATTAAAAAAGTTTTTTTTAATTAAAATTTAGTAATTTTCACTATTCATCAAAATATGAAAGTTATCCGAAATGTACCAAAATTTCACCTTAGGATAAATTCGATATTCCGAATCCAAAAATGAAATCCATTTTCAAATATAATATATATATAATTTCAAAAAGTAGGTATTACTATTCATAACGGCTAGTTTGATCGGTTGTGGTGTGTGTTAAAACTCGACGTTGCGTACAACACACGCTACTGTTTTATTCAAAGGAAAGCGTACCGTGGAAGCTTGGGATGTTTCATTTTAAATTTTTTGATGTCTCCATTTAGTCAAAAAGTTTAAAATATTGTATTTAAAAAGGTTTCACTATCAAAATTTGATAAAAGTGCAATACTGAAAATGAATCTGTTCTTGCATTATGACTAAGAAACTCATAATATGGATTCTAAAATTATAAAGATTATATAAAGTTAAAAATGTAGTTAATGCTATTCATGACCTCTTTTAATGGCTTTTTTTTTGGTAAGTCATGGTGCAATTGAACTCGGTGTTGCGTGTAGTGCAAGTTATTGAATTATTTTGAAGAAATAACACACTATGAAATCTTGGGGTGTTACATTCTCCCCTCCTTCAATAAATTGCGTCCTCGCAATTTGAAATTGTTCTTCGAAAATAAAAGGTTGAAAGTAGAAAATATATTTGTGGGAAAACCCACATCGGAAATTGGGTTACTAAAATTTAGTCTTAATATGAGGAAAAGATAAATGAAAGGGTCACCACCAAATTATGATCTCGATTAGGAGAACATTGGTGGCAATTAGAGACATATAATTGGAGGAAAAACGTAAATATTTATAGGTAGTGATTGAGGTCATCAATCACAAACAAGTATAAAATTGAGGTCCTTAAACTCATCAATCTATGATGATTTGAAGTACCATCGGTTCAACAAAATATAGGGTATTAGGATAACACATTTTTGACGTTTCAAAAATATCTTAGTTGAAATCCCACATCGAAAAATGAATTAATGGGGCCTCTATTTAAAATAAAGAGTGGAAAGTATGAAGATTACCGAAAATAACACATACTAGGGTTCCATGTAGGAAAATATGGATATGGAAGAGAAATCTAACCATCAATTATCTGATGGAGAGTGGTAGAGAACATGGCTATGAAAAGGCCAAAAATCTCAAAGCCATAAATTTGTGATGATTTAAGGTACCATCTAGGACAACATTTTTGTTCTATGTTTCTTTTATTAATGTTGGGAAATTTATTTATGAGATTGGGTAAGATCATAAGGAGATATACTTACTTTATAATTATAGTTTTATCCTTTAATCAATTTCTACCACAAACTCATCTCTAAAAGATAATAGAATGTAAAAAATTCTATTTACACTATTCGTATAGGGTTCCAAAATAAAGGAATTTATAATTCATCTACCAGATCTTTTAAAAAAAACTACATTATTTAATCTAGGACATCTCTTGGGCCAGTGGTAGGTGATACACCCTTGTCACCCTTCGGTTGCGGGTTCAAGTCTCACAGCCTTGCCGGACGCGACGGGTTGCCGCCCGACCTCCGGTTTGTCCTTTTATGGCAATCTAAAATAATCCAAACTAGAACTATCCAAAATACTTCTGTCCAAACTCATAGTCCAACATTTATAAGGAAGGTAAGCATAATGTAGATTCTTTTTACCCCGTAATAGCATATGAATACCTTCATCATGTATTCTTTTAATACACTAAAACATCCTGAATTACCATATTCCTTATTGATTACATTCATGCTCCCTTATTCCATATAGAATGCTGGATATACTTCATTAATCCAAAAATGTTTTAAACCCCAACAATGACGGAATATACAAATCATTAATCAGTTCCAAGGTAGTCAAGAATATCCAATATAATTTATCCAAAACAATCACATATTATTCCAAAATCACTACCTCAGTATCAGAACTATATTATGATTTATCATTCTCTCAGCCATATATTTTCCAAAAATTTATCCTGCTATTGAGTCACTTTTCTTTGTTCCACACAATCTCATGTCCTTAATGAAATAGTACTGCAGTACAATCCTTATATACTCCATAATTATTATATCAAGTACATTGTTGATACAATACTCAATTGACATAATCAACATAAGAACTCTAATCATTCCTCTTCATCTACGGTAGTATCATAACTTGATTATTATCCAATAACATCATTTGCGGTATAGTCTGATGACTGGGACATAGGTTCGCGTAGTGTCCAAACTCCTTGCAAATGAAGCATTGTACATTTAAAACCATTTTCTTACCCTTGCAGTCACGTACTTTGTGCCCTTTTTCTCCACACTTATAACAAACTCCCATTCCTTTCAGGCAAGTTCCAGGGTGTTTCTTTCCACAATTACCACATATGGGAAAATTCTTCTTTTCCCTCTTCCCTTTATCCATCTTTCTCTCTTCCATCCTTTTCTTCTCTTGCTTCCCTTCAAAGCCATAGGACTCAGTAAACTCTTTACTTATCTTATCAAAACATGATATTATTTCTTCATATGATGATAATACATGGGAGACTATTTCTATTATAAATTCTAGCTTAAGACCATGAAAGATATGATCCTTCCTTCTCTTTGGATCATGTGCATTTCTGGAGTTCTCATTCCTTCTACTGGGCGCCATTTCTAAACAATGGCATAAACTAGATCAGTTTATGAATCAAAATACATAATCCCATACTTATAAAACACTTAACATAAATTGAACTATTTATGGATATAATCCATAATCATAAGAATGTTTTCTTTGAGGAAGTATATACTCATAATCCCTTCAAAATGATTTGTAAAGAAAATGAGAGTTATCCTAAGCATATCCCCCGGGAGTGTCGTAACCAAGAGTGCAGCAAGGCCCGTTGTCGTGCACCAGTTCCCGTTCGAGTCTAGCTCAAAGCGGTGTTTTCGGGTTTTACCCCTAGGTACATTTGTGCCAGAGCCGCCTCTACCTGCTCGTATCCAGACAGGGATGTATTGCTCGGAAAACTCACAAAATCTCTACAATACCAAAATTCTAGGAAGTTCTTCTATACTAATTGTCACGACCCGTCCTCGGGGCCCGTGCCGTGACTACCCCAAGCCCGCCTTCCATAGGCCAGGGGCTGGCGACTAGCACCAAGGCGTAAAATCCCAGTAAACAGGGAAGGCATTGCCTTTATAAGTAACAACCACACAGAGTCAGCAAGCGGAAAGTAAAGTACAGAAAAGTAAAGGGGCCGGAATACAAGCCCAACTGTAAAGTACAACTGAAAGTAAAGCAACTGAAGAAAAGACGGCGGCCTCGTGTCGTCCACTGGCAATCCCACCTGAAGGGTGGGTACAGATAGCCTCCAGGCTCCTCGGGTCCCACGTCCGCTCCGAGCACGTCCCGCCCAGTGGTCCACCTCCAGGTACTGTCCTGCTCCACGCCCAACCCTGATCAGCGCTGTCCGTCGTCTGCAACCAACACAACAAGGTGCGGGCATAGCCCGTGCAGGGGTGAGTACAACTACTCAGTAAGGACCCCGAGACCCCCGAAGGTCTCCCGAAATCCACAAGGATATAGCACAAAAGAAAGATGCAATCATGAAGTAACATCTGACTTGACTTAGGTATATGCCCATACATATACCTAAGTCCCCAATTCTAACTCTGCTCACGAGCTCAAGAACAACTCAATCCACGAAGGAAAGCAAGACTCAAATCCACAAGGAGAGTAAACAGTAAATCCACAAAGGATAGTTCAACACAATCCACAAAGGAGAGTAAATAGTAAATCCACATAGGATAGTTCAACACAATCCACAAAGGAGAGTAACATAAGATTCAGCTCAACCAGGTATACTTTTTCAGATGACGTCAAAGACGATCACTGATCCGTCTAAGTCGTCGGACCCACGAAGGATCGATAGGTACTAACCCCCGCAGAAGACCCACACAGGATCGGGCTCACACAGAACCTGTAGGCAGTGGCTCACACAGAACCGGTAGGCAGTGGCTCACACAGAACCGGTAGTAGGACCCACACAGGATCGGGCACTGATCCGCATAGGATCGCTGAGTGCAGTAGTCGACGCAGTCCACGGAGGATCTCTGCTTTGCCGTCGTCGCAGTCCACGGAGGATCTCTGCTCTGCCGTCGTCGCAGTCCACGGAGGATCTCTGCTCTGCCGTCGTCGCAGTCCACGGAGGATCTCTGCTCTGTCGTCGAGGTCACAGCCAGCGCTAGGGTTCCCGCACGAAGCGAGCTCGTTTAGGAGGGTCCGCTCCACGAGCCGAGGGGCTGATACATCAACTGACACGTAGTCCGAAGTTGATGTATCCAAAAGTTCCGTATCGACAACAGGATCTCAACGCGACAGACGGCGCGTCAATCGGACGCCCGGTCTGAGAGTTATTGGCATTTTCGTCCCAGGGGCCCGGTTGGTTTTTAGGGCAAAACCAACCCGACCGTACTCCGCCTGTATCCGATCCTCGGGCGGAGTATGCCAAAAGTTCCGTCTCACTTAGAGGAAACTACCACAGCTGACGGTACGTCGATCGGACGTCCGTAGCTCAAGTTATGAGCGTTTCCGCTCCGAGGGCCCGGTTGGCTTCGTGTACGAACCAACCCGGCCGAACCCAAAGTCTTCCGAAACCTTGAGTATAATATACCGAAACGACCATCTCGATCCAAGGATCGCGTAGCCACTGACGGTTCGTCAATCGGAGGTCCCAGGCCCAAGATATGGGCGAAAGACCGTAAAGGGCCCGAAAACGGGGGTTCTGGGCCCGGGGCGACCCGGCCCGAACCCCCCCCTGGGGTCGGCCGAACCGGGTCGGCCCGACCCGGCCCGAACCGGCTCGGCCGGGTCCGGTCCGGCCTGGGCGCGGCCCAGCCGACCGGACCGGCCGGCTCGGTCTCGGCCGGGCGGCCGAATTGCCGCCGCCGCGGGGTTGACCCGCGGCTTTGAAGGAGACGCGGCCCCCGAGGGGGGCCGCCTGTCACGCGGACGCGGCCGGGCCGCCGCGTCCGTCCCGGTTCCGCGCGGCCGCGGAACCGGCCGCCGTTGCCGCCGCGGCTTCAGCCGCGGCGGGCTTCCTCCACGGCGGCGCGCCGGCCGCCGCCGCCTCCGGTCGCCGGCGCCGCCGCGCCGGCGACCCGCGCCGCCGCCGCCTTCTGCGGGCCGCCGGGGATGCTCCGGTGGCCCGATTTCTTTCCCGTCTGCGCCGTTGCCCCTCCCGGATGCCGACCTTCACTGCGGGATCGACGGATCGCCCCTGACGCGCGGTTCGTCGTCGTCCGCCATATCCGCACAACAAAAATAGATCGGCGGAGGGTTGCCGGGTCTTGTTCGTTAGACCCGCACCCTCCGCGTTAGTCATAATCCACGGGAGGAACAAGAAAACGATCAATAACAATTTTTAAATGTTAAAATTGTTCGAAGATCAAGTTCTTTACCTTTAAAGAAATAAAATCACGGGAAAGGAAAATATTCCAATCAACCCTTACCGTGTCGTCGTCGTCGGACGAGGGGTCGTCGCGGAATCGTTCGTCGCGAAGGAAGGAGATCGTCGCGTTGTCGCGGTATCCGGCGTCGCGTCGCCAATCTCCGGATCAAGAACGAACGGATTTAATTAATTAAATCCGTTGTTATTGAAATTTAAAAAGGGAGAAATAAAAGGTTCGATTCTCACCTTTGTTGCCGAACGAGGGTCGGCCGCGGAAGAAAAGGCGTCGTCGAAGAATGTCGCGGGTAGATCTCGTCGACGTCGCAGATCTTGATGTGCGTCGTCGAATTCCGGTCGCCGGCGTTCTTCGCGTTCTTCGCGTTCTTCGCGTTCTTCGCATTCTTCGCGTTCTTCGCGTTCTTCGCGGAGAGGGTGGAGGCTCAGAGGAATAGCAATCCTCCAAAATAGACAAGTTTGTCTATTTTATTATTTTGCCAACAAACGCAAAACGCGTAAGTAACGACCCACTTAATTCGTTGAATTAATTCAACGAAAGAAACGACCCATTTAATTCACGAAGAAACAGTCCATTTAATTCACGAAATAAACCGCCCAATTAAATGGTCTGTTAAGAATTAAAGAAAACGCGTCGGTTGACTTTTCAGTTACTTTGACGGGTTTTCGCGGGTGCGTTACTTAGCGAAAGAAACGGCGGGGCTCGTGCGGGTCCCACCGCACAAATATCCTACCAAGAGGGTAGGATATTTCTGGATAGCATCCTATCCAGTTCAACTCAGTTCAAGCCGTCTTAAAGTGACTTCAAGTGGCTTCCAAGCAGCTTAAGTGAAATAAAATAAAGTTGTCGCACAAACTTTATTTTATTTCTGACTTAAGCCGTAAAATTTAAAAACCACGTCTGAGCAAACGCAACTCCGGAAGAGGCGTTTCTAAGCAAATACCGGCGCTGCGATTTCATCGGTGCCCTCAGAATTCGATTCCGGGCACCGGTTCCAAAGATAGAAAAACCCGCTCGTCCGTTCACTGAACGTACCCGAGCCAAACTTCGGAAATTGATTCCGGGCACACCGGGCCTCGGAATCAGGTGCCGTCTGAAGCTGCGCTCTTGTAAAATTCCAAAGAAAATTAAGAAAAAAAATTTCCTTGAAATTTGCGGGTCTTTACATTACTCCCACCTCAGGGCTTTACGTCCCCGTAAAGATACATCAAAAACTAGGGGAACAAATGGGGGTACTGAGCACGCATCTGAGCCTCCCGCTCCCAGGTGCTCTCCTGGAGGTTCCCGTGCTGCCATCTGACGCGCACAAGAGGAATCGACCGCCCACGTAGGACCCGCTCCTGTCGATCCTCGATCTCCACTGGGACCTCCGCAAAAGTCGCCCCATCGTCCACGTCCAGCTCCCCAAAGTCGATGATGTGCGTCGGGTCGTGCACGTATCTCCTCAGCTGAGACACGTGGAAGACGTCGTGCACCTGGTGCAACTGAGGTGGTAGAGCCAGGCGATAAGCCACCTCTCCTATCCTGCTGAGGACCTGGAAAGGCCCGATGAAGCGTGGAGACAACTTTCCGCCTCGGCCAAATCTCCGTAAACCACGTCGAGGTGAGACACGCAAAAAGACGTGGTCGCCATCCTCGAACTCTAGTGGCCTCCGCCTCCTGTCAGCATATGACTTCTGCCGGCTCTGAGCTGTCCTCATCCTCTCCTAGATGATCTGGACCTTCTCTGTCGTGGCTCGGACCATCTCTGGTCCCATGAGTGCTGACTCCCCAGGGTCTGTCTAGCACAACGGTGATCTGCAGGGTCTGCCGTACAACGCCTCGTATGGTGCCATCCCGATGGTGGAGTGGTAGCTGTTGTTGTACGCGAACTCCACCAAGGGTAGGTGGTCCTCCCAGCTGCGACCAAAGTCGAGAACACATGCACGGAGCATGTCCTCGAGTGTCTGTATGGTCCTCTCCGTCTGACCATCCGTCTGAGGGTGGAAGGCTGTGCTCAGATGGAGCCGCGTCCCGAACGCCTCCTGCAACCCCTTCCAAAGCCGGGAAGTGAAACGAGCATCTCGATCGGAGACGATAGATGATGGCACACCGTGAAGCCGTACGATCTCCTGGACGTAAAGACGTCCCAAGCTCTCCACTGAGCCCTGCTCTCTGATGGGTAAGAAGTGTGCCGACTTGGTGAGTCGGTCGACAATCACCCAAATGGAGTCGTGACCTCTGGAAGTACGTGGAAGTCCAGTCACGAAGTCCATAGATATGCTATCCCACTTCCACTCCGGGACCTCCAAGGGCTGTACCAAGCCTGCTGGTACCTGGTGCTCTGCCTTCACCTGCTGGCAGGTGAGGCATCGTGAAACGAACTCTGCCACAGCTTTCTTCATGCCCGGCCACCAGTGCTGTCGTCTGAGATCCTGGTACATCTTCGCCACTCCGGGATGTACCGCCAAGGGAGAAGTGTGAAACTCTCTCAGCACCTCCTCTCGTAAAGCAACTGGTACGAAGGTACGCCCTCTGAAAAGGATGTCGTGCTCTGCTCCAAGGGAGAAACCATCAGGCGCCTGACCTGAGGATATCAGTGCACGTCGGGTCTCACAGTCAGCGTCCCCACGCTGAGCCTCTCTGACCCGCTGTAGAAGTGGAGGAGAGACTATGAGAGACTGAAGAAAGGCTGCTCCGTCTCTATCCACGAAGGATATCTGCAAGGAGGCTAGCTGCTCCGTCGCCTCCTCAAGTAGCTGAATGCCCGTCCTCCTGCTGAGGGCATCGGCTACCACGTTCCCCTTCCCAGGAGTATAGACTATCTCAAAGTCATAGTCCTGGAGGAACTCAAGCCATCTCCGCTGTCTCAGGTTCAGGTCCTTCTGAGAGAAGATATACCTGAGACTCTGGTGGTCAGAAAAGACTGTGAAGCGCTCGCCCATCAGATAGTGCCGCCATGTCTTCAGAGCGAAGACCACTGCTGCTAACTCCAGGTCATGAGTGGCGTAGTTCTGCTCATGCGGCCTCAACTGACGTGATCCGTAGGCGATCACGGCCCGCTCCTGCATCAGGACGCACCCGAGTCCAGTCCCTGATGCATCGCAGTAAACTACGTACCCAACTCCCTCCTCAGGCAACCTCAAGATAGGTGCACTGGTCAATCTCTGTCTCAGCTCCTGGAAGCTCTGCTGACATCTGTCTGACCACACGAAGGGTTTCCCCTTCTTCGTCAACGCTGAGAGTGGTGCTGCAACTCTGGAGAAGTCTGGCACGAATCTCTGATAGTATCCCGCTAGGCCCAAGAAGCTCCGCACCTCTGTCACGCTCTTGGGTGGCTCCCAAGCTAGTACTGTCTCGATCTTCGCGGGATCCACTGCAACTCCCACCTCAGAGATGACGTGCCCCAAGAAATGGACCTCACGCAACCAGAACTGGCATTTTGAGAGCTTGCCATAAAGCTGGTGCTCTCGGAGTGTGTCTAGCACAACTCGCAGGTGGTAGGCATGCTCCTCCTCAGTCGTCGAGTATACCAAAATGTCGTCAATGAAGACAACGACAAATCGGTCGAGGTATGGCTGGAAGATCCTGTTCATGAGGCTCATGAACACTGCTGGAGCATTGGTTACGCCGAACGGCATAACCAAGAACTCATAATGGCCATACCGACACCTGAAGGCCGTCTTCTGTACGTCCTCGTCTCGAACTCTGAGCTGATGATAGCCTGACCGGAGGTCTATCTTCGAGAACCACCGCGCTCCCTTGAGCTGATCGAAGAGGTCATCAATCCGTGGCAGCGGATACTTGTTCCTCACTGTCACCTGGTTCAGGCGACGATAGTCGACACATAGTCGCAAGCTCCCATCCGCCTTCTTGGCGAACAAAATCGGGGAAGCCCAGGGTGAAACACTGGGTCGGATAAACCCCTTGCTCTGCAAGTCCTCCAACTGTACCCGTAGCTCCCGAAGCTCGGCGGGGGCCATCCGATATGCTGGAGTAGATATCGGGGCTGTCCCGGGGTACAAGGCGATGTAAAAGTCTACCTCTCTACGAGGAGGTAGCCCTGGAACGTCGTCGGGAAAGACGTCCACGTACTGGTCCACCACAGCAGGAAAAGCCGGACTCCGCACATCCACTGCTCCTAGGATGAGGCTAGCCAACTGATGAGAGATGGGCTGCACTCTCCTCCGCGGAAGTCCATCCTGTGCTGCAAAGGTTCCCTTCTCGCCGGTGAAGGTAAACCTGCTCCCGTCGGTACGAACACATCGCACCTTGCGCCTAAAACAGTCGATCTGGGCATGAACCGTGGATAACCAATCCATGCCCAAGATGACGTCATAAGGCCTCGACGCCGCTACAAGGAGATCCCAGCCGAAGCTCTCGCCTCCTAGAGTAAGCTCACACTGCCGGCACCAGTGCGTAATCGTCGAGTCTGCTCCCGTAGGAGTCTCTAGCCGTAAGGACCGAGCCAACGGCTCAGTCGGAATCTCCGAGCTCCGAACAAGGGCAGAGGCTATGAAAGAGTGACTCGCTCCTGTGTCTATAAGTACTGCAGCAAGGGTGGAATAGACACAGATCGTACCTCGAATCATCTCTGGCATGTCGGGGTCGTAGGCCTCCACTGCCTGGAGCTGGGCCTGTCCTTGCCCGCCAGCTCCATGTGGTCGAGGTGGCCCTCCTGGTGGTGGTGGGGGTAGAGCCTGGAAGCGTCGCCCACCACCCGCTGCTCGGCCAGCTCCTCTGCCTCGTCCGCCTCCTCCCTGCGGACCGCCACGGTCGACCCTCTGCCTCTGCCTGGGTGGCCCCTCCACCGTCTGCTGCTCCTCTGGTCGGCGAGTCGGGCAGTCACGAGCCATGTGACCCTGCCCGCCGCAAGAGTAGCACAGCCTACCTCTCGAAAGGCTGGCACTCCGCTGTGTGCCCCGCACCGCTGAGCCGGTGTCCTGAGGCCGTCTGCGAGGGGGTCTGGTCTGCCTGGACCCGTGAGTCATCCGTCGGCTGCCTGCTGCCGATGACTCAGCTACCTGCCGCCCTGCGCTAGGTCTCGCCGCTGAAGAAGGCTCTGCCAGGAAGCTCTCGATCAGGAGGGCTCGCTCCAGCACTCCCGCCTGGGTCGGAATGCTGATGGAGATCAGCGACGCCCGAATCTCCTGTCGCAAGCCCTGCTCGAAGGTCCGGGCCCGGAAGAAGGGGTCCCGTACCATGTCGGTCGAGTAGCGAGATAGGTCTGTGAACCTCGCCGCGTACTGAGCGACCGTCATGCTGCCCTGGCGCAGCTGGAGAAGCTCCTGGATGCGCACCGCTCGGAGGGTGGCCGGGACGAACTTAGAGCGGAAGAGGCTCTCGAAGTCCGCCCAGAGCAAGGATGCCTCATCGTGAACCTGGAGCATCAGGCTCCACCATCGTCCTGCCGCCGCCTGCAGGAGGCTCGCTGCGAGGATCACCATGAGATCCGCTGGTGTCCTCACTAGCCTGAAGATCCGTACCACCGCCTCTAGCCAGTCCTCGGCGGCCTGGGGGTCCTCCTCACCGCGAAACCTGGGCGGTCGCTGGCTCTGAAACTCATGCAGTGCCCTGAGGCGACGTGCATCGTCAGCGTCTGGTACTGGCAGCATCGGTGGCTCGGCGGGTAAGGCTACCGCCGGTGCCACTGCTGGCAAAGGGCCCTGCACCGAAGCCTCGTCGCTCGGTGGGCTGCCGTCGCGCCCTACACTCGGAACCCTAGCTGGCTGTCGTCGCGGGGCCATCCTGAAAAGGAGAACAAGAGCACCACAGTCAAAACAGTATACCTGGTGAGCTGGCACAAGTAATCACAAGGAAACTTGAGACTTTCATAAAGCAGATCAGTATACCCGGTGAGCTGACACAGGTAATCACAAAGAAGAACTTGAAACACACACGCAATCAATGTTTTCATGCATTAAGTCGGAAATCAGGAGTCAGGGTCCTGGTGTACGGATACGTCGGCCGCCGCACCAACACTGGGCTCCCTGAACTGATAACCACACTCAATACACTAAACACTATTGCTTCATATAGAAAGAAAGGACGATCAGAGTTTGCGGTAGAACCGACCACCTCTGATACCAATTTGTCACGACCCGTCCTCGGGGCCCGTGCCGTGACTACCCCAAGCCCGCCTTCCATAGGCCAGGGGCTGGCGACTAGCACCAAGGCGTAAAATCCCAGTAAACAGGGAAGGCATTGCCTTTATAAGTAACAACCACACAGAGTCAGCAAGCGGAAAGTAAAGTACAGAAAAGTAAAGGGGCCGGAATACAAGCCCAACTGTAAAGTACAACTGAAAGTAAAGCAACTGAAGAAAAGACGGCGGCCTCGTGTCGTCCACTGGCAATCCCACCTGAAGGGTGGGTACAGATAGCCTCCAGGCTCCTCGGGTCCCACGTCCGCTCCGAGCACGTCCCGCCCAGTGGTCCACCTCCAGGTATCGTCCTGCTCCACGCCCAACCCTGATCAGCGCTGTCCGTCGTCTGCAACCAACACAACAAGGTGCGGGCATAGCCCGTGCAGGGGTGAGTACAACTACTCAGTAAGGACCCCGAGACCCCCGAAGGTCTCCCGAAATCCACAAGGATATAGCACAAAAGAAAGATGCAATCATGAAGTAACATCTGACTTGACTTAGGTATATGCCCATACATATACCTAAGTCCCCAATTCTAACTCTGCTCACGAGCTCAAGAACAACTCAATCCACGAAGGAAAGCAAGACTCAAATCCACAAGGAGAGTAAACAGTAAATCCACAAAGGATAGTTCAACACAATCCACAAAGGAGAGTAAATAGTAAATCCACATAGGATAGTTCAACACAATCCACAAAGGAGAGTAACATAAGATTCAGCTCAACCAGGTATACTTTTTCAGATGACGTCAAAGACGATCACTGATCCGTCTAAGTCGTCGGACCCACGAAGGATCGATAGGTACTAACCCCCGCAGAAGACCCACACAGGATCGGGCTCACACAGAACCTGTAGGCAGTGGCTCACACAGAACCGGTAGGCAGTGGCTCACACAGAACCGGTAGTAGGACCCACACAGGATCGGGCACTGATCCGCATAGGATCGCTGAGTGCAGTAGTCGACGCAGTCCACTGAGGATCTCTGCACAGTCGTCGCCGCAGTCCACGGAGGATCTCTGCTCTGCCGTCGTCGCAGTCCACGGAGGATCTCTGCTCTGCCGTCGTCGCAGTCCACGGAGGATCTCTGCTCTGCCGTCGTCGCAGTCCACGGAGGATCTCTGCTCTGTCGTCGAGGTCACAGCCAGCGCTAGGGTTCCCGCACGAAGCGAGCTCGTTTAGGAGGGTCCGCTCCACGAGCCGAGGGGCTGATACATCAACTGACACGTAGTCCGAAGTTGATGTATCCAAAAGTTCCGTATCGACAACAGGATCTCAACGCGACAGACGGCGCGTCAATCGGACGCCCGGTATGAGAGTTATTGGCATTTTCGTCCCAGGGGCCCGGTTGGTTTTTAGGGCAAAACCAACCCGACCGTACTCCGCCTGTATCCGATCCTCGGGCGGAGTATGCCAAAAGTTCCGTCTCACTTAGAGGAAACTACCACAGCTGACGGTACGTCGATCGGACGTCCGTAGCTCAAGTTATGAGCGTTTCCGCTCCGAGGGCCCGGTTGGCTTCGTGTACGAACCAACCCGGCCGAACCCAAAGTCTTCCGAAACCTTGAGTATAATATACCGAAACGACCGTCTCGATCCAAGGATCGCGTAGCCACTGACGGTTCGTCAATCGGAGGTCCCAGGCCCAAGATATGGGCGAAAGACCGTAAAGGGCCCGAAAACGGGGGTTCTGGGCCCGGGGCGACCCGGCCCGAACCCCCCCCTGGGGTCGGCCGAACCGGGTCGGCCCGAACCGGGTCGGCCCGACCCGGCCCGAACCGGCTCGGCCGGGTCCGGTCCGGCCTGGGCGCGGCCCAGCCGACCGGACCGGCCGGCTCGGTCTCGGCCGGGCGGCCGAATTGCCGCCGCCGCGGGGTTGACCCGCGGCTTTGAAGGAGACGCGGCCCCCGCGGGGGGCCGCCTGTCACGCGGACGCGGCCGAGCCGCCGCGTCCGTCCCGGTTCCGCGCGGCCGCGGAACCGGCCGCCGTTGCTGCCGCGGCTTCAGCCGCGGCGGGCTTCCTCCACGGCGGCGCGCCGGCCGCCGCCGCCTCCGGTCGCCGGCGCCGCCGCGCCGGCGACCCGCGTCGCCGCCGCCTTCTGCGGGCCGCCGGGGATGCTCCGGTGGCCCGATTTCTTTCCCGTCTGTGCCGTTGCCCCTCCCGGATGCCGACCTTCACTGCGGGATCGACGGATCGCCCCTGCCGCGCGGTTCGTCGTCGTCCGCCATATCCGCACAACAAAAATAGATCGGCGGAGGGTTGCCGGGTCTTGTTCGTTAGACCCGCACCCTCCGCGTTAGTCATAATCCACGGGAGGAACAAGAAAACGATCAATAACAATTTTTAAATGTTAAAATTGTTCGAAGATCAAGTTCTTTACCTTTAAAGAAATAAAATCACGGGAAAGGAAAATATTCCAATCAACCCTTACCTTGTCGTCGTCGTCGGACGAGGGGTCGTCGCGGAATCATTCGTCGCGAAGGAAGGAGATCGTCGCGTCGTCGCGGTATCCGGCGTCGCGTCGCCAATCTCCGGATCAAGAACGAACGGATTTAATTAATTAAATCCGTTGTTATTGAAATTTAAAAAGGGAGAAATAAAAGGTTCGATTCTCACCTTTGTTGCCGAACGAGGGTCGGCCGCGGAAGAAAAGGCGTCGCCGAAGAATGTCGCGGGTAGATCTCGTCGACGTCGCAGATCTTGATGTGCGTCGTCGAATTCCGGTCACCGGCGTTCTTCGCGTTCTTCGCGTTCTTCGCGTTCTTCGCGTTCTTCGCGTTCTTCGCGTTCTTCGCGGAGAGGGTGGAGGCTCAGAGGAATAGCAATCCTCCAAAATAGACAAGTTTGTCTATTTTATTATTTTGCCAACAAATGCAAAACGCATAAGTAACGACCCACTTAATTCGTTGAATTAATTCAACGAAAGAAACGACCCATTTAATTCACGAAGAAACAGTCCATTTAATTCACGAAATAAACCGCCCAATTAAATGGTCTGTTAAGAATTAAAGAAAACGCGTCGGTTGACTTTTCAGTTACTTTGACGGGTTTTCGCGGGTGCGTTACTTAGCGAAAGAAACGGCGGGGCTCGTGCGGGTCCCACCGCACAAATATCCTACCAAGAGGGTAGGATATTTCTGGATAGCATCCTATCCAGTTCAACTCAGTTCAAGCCGTCTTAAAGTGACTTCAAGTGGCTTCCAAGCAGCTTAAGTGAAATAAAATAAAGTTGTCGCACAAACTTTATTTTATTTCTGACTTAAGCCGTAAAATTTAAAAACCACGTCTGAGCAAACGCAACTCCGGAAGAGGCGTTTCTAAGCAAATACCGGCGCTGCGATTTCATCGGTGCCCTCACAATTCGATTCCGGGCACCGGTTCCAAAGATAGAAAAACCCGCTCGTCCGTTCACTGAACGTACCCGAGCCAAACTTCGGAAATTGATTCCGGGCACACCGGGCCTCGGAATCAGGTGCCGTCTGAAGCTGCGCTCTTGTAAAATTCCAAAGAAAATTAAGAAAAAAAGTTTCCTTGAAATTTGCGGGTCTTTACACTAATCCTCAAAGTTCATCTTAGGTCTACGTGCTCTAATCAGAGTTTATCTAAATCTAGCTTCCAAGGTTTGTACTAAACTTCCTCTGATACCAACTGTAACGCCCCGACCCCAGTTACCCAGAGTCGGTGCATTATTACATAACATTGGCATGATCACAAGAAAGATCAAATCTCGAAAGACCGATTGGTTTAGTAGCCTTGGAAACACTAGATATATTCATAAGTTTTACATTACATCATAAAATTAAAAACTAATACAACAACATAATGTTCCACAATCCACACTATTAACCCCTCATAAAATCCCTGCAGGTCATTCATAACTTACTTTTCGCATCCTGGAAAAAATAAAACATAGAAAAGGGGTGAGCTCAAATGCCCAGTAAGGATAACAATATAGTAGAACATTCAAAATAAGCATAAACATTTAAGGCAATGCATTACTAAAACAAAAGCCTTTTAAACTTGAACTTCAACATAGTATGGAAAAAGTAAAATGAAATAATGCCATTTACTTATTCACATGGATATTCTACTAATCGAATAATCACATGCAAAAATCAATAACCACTTTCATAATGTTGGAATGCATAATGTCAAACGTTAATTTCATTGTCTAGGCCTCATCCCAAGACCTAGGGGTTACTTCTAACCGGAACCCAACCCGGAGTGCCTCTAATAACCGGACACCAACCCGGAGTGCCTCTAATAACCGGAGACCAAACCGGAGGGCTTAATTTTACCAGTCCCTAACCTGGAGGGCTTACTTTAACCAGTCCCCAACCTGGAGGGCTTACTTTAACCAGTCCCCAACCTGGAGGGCTTACTTTTACCGGTCCCCAACCCGGAACATACTTGTTCAGCACATTCATCTGAAGAAAAGTTTGAAATATAACATAAACATTCGGATTAAAAATAACTTCTGAAATGTCAACACTTTAAACATAAACCATGAGTGATATAAAAATAGCACATCCACAATCAAACATAACTCATTCGATACAATATAGAAGATTGTATTGTATCATATTGACCTCAATCAAGAATAATGAAGGATGTTGACATAGATGAAATCAAAATTTTTTAAAGAAATATCTCCTTTTACTTTTGAAATCATTTAAAAATAAAACATTTTCTTGAAAATATTCTTATAAGCTTGTAAGGAAAGCTTTGAATATTTTATAACGGCGAAAAATAACCGCACCCGCCGTATAAGTTAAAAAAAACATTCTTACCTTAATTTTGTCGAAAAGGTTAAAAATGACCTTGTTTTGAAAATGACAGAAAGATTCCTTTATAAACCTCTTATAAAAAGTCAAATAAGGGTATAAATGACTTTAAACCATATTCTCGTAAATAATAAATATGTTTTGAAATACATTTTGAAGAAACTTGAATGTGGATGATAAAGAGATCCCAGTAGATTATTACGTATAAACAACCTCGAATAATGAAGAGATTGTGAAATAACCCTTACCTTGTACTTTTCCTTTGTTGGGGTAGGTTAACCTCCTGTATAATGGTGAAATAATTGTTATTAAATTATACAAGAATCATATTCATTAATATGATATCATATATGATCTTTTAACATTGCTTTATTAATAATATTTTAGTATCATCGTCGTTTCGGGTGATAATCGATTCGTTCTTCTTAAATGTTTGGTTACGTAAGACATGTTTGTAATGGATAGATTATATCTTATTCATAATCAGAATGATATTAACATTATTATTAACCCTAAAATGCGAATAATACTTGAATGGATATGATGGAGAATGAATCTTATCGCGTTCGTGGAGACGGTAGTCCGTACGTACGCACGAACGCTACTTCCATTTAATTTTTATTTTAAAAGAATCAAATCCAAATGATACATAGGTATATTACTATTACAGTATAATATAATATTTTATATAGGTTACTTAAGTTCATTAACACCATCCTTTATACGTTCCATGTGTGGTATGAACGAGTCATATCATTTTAAGGGGGCGGTAGTCCGCACTTCCTCAAATGAAATTATCGTATGTATATACAACATGAAACGAATAATGGTATGAAATAAAATGGAATTACAGAAGATTATATATAAAATATATATCATTAATATCATATTTAATTACAGTGCCATCATAATGGCCACCATGAGAGGTGGTAAGATGTATTTGAACAATCATCGTTTCGTGAGGCGTTAGTTTGCCATCCACAGAAACATTATGTTCATCATCCATTAGATGGAGTTGTGTGTATGTGTAGTTTGAATCCTTCTTATAACAACATCCTAGTATATTGAGGATACTGGTGTTGTTAGAAAAGAAAGGAAATAAAATGATTTTGGGGGTTGGAGAAGCAAAATAAATGAAATTACTTTAAGAGAAATTGTTACCTTTAATTTAGGTAACTCACTTTGGTTGGAACCAAAGGACGTCTTGAAATGCTTTCTGCCTAAGGGGAAGCTTCAAGGAGGAGGAGAGGGATGTGGGGAGCTTAGTTGGGCAGAGTTTGGACGAGCCAAGTGGCTTGAGAGGTGTGCGGAAAAGAGAAGGAGGAGTGCCCTTTTATAAGAGGGGTGAGGGGCACCTTTGGAAAAGCTAGAAATATTAATTTATAATAAATTCATATTCGGTTTCCAATGGCTCCAAAGTTGACTATTCAAATGTTTATGTGTGGATAGGTCGAAAACAACTCATCCAATAGAATTTAGACCGGTTTGGGTGCTTATATTAACCTTATCATTAAGTATTAACTCTAAGTTAATTAGTTTCACTTTTACAATGTCTCTTTGTATTTTTATATAATATGGTTAATAAACTTACTATATACATCCAAGCGACCCCCAAGTGGTCCATTAATGATTTAACTATCATAATATAAGTCTCTTGGCCGAACCTTAGATTTTTAGTAATTTAATATCAATTAATAATATAATATTTGTTTTAAGAACTCTTTTATGTCAATTTTGACACTATTCAATAGTTGATTTTTGTGAAACTCATAACAGATTGCTTACTTCGAACAAAGTCAATTAAATCAATCCTAATATATCATATTATCCTAGAAAATTAGTTTAATTCATTAAAAGTTTCATATTATATTTATTTGGGTATTTATAATATCAATTATTTTAATTTTTCACTATTATAGTAATTACTGCATCATCATTGTGTCATAAATAAAAAAACTTATTTAATGTCTAAAAATTATAAATAAAATATCATTATGTAGGAAATCTTTTTATCTTTCTAATTAATATTTATAATCGAAAATCCAACATGTATAACCCTATGTAAAAATTGTTCTTCTAAAAGATGTAAGCTTATGCCATTTTTATTTTTATTTAAGCTTTATTAATATAATGTGTCATTATCACTTACAAGTGGATCCATGGGGTCCCAAAATTGACACAAAGATGCCCATGGTCGACCATGTATCAACCAATAGGGTTAAGACACGTTTTAGGGTAATTTAGTATTATTATAATATTATTTTTTTAACCCTTATTTACCGGATTTACCCTTAACCATGGTAAATAAAATATTTACCGCAGTAATTATTCAAAATGTCTAAAAATAAAAGTTACCTATTTACACAATTTGAACATCCTGATTCCAAATATGGAATCCATTTTCCTAAATTCAAAACACAGAAGTGGCAGAAATTAATTTAAAATTAATTCCCGCTGTCAAAACAAAAAGCGTTTTTTTAAGGGATAATAACTATCAAAAGATTGACACTCGTTTATGTTCGGTTTTATTGTCAAATTATGTCCAATTACCAACATTATATTAAATGGTAAAAAATATATTCTAAATATACTTTAAAACCACTCAAATTCATAATTTATCACTATTAATTATTTTGATTAAAAAAGTTGTTTTTAATTAAAATTTAGTAATTTTCACTATTCATCAAAATATGAAAGTTATCCAAAATGTACCAAAATTTCACCTTAGGCTAAATTCGATATTCCGAATCCAAAAATGAAATCCATTTTCAAATATAATATATATATAATTTCAAAAAGTAGGTATTACTATTCATAACGGCTAGTTTGATCGGTTGTGGTGTGTGTTAAAACTCGACGTTGCGTACAACACACGCTACTGTTTTATTCAAAGGAAAGCGTACCGTGGAAGCTTGGGATGTTTCATTTTAAATTTTTTGATGTCTCCATTTAGTCAAAAAGTTTAAAATATTGTATTTAAAAAGGTTTCACTATCAAAATTTGATAAAAGTGCAATACTGAAAATGAATCTGTTCTTGCATTATGACTAAGAAACTCATAATATGGATTCTAAAATTATAAAGATTATATAAAGTTAAAAATGTAGTTAATGCTATTCATGAACTCTTTTAATGGCTTTTTTTTTTGGTAAGTCATGGTGCAATTGAACTCGGTGTTGCGTGTAGTGCAAGTTATTGAATTATTTTGAAGAAATAACACACTATGAAATCTTGGGGTGTTACATTCTCCCCTCCTTCAATAAATTGCGTCCTCGCAATTTGAAATTGTTCTTCGAAAATAAAAGGTTGAAAGTAGAAAATATATTTGTGGGAAAACCCACATCGGAAATTGGGTTACTAAAATTTAGTCTTAATATGAGGAAAAGATAAATGAAAGGGTCACCACCAAATTATGATCTCGATTAGGAGAACATTGGTGGCAATTAGAGACATATAATTGGAGGAAAAACGTAAATATTTATAGGTAGTGATTGAGGTCATCAATCACAAACAAGTATAAAATTGAGGTCCTTAAACTCATCAATCTATGATGATTTGAAGTACCATCGGTTCAACAAAATATAGGGTATTAGGATAACACATTTTTGACGTTTCAAAATATCTTAGTTGAAATCCCACATCGAAAAATGAATTAATGGGGCCTCTATTTAAAATAAAGAGTGGAAAGTATGAAGATTACCGAAAATAACACATACTAGGGTTCCATGTAGGAAAATATGGATATGGAAGAGAAATCTAACCATCAATTATCTGATGGAGAGTGGTAGAGAACATGGCTATGAAAAGGCCAAAAATCTCAAAGCCATAAATTTGTGATGATTTAAGGTACCATCTAGGACAACATTTTTGTTCTATGTTTCTTTTATTAATGTTGGGGAATTTATTTATGAGATTGGGTAAGATCATAAGGAGATATACTTACTTTATAATTATAGTTTTATCCTTTAATCAATTTCTACCACAAACTCATCTCTAAAAGATAATAGAATGTAAAAAATTCTATTTACACTATTCGTATAGGGTTCCAAAATAAACGAATTTATAATTCATCTACCAGATCTTTTAAAAAAAACTACATTATTTAATCCAGGACATCTCCTGGGCCAGTGGTAGGTGATACACCCTTGTCACCCTTCGGTTGCGGGTTCAAGTCTCACAGCCTTGCCGGACGCGACGGGTTTCCGCCCGACCTCCGGGTTGTCCTTTTATGGAAATCCAAAATAATCCAAACTAGAACTATCCAAAATACTTCTGTCCAAACTCATAGTCCAACATTTATAAGGAAGGTAAGCATAATGTAGATTCTTTTTACCCCGTAATAGCATATGAATACCTTCATCATGTATTCTTTTAATACACTGAAACATCCTGAATTACCATATTCCTTATTGATTACATTCATGCTCCCTTATTCCATATAGAATGCTGGATATACTTCATTAATCCAAAAATGTTTTAAACCCCAACAATGACGGAATATACAAATCATTAATCAGTTCCAAGGTAGTCAAGAATATCCAATATAATTTATCCAAAACAATCACATATTATTCCAAAATCACTACCTCAGTATCAGAACTATATTATGATTTATCATTCTCTCAGCCATATATTTTCCAAAAATTTATCCTACTATTGAGTCACTTTTCTTTGTTCCACACAATCTCATGTCCTTAATGAAATAGTACTGCAGTACAATCCTTATATACTCCATAATTATTATATCAAGTACATTGTTGATACAATACTCAATTGACATAATCAACATAAGAACTCTAATCATTCCTCTTCATCTACGGTAGTATCATAACTTGATTATTATCCAATAACATCATTTGCGGTATAGTCTGATGACTGGGACATAGGTTCGCGTAGTGTCCAAACTCCTTGCAAATGAAGCATTGTACATTTAAAACCATTTTCTTACCCTTGCAGTCACGTACTTTGTGCCCTTTTTCTCCACACTTATAACAAACTCCCATTCCTTTCAGGCAAGTTCCAGGGTGTTTCTTTCCACAATTACCACATATGGGAAAATTCTTCTTTTCCCTCTTCCCTTTATCCATCTTTCTCTCTTCCATCCTTTTCTTCTCTTGCTTCCCTTCAAAGCCATAGGACTCAGTAAACTCTTTACTTATCTTATCAAAACATGATATTATTTCTTCATATGATGATAATACATGGGAGACTATTTCTATTATAAATTCTAGCTTAAGACCATGAAAGATATGATCCTTCCTTCTCTTTGGATCATGTGCATTTCTGGAGTTCTCATTCCTTCTACTGGGCGCCATTTCTAAACAATGGCATAAACTAGATCAGTTTATGAATCAAAATACATAATCCCATACTTATAAAACACTTAACATAAATTGAACTATTTATGGATATAATCCATAATCATAAGAATGTTTTCTTTGAGGAAGTATATACTCATAATCCCTTCAAAATGATTTGTAAAGAAAATGAGAGTTATCCTAAGCATATCCCCCGGGAGTGTCGTAACCAAGAGTGCAGCAAGGCCCGTTGTCATGCACCAGTTCCCGTTCGAGTCTAGCTCAAAGCGGTGTTTTCGGGTTTTACCCCTAGGTACATCTGTGCCAGAGCCGCCTCTACCTGCTCGTATCCATACAGGGATGTATTGCTCAGAAAACTCACAAAATCTCTACAATACCAAAATTCTAGGAAGTTCTTCTATACTAATCCTCAACGTTCATCTTAGGTCTACGTGCTCTAATCAGAGTTTATCTAAATCTAGCTTCCAAGGTTTGTACTAAACTTCCTCTGATACCAACTGTAACGCCCCGACCCCAGTTACCCAGAGTCGGTGCATTATTACATAACATTGGCATGATCACAAGAAAGATCAAATCTCGAAAGACCGATTGGTTTAGTAGCCTTGGAAACACTAGATATATTCATAAGTTTTACATTACATCATAAAATTAAAAACTAATACAACAACATAATGTTCCACAATCCACACTATTAACCCCTCATAAAATCCCTGCAGGTCATTCATAACTTACTTCTTCGCATCCTGGGAAAAATAAAACATAGAAAAGGGGTGAGATCAAATGCCCAGTAAGGATAACAATATAGTAGAACATTCAAAATAAGCATAAACATTTAAGGCAATGCATTACTAAAACAAAAGCCTTTTAAACTTGAACTTCAACATAGTATGGAAAAAGTAAAATGAAATAATTCCATTTACTTATTCACATGGATATTCTACTAATCGAATAATCACATGCAAAAATCAATAACCACTTTCATAATGTTGGAATGCATAATGTCAAACGTTAATTTCATTGTCTAGGCCTCATCCCAAGACCTAGGGGTTACTTCTAACCGGAACCCAACCCGGAGTGCCTCTAATAACCAGACACCAACCCGGAGTGCCTCTAATAACCGGAGACCAAACCGGAGGGCTTACTTTTACCAGTCCCTAACCTGGAGGGCTTACTTTAACCAGTCCCCAACCTGGAGGGCTTAATTTAACCAGTCCCCAACCTGGAGGGCTTACTTTTACCGGTCCCCAACCCGGAACATACTTGTTCAGCACATTCATCTGAAGAAAAGTTTGAAATATAACATAAACATTCGGATTAAAAATAACTTCTGAAATGTCAACACTTTAAACATAAACCATGAGTGATATAAAAATAGCACATCCACAATCAAACATAACTCATTCGATACAATATGGAAGATTGTATTGTATCATATTGACCTCAATCAATAATAATGAAGGATGTTGACATAGATGAAATCAAAATTTTTTAAAGAAATATCTCCTTTTACTTTTGAAATCATTTAAAAATAAAACATTTTCTTGAAAATATTCTTATAAGCTTGTAAGGAAAGCTTTGAATATTTTATAACGGCGAAAAATAACCGCACCCGCCGTATAAGTTAAAAAAAACATTCTTACCTTAATTTTGTCGAAAAGGTTAAAAAGGACCTTGTTTTGAAAATGACGGAAAGATTCCTTTATAAACCTCTTATAAAAAGTCAAATAAGGGTATAAATGACTTTAACCCATATTATTGTAAATAATAAATATGTTTTGAAATACATTTTGAAGAAACATGAATGTGGATGATAAAGAGATCCCAGTAGATTATTACGTATAAACAACCTCGAATAATGAAGAGATCGTGAAATAACCCTTACCTTGTACTTTTCCTTTGTTGGGGTAGGTTAACCTCCTGTATAATGGTGAAATAATTTTTATTAAATTATACAAGAATCATATTCATTAATATGATATCATATATGATCTTTTAACATTTCTTTATTAATAATATTTTAGTATCATCGTCGTTTCGGGTGATAATCGATTCGTTCTTCTTAAATGTTTGGTTACGTAAGACATGTTTGTAATGGATAGATTATATCTTATTCATAATCAGAATGATATTAACATTATTTTTAACCCTAAAATGAGAATAATACTTGAATGGATATGATGGAGAATGAATCTTATCGCGTTCGTGGAGACGGTAGTCCGTACGTACGCACGAACGCTACTTCCATTTAATTTTTATTTTAAAAGAATCAAATCCAAATGATACATAGGTATATTACTATTATAGTATAATATAATATTTTATATATGTTACTTAAGTTCATTAACACCATCCTTTATACGTTCCATGTGTGGTATGAACGAGTCATATCATTTTAAGGGGGCGGTAGTCCGCACTTCCTCAAATGAAATTATCGTATGTATATACAACATGAAACGAATAATGGTATGAAATAAAGTGGAATTACAGAAGATTATATATAAAATATATATCATTAATATCATATTTAATTACAGTGCCATCATAATGGCCACCATGAGAGGTGGTGGTAAGATGTATTTGAACAATCATCGTTTCGTGAGGCGTTTGTTTGCCATCCACAGAAACATTATGTTCATCATCCATTAGATGGAGTTGTGTGTATGTGTAGTTTGAATCATTCTTATAACAACATCCTAGTATATTGAGGATACTGGTGTTGTTATAAAAGAAAGGAAATAAAAAGATTTTGGGGGTTGGAGAAGCAAAATAAATGAAATTACTTTAAGAGAAATTGTTACCTTTAATTTAGGTAACTCACTTTGGTTGGAACCAAAGGAATTCTTGAAATGCTTTCTGCCTAATGGGAAGCTTCAAGGAGGAGGAGAGGGATGTGGGGAGCTTAGTTGGGAAGAGTTTGGACGAGCCAAGTGGCTTGAGAGGTGTGCGGAAAAGAGAAGGAGGAGTTCCCTTTTATAAGAGGGGTGAGGGGCACCTTTGGAAAAGCTAGAAATATTAATTTATAATAAATTCATATTCGGTTTCCAATGGCTCCAAAGTTGACTATTCAAAGGTTTATGTGGGGATAGGTCGAAAACAACTCATCCAATAGAATTTAGACAGGTTTGGGTACTTATATTAACCTTATCATTAAGTATTAACTCTAAGTTAATTAGTTTCACTTTTACAATGTCTCTTTGTATTTTTATATAATATGGTTAATAAACTTACTATATACATCCAAGCGACCCCCAAGTGGTCCATTAATGATTTAACTTTCATAATATAAGTCTCTTGGCCGAACCTTAGATTTTTAGTAATTTAATATCAATTAATAATATAATATTTGTTTTAAGAACTCTTTTATGTCAATTTTGACACTATTCAATAGTTGATTTTTGTGAAACTCATAACAGATTGATTACTTCGAAAAAAGTCAATTAAATCAATCCTAATATATCATAGTATCCTAGAAAATTAGTTTAATTCATTAAAAGTTTCATATTATATTTATTTGGGTATTTATAATATCAATTATTTTAATTTTTCACTATTATAGTAATTACTGCATCATCATTGTGTCATAAATAAAATAACTAATTTAATGTCTAAAAATTATAAATAAAATATCATTATGTAGGAAATCGTTTTATCTTTCTAATGAATATTTATAATCGAAAATCCAACATGTATAACCCTATGTAAAAATTGTTCTTCTAAAAGATGTAAGCTTATGCCATTTTTATTTTTATTTAAGCTTTATTAATATAATGTGTCATTATCACTTACAAGTGGATCCATGGGGTCCCAAAATTGACACAAAGATGCCCATGGTCGACCATGTATCTACCAATAGGGTTAAGACACGTTTTAGGGTAATTTAGTATTATTATAATATTATTTTTTTAACCCTTATTTACCGGATTTACCCTTAACCATGGTAAATAAAATATTTACCGCAGTAATTATTCAAAATGTCTAAAAATAAAAGTTACCTATTTACACAATTTGAACATCCTGATTCCAAATATGGAATCCATTTTCCTAAATTCAAAACACAGAAGTGGCAGAAATTAATTTAAAATTAATTCCCGCTGTCAAAACAAAAAGCGTTTTTTTAAGAGATAATAACTATCAAAAGATTGACACTCGTTTATGTTCGGTTTTATTGTAAAATTATGTCCAATTACCAACATTATATTAAATGGTAAAAAATATATTCTAAATATACTTTAAAACCACTCAAATTAATAATTTATCACTATTAATTATTTTGATTAAAAAAGTTGTTTTTAATTAAAATTTAGTAATTTTCACTATTCATCAAAATATGAAAGTTATCCGAAATGTACCAAAATTTCACCTTAGGCTAAATTAGATATTCCGAATCCAAAAATGAAATCAATTTTCAAATATAATATATATATAATTTCAAAAAGTAGGTATTACTATTCATAACGGCTAGTTTGATCGGTTGTGGTGTGTGTTAAAACTCGACGTTGCGTACAACACACGCTACTGTTTTATTCAAAGGAAAGCGTACCGTGGAAGCTTGGGATGTTTCATTTTAAATTTTTTGATGTCTCCATTTAGTCAAAAAGTTTAAAATATTGTATTTAAAAAGGTTTCACTATCAAAATTTGATAAAAGTGCAATACTGAAAATGAATCTGTTCTTGCATTATGACTAAGAAACTCATAATATGGATTCTAAAATTATAAAGATTATATAAAGTTAAAAATGTAGTTAATGCTATTCATGACCTCTTTTAATGGCTTTTTTTTTGTAAGTCATGGTGCAATTGAACTCGGTGTTGCGTGTAGTGCAAGTTATTGAATTATTTTGAAGAAATAACACACTATGAAATCTTGGGGTGTTACAATCTGCACTTCCATACCCACTACTAAAGACATAAAATTTACAAATGTGACCCATTTTTTCATAAAAATCAAAAATCAAAATAAAATATTGGTTCAATTTTATATACAATGACCTTTTAGGATAAGGGTTTTATATAATTAGGGTCAAATATTAACAACTAGGCTTCATAAAAAACTGGTTTATAAAGATCAACATTATCTCCCATTATACCCATCATTTCTTATTCCACTATAGGTCATCAACATAATCTATCTGAAATCATTTTATATAAAATATATTTAACATATTTCCACACAAACTGTGAAAATGAAACATAAGAAAAGCGTGATATTTGATGCTGAGTAAGGGTAAACATAAGATATATTTAAGAATAACATAAGGGTATGAAAACATATGCATAACAATTTGATACCATCATCCACATGTCAAAGATCTTATACGTGTGTTATGGAATAAATATAGTTAGTTAATAAGACATGAGTCATAAGAGAATAAAATAAAATAAACCATGAGACTATAACATTTACATAAGACATGAAATTTTGTCATGAACATAAATATTTAATATCATTCCCCATATGTCAACTCTTGTTTCGAAAACATATTAGGGAACTTTTGGGGGATGCACCTACTAAGATTGGCACATAACCCTCCCCAGTCCTAGTACTTCACATATAGTGGATCAGGTTTCCCATTATTCCCATAGTGTATCAATACTATCTACTTGTTTCCCATTATTATCTCATGAGATATAAATCTTTTCCCAATGCATTGGAGGGATATATAGGTCACACCCTTCAAATAATGAAATCCATACATATGTGTGCGAAAAGAAAAAAAAATCCTTCATCATAAACATAAAATAACCATAAAATGAATATGGAAAAAATATTTTATTAATAACCACAATAAAGAATTAGTAACATCAATTAATGTTATAATATATGGAAAATGGTTTTGAAAGATCATTTGAAATAAATCTTGAGGAAAATATTCTCTCCCGCTTAAAAAAACACATCTTTAAAAATCATAAAACATTTAGAAAACATTTTTCATTGAAAATTACCTTGAAAAATTATCATGTTATATTGAAAAATAAGTTTTAATATCCTTGAAATAATTTTCCTTTAATTTTTAATAAAAATCATGTATAACACATTTAATGTTTCTTAGAATACATTGATTTGACGGAACACAGATTTCCGACCCAAGGGAGAATAAAATTACTTGAAACATATAATATCATGAATAGAATTAGATTAATTATTCAAAATTTAAAAGGGAAATATATACACCTCCTAAAAGAATATAGGTGCATAATTTAACACTTGTCTAAAGAAGGAAAATTGAGAAAAAAAATCCCCTTACTGATTTGGAATCTTTTGAACCATAAACCCCATGCATGATAGATAATCAAATGGATATTTAAATACCCATAAATTTAATTATAAGGATCATATATTACATTAATGGTAATTATATACACTACAAAAGAGAAGAAAGTGGTGAATATGGCATACATCATGGAGAAATTAAAGTGAGACTAGAAATCCCATTACTACTATAATATCATTTAAATCGTGTGCCCCATCAAAGAGTAAAATCAATTTAAAATTTTAATATCATTAAATAATATAATTTCATGATATAACATTTCATAATTCACTATATACACTACACAACAAGAATATATTGAGATGGGAAAACCCTTACCTTAAGTCTTGACATTTTTTATACATGTTAAAACCTCCTTATAATAAGCATAAGATTGTTATAAATCTACCAAAAAACTATATTATTATTTATAAAACAATATATAATTTTATTATGATATTATATTACTTGTTTATATATGATTTTTGTTACTATTACATTTTGGGTAATAACATATTTGTTTTTCATATATATTTTGATTTGTTATATTTTTTTCCTCTTACATATATCATGATCTCTAGAATGTAATCCATGATATAAAAATAATATATAATCAGTATATATTTATTTATAATAATCTATAAAATATATAAATATTAAATGGAATACGTCGTTCATAGAGACTGTAGACTGTATGTACGCATGAACGATGTTTTCATTTCCCGATTGATGGAATGAGATAATGGTAAATAATAATTCATATTTTATAAATAAGTATTATAATATATATATACCTATCAACTTAACACATATTAATATATAACTATAAACTATGGATATGAAAAATCAATAATGTCACTACGTTGAGACAGTAAGTCAAACGTATGAATGAGAATTACATTCACTTCTTGTTTGATAAAAAATGGGTTTATGATGAGGTTTTCATGATCTTAATAAAATTTATACATATTAAGGAAACTGAATTTATTATTTAATGATAATAATAATTGATTTCTAGGAGTTAAGTAAGTGTATAAAAATAAAGTGATCAGTTAGATCGATGACCATTACTTCAAAATGTCTCCTTTGGGTCTCTTCTAAAGGGCTATAATATTGTTTTTTTTTTGAGAAGACCAAAACCTCTTGAATGTGTCTAGATAAAGGGAGAATATAATTTGGCAGAGGGTATTTATAGTGACCATTTATTTTCAAACATTAACCTTACATAACTTTTGTGGAATACTTAAAAAATATACAAACAGACACCTAATGACTGTAGTAGGTATAGTGCCTTTGGAAACATAAAATCATACACACTAGAAAATATGTCAGCTAAATCATCTCCCAGTATGTTCTTTTTTACTAGAACCCATGTTAGACATATCAAACATATTAAATATCATCATAAACTATAGGAAATGAAACATAAAAGGGGTGAGATCAAATGATCAGTAAGGGTAAACAAGGGATATATGTAAGAATAAACATGATCATAGGGGTATGACTATGTGATCATGAAAATAAAATATCATAACCTTCATATCGAAGATCATAACAGAGGTATTGTCATAATTATTGGTATTTCATATGACATGAATCATAATTAAATAGATAGCATATGCCATGAAAGTATAACATAGTAATAAAACATCAAATTGTGGAAAACACATAAGCACATAATATTATTTCCAAAGTATCCAATGAATCACTGTCAAGACCATATTAGTGGAGAAAGTCCATTAATAAACCAGGTGAACCCCCATTATAGCCCTGTATTAATAATCCCATAAAACCCTCATTCTAGCATTATATTACTGAACTGAGTAAACCATTGTTCCAGCCCTGTATTACAAAATTGATTAAAACCCCATTCTAGACATTTATTATTGAACTGAGTAAAACCTCATTCTAGACCTGTATTACTGAACCGAGTAAACCCTCATTCTATCCTTGTATTTTAAACCGATTAAACCCTTGTACCATCCCTATCTATCTAATAAGATATAAATATTTACCCAATTCATATGAAGAAGATATAGGTCCCACCCATCACATAATGAAATCATACATACATATGACACAAAACATATCATAACCCATGATATGAAATGTGTATCAAAAAAATGTAAACATATCATATCTCGTGGAAAGAGTTAAAGGTAACATAATCATTTTATCAAAAGAAAAATCTGTAAAAGAGAAAAGGATTTCATATACGTATAACCAATTAAAGAGAAATGGGTTTCATAATGACCATGAAATAAATCATAACAGATTCATATAAAATATATTAATTGAATATTTATATCATTTCCAATATGGTATGGGTAACATTAATAGATTTAATCTTAGATGGAAAATAATTTTGGCATATCATTTAAAAACATTTCTTGAGGAAAATATCCTTTCATGTTTCAAAAAGGATTTTTAATACATAAAACCATTTGGAAATTATTTTCTTATATAATACCTTGAAAACTTATAAAGAATACATAAATTCATTTTAAAAACGTTTTTCATTGGAAACTATTAAAACAAGCTTCAAAACATTTTAAAAACAATTTAAAAACATTTTTCATTGAAAACACCTGAAAACTTATAAATAAATATTGAATTTTTTTATAAAAAATATTTCATTTAAAATACTTTTCAAACATATAAATAAATATTGGATTAATTTTGAAAATAATTTTTTAAGACTTATAAAAGAAGCTTTAAAAATTTTTAAAACCCACTTCTTTGAAACCACTTTGAAAACTTGTAAATAAGACTTGAAAATTTTTTAAAACATTTTTCCATGAAAAAATATAAAACATGTTTGAAAAAATTTTGAAAAAAAATATCACTGTAAATTATTTTTAAAAACATTTTCCTAAAGATTAACCCTTTTAACAATGAAAAGGGAGATACTATAAAATTACGGTGCATAAATCTATACATGTTGTACATGGTCAAATGAAAATTCTTTTTTATCATAAAAAGGATAGAAAAGTTCCTTGTTCCAAAAGTGACAAGAAAATTCCCTAAAATATATTGGTAAAAGGAAAAAATGTTAACAATTTATTTTATATATTATTGGGGAATGGTGTAATATTCTTGGAAACCCTACTTAGAAAACATATAATTCCGGCTTAAGAGAGGGTAAAGTCGGGATTTCCTAAAAACACGTTATTAACTAACTTATATACCAAAGATTAGAAATGCTAACAATACCTTTGTATATAAAGAAATAACATATGAGAAAGAAACTCATGAATTTTCTTGTGAGATGGATCGTATGATTTTATCAAAAGAATCATAAACATAAAAAATCTCTAAAAGAAATAAGATTGCCTTAATAAACTCTTATAACTTGGTATATTGGGTTCATGATATCCATATATAGAAGGAAATTAAATTAATCATATAATATAATTAAAATATTTAGATTCTTTAAATGTCATGTAAAATTAAAGTACATGCACCTTGAAAAAGAATTTAGGTGCATAACAAAACATGAGTCTCAAAGAAGGAAAATTGAGACAAAACATTTTTACTCATTTGGTATTCTTTGAAACATAATCCCCATGAAATAAGGATCATAAAATTGGAATGTTAATAAATATTAATTTTGGTAAAAGATACATGTAATACAATCATGGGTAGTACATACACCACACAAAAGGAATGAGTAACGAACATATCTTGTATATCAGAAAAATTGAAAGTGAGATGAAATCCCCTTACCCTGTTTTTTGACTCTCTCCGTAATTATACAAGATTAATATTTAATAAATATAAGTTTATTAAAAATATTTAACATAATAATATTATTATATCTATAACCATATATGGTTTTAATATAACCTTATATTACCTGATTGTTAACGATCATATGTTAAGGTTTCACTTCGAGTAATATTCACTATGTTAATCGTGTGTGTCTTAATTTGTTACATATTTGGTCCTAATAGTTATATAATAATTCCAGAATGTAAAACTTGATATAAATATCATGTTTATAAATTATATGTGTATTATAATAATATATATAATATTGGATTATGAAATGGAATACACCATTCATGGAGATGGTAATTTATACGTACGCATAAATGACGTTTTACATCTTTATTATCGTATTGAAAGAAAGTATGTAAATGAAATACATATATATATATATGTATATATATATATACAAATATAATTATTCCATTATAATTTCTATATCATATATATTATATAAGTTCAATAAATCCTTCCTTAATAAATTCAATGTTTTGTGTGAATGAATCACATCGCTTTGAGGGGACGGCAGTCCACGAATCCTCAAATGAGATTATCGTATTAATAATAAATGGAAATTAAAGATATGTGTGTTGTAAAATTAATTAAGAATCTTAAATACATACTAAATATAATATATAACATATATAAATAGATTTTACATCTTAATTTTCACCATGATTCATGCTAAAAGATAAATGAACAATCATAGTTTTGTGAGACAATAGTTTTTCGTACATAGAAACAGTATGTTCAACATCCATTAGAAGAAGGTGTGTGTAAGTTTAGGTAAGAAACGTAGTATAAAAATATTCTAGTATGTGGTGGATACTAGTTTTTGAACACAATAAAGGAATAATGTGAGTGTATGGGGTGTAGAAGGAAAATAATTGGAAGGAGCTTGAGAGAAGACTTTTCCTCTTAATAGGGTAACTCCTTTTGGTTTATTTCCAATGACTTCCTTGATAAGTTTTTTTCCTAGAGGGTTGCTTCAAGTTCAACAGGAGGATTTTTGGAAGTCTAATTAGGATGATCTTGGACTAACATAAAATGTTTTATAGGTTTGAGGAATGGGTATAGGTGGTGTCCTTTTATAGGGATAGAAAATGACTCATTTGGAATTTCTAGAAACATGTAAGGTGTGCACACGATATTACCCAAAAAAAATTCATACCAAACCAAAAAAACTAAATAATTTTAGTTTTATAGAATAAATATAGAAAAATGGGTTTTTTACAAGTATATTGGTCCTTTGGGCGCTTAATTTTAAGTTTTAGTCCATAATTAAGCTTAATTGGGCCATAACTGCTATGATTAATTTTAATCAGGTTTACAAAAAATTTTGGTAAAAATTAAAATGATATTAGTACACTATAATTATTAGAATAAATATAATGGATTATGTGAAATTTTTTAAATTCAAATCATAGAAGCAGAGAAATTAATATTAGTGTTAATGCTGCAGACGAGATGAAATAACAGGGTTTTAAAGTAGGAAAAAGATCAAAAATTTGTTACTATTTTCTATTCAGTTTCAATGTAAAAATTATTATAATAATTTAAATTGTATTAATAGATGTAGAATTTATCTTATGGGACCTTAAAAACATATTTATAATATATATTTTCATTAATAATTAATTAGACAAAAATTTAGTTTTTAACTAAAAAGCGGTATTTTTAACTATTATTCAAAAAATGAAGTTTCTCATAAAAATCCAAAAATTTAACTCTAGTATGATATCAAATTTCTAAATTAAAAAATGAAATTTATTTAATAATATTAAATTTCTATATATGTCTAAAATTAAATATATTATTTAAATATTTCTATTCAAGAAAACAATATTTTTAACAGATTAGGACTTTACCAAAAAATTTCATCTTTCATTATCAATATGTTTTATTTATATAAAATAATTATAAATTATTTTTGGAAATTAGTTATTTATATTTCTATAAAATTTTTTATTGGTTATGTTATAATTTCCTCATTTAATTAATTATATATATATATATATATGTTTCATTGAAACTTAGTATTTCCTGCCTCGTACACCAAGTCGGTGTTTCTTGCAATGCAAGTCGAATTGGTATTGTGTGTAGCACAATCCAGGTAATTATTGAGTGTGAAAAGAATATTTCACTTAGTGTTTTAATATATATATATATATATATATATATATATCTATTACAGTTTCATGTGAAATTAAAAATATTTAAAAGATATATTAATTCAAAAAAAATCTCCAAATCTCGGGGTGTTACAATGTTCGAGAATGAATTCTTAGTTAGAGGTCAATAAGTGAGGTATGATGTTCCCTTTTATAATTGATGTGAGGGGCACTTTTTTAATTTCTCTAAAGATAATTTTTTAATACATTAAATCGTAAACCAAATTCCCCTAAAATCACATTAATTAGAATCTATGATAATATTGGGTCATAATATTATCTATCAATAGATTTTATACATGTTTTGATTATATTTTAAAACTTTCATTTTGATTAACCCTCAGTTTAACTTTTTTAATTTTATGTACCATACAAAAAGATATTAATATTCAAAAATTGTAATTCTTTACTAATATGGTGTCAATTGTCTATAAATTTTCCATTTATGACATTTTAGAATGTATCATAATCACTTTTAATTTTTTTTAAATATTTTTTTGATTTTGAAATAATTTAATAATTTATTATTTTCATAAAATGTCATTAGTGTCAATTTTGATATTTTATCATTACATTGACTTTAATAAAAAACAAATAATAAAGATAAATTTTAAATAAATCATTTATTACCACTATAATGGGTCATAGTCACCATTACAGTTTGTGGAGAAGCTTAAATAATTGAAATTATATTTATTTTAATATTTTTAATGTATTTTATTTGTTTTTTTATATTAGTTGAATAATTATTACATCGTCATTGTATAATTATTTAAGGTAATTATATTATTAATAATAATTATAAATAAATTACCATGATGCATATAAGTATTTTTTGTTACCAAAGAATATTTATAATTCAGAATATCTTCTTTTTATCAACAAAATACAAATATTGTACTTATTAAAAATAAGACTGTGACATGTTCAACATTCAATTAAATTTAATACTATAAAGGTCATAATCATAATAAAATGGATCCAAATGGTCATTAATTATACCGTTATATGATTATGGTCATGATAAAATTTTTGTAATAATATTTATACAATTATTTTGGGTATTTTTAGTGTTCTTATAAGTTTAATTAATATCATTCTATTGATTTATTTCATCTACTTTCACTAGCACTACATCAGTGTTTCATAAGAATTAAAAGTTATTATTTCACATATTATAAATAGAAGTAAATTAATAACATAAATATATTTAAATAATCTCAATATAATCCTTTATATTCATTCATAACCTAATTTTTTCCCTATATGGACACATGAGAGATGTGTAAGACAATGAAAGTGACATTTGATTACATTCATTGACTTAAATATTATATAACCCATCTTCATGAGAAAATTTCCATTAAACTACTTAATTTACATCCTTAGGAATTCTGTTTCAAATCATATTCATCCAATATGATTTGGGTAAGTGAGATGGTAAATTTATAGTCGTTATCATTTTATTTTTAACCTAAATTACCTAATTTACCCTTTTCTATGGTAACATAATTTACAATGGTTACTATTTATATTGACCAAAAATAGAAGGAATTTTTTTACTAAACAATGAAAATCATAATCAAAATATGGCATCAATTTTTCAAAATTATAATCATAGAATTTTCATAATTTAAATTAGAATAAAATTTGATAAAATACAATGAAGGATAGTTTTTCAGAAAATTTTTTATTTTTCAATTTTAGTTCCAATTATACTAAATTAAAGTATATCGTAAATTTTAGAAACAATAAATTTATTATTTTTATGAAAATTTAACTAATTTAATTTTAAATATAATAAAAAAATAATTTAGCTTTTAAATACATTACATAAAATACAATTTTCAATAAAAATTATTTATTTTTTTAATATTCATTAAAAAATTAAAATGTTCAGAAGATTATCAACATTTCACTATAGGTAAATATTGATATGATGAATTAAAAAATGAATTTCATTTTATCAAATACATCTTCTGAATGTTCAAGAAATTAATTATATTCTTTGTACATAAAAATAAATAACAATCACTTTTTGAAGAACATATGTTTTTTATGAATAAAATGACTTTACTAAAATTCTAGTAATTATTTAGAAGGAATTAATATATTATAAATGAGTATGACCGTTATATATATTTCATAATACAATTTATTCACAACTATTTAACTGATAGTTTATAATTTTCACAATTAAATAATAATATTTAGTTTTTTGTTTAAGAACAGTGTTGCATATCTTTTGCACTATCAAACATAGTATTTACTTTTAAAATGATGGGATATAACATTATACCCCCCCACTTATAATTTTTTTCCTCAAAATTTGATATTGTTTTCAGTAACCATGGGTTTATATTTTCAAAATACCTTTTTTGAAAACCCACATCGGAAAAAATGGTCAATAAAACATATATTTGGAAAGATAGAAAAGAAAGTACGATGGTGTCACGAGATAACACAAAATATGATTACATGTTGGAAAACCAAGACATGGAAGAGAAAACTTACTATTATGTTATGATAGCGAGTAATAGAGAACATTGTCATTATAATGTTAACCCCCAAAAAAATGTAAATCTATGATGGGTTAAAAGGCTGTTGATTTCTCAGTATTAAATGGAAACAGATTTATATTTAATGTTTTTATTTAAATATTCTTTTGATAGATTTGAGTAAGAACATAAAGAATCATTCTCAGTTGAAATGTTTTGTTTCATCCTATAATAAATTTCCACCACAAAATCATATATTTTTCTCCAAACAAGGAGTAATCAGGTTGAATTTTTCACGCCCAAAGCACTAGAATTAACATCTAATGAATCTCATAATTGAAAAAAGTTTAACTATATATTTCTCATGTCTTGAAAAGTTAACAAAAAAATGATTTGAAAAATATAAGGTAATTTAATAAAAAAATGGACCTTTAAATGATGAAGAAACTATTTTAATCATCAAAATTAAATAGTATTACCAAATTTTCAACTTATAACATTATATAAATAACTTACCTTAATATTAATAAAAAATATTCTAAACTGAGATTGAAATCCAAAAAATCAAAAGGATTTTTTTACATTGCCTTCCATGATATATTTTAATATTTATCTCCAAATAACATCAGTCTCTATTAATGTATGGTACGAAAAAGTAATTACCTTATTAATCCTCAAGTTAACTATAACATTATAATAAATGACATGAATCACCATAAATTCAAAATAAAATCATATATGATTTCAAAATATAATTAAAACGTTTTTAATCAAATAAAATCCCATAGTTTTCTTTTTAACTTAATCATATAGGGTTCCGAAAATAGTGAACGTTTTCTGAAATATTATTAGTCACTTAACACCAAATAATTTACCAATCCCATGGTTATCTATATAATAAAAACTTGTGTTACCAAAATGAACATAACATTTATCCATTCGAAAATTTAACTAAAAGGAAAATGAAATAATAATAAAGTCTTAAAATCGGCCAATGGTAAGAGATACACCATTATCACCCTTCAGTTGTGGGTTCAATCCCCACGCTCTTATCGGGCGTGACGGGTTGTCACCACTCCTGTGGTTTGTCCTTTTTATAAAACAATATTAATATAATCCTTATAAAATTCAAGAAATTTGATAAAAATATAAAAAATACCAATAATATTTTCAATATTATATAATTATTTTAACGTCGAAGGTTATCTCATACCATTCATCTTGCATCTCAGAATGTAATAACCCATAATTGTCTCAATGATAAATATATCCAAAAATATCATTAGTGGCCTAAAAATTCCATAACCCAAAACATCAAAAGTGTTTTCTAAGACTCTGAACATATGGTCTTATAAACCCATTGTGGTATCTATAAATCTTAAGATAACATCGCATGAAAATATCCTAATCTCTGATATTATCTAAACCTAACATTATTATCGAATGTGAAAAAAAAAACATTTTCACTTTCAGATATGTTGCTAAAGATATAAAATTTACAAAGGTGACAGAATTTTTTCATAAAGAAACATACAGTGTAAGAAAAAAATATAGGATCACTGATATTCCCAAGACCTTTTAGGATTAATGTTTTAGAGATTTAGGGAAAACTCTTAACAATTTGACTTTATAAACAACTGGTTCATAAAGAGCAACATTATCTCCTACTATAACCATTTTTTTATTTCACTATAGGTTATAAACACCAACCATGTGCAATATTTCTAGATAAAATCCATTTAGCATAATTCCTCATAACCTGGGAAAGATAAACAAAATAAAAGGGTGAGTTCAGATGCTCAGTAAGGGTTAACATGTGAGATATTTAAGAATAACATAAGGGTGTGAGAATAAAATCATAACATTTGGATATCATACCATAAATTTCAAAGATCTTATACATGAGTCATAGAATAGAGATTAGAATTTCCTAAGATATGAATCATAAGGTAATCAAGGAACACAATCCATGATATTATAACATTTACATAAGATATGAAATTTTGTAATATACATAAACATGCAATATCAATACCTATAATTCAAGGTTAATTTCCAAAACTTATCAATGCACCTCATGGGGGATGAACCTTCTAGGTGAGAAAAACCACCATCCCCAGTTGTATTAATTTCCTTATAGATGATTGGGTTTCCCATTCTTCCCAAAGTGTATAAATCCCTTTTAATTGTTTACCATCATTATCTCATGAGATATAAATCTTTACACAATGCATTGGATGAAGATATAGGTCCCACCGATCAAATAATGAAAAACATACTTATATGTGCCATAATAACATATATGATTCGTCATAAATATAAAATAACCATATATATAGTATAGATAGATTACTTGAATCATAACCCCAATAAATCAAAAGTAACAACAAATAATATTATCAAATATGGAAGATGTGTTTGTAAATTATTTTCAAATAATTCTCAAGGAAAATATAATTTTCCCAAAAAACATATTAAAAAGTCATAAAACTTTTAGAAAACTTTTTTCATTTAAAATAACCTTTAAAAATTATAAAGTAATCATTTAAAACTTATTTAAACATCATTGAAATATTTTTGATTTAATATACATACAAGATCATTTAAAACACTGTGAAAACATTTTTTGAAACATTGTTTTGAATAAACACATATTTCCAAATGAATATATAATAAAATTAAATAAAAATTATAATAATATGAATATAATTAGATTCATGATTCCAAATTTCAATGGGGTTTATATACACCTTGTAAAAGAATATAGGTGCATAACGTAACACATTTCTCAAGAAGGAAAATTAAGACAAAATTCCATTACATATTTGATAACTTTTGAACTATGAAACCCATGAAACATATATAAAAAATAGATATGTAAATACCCATAAATATAATGATAAGGATCATATATTACATTCATGGGATTTATATAAACTACCAGAAAAAAAAGAAGTGGGGAATATGACACATAAGTCTCGCAAAAATAAATGTGAGACAAGAAATCCCAGCACTATTAGAGTGACTTTTGAATCGTTATCCCCATGAAAGAGTAACATCAATATCTGCATTGAATGAAATTAAATAAAATAAATTCATGATATTACATTTCAAAATTCCGTACACACACCACACAAAAAATTAATTGGTGAATATATTCGATATCTCACAGAAATAATAGTGCGATGATAAAACCCTTATCTTAAGTCTTCAATTTCATCATACAAGTTCAAACCTCTTGTATAATAAGTATAATTTTATTATCCATATAACATAGAAAAATATTCTTATATATCAAACCATACATTATTTTATTATGACTTTACATTACCCATTTATTAACAATTTCTTGTTAATGTTACATTTCTGGTAATAACCGTATTTCATTCAAATATGATTTTATTTGTTATATTTATGGCCCTCTTACTCAAATATTGAAATATAGAATTTAAACCATGATATATATATATATATCATATAAATCATATATATATTCATTATATATGTATTTATATTGAATTATAAAATACATAACAATTAAATGGAATACATCGTTCATAGAGACAGTTGGTTGTACGTACGCATGAACACAATTTTCATTTTTTCGATTGATAGAATGGGAGAATAGTAAATAATAAATAATATTTACCATAATAATTTTTATATCATGTATATATATATATATTAAACTCATCCTAATACCAACCCATAATAGCTATAAATGAAAACCGAATTGCATCGCTATGTGGAGACAGTAAGTCGTACGTACACATGAGCGATACATTTACTTCTTGTTTTATGGGAAAGAAGGTGTATGATAGTGATTTTATAATAATAATAAAATTTCAGCATATTTAGGATACTTATGTTAATATTTTATGGTAATCATAACATATTTATAGAAGTTAAATTATATTAGAAAAATAAAGTGATCAATTAGATAAATTACCTCTTCTTCGAAATGTCTCCTTTGGGTCTCCTCTCAAGGGTATAGGATTGATCTTTTGAGAATAAAAGTACCTCTATAACATGTATATAGAATTTTAGAAGATAATTTTACAGATTATGTTTGTTCTAGAATGATCAATGTTATGTGAATAAGTGACATTGGAAGTTACCATTAATAATTTAGGTGAGAATCACTTTTAGAATTTATCAAAATGATAATTTATAATAAATTAAATCTCAATCCAATTACCTCAAAAGTTCATGAATTCTATGGTAATATAATATTGGGTTTTAATATCATCAAAAAGATATATTTTATACATTTTATGGTGTTTGATTAAACCATTTCATTTTGATTAACCCGTTCTTATCCCATTTTATTTTTAACCATGGTAATAAATGTTTTTAATTATAAATCATTGTAATTTTTTACCTATATGGGGTCAATTTCAAAAAAATATTTAATTTAAGAAATTTTAGAACATATAATAGTCACTTTTTTGTTTTTAAAATATTTTTATGACTTTTAAACAATTTAATGGATTATTATTTTTATAAAATATCATTAGTGTCAATTTTGACAATATTAATTATATCGTCTTTAAGAAAAATAAAAAAAATGATAAATTAGAAACCAATCATTTAATAACCCTATAATATTTAATATTCAAAATAAAATTCATGTTACACCTTAAATAATTAATATTATATTTCTCTTATTATGTTTAATATCATTTATTTTTTTTCTATTAGTTGAATAATTACTGCATCATCATTGTGTAATTATTTAATGTAGTAATTTTATCTATAAGAATTATAAATATATTTTCATAATGTAGATAAATATGTTATCCTTCCAAATTATATTTATTGTTGACAATATCATCTGTTCAGAAACATATTACAAATATTGTACTTATTAAAAATAGGTGTGACATGTTTGACTTTTCATTAAATTAAGTATTACAAAGGTTATACTCATATTTATGTGCATCCAAATGGTAATTATTTCAACACTTGGAGTATTATTGTCAAGATATTCCCATATAATAAAATTTATTCATGTGTTTTGGTCTTTAAATTCTTCATATAACTTTAATTGAAATCATTTTATTGGTTTTTTAACTTTTTTCACAAGCACTGCAACAATGTGGAATAAGAATTTAGGGTATTTATTTTACATATAAATATTATAAATAAATTAATATAATAAAAATAAATAAATAAATCTCAATATAATACTTTATATTCATTTATAACCAAATTTTGTTCTCATGTGGACACATAAGATGTTTTTAAGACATAGTGTCATTTTGTGACTTTCATTGATTTAAATATTATATAAGTCATCTTCATTGAAAAGTTTATATTAATCAAATAAATTTCAATAAATAGGTGTGAAGGGTCTAATTATATTCATCCAAAAAAATTGGTATGTTTTAGTTCCCTATTATAGTCTATATCATTTTTTAACCTAAATTACCAAATTTAACCATTACCATGGTAACACAATTTACCAGGGTTATTATTCCTATTGAACAAATATAAATTTACATATTCACCGAATTTTGACCTCTTGAGTAAAAATATGGAATAAATTTTTTAAAATTCAAATCATCATGGTTTCATATTTTAAATATAAAATTGGACATGAAAAATGCAATGGACAATTGTTTAGAAAAATGCAATTTTTTAATTTAAATTTTTTTATAATAAAATCAATTATAAAACCCATTTTTGAAACAATAATTGTATTTTTTTAATAAAATTTAACCAATTAAATTTTAAATATAATACAAAACATAATTTTATATTTACATAATTTAAATAAAAACATTTTTCTATAAAATTTGCTAGTTTTTATTATTCATTGAAAAATTAAATAATTCAGAAAATTATAAACATTTCACTATAGGTAAATTTTGATATCATAATTTCAAATATGAAGTTAATTTTATAAAATAAAATTTCTAATAGTGCTAAAAATTCATTATATTATTTGTGCATAGAAATCAATAATAACCATTTTATTAAGAATGTAAGTTTTTGATGAAAAAAATGACATTACTAAAAATATTGTAATTATTTACTGAGAATTAATATACTATAAAAGAGTCTGACCATTATATAAATTTCATTATAATATCCATTAACACAAATTTAATTTCTAGGTTATAATGGTCACATTTAAATAATAATATTTAGTTATTTGTTTAATATCAGTGTTGCATATCTTGTACACTCTCAAACATAGAATTTCATTTTATAACATTGGGATGTTGTAGAAACTGTGGAATAGGTCTTTCATGTCCTGTATTGTTTTTATTCCCATATGTAACTGTAGAACAGGCATATAGACTAGAAAAGCAATGCGATTTTGTTTATATACCTGATCTAGGTTGTGGATCAAATTATTTGTAATAATGTTCTACATGGAAGTACGTGATTTCTATGAAGAGTGTATTAGGTTTGAGCATGAGACCAAACCTCTTGTTTACATCGATTTTTATTTCAGTTTTTTATTATGTGTTTCAAAACATAATATTCATTTTTTATCTATCAAAAATTATAATTTGATAGATAATCTTAACCTATATTTATATAAATTATTTGATTAAGTAAATATATTTAAAAACTTATATTAATTTCAAATATTTCTTTAAATTATCCATAATCATGACTTGAGAAATATTTTAAAAGATCAAACTTATATTAAACTACTATTTTGATTAACAGATCATTTTTCATTATGTTCATGGATTTTATTTTAACTTTTTTTTAATTGAAATTTTATTGAGAACTCAATTCACCACACTCTTGACTTACCCCCCTCTTACCATTATTTATAATCAAAAAAAAATTAAATTTGTTTTTAACTATTATTTAGTTGTATTTTAATGATTTTAATTTTTTTATAAATTTAGTTATTTATAGATAGAAAATAAAGGAATATGATACCAACAAACCTCCTTATTTAAATGGTACTAAAAATTCTTAATTTAAAATAAAAATGAAAATGCATACTGGGAGTATGGATTTCAAAATAAAGACTATTATTGATGAAAAATATGAATTAACTAAAAATGAGAGAGTTAATTGGAGAGATCCTACTAAATCTATTTACAATAATAACTATAAATATGTGAATCATTTTTTATTGTGCTTTGGGTGGTGAGGAATTTAATCGAATTTCTGCATGTGCAACTTATTTATCAATTTGGGAAAACTATAGAAGTTTCCATGATGTAATATCTATTGCTAATGAAATACACTTAAATACTTATACTATTAATTAAGATACTTTAAAATGAAACATGATGAGCCTATTTCTGACTTGTATCATTGGTTCAATCATATCATGAATATTATGAAACCAATAAGGAAAACTGTTTCTGAAAAAGACAAAATGATGTACCTATTGAAGTTTCTTCCAGATAAAAGGAGAGTAACCTCAGGGTCATTTCAAGAATCATATGTTATCAACATGTTTTATTTTACAGATAAGATAGGAAAACTGATGATGGATGAGGGATAACTCAAAGTAAATAGACAAGAGGAGGATGATATTAAAAAAAATTATAGCCTTTAAATCTACTTCTTCAAAACAAATGGATTAAATTCAAGATGAAAGTTGAAGTGATGAAGAATATCATAATGATTGTGATAAAGAGATGTCTCATTTGTCTAGAAAATCGAAAAAAATACAAGAAGATGATGTTCTTTAGGAAAACTAGAAAAAAAGGTAATTATGGTAAAACCGGAAACTGGAGATAATATTGGAATAAGGATGATGATTCAAATAAAATAATGACTTATTAGTGCAAAAATAATGTTAATGTCAAAGACGACTATCCTAAGATGAAATTCATGAATAATATAAACTTAAGGATAAGAGATATAAGAAATAAATAAAATAAACATGGAGTGCTTCTAAATATAGCTTAATTGATTCAAAATAAACCCAAGGGGACACACATGATAGAGTAAACATATATCTTATGGAAAAGACATCTAAGGTATCTAGTATTTTTTCGGATTCTCCTATTAATATTTATAATCATTTTAGAGGTGAAATTAATTTTTAGAATAGGTATAATGAAGATATGTTTGAATACTGTAACATAATTGAATGTAAATACAATAAAATTAATGATAAATACAAGACTTTAAAAAAACATCATGCTTTGACTAATAGTTTTAAGTTTGGCCTCACTATTGAGAAAGAGAAAAATGTTCAAAAATTAATAGAAAAAAATGAACTAAAATTTTCTAATGAGAAACAAAAGAAATATTTATAATGATTTATCAATGGGATAAATAATCTTATTCAGATGATTGAAAAATAGAAAACACCTAAATATACCACTGGGATTGGGTATAAACCAAGAAAAAAGAGAATTTTTTAAAATAAATTCATTCATAGTTATAGTTCTTCTATATGATTATACTCTTCTAGACATAAAAATTTATTTATTTTTAAATGTTTTAAAATATACCTATAGGAAACCTATTAATAAAATCTGCGCTCTTAAAGCATTGATTACAAACCTATCTAGACCCAAGAATATTTGGGTAACAAAGTAATTTTTGGGGTATTTTTTATCGGAAACGACTTGAAAGTAAACGGTAATAATGTATTTCACCTAGATTGTAGTCGTTATAAACACATGATTAAATATCACTCAATATTCAAGAATATAATAAAAGTGGATGGTGGACATGTCACTTTTGGGGACAATGATAAAGGGAAAATTATTGTCTTTAGTGAAATCACTAATTATAAGAATATTTTAATTTGTAAAGTTTTATTTGTAGACGGATTAGTGTATAATCTACATAGCCTATAAAGGTTTTGTGAAGATGGCTTTCATTTCATATTTGAAAATAATGCATAGAAATTTTTTGACTATAAATATGATTTAGTTTTTAATACTTTAAAAAATGATTATGTTTATACTATTAATTTAGATTCTTTATTTTCTCAAAATATTCCCTATCTATTTACCTTTTAAAAATACTCTTGTCATTGGAATATAATACTAAGCCATTGAAACATACACTTACATAGGAAGATAACTAGAAAATTGATAGTTAATGATCTACCTAAACTATAAATCCCAAATGAAAAATTCTATAACCCATGTCAAAATGGTAAACCCCACAAGATTTATTTCAAATCAGAGAAAGAAGTTTCAAATTCATAACCCATAGAATTGGTTCACACTGACTTTTTGGTCCTTTGGGGGGTTTTATAAATGGTATTAACTATGTTTATGTTCTTGTCGATGAATTTTCTAGGTGTACTTAATTATTCATTCAAGCCGAAAAAGTGATTTCTATTCTTATTTTACCATGTATTCTAACTCATTAGAAAATGTTAGTGGACTTAGAATTATGAACTTATAAATTGTTCATGGTAATGGGTTTGAAAATCAGGTTTTGAATATTTTTTTCACAAATATGGCTATAATTATATGTTTTTTTCTCATAGAACCCCACAATAGAATGAATTTGTAGAAAGGAGAAATTGTAACCTTGAAGAAGTTTATCAAACCATGATCTATGAGTATAACATGCCTATTTCTTTTGGGGTAGAGGATATGAATACATATTTTTATATAATTAATAGAGTTTTAATTATACATCTCTTAAAGAAAAATCCTTTTGAATTATGGAATGGTAGAATTCCAAAGGTAAATTACTTTAGTGTTTTCAGTTTCAAATTTTTTATTTATAATACTAAGGATAATATATAAAAATTATCTTCCTAGAGTGATTATTGAATTTTCCTTTGTTATTCAACTTTTATTAAATCATATTGGGTGTTTAATAAAAGAACCAATACTGTGGTGGAATCTATTCATGTTAAATTTTATGAAACAGATCCAAATAATATTAATAACCAATTTATAGTACCCTCAGTTTTTGGAATGTAACCCATAATTGATAATTTTATGGTCATAAAGTGTAAGGACAGAGGTTAGGAGAGTTGGGAGAACATTGGAAGTGTTTTGGGGTAGATGAAGGTCTCACGGGCGTCTCACGATTTGCCAAACTATGCAGCCAAACTATGCACAGTGGCCCTCTTGAGGTAGTATCTCCAACATGGTTTGGGAGGCTGTGTAAGGGGAGGTCGTGGGGGCAGTAGCTACTACATGGTTAGCGCACGGTTTTCTTAATAGTGCTATCAAACCATGCATGGAGTAAAAATGAGATCCTTAAAAAGTAGGATCTCACTTGTTTTTTCCATAACTCACTATTTTTTCCCCTAAACGACCCTAATTTGAGATTAATATCCATTGAATGAAGAAAAATCTCTTCTATATCTTTTGGAGTTGATCTGAAGTCTTCCCTTGCGGAATCATATCCAGATTCTTGAGTTATGTGATCGTTCTTCTTCATTTTTGATCGGTTTCTTAGATCAACTTAGATCTACATAACCTCTTCTCTTGGTTTCTCGGATCTACGATCGTTATGGGAAGATCTATGTTTGTGGATGAAAAATATGATGATATTTGGTCTTGATATTATTATGAGAAGAGATATAAGACATATTCTTGGATAATCGACCCGGTTTTCTTCTGTGTTCTTCATCCGTTGTCATGTTTTGTCAAAACCATTGCTGTTGGAAGCTTCAATCACAACTCCTCTTAGTAGAATTTGAATGGAATGATTTCAAATTGAATGTATTGTACTAAATTGATTGTAATTTTTGACCCCTTTTTGTAAACCTTCTTGACTGACGGTTGTGAAATATGGAAAACTAAGGATTTTGAACGAGTGATTTGGTACGTGGTTTAAAAAAATGGGTTTTAAAAAAGATATTTTTCTGGATTGTAGTAACATTAATTGTATTCGATTTTTTTTAAAAGGGAATGTATTATTGAAATGAAATGTTTCTTTAAAATTGGTTGTGCTTTGGTTTTCAATAAAAGTTTAGTTTTATTAATGTGGTTTATTTTGGTAATGGAAATATTAGGAATAAATAGTGATGGTGTGAGTTTATGCTTAATGGGGATTTAATAATGTATTAGTACCAATGGTGCACATGTTACATGACCCTTGTTGGGGGGCGAGTGGTAGTGGGACACAAATTAATTGGATGAGAGACTGATCACAAGTATGGAACAGTCAAATAAAGCATGCATGTGTGGGTGTGTTGTAAACATAGGAATGGGTATGCCAAAATGATAATAAGAATTGGTTTTTAAGATATTATGAGATATTTTATAGAAATAAATTTCTAGCAATAGGGTTCATTTATCTTGTTTTCTCTTGGTTATGATTGGTTTTCGAACATGTTTATATTTTTTTATAAACTATTTGGGTAAATTATTTATATAAACTATTTTATATAATGTGCTAATTATTCTATCATAGTGGTGTAAGTAGGAAATTCATTAGGGAAAATATAATGAGTTATATACTCACCCCAACATTTTCACTTTGGATCTTTTTCATATTCTACAATGCGAGACTTGGGAAAAGGAAAACTATCACACTTTCTTTTGCACCACTTCGTGATACATTGGACTACTTAGTGATGTTGGAGCAAAGAGCTTGTGGATCATAGAGTCTTGTTGTTTTTGTGGAGTTTATTAGTTGTATTTTTGTTATTTACATTGATATTGGTTTGTCTTCCGCTTTAGCTACATTGATTGGTTGTTATAAAGAGAATGATTTGAAATGTCTAAGTTTATTTCAGGCATCAGATTGTGAGTTGTTTGTGAATGGTTTTTGAGGTTATTGTTTCTAGAAATTAAGGTTAAATCGTCCCCCACATGATTTGAAACCCTTGCACATATATTTCCATCCCTGGGTGTCATGGGGATGTCACTTACGGCACATTAATGACTCATTTTACTCTCAATACATTGAGAATTTGTGGGTTATTAGAAATGGTATCAGTCTAGTTCTTCCTTTTTGGAAAAAATGTTATTAGCTTGTTTGGTCCTTTCCTAACAAGTAATCATCAGTGTTCTTGGTGTTAGAGTTGAAATTATTTCATGTCTATTCCTTGGGATGGAATCTTAAGAAGGATTAGGATAGTCAGAACAATATATGTATAGAATAAAAGGATATAGATAGCCCTTTTATGATGAACATCTAGTTACTAGATAGTTTGATACGTAAGTGTTTTGGAGACACTTCTAGAATGTTGAAAATCTCATTGTCATGGGTTTGGCCAATTAGACGTGCATGAAATGCATTTTAGACGAATGAATTCCCACTAAGAGTGCATACATCATTTTGAGGAATGATTCATGTTGCGAAATATTGGTGATTTTTTAAAAAGTATGAAATTGTTTTTCAAATGAATGATTTTGAAAAATGAAATGCTTATTTTCTTTCGAAAATAGTTTAAATTTCAAAAAGAAAGTGAAAGTTTTCAAAAAGTGTTAAAAATGCAAAAAAGATGTTTTTGGGAAAAAAATTGTGATAGTTGCTATGACTTAATTTGAAATTCTAATCCGTCAGATTCAAGAGAGTGAGATTGACAGAGATTTTTATTGGTTTATAAAATGACACCCAGTAGACATCGTCAAGACCAACCTGAAGAAGCTATATAGAATTTAGCTGCACTTGAACCATGGGTGAACCAAGAGCTAGTTCAGAGTATTGTCAAATATTTTAAAGCATTAGATATGAGGAACTAGAGGAATGATCCAAGGCATGTAGATCATACCATCCAGTTCATGAAGTATAATCCACCCATCTTCATGGGTGATTCTGAACCTAAAAAGGAGGAGGTGTGGCTTTGTAGGATGAATCGTATCTTCAATTTCATCAGCACACAATTAGAGCACTAATTCAAGATGGCGACTTATATGATTGACGGTCAGGAATTACAGTAGTGAGATTTAGTGGTGTAAGCTAAATTGTATGAAGACCATACATGGGAGGATTTTGAATAATTGTTCAATAAACAATTCTATCCTCAAACTTTTAAAATTACTAAAATGGTGGACTTCTTTATCCTGACGAATTATAATCTCTCTGCCTCAGAATATGAAGCTAAATTAAAGAATTGAGTGTTCTTTACACCATATGTTTTGGAAAGTGTGTCCTTGAAGGAATGCATATTCGAATCGGGGATAAGACATGAGATTCGATCAAATATTGTGATTCTCTATATTACGGATTATATAGAGATAGTGAACTGAGCGAGTGTGGATGAACATGATATCTTAGGAACTATAGGAGGAGGTATAGTGATACCTATAGGGAATGGTGGGAACTCAAATTCTAGGAATAAGAAGAAAATGGATAACTATTTCCATTGCAGAAGTAGAAATCTGAATCAAACGGCTGGATATTTGAACCTTACCCCACAACCTAAGAGAAAAGTAGGATGTTTTCAATGTGGTTCTCCTAACCACATAAAGAGAGTGTGTAAGAAGAAACCTATAGCATGTCATAACTGTAAAAAAGGTAATTCTTTAGTGCTATTGTCACAGTGCTCCAAATTCAGGTGCTCAAGACACTTCTCAAGCGTTGCAAGCATCATATGCTTTGACACGGTGAGGATAGAAGAATCAATCTCATCAGATGAGAAGATATATCCATGGTGATTCTAGAAATACCATGACTTCTAAACTAGGGAAATCTCAACAAGTAAACAAGGATAACAGGGCCACGATGAAGAAATTTTATGGAGATGAGAAGATGATTGTTGATTATCTAGCTAGACTACCTATTGTGAGAGGTATAATTCTTTTGAATTCTACCCTTGTGAAATTTCACTTTGAGACTGGTGCATTGAATTCTTTCATTACTTCTCGTGCTGTTGATTTTCTATGTTCAAATTTGGAAATGATTCCTTCTGTTTTAAAACTCCAAACTCCTCTCAGGGAAAGTGAATGTCAAGCCTTTGTGTGTAGATCATGTGCTATAACTGTTGAAGGATCTAATATAAAATGGGACTTATCATTGTTGGACATGGATTTCTATGATGTTGTCCTAGGTATAGATTGGATGAAAATGTTTAAGGCTCACATCGACTTTTATAGGAGAACAATTAGTTTCATGACTTATGTTGGCATCGAATATCTCTTCAGAGGAGAGAATATGGTAAAGAAAGGTGAAAAGAGCATATTGGCACTAATGGTGGGAACAATATCTTACCAGTTGATGACATTGACTTTTGAATCAATGTAAGAGATTGAGGGAAATAATTTTATAGCATTTTTTAATCAATTTACAGATGTATTTCCCAATAAATTCTAATGGTTTCCACCTATAAGAGAAGTGGAGTTTACGATTGATCTCCTTCGGAGGAATAGTCATATTTCCATTCTGTCTTATAGGATAGAACCAATAGAGTTACAGGAATTGATTGTGTAGTTATATGAACTGGAAAGAAAGTTTTTCATTCGTCCAAGTACGTATCTGTGCGAAGCACCAATCTTGTTCATGAGGAAAGCAGATGGAACTCTTCCACTGTGTGGTGATTATCATAAGCTAAACCAAGTTATCATAAATAACCGATATCCACTTCCACACATTGATAATTTGATCAATCAATTAAGGGGACATTAGTGGTTCTATAGGATTGAATTTTGATAAGGATATCACCAATTGCGAGTTTGGAAGTAATATATTCCAAAGATAGCTTTCAAAAGAATATATGTCCAATATAAATATGTATCCATGTATTTTGGTATAACGAATTCACCAGAAGTCTTCATGGATTTGATGAATCAAATATTTCATCGATATTTGCACACCTTTTTTGTTGTGTTTGTGGACGATATCTTGGTGTATTCAAAGACAAGTGATGACCATAAAGAGCATGTGATATAGCATTACATATCTTGAAAGATCACCATTTGTAAGCCAAATTATCAAAGTGTGATTTTTGGATATAGGAAGTATATTTTCTTGGCTATTTAATTTTTGAAAAAGGCATTTCTATTGATCCTAAAGAGATAGAGGTTGTTATCTTGTGGAAACCACTTAATAATTTCATCGAGATACGATGTTTTCATGGTCTATCTAGATACTACCAATGCTTTTTACGTGATTTATCATGACTATATTCACCAATGACATCTCTGAAAAAGAAGAACGATCCATTCTAATAGACATAGTAATTATTGAAGTCATTCGAGAACTCATAGTCCATCTTACATCGGCACATATCTTTATTTTTCTAGATTCCAGACAGGCGTATGTGGTGTACTATGATTCTTTGGGATTAGGTTTGGGTTGTGTTCTCATGCAAGGTGGCCATCTGGTTTCTTATAGTTCAAGGCAGCTGAAGGTGCCTAAGAATAATTACCCAACACAAGATTTAGAGTTAGCACAGTTGTCCATGCCTTGAAAACGTGGAGAAAGTATCTCTTTGGTGAGAAATTAACTGTGTTTATAGATCAAAAAAGTTTTAAACACATTTTCACACAGTGAGATTTGAATTTAAGGAAAAGGAGATGGATGGAGTGTCTCCACATGTTTGAATCTGACTTCATTTATAAACCAGGAAAATGGAATTTAGTGGTAGATGCATTGAGTAGTAGGTAATATGCTCAGTTAGAGAAAGAAGCTTCAGATGAATGGTAGTTGATGTCGGTCCTAGCTGACATGCATGTGGAATGTGAAGACTGAGGTGATGTTGCAGTTTTCTATTCATCTAATCTTATTCCATATTTGGTAAATATGGTCAAAGAGACATAAAAATATGATGCAGAATGTCTAGTTATTAATTCAAAATTCAATGGTGGGGATACCATTGAGGGATTAAAACTTGATGGACGTTCATTTTTGTGTTTTAGAGATCAGATGGTTGTACCTTTGTCTTTTCATGAAAAACTCATTCACGCTTACCACCATTATTTATGGGTTGTACATCAAGGTACATAGAAGATTTATAAGCCATTGAAGGCGTAGTTTTAGTGGAGCGGCAAGAAAAGGAAGGAGTTCGAGTTCATTTCTATGTGCTTAACATGTCAACAAGTTATGGAAGAGCCTCAGAGACCAACGTGTATGTTGCAGTATTTAACTATTCCAGTGTGGAAATGGTATCATATAGTTCTATATTTTATTATAGGTCTCCCAAGAATGATTTAGAAACATGATTCCATATGCGTGATAGTGGATCAGCTTACCAAGTCAACCAATTTATTTCCAATTCACGAAACACATACGTTGGAACATATATCCAAAATATATATCCAAGAAGTGGTAAAGAGACATGGAATACTAGTTTCAATAGTGTCAGACCGATATCCAATGTTAACATCTAATTTCTAGAAATCCTTACAAAAAATACATTAGGACTAAGTTGAGTAAGATCACGACATATCATCCACCTACAGCAAACCAGTCTGAGAGGATGATACAGATTTTGGAAGACATGTTGCAGGCTTGTTTAATGGATTTTAGTGGATCATGGGAAGAGAATATACCCTTGGTATAGTTCTCATACAATAAAAATTATCAGGGCCTGATAAATATTGCTCCTTTTGAAGCATTGTATGAGAATCCTTGTCATTTTGCACTATGTTGTGTGGAACCAGGTGAAAATTCACTTGTTGTGCTGAGCCCTTTCCATCAAATATTGGAGAATATTCAATTGATTGGAGAGAGGATAGAGATGGCCCAGAGTCTTCAGAAATCATATTTTAATCACCGTCGAAGACCATTGTTGTTCATTGTGGGTGATCATGTCCTACTGAGAATATCAAAAAGTCTTGGACATCATCTTCTTGGGAAGCAATGGATTTTATCTCTTAGATACATTGTTCCATTCAAGATACCAGAATAGTTCGGAGAGGTGGAACATCATTTGGAATTACCACCATGGTTTAGTTCGATTCATAATTTGTTCCTTATATCTCAGTTGAAAAAGTATCAGCATGATCCTGACCATGAGATCAAATGCGATCATGTTGACCAAGAGCTGAATAATTCATTAGTACATATTCTAATGTGGATTGTGGATATGAAAGAGAAATTCATTCATCAGAAAACCATATGTCTAGTGTGTATTTTATGGTATCATGGTCAAATTTAGGAAGAGACATTAGAGTGTGTGAATAAAATGAATGATCACTGGCCAGAACTCTTTCAGGGTAGCGAATATATTCTACTTTCTGAGGATGAAAATTCCAACGGGAGGGATAATGTGTTCCCATGGTTTCTGGTATGTAACACTTACTTGATACTTTAATGGTTATAATGTAACACCCTGAGAATTTATGAGATATATTATTTTAATTTAATTGATTTCTTCTATTATACACTACACCATGATTAGTTTTTACTATATATAACCTTGTATTAGCTTGCATTATACGCAACACTATTCTTGGAAAATGTTACGAACAATTTCATGTTTGTTTTGTAGAAATTATTCTATGCAACATTAAGTATAGATTTTGTTTAATGTATAAATGAAATAAGTTTTGATTATTTTATATGCAACACCAAAGGGATCATTTACTACACACAGCCCTGACATGGCATGCATTACACACAATCGTGACCTTCCTCAATAGCGTGTGTAGTACGCAATAACGGGTTTCACTAAACAATGATATATTAATAAAATATTATATAAACTAGCCGTTATGAATAGTATTAACCACTTTTTGAAATTTTATAAATTTTATCTTTCAAATTGGACTTCATTTTTGGATTCAGATATTGAAATTAGCATAGGGTGAATTTTTGGTATTTTTCTGAAAACTTTCATTTTTTGATGAATAGTGAAAACACTAGGTTACTATTTAAAAACCGACTTTTTATTTATATAATAATTTATTTTATTTAAATTTATTTTAGGTAAAAATTGATAAATAATACCTATATATGTTCACTGTAATTCATTTGAGTCATTTTATAATAATATTATATATATATAATTTTTTATGGAACTTTTCACCGTCTTTTACCCACCTCCTGGGAGAATTTGAAAATCAACATAAAACTTAATTTTACCACTTCTTTGAGTGGAATTTTGAAAATCCAAGAGACACGGTTAATATCAAGTAGTAAAATATGGTTCAATAAGAGAAAAATAATTTTTGGTGAATAGAAACTTTTTACTTTTATTTACCACGGTTAAAAGTAAATAGGGTAATTAAGAATAAAAATGATATTATTATTACCCTACCTCATTTCCTAATTCTATTGGATAAGTGTAATTAGACCCAAAAAAACCTTAAGGAAAAAATATTACCCTTTAGGTCCACTTGGATTATATTAGGACATTTATTATTATTTTATTTAAAGAAGAGTTTAAATAGTTAAAATCAATGTTTAATAACTAAAACATTTTTAATATAGGGTTATACATAAGATAAATTCTACTATAAATATTAATTATAAAGATAAAAATATTTCCTACATAATGGTATTTTATTTATAATTTTTAGTCATTAAATAATTTAATTTATTTATGACACAATGGTGATGCAGTAATTACCAAATTAATGAAATATTAAAATAATTGATATTATAAATATCCAAATAAATGTAATTTGACACTTTTTATGAATTAAAATAATTTTATAGGATATTAGGACATGTTAGTATTGATTTAATTAACATTTTTCTAAGTAATCATGCGTTTGTGATTTTCACAAAAATAAAATTCTAATTACTGTCAAAATTGACATAAAAGAGTTTTTAAAACAAATATTTCTTTATTAATTCATATTATATTCCTAAAAATCTATGATTCATCCAAGAGACATATATAATGATAGTTTTACCATTAATTTACCACCGGGGGGTCGCTTGGATGTATATGGTATGTTTATTAACTATATAATATAAAAATACAAAGTGATATGGTAAATGTCAATCTAATTAACTAAGAGTTAAAACTAAAAGATAAGGTTAATATAATGACCCAAACCTGTCTAAAATCTATTGGTTTAGATTAGTTAGACCCATACCTACTTTAGTATCTAAATAAATCAATTTGGAGATATTATAAACCTAATAAGACTTTATTATAAAATAATATTTTATGTTTTTTCTAAAGTGCCCCTCTCCTCCCTTATAAAAAGGGCACCCCTTCCCCCTTCTCTTCACAACCTTTTGAGCCATGAAGATCAGAAAACCCCTGACCATTTATCTTATCCAATTCCCTAGTAACATTTTCGAGGTTCTTTCCTTCTCAAAATAACAACTCTACTTCCTTAAGAGAAGACTTAAACGTGGTGCGTCGAAGAAGAGATAATCTCTACTTCCGATTCTCTCATGTTTCTTTCATCGTCTACATATTATTCATTAGTTTTCTCATTATAAAGTAATAACATCAGTATTAATTATATACTGATATGTTATTATAAATATGAAACAACTTTATTTCACCTTCTATCCATCCTACGGAAAACGAAATCACCGCGCGTGCGTACGTACGGAATTCCTCCTCCACGCTGTGGTGTAATCTATTTTCGACCACCACCATACTTGGATGGGTATAATGGTGTAAATAAATAAATAAATATTATTATTTTGAAGTGATATTGATTCTGAAATATTATACAGACACTTCAATACAATTCCACGATCATGGGAATGATATCATCGCTCGTGCGTACGTACAGACTACCATCTCCACGACGCGATGAGATTCATTCTCCATGTTAACCATTCATGAATGATTATAAATTATAAATAATGAGTAATAATGAAATATATTACATAATAATGATACTGGATATATATATATGTGTGTATTTCATCAACTTAATTCCATTCAATTCAATAAGGAAATGAAAATAGCGTTCATGCATACGTACGACCTACCGTCTCCAGGAATGGTGTATTTCATTCCATTTATCGATCTATCATATATATATTTATATGATGAATATATATTATATATAAATCATGTTTTACATTCTGTAATTAAGTAAATCAGGATATCAGTTATAATATCAAGAACAACAAGTCGAGACACATACAATAAATGATAGGATTTTACCCAAATTGCTGTTTTTACATCAAATTTACAAAAGAATGGGTAATATAAAGTCATAAGTAAACCATATATGATATCATAAAAATAAATATGATTTTTTAATAAGTCAATGACGTTATTTAAATAATTATACTGGATGTTCGGATACATACGAATCATATCAGACATAAGTTAAGGGATAACTATTCCAATCTCGCTCTTATCCGAGATTGTTTATTTGTAAGTATTTACTGTGGTTTTTGTTATCATCCATGTCCCTATTTTGTAATTTTTTTTTCATGTATGTTTAATGGAGTTTTTACCATTTTTTTAATTTTACCACTTGTTGTGAAAGGAATCTTACTTTTGTTTACCACACGAGGAACTTTTGGACTTTTCTGACAAAAGTACAAGGAGAATGTTATTTTTAACTTATACAGCATGAACGGATTTTAACGGTTTCATAACACCTCATTTTCATGAATCTTACTCTAAAATATTGCATTATTATTTTCAAATGAATTCTTTTCTTTTAAAATGGCATGGCATTTTGTGAAAATAAAATTATTTTGAAGAAGAAAAGAAATTTTCCTCAAGAATTCATTTCAAGTGTTTTATCAAAACTATTTTCCATATAAAATGTAATTATTTAATATGTTTATGTTTCAAGTATAATGTATCAATTATTTACATGGTTGGATTCTTCTTATGATGAAATGATATCCATTTTTTATATGGATTCTGTTATGATGGCGTGATGTTAAATAATCCCATTATATTACATGGGTTATGCTATGATGTATTATTTGCGATTTTGTGGAACACGAAATAATGATTTCATAATGAGATGGGTGGGACCTATATCTCCCTCCAAGGCATTGGGTAAAGATTTATAAATAATGAGATAGAAATGGCTGGAATGGTATGTTAATCCGGTTTAGTGATAAAAGACTGGAACGAGGAGTGAACTCGATTGAGAAAGGGACTTTGTCCACTAATATGGTCTTGGCAGCAATGCCTTGGATACTATGGAAATAATATCATGTGATTAATGGTCTTCCACAATTACATGTATTATTAACATGCTATTTTATCATGATTGATGTTCCTTTCTGATATATTCCCTACTTACCTCCATGATTTATGTCTTTGCTCAAGATTTTGATGTTTAGATTTTATGTTCATATTTTTGCATTCAAATGTTTATGGATTGTTTTATGTTCTCTATGCATTCCATTACTGAGAATTTAAGTTCACACTTTTTATATATTCTTTTCCCTAGGATATAAGTAAAGGTTTTAGGTAATAAAACTAAAGGGGAAGAACTTTATAGGAGATGTTAAAGATCTTTCATCATCATTAGAAGATTACGTTCCGAGTTTCCAAAGACACTAAACTAATATGGTCTTTGGGCGTCTGTTTTTGTCATGTATTAAGTATTCCGAAAAAGTGATGCAATGTCCATGTACATCAATATTTGGGTATCTAAAGTTGGTATCAGAGCGAAGGTTTAGTTATACATTGGAATCTTGGATGCGAAAACATTAGTGAAATCCCTATAGATATTTCTAAGGTATTTCTAGGGATGTCTCTAAGGTTAAGTATACGTATAGGTTATAGTCCTAGAATTACGGCAATTTTCTTAGAATTGAACCTAAGATGTTATATATTAAAGGTACTCCCCCTTTATTATGTTGTTTTCCAATCATGATTTTTGCCTCTCACACTATTCTTGTTGGGTTTTAGAAAATGGCGGGAAACAGGAAGATTCACGATAATGGAGGATATGATGGACAATGGAATGATATTCTTCATGAGAAACCAAATGACATTGGATCTAGAAGTCAACATATCATTATTATTCCTAATCAGAAATCTCATAATATGATCAATAATCTCATCTTTGGTAAGTTTTCCGACTCAGATAATAAGAGAAATATGGAGTTTCATGATGATCATAGAGGAAAGAAAGTTCAATTTCCCTCATGTAAATCATGTGGGAAGAGGCATCAGGGGGATTGTTTCAAAGGAATTGGAAGATGCTTTGGGTGTGGAAAAGAAGGACACAAAGCCAGTAAGTGGAAAGGAAAAGGTTTAGATAACACCATGGAGAAGGATAATCGTATTGCTACAACATCAACAATAATTAGATGTTTTAAATGTGGAATATATGGGCATTATGCAAACCAATTCAATAAGGGAAAATCTCATGAAGAAAATTAGCATGGACATATGGGTAGTATTGATGTGGATGATGATGAGGAACTAAAAATGATATATGAGATGAAAGAAGTGTTGAAGCTTGGTCAATGGTTTAAGAAGGTAGTGGAATGATTGTATGCTTATCAAGAGTTATGTTTTATAGGTAATGGTACTATGGAATAAATACACATTTAAGGATTGTTACACTATTGATTTTACTAAAGTATTTGAAAGTATATGTTGAATGATACTAGTAACCATGAAATGTTATTCAGATATTTTTGGAATGAAGATGATATGCACATAATGAAGGGATAAATAGAAAATATGATTTTGATAGAATTCATGAGCTTGTGACTGATATAAGGACAATGTGATATCATGGTTTGAATATATAAAAATTTTGGGATTTTGGTATGTGGAATGAGTTAACATTTGAAGGCATTCATGTTTTTGGTATGGTTCTGTGGTAATTCATGTTTCAAAAGAATACATGATTAAGGAATTCACATGTTAGGAATGTGTCCAACAAGATATATCTTCTGATATATGGTGGAAAAATGAAGGAATTCACATGCTCGGTAGATGAAATTTCTAGTAATCAGACAGAAGTATTTTTGATAAGCCTAAAGGTCGGAATGGTCATCATATAGTATTGGTTAAGGATATAACTTTTTATTCCTTAAATGTTATGACAGTATAGTTTTAGAAAAAGGAAAACCTGTAGAACAGGAGACAACCTATCGCATCGGACAAGGATGCGGGAATCGAACCCATAGGCGAAGTCCGACAGGCCTTTATCGCAATCAACTGGCCTACAGGAAGTCCCTGGTTAGTATAAATTAGTTTCAATTTATTATGTGGTATTATATATGATGTATACGTCCATTTTAGGAACCATATACGATTAATCTCACCATATATGGACTTATGTATATCTAATAACTTTTTCAAACCTTTTATTAGAGATAGATAGAATGCACCACTGTTCAATCACATGATCTGCTAATGCTTCACGAATGACAAATTCAACTTCATTTCATTAAGACATGAAGTGGAAATTGTTCAAGGCACGAACAATGGTGAGAATCTACCAAAATCAAGTAAGTATTTCTTTTAATTAAACAATTATTCAACTTTAGGGTAATGATCTTAAAAAAATGTTTTCCTAGTGTCCTTATATCCGATGAATCATATGGTACCTTAGATCATAACAAATTTATGGCTTTGTAATTGTTGGCTTTTTCATAGCCATGTTCTCTACCACTCTCCATCAGAACATGATGGTTAGATTTCTCTTCCATATCCATATTTTCACGTATGTTCTCCTTTGTGGAAACCCAGTGATTAGTTAATTTGGGTAACTGTTATGTTTCAGACTTTAATTTTTAAAGTTATGTTTTGGTATTTTTTTTATGATGAGGGTTTCTATTAAAGAAACATTCAATTAGTAATCCATTTATAACCCCGACAAATTTCAAGGGCGAAATTCATTTTAAGTGGGGTATAATGGAACACCTCGAGATTTTATGAGATAAATTATTTTTATTTCTTTTATTTCTTCTATTATACAGTACTCCAAGATTAGTTTTTAATATACGCAACACTGTATTAGCTTTCATTATACGCAACACTATTCTTGGCAATGGTTACACACAATTTCCAGTTTGTTTTGTAGAAATTATTCTACGCAACATTATGTATAGATTTTGTTTAATGAATAAATGAAATAAGTTTTGATTATGTTATACGCAACACCAAAAGGATCTTACACTAAACGCAGCCCTGACATGGCTTTCATTACACGCAATCGCGACCTTCCTCGATAGTGTGTGTAGTACGCAATATCGGGTTTCACTAAACAACGATATATTATTAAAATATTATATAAACTAGCCATTATGAATAGTAATAACCACTTTTTGAAATTTTATAAATATTATATTTCAAAATAGACTTCATTTTTGGATTCGGAATATCGAAATTAGCCTACAGTGAATTTTTTGTATTTTTTCTGAAAACATTCGATTTTTTGATGAATAGTGAAAACACTAGGTTACTATTTAAAACCCGACTTTTTATTTAAATAATTAATTATTTTATTTAAATTTATTTTAGGTCAAAATTGATACATAATACCTATATAAGTTCAATTTAATTCATTTGAGTCATTTTATAATAATGTTAGATATATAAAATTTTTTATTTAACTTTTCACCGTCTTTTACCCACCTCCTAGGAAAATTTGAAAATCTACATAAAACATAATTTTACTGCTTTTGTGAGTGGAATTTCTAAAATACAAGAGACATGGTTAATATGAAGGAGTAATATTTGGTTCAATAAGATAAAAATAATTATTGGTGAATAGTAGCTTTTTACTTTTATTTGCCACCGTTAAAAGTAAATAGTGTAATTAAGGGTATAAATGATATTATTATTACCCTACCACATGTCCTAATTCTATTGGATAAGTTTAATTCGACCAAAAACAACCTTAGGGATAAAATATTACCCTTTAGGTCCACTTGGATTAGATTAGGACATTTATTCTTATTTTATTAAAATAAGAGTAAAAATTGTTATAATCAAAGCTTAATAACTAATTTTTTTTTAAAATATGGTTATACATAAGATAAATTCGACTATAAATATTAATTATAAAGATAAAAATATTTCCTACATAATGGTATTTTATTTTTAATTTTTAGACATTAATTAATTTAATTTATTTATGACACAATGGTGATGCGGTAATTACCTAATTAATGAAATATTAAAATAATTGATATTATAAATATCCAAATAAATGTAATTTTAGACTTTTTATGAATTACACTAATTTTATAGGATATTAGGACGTGTTTGGGTTGATTTAATTAACTTTTTTCGAAGTAATCATGCTTTTTTTATTTTCAAAAAAATCAAATTCCAAATAGTGTCAAAATTGACATAAAAGAGTTTTTAAAACAAATATTATATTATTAGTTCATATTCTATTCCTAAAAAACTATGTTTTTTCCAAGAGAATTATATCATGATAGGTGTATCATTAATGGACCTCTTGGGGTCACTTGGATGTATATGGTAAGTTTATTAACTATATAATATAAAATTACAAAGTGACATGGTAAATGTCAATCTAATTAACTAAGAGTTAAAACTAAATGATAAGGTTAATATAATTACCCAAACCTATATAAAATATATTGGTTGAGAGTATATAGACCCATACCCACTTTATATTCTAAATAAATCAATTTAGAGCTATTATAAACTGAATATGACTTTATTATAAAATAATATTTTAAGTTTTTCCTAAAGTGCCCCACCCCTCCCTTATAAAAAGGTCTCCCCTTCCCTATTATTTTCACACCCTTTTGAGCCTTGAAACTCGGAAAAACCCTGACCATATCTATTATACACTTCCCTAGCAACATTCTAGAGGTTCTGGTCTTTTCAAAAGACCAACTCTACTTCCTTAAGAGAAGACTTAAAGGAGGTGCGTCGAAGAAGAGGTAATCTCTATTTCCGATTCTCTCAAGTTTCATTCTTCTTCTACTTATTATTCTTTAGTAGTATCATTATAAAGTTATAAAATCAGTATTACATATATAATGATATGTTATTATAAATATGAAATAACCTTATTTCACCATCTATCCATCCTATGGAAAACAAAATCACAGCGCGTGCCTACGTACGGAATACCCTGTCCACGTCGTGGAGTAATCTGTTTTCGACCACCACCTTACTTGGATGGGTATAATGGTGTAAATAAATAACTATATATGATTATTTTGAAGTTATAATGATTGTGATATATTATACATACACTTAAATACAATTCCACGATCATGGGAATGATATCATCGCTCGTGCGTACGTACAGACTACCGTCTCCACGACGCGATGAGATTCATTCTGCATGTTTACCATTCATGAATGATTATAAGGTATATATAATGAATAATAATGAAATATATGAAATAATATTTATATTGTATTTATGTATATATATATATGTATGTCATCTACTTAATTCCATTCAATTCAATAAGGAAACGAAAACAGCGTTCATGCATACGTACGACCTACCGTCTCCATGAACGGTGTATTTCATTCAATTTATCGATCTATCATATATATATATATATGTATATTATGAATATATATTTTATATAAATCATGTTTTACATTATGTAATTAATTAAATCAGGATATAAGTAATAATATCAAGAACAACAAGTTGAAACACGTACAATAAATGAAATGATTTTACCCAAATCGTTGCTTTTACATCGAATTTACAAAAGAATGGGTAATATAAAGTCATAAGTAAACCATATATGATATCATATCAATTAATATGATTTTTGTAATAAGTCAGTGACTTTATTTAAATCATTATACAGGAGGTTCGGATACATATGAAGCATATCAGACATAAGGTAAGGGGTAACTATTCCAATCTCGCTCTTATCTGAGATTATTTATTCGCAAGTATTTACTGGTGTTTTTGTTATCATCCATGTCACTATTTTCTAAATTTTTTTCTTGTATGTTTAATGGCCTTTTTACCCATTTATTAATTTTACCACAAGTTATGAAAGGAATCTTACTTTTGTTTACGACACGAGTAACTTTTTGACTTTTCCGACAAAAGTACGATGAGAATGTTATTTTTAACCGATACGGCGTGAACAAATTTTTACGGTTTCATAATGCCTCATTTTCATGAAGCTTCCTCTACAATATTTCATTATTATTTTCAACAAAACCCTTTTCTTTTAAAATTGCATGGTATTTTGTGAAAAGGAAATGATTTTGTAGAAGAAAAGATATTTTCCTCAAGAATTCATTTCAAGTGTTTTATCAAAACTATTTTCCATGTAAAATGTCATTATTTAATATGTTTATGTTTCAAGTATAATGTATCCATTTTATACATGGTTTGATTCTTCTTATGATGAAATGATAACCATTTTTTATATGGATTATGTTATGATGGAATGATGTTTAAGAGTCCCATTATATTACATGGGTTATTCTATGATGTATGATTTATGATTTTGTGGCACACGAAAGAATGATTTCATTATGAGATGGGTGGTACCTATATCTCCCTCCAATGCATTGGGTAAAGATTTATATCTCATGAGACAGACATGGCTGGAAAGGTATGTTAATCCGGTTCAGTGATACAGGACTGGAACGAGGAGTGAACTCGATTCAGAAAGGGACTTTGTCCACTAAGATGGTCTTGGAAACAATGCCTTGGCTTCTATGAAAATCATATCATGTGATTAATGGTTTTCCACAATTACATGTTTTATTCCTATGATAATTAATCATGATTGATGTTCGTTTATGATGTATTCCTTACATACTTCCAAGGATTATGTCTTTCCTCAAGATTTTAATGTTTAAATTTTATGTTCATGTTTTTGTATTCAAATATTTATGGATTGTTTTATGTTCTCTATTCTTTCCCTTAATGAGCATTTGAGTTCACCCTTTTTATGTTTTCATTTCCCCAGGATATAAAGAATGTTTTTAGGTAATAAAACCAAAGGGGAAGATCTTTATGGGAGATGTTGAAGATCTTTCACCAAGATTATAAGATTACGTTCCGAGCTTCCAAAGACACTAAACTAATACAGTCTTGGGGCGTCTATTTTTGTCATTTATTAAGTATTCCTCAAAAGTAATGTAATTTCCATATACATAAATCTTTGGGTCTCTACATATAAAGTTTAAGGGTGGAGGTTGGGAGAGTTGGGAGAACTTTGGAAGTGTTTTTGGGGTGAGATGAAGGTCGCATGAGCAGAGTGTGGTTTGCTAACTGTGTGGACAAACTATTTGTTGTGGTCCTCTTGAGGTAGTAGCTACTGTATGGTTGGATCATGGTTTGGGAGACCATGAAAAGAGAGGCCATGAAGGCAGTAACTACCACATTTTTGACTAACCATGTGGTCAAACCATGCGTTGAGTCAAAATGATATCCATAAAAATAGGATCTCCCTCGTTTTTTCCATAAATACATTTTTTCCCATAAATGACCCTAATTAGAGATTACTCTCCATTGAAGGTAGGATAAACTCCTCCATGAATATTGGAGTTTACTTGAAGGCTTCCCTTGGAGAATCGAAGCTGGAATATTGAGTTATGTTCTTCTTCGTTTTTGATAGATTTCTTAGATCTACTTAGATCTACTTCTCTTATTCTTAGTGTTTTTCTGATCTATTCCCATTTTGGTATATCAAGGATAGTGGATTCCATATATTATGATATTTGGTCTTTATATTTCTTGGAGATGAGATCTAAGGTGGGTTCTTGGGGAATCCACTCAGTTTTCTTGTGAATTCTTCATCCGTTGTCATGTTTCGTCAAAACATTTGAGGTAGGAGGCTTCACTCTCAACTCCACTAAGTAGAAATGATTGGAATTCTTTAAAATTAAATTTATTGTACTTAATTGATTGTGATATAGTTTTTTAACACTTGTTGGAAACCTTCTTGAGTTATGGTTTCAAAATCTGGAGAATTATGGATTTAGAATGAGTGCTTTAGTTCTTGGTTTTAAAATTTGGATTTTAAAAAGGGGATTTTTCTAAATTATTGGCCCATGAGTTAGATTAATTTATTTCTATAGAAGGGAAATTTTTATTGAAATGAAATGTTTCTATGAAATTGGTTGTTCTTTGGTTTTCAATAAAAGTTCAGTTTTATTGAAGTCGTTTATTTTGGTAATGGAAATACTTGGCATAAATTGTGTTGGTGTCAGATCATTCTTAATGGTCCCTAAATAAGATATGAGTACCATTGGGAGACAAGTTACGTGACCCCAGATCGTGGCAGGGTATCAGTGGTACACAAGTTAATTGGACGAGAGACCACTGATGACTATGGATCTTTCAAATGAAGTATGGATGTGTGGGTGTGTTGTGAACTATGGAATTGGTATGCCAAAATGATAAAAATAATTGGTTTCTAAGATTTTATTAGTTATTTTCAGGAAGTAACTTATGGGAAATTGGTTTCATTTATCATTTTTTCACTAGGATATGATTGGTTTTCTAACTTGTTTATATTTAGTTATAAACTGTTTCTGTAAATTGTATATATAAACTATTTTATATAATGTTATAACTATTCTATGCTAGTGGCATGAGTAGGGAAGACATTTGGGAAAACCTAGTGAGTTATATACTCACCTATGTATTGGAACATTGGTACTTTTATATATTATACCTTCGGGGACTTGGGAAAAGGTAAATTATCACACTTCTTTAGCACCACATCATGTTACTTTGGAATTCTTGGTGATATTGGAGCGTGGAGATTGTAAAGCATGGAGTATTTTAGTCCTATTGGAGTTTGTTAGATATCTTTTCTCTGTTTACATTGATATTGGTTTGTCTTCCACTATATCATACTTTGGTTTGTTTTTATACAGAATATGATTTTAAATGTCTTAGTTTATTTCATTCATCATATAGTGAGTTGTTTGGGCATGGTTTGTTGGGTTTTTGTTTCTAGAAATTAAAGGTTAAATTATCCCCCACTTTATTTGAAACCCTTCAGCATTTATTTCCATCCTCTGGAATCCTTGAGAAGTCTCTTAAGGACTAATAATAACTCATTATACTCTCAATATAATGCGAATTGGCGTGTCATTAAACCTTTAGAAAACCTCAAGGATGATTTTTCATATCTGAATATAAATTCCAATCCATCTAAAAATTTATAAGAAACAAGTAGAATAATCATCCAGTTCTCTAGAACAAATTGAATCTAAACCTATAGAAGATAATGATATTACCGTCCCTTATTTTCCTTGAGCTGTTAGGACTCCTGAATACCATCCTCTATACGTTGTATTTGGAGACCCATATAGAAGTACACAAACTATTGATTTTCTTAGAAATTAGGTTGAACATAAAGTATTCTTATCACAACATGAACCTTATAACATCAATGATGAAATTAATGATGAGTTTGGTTAATGTAAATTCACTAATAACATAATAAATTTGAAATAAATAGAGGTTTGGAACTACTATTTAGACCTACAGACACTCTGATTATTAGCACTATGTGGGTGTTTTGAAATAAAAAGGATGAGTCAGGAACTATTGTATGAAGTAGTGCTAGATTGGTTTCACAATGATATAGTCAGTAAAAAGGTATTGAATATGAAGAAACTATTTCACCTGTTCCTATAATGTAAGCCATTAGAATATTTTTTTCCTAAGAAGAACATTTGGATTTCAAATTATATCAAATGGATGTTAAATGTAACTTCTTAAATGGTAAAATAATTGAGTATTTTTTTTGATTGACCCCCGGGATTTCAAAATCTAATTTCCAATTAATCTTTTAAAATAAAAAAGTATTATATGGTTTAAATTATAATCCTAGTTCTTTTTATGATAGACTCATCTCCTTTATAATTTTGAAACGTTTTTCAAAAGGCATAGTTGATCCTACCCTTTCTATAAAAAATATTTCAAAAGATATTTTGGTAGTTAAAATTTATGTTAATGATATTATTTTTTGATCTTCAAAATATTATTTGTGTACAAAGTTTTATAAAATTATGCAATGGGAATTTGAAAATGAGTTTAATGGATGAAAAAAATTTATTTCATGGATTTTTAATTTTTCAATATAAATATGGAATTAATTTAAATAACATTAAATACAATAAATGCATTCTAAATTTTGTTCATTTGGATACTAGTAAAAGTAATGATACTCTCATGAGTATCACTTGTATTCTAGATCATGATGAATCTAGAAAGTTAGTTGATCAAACCCAATATAGAGGTATGATTGGAGGGTTTCTATACATAACTTATATCTTGCCAGATGTTATGTTTAGTGTTTCTCTATGTTCTCATTTTCATAAAGATCCCAAATAATATCATTTACATGTTGTTAAAACTATTTTCAAATACCTCACAGATGCAACTAATTTAAGACTGAAGACAAGAACATTATTTTGTGACTTATTGAGATGATAATTCATTTGGTTGTATGTTATATAGAAAAATAACCTCTAGAACATGTCCTCTTTTGGGAAATTATCTAGTATCTTGGTGTAGTAGAAACAAATATTATGTTTCACTATCAACTATTAAAGCTAAGTACAAAGAAGCAGGGAGTTGTTGTGCACAAATTTTGTGGATGAAATACACTTTTCTTGTCACATCCCTTTACCTTAATCAAGTAATTTTCCACCTTCTCTAAGTTCCATTTTGATTACAAATCCTTTTATGTGATTTTTATGGGTTAACTAAAGACTCTAGAACAGGTACACAACATGTACCTGAAGTACACACCATGTACTTGGTGCTGATTGCATGCCGTGTATTGGGAGATCAGGCCATGAATGGGGAGATCACATAGTTAGTTAGTACACATAGTGTACCTAAGTAACATGTCATGAAGGGATTAAATATTGGTTTTTTAACCTGAGGTGATAGGTTATTTAGTGTACTTAACAAGTATGGCCTCAACATAATGACCCATTGGTACACATCGGGACTCGGCTTGCACCAAATACAAAGTGATTTGTTTGGATTTTTTTCCTCGGTCCATTTTCCATACTTTTTGGCTCTCAAGCTAGAGAAGTTATGGTGCATTTTTAGAGACTCATCTCCTTCCGGATCGAACCTAATTCCTTGGGATATTTTTTCTTCTTGAAGTATGATTCTTGGGTAAGTGTTCCCCTTCGTTATTCAAGTTTCTATCATCCTCTCATTTTCGGTTTTTGGTGGATCATCATTGGATTTATGGATACAGGTCTCATGGTGTTTTATTTTTTTACTAGGTAGATTTTCGAGGTCTTCTACACCTTCGTTCTCGTTGATGGGTGTTGTTGCAAGTGTCGTTCCTCAGGAAAGAGGTAGGTGGTTCCATTCTATTTTCCCAAATTGATTACTAATGAATTTCATGGTTTATTTCAATTTCTTATTTAAATTCAAATGCTTAACCTTGATTTAAATTCCATTGATAAAACCCAATTCCATTAAATTGTGAGATTTGAAATGGTTTTGGCAATGGAAACATGGAAAACCCTCGATTCCATTAAATTGGGGTGGGTTTGTGTAAAGTTAACTAATTTAAATTGTTGAATTTAAATGGAGGATTTTTTATAGAAATTTTGTGAATTAAATTTTTTAATTTATTTGTAATAATGAATTTTGAAAAGGAAGAAATTTTTTTGAATGGATTTCATTCTCATTAAAATGGATTAAAATGATTTTATAGAAACTGAGTGGTTTTATCTTGGAAAAAATGCATGTTTTTTAATAAAACCTAATTAGTTTTAAATGGAATGGAATTGGAATTTTAGAAATGGAATAATTTTATTTATCATATTTTAAATTGTCTTAAAATTGTTCTCATATCATGTAAGATCTCATTAAAGCCTTAGGATGGTCGAGAGTTATTTGGATACACTTTACATTACGACAACATTCTAAAAAATACTTGCGATGGGTCACATAACAGATGGGTTAGTGATGAGTTTCCTTGGGCCAGATTCATAGGGATGTTTGTATACACATTTTTCTGATTTCACATAGTGAGTGTGTCATCCTATAGCGGGTCAATACTATCGTACCTTTTGTAAGATGACCATGTTGCTCTCTTGTTTACTTTTATTTGAGATATAAATGTATGACAATGTTTTCTAAACTAAATTACATGCCTTCTGAATTTATATAAACTATTTTATATTAATATTTTATTTAATCCATTGTTTTATAAATATTCCATTCCTTTTAATGTAAATCACGTTCATTGAATGTATTTTCCATCATTTGGAAAATGTATAGAATGTCCTTTTAAAATAAGATTTTAAATTTCCAAACATTTTATTTGAAAATTGAATGATTTTATTTGGAAAAACATATATTTGGAATTGGTTATGGAATCATTGGTGGTATCCTATAGGTCTTAGGCTCACACCCTACTTTTTCCTTAAGGTGTTTGTAGACATTCTTCTTTCAGTCTTGAGTAAAAAAAAGGGATGTCATAGAGGTGGATCCAACTATTGAGCTTCGGATGTGGTGAGTTGTTTCCTTAGGGAACATTGAGATATTTTCTTTTTGAGTACTCTGGGTTCTAGTACTTTTTCATTTAGAACATTTTTTGTTTTGGTAATTTTAATCCCACTAGAGTTTTCCTATTGATATGTATACTATCTTTTATCATTCCTTTTGTATTCTTCTGCATGAAATTGTACCCACTTGTATGTTGTACAATTCCAGGTCATAGTCACCAGCCCATGGGGATAGTAAATGCCCTTCGGCTTATGTCAGGACTGGCTCTGTTATTTGGTTACTAGGTTACATGGGCTGGTTCGTGAAAAAAATTTATCAAATGAGGTTTTTGATCTTTATTCTTGAAGTCAGTATGCATTTTTGAGATCTTGTCGGGACATAAGAGGTAGTTGCGATTGAGGGCATGTCCAGATCTCATCGGAATGAACCTTACATTGATAGGGGTGGTTAGGAAAAGATTATTGTGGATTTTTTTAGTCTTTTACTTATGGATATTTTAATAGTTTGAAATCCAAATCTTGTTTGTCCCTTCTGTTGAGAATATTTTCATTTTCTACTCATTTTGAATGTTAATCTTATGTTATCCTTTTATATGATAATGTTGTGTAGCATCATTCCTTCAAGGAGAATTGTGAATCAGATACAAGAAAAGGATACTTTTGAACCTCATTGAGAAAATCATATTGTTTATTCGAATCTTATTGAGGTCATTATCCACAATATTCAGGCTCTAGGACTGGCACCACCTCCATTTCCCGCTCAGGCTCCCCTTGTGGATCCTCATATGGATGTTCTTCAGAATCACTCTCAAGAGTTCCCTCTCTATAATCCACAAGTATTCAAAGGCTCCACTGATCCTCAAAATGCAGAGGAATGGTTTGGAAAGATAGAATGTCTTTTTGGGTTCTTGGAGATGCTAGAAGTGATCAGGGTGAATTGTTCCACATTCGTGCTGAAGGGACTGATCATGAGATGGTGGGACATGATGGTGATGGCAGGGAAGTATGAGGAATTATAGTGGAAGGAATTCAAGGTTCTTTTCACCATTCAGTTCTATATAGTGTCAATGGTCTTGGCCAAGGCTGTGGATTTTTTCAAGCTTGTCTAGGACAACAAAACCATAACTGAGTATTCAAATCGATTTGCTGAGTTGGTGCAGTTTTCACATGAGATAGTAACTAATGAGAGGATGATGGCTCGATGATTTGAGTTCGGACTTCGATCAGATATTTGTTCTTAGCTTTTATTATTGAAGTTCCAACATATGATGATGTGTTGGATGGTGTGGTGATGGTTGATATAGACTTAGCTGGAAAGTCAGCATTAATGGGAGTACCTTTTTTAAATAGTGGTAGTGTTGGTTCCTTCAAAGGGAAACAAAATAATGATGATCCTCGTCGCAGATATCAATGGAAGAGTAATTATAGACCTCCAACATCTCTAGGAGTAAGTTTCTTGACTTTCTACCTGTGTGTAAAGCTAGGACGTTCTAGGAGGGTTTGCACCGAGGAACCCAATAAATGTAGATCCTTTATATGTTTAGAAAACTTACAGAGGATCTATCAACACTTCTCTACTCCATGTAGTGGGATAAGATCATAAACTCCTATTTACACTATGGGGAAATCAAATGATTCACGTTCAAAATGGTTCCATCCACAGGCATCTGGAATGAAGCTTCTTCACGTAGTGAAAGAATCTCCAGAGGAAGAAGACACATGTCCATCTGGTATGAGAGGTACCATGACCATTGCTTCATCATGAGTTACTGCTTTTTTTATATTAGTGCATCTCACAATTTTATTTCAACCTATTTTTTTAATTGCTTTAATTTTCATATGGAGAAACTATCTTGTGGAATGGATATTAATACACCACTTGGTACGAAGAGAGAGAATGTCCTTCATTGTCATGCATGTGTCTTCTCTCTATCTGATGTTGAGATAGATTGGATTTTTCATGTTCATGATATGAAATCACTTGGTGTCATATTTGGTATGGATTATCTCATTTCCAACAAATAACAAATTGATTGTTACCTTCGATGGTTCTACTTTACTACACCAAGTGGTGTTCCCCTTGTTATTCAAGGAGAATGAGTCCCAAGGTTGAGCAGAGTCAGAACATCTTATCCAAAGTCAGGGAAAGTGATATTAGTGTTTTCCTTTCACATATAGTGAGATTCCATGGGTGGTGATCTTCCTATAATTTTCGCAGAGTTTTCCGATGTGTTCCCTTTCAGATTTCTCTATTATTACATCTGTGAGAGAGGTTGCGTTTTCTCTTGACGTAATGCATGGTACTCAATCAGTCTATATCCCTCTCTTACCACATGGAACCAGCTAAGCTGATAGAGCTGAAGTCTCAATTGGGTGATCTTCTTGAGAAAGGCTTTATTCATCCAAGTGTGTCACCTTGGGAAGTGATAATTCTCTTTGTTAACAAGGATGATAGATCTCATCACTTATGTGTTGATTATCAAAATATAAATCGAGATACAATAAAGATGAAATATTTTTTTCTACAAATTGATGATATGTTTGATCAGCTGAAAGAAAAGAAGTTTTTTTCAAAGATCTACCTTCGATCTGGCTTCCATCAATTGAGGATAAAAGAATCTGACATTCAAAAGACCTCCTTTTGGAGCAGGTACAGGCACTTTGAGTACCTTGTTATTCCCTTTGGCCAAAAATATTCTCCTTCAATTTTCATGGACTTGATGAACATGATTTTCCATGAGAATATTGATACCTTTGTGGTAGTATTTGTAGTTTACATTATTACTTAATCTAAGTCCATGGAGGATCATGTGAAACATCTAAGAACATTTTTGAATCTACTATGAAATCACTGCCTTTATACCATGATTTTAAAGTGTTATTTTTGGATTTAGTAAGTGAAATTCATTGGACACATAGTTTATGAACATGGTGTATCATCTGATCCTAAGAATGTGAAGGCTTTTATGACTTGGGAGAAACCAAGAAATTTCATCGAGATCCAGATTTTCTTAGGATTAGATAGATATTACTATAGGTTCTTGAGATAATTCCCAATGATGGCATCTCCAATTACTACTCTAACTCAAAAGGTGGTGATGTTTTCAGGGGATGATAAATGTTAGAGTTCTTTTGTTTAGATGAAACATTTGTTTACCACTACATTGGTGTTAACTCTTCTAGAAGCTGGGTAGGTCTATGTGGTCTTTTGTAATGCCTTATGTTCTGGATTGGGTTGTGTTCTTATGCAGGGAGATCATGTAGTAGAATATAGATCTTGTCATCTTAGTCCACATGGGAATAATTTTCCAACCAGTGGTCTAGAACTATTAGCTGTGTTGCACAAACATAAAAGATGGAAACACTACATTTTTTTGGAGAAAGGGTTCTGGTGTATTCATACCACAAAATCGTAGGTTATATCTTCTCTCAAAGATATTTGAATCTTCAATAGAGGAATTGGGTGGATTACCTGTAGTATTTCAACTGTGACATTGCGTTTTCCCCCTGGGAATGAGAATGTCATTGTTGACACTTTGAGTAAGAAACATTCAACCCAGTTAGTGAGAGAATCTTCAGAAGTGTGGAATTTGACGGCTCTTTTTTCACAGTTTCATATTGAAGTTCCGAAGGAAGGGGATAAGGTTTCTTTATCCAGGATTCAGTTGATGGCTACTCTTCCTGAGATAATTTTTCAAGATCAGGATCTTGATGATGTGTTCCATAGCATTAGATAATCCCATTATGGTGGGGATATAGTTGCCTAATGGTCATTCTCTAAAGAGGGAGTTATATGATATATGAACCACTTTATTTTTTCCTTAGTGGCAAGAAATTTATTGATGGGGTATTTCCATAATTATTAGGGGTCTCGGCACCAAGGAACTACAAAAATGTTCTATTAAATGAGGAAGCAGTTCTGGAGGCTAGGATTGAGACCAGACATTGATGATTTCTTCTCTTGTTGTTATATGCACCAATAGGTGAATGTCGACCACCAAAAACCTTTGAGTTTTCTTCAAAAACTTCGAATCCCTACTTTTATGTGGAATCAAATCTCTATGGAATTTTTGGTTTTATTTCTTCAACCCCAGATAAAGAAGAATGAAATATGGGTTGAGATCAATAGGCTGACGAAATCGGCACACTTTTACCCATTTAAGATACAGACAGAGTTGAGGAGTAAAGAAATCTCAACATGAAAGAGACTGTTCATCTTCATGGAGTCACATATTCTATAGTCTTTGATAGGGATCCTCAATTCACTTATCACTTTTGAAGAGCCTTCAAGAGGCACTGGGATCTTAGGTTTGTTTGAGCATGGCCTACCATCCGCAGTCGGATGGATCACCAAAAAGTGCTATATAGATTCTTGAGGATATATTTCACGCTTGTTCAATCAGCATCAGTGGGTATTGGGAAGATCAATTGGGGTAGGTTGAGTTATCTTATAACTTCAGTTACCAGTCAGTGATTAGAATGGAACCTTTTGAGGCCTTGTATGGTCGGCCATGTAAATCTTCATTGTGTTGGTCGAAGGTCAATGAAAGCTCTTTAGTTGGACCAAGCTTGTTGTAGGAGACAAAAATAAATATTTATCTACTACTTCAATGGATGTTGAAATCACAAAGATGATATATGTATTAGGTTGATCGACACTATAGACTTTTGTAGTTTTTAGTTGTTGAATAGGTGTTCTTGAAAGGTTCACCCCAATTAGGTCATCAATGGCTTGGGAAGAAAGGGAAGCTTGATCATCACTTTGAGGGACCATTTTAGGTTGTTGATTATTTGGGGAAGGTTTAGTACTACTTGGTACTTCCACTATAGTTGATTTCGATACATAACATTTTCCATGTATTGCAGTTGAGAAAGTATCTATCTGATCCATATCACATTTTGAGCTGGAGTGATCTTGATATTGAGACTAATTTATCATTGACTGAGTGACCAGTTAGGATATTTGATTCTGATACCAAGGTACTTTCTGGTAAGACAATACCTTTGGTTTGTATACTATGAAAAATGGATCTAATAATCATGAGATGTGGGAATGCAAGGCACTGATGAAAGAGTAGTGGACCCATCTCTTCAGCACGGATGCTTCTTTATGGGATTTCTGGGGGTAGAATGTTTTTATTGTGGGGAGGCTGTAACATCATGTTACCTTGATCAGGTAATTTTCCACATTTTCGAGGATCCATTTCGATTAAAAATACTTTTATGTGTTTTTCTAGGTTTACTACAGACTGCAGAATAGGTGCACACCATGTAATTGATGCACACATTTTGTACTTCATTCTCATGGCATGTTTTGGACTGGGTGATCATGCCGTGATTTGGGAGATCACTCCGTGAGTGGGTACATGACGTATACCTGAGGTAAAAGTTGTTAAGGGGTTAAATATAAGTTTTTAACCCAAAGAAATGGGGTTTTTTTGGCATACCTATCCAGTGTGGCCTACAACTCGTGACCCCTTGGTATACGTCGTGACTCGGCATCCGCCCAACTTAAAGTCACACGTTTGGTTTTTTTCTCAGTCCTTATCATCCCAACCTATGTGGTTCACAAACTAGATAACTTCTTGTACGTTTTTGAAAGATTAAAATCCTTCCGAATCGAACCAAATGGCTTTGGATCTTCGTTCTTCTTACGGTGCGATTCACATGTAAGTGTTCCCCCTCATTATTCATGTTTATCTCTTCCTCTCTTCTTTGGTTTTCAATGGATCGTATCGTGATTTTTGGATCCATGTCTCGTGGGGTTGGATATTACAACTAGGTAGAGTTTTTAGGTCTTCTAAAGCTTCATTATTGTTGATAGGTGCCATTGCGAGTGTGGTTCTTCGGTAAAGAGGTAGGTGGTTTGTTCTGTTTTACCAAATTGATTACCATTGTATTTTTGGGTTGATTTCAATAGATGATTTAAATTAAAATTCTCTTCCTTTATTTATATTTATTTTATAAAACCCAAATCCACTAAATTTGGTTATTTGAAATGGTTTTTTCATGGAAACACTGAAAACCCCTATTTCTATTGAATTGAGGTTAGTTTGTGGAATGTTAACTGATTGAAATTGAAGAATTTAAATGGTGGATTTTGATGGAAATGTTTTCAATTATATTTTTATTTCAATTGTGAAAATTAATTCTGAAAAGGATGGAATTGGTTTTGAATGGATTTCAGACTCATGAAAATGGAATAAAATGATTTGATAGAAACCGAGTGATTTTATCTTGTGAAAAGGCATAACATTGAATAAAACATTTTTGGTTTTAAATAGGATGGAATTGGAATTTTTAAAATTAACGAACGGGATTGACCATTTTTAAACAGTCTTAAAATAGTTTTCCCATCTTGTAAGAACGCATACAAACCTTCAGTAGTTAGTGAGTTATTTGGATACACTTTACGCTACCACAACATTGTAAAACATACTTGCAGAGGGTATCATCCCCAATGGATTGGTGATGAGTCTCCTTTGGATAATGTCATAGGGATTTTCATATACACATTTATTTTGAGTTCACATAGAGAGTGAGGAATCATATTACTGGTTAATATTTTTATACCTTTTGGCAGATGACCATGTTACTCGCTTGTTTACATATATTTTTTATAAAACTTTATTCCATTGTTGTTTGAATTTGTTTACATTCCGGAAAAATTTATATAAACGTTTTTATAATAATGATTTAATTAAGACATTGTTCTAGAAATATTCCATCCCTTGTAATGTAATGTATGTTCTTGGAATGTATTTTCCATCATTCTAAAAATGTATAACATGTTTTTTTAAAATATTCTTTTAAATTTCCAATCCATTTTATTTGAAAATTGAAATATTTTCTTTGGAAATATCTATATTTGGAATCAGTTATGGAATCGTTGGTGGTATCCTACTGGGCTTAGGCTCACACCCTACTTTTTCCTTTGGGTGTTTGAAGACTTTATTCTTCCAAGCTCAAGAAAATGGAAGGGATCTCTTAGAGGTGGATCCAGATGTTGATATTTAGACATGGTGAGTTGTTTCCTTAGGGAACATAGGGTTATTTTCCATTTTATTACTTTGGGTTGTAGTACTTTGTATTTTATTCCTCCTTGTTTTTTGGTACTTTTACTCCCTATGGAGTTTTCCTATTGATATACATACTATCTTTTATCTTTTAATTCATATTTTGGTAGGAGAAACCATTCACACATTTATTTTTTATGATTCCAGTTTCGAGTCACTGGACCTAGGGGATCATGACATCTCTTCTAGTTATATCAGGATCGGCTCAGTTATTGGGTGACCAGTGTACCCAGGCTAGTTCGTGACATTCCTAGAATATGGATATCAATTTAGATATGTACCTATAAATTGTTATAAAAATGAATGAAAAATATTTCTATGTTTCTTGTGTATCATTCTATTATAAAACGTATTGATGTCGGACATCACTTTTTTGGAGGTGATTTCTGAAAGGGTTATATAACTCTTGAATTCATAGGAATTTAACACCAGCATACTGATATTTTGAAAAATCTCTTGAATTTAGAGGGATTAAAATACATAAAATTAATTAGGAATGATATTTTTAGACTAGTATTTAGTCTTTGATGATCCACAATTGGGAAATCCACTATTGGAAAAGAAAACATTGGAAAATCCACCATTGGAAAAGCCACTATTAGACAAGCCACCACTAGACAAGCCACTATTGGTGATCCACCATTGGTGGTCTACACTTGGTGATCCACTATTTTTGATACATGTTTATTGATCCACAATTGGTGATCCACAATTGGTGATCCACCATTGGGGATCCACCATTAGGATGATCCACCATTCAAAAAATCCATTGTTGAAATGCTACTTGTAAAACCTCTATTTTGAAATTGTTTCTAATCTTCTTTGATAAATTTTTATTGAATTTAATTGTTTGTATTTTATTATATTTTTCTATTTTAAATCCCTGAATAATCAAAATTATAATTAAATCCAATTTTGAGTCACTCTCTCACTCGTGCCTACTACTCTGAACTATTTTTTATTCCCTACTCTCTTGACCTTCATCCTCCTCACACATTTTATTCAACCTTTGATTCATTTATATTTTTAAATTCAAGCTCCCTTTAGTTTCATATTCATAAGGATTCTTGCTTATGAAGATATCTCATGGGGAATCAAGCCATGTCATTGTTGAGCCAAGAAACCCCCAGCTGGGGAAACCATGTGATTGTTGTAGAGAAGGATGTAGATGTTGAATGGATATTCTCAAGTAAATCATTGGTACTGAAGGTGATCTAGGACTAGATTGAGATATATTGTTTCTATAAAAAAATTATTCCTTTTTTTCTAAGGATGGTTCATTAGTTCTTCCAATACATAATTTATAGATTTATAGAAAATAAATATCTCATTTTATGTATGATAGATGGACAAGAGGTTACCTTTTCTTCATGAAAATGTTCTCACTATATCAATGTACATCACATAGGAGTTTATGATGACTATTAAGGTTTAATACTAAGTGATAGTGAGTTATTTGTTTATGATAATGAACATATAGAGTTAACAGGGAATGGATCAGTAATAAATCTTTCTACAACTGATCTATATGGAGAATGTAGACTATTGTTCAGGTTTATTCAACAAATATTACTTCTCAGGAAAGGGGATTTCAGACAAATGAGATATTAGGATGTCTATTTTTTATTCCTTATGAAAAGAGGGGGGAAACTATTCTTTTTAGACACATTATTGTGCACATGATTGAAATGTTCTAATTATATTCTAGGTCGAATTATATCATTAACCATAAGAATATTGCATAAATGATAGAAGCCAAGGGCTTGGTGGTTGAGGAACAATAGGTCAAGATAAAGTGTAGTGGTTTTTTATTCATAGTTACCTATAAAAGAATCAAAAAGAATTAGAATCTCTATATGAAAAAGTGGGCTAAAGATAATTATAAACACTATGATGATCTTAATCAAAAAGATATCCATGTTAGAACCAAGAGCATAGTGGATCCTAGAATAGTTCTAGATTACATTATCATTTATTCTGATGAATAAGTTGAAGATGATGTGGTTTTAGTTGAAAAGGAATTTTATACCATTGTTAAATTGGTTCGTGATCCATATATCCCCAAGAGCCCAGTTGAATATTTTGACTCACATTTCCAACCAATTCTCTCTCCACTAGATAGAGCCTTTGGAGAAAAATAGATAATGAAGAGACTAAATTCTCTAGAGAAAATAGATTTAGAGTTCTTCAAAATCCTCTAAATTAGTTGTGGAAGTTTCTAATGATGGTGATGATATTGGAGATAATGGTGATAATAGGAATTGTAATGGATATGCTCATGATGTTGATAATGATGTTGATAGGACTCAGTCACATCATTCATCTCCTATTTCTTTAGCTAGATCTATAAATGAGGAAAGATTTTTTTTTCTTCCTCAAGATGGTATTTCTACCTCTATTAGAGGGGATCTGATGGAATATACCGAGGGGGAGAAATCCAAATATTCTTCTATGAGATAGGATGGAGCAACATATAAGGGGGATCTTTTAATAGCTTCTATGTTACATGGTTTAACTTATACTGATTTACTTGAATATGATGGATGTGATGATGACCATAGTAGTCCACCAAGGTACGGTGGACATGTTGTCTCAGTTGGTGTTGGGATAGATCTAAAGGGATCTTTAGTGGACAATATTGATTATAATGGTGAGCTTAATGCATTTCCTTATGAAATTACACACGCTAGATCAAATCCTGTAGATGTGGTTTTACCTATTCATGAGAAGGTTCCTTCACCACCACCTGATTCTTATTTAGTTTCTTCAGGTTTTTTGACCAGATATGACTTTGATGTATTTATAGAGATATTTCATTGTAACTATAGTGGTATTCATTGATCTCAATAACCTCTTGGTACATATCTTAGTGAAGATGATTCGTAGAATCTCTTTGAGTTAGATATTTATTATATTCATCCAATGTGATTTAAAAGATTGAGGAAGTTGAAATTGGGAATTAGATATTGGCTAGTGTGATAGAGACCATGAGATCTATTGTAGAGGTGATGATAAACTCTTTTACTTATAGCTAGGATTCTATATTAGAGAATTTGGAGATATTACCATTTGTTGCTTCTATATCTTCTACTCCACCTTCTTCAATCTCAGTTGATGCTGATATGATCATATCCATAGTCAAAGAGGTGATTTCTTCCATTATGTGAGAGTTTCATTCATTTCATTAGGAGGACCTATGGAAAATTCAACAAAATCGTGAGCATATATATAAACTGATAAGAGACTATTTGAATGAATTATGAAGTGACAGGGAAACCATCACTATGGATATCATATAAAATCATTCTACCATAAATAAAAATCCTGAATTGAAATTTTAATTTATGGTTTTAGATGAGAACTTAATAATTCAACTTTTAACTATGGATTTTAAGGAAGTGGTAAACCATATCAAGGTTATGAACCCTATACTCAAGTTTTTCATGGAATAGAACAAAGACTTAAAATGCTATCTTGAAGACACCTCGGAAAAGCACCACAACATTCACCTCGTGAAACTCACCACCACAACACCACAACCAAAGCTAAATGGGTAGATTTATAGGATCCACCACATCCTGCATAACATGCATCATACATCGAGTATTATACCTTAAGACATTACATCTCATTCGCCAAGTTGGATCCACATGCCATAACAGCTTATACATGTTATACCTATAGTAGTCCATAAGAAACTATATCCATAATACATGTGTGTGAAATAACCACAAGACATTACATAAATCTACACACATATATTGGAAAAAAACCATCATGCATAATAGAATATGTAACTACCAACTGATGAGATTAAGTCCAAAAGAGGTAGTCATCCATCAATCCTCCCACCAAGATGTTAGGGAAACCACCCACTCAGGCTCAAAATCCTTAAGGTGTTAGTCCCCCTAACGGATAGGTTGGAGTAGTGTATAGAAAGAAAAAAAATTACATGGTATAATATAACTCACTACCACACTATGGGAATAACCTAATCTTAAACTTAACTATAGCTAATGTCTCTTGGACTCCAGGCTTCCACTTCTAAGATAAGATTTCCCATAAGCACAAAACCATTTAAAGAGATACATTCAATTAATTTATTCAATTTAATCCATTTCACTTTATGTTAATTAATTCTTTAGCCATTAAAAATTTCCTCATTACATTCCATTAGCATCATAATAAAGATCAAATCCCTTTCGGAATAAGAAAACTGAGTCTATGGCTTCTTATAATTATAACCTCAGTATTTAATCCCCGCAAGCACCAAACTCATGCGTTTAAAATTATTCATTTATTTAATAGCATTAACACATTCCACAATCCCAGTTATTCTATGAAAATATTCTGAGATACCAAACACAAGGGTTTCAAAACAATTAGTAGATGAAATAACCGTCAAGTATTTTCCACCTATAACAGGAGGATAGTCCCATATAACCATAAGAAGATAAAAACCGAAAGCCCAGGGCATACACACATGCATTTGTTTAAACCTTGGAAGAAGAGTAATCAAAACCATCTACCTCAATTAGTGGAGAAATTAAATCATGAAAACAAACAACATACTCAACAAGTATCCAATATCCATATCGACGGGTAATCCCAGCTTTGACCCGTTCCATCATCTCTAGTGTCCTACCTAACACCCACATACATATCCTAATTCATCCCACCATCCTATAAGTCAAATTCTTCCAAAACAACTCGGCCTCCCTGCCCCATATACCACAACATCCCTTCAGTTTTTACCATCCCCGCCCCATATACCACAACATCCCTCCAGGATCAGCCATCCCAGGCTCATGTTACATCAAAAGTAGCAAGAAACAAACATAGAAACTCTGATCTTGTACCTAAACTAGGAATTCATCCTCCACACACAATTATCACTCATGACTCCAAATCACAAGGCACAAAGAATTTACAAGAAAGCAGGAAACTCAGGCCCTACAAAGCAATTATCTTTATCACACAACATATTCTTATTCCATCCTGAATTAACCGATTCATTATTCATAGGTTCAATCTATGGAAAACCTAAGAAACAAGATATCATAAATTAATTGTATAATTAATTTAACTTGCCTTTAATTCCATTATGAACAATCATCACCATGATTCAATTTCATTATCCAATTCAATTAAACATGCATATCTACATAAATTTGATTATCCTCAAATTGAAACAACAAAAACCAGATTCATTAAACATGCCTCTTTAATATTTTAGTCAATTAATTTTCAATTATTTATGTATTCATGTTCTTTAAAAATTTACATCAAGAAAAACATGATACTCCAAAAAAAGGATAGATATAACACTATCTAGAAAATCAAGAGGAAAATTTTTATCACAGTATAAAGAAACATCATCATCATGCGATTGATACCAATTCATTAATTTAGTTCAAGTAATTATTAGGTCATTAAACCATGATAGATCTTTGTATTCACATGAATAAATAAAGAATAAATGAATCCCCTACCTCAAAAGGTTATTGATGTTATTTTAATGAGAACAGATGAAGCAATGGATCTCCGATCACCCTACCCGCTATAACGGTATCCATTTGAGGATTTTGTGGCTACACTGCACCAAAATAACCAAGAAAACCCCATTAGAAACATGGAAGATCATTCACTATCACATGGAAAAGATAAATGGGAGGAAATGGATCGATGAAACCACATGAATGGAGTAAGAACATATCTTATCCCAGATATGGATCACTACGGATCAAATATGGAAGCCTAGGGTCGATCCATGATGAAGGAATCCCAAAAACGTCGAATATGGGGTCTCCTGGGATCGATAGTGATTCACTACAGTCATATATTTTGATAAAATGAGTTGGTGGAAATGTTTTTGAAACACACAGCGTCAGGATATTACATGACGTGTAGTTCCATTTCACATCTTGTAATGTCTCGTGGTTGGTTTCCACTAAAAAAACCATTTCCCCTTCATTTTATTTATTTTCCACACCCCAACATACTACACATCATGAATCCCTCACTGACATCAGGTAAAATTCATTCATGACTAAAATCTTTCTTCATATAACATTTAATGAACGAACTACTCCAGACATCCTCCGAGAACCCTTCGAGTACCTCAATAATTGGAAAGACGAAAAGGGTTGATCCACGTGGATTTAATCCCTTACATCAGATACCTATGAAATAGTTCCTATCCTAAAGAATAAAAAAGCAATCTATGGATAAAATATAAAATGGGTCATCTGAACATCCACCACATGAGATACCTATCAAGGCTCTCGCCACCATAGGAGTTCAAACACTCTATCCAATGAATAACATGAAACAACACAACAACCACAACTAGACCCTAAAAACTCTCATGGGGGATAAAACTATCAAAAGATAGAATGTCACAAGAAATAAAAAAGGTAAATCCATCTCATTATATAAAAATTATAAAAAAACCAAATGATCAACGTTTCAAGAAAAAATTGAAATATCAAAATTCTATGATTACTGAGCACGTATCTCCGACTCCATTCCCAGGTAATCTCCTCCACACTACCAAGCCACCAAAGGACATGAACTGAGGGGATATCATGCTACTGCAACAACTTCTCATGTCGATCCTGGATCTCTATTGATTACACATCGAAGATAATATTATCATCAACATCGATCTCGCCCCAATGGATTATTTGACAATCGTTATAAAGATAACGAAAGAGCTACAACATGTAAAAAACATCATGTATCAATCTCATCTACAGGGGATGCGTTATCCAATATGTCTTGGCGCCAACATGATACAACACCTCAAAAGGCCCGAAAAAACTAGGGAGAAATATTAATCCCACGAACAAACTGTCACTACCCATGATGGGGAGTCACCTTTACAAACACATGATCCCTAATGTTGAAGTCTCTTCAATCTGTCTTCACTATTTTATTAGGGTTTAATTGGTTAAATAATTATTTATAGGGTTCATTTATACATTATGAATATTTTTACCCAATGTTTATTGTTACCCTACGATGCTTCTACACCTTATAAAGATCTTAATTTCTCATAATTTAAAAAACAGTTTTACCCAAAAAAATGACGATGTACCCTAAGAATCTGTTTAGTCTCAATTAATTTCACATTTTACATTATAAAGAGACCTTATTAAACTCAAGGAACCATAAAATTTTCTATCACTATACCCTAGTAATTGAACTTTAACACATCTATAATTTTGTCTGTGTTTCCCATTAAATAAAACCAATATGTATGATAACTCATGATACACTAAACACCATACTAAAGGTAACAATAATTTATGAAAATAAAAAGAAAAAATTAATAAAATATTAATATAAAATTTGAAAAAAATAAATTAACACTCATTGGTTATTAATATGATATATATCTAAAAATACGTAAATTTTAAAAGGTTTATTTTCAATAAAAGCTATTTTTATTTATATTTTTCATTTTCAATTAAAATATAAATTTTTTTATTTTTTAATTTGAATTTTTCTTCTCAAAATAAATATGTGGTGAATTTTTTATATTTTTATGAAATGGTTGGTTTTTGGAAGAATACTGGAAAATATAGTTTTCACAAATACAATCATTTTTATGAAATCAAAATGATATAATAATGAAATCAAATTTTATTAATCATTTTATATAGAAAAAATATGAATTTATTTATTCGAATAAAACAATTAAAAAATTTATATTTAATTTAAAAATATATTTTTGATATTTTAAAACCTAGGTGGTGATTTAATCTAATAAAAGAACAAATCTTGTTTCTTTAATTCAATTATTTATTTAAAAGGTGAAAACCAATTTTGGATTGGTTTGAAATTCAAATAAATATATTTTTCTTATTCATAATATAATAAATGTAATAATGATGAATTCTACACTTTATTTTGTGGTTAAAAAATTTATTTACGAAAAAATGATTTTTTATAAAAACTATTTTTAGTTGTGTTTTGTATAATTAAATTAAAATTAAATTTTACCATCTCTATAGATTCAATATTTTAATATTTATTCCATATTTTTAATAATAATATTCACATTATTTAATAATTTCAATTTAATTTTTCATTTATAAAATTATGTTAATATATTAAAAGTTTTCTACAAGGATAAAGGTTAAATGGATTTAAGAGGGGATTAAACTAAGGGACAAGGCATCAAATATCATTAAACATTGTATAAATTTTATTTTGTGATTGTATTTAGAAAAAATATTATTCTATATTTTAAAATTTTAAATTTTTTAATACATTCCTTTGATAATTACATTTAGGTTATTTTACAGTTTAGAGTATTTAAAAAATGTCACTTATCTCACTTATAAAAGTACCTCCCTTATCATCTATTATCCATACACATTGGTTGATTTATATCAACCAATATCTTACCAAATAACTTCAATGAGACCTTATACATGACCTGAAGTTTTTGTTGTCACCGAAAGATCAACCTAATAATACTTAAGGAGATATTTAGAAGAGGATATCCAAGGAAGATGTGATTTCCTTAAATGAGTTGTTTTAAGTTTATTTCTTCATAAAACACCTCAAAATATTATATAACCATTTTAAAATATTAACATTTGATTAAAATTTTTTCTTAATTTTTCTTATTTTTAGGGAATAACCAACATATTCCTTCTTTCCATCCATTGGAAAATGAAAACGTTGCTCATGTTTATGTGTAGACTACCTCCTCAGCGAACGACACATTTTATTTTTCTGAACCACCTCACAGGACTAGTTTAAAATAAGTATTTAATGAATAAAAATAATATTTAGTAAATAATTATGAATTTTTGAAAAAAAATTGTGGTCATCCTTCCTTCCTTTCCATCTGTTGATAAACTAAAACGATGAAAGTACGTACGTGCATACTACCACCTCTACGAACTGTGTATTCTTTTTTTCCATCATCTCCTTCAATGGATGATTCTAAAAAAAATCATGAATTAATATGATATTTATATCATTATTAAGTATATATATTGATTTTATAGATATTTTTAATAATAAAATTAATTATTTTTTATGAAATTAAAATTTCTAAAACAATTTATTTTTATGATTTCCATGAGAATCATCACCATAAGTTCCATGATGTGACCATGGAACTCCAAAAACATTTCAAAAAAATTCTAAAACATTAATAAGTAAATTTTATATAAATAAAACATGAAAAATTTTCATGGTCCGGAGCTACTGAATTGGAGAATGCATTGAAAACTTAATAGTTAACACAAAAATATTGATTTTAGCAGAGAATTAATTATAGCTGGGTAATAAGAAATTATATGTGAAATTTATTTAGTAAGATAAATATAAATATTGGTTTGATATAGATTTATGATAAATCTATATTTATTTTTCACAGATTTTATAGTGTGTTTGACTAAGAAATAATCCAAGGTAAGGATTTCCCATCTCAAACTTCCTTCTTTGAGTCATGTTTTGAATAACACACATATTTATTTAATAGGATGTATATTCTATATATTTGAAATATTATATCATAATCCACCATTTAATCCTGGTAATCAATTTTTATTTCCAATTTCTATCTTTCAATAGTTTTTTATTCAACTTTTATACGATTCGTATGTGGTATAGGTCTCAATTATGATTTCTTATGACATGTTTCCTATTTTATATCATAAATTATTTTATATGGTATAAATAATACCCCATGAATATATTTTTCCATAATATTTTATTTAATTAAAGGGATTTACATAACCATATAAATTCCTAACTTTTTATGGATTTTGATTCGAATGATACTAAAGTCATAATGGTTTATTTTACAATTTTACTTTTATCAGTAATGTTTATATTTCAAATTTTATTTGGTGAAATTGTATGTTTTATGTCTCATAATTGCCCATATATTTTATTCTTATATGGTTATTTCTAGTTTTTTTATGTTCTATTTCCATTTTTCCACTATTTTTAACTCAAACCCATGAGATATTATTTATATTAAAATTTATTCATATTTCTCCTTTTGGCTTTGAACATTTATCATCCATATCAATGTTCGTTAATTAATTTTTTGAATTTTTTTTATATTACTCAATGATTTGTTATGGTAAATTTATTTTATCTCTTAATTTATATTAGAAATTTTAAAAGTGATATTTTAACATTTTCTAAACAAGCCATTTTAACTTTATTTATAAAAGTGTCAAAATAATCTCTTTTTAAAAAATTTCCACATGAAATTATTATTCTACCATTATGACTATAATTAATGATTTATATTCCTTTCTAAGTATTTATAGTATTTCATTGATACATAATACCATTATTATATGAATTTTTCAAGAGAAAAGGATTTATTTTCTTAAATGTTTTGAAAAGGGATTTCATTCTAGTCATGTATTTTTTTCTACTACTTTGGAGTTTCTTACAATGTTATAGTTTATTTTCACGATTCTATTATTGAAAATTATTATACAAATAATTTTTTAAAATTCTCCTTGAAATCTCATTAAAATAGATTTAGAAGTGATTTATAACTTCATTTTTAAAACAGAGTTATAAATTTTTAAAGAAATTATTTTACACTTTCGCATCCATTTTAATCTCTATATATAATTGATCTATCTGTTATGATGTAATTATTTAAAATAAACATATATTGCTCTTATTATTTAAATATATTAATTTTTGAGGCTTTAGTGTTAATTAATCAATTTCTTGATTCCATTTTTTGAAATGATATATGAAAATACTATATAACACATTTTCTTTCAATGGGTTTCTCATCTATGTCAATGTCCTCTAATTATTGTTATGCTTCATTGGGGATATGATCTAATGATACCATGAAAACTATTTCTATTGATGTACTATGATTATGTTTTATGGAAATTTTTAGGAAAACCATGTGTTAGGCATGTGTTAATTAATCAATGAAGGAGTGTGATTGTTCTTTTGTTATTATGTCATGAATATGTATGGTTTATTATTATATGATGGGTGAGTTTTCTATATCTCTCCTATTCATTGGGTAGTCTTTTATAACTCATGAGCTCAATAGGTTACATGGTTCTCTAGCCCAATCATAAGGGTATGTGAATTCTTAGGAAAATACCAAAAGGTACATGAGTTGTTAACCTAAGCCCACTACACCTTGGTAAGGGGGATATACTAGCCTATTATGAGATTAATGTCTTCGTATTTAGCCTTTACATGTGTTATAATTCATATTATTACGTTTATACCACACTCATATTCCATATTATTATGCATATTTTATTCTCTTATGGATCATGTTTGATTATTCAGTTTGTAATCCATGATTTTTTGTGTGGGATTATCCTTTGTTAGGACAATACACTTTTGTTATATTCTCATAACCATATGATCATATTACACTCACTTATGATCTTCGATTATAAATTCCTATTTCTAACCTTACTGAGATTTTAAGATCACTCTTTTCATGTTCCTATTTCAACATGTTATAATGAAACATATATCTTATGATAATTCTAATGGTATATATTTTGGGAATAATTTTATGGGAGATATTGAATACTTTATCTGAAATAATAAATTCATGGTAAATTTGGAAAAATTCCCATTTGGGTGACAAATATATGGGTTTTTCAGTTAATGGATTATCATAATTCTCTAAAACTATAAACCCAAAAGGTTTTGGGTATGTAAATGAATCAATTTTGGTTATCAATATTTTAATAATGGGTGTTTAAATTTGGGATTCTTGAGTTGGTATTAAAGCTAGTATGTAAATAGTATGTTTTAACACTGAATATGGGTGTATTGGTCCGGGGTATCTCAGTTCATATTAGTGTAGGTTTTATATAACATTGTAGGATATAAATTTATCAAATTAGGATTATTTAATTGTTTTGGAAACCATAATAGGTTAATAATATTATAATTTATCATAATTTTAAATCCATAGGAACCATTTTGTTGTCTTATGAGGAAAGATTTTAGAGGGATTAAAAATATTTTGGGATACATTTATGTGAATACCTTATTAAAGTAGAAATAACCTTTAAGTGTAGTATGTGATTTAGTGTGGTAGTTATTTGTGGAAAAAATTATATTTTGATACAATTTGATGGTATATATAATAATTCGGTTAGTAAATGAACTTATGTTAAGGTAATTATGGTTATTTGGGGAGAAAGGAAGTTATTAAATTTTTTGGAATGTATAGATAAAATTTATGATTGAAAGATAATTTGAGGAAAAAGGCACATAGGGAGATGTCTACATCAATGTTGTATTATGGTATATATTGGATAGTGTGTAAGTACATGATATTATTTGAGGAATAAAGATTGAGTTAAATTTTGAAAGAATATATGATTTTGTTTCTGTTTTATATCAAGGTAATTCAACTTGTTTTTTGTTGATTAATATATATTGTGGAGCATATATTTCCACGATTTTTGGGTTTAGAATATACTAAGGAATATTTTTTTAATGATTATTGATGTCCAAAAAATTGAGATAAATTTTTTTTCAAATTTTGGAAATATATATGATCAAATATTTCTAATTTTCTAGTTTTTGAGTTTTGTCAAGATAATTTTTAAGAGTTTTAGGATATATTTATTTGTATAATAATTATATTTGATCATTTGGTCTTGTTTTTTAGGTTTTTAAGATCAACATATTACTTCTTTATATGAAGGATTATTCATATTGAGTATTATGTAAACTAATACAAACCATTTTTTGTTTTAGTAAATGACTAGAGACATGGGGAATGATTTTGTTGTTCTTTTTTGGGTCTTATATTCCATTAAAATTTTATTTTCATGCTTCATGCACCAAAAATACATCATGGTTATTTATTATTTATAATTCAAGATGAATCAGAGGAGGAAAATTGTTTGAAACTCAACCGAAGGATGAAATTTCACTTATATGATTGCAAGAAATCAAGTTAGTATATTCTCTCATATTCTCTATATTGAGGGTAATATAACTCCTTAAATATAAGAAAGAGAATTATAAATAAATGGACTCATATGTGTAAAATATTCATAGGTATCAAGGTAAGATTCTGGAAACCTAATCACAAGTATGAATCTTATAATCGTGCATACATAGTTTTTGAAATATTTAATTAAGAAACACATTTTTTAATAATATATTTAGAATTGGTTATCAATAAAAAATCAACATCTATGATTATAAAAACATTAATATATATATATTATGGTTATAAAAAATTATAATTATGAGGATCAAATTTATTTAAATGTTTGAGAATATAAAACCTTGATATTTAAGTATGTATTCTCCTTTAAATTAAAAAATGTATGTAAAATAACTTGTGATACACGAAACATTAAACTGAATTGAATGGTAATTTTTTAAAATGTAGTGTAAAAATTTATACATTATGAACATAAAATGTGAAAACAAATAAATTATAACTCATTGGTAATTAATATGAACTAAGATTAATAACACTTAATGTTTAAAAGTTTCAGTTTCTATAAAAGTGTTTCTTATTTATATTTTTTAGTTTAATTTAGAAGATAAATTTTTCAATTTATAATTTTATTTTTATTTTCCAAATTACCTTGACAAAATTATCATATAGTGATATTTTTTGGTACTTTTCATAAAAGTTTAATTTTTGGGTGAACAGTATAAAATATAGTTTGTACAAATATTTTCATTTTTATTACATCATCATGGGATAAGAATTAATTATATGTTTTTGGAACAATTTTGATGTACCAAATATGTGTTTAAAAATTAAAATAAAAAATTTGAAAAATTATTTTGAATTTAGAAACCTGTGATTGGAAATTTAAAACCAAGGTGATGATTTATTTTATCAAAAGAACATGTCTTTATTACTTCAATTAAGTATTTACATAGTTGAATTAGGTTTTGAATTAATATTAAAGTTAAATAACTCTCATTTTTTACTAATAAAAAAAATTGTCATAAGGATAATTTTACACAATATTTTCGTGTAAAATAAAATTTATGCTTAAAAAGGAAATTTTTCATAAAATTGATTTTTGATGAATTTTTCATAATTATATTGAAATTAATTTTCACCAAAACTAAAAAAATCATGTCTTTATAATTGATTACATATTTGGAATAAAATATTAAAATTATGTGTCCTGAACTGGTCCAATGGGTTCCAAACCGTGACTACCCCTAGCCCACCTCCAATAGGCCTGGGGATGGAGACCATCACTGAGTTGGTATATCACACAAATGGGAGGACTTAGCTTAAGGTTCCTTTAAAAATTCATTCATATTCAACCCTATATAATTTTGAAATGTAAATCAACGGATAACCATGTATTTATAAATCTAAAATACCACCATCAGATTAGGAAAACAAAGTTCTTGAAAGAAAGGGTCAAATACTTGCCCGTAAAAGAAACTGAAGACAAGTGAATCTTGTGATGTAGGAAAATATTGCTATAAATTCAACCATTAGAATAAAAATTGGATTATCTAGATCATTATGAACCTACTGGTCTTGGTCCCTCTTGGACTGCGTCAAATTATTTTTCATCTTCATAAGACATGAAACGTCCGGGAAAATTACATGCAAGGGTGAGTATTATATTACCCAATAGGAAACCCTAAAATAAAGAATAATATAGTATTAATAATAGTACTCATCTAATCATAGTGATATGTCAAAAAAAATACATAATAAGAAAATATAGATATATTCATAGTATACACGTAGTCTCAAGGTAAGGTTGCAACTATTATGATAAACTAGGATTCCTGCTCAAATTCATCATATAACACTCATCCATTAAAAAAACTATAAGTCAGATTGAACTGATGGATTCCATCTGATATGTTGTGCTTTTCAAGTTTATCCATAATAATTACACATTGGAAGTCTGAAGATATTGATACATAGATGGGGATCACACCAAAATAAATTAGGTTTACCAAAAATTAAATCATGATTAACCCACTAAGTAGGGGATCAATGCCCGAGTAGTGTGGTTCACGACAATACCAAGAACCCCACCTAGTGAAAATGATGGTGAGAGAGGATATCACTATATTCCCCATGAATGGATTCCAACAACTCTATCCAATACTGATGTTCCTAAAATTGGGTCTCCATTATATAAATTGGATTTGTCTCCATAATAAACCCTCCAGGAAAGGATTAAGGTAACATACGCTAACGGAAATTGTCTATGATGAAGATGATAAAGGCTCCACCACATATCTGAAGAAGTAAACAATGTGTACTGGAAGTACACAGTGATTCCCTTCAGCACTGGGTCCTACCCAAGTTACACAACCCATGCTTGTGTCCATTTATGAGTACATATAATGTTTCCCACAGTACAAAGCATGTAGGGTCTCACGGTCTCCTAGGTGTGACTCCCTGTACATGATGAGTTGTCTTCTATACTATACACGGTGTGTGTCATGGTCACACAACATGTAATACCACTCGGGATCTTTGGAATGTATCTCTTGTACATGATGATCTAGTTGGAATAAGGGTCACACAGTGTAAGACATGTGTCACATGGAGTGGCATCCTTAACTATTTTTGGAGACCCTAGAACCACACAAGTAATCCCATATGAAGTGTAGTATGGGATTACATTCCGTATTGCGTAGAATTCCCTAGAATCCCAGATCCATTAATTCATCTTCATTATCCCCTTTATCCTTTGATAGGGCCATGAATCATGCCGGTATGAAAGGAATAGGTACAGTAAAACCTTGATGTTGTCGTTCACTAGGACCCACCACAAAATCACAAGGGAAACCCTTATGTCACATATACCATTCAATGCACACCAAAACCTACACACACAAAAACTTTAATACAGTTCAAATTCCTCATATTAGCTCAATCCCTTCATAAATTCAAACTCAGATATGTGGTATCAATCCCTTTCACCAATAAATAGGTTAATAATGATTGATTTTCGAGTATTTTACAAACTATGAGTCAATGGAATTGACCACAATGAATGAATAATAGGGGTAGAAATGCACAAAATTCAAATTTCAGGAATGGAACTCAACCAATGTTTGTGTTGGACTTTATTCATTTTCTTTAGAATAATTAATGATGGATATAACATAACCATGAAAAGATACCCCCATTCCAGGATAAGTCTATCACGTGCTCAAAATACGCCTAATCCAAGAATCAATTTGTTAGTTAATTGATTCTCATTTATTAAAGGAATAATAAAATGGGGATAAATACACATAAAAAACACTATACCTTGATATGGATCTCTTGCTAATGAATAATTAATTTGGAACATTTTCATTGGTGATATCTTTAAATCATGGTGCACACTGATCAAGGATCCATTATCAGGTAGTTATTCACCCAAGAACAATCCTCTGACAGACTCTCCAATGGCCTCAGGGTTATGTGGTTGACCCTAATATCAACTCATATCCATATCTTTATAATAATAATTCAGTTCATGGTAATTTAATTAAATAAATTATTTTAATCAATTAAATTATTTACACATTCTCCCACGATCACGCCCAACCTGAGCACCAGATACACTCCAAGTCATGTCACGTCTAGGGTAAAACCCTTTCTATAAACTAAACAGAAGCCTCCAAGTTATGAGACGAGCCTCTATTTATGTAGTATACCACTTTTATATGAAAAGCTCGCATATGGGTTATTTAATATATCAAATATATATCATAAATTAATTTCGAGCTCACTGGGCCACAGAATATCACACCATCTCAGTTACTAGATCTAAAAATAATCCATATAATATAAAGTCTTATATGATATATTCAATGTCATTATATTCTCCACATCTTGGGTCTTAAGGTCCCAAAATTCTGAAAAAATGACTATACATATAGATGTTGGTACTAAGCACACATCTGGGTTTCCTGATCTCAGGTACTCTTCTAAAGATTCTCATACTACCCCTGGACACACACTAATGGAATCGATCTCCAATGGAGGATTGACCCCTACTGATCCTCAATCTCTAACAGACACTCTATAAAGGTAGATCCATCTTTGATGTACAACTCTCCCCATTCTATAACATGTGATGGTCTGTGCTCATACTTCCTTAGACCTCACACATGGAAGACGTCATGTACCCGGTCTAACTGGGGTGGTAGAGATTAGTTTCACCCAACTTTCCAACTCTACACAGTATCTAGAAGGGTCTAATTAATCTCAGATATTGCTTTCCACCTTTAAAAAATCTCCATAACACATATCGATGTGAACCCTTATGAACACATGGTCACCCTCCGTGAACTCCAAAGGTCTCCATCATTTGTTCACATAAGACTTATGACAGGTCTGTATATTCCTCATATTCTCCTTGAAGATCTAAACTGTATCTTTTCATTTCTTTCACCATCTCTAGGACCATAAGTGATGACTCTCGTGCATTGGTTCAACATAGTGGTGACATATAGGGTCTCTCGTACAAGGACTCGAATGGTGTCATACTGATGGTGGAATGTTAGCTGTTATTGTATGAAAAATACACCAATGGTATATGATCCTAATTGATATGTAGAAATCCTAAAATTCAATCCCACAACATGCCCAACATAACATGAATAGTCCTTTTAGAATTATCTTCAATTTGGGGGTGATATGTTGTGCTCAAATACAACTAAGTCCCAAAGGCCTCCTACAATCTCTTCTATAACTGAGATTTGAATGAAGTATCATAGTCAGAAACAATCATTTAAGGAACTCCAAGGAGTCATATTATCTCTTTCACATAATGGTTTCCAAGGAACACTATATAACTCTACTATCAGATAGCTAGGAAGTTGGTCAACTTGGTGATTCTATCTATGATCACTCATACGACATCATGTCCTCTACAAATATTTGGTAACCCCATTATAATTTCTAGGTATATGAAATACCACATAATCTCTAGAACCTCAAGGGGTTGAGATAAACCCATTTTAACTTGATGATCATCCTTCACCTTCTAACATGAAACCCATATAGAGACAAACTCTATAACTCCCTTCTTTGTCCATGGTCACAAAAACTGACATGAGAGGTCCTGGTACATCATTACTAAATTCAGATGTATGTAAAAGGGAGATGTATGAAACTCCCTTAGAACATTCTCTTGAAATATCATGGGTACCATTTTCCATCCTCTAAATAGAACAAAATTATCATAAACATAGAAAAAACTATCAAGATCAGGTTGAGTGGATATTTGAGTACGTAGGGTCTCACAGTTAGTATAGCCCATCATTGCCTCCCTGACTCACTTTAAAAGTGTAGGGGGTAACAACCATGCACTAGAGGTAATCTTCTCCATATGTATCCACAAAGGATAACTATAATGATTCCAACTACTCCGACACCTTTCTTAGTAACTGCAAACAAGATCTCCTCCAGAGAGTATCTGCTGCCACATTCCTCTTCCCATGAGTATAGAAATTATAAATGTCATAATTTGAGAGGAACTGTATCCATCCACATTGTATCAAGTCAATATATTTATGATAGAATATATACTTGAGACTCTTATAGTCAAGATAGATGATGAAAACTCTCCCATCAGGTTGTGTCGCCACATATTTAGTGAAAATACTACTGATGAAAACTCAAGATCGTGGTTCATGTAGTTCCTCTAATATTGTCTCAATTGATGTGAACCATAAGTAGTCACCACCTTACTATAATTTTTATCCCAACCAAGCCTAGTCCTTGATGCATCAATGAATGCTATATACTTGACAACCTCCTCTGGAAATATCAATAGGGGATCACTCATCAATATCTGCCTAAAATCCTAGAAAACCTATTGGAAACTTTTTGTCCACACAAATGGATTCCCCTTTTGAGTAAAATCTCTCAATGGGGATTATATTATATAGAAATTAGGTATAAATCATTAATAGTATCCTGCTAACCTATGGAATCTCCACACCTCTATCATTCTCTTTGGTGGAACCTAAGCTAACACTAGTTCGGCCTTTACTATGTACATAGCTACACCATCTTCTAAGATGAAATGTCGTAAAAGTGGACCTCTGAATCTAGAACTGAAACATTGATAGATTCCTATAAATATGGTAATCCTAGAGTATGTCTAGAAACTTCCTCATGTTTCTTTCCTTCTCTTCCTTGGATGTAGGGTACACTGGGATATCGTGGATGAAGAATACCACAAAGTAGGATATGGAAGGCTAAATCATATGGTTCATGAGTCCCATGAACACTATATGGGCGTTCATCACACTAATATAAATAACCATGTACTCATAGTGACTATAACGACATCAGAAATCCATCCTCAATATGTCATCATCCCTTAATCATAGCTAGTGATAGCTTGATTTGAGGTCAACCTTCAAGAACCATTACTCTCCTCTCCCTTGATCAAATTGGTCATAAATCCTTGGTATTGGATACTTATTCACCATGGTGACCTAGTTTAGGTGATGGTAATCCACATAAAACCCCAATATCTCATCTGCCTTCTTGGAGAACAACACTGCGGATTCCCAGGTTGAAACACTTGGTCTTACAAATCCCTTCCATTGAAAGTCATCCAATAGTACCCTCATCTTGTGGAGCTTTATAAGATCCATCTGATATACTGGCCCAAATATCAGGACCTTCCTAGGATATAGATCAATGAAGAATTGTGTCTCTCAATAGGGAGGTAAGCCTCAAATGTCCTTAGGAATATATGTCTTAATAATTGCCCACAACTGCATGAAATTCAGGACTCATAGCATCCACTACACCAAGAGTCATGCTATCCAACTACTATGAAATTTACCTTACCCTCCAATACATTATTCCATCCAACTTTTCCTGAGTTTTCTTTTTCACCCACAAAGGAAAACCTCATCCCATCGATGTGGACACATCACATCCTCTACATAAAACAATCGATATAGCCCTAAATTGTAGATAACCAATCCATACCCAAGATGATGTTGTAAGTAATCATCTCTTCTGCAAGTAGATCCCAGAAGATGCTCTCACCTCCAATAGTTAGGTTATAAAATCAGAAGAAGTGTGTGATTTTTGTGTTGCCTCCAGTAAGAGTCTCTAAACTCAAGGGTCAAGCAAAAGGCCCAACCAAATCTCTATGTCTCAAACATGATAAATGGAAATAAACTATTAGACCAAACCCATGTCTATCTATAAAATATAAAAAGTATATAAGACATAGATCGTACCTTGTATCATCCCTAGAGCCTCTAGGTCATAATCCTCAATCGTATGTAGCTTCCCTGACCCCTATCTTTAACCACCATATGCCTCACATTGACCACCTGGGGGTATTTCTTGTAATAAGTCAAAACATCTTCCACCTTTGGAAACTCTCATGGCTCCTCTATGATGTATTCCAACATATGGAACTTCATGTTCCTACCACTGCCTCTCCCTAGGCATTCCATCCAATGTTTCTCTATCATCCACATATTGGGTTAGACAATCTCATGCAAGATGTCCTTGATAGTTACAAAAGTAGAACCCCCTCTCTCTAGGCTGACGAGATCCATCCATAAATCCCTAAACCACAGACCATCTATCCTGGGAACTCCTGCTAAAATTTCTCATATTTCCAGGTTCATGTGTATATCATCATCTCCCAATCTCCAGAGTCTCTACTCATGTGTTCCTACAATCAGCAGAAACTGTCTATGTCTACTCATCCTAGAAAATATCAACCACCAAATAATTCCCTAGCACCCAATAATATATAAGAATCCATATAGGTATCATGCAAGATAATATGTCTCCTTTTAGACCATTATTGAAGGCCTAATCTGAAAATAAATAATCATTAATCATATCCATTTAGTTTTGAGAGAGGTTAGTAAAACTCAATGAATATTCATCCATAGTCATACATCCCTACTAAAGATGTATAAGCTCCTGGATACACACAACCCCCCCCCCCAACATAGCTATTTAAAAGTACTTTCTAAAAAGGGGATCTAACTCTAGATATAAAAGAGTAACCTCATCATACAACTTTATCACTAATCCCCACTATCATCCCTGAGAGATATGGAGGGTGATTACTGTTAGGACAACCATCTATTCTGTAGGTGTCTTAATAATATGAAATAATCACAAAACTACCTCAATAAAATCATAATTTTTATGTGGGTCTAGATTTCTTCAGAACCTGTGGGGTCAATGTCACTGAAAATTATGAATTTCAGTCATCCTATACACATTATACACTAGTACCACTGATATCATATACTGCATGAAAAGAGGTGGTAAGAATGGGGTACCACCTAGAGGATACACCTCTTAAAAAGGTCCCTCTATAGAAGCCTCGTCACTAACTGTATCATCCTTGTAATCTTATTTACGAATCCCTTCTGGAAAACACTGTGGAGGCAACCTAAAATAGACAATGTGTACCACGATCAATGAGTATATCTAAATAGATGGATTGAGAAGGAAAGGGAACACATAACCCATTTATATATGATATATATACCAATTTTTTCCTAGAATGAAATGTCGAAATGTAACAATTCAAAAAGTAGGTTCTCATATTCATAGTGAATGGATACATCATCTAACACTCCAACACTAGAGTTCCTGGCCTTGGAGGTGAACTCGAAACACATAACATTTTTTCCATAAACACAAACCAATATCATAGACTCTTACCCTAATGTATATCCAACTCCTATGATACCACTCAGTAATGAACGGGCCCAACAGGGCCCAAGTAGTGACTACCCAAACCCACCTCTAATAAGCTATGGCCTAGAAACGAGAGATGAGTAGGTATATCAAAAAAATGGTAGGTATTAGCCTAATTTACCTATACCAATGCACACATATCAAATCTCATAAAATGATTAAATTTAAACCAACTAATTCCCATGCATATATATATATATATATATATCTAAAATACCACCACCAGATAACAACAAAAAAGTACTGGAAAGAAAGGTTCAAATAAAATCCCACCAAAAGAAACTCAAAAAAGTCCAACCTATAATGTAGGAGAGGATTTTCGTAAATGAAACCACCAGAACACACCTTTTTCTCTCTAGGTCACTAAGATCTACCTGATCTTCATCCCACTAGGACTCCATAAAAATATTGGTTTTCTGCCTAAGACACGATGTATGCAAGAAAATCTCATTCAAGGGTGAGTATAATAAAACCCTGAAGGACACCCACAAATCACTAAGTATATAGCATCAATAATAGTATTCAACTGATAAAAAGGATATTTTAATAGCATAAATAACAATAATATACATATATAATCCTAGTAGACACATAGTATCATGGTAAGGACACAACAGTAAATCCATCCTAGGATTTCGGCTTGAAGGTTTCATATAACACTCATCTTAGAGAACACACTACATAAGGAAGATATCATTGATGGAGTCCATATTAGTTGTATTTTTTATTGGGCCTCTCCATAAGAAGTATTTTTTTGATGTTTGAAGTGATTGATACAGATATGGGGATCACACCCAAGGACATGGGGAATACCAACTACCCAATTTAGATTAACCTAGTATATAGGGGACCAACGCCTGAGTAGTGTTGGCCATAGAAATTCCAAGAACTCCGTGTATAGAAAATATTGATGATAGAGGATCTCACTCTGGGCCTCGTGAAAGGATTACAACAAATATATACATGGCTATATTTCTTCATAGGGGATCACCATCCTATGCATATTACGTGACTCCATTCTAAACCCTCAATGAATGGATTAAGTGAACATACCCTAATGAAACCATTCAAAGATGAAGAGGAAATGGGAATAAAGACATATTTGAAGAAGTAAATAGTATTTTTTAGAATTAAATGAAATTTCCTTTAAGAACAATAATCTAACCATGTATCAAAAAAAATCTTGTGTCTGTGTCTTAGTATATAACATGTGGCATGTCACACACGACCTGTTGGTCCAAACACTCTTCTGGGCATGTACCCCTATACAGGTCGAGCTATCTACCAAGATATAAGTGGAGTGTGTAATGGAAACATGGAATGTAATATAACTTATGATCCTATGAGTGTACCTCTTTTACATGCTGGTATGGTTAGAAAATGGTTCACACTACATGCGTATAGGCCACATGGCCTGTCATCCATATATCTACATAGAAACCATAATGTCGTATAGAGGATATCACATAGTGTGTTGTCCCATATTACATGTCGTGTACCCTATTATTTTCCAGAATCCAACATATTTTCATGAGATATTATCTTCTCATATGACCTGAAAAATGTCCACTAATCATACCCTTAAGCAAAGAACAATTCCTGTCACACCATGATGTCACCACTCATCGGAATCTGACCACCAAATCACAAGGGAAACCCTTCAATTGCATCTTCCAGTCTCAATATGAAAAAACTACATGAATAATAAAATTCAATTTTGATCAATAATTTTAGTGTGATATCATCATAAATTTGAACTCATATATTAGGTATCAATCTTTTTCTCCAGTAAATGAGTTTGTAATGATTGTATTTCGGGTATTTATTGACTATGGGCCAAAGGGATTACCCAAAATTAAAGAATAATGGGGAAAAATGAACAAAACAAATAAAATTAGGAACAGACCTCTGACAATGATCTTATTGGCCCCGATTTTTTTCTATTAGAACAATGAACGAATTGATATAACATAATCAATAATATAATTCCATATTCCCATAAAACTCAAACCCGTCCTAGAAACATGATCGATTCACAAATCATTTTGTTAGTTAATTGATTCAAATTTTTTTAGGAATAATAAAATGGATATAATCCTACATAAAACAAACTACCTAATAAGAGATTTATTGATCACTAATGAATAATGAATCTGTGTCATTTTTTTTGTGAGACTCTCAAATCTCATTGCACACTAATCAATGATCCATGATCTGGTTATTTTTTCATGAGAATGATCCTACAATTTTATCTACAATGCCTAAAGGGTTATGTAGATACCAATTATATTTCCTCATAGCTATATAACTATAGGAAAAATTCAAGTCATGTAATTTTAATTGAATAAATCATTTTAATTAATTAATTTATTTAAAAATTCACCCAGGACCAACCCAACCTGAATGTCCGACATGCTCTAAGGTTACGTCGTACCTTGGGTAAAATCCATGATCTAAACTCATCAACTACCTTAGATTTATTATATAATCCTCAATTTATTTAGTTATTCAAATTTATCAGGAAACCATCGCATTCATTCTATTTAATATATTTAAAATATGTCAAAAATTAATTATGGGATCATTGGGGATCAAAATCTCACAGCATATGAACTCATAGCTATGAAAATAATACTTGTAATATTATAGTGTAATACATGTAAAAATAATAGTCTTTAAATTATGTAATATGTTCCATTTACATTTTTAGTCATAAAATTATGTTACCATAGTAAATTTTAGTCACCCTAGTAAAGGTTATAATAGTTAAAGACGATATAAAAATAAGGTATGATGCTTAAAATATCAATAAAACCGATATAAATTTTATTTTGTGAGTGTATTTTCACCATACCATAATATATCATTGAAAATATTTATATTTGGATCCACATTACTTTGAGAATTTAATTTACATTATTTTAATGTTAACAAAATTTGAAAAAGTGTCACCCACTAACTTATAAAAGGATCCCTCCTCTCCTCACTTATTCACACCCATTGAGAACTTCATATTGACAAAAATATATCAAAATCACTTCCAAAAACATTTATCCATGATCTAGAGGTTTTTTATCGCTAAAAGGATAACCTAAGAAGGCTTGCGGATAGATCTAAAAGAGGATATTCAAGGATGACATAATCACCTAAACCAAGTTCTTTTAATTTAATTTATTTTTTTAAATTACTCAATATATTATATTAACAAATTATAATAATAACTTAAGATTAATTATTTTAATAAAATATTATTATGTTTATTGGGAAACCATTATCTACCTTATCCCATTTGGTGTAAAATAAAAATGTCGCATATGTGTATGTGCAGACTACCACCTCTACGAACATCGTATTTCATTTTTCATCACTACCTTGTATGTATTATTATATAAATGAATCAAACTAATAAATATTTATGGTTATTAAAATATAATTCATAATCTACCTTATTTTTCATCTATTGAAAAATGAAAATGTTGCTCATTCATATGTGTGGACTATCACCTCTATGAATGGTGTATTTTTGTTTTCCATCACTAATTGTAATGTATAGATATAAAAATGGATTTAATTATTAATATGATATTTATAAAAAATATTAATATCATGGAATGGTTATATATATATATATATATTTATTTATTTATTCACAAATAAAATTAGTTCATGTTATAGAATCAAAATTTCTAAAAAAACAAGATTTTTATGATTTCCTTGAGAATTCTCAACATAATTTCCATGAAGTAACTATTTAAATCCATAAATATATCAAAAAAAATCCATAAAATTTCATGAAAATTATTTAGATGGTGAAACCATGACCAAGGTGAAAGGTCCAAAACCTTGAATCGTAACATTCATGGAAAATTGAATAGTTAACACAATAATATTGATTTTAATGAAGAGTTATTACTCAGTGGGTAATAATTAATTATAAGTGAATATTATGTAGTAAGATAAATATAATTATTATATATATATAATAAATATAATTTTTTATACATGGATGTTATATCATGTTTGAATAATCCATAATCCAATGTAAGGTTTTCTCATATCAAACTTCCTTATTTGAGATTGTTTTAAATTACACACCCATGTTCATTATATGGTGTTTATAATGCCTATTTTAAGTATTATATAATGATCCATTTTATAATATGATCTATTAATGTTCCGTTTCAATTTATCTCTTTTAAAAGGTTTTTATTCAAGTGTTAGAAGATATGTATGGGTTCTTGGTCTCAATTCTGATTTTCTAGAAACATGATTCATTTTGTGCACTGTAGATTATTTAATTATGTGTACATACTAACCAATAAATATATTTTGAAATAATATTTTATTTAATTAATTGGATTTATAGAACCATATCATGTTCTAATATTCGATGGAATTTTATTTGAAAGATACTAAAGAAGGTAGGTTTTATTTTACAATCTTATTTTTTATCAAGATTTTTTATGTTTTAAATTCCATTGGGGAAATTTAAATGTTCTTTCTCTCATAAAACCTATATATCCCCCCAATAGTTATTTCTTATGTCCTAATGTTTTCTTTAAATTTATCCTCTCTTTTTTACTCAATACCGCAAAGAGGGTTTATTTTTACTTTTCAGTTGAGAACCTTCATCTTCTAAATCCATATTATTTATATTATTTCTAGAAATATGATTTATATTCTTCAATGATTTATTATGTTTAATTTTTTTGGATTTATCTTTCTATTAATTCTTTTTAAAGGTATATTCAAATGTTTTCTAGAAAAGAAATTGTTGACTTTATTCAAAAAAGTGTGAAAATAGTCCATTTTTAAACATTTTCTACATGAAATGATTTTCCACCATCATGGACATTCTTAATGATTTTTTTAATGTTCATGTTTTTTTGTTTTTCCAAAGTAATATATATTTCCATTATTTTGTGATATTTTTAAAAAATGATGTCATTTTTTTAAATTTTTTGAAATGGTATGTCATTCAACTTATGTATATTTTTATATTTCACACCACATTTACATACATAAGTATAGTTTATTTTCAAGATTCCATTATTGTAAATTATTTTCCAAATAAATTTATAAAATTTTTCATGAAAATCGTGAAATTATATTTGATGGTAATTTATAACATTGTTTTTGAAACATTGTATCAAAGTTCTTAAGGAAATTTTTTTGTTATAGTATTTCTCCAATTTTACTATCAATCTCTAAAGGATCTATCTTTTACAATGTAATGTTTTAAAATTAACCTATAATGACATTATTATTTAAATATTTTTATGATTTAATTGTTGGTATCAACAAATTAAATTATTGATTTCATTTTATGTGATACCATATGAAAATATTATTTCACCCATTTTATTTTAATGGGTTTCTCATATATGTAAATATACTTTAATGATTGTTATTATTCACATGGGATATTCTCTAATGATACCATCCACCGTATTTATATGGATATCTTATGATGATGTTATAAGGAAATTTTCATGAAACATGATTCATTCCCACAGTTAAATAAGGTATGAAGGAATGATGAATTCTCTTATGCTCTTATGGAATATATATGTATGTTTTACTATTATATGATTGGTGAGTCTGTTATAGAGCTAAAATTAATTAAGTAATTTTTAATATATTATTAGATTAAGAGAGTACATTGGTGTTTATCCCATTCATATTGGTACATGGGTGGCTATTCTCAACCCAAAAGGTACATGGGTGGTTAACCCAAGCCTACTATACTTTGCGAATGAGGATATCTTAGCCCACTATGTGGTGAATGTCTTAGTAGTTATCCTTGAATAGTATTATGATTCACATTATTTTTTTTATTTCACACTATTATTCCATATTCTTATTACTATATTATGATATTATGGGTCATGGCTAATGATTATCTTTTAACCCATGTCTTATGTTATTCCAAATATTTATTAAAAGAATCATGGATTATGATCTATGATTTTTTGGGCATGATTCTCTTATGTTATGACCATGAACTTTCATTATATACGCATACCCATATGATCACCTTATTCTCACATATAATATATTATTATAAATTACTATGATTATCTTTACTTATTGTTTGATCTCACCTTTATTTTTTTCCTATTTCCAAAGTTATAAAGAAAAGTATTACATATAATAAGTCTATAGGGATATCTGATATGAATAATTTTGTGGTCAATGTTGAAGACATTATGTGGAATACGAAATATTTGGTATAATGGGACCCCCCCCCCCATTTGGGTGAGAATGATATGGGATATGTTAGTTAAAGGTTATTTTGACTCTGTAAAACACTAAAGTAAAAAGGTACTGGGTAGGTAAGTGACTCAATTTGGGATGTTGATATTATAATTTAGAAAATTTAAATTTGAATTGATTTAGTTGGAATCAAATCCTATTTCTAAATAGTATGTTTTAGAAAAAGGTTAATTTAAAACTCCAATATTTTATGTTATATTTCTATTTAAAAAAATTTAATATCATTAATATCTTTATTTACATGATACATCGAGTTCAAATGAATCGTGATATATCATTGAAGAATTTTTTTAATATCATAGTTATCACCTAATCATTGGATTGGTGGGTATGAATATGATTAACCTATATAGAACCATACTTTTCATACATAGATATTACATATTATTAGATTAATATTCATTTTATAAAATTATTATCCTTGATATAATAGTTTAAGTTTAGTGTTTTTGGAAATTTGGATACATAAACAACTGGTTATTAAGAGATCAACAAAATCTCAACATTTAAAAACATGAGCATAAGGATATGAGAATTTGATCTTAACATTTGAAAATAATACTCTACAAATCATAGATCATAATCTTAAGTCAAAGATTATATCTTGGAATTTTATAATAAATGAATAATAAAGTAATTAAAGAAAATGATCCATGACACCTGAACATTAGCACAAGCCATACGTTTGTGGCATACAGATAAGCTTGGAAAATCATTTCCCTGGTCTGGGGTCACTTACAATACATTCATATATGATTGGTTTCACACCACCATCCATCATATCCTTAGTCAAGGCTCACTCCCAAGACTATGATAGTGGACAAAGTCCCTTACTGTACTAGGTTCACTCCTTATTACAATATTTATAATCTCATGAGATATCCATCTTTACCCAATTCATTATAGGTCTATATAATTAAATTCTCCCTCATCACGTAATTAAAATCATATATATGTGTTCCATAATATCATAAAACATTCATCATATCATAACACACAGAAATCAAATGGGTTTGTGACAACCCACACATTCTTTAAAGAAAATTCCTCTTAATCTATTTTAAATGTCTTATATTGTAAAATGGTTATGTAAAACATATGAACTTCCTTGGTTTTATACTATTAATAATTTTTACTGTTGCTAATATAGTCGTTAAATAGTGATCACCTAATTAGTATAAATATAGGGCTTTAACAAATCCAATTTACTCAGAAAAAGTAAGTGATGGCATCATCCAATAGAATTTCTCAATAGGAATCCCATTTCTCAGAGCTCGGGAAGGAGGTGGAATCTTTGGGATTTACCTTTCACCAAGCCCAAGACGAGCTTGAGTACATTATGCTTGAGTGGAACCGGCTATGACAGAAGTGGAAGTTGATAGAAATTACCACTCAAGAAATGTTATCCGAGCCACCCCAAGAGTCTGTCACCATCGTGCACTGTACCCTAAGGTCTTATGCGGGTGTTTTAAGGGGTTATGCAACAAGACCCTATCACAATTATTATGCGCATTATTTTTGTATATAAAAAATAATATACATTAATTTTATTATTGTTACTTTGTAAATGGGTTTTGAAGCACAAATAGTATTTTTAGTTAATATTCCATTATGAAATCTATTTTGATGAATTAATGGATTTTTTTATTAAATAATAATTTAATAAAATATTATTACTAAATTAAATTTTATTAAATATAAATGATTATATGATTTTTATGAATACAATTGTGATTTTTATTAACGTTTGAAAGCCATTTCTGTCAAAACCCAATAATTTTCAAAAAAAGTATATTTTTATTTTAAATTTACAAATTCACATAAATAGAAAATTATTTAGATAAAATTAATACATTTTTTGGAATCGGGATGTCAAAATTATCCAATGGTTAGTTTTTCATAATTTTATGAGAGAGTTGAATTTTTGGGTAAAAATTAAATACCGTTTAATTATATAATGTGTTTTATGACTTCATAATGACCCAATAGTGATGCAATAAAATATGATAAATGAGATGTTCAGCCAATATATTTTCTAACCTTAGAATAATTTCATTTTAGATTGATTGATTAATTATATGATTCCTCAGTGGACCCTCCATGACTTATAAATTTTTTTATCTTTTTAAATTTATTTCCTTAAGAGTGTGATTCACCACCAGATAAGCAATCCTTATATTTTAAGAAGTTTTTCCTTTGTAATTATAAAATATTTTTTTCCACTCCCCTTTTCTAAAAACCATGGTATGGTTTTTGGTTTTGATTATTTTATTATATAGTGTCCAAATCCTAAATAATAAAGAATTCCCTCTCCTTTCCTATATAAACCCACACATGATCTCACTTCCTCTTCACTAAAATCCTTTGTAGTTAGACCAGTCCCTACACTCCTCTCCCTATAATCCTCCCAATGTTCCACAATCTCCCAATAATCCCTTCTAAAGCCTCTCCCAAGCCTTTGGGATCAGACATCCAATTAAGGGATTTCTTACTTTCTAGATTTCATACAAGTTTCTTTATATTGTTATATCCTTTTTACATAAATTAAAAACGTTGGGGTATGATTTATCACCTCCCCCATACGTCCTTATTTATTTTTTAATGATGATATACCCATTTCTCTCTAATTAATGCCACCCATTTACACCAGTTACCATTCCGAAATTCTGTAAGGAATTTATCTCTCCTCATTTACATTCAAGAAATTATTTGTGTTATGAATATAAATTCCATTAAAACTATTGGGACTTGTACTTATATGAACCCCTTACAATCCATATCATGTAAATATTATTATAAACCCCTTTCTCTCTAATCAACCATTTTTATGAATACTTATGTCACGTCGTTATGCTGCCGAAATTGCACCGTAATTTTCCAAGCCAATGTCATTGTGTAGTGAATACCATGCCCATTTATATTTCAAGGGTATTCATATTTATTCACTTTTATGTATTTATTATATTGTTTCATGTATTAATTAAACATTCCTTTATTGTGAAATAAATTATTATGTTTAATTAATCCATGTTATATGATCCATTTGGCACATTTATTCCTAAAATGTAATGATTAAGAAGGGTGCACCCTGATAGCGCTCAAATGCATTGGGTAAAGATTATTATCATGATATGTCAATTTAAATGAGGGTTTAATAATTTGAATTCAATTTCCAAGATGTTTTACTCATTCTCTACGTGAAATGAGCCTTGGATCATGATAAAATCATGTTATATGTTGTTTCCACATTTCGATGTTATTATAATCATGTTATTCATGCCTTTATGTTCATGTTTCTTTTATGGTCCATTGATATGCCTGTTTCCTAACATGTATTTTATCCTTCATGTTATGCCCTATTTACTACCTTACTGGGCTTTATTGATTACCCTTTTCTTATGCATGTCTTAAGGTTATCCCACACAATGCTATGTACGAGGGAATTTAGTGGTCATGTAAAGGATAGTTTCAATAAAGATAATATGTTTTATGTCTAGGTTATTATGTAATGTTTTTAGTCCCCAAAGACACTAGACCTCTCAATCGTATATGTTTGTATCAAGTTAAGGTTTTTATGGAATAAATCATGTTTATGTTTTTATTAAGGATCAGGTTTGTTATAGTTGGTATCAGATGATAGGTTTAGTTCTTTGTGGGTTTAAGATTAGAAAAACCTAGTAAAATCCTTAGGGATAAGACTAAGTATAATAAAAACATCACTAAATTTAAGTGAGTATTTAGTAATTTTTTTATCAAAAAAATAAATACTTGTTGGGATATGAGCAGGTAGAGGCGACTCTAGCACATATGTATACTAGGGGTAAAACCTGAAAACACCGCTTGTAGATAGACTCGAATGGGAACTGGTGCACGATAACAGGTCTTGATGTACTGTTGTTTACGAAACTCCTAGGGGATATGCTTTGGTAAATTCATTATCTTATTATCAACCATTATAAAGGGAATAAAAAAATTCCCCTTTGAATACATGTTGGGAAGTAGATCATGGATAACATAGATTGAAACCTATAAATTCGAAGGATAATAAAATAAATTGAATTTATAAGTCATCCATTTTTGTATTTGGATTACCATTTATATGTTACCCTTAACTTTCCTTTTATTCCTTCCAATGGATGGTAATAGGAGGAATTGGGCTAACAACTGATATGAAGATCAATATGATGACTATTCTAATGAGATTCCCAATCTGATGGGAGCGGGAATCATGAACATTGTCACGATACTCTCTTAGTTAACTCATGATTTGAATAGAAGAGTGGGTCAAGAGGAACATTCAACCCCCCCCCCCCATGAAAGAAAAAGACATAATTGAGAGCTTCAAGAAACAAAGATCTTCTACTTATAATGAATCATTTGATCCCTCAATTGTTGAACAATGTATCAACTCAATTGAAAATATCTTCTACATATTTCAATGTCAAGAACATGAGGAGGTTATTTTGGATGCTTATCGTATGGAGGGTGAAGCTGATCAATGGTGGAAACTAATAAAAAATATGAAGCCGGAGGAAGATATCGAGGCATTTGAATGGAAGGATTTCCAGAAAAAAAAATTCCATAAATATTTTCCATGCACGCTCCGACTTAAGATGTAAAGGTATTTCTTTTCCCTCATGAAAAAAGTAGATGAATCCATCGAATCATATGATTCAGACTTCACAAGGCATGCACAATATTCCTCTTCCTTTTTCGTTACTCCTGAATGTATGGTTGACCTCTTTTTTGGTGGGATAAAACTAGCCTACAGAAATCCCTAGCAATCATTGACTTAGAGTGCTAGGAAGAAATTGTCTGATGTTCCCTCAAAGATGATATGTATATTGGTGAATATTAGGGGTATCACTGGGATATGAAGCATAAGGTGGACATCAATTTTGGCGGTCTGATGGATAAATCCAACAGTGCTAAGAAAATCCAGCACCCCATTTCTCAAAGGTGTAGAAAGAAGAACCCTGGAAATTGCCTAAAGGGGACGAGGAAATAGTTTTGGTATAGAAGGGAAGGGAACATAGCTATTAACTATCGATAAGATAAACCCGCAACTACGACAGAGGAGAGGAACACTTCAATTGACCCTCAACTCATTGTTCATTGCTTCAACTGCAAAGAACTAGGGAACTTTGTAAACCAGTGCCCCAAGTCAAGTGTTTTTGGAGGCAGTCGAAAATCTCTTAAGTAGTAAAGGAGATATTTTGTCATCACCGCTGCCGATGTGAACCCCAAAAACGAAGTGTTGATAGGTACACTAGTTATTCATTTAATAATAGAGAACATACTATTTTATTCTGTTTCTATGCATTCATTTATTTCTCAAATGTTTAGTAGAACAATCCCAACACCACCAAAAATCATGGAAGTAAAGATGTCGATGACTACCAAAAATGGGGAAATCATTGCATCCCATGAATATAATTCTTTCGCTGTCATAATTTGTGGATTCAACATTCTATAAAACAACTTTATACTACCTATAGTATAATTTCATGCAATTCTTAGCATGGATTCACTTTCATTTTATAGAGGAAACATAAATTTCCATGAGAGGGAAATCACTCTCCATATGGAAAATCGACCCCCGACTCTGTACAAGTGGAAGGAGGAGGTTGAATGTTCTTTAGATCCCTCATCTCAAGAGTGGATATTTTTTTAAAAGGTTGTGGACAAAGCCTAAATTTATTATTTAATGAAAAGGCCTCTTTAGTCTGGGTAGAGGGAAACCCATTACATAGCACGATGGCCAAAGGCCATGTGGCCTGAAGACTAGGCTTGAATTCCCATTTTTTGCTCATAGAGCACCTCAGTTAATAGTATTGCTACAGTACCGAGGTTGCTACAGTACCTACTACAGTACCCAAGTAGTTGAAGTTCCCAATGGTCACACATATCTAGCTCATATGATTGAGTCCAAAGAAGCAACCATCCTTGAATACATGCCTATTGTGAGGGAATTTCCTGATGTTTTTTCTGACGAATTGTCTGGTCTTCCTCCTAGAAGAGATGTTGAATTCTCAATTGATCTTATACCTCGGGCATTGAAAATATCCAAGACTCCATACAGAATGGTTTTTTGGAGCTTGAGGAGCTGAATAAACAACTACAAGAGAATCTTGATAAAGGTTTTATCCACCCAAGTGCATCACCCTAGGGTGCACCAGTCCTCTTCGTCAAGAAGCATGATGAGTCAATGAACCATTGCATTGATTATTATGAACTCAAAAAAATCACCATAGAGAACAATTATTTTACTCCCTGGATTGATTGCTTTTTCTATCTTCTATATGGAGCACAATACTTCTCCAAGGTAGATCTAGGGTCGGGATATTATCAAGTAAAGGTGAAGAAGGAAGATATCCCCAAGACTACTTTTCGTGCAAGATACGAGCACTATTAATTCATAGTGATTCCTTTCAGACTCACTAATGATCCAGAAATCTCTATGGACACGATGAATAGAGGCTTTAGATATTATCTCGACAAATTTGTGGTAGTCTTTATATATGATATTGTAATATAGTCTAAAACCAAGGAGGATCCTGAGGAGAATCTATGCACTGTACGAGAGACCATGAGAAAGGATAAGATCTATGAAAAGTACATCAAGTGTGAGTTATGGTTGAAGGAGGTCTCATTCTTGGTTCATATCATCACAAGCAATGAGATATCTGTGGATCCCTCAAAGACAGACGCAATAGAGGGACGATCGAGACCAACAACTATGACTGATATCCATAGCTTATTAGGGTTATCTGGATATTATCATCAGTTTGTGAGAAATTTCTCACAATTGTTAAACCCTGTTACTAATATAACTCAGAATGGAGTCATGTTTTCTTGGAGTGATGAATGAGAAGAGTGCTTCATGGAGTTTAAAATGAGGCTTATCACTGCACCTATGATCACATTACCCACAAGTAGAGAAATTTTTGTGTTATTTACTGATTCTTTGAAGAAGGGTCTGGGTTGTGTGTTGATGCAGAATGGAAAATTCATTGACTATGACATGAGGTAATTGAAAGTTCATGGGAAGAACTATCCAATTCATGATAGGGAGTTGGCTGTGGTGATGTTCTCTTTAAAAATTTGTTGGTATTAACTCTTTGGGGAGAAGTGATAAATATATACAGATCAAAAAAGCCACATGTATATATTCACAAAAAATTAGTTGAATATACGCCAACGAAGATGGACAGAGTAGATAAAGGAATGTGACTATTCAATCCATTACCACCTGGGTAAGATAACAAGTTGACAGATGCTCTAGGTGGAAAGGACCCAGAAATTATATCATTTATGAGAATTGAAAATGATCCAATCATATTAGATTTGTTGAATATAGACATGGGAATTATAAAGAAGAGAACATCATAAATCCTCTCACAAATGAATGCTCAACCATCTATTTTGGAAAGGTTATAAGATTCTTAAAAGGATGTTGTTGGAATTCAGATGAATGTGGAAACTGTTAGAAAAGGGAAATCTTCAGAGTTCAATATTAATGAAGGAGTAATTGTGATATTTGGAAAAATTCTATGTGTTCCATCAAGTCCAGAGTTGATGAAGGGACTTTTGGATGATAAAAATAGTTTAAATTTCTCCATCCACCTATAAAACACAAAGATATATTGAGATCTCTGAGAGCATTATTAGTGGGATAACACGAAGAAGGATGTAACTGAATATACATCAAAGTGCTTGGTTTGTCCGAATGTGATGGAAGAGAGGTAGAAGTCTAAGGGGATGATCCAACTGTTACCCATACTAGCATGGAAATGGGAGGACACCACCATGGAATTTTTCACTGGACTTCTGAAGATATCCTATGGAAACAATTATATATGTGTTGTTGTGGATCTTCTTGAAAAGACTTCCTATTTCATTGCCATTCGGGAGTATTTATCATTGCATCAACTGGCATGGATATACATTATAGATGCGGTAAGACTTCATCGATTACCACTGTTGATTGTGTCCAATCGAGATCCAAGATTCACCTCTATGTTTCGGTAGATTCTTTATCATGATCTGAATACTGAGCGGAACATGAGTACATCTTATCTTACTCAAACTAATGGCCAATCTAATAAGACTATCCAAACACTAGAGGACATGTTGAGATCATGCTCAGTGGACTTTAAAGGATGATGGGATCAATATCTTTCTCTAGTATAGTTCTCTTACAACAATAGTTTCCACTCAAGAATCCAAATGGATCCTTATGAATCCCTTTATGGGAAGAGGTGTAGAACACCGGCATTTTGGGATGAAGTTGGGGAGGAAAAAATCCTAGGTCAATAAATTGTAGAAGAAATGTTGGATAAGGTTAAGAATATCTAGTATCATATTAAATCTTATCATTTTTGACAAAAGATCTATGCTAATAATCATTGATGAGAACTACAGTTTGATGTCAGAGATATGGTATTCCTCTTCATATCATCGTGGAAGAGAGTTATGATATATAGGAAGAAGGTAAAGCTTATTCTGAGGTACATCAGCCCTTTTGAGATCCTTGATTGCATTGGAGAAGGGTCTTATTTACTAGAACTCCCACAGAACCTATCTTAAGTACATGATGTGTTCCATTTATCACTCTTGAGGAAGTACATGCCCGGCCCGTCACATGTACTCAATCCAGAGGCGGCACCATTGGAGAATGACCTCTCCAATGAAGAGAAGCAGGTGAAGATCTTAGATCATAGGGAAAACGTTCTACGAAATATGAAAAATTCCTCTCTTGAAAGTGTTGTGGTGACATCACAAGATTAAAGAAGCGAGGTGGGAATGGAAGGAAGTGATGAGGAGAGTTACCCACATCTGTTTTAGTATAGGAAAATGAAATTTATAGGGAGAAATTTATAAAGGGGGGAGATTGTAACAACCAAAACATTCAATAATGAAAATTCCTCTTGATCTATTTAAATTCCTTATTATGTAAAATGGTTATGTAAAACTTATTCACATCCTTGGTTTTATACTATTATGAATTGTTACCATTGACAATATATCCATTGAATAGTGATCACATGATTAGTATAAATATATTGCTTTAACAAATCCAATTAACTCAGAAAAAGTAAATAATGGCCTCATCCAGTAGAATTTCTCCATACTAAGCCCATTTGTCGGAGCTGAGGAAGGAGGTGGAATAATTGGGATTCTCCCTTTACCAATCCCAATTCGAGCTTGAGTACGTTAAGATTGAGTGGAACCACCTATGAGAGAAGTGGAAGTTGATAGAGATTATCACACAAGCGATGTTATCCGAGCCACCCCAATAATCTGTCACCATCTCGAACCATTCCCCAAGGTCTTATGCGGGTGTTTTAAGGGGTTATGTAACAAGACCCAAGCACAATGATTATGTAAATTATTTTTGTATAGAAAAAATAATATACATTCATTTTATTATTATTAATTTTTAAATGTTTTTTAATGAACAAATAATATTTTTAGCTAATATTCAACTATGAAATATATTTTAATGAATTAATGGGTTTTTGAATTAAATAATAATTTCATAAAATATCATTACTACATTTATTTTTATTAAATTTAAGTGATCGTATTATTCTTATGAATACAATTGTGATTTTTATTAAGGTTTGAAAGCTATTTTTGTCAATAACCATGAATTTTAGATAAAAGACAGTTTTTATTTTAAAAGTAAAAATTCACACATTTAGAAAATTATTTGGATAAAATTAATTTTATTTTTGGATTTAGGATGTTGAAATTATCAAATGGTGACTTTTTCATAATTTTATAAGACAGTCGAATTTTTGGGTAAAAATTAAATATCTTTTAATTATATAATGTGTTTTATGAAATAAAAATGACCCAATAGTGATGTAATAAAATACTATAAATGATATTTTCTGCCAATATATGTTTTATCCTTAAAATAATGTGATTTTAGTTTTTTTTTTATTAATTTTATGATGCCTTAGTGGACATTCCATGACTTCTAAAACAATTTATCTTTATAAATTGTTTTCCTTAAGAGTGTGACTCACTTCAACATAAGAAAGCCTATTATTTTATGAATTTATACCATTTTAATTATAAAATATGGTTTTACACTCCCCTTTTTGCAGAAACCATGGGCAAAAAACCATGGGTTGGTTTGTAGTTTTTATTAGTTCAAGGTGTAGGGTCCAAATCCTAAATAATAATGAATTTCCTCTCCTTTCCTATATAAACCCACCTAAGATCCCATTTACTCTTCACTAAAATCTATTGGAGTTAAACCAACTGCTAACATCCTCTCTCTATAATCCTCTTGGTATGCGCGTCACAATGTGTGAAAATTTTCAATATTTTTTATCCTACCAACTACTATAGAAGTGGCAAGCAGGGTCGAACAATAAAGAGAATGTGAGTAGACAATAGAAATATCCTCTTAGAGGAATGTTCAGGTAGATTGGATTTAATTTTGATTAACATATATGTTCTAAAACTAAATGACTATTTTAAAAATGACTATTTAAATTGACAAAAACTATCTATGAGAATTATGCTATGAAAGAAATTGGCGAAGATGGAAGTATCAGAGTCGTGATGGCTTCTCAAGTTCATGAAATGTAAATTATTTAATTCCCACATTTGAATATTTATTTATTCCTTTATCAGTGATTCAAAATTTTTTTAAAATACTATGTAGTCTCGTTCTCTAATTTCAGACAGTATTGTAATGTTTTCACAAAATATCTGTCATTTCGTTCTCTGTCCAGACGAATAATTTGCAGGTCATTATAATATTGAATCAGTTGGTGAAATATGATGACTCGTTTCTCATAATATCTAAGTATCTACCTGTGTCAGCTTCGCTCACATGAGATCACTTATTTGGTATCACTCACACATGTTTGAAAGAGAGCACACACAAAGTATTAATTTTTTCAATTAATATATTTATTTATACAGAAGTCGATCTCGCGATTGATCGAATTCCGGATAAATAAATTCTCTGATCAACACTTTTTCATGATTACTTATTAGGTATCACACGAATGGGAACCAAATAATGTTTGTAGAGCACAAATGAAAATTATTTTAAATGTAGATACAATTAATTAAATAAACATCCAATTGAAATTAATTCAAAAGGAAATCAAACATAGGAATAAATTAAAGACATGAATTCACCGTCACATTTGTCACAACTCCAACACAAATGAAATTATCCAACCATCGTGATGAAATGACACATAAAATAATAAAAAGAAGATAACATTGTGATTGTGTCGTTGTTGTTTTCACCGCAAGACGCCGCCAACGATTGCAAAAAAATAATCATCACTCCACTGTATGCAGTCATTGACGCCATAACTGAATAAAACCACTGCGCCACTAAAAATATGATCTGTTATGCGATTTCTATTGCCCTGTGATGTGAATCTACAGAATCTAAGAGAATGTTTATGACGTGTCTAAACCTCTGTTGCACTCCTGGTGATAGTTTTTCACTGGTTGATGCATGCTAAAATGGCCGAGAGAGGAGTGGGGTTGAGGCGGCTGGGTTGGGAAGTAGGTGAGGAGAGGTCCGAAGGGGGCTAAGGGAAAGGCGGTGTAGTGGCTGGGTAGGAAGGAATAGGGGCAAGGGGGATGGGAGATGAGGGTAAGTGGAATGGTGGAGGGGATCCAGGTGAGTCAGAGGAGCGGGGTAGGCGGGTGTAGTGGGTGAATAGGGTGATCAAGGTAGGGGGCTTGGGATTATGGGGGTGAGCGGCGTATATCTAAGGGAGTGGGTTAGAGTGGGTGTGGGGTAAATGGGGGGAGGGAAGGGGCATGAGGTTGGGGAGGGGATTGGAGAGAGGGAGTTTGAGGGAGAGACGCGGTCGAGTGGGTAAGGTAGAGAAAAAGTGGAGGCAGGTAAATAGGGAGGTGGGTCTGAGATGAGTGGAGGGGGATGCGTGATTGGAGAGATAAATTAAGAGGGGCTAGAGGTGTGACGTGGAAGAGGGGGAGGTTGAGAGAAAAGTGCGAGAAATAGTAAAAAGAGAAGAAAAATTAAAATCAGATATTAAATCTAATTTAAAATTAAAAATTAAAAATAATCAATTAGTCTCAAGGATAAAATAATAATAATAATAATAACTAAATATTAATGAAAATGTAATTAAATATAATAGTACTATTAAATATAAAAATAAACTAATAAAAAATAATATTTTATTAATTCAACAAAATAACGAAATAAAATAAACTACAAAAAGAGAATTAAAATATACATAAAAATTAATAAAATAAAATAAACTAACATTAGAGAAACTAATAATAATATTATAGCGTCAAATATAATATATAAAATTAATATAAATAATGATAATACTAAATTACTAATATAAGAATATAAATTATCTAAAAATTATCAAAAAATATAAACTACTACAAAAATAAAAAAATAAACTAAAAATATAAAAAATGGTTAAACTAATTAATTAAAATTATGTTATAATGTTATAAAAATACAATAAAAATACATGTACATTAAATCCCCCACACTTAAACTTTTACACTCCTATGCAAAAAAATCAGAAAGAAAACACAAGTGGCCGCAGACAAATCAAAACATCAAAATTACTAGTTCAAAAATTTCAATCTCATTTACCTATAAAATATCATGGTTCATTTAAAACTCCAATTTTTGAAAACCATTTTTCTTCCACTCACATTCTTTCTAAAACAAGTACGGTCACTCATGTATCATGTGACCTACCTTGTCATCACTCTCATCTCTTAGAATATATGATAAAAGTATTACTCAATTCTCATACACGTGTATGCTTACGACAGTCTTGCCATGAATTTCACATCTCCACTAGTGGAAATCAAAATAGAGCACCAATATCAAGGGCATTACATGTGGTTCAAATGTCTCTGATGTTGCGGGATGGTGGGTAAAATAAATTGACATATTTTTGGTAAAAATGAGGGTTTAATCTTAAATTAAATGAATGAGATATTTCAATCCAAATGTCTCCCTCAAACTCTCGCTCCCACACACTTAAAACACTTCATGTCCCCAAGAATGTGATAATCCAATGTTTTGATCTTTTTTTAAGACACATCTCACTCAAATAATATGGTTAGGAAAAACGGTTGAGTGTCAACTATAAAACCCCCTGAAATAAATGTTAGAAAATAATCCCAAAGAATGGTACACATGTAACATATAATCTGTAACATCTCTATGAACGTAGGTCATATAGAAAACTTCCTTACACCTGGAGTAATGAATCATCACTTTTATAGGTATCCCCAAATCTGAGGGTTACCGCGTAATGACCACCAATGTACTCTTTGTTGGAACCAAAAGGATTCTATATTCCTATAACAAAATATATGTAATGAATGTGGCTACTGTGAAATATAACCCATATAATCCAGATGAAATAATGTCAATCCATGTGCATCAAATGACTCACTGCCCCTCAAAGAACCCTCTCCAAGACTAAATCTCTCCCCCACACTTAGATTGAAAATTATCATGCAGAAATTCAAGAAATGGGTAGGGAAGGGTATCGATTATGGGATTATCCTAAAAAGGATTCTTCATCGCTTCTAAGGGATACCCGATGGAGAAAATGTATGGGTGGATCAGTGGGTCAACAAGAATAAAATATCAAATAGATGTCGCAGCCATTTTATTTTAACTTTCTAAATTCCTATCAAATTAATGGAAAAACATGGAATGTTCTAGAAGACATAACATGGTTGAGATTCCCTCAAGGAAAACATAAATAAGAGATGATTTAAAATGGAGCAGAGTCCTCATGGGTATGGAAATATAATATTGGACATCACAGATGAGCAAGAGTGAAAATAAGTGTCACAAAAATTAAAAAGTTTTTGAAAAACATTTTTGAAGCATGAAATAATATCAGCAATCATCTAAGTCATGAGATCAATGATCAAAGAATTCCAAACAAGAATCAGGTTCTCAAACTGACTAGGGACACAAGTGGTATGTTCCCAACTGTGTTGCAACAAAAATACAGCTGCTTTTATGTGGGTTCATCAATGACAAGAATGTATTTTTTTTATGGTGTGTTCAGAAGCATAATGTATGGAAGAAATAAAACACATCCCAGTGTAAGTGTAGATTGACGCAGATAGGCTGTTTGTATCCGATGAAGCTCCAGAAATGGTATACCTGTAAAACCTACACATTGACAACACTTAATCACATCATATCAAAGAAGTCACACCATAATCAAAATAATGTGGATGATAAAAATATTTTTGATGAATTCAAATCTACAACAGTTCCAGGAGAAAATAGATTGTGGTAAATGCATGCGTTTTTATTTTAGTTTATTTTTTAAGAAAACTAAATTAAATGAAGTTAAATTAATTGAAAATAAAACAAAAAAAATGATGGGTTTCCTCCCATTTAATGCTATGTTTACTTCATCTACAGCTATACATTGTTGAAACTCCACCAAGGTAGAAAAGAAATGTAATCCATGCATCTGATTCTTTTTCAGTAGGAGTGTCGAATCCATTCGTTGAAGATGATTTTATCCTGCAAGCTGCACAAAATGTCAATGAAATATTATTTTAAAAATGAATGTGTGGAATGAAATGAAAATAGTTCAAATCATAAGGGAATGAATATATCTCTCCTGAAGAAAGACTCATCGAATAATTGAATTTTGGGCAAAAGCCATCAATAGAAAGATCATAAAGATTACCTCTTTGAATATGTACCGGTGAAAAAATGCCTTTACCGGACTCCTTAAGTGGTTGTCTTATATCCATTACCTCCTTGAATGTAGTTTTTGAGTTAATAATGTTTCCAAATTCATTTTTATTGCTAACCACTAGCATAGGTTAATCCACTTGTTTCCAACTCAAAGCATACTCGAGGCATGAAGCAAGCGGGGTGAGATCAATTGGAGCAGACAACTCCATTGTGTCAATAATGACATCTTTTTCTAAATTTTCTTATATAATGACTTCATCATATTTCTATATAAGCACGTGTGTCACCACAAACTCAGGATCTTCCAGAAAATCCCATTCTTCCATTGTTTCTAGAAAAATATGAGTGTTCTCTTCCACCAATACTGATTGATTCTCCGACTCTAGAAATGTTTCAGATGTCTCCATTTTAGAAAAAAAAAATCAGACTCATAGAGATTTTCAGAAAGAGGCGACTCAATATGATTTTAAGTGATGTCCTCCTACGTGTGGAGATCTACAGTCTCTTGGTTCAATTTTGAATCTATCATGGTAAAGAATGTTTTTAGTTCAATGTCATCTTCATCCTAAAAAGGTGTGATTTGATAGACAATGAATGTGTCCTTGTTCACATTGGGATGGCTAGGTTGTGAACTCATAGAAGGATATGAAATCACATTTTCCAAGGGATTTCTATGTTCAACATAGTGTAAGAATAAGCTCTAATATTCTTGAAATGTGATTATATTGGAATAATTAAATTATGATGGATATGAGTCATCACTTAGATGAAAAGAAGGTGGATCAATCCCATTTTTAGAATTGGGACATGGATATTGTTTAAATGCAACCTCTGCTACACTTTTTTCAAAGAGATTGTTATGAATTAGATCATCAAGTGGAAGTGAGGCGAAATTTTGAACAAGATGAGTCATTTGATTTCCTAAATTTTTCATTTGATTTTCTAAATCATTTATTGAATTTTCTAAACATTCGGTTTGATATTATAAATCTTTTGTTGAAGAAAGTAACTTTGCATTATTTTCATCTTGAAGTTCAAGAATCATATTTGTCTCAGTGATTTAATATTTCAACATGTTCCCAATTGTTGAATCATTTGTTTCACATGAATTATCATGTTCTAAATTTTTAGGAATTATTTGACTTTGAAAATGATCAAATGGTGGATAATGACTTGTATCATAACATAGTGAAGCATTCTCATATGGATTATAATATGGACTTGAATAAAGATAATTTAAATCAAGAGGATTACCTAGAGAGATCACGTGTAGTGAGAGATTGTATTCCATACCTTGCAATGTTTGTGGGTAGGGTGGGTACAGGTTGTAACTATGTGGTGTGGCCCACGTCATTCTAATATTTTGGGCATCAGGAAAATCCATGCAATGAAAAATTCCTAGAGTAGGAAAACTATATATATATATTTTATTATTTATTATTTTTGACCTAAATCACTCTTTTAAAGGAATCTATAATTATATTATTCTCCCTGGAAACGGTGCTAGAAATTTTGTATGCGCATCTCAACGTGTGAAAATTTGAAATATTTATTATCCTACCAACTACTATAGAAGTGGTGAGCGGGGTCGAACCACAGAGAGAATGTGAGTAGACACTAGAAATACCTCTTAGAGAAATGTTTAGGTAGATTGGCTTTAATTTTGATTAACAACTAAGTTCTAAAATTGAACGACTATTTTAAAAATGAATATTTAAATTGACTAAAACTATCTAAGGGAATTAAGCTATGAACGAAATAGGCGGAGATGGAAGTGTCGTAGTTGTGATGTCTGTTCAAGTGCATGCAATGTCAATTATTTAAGTCCCACATTTTAATATTTATTTATTCAATTTTCACCAATTATAAATTTAATCAAAATACTATCTGGTCTCATTATCTGATGTTAGATAGTATTCTAATGTTTACAGAAATTATCTGGCATTTAGTTCTCTATCCTAATAAATAATTTGAGCATCATTATATCATTGAATCACTTGGTGAAATACAATAACCCGTTTCTCAAAAAGTTGAAGTATCTACCTGCGTCTGGTGCGCTCACATGAGATCACTTATTCAATATCACTCACACAAGTTTGAAAGAGCACACACAAGAAATATTAATTTTCTCTATTAATATATTTATTTATTCAGAATTTTCTCGTGCACTTGATCGAATTATGGAAAAATAAATTCTCTGATGAAATCCCATTCATTATTACATCTTAGTTATCAGATTAACGCGCACCAAAGCATGTGTGCAGAGCCCAAATGAAAATTAATTTAAATTTAGATACAAATAATTAAATAAACATCCAATTGAAATTAATTCAAAAGGAAATCAAACATAGGAATAAATTAAAGATATGCATTCACCGTCACATATTTCACAACTCCAATAAAAATGAAAATAGCCAAATATCGTGACGACACGACACATAAAATAATAAATAGAATATATCATTGTGCTCATGTTGTTGATGTGGTCAGCGCAAGACACCATAAATGATCACAAAATAATAATAATCACTCCGCTCTGTGCAGTCACTGACGCCACACCCGAATCAAACCACCGCGCCGCTAGAAATATGATATGATCTGTGCTTTCTCTGGCCGTGCGACGTGAATCTCCAGAATCCAAGCGAACGTCGATGACGTGTCCGAACCTCCGATGTGCTCCTGGTGATGGTTTTCCGCTGGTTGATGTATGCTGACATGGCTGAGAGAGGATTGGGGTTGAAGTGGCTGGGTTGGGAAGCGGGTGAGGAGAGGGGCGGTAGGGGCTAAGGGAAAGGGGGCGTGGCGGCTAGGTAACAGGGAATAGGGGTGAGGAGGATGGGAGATGAGGGGAAGTGGAATGGGAGAGGGGATCCAGGTGAGCTGGAGTAGGGGGTAGGTGGGTGCAGCGGGTGAATAGGGTGAGCAGGGTAGGGGCTTAGGATTATGGGGGGTGATCGGTGTATATCGAGAGGAGCGAGTTAGAGGGGGAATCAGGTAAATGTGGGAGGGGAGGGGAGGGAGTTTGGGTAGGGGATTGGAGAGAGGGAGTGTGAGGGAGAGAGGCGGTCTAGTGGGTAAGGTAAAGAGAAAGGGGAGGCGGGTAAATAGGGAGGTGGGGCGTGAGATGAGGGGAGGGGGATGGGTGATTGGAGAGATAAAATGAGAGGGGAAATAGGGGTGACATGGAAGAGGGGGGAGGTTGAGAGAAAAGTGGGAGAAAAAGTAAAAAGAGACCCAAATCTTGACATAAAAGGACATTACATTACTTTTGTAGAATACTTAATACATAACAAAAATATACACAGAAGGACCATAGTAGTTTAGTGTCTTTGGAAACTGGGTACATAATCTTCTAATCGGGGTGAAAGATCTTCAACATCTCCCATAAAGATCTTCCCCTTTTGGTTTTCATACTTAAAACCTTTCTTGAAATCCTAGGGAAAAGAAAACAAATAAAGGGTGAGCTCAATTTCTCAGTAAGTGTAAGAATGGAGAAAATAAAACAAACCATATACATTTGAACTTAAAAACATGAACATAATGTTTAAACATCAAAATCTTGAGAAAAGATGTAAATTTTGGAAGTATGTAAGGCATATATCGTAAAAGAACATAAATCATGATAAAATACCATGGGAATAAAACATGTGATTGTGGAAACCATTAAGCACATGATATGATTTCCATAGTCGCCAAGGCATTGCTGCCAAGACAATCTTAGTGGACAAAGTCACTTTCTGAATCGAGTTCACTCCTCGTTCCAGTCCTGTATCACTGAACCGGATTAACCTACCGTTCCAGCAATGTCTATCTCATGAGATATAATTCTTTACCCAATTAATTGGAGGGAGATATAGGTCCCACCCATCTCATAATGAAATCATTCTTACGTGTGCCACAACATAAACATAAATCATTCATCATAACCCAAAGAATAAAATGGGTTTCATAAACAACACCCCATCATAAAATAATCCATATAAAACAAATGGATATCATTTCATCATAAGAAAAGTGAAACCATGTATATTATTGAGATGTTATACTTGAAAACAAACACATATGAAATAATTTCCTCTTAGATGGAAAATGGATTTGATAAAACAGCTGAAATGAATTCTTGAGGAAAATATCCTTTCTTTTTCAAAATAATTTTCTTTTCACAAAATTCCATGTAATATTAAAAGAAAAGTATTTTGTTGAAAATAGTCATGAAATATTGTATAGTAATCTTCTTGAAAATAAGTCGTTATGAAACTGTAAAAATACGTTCATGACGTATAAGCTAAAAAACATTACTCTCATACTTTTGATGGAAAATTAAAAAAGTACCTCATATGGTAAACAAAAAGAGATTCCTTACATACCATGTAGTGAAATTCAAAAATGGGTAAAAAGAACATTAAACATACATGAAACCATTTTTAGAAATCGGGGACATGGATGATAACAATAATGCCAGTAAATACTTACGAATAAACAATCTCAGATAAGAACGAGATTGGAATAATTATCCCTTACAATGATCTTTTTGTAAATATAATAGATCACTTATGTGTATTCATTATAAATTCATATAAAGAAATTATAAATACATGATAATATATAAAAATTCATTTCTCACATAATTAAAGAACAACATAAACAAGAAAGAGAAGATCAACCCAAAGAACGGAAATTGGGTTAAGAAGTTCCCTTACCTCATGTCCGACTTGACTCGATAGTTCTTTAATATCCTAAATAATAAACCAAAGTTAATTTCTAATTTCATAAGAACCTTTTTAAAATTTATTATTCCTTTTATATCACTTATTACCATGCTATAAACATTATGTAACCATTTAAGTTAATAATGTTCATTTTGTCGATATTTAGTACTTGAGTCAAAAATGGACTTCTTATAATTACATGTTGTTCATGTGGTCAAAGTATAATTATATCCAGAATGATATTCATGATTTATATATCATATATATCCAGAATATACATTTATTTATAATATTGCATAACATATGGAGGTAAGAAATGAAATGCACGGTTCATGGAGATGGTAAGTTATACGTACACATGAACGCTACTTTCATTTCTATTTAATATTTTAATGTAATTAAAACATAATGATAGATATTTATATTATAATTCCAGTATAATATCATATATAATATCATTAACTACATCATTTATACATCCCACATAAGGCATTCACGAATCACATCACTTTGAGGGGGCGGTAGTCCGCACTTCCTCAAATGAGATTATCGTATTTACCCGCTATGGAAACCATAAAGCATTGATATAATTGGGATTTAGAAAAGAATAAGGAAATAATAAACATAATATATATCATATATAAATACAGTTCCATCATAATGGCCACCATGAGAGGCGGTAGGAGAAAATCAAACAATCATCGTTTCGTGAGGCGTTAGTTTTCCATCCACAGAAACATTATGTTATTCATCTATTAGATGGAGGTGTGTGTAAGTGTATTTTGAATACTTAGCATAAAAACATCCTAGTATATTTATGATACTGATTTTGCTACAAAATAAATGATTAAAAAGAGTTTAGGGGTTGGAGAAGTAGAATAAAAGAAAACAACTTAAGAGAAATGGTTACCTTTAATTTGGGTAACTTCATTTGGTTTGAACAAAAAGGGACTTTTTGAAGTGCCTTCTGCCTAAGTTAAGGCTTCTAGGAGGAGAGGGATGTAGGAAGATTAATAGGTCAGAGTTTAGATGAGCCAAATGGCTTGAGAGGTGTGTGGAATTGGATAGATGTGGTCTCTTTTTAAAATGGAGAGGAGGGGCTCTCTAGGAAAGTGTGAAAAGATTATTTTATTATAAAATTATCTTCGGTTTAAAGAGGTCAAAAACACATTAATATAGAATTTAAGATGAATAATATTAGAAATAAAATCACCCAATAGGAATTGGACAGGTTTTGGATAATATTTTAATCATTATAATCTTATTTATTTAAGTCATTTATTAAAGAGGTAAATACGGCATCATTATTGCGTCATAAATAATTTAATTAATATGATATCTAACAATTGTAAAAAAATACCAACATGTAGGAAATAGTTTTATATTTCCAATTAATATTTATAGTTGGAAAGATAATTTATATAGTCCCTTATAAAAATTAATTTCTAAAATCTTTTTGTTAATGCCAATTTTGTCTTTACAATAAATTAATTAATCTAATGTGTCATTGTCTTTCATAAGTGGCTTCATGGAGTCCCAAAATCGTCCCAAGGATGACCATGGTTGGCCATTACTCATAAAATAAGGTTTTTACAAGTTTTAAGGTAATTTTGAATTATTATAATATTCTTTTAACCTTGAATTACCCTATTTACATTTAACCGTAGTAAATAAATGTCAAAATTTATTATTCACAAAAAATTATTTTCATCTTATTGAACCAAATTTTACTTCTTTATAACAACCATGTATGTTGGATTTTTGTAATTCAATTCACAAAAGTGGGAAAAATTCATTTAAATGAAAGATTCAGTTTTTTTAACTACCACTACGTGGTTTCACTATTCATCAAAAATTGATGTTTTTTAGAAAAATACTAAAAATTCAGCCTAAGATGTATTTGATATTCCGAATTCAAAAATTATGTATATTTTTCCAAATTCAAAAAATATAATTGTCATTAATTAATTTTAAAATTAATTCCCGTTATAAAAACAAATAGCATGTTTTTAAGAAACAATAACTACCAAAAGAACATCACTTGTTTATGTCCGATTTCAAAGTGAAATTAATTCCAATGAACAACATTGGATTGAATGGTAAAATATATTCTAAATACACTTTAAAACCAATTAAATAGATAATCTAACCATATAAATTATTCGATGAAAAAAAAAGTTGTTTTTATTTAAAATATAGCGTGTTTTTACTATTCATCAAAATATGAAAGTTATCAAAATAATATGAAAATTTTATCAAAAATAGATTTTTATATCATGATTCCAAGGAAGAATTTTATTTTGTCAAATTGAACTTATAAACATGTCAAAAACTAGATTTAAGGTGGGTGCACCATCAAAAGGCGGCAAAAGAGTATTTTTTGAAAAATACTTATTTTATCCGAAAACTTTATTTTGTTCTCATACCATGTTATAGAAAATATGTAAGATGAATAATAATGTTATAAAATACAAATTTTAGTTAATACAATTCATAATGTCTACTCCATAATAATATTATAACAAAATATCGTTGTTTAGTGAAACCCGGTATTGCGTACTACACATGCTATCGAGGAAGGTCGTGATTGCGTGTAATGCAAGCCATGTCAGGGTTTCGTGTTGTGAAAGAATCCTTTGTTGTTTCGTATAACATAATAGCACCATATTTCATTTATACATTGAATATATATATATATACAATCAATGTTGCGTATAATGACTACTATCAAACGAACTTGAAATTGTGTGTAACACAATCCAAGAATAGTGTTGTGTATACTGTAAGCTAATACGGTGTTGTGTATAGCACAAGATAATCTTGGTGTACCATAAAACACATGAAATCAAATAAATTAAAAATAATACTTATCACAAAATCTCAGGGTGTTACATTCTACCCCCCTTAAAATGAATTTCACCTTCTAAATTTGTCAGGGTTATAAATGGTTTAATACTTGGAAGTTTCGTTAATAGAAACCCACATTGTAAAAAGGGAATACCAAAACCTATCTCTAAAAACTAAAGTATGAAATGTAATGATTGCCAAAATTAACTAATAATTGGGTTTCCACATAGGAGAACATAACTGAAAATATGGATATGGAAGAAAAATCTAACCATCATGTTCTGATTGAGAGTGGTAGAGAACATGGATATGAAAAAACCCCCAATCACAAAGCCATAAATTTGTGATAATCTATGGTACCATATAATTCATCAGATATAAGAACACTAGGACAACATTTTTTTTCAATATCATTTCCTAAAGTTGAAGAATTTTAATTAGAAGAAATACTTACTTTATTTCAGTACATTCTCACTGTTGTTTGTGCCCTGAACAATTTCCACTTAATCTCTTAGAGAAATGAAGTTGAATTTGTCATTCTTGAAGTGTTAGCTAATCTTGTGATAGAATTATGGGTCATTCCATCTGTCTCAAATAAAAGGATAGAAAAATTTATCGAATACATAAGTCCATGTATGGTGAGGATAATCATATATGATTCCAAAAATGGACTTATACTTCATATATCATACCGCATAAAAAAATAAAACTAGTTTCTACTAACCCGGGAGTTCTTGTAGGCCAGTGGTAGGTAATAAAGTCCTGTCGCACATCGGTTGTGGGTTCGATTCCCACATCCTTGTCCGGCGCGATGGGTTGTCATTCGTCCTGCAGGTTGTCCCTTTTTTTAAACTACATTATAATAACATACCTGCAATAACATCGAAAATATTTATAGCCTTAAACAATACTAACTTATGTCCAACATAATCCATTTCCAATCTGTAGGCTTATCCAAAATACTTTTTTCCATTCTTATAGTACAAAGAAAAAAATTACTAGAAATTTCATCTACCGAGCATGTGAATACCATCACTTATCCCTGATATATCTTGTTTGTCACATTCCAATCACGTGAATACCTTAATCATGTATTCTCTTGAAAAATGAATACCCATTGAACCTTAGTGAAACCATGAATGCTATCAAAAGTTAACTCTTTCCACATACCAAAATACCAAAAATTCTATATACTCAAACCATGATATCACTTAGTCCTTATATCAGTCATGAGCTCATGAATACTATCAAACAATTTATTTTCTACTTATTCCTTCATTATGCACATATCATCTGCTTTCAAAAAATATTTCAATCACTTTTCATGGTTACCAATACCATATAATTATTGACAACCACAATGGACCAATACATAGATATTCCGATAAACTATAAATGTACCTCAAAAATATTATTCTTGAATACCAATACATAAACACTTCAATCCATCATCTTCGATGATTGTCATGGAATAAGTACTTCCATGATTTAGAATTAACCTCTTAGGTCAGGTCATTGAGTTGGGTAATGCCCATGTTCTCCACAGATAAGACATTGAACTCCATAGCAGTCTGTTACTCTATGACCCTTCTCTCCACACAGAAAACATCTTCCCCTCCATTTGATGTATTCATCAAGGTTCTTCTTCCCTTCTTTAGAAATATCAATCATCCTTTCTCTATACTCCTCACCATGAGAACATGCATAAAAGTCCATCTTCCTCTTATTTGATGACTTAGGAATACAACTAAAGTTCACCTTGTTAATCATATATTGCGATGAATGATTCAGCATAATCATAATATCTTTCATTCTTGGAATTACAAAATTTGTTTGATCATAGTCACCAATTTGTCCATTTGAATCTATGTTAACCAAATTACTTCTCGTTCCCTCCATTGACTAAAACCAAAAACCATGGTGTATGAAATAGTTAAAATAACAAGGAACCACATAATCCTAAAAAGACTAACTTATAACACATTCTTTAATCCATGACACCTTAGGTTCACCCTAGGTTATTCATGACCATAAAAATAATTCTAGGACTGCATCATATAGTTATACTAAACCTTAGGGATATCCCTAGACATACGTTAGAAATATCTCTAGGGATCTCTCTAAATTTTTCACGTCCTAGTTTCCAAAGGTTAACTAAACCTTTCCTCTGATAGCAACTGTAGAGACCCAAAGCTTTATATACGATGAAATAACATTACTTTTCCAGAATACTTAATACATAACAAAAACAGACACACAAGGATCATAATAGTTTAGTGTCATTGAAACTCGGAACTTAATCATCTAATCGTGGTGAAAGTTCTTCAACATCTCCCATAAAGATCTTCCCCTTTTGGTTTTCTTACCTAAAACCTTTCTTGAAATCCTAGGGGAAAGAAAACATATAAAGGGTGAACTCAAATGTTCAGTAAGGGTAATCATGGAGAAAATGAAATAAAAAATATACATTTGAACTTAAAAACATGAACATAATGTTTCAACATCAAAATCATGAGAAAAGACGTAAATTTTGGAAGTATGTAAGGCATATATCATAAAGGAACATCAATCATGATAAAATAGTATGGGAATAAAACATGTGATTGTGGAAACCATTAATCACATGATATGATTTCCATAGTATCCAAGGCATTTTTTCCAAGACCATCTTAGTCGACAAAGTCCCTTTCTGAATTGAGTTCACTCCTCTTTCCAATCCTGTATCACTGAACTGGATTAACTTACCATTCCAGCCATGTCTATCTCATGAGATATAGATCTTTACCCAATGCATTGGAGGGATATGTAGGTCCCACCTATCTCATAATGAAATCATTCTTATGTGTTCCACAACATAAACATAAATCATTCATCATAAACCAAAGAATGAAATGGGTTTCATAAACATCATCCCATCATAACATAATCCATATAAAACAAATGGATATAAATTCATCATAAGAAAAGTTAAACCACGTAAATCAAAGAGAAATTATACTTGAAAACATACACATATGAAATAATTTCATCTTAGATGGAAAATAGATTTGACAAAACACTTAAAATGAATTCTTGAGGAAAATATCCTTTCTTTTTCAAAATCATTTTCTTTTCACAAAATTCCATGAAATATTAAAAGAAAAGGATTTCTTTGAAAAATAGTCATGAAATCTTGTAGAGTAAGCTTCTTGAAAATAAGGCGTTATGAAACCGTAAAAATCAGTTCATGCCGTATAAGTTAAAAAAACATTCTTCTCGTACTTTTACTGGAAAATTCAAAAAGTAACTCATATGGTAAAAATAAAATATTCCATAAATACCATGTAGTAAAATTAAAAAACGGGTAAAAAGGACTATAAAAATACATGAAACCATTTTTAGAAAATAGGGACATGGGTGATAACAATAACCCTAGTAAATACTTATGAATAAACAATCTCGGATAAGAACGAGATTGGAATAATTTTCCCTTACAAAGATCTTTTTATAAATAAAATAGATCACTTATGTGTATTCACTAATAAGTCACATAAATAAAGTATAAATACATTATAAGATATAAAAAATTCATTTATCACATAATCAATGAACGACATAAACAAGAAATAGAAAATCAACCCAAAGAACGGAAATTGGGTTAAGAAGTTCCCTTACCTTATGTCCGATTTGACTCGATCATTCTTTAATATCCTGAATAAGAAACCAAATTTAATTTATACTTGCTTAAGAACCTTTTTCAAATTTATTATTCCTTTTATATCACTTATTACCATGTTATAAACATTATGTAACCATTTACGTTAATAATGTTCGTTTTGTCGATATTTAGTACATTAGTCAAAAATGGACTTCTTATAATTACATGTTGTTCATGTGGTCAAAGGTTAATTATATCCAGAATTATATTCATGATTTATATATCATATATATCCAGAATATACATGTATTTATAATATTACATAACATATTGAGGTAAGAAATGAAATGCACCGTTCATGGAGATGGTAAGCCGTACGTACACATGAATGCTACTTTCATTTCTATTTCATATTTTAATGGAATTAAAACATAATGATACATAGTTATATTATTATTCAAGTATAATATCATATATAATATCATTAACTATATCCTTTATACGTCCTACATAAGGCATTAACGAATCACATCACTTTGACGGGGCGATAGTCCGCACTTCCTCAAATGAGATTCTCGTATTTACCCACAATGGAAACCATGAAGGATTGATATAATTTGGAAGTAAAGAAGTATAAGGAAATCATAAAAATAATATATATCATATATAAATACAGTTCCATCATAATGGACACCACGAGAGGTGGTTGGAGAAAATCGAACAATCATCGTTTCGTGAGGCGTTAGTTTCCCATCCACTGAAACATTATGTTCTTCATCCATTAGATGGAGGTGTGTGTAAGTGTATTTTGGATCCTTCTCATAACAACATATTAGTATATTTATGATACTTGTTTTATTACAAAAGAAAGTATTAAAAAGAGTTTAGGGGTTGGAGAAGTAGAATAAAATTAAACAACTTAAGAGAATCAGTTACCTTTAATTTGGGTAACTTTCTTTGGTTTGAACCAAAAGGGACTTCTTGAAGTTCCTTATACCTAAGTTAATGCGTATAGGGGGAGGATAGGGAGGTAGGGAGCTTAATTGGGCAGAGTTTGGATGAGCCAAACGGCCTGAGAGGTGTGTGTAATTGGATAGAAGTGGTCTCCTTTTATAATGGAGAGGATGGGCTTTTTAGGAAAGTGTGAAAAAATTATTTTATTAAAAACTTATCTTCAGTTTAAAGAGGTCCAAAACACATTAATGTCTAAGATAAGATGAATCATATTCGAAATAAAATCATCCAATAGCAATTGGATAGGCTTTGGATAATATTTTAATCATTATAATCTTATTTATTTAAATCATTTATTAATGAGGTAAATACTGCATCATTTTTTTGTCATAAATAATTTAATTTATTTGATGTTTAAACATTATAAAACAAATACCAAAATGTAGGAAATATCTTTAGCTTTCCAGTGGATATTTATAGTCTAAAAGATAATTTATATAACCCTTTATAAAAATTAATTACTAAAAGATTTTTGTTAATACCAATTTTGTCTTTACATTAAATTAATTAATCTAATGTGTCATTGTATTTCATAAGTGGATCCATGGGGTCCCAAAATCGACCCAAGGATTCCCATGGTTGGTCATTACTCATAAAATAAGGGTTGGAAAAGTGTTAAATTAATTTTGAATTATTATAATATTCTTTTAACCTTGAATTACCCTATTTACCTTTAACCGCAGTAAATAAAAGTCAAAAGTTACTATTCACCAAAAATTAGTTTCATCTTATTTAACCACATTTTACTTTTGATAACAACCATGTATGTCGTATTTTTGAAATTCAATTCATAGAAGTGGTAAAATTTCATTTAAATGAATGATTCAGTTTTTTTAACTACCACTAAGTGGTTTCACTATTCATAAAAAATTGAAGCTTTTCAGAAAAATACCAAAAATTCAGCCAAAACTATATTTGATATTACGAATTCAAAAATGATATCCATTTTTCCAAATTCAAAACATAGAACTGGCATTAATTAATTTTAAAATTAATTCTTGTTATCAAAACAAATTGCGTGTTTTTAAGAAACAATAACTATCAAAAGATCATCACTTATTTATGTCAAATTTCAAAGTGAAATTAATTACAATGAAAAAAATTGGATTAAATGGTCAATATATATTCTAAATAAACTTTAAAACCAATTAAAAAAAGATAATATATCCGTATAAATTATTGGGAGGAAAAAAGTTGTTTTTAATTAAAATATAGCATGTTTTTACTATTCATAAAAATATGAATGTTATCAGAATAATATGAAAATTTTATCAAATTAAATTTTTATATCCTGATTCCAATGAAGAATTTTATTATTTCAAATTGAACTTATAAACATTTCAAAAACTATATTTAATGTGGGTGCGCCATCAAAAGACGACAAAAGTGCATTTTTTTTAAAATACTTATTTTATCCGAAATATTTATTTTGTTCTAATACCATGTTATAGAAAATATGTAAGATGAATAATAATGTTATAAAATTAAAAATGTAGTTAATACTATTCATAACGGCTAGTCCATAATAATAGTATAACAATATATCGTTGTTTAGTGAAACTCGGTATTGCTTACTACACACGCTATTGAGGAAGGTTGTGATTGCGTGTAATGCAAACCAAGTCAGGGTTGTGTGTTGTGCAGGACTACTTTGTTGATTCGTATAACAGAATCCAAACATATTTCATTTATACATTGAATATATATATATATATACTCAATGTTGTGTAGAATGACTACTATCAAACGAACTTGAAATTGTGTATAACACAATCCTAGAATATTGTTGCGTATACTGCAAGATAATACGGTGTTGTGTATAAAAAAAGATAATATGTTGTAGCATAAAACACATGACATCAAATAAATTAAAAATAATACTTATCATAAAATCTCTGGGTGTTACAAAGTCAAAACCAAAGAAAAATTAAAATCAAAAATTAAATCTAATTAAAAATTAAAAATTAAAATTAATCAATTAGTTTCAAGGTTAAATAATAATAATAATAATAATAATAAAACAATTAACTATTAATGTACCTATAATTAAATATAATAGTACTATTAAATATAATAATAAAATAATAACAAATAATATTTTATTAATGCAACAAAATAATGAAATTAAAAATCTACAACAATAGAATTAAAATATACATAAAAATTAATAAAATAATATAAAATAACATTAGAGAAGCTAATAATAATATTATAGTGTTAAATATAATGTATAAAATTAATATCACTAATAAAAATACTAAATTAATAATATAAGTATATAAATTAACTAAACATTATCAAAATATCTATGCTACTACAAAACTACAAAAATAAACTAAAAATATAAAAAATGGTTGAACTAACTTATTAAAATTATGTAAGAAAATTATAAAAATACAATTAAAATACATGTACATAACCTCCCACATTTTCCCAAGCCCCCAAGAATCCTCTCTCAATCCTCTTCCATGCCCTTGGGTTCACACTTCCATGTAATGGATTTCCTCCATTCTAAATTTTTTCCAAGTTTCTTTATATTGTTATATCATTTTTCTTTAAATTAAAAATATTTTGGTATGATTTCTAACCTCGGCCATATTTCCCGATTTATGTTTTAATGATGAGAGGCCCATTTATATCTCCTTAATTCCGCCCATGTACACCTATTACCATGCTAAAATTCCATAAGGAATTTCCCTCTCCTCATTTACATTCATGAAATTCTTTTGTGTTATGAATATAAATTACATTAAAAAATTTGGAAAATGTACCTATATAACCCCCTTACTATCCATTTCATGTAAATATTATGAGATACCCATTTCTATATCATCAACCATTTTTATGAATTCTTATGCCACGTTGTTATGCTGCCGAAATTGCACTGCGATTTTCCAAGCCAAACTCATTGTATAGTGAATATCATGCCCATTTCTCTATCAATGGTATTCACCATTATGAAAATTTTGTTTAAACCACTTTGTGTATAAGGTTGTATTTGTTGTCAATAGTTGTCAACGAAGGACAAAATGATGGAGATCAAGAAGTACTCCAATGAAATGGAGGAATGGAAATTCAGATGATTGTTGTACTGGTCATAAGTTCAAAGAACATGTGTCAAAGGTGATACATTGTTTACAACAATGAAAAATGTGAGGTGTAATCCATCTGAGGATGATTAAAGAAGTATTGGGTTTTTGGATGAAGTCCATGAAATTCCCCTTTATTCTATGAGAACCAAGCGTTTTGATGAATACTATTCAATTACTCATGATTGCATAAGAACCATGCACGAGACTTCTTGATGAATTGAATCATATGGTTTTCATGAAGTAGATCATGATGGTTGATGAAGAAGACAATGTGCCAATGATAGGAATTCTAAGATGGTCGTGCGGGGATTGGACCTCTGAGATAGCCATAAACATCACATTATCATAGAAGATGATGATGCTAAAGTTATTCCTTTAAATAATACATATCACAATAGTGGAGTTTGTGATAAAAGTATAAGAGTTGCTGAAGGATACAGATCACCAAGAAGAAGTGATTTTGAGGTGATCGTGCTTATTGACAAAGCAAACAAACGACATACAAATTTGTTGACAAAGGAGATTCCATAGTGGCATGTCGAGTTCAAGGACAGTGGATAATGATCCATGTTTTATTCAAGGAACATCGACAATGGAATGGATGATCTGGAGGCGGAAAAAAAGAGCAGATACAAGGTGGCGCCATTTCCCAGTGTTTGCCAAATTTTTGGGCCTAAAAATCGACAAATAAAGAAAATTGTTTTTGACAAATGGACTTGCGCGCCGAGGTCTTGGAGGATATAAAACTTATGCACTAAATGTTTTTGAAGATCAAATCATCAAAATATAGCAAAGGGATAAGGGTCGCGAAAGTTTTGGTGAGGTCGCATAGGTGACTTGTGCGTCGTGAAGAGACTTGCACGCCGATGTCGTGGAAGCTTGATAACCTGCGTGCCTATTGTTTTTCAAGATTATAACATCAAAATATGGAAAAGGAAAGAAGGTCGCGCAAGTATTTGTGTGGTCGTGCAAGTGATTAGCGCGACAGAGGCTAGGGAGGATGAGCTGCGTGCCAGAAGCTGCGCATTGAGGGAAGACTTGCGCATCGTCGTGTATGGTGGTAAAATTTCCTATAAATACTGGACCACCCCTCCTCATTTCCAATGGAGTTCAGCACATAGAAAAATCATATCTCCCGTCACGCAGGTGTGGAAGCCGCGCAAGTAGTGTGGGGTCGCGCAGGTAGACTTGAGCGCCAGTGTTTGAAGTTGTGCATCGGTTGATGGTTGCGCGCCCAAGGTGATTTGGGTGAGAAAGGAACTGTGTCGTGCATGTTAGAAGTTGAGGAAGGCAGTGTCGCGCAGGTGGCTTGGTGATACCTGTGCTCCAGTTTAGACCTGCGCGCCGAAGACTTGCACGCCGTCTTGGGACTTGTGCTACAGGCTTGGAGAAGAGCACCAGATGCTGTTGGAGTACGCCCGTCTTTTTGGAGCTTAACGAAAGCTGAAAGATTACTATATACCTTCAGCGCAACAGATGATGTATTCGTTTGCAAAGACGGAAGAGAAATGAACAATCTGATTTTATGAAGAGAAGTGGTACCGCACACACATGACTTGTGTTTAACATCCTCATTGTGCTTTGTGAAGGGAAGAAGAACGGTTCGTGCAACTGAACTCAGATCTGCACAGAAAGAGGGGAATATATCAATACACTCAGGTGTTAGTATTGAGAATCAAAGGAAGAGAAGAAGAAGATATAATGCATTCAGTTATTTTACTAAAATAGATGGTTGAATACAAAATAGCATCAACTCATGAATCTGATACAAGCAAAGTCTCGTGCTGAATAGGAGAAAAAGACATCAATGCAAATATATTGAAGATTCCTTCACGTCTATAAATTGAGTGTGACTTCACCAACAACAGTGAGCCAGGGGGAGTCAACGGGAGTGACCCGAGGGACGAAGTGAGCTATCCCTAAACCTTTGTAGAGGCAGTGAGCCTGGGACAGAGTGACTGTGCCCGAACCATTGTAATACACAACTAGTGAAGATTAGTGGAATTTGGTTTAAGTAGTTCCTACCAACATGGGAACAAGATCCACAACTTTAAGAAGAAAAAGTTCACACCCTGATTTACCCCTCCCCTCTCAGGGTGTCCTGAGGTCCTACAAATTTATGTATTGATTATATTGTTTCATGTATTAATTACACATTCCTTTATCATGGAATAAATGATGATGTTTAATGAATCCATGTTATATGATCCATGTGACACATTTATGCATGAAATGTAATGATTAAGAAGGGTGCACCCTAATAGTGCTCCAATGCATTGGGTAATGATTAGTATCATGATATTTCAAGTGTAATTGGGGTTTAATCATGCTAATTCAAGTTAAATTAGGGTTTTCTCATGCTCCATGTGTAATGAGCCTTGGATCATGCTAAAATCATGTTAAATCTTGTTGCCACATTTCTATTTTATGATAATCATGCTATACCATGCGTTTATGTTCATGTTTCTCTTATGCACCATTTATATTCCTATTGCCTAACATGTATTTTATCCTTAATGTTATGCCTTTTTTACTCCCTTACTGGGCTTTATAGCTCACCCTTTTCTTATTCATGTCCCTAGGATATCCCATGCAATGCAAAGTATGAGGGAATGTAGTGGTCATGTAAAGGAATTTTTCAATAAAGATGTTGTGTTTTATATCTAAGTTGTTATATAATTTTTCTAATCCTCAAAGACAATATACCTCTAGGCCTTACATGTTGTATCAATTGAATTTTTTTATGTAATAAATCATGTTTAAGTGTGTAATAGAGATCAGGGTTGTTATATGGTTTCATATTAATTTCAACATTTTATCATAGCATAACCTGCAAAGAATAAATGGGTTTCATAAAAATATTTTCATCAAAATAAAAATGTATCAATAAAAATAATAAGGATGATATAATTAGATAATATCCCCTTATAAAGAATATATAACATCAAAATATGTCATCTTTGATAAAAAAAATTCCTTAAAAAGATCACTGAGAACATTTCTTGAGGTAAATACCTTCTTCACATTGAAATCACTTATTTAAACTATAAATATTTCATTAATATAAAAAAAATTTAAAAATAACATTTTAAAATTTTAATGGAAGCATTAAATCATTTATTTTTAATGGTTATGTGATATTATGTTCATCTCATGTATGTTACAACAAATTTTCCATTAACATTTTTGGTAAAAAGTAGAAAGTGCATCTCTCAGAAAATGATAAGAATATTCCTCTTAAAACCTTTTATAAAAATTCATATATGGGTAGAAAATTATTTAAAAATAATATTTTAATATAAAAAAATTATTGAAAACATTTTTAGAAAACATATACATGAAAGAAAAAGGGTTTTCTACTGAAGAGTGAAATAAATTCAGTTTTCATTAAAAACATTTTTTCAGAATTTTTGAGTTTATAAAGAGAGAAAAATGAAAGTAGAACATGAAATATAAAAAAATAACCATATTATCTTAAAATTCGTGGTATTATTTAGATATTGGTCAAAATATTTCATCATTGAAAACTTGTTCATAAATAATCTTGATAAACAATAAGATTGTGACATAAATCCCTTATCTCAAGTTAGAATTACATAAAAAGTGATCTAAAATTCTGTATAATGAATTTAAATTTATTATTATCTTATACCAGATTAATTTACATATTTTTCATATCATATATTTTCCTATTATAATATTTCAATACTCTTTTATTAGTAATTCATTATTAAAATCATCATTTTTATGTGTTAATTATTTCATTTTTCATGTGATTTAGGTTCGGTAGTTCCAATACTTGTACATTAATCATGATTACAAAATTTCCAGCATTTTATTAAAGATATAAATATAATTTTTATTCATTATATATATATATATATATATATTCATCCATAAAGATTGAGATCGAAAAATTAATTACACCATTCATGGAGGCAGTAGGCCATACTTATGCGTGAACGCTGTTTTCAAATTTCAACGAATTGAAAGAAAGAAATATAAATAATAATTCACATTTAAAAATCATTATTATATCATATATATCATATATATTCATTAAATATATCATTATTACCATCCATGTAATGTGGAAATGAAAAATGAATCACATCTATTCGTGGAGGTGGTAGCCCTCACGTAAGCACGAGCGACGTTATTAATTTATAACAAATGAGAAGGTAAGAATAAATTTTTTATATTATAATTATTGAAGAATAATTATATCAAAAATAACATATATAAAAATTAAACTCATTATAATAACCATACACGAAATATGGTGTTGGAAAATGAATTCTGTCACTACATGGTGGTTGTTGTCCACATGTACACACGACAAATTCTTCCACTTCATTTTTGATGGAATCGAGGGTGGATAAATATGGTTAGATAATAATAATAAAATTTAATTATATTTAGTATACATAATTTATTTTTTTATTATATATATAGAAAATTTACAATAGTTATAAAACGAAATAAATTGAAAGTGGTCGGGCAGGAAGAGAACCTCTATTTCGGTATGCCTCCTTTATATCCCTTATTAAAGGCCTTGGAATGGTCCCTTAAGAATAAAATAACTTATAATTTTTATATATATAATTTTAGTAGATAAGTGGGAAGGTTTTGGTAAATATATATGGCTCAAAATGGCATAAAGAAGAGAGAGGAGGGGTGTCCATTTAAAAGGGAGGGAAATAATGCACTTGGAATTACAAAAAATAGTAAAATTTAATTAATGTAATTCTAAATTATAATTCTTAAAAATATCTATTAATTATAATACAATGATTATATGGCCAAATTTTCATCATCCAGTGAAATTTATGCTATTTTTGGATTCATTTTACATCTTTCGGTTTAACCCCTTTGTTAACTATTTTTCACCATAATCACGGTAAAAAAAATCAATATTAAATGGCTATAATTTTACATATAATGTTACAATTGGATAATGAATATAAAATGGATGAAATTTTAGACCATTTACAATCATACTCTTCCTAATCAATATTTTTTTTTAAATAATTTAAAAATATATTATTTTTCATAAAATATCATTTTGTCATTTTTGACACTATTCATTTACATTGAATTTAAAGTCATCGGGATAGTTATTGAATTTGAATTTAAATCAATAAAAAATCCATAATATGTTTTATTTCTGTAAAAAATTCATATAATACAATAATTCACCCAAATTTAATTACTTTTCATATTTTTAAAATCTTTGATTTTGTTTTTCTATTAATTGAACAAATACTATATCGGCATTGCTTACTAATTTAAAGTGATAATTATAATCACTAAAACATAAAAATATATTTCCATTATTACAAAAATTAATTATTATTTCAAAAAAAATTATAACCGATATTATCTTCTTTTTAACCGTATAAAAAAACTAATAGAGTTATTAAAGTGAAGAGTGTGACATTTTGTATTTATCCTTTTCTTAAAATAATATAAAGGTCATAGTCAAAGAAAAATAGAACCAATCTATCATTTTTTCAAACAGATATTGAAGTGGATGAAATTAACTCATCTAATAGGACAAATACAAGTATTTTGGAAATTTTAAATCCTTCTTCCAATGATTTAACCCTATATTGAACTTTTTACCCTTACCGAGGTGAAAAATATTTAGTTAGATTTCTATTCAAAATGGCCAAAAATAAAAGAGACATATTTTACAAGTTTTTAACATATAATTAAAAATATATAATACATTTTTCAAGATTCAATTCATATATGTTGAATAAATTAATTTTATAATAAGTGCAAAAAATGCAACAAAACAATTATTAGAAAAATACATATTTGAACATAAAATTGAATTTATTTTTATTCTAGGCCATGTAAAACCACTAAATGAAAAAAAAAATTAATGATTATTTTAAATTTAAATTTCATTAAAACCATTCATCAATAATGATTAATTTAATTAATTTAAATAAAAACACATTGTGGACATATTTTTTTTCATAGATGAATATCTATTTACCTTCAAACACATTTATTTTCATTTCTAACCATTTGTTAACCAATTAATTTATTTTATACATATTTAAACAATATTTTTATAGTTTTTTTAGCCCTATTAAAACCCTCTAATTTTATGTCTATGGTATAATTGTATACCATTTTATAGTTCATTTACATTCGAGGTTTCATGTATCAATATTATAGTTGAACTTTGTATACAAATAATTTTTAATTAAAAAGGAATTTTCTCAAAAAAAATGTTTTCATTGCGTTTTTCATTTTTATATTAAATTAATTTCTTCCATTTATTGAGAATGAATATTTAATAATAGATTCTATTTTTAAAATCATAATTTAAAATTGTATTAATGATTCCTATTTTATTTTTGATCATTATCAATAGTAACTCGGGTAATAATATTACTACATCAATGAAATGATAAAAACTAGTAAATTAGGCTTCAAACTAAGTGATAAGGCCACATTTTTTAATCTTAATCTAATTTGATGATGGAATTTCAACCCTTATCATATTATTTTCATAATTTAAATGATTATGGGAACATTTTTTAGGAATATGGATTACTAATATATTAATGATTCAAAACATTCATGGTGTGTCCCTCCCCCCACTCATAAAAGGACACTCCTCCTCCCTCTTCATTAAATCACTATGATCCATCTATAATGAAAAAACCCTGAAAAATTCTCTTATATAATTTCCTATAAATTAATAATATATTATTTTCTTATTAAAAGAAAATTACAAGGGTCCTTAAGAGGATATCTAAAGGGTCTCATTCAAATATGAGGTAAATATCTTAACATAACACTTTAATTTTTCTTCTTATTTTAACAAAATCAATTATTTCCTTACACTTAAAATATAATAGCACAGTTATCTCCAATATACTGATATTATATTATATTTATTTAATAATATTTATACTTATCCTTATCTATCAAATGAAAAATAAAATCATCGTTGGTGTGTACGACAGAATGCCGCCTTGCGAACCGATGTAATTTTTTTCCATCACCACCTCACATGGATAGTCATAATGATGGAAGTAATAAATTTACATGATACATAGAAAATAATTATGATTATATATATTTAATATATCATTTTCTATATTAACCTTCCACTCTTAAAAAATGATAACATCACTCATGCTTCCATGTGGACTACCACCTCCATGAAATGATGTGATCAATTTTTCATTTCCACCTTTCATGAATGATTATAAATATTTATATAATTAATATATATGATATTTATATCATTATTAAAATTATATTTATAATTGAACCATGAAAATATTCAAGGACTAAAACAACCAAACTAAAACATACATGTAAAACGAAACAGTTAACACACAAAAATGAAAACATCAATAAATAATTATTCATAAAAATGTGTTGGATTATTATAAGTTTATCATATATAATATTATAATTATTTATATAGTTATATTTTATAATTATAATAAATTTATATCTATTATATATGATGTTAAAAACACATATGAATCATGTCATATATGAGGTAGGAGTTTATTTCACAATCTAATCCTTAATTTGGATTTTTTATACATATGTTTCTATCAAAATAATTAAAGAATATCTCTATCTTAAACCCTATATATTTTTTTATACTATGGTTGTTTTTTAAAATTATATGTTTTTATATCATTTTCCTCTTTAATAACTAAATATACAGAAAGAATGTTTTTATGTAAAATCAAATTTGTCTTTTATTCGATCGATAATAATGTTATACCATATCCATATTTTATTTAATATTTTTTCAATAATGTTTTTCATATTATCCAATTATTAAATAAATAAATTCTTACCCATTTTTTAATTTCTATAAGTTTAAAATGAATATTATTGTCATATTCCAAATAAATCGAATTTTAACAATGGTTTTAATGGAATATTATATTTAACATTTACCACACAAAAAACATTTCCTACTATCAAGATTACTATTTTATTTGAATCTTTATTTACATTTTTCCATCGTTCTTTATAAATAAAATATTATTCCAATTATTTTTAAATCCTTTTATTTTAAATAGGTTATTTCAAAATAAAAAGGTTGTTTTACTCAATATGTTTTCATTGATATTTTAAATTATTTTTTTCAATGTCTACATAGTTTGATGAATCTTATACAATATTTAGAATATAATCTAACGAAACAATCCAAAAAGCTTCTCTAGAATGGATTATGGTCATTTTGAATGGGAAAATTATTGAAATTTTGTATGCTAGATCTTCCAATATGGATAGTTATTGATTATTATGGTATGTTGATTATGCTGTACGATTTATTCATATGATGAATACATTAGACTTATTATTTTATGGTGGTCCTAAAGTTACATAACACCTCAATGAAACAATTGGTCTCATTAGGTAAAACAAGTTTGGTATTTGGCCGAGGCCTTTCCCATTTATGTAATATGACTTGGTATGAGGCATTTATGGTAAGTTCATGATGTCTATCATTATAAATTCCATCATTAGAAAATAATTTATTGATTTCCAAGTTATTATTAAAAAATTTATGTCATCCAATTTTATTTTTAAATATCATGTGATTATTTATATGGATTTACTGAATATTAATTTATTCCTTATATATTAATCAACCCTTATTTATTCTATTATAGATTCCATGTTATACATTAACTTGCTAACAATATCATATCACCCTTTTATTTTGTTACATTTCCCTAAGATACCAGTATGATTACATAATTAATATGCAATGATATTTAAGAGGGAATAGTAATTTTCTCAAATAATAAATATGTTGTAATTTATTTTTTCAAATGTAATGTGAGAGTCAAGACTATTTGTATTTTTACAAGACTACTAAAATATCTGATCCCTTAGTATTAGATCTTTTGTAGCTAATTACAATATAATAATGTAATAGGCATCTGTAGAATACTTGTTTCAGGGTTGTTATAGTTGGTATCATAGGAAGTTTTGTATAATACTTTGGAACTTGATTTAGAAAAAAATATTAGTGAACATAATATTTTTATAGACTCTAGGGACAATTCAAAGTATAGTATTATTTCATGAAGTTTTGGAAGGTTAGATAATTTTTGGATTCCTAAAAAATACATCCTTATTTGGATACTATAACGTGGATGCAACTAAGCGCCTGATACACCTTGAGAAATAACTCTGAATGGTGGGGATTGAGTACCTACTTAATCATCACTACTGCACAATGAGTGGGCTTTAGAGTGAACACCTACATAGTTACTCAAGGGGTATATTCTTTTTTTTATTCACACACACATTACAAACCATTATGAAATATTTGAAACCATTTTTATCGTTTGAATATATTCTCAATGATACTGAGATTATGATTCTGATAATATATACGCAAAAAAATTCAATATATGTAAAGTATTTCATCTGTTTCATAACTATACACTATGATTCATAATGTTATGATATAATCTTGTGTATTTCAAAATTTATAAAAGGTTCCTAGTAGATGGAATTAAAATGGTATCATTAAACATAATCTATGTAGGTATTTCCATACAAGGAAATATAATGGGGCCATAGCTTGATTGGGGGTTGGAGCTAACAAATTATATCTATATAGGGGAAGATGGCATAGTATATGACTAATAAAAATTCCCATATAGAGAATCCTTCTGATCCAAAATATGTTGTAATAATGTAATGTTGTTTCATGTGACAGCAACCTCTATTATTAAATATAACCACAAATCAATTATTATTTAAGAAATGGATAATTTATTTAGAAAATATATTCCTCACTTTGTGATGTAATGAAAGGGAAAAGGTTTTGATTTTAATTTATCATCACATGGGGTATGTGGATCAATGGCGGTAATTGATTCAGAACACTAAGGATGTAGAAGAAAGAGAGAGAATATAGTGGAAGGATATTAAGGTAATTTTCTTGGAAAAATATTTTACTCATATACAATGAGTATATTAAGAGAGATAATTTCTAGTTCTAAGATAAAATGAAGCATAAAATGTTTCATTATATGAAGATAACTTTACATGTTTATCAAAGCATGTTCTAAACTACGTATATAATACAATGAGTAAGATTGAATAATTATTTAATGGGATAAATCCCCCAATTCAAAGGGAACTAGTCTCCCAAAAATTATTATTAGATGATGATATAGTATCATGTTCTATCAATAAAAAGAATTATCCAAGTATTATGACTTTGGAGGATATAAATATAATAATAGGATATATAAAAAACCCATGAATAAAAAAATTGATAAGGGGAAAAATATAAGTGGAAATTAATAACATGCAATACTTGTGGAAGAAAAAACCCTATTATATGCATGAAAAGAACAATATTTTTTTCAAGTGTTGAGAGAAAGGACATGATGCCCATAAATGCAATGGAATTGTAGAATACGTTAATTTAAAGTGATTTAACTATAGAGATATGGGGAAGTATTCCAACTATTTCCATAAACTTCATGGGAACTTACCATACCAGAATCCAAGGAAATAAGGATAAGTTTATACAATTACTATAGCTAATGTGAATGTTATTATAAATATGGTAAAATTTATACTTATCATCCACTTTTTAAGTTAAAATGTTTTATTTGTTTTAGTTTCTACTCACTCTTTTATATCTAAGTAATTTTCTAAGGGTATCACATCACTACCTCAATGAATAGATGTCTTGTTGGTAGTAAAAACTCCTAATGGTGTAATGATCACACATAAATTTTGTATCTCCTCTATTATATATTACTATGGGAATGTTCTTCCTATAAGTATTATTATTCTTCCTCTAGTTTAATTTCAAGTAATTTTGGGAATGGATTGGGTCTATCATTATATGTGGAATATTAATTTTTGAGGTAGGGAAGTTACATTCTATATTACGAATCAACTTGTGATTGTCTATTGGTGTGAGGATGAACCTGAACTCCCAATGTAAATTACTTCCATTATATGGGTTTTATTACCTATTAATGAGGGATATTTATCTAAAATGGTTGTGTAAAAACACAAACTTGAGGATATGCATACTGTATAGGAGTTTATTGATGTCTATCCATAATAGTTTCCTAGAATTAATTAAAATTGTGAAGTTGATATTTCAACAAAACTCATATCTATTTATACACCTATTTCAAAGAAGACATATAGAATTGAACTGATTGAGTCGTAGGAATTTAAGAAGGAACTCTAGAAGAATCTACATGATCTATTTGTATGCCCGATTTTATTACCATGGGGTTTGCATGATATTTTTGTTAAGAATAATGATGGTTCAATGCATCTTTGTATTGGTTATCAAGAAATTAACAAGATCACAATTAAGAAAAAGTATACTATAGCTTGTATTGATGATCTGTTTAATCAATTTTGAGGTGGTCAATATTTTTTCAATATTGATCTTTGATTTTTATATCATCAACTAGGGGTCAATAAGGAAGATATATAAAATACATCCTTCCATATGATTTATACTCATTATGAATTTATAGTAATGTGATTTGGACTTACCAATGATCCTTCTCTATTCATAGATAAAATTAATACAGTTTTTAGATATTACCTTGATTAGTTTATCATAGTCCTTATAGATGATATTCTTATAAATTAAATGATAAAGGAAGATAATAAAGAATATTTTTTGGATTGTTTTGAAGACCCTAAATAAAGATAAATCATATTCCAAATTTACCAAGTGTTAAATTTGGATACAAAAAGTCACATTCTTGGGTTTTATAATTTCAAGTGAGTGTATATCAGTGGATCCTTCAAAGGTAGAAGTTATTGATAAATTGACAAGAGCATCCAAGATTACCAAAATATGTAGATTTCTTATGTTGTATAGATACTACCAACACATTTTGAGACATTAATAATGAAAATCCAATCCACTCACCGAGTTTATATGGAAGTGAGTTAAGTTCTTATTGACTGATAAATATGAAAAGAATTTAAAGAAGCTAAAGAGAAGGTTGGTTATTACACCTATTCTCATACTACACTACAGTTTACAAGGTTTTGTGATCTATAGTGACCCATAAAATAATAGACTTATTTGTTTACTTATATATAATTATATAGTTATAACCTTTTAATCTCTCCAATTGAAAATATGTGAGAAAAATTAACAAACTCATGATTAGAGATGGAAGAATCCATTTTTTATTTGAAATGTGGAGGCATTAACATTATGGAGAATAGTGTGATTTATTTTCATATCATAAAATATTGAGGTGTATATTTACATAGAAAGAGTTAAATATGCTATAGAGAAGATGGTTGTAGTTGATAAATATTATGACTGCTCAATACATTACCACCATGGGATGGAAAAAAGTTCATGATGACTTGAGTTGAAAAGGCAGTTCTATTTTTTAAATTATGATTCTTAAAATAGATCCAATATTTATTAATTTATAGATTATGGATCTTGAAATATTGAGGAAAGGGGATAGGTCATATATTTCTTAGATTAATGTTCAACCATCCACTCAAGAGAGTATTAGTAAGGTGAATAAGGACGATGTGGAATTACAGAAGAATTTAAGTAATGTTCCTTTGTTCAAATAGTATTACACAAGAATGAGAAGGGTTAGGAACTTACTATGTTTTCTGTCAATACCATACTATTGGATGAATCTCATAATTAATCATTCCCAACTTATCATAGATGAAAAAATATTTATAATTATTAGAATGAGTATTTCTATTGGAAAAAAATGAAAATGAATTTATTAGAGTATATTTCCCAAATCCATGTTTGTTAGAATTTTAATTCTAATAAATAAGAGTCTAATGTGATGTTACAACGATTACCCATACTAGAGTTGAAATTGAAAAACATCACAATTTATTTCATCATCGAACTCCCCAAAATATCAAAAAGGGAACAATTCTAATGGGGTTTTAGTCGATACCCCTATGAAATAATTGAATTTTATATTAGATAATATTACCCTATTTATTAGACAACTCAATTATATATTAATAAACTTTTTAGAATTCATGTATTTACACTCTCAATCATATCTTATCAGGATTTGATGTTAACCTCGATGTTTTGGAGAAGTCTTCAGAAGGATGTAGATAACATGTTGAGTTATAGTAATCCTTATCATCCATAGATAGATGGTTAGTATAAGAGAACCATTAAACCTCTATAAGATATGTATAGATTTTTCTATATGAATTTCAAATCTGGTTGGGATCAACACGTTCATTCAGTGGAGTTTTTATACAACAATATCTTTCACTCGAGCATTCAGTTGGCTCTATTGAATCCATTTATGGAAGGAAGTGGATAAATAAAATTTACATAGAAAAATTTATGGAAATAAAACTATTAGGATATTATATAGATGAGTAAATTGAAAAAAAAGGTCATATCTATTCAATAATGTATAAGGTCAGCTCATAGTTGATAAAACAATTACCCTGATAGTCATTAGTGAGATCTAATGATCATTATTGGTGATAACATATTCCTATGAATATATACATGGAATAAAGTTATGGGATTTAGAATGAATGGAAATTTGAGACCTAGATATATTCTTCCTTTTGAAATTCTTTATCATATCAAAATGGTATATTATTTTTTTGGGATTCCACTAAATCTCTCTCAAGTTAACGATGTGTTCTATATATATCCCTTGAGGAAGTAATACCTAATCCTTTATATATACTAAACATAGAGTTTGTACCAATTGAGAAAAATATATCTTATGAGGAAAAATTGATGGTATTTTGGATTATAGAGAAAATGTTCTATGAAGCAATACCACTCACCTAGTAAAGTATTTATGGATAAACCATAAATTAGATGAAGATATGTGGGATCCAAAGGATGTGATGAAGCATAAGTATCCCCAATTTTTTGAATCATAATTATGGAATTTATAATTAAAATTAATTATAAGGGGGAATAATGTGACACCTAGAGATTATATGATGTATTTATCTTGTTAATTTAATTTATTTCAGATATTTATTTACACAGAAAATCGGGTTTAAACTTACTATGACATACTACTGAAATATTTTTTTAATATGATTGTTATCGCATAATTGTTCAGTTGATGGGTATGAATAAGATTCAAAAAATTATTGAAAATATCTATATAGGTTTTATTTAAATAAATATTTTTCGATTAATCTATAATAATTAATTACTCACTTTTTAGTGAAATCATTTTATGCTTCAAAAATATGTTTTCTTCCAAAATGGTTTTTATTGTTTCGTTTGAATGGATATTATAATTAATCTCATACCTTTTTAAAAATTGAATATTAGATTTAGGAAATAATTTTTTAAATCATAATATCATAAATATCTTTCGGTTTTTTTGGAATTTTTCTGAAAAAGATTATTTGTGACTGAATAGTGAAAATGCCGATTTTTAAAGAAAACTATATTTTCTTCTCTAGTATTTTCAAATCCAAATTTTTATTTTTATTCTTTTTAAAATTTAAATAGTTTATTTTTGTTAAAAATAACTGAATTTATACATTTTTTGTAAATATTATACATGATATTTTTATAAAAACACATTTATATTTAGAACAACATTTTTAGAAATCTTTTTTGTTGTTGTGTTTTACATTTTTTACATGGAACTAATTTATTCCATTTATAGAAATTGAATCTTAAAAAATGGATTAATTATTTGTAATAATTATTTCCAAATTTATTAATGATTCAAATTTCATTTTTGGTCATTAAGAGTAGTAAATATGGTAAAATTATTATTACCTTAGTGAAAAGGGTAAAACTATAAATCTAAGGTTAAAACTAAGTGATATGACCACAATTTTAACTTTAATTATTATTATATAAAGTTATTTTTTATTTCATAACCTTATTATATAAATTTAATTGTTTATGGGAAACTTTTCAAACAATATGTTCTAATTATATTTTAATCCTTCAAAATATTCATCGTGTGTCCCTCCTCGCACTTATAAAAGGACCCCCTACTCCATATTCATTACACCACCATGTGCCATATAGCTCCAAAAAAACCTACCTAGATATCTTATAAAATTCCCTATCCATGAATTATATGTTTTTTATTCTTAAAATACCATTCCAATATTTCTTAAGAGGATATCTAAATGATATCAATCAAAGAGGAGGTCATCATATTAACCAAACAATTTCATTTTTCTTCTTCTTTTACAACATTAAATTATGTCCTAATCATTCCAATATAATATCAAAAGAATCTCAAATATCATAATATTTTAATTTGTCTATTACATAAAATTTATTCATCTCTTTCTCTATTCAATGGGAAATAAAACCATCATTCGTGTGTACAGTGGACTACCACCTCGTGAACCAATGAAATTTTTTTCCATCACCACCTCACATGGATAGTCATAATGTTGTAAATAATTAATATATATCATATTTATAACATAATTATTTTTATTATATAAATATAATATATCATTTAACTTCTTAACCTTCCACTCCCTAAAAAATTATAACATTGTTCATGTATATGTGTGCACTACCACCTCCGCAAAACAATGTGATTCATTTTTCATGTATGACTTTCATGGATGATTTAAAATATTTATATAATTAATATATATGACATTTATACCATGATTAAAATTATTTACATCATGTAACCATGGTAATTATTCAAGGGCCAAAACATCTGATCCAATGTTAACATGAAAAAAAAAATTAACACTCCAAAATGATGATTTTATTAAAGAATTATTAATATATGGGCGTTGATATATTGCAATTAGATTATATAAGAAATTATAAGTATGTATATAGTTTTAATATATAATTATAATAAATATTAATTTATCATAGAGGAGGTTAAAATAAGATACAATGAATGTTAGACAAAAGGTAAGGTTTTATTTCAAAATATCATCCTTATTCAGGATTATTTATCATTAAGTTTATGTTGAGGTAATTATATGATTTTTCTATATTAAACCCACTATATTTTTTTATCCAATGGTTATTTCATGAAATTACCATTTTCCATTAAATTTTCTCTTTCTATGAAACGAGGAGACAAAAAAATTAAAGAAAAGTGGACTTTTTTTCGATTCGATCAAGAATATTTATATACCATCTGCATATTTTATTTAAAATGTTTTCAGGAATTTTTTTAATAGTATAAATTTATTTATTAAATTCATTTTTTGATATATTTTTCTTCCTATATTTTTTTTAAAAGGAATCATATTTGCATTTTTTGAATGAGGTTACTTTTACCAAATGTGTGAATAAATTTTTTTTTAAATTTTACCACAAAAACAGTTTTTTCTCAACATCATGAATAATATTTTATGTAAATATTACTCTACTAGATTTCATGGTTAATTTTAATGAATATATTTTTTCTAATATTTTGTAAATTTTTATATCTAAAATAAATTATTCCAAAATGAAAAGGGTATTTTCCTCAAGAACATTATAGTGTTCCATTAAAATTATTTTCATCCATATCAACATCCCTTAATGATTCTTATCTGTTGGTTGGAGTGAGTAACTGAACAGGTGGTGAATTTAATTCCTAATAAAAATATTTTCTAAAAAAATTTAAAAATAAGTCCCTCATTTTAATTAAAAAATCCTTGTTAATCAAAATAATAGAATTATATAACATTTATATTTTATAAAAAATCTCGAAGACAGATTAGGGATGAGTTAAAAAAATGTTTGAAATTAATTTATATTTTGAAACTAAATTAATTAATAAAAATATTATATGAACATAGGTTAAGACTAATTATCAAAGTGATGTTTTGTTTAAATATTGGAATAAAAAATGAAATTTTAGCATTTAAATATTGAATGAAAACTAATAACAGACATTGGAATAAAATAAGGGGTTCGGTATCAAGCTGAGATAGAATCCCCTCCACTTGGAAATTGCCTATTTCCAAGAAGATTATTAAAATAATAATGGGATCCACTACCTGGATTACATTTTTATAATAAAAAACACATATGATATTCAGGATCAATTGATTTTACATAGCTATATGTGGGAAGAAAACAAATACATTCCATGCATGAACTCTTCCAGTTTTTTGGGTAAACATATAAATAAATTTTAGAGAGTGTTTCTAGAACACTCCAATTAAAGTGTAAGAGATAGTGTATAAAAATAATTTACAGTAGAACAACACAATGCTCAAATGTAAATCCAAAAAAGATCAATAAATTAATATGAGACGGAAATATGTGGTGTTTCTATGTCTGAATAGATTCAAATTATTCAGGGCCCTCATATTTGTTTTAGGGAGGATCTAGAAAAAGTTTATCATGAAACTTCAAGAAAAAAAGATAATAATAATGTTATCTTATATATTTTTAGATTCTATGAAATAATTCTAAATATATCTCTTGATTTAGTGCTTGAAAGGTTTTAGATCTTGTGTATGTTCTACACTTTCACACTTGTAATATCAACATGTAATTGAAAACAATTATCTATATTCTCATATCATCCATGCGTGAGAAAGTGCACTAAAATATAAACCTCCATAAGTCCAATTATCTATTGAATAATGATAATAAATATTTCATGGATCCCTGTATTGAAAATGAAATCAACAAACTTTGACCATTGTCTTTAATGCACCCATGGAGTGGTTTAGTAATAATGATTAATAACATCACATGAGACAATTTGTATTTCATTCCTAAAAGTAGTCATTATAGGAATTAAATTCGAATGATATATAGAACAATAATGATAACATAGACCAAAAATAGATTATACTAATTGTATAATGGACTAGTGGTAGAGTTTAAAATCATAGAATAACTCCAATAGTAGCACAGGGCTGCCGTATCACTTTTTGTGGAATCATATATGGCGGTAGCAAATCTGGTGGTAGCACATTTGGCAGTAACACATATAGCGGTAGAATATTAGGTGGAATAACATTTAGAAGGAGAATATCTGGAGGTAACACATCTAAAGATAGTTGATCTTGCGATAGCAGATATAGAGGTATCATATCAGGTGGTTCATGAAGTTGTTAGTAGATCTAGTCACTGATAGATCACATTTTATAATGGTAGACCAATAGATCCAGAGATAAATAATATTGAACTAACAGTGGATCATCACTTCCAATGGAAGAACCCTTGAACTGATGGTAGATATATATATAGAAAATTTCTTCAAAAAATGATATACTGTCTTAAAATAGTAATATCAATAGAAATATAATTATCATGATTTTTGAGCCTTAAAATAATTAGGTTCAAACAATATCCCCCTTGTTGATGATCACAAATCATGGAATATTATACCCTTGTATAAGAATAACTACCTTGTATAAGAACAACTATAGGCATAAGTAGATAAATTGGAAATGTAATGGTCTTATTAACAGGTAAAATTTATAAAGTGAGATATTAAGTTTCAAATTTTAAATAGAAGTACAAACATAAATGTAAATTACATGCTTTAATGATAAATTACATCAACGAATTTTATCCCCTATTATGATTATTAGAATAATTATAATACAATTTCATGAAAATCCAAAAAAGTTGATATGGATTACATATATTGGTCAAATTATTACATCCTAAAAAAGATAAATAAAAGGGAAAACATTCCCTATCAAAGAATAATAATAGTTGAAAAACTATCAACTCTTGTGGATGAAGGACCAACTGGGTCTTAGATTTTTCCAAAGATAGGAGCCACATAGGTAAAAGTTTCGGGAGAAGATGTAGTCTAAGGATGTTCACAGACCACAACTAGACTGATATGATGAACTGCTATAATTGGTGATATGCTAAGTGGCAGAAACTGAGGAGGAAAGGGTAAAAATGATAGTGTAGATGTAAGGGAAGACATATAAATGGCCTCAGGTTCCCAAGCTGTTATTCCAGATACGCACAAAAGGGATTCCTTAGGTTCAAATAAACCAAGATGATATTCCCACCTATCTACATTATAGTAAATAAGTCTTTCTTTTCATCTATAAATATATTTAATAGAGGCAATAAAAAATTATGTTGGTTCACCTATTCCATGAATTCCATAGTCACTGATGGCATCTTTTAGATATCATAAAGAAACATAAAATGGTAATTCAAATCGATATTTTTATAAACTCTAGAAATGTAGTATTTAATTTCCTTAGTTATAGTTTCTCTGTCACTTCTAGCTTCATTCAAACACTCCCAAACCAGTTTATATATATTCTCACCATATTGTTTGATTTGGAGAAGGTCCTCCGGAGAAGATGTAGTGAGGTCACCCATGGTGTAATGAAACTCATCTATGAATATAGTACTAATCATCTCACCATCAACAGATGATAAAGGTGGTGGATAAGAGGATATAGATGCAAAAACATCGGGTAAGTCAACCATACTCTCTAAAAGTGATTCCTAACTAGTAGAAAAAATAGCACTTATCTCCTACATAATAGATTTCCCATCTTTAATCACATTATATAATCTCCTATTCTCAATCTCAACTTCTTGATTCATCCAAATCATCTTCGGTTAAATATGGAAAATGACTAGTTGAAAGATAATCCTCATATCAGCCACACTGAGATGAGTAACTCTAGGAGCATGATATATAATGACTTAACTAGAATATGAAATCATTATAACTCTAAAGGATTAAAAATCCTCATTATACACATAATTTGAAGGTGAAAAAGGTTCAACAATAGAAGAAGAAACCTCCACTGGAACAGATTGAAAAGCTTCTTCATGCTCTGGATCATATAAAATAACATCAGAGGTGAAGACTTACACATTGCCTTCTTCATCAATTATTTCAATTTGAGATCCCTTTAGATCTGTTATAGAAACTGAGATAGTTAGCCCACCATGATCTGGTGGACTACAATAATCATCATCATAATCACTATCTCTGTATGAGTTAGCGTAACAAATTTTAATTAACATGGAACCTATATATGGTTCTCCTTTGGCTGAATCACCATCCTCAACTATTAAAAAAGCTTAATTATTATGAATATATTTTTAGCTATTAAATCATAGGATTCCTCCCACTCAATAAATTCGCTCAGGTCACCTCTAATAGAAGAACCATCGTGAGCAGGCTGAATAAAACCGGGTCTCTCCACACAAAAAAACCTATCTAAAATTGAAAAAATAATAGTTATATGTGATTTTTTCCTCTTAGTAGAATCATCCTTATCATTAATACTTTCTGATTCATAAGTTCCCTCACCATTTCAATCATCATAACCATCTTCAGAACCATCTGACACTTATACTACTTCTTTAGAGGTATTAGCAGAACTCTAAACTTGTTTTTCTAGATAGAATTCAGTCTCCTCTTCTTCTCCTTCACTTAATAGACTCTCTCTAATAGGGGAAGAAATAGTTTTACTTTCACATATAAAAACAATAATTGGGAACTTTCTATATAAAGATCACTACCTTCTTTAGAATAGATAGATTATTTCTATTCATCCTCTGAAACTTCATCTTCTACATCCTCTTCAGATAAAGAAGTCACAATCTCTTCAGGTTCAAAGCTGGGTTCAAAAATATTCTTAGGTTTGGTAAGGTGTTCCATATGATTAAAATCCTTATAGAGCTTTTCATTATCCTCAAAAAAATTATTCATCCACAGATTCTAGTTCACTTTCATTCTTTTATAAGTAAATTTTTATAAAAAAACCACCATATTTTACCTCTATATCATCTTTCACATTAACACATATGTTGTCGTAAAATACCACTGAGATCATATTTAGATAAATCAAAGAGTATGACTTGTATAAGGTCTTACTCGTGTCTATCATATGTACCCTGAGATATCTATAGTGATTAATGTTATCACCTCTTTGTATAAGGAATAAAAGAACATGTCCTAGTACCTCATCATCTAAAATTACCTTTCCTAAGACATAGAATATTATGAATTAATTTTAATAGAATTCTAAACTCCCCGTCAAGATCATTAATAGAAGGCATATTTCATTGTACCATTCCCAGTTAGCTTGAGTAGGGCATCCTCATACACAAACATTTCACTATCACTTGATATAGAACATTGAATTTCATCAGAAACACCTTGGTGAGGTACTTTTATGCATATAGATCAATTTGTGATTAAAAGATAACATTTATTTCATCTGTAATACTTTGAATGATACTAATATTGTCACCATAGTTGTACTTTGCATATGGGTAAAACTGGTCGACCAACGTTATATAAAATGGAAGATCATTCCCAGAGAACCAATATATCAATCTCGGGTCCTGAATCAACTTGAATAAAAATTAATATCTTGACAAGAACCATTCTTCATCAATTTCATTCTCTTAAACAACCAATTGAGTCCCAAGATGAGGATTCAATGACTAGAATATAGCATGGAACAATTATATGTGAGATTTATTCACATTTCGCAATCTTTCACAGAATTACACTAACGGGATCTTGACTCTCACCGTTGTATTGAATTCAAATGTGAAGGAAGAGCGGGAGGAAGGTTGGAGGTTGGGATAGAAGGGACGTCAAAATATTTCAAAGTGTAGGTGCAAGAGAGATAGTGTTCCAAAATGTGATTTACGTAAAATTTTATCATTTATAAATTTGAGATTTTAAAATATAATAAAATATAAATATATAAATCAAATAAAAAATCAACACAAAAATAGGAAGATTAGAAAAAAAAGGAACCGAGACTCGACCAGCAGATTCCCAATAGTTGATCTCTCCAATGGTGGATCACCCAATGAAGGATCACCCAATAGAGGGTCACCCAATAGTGGATCACCCAATAGTGGCTCACTAATGGTGGATCCCCCTATTGGATCACCATTTGTGGATCACCCAATAGTTGATCACCAATGGTGGATAACCCAACGGTGGATCACCAATGGTGGGTAACCCAATAGTGGATCACCAATGGTGGATCACTAATGGTGGGTCTTACAATGGTGAAAATTTAATGATAAAGTATTAACCAAAATATATCATTTCGAATTCATGTTTTATATAGTTTAACATCTTAGAATTCATCAAATTTGAAAAAATATAAGCAAGATGATGTTCAATTCCTTTGAATTAAAAAGTTATATTACCTTTTTGAAAATGATATCCTAAAAAGTGATGTCTTATATCAATATGTTTTGTCCTAGAATGATATACCATATTAAAGTAAACATTTATCGCACTTCTGTAGTCAAAATTTATAGGGATATCTCTAAATTGTTATCCATAAACTAGAAAAGTGTGTTTCCTCCACAAAATTTGTGCACAAAGACTTCCAAAAACTATATAATCATCTTCATCAGTAGATAGTAAATAAAAATTTTCTTTTTATTAAAAAAAATACTAGTTAATTTCCCAAAAGGTTTCATGTTCCATTGGTTCATTTTCTAATCTAAAATACAACCACCAATGTCCGCATCTTAATATCTCACTAAATCAAATTCTTTTCCCCTTAGATAGAATAGTCTTAAATTGGTTGTATACATGACATTTTTGAAAATTATTTTAACAACCATTAAATGAGATTCTATATAATTTTCTTAAAAATGAGTACATACACACACTAAACATAATATTTGGTTTTCTAGTAGTTAGGTATAGAAAAATTCTAATCATGAATCTGTACCTCGTTTGATCTACCAACATTCCAATTTCATCAAGATCCAGCTGAAAAGTTTTACTCATGGGAGTATCACATATTTTAGTATTATCCAAAACAAAATGTTTTATAAGTAATTTTCTAAAATTATTTTCATTTAAAATAGTTCAACTTTTATTTTTATAGTTTTTAAAACCATGAAGGAAATTTATTTCTCCCATTAAACTCATTTAAAATTCACTTTTCATTGTTTTTGAAAAATCAGTACACAATTAATTTCTTGAAGATCCAAAAATAATATCATCAACATAAATTTAAACTACTAAAATATATTTTGAAATTATATTTTAAAAATAATGTAGGATCATATATACCTTGTGAAAAAACCTTTAGAAATTAGAGAATAATTGATCCTATCATTACAAGATCTACAAGCTTGTTTTAAAATCTATAATTATTTGGTTATATTAAAAAAATTATTCAGAAACGAATGATTTTGTAATACATGTGGTTTTTTCAAAAAACATTCTCAAATATATGAACATTTAATAATAATCTCTTAACATCCATTTAAAATATTTTTTGATCCAAATTTGTTTCATAGGAAATAATTTTTCTAATGGATTCAAGTCTTTCGACTGGTGATAATTTTTTCTCATATCAATAACCACTTCATAAATATATCCGTGTTTAACCAATCAAGATTAATTTATGATTATGCAACCTGACTCAACAACATTGTTTCTAAACAAACACATAGATCCAATAGTCAGAGGAAATTTCAGTATAACTCTCAGTTCCCTAACTTTATAACTTTCAAATTAATTATTTTCTTATTGAATTTCCATCACCTAGAATACATCATTAATTGCATCATTAATGTTATTAGGTACATGATGTGACTATAATTCTTGATGTTCAACCTAATTTATAAGAGGAGATCTAATTCCTATACATGTACTCATGTCTTGAAAAATAGTATCTAGAGGATGGTACCTATGAGTCTTAATAGTTCTAGGAATATAAGGGATATAAATCCCATTGTCTTCTACAGATTCAGGTTTTTCTACAGAAATGCATGATTGTTATGCATGTTTCAAAGAATTTTTGATTCAGTTTTGGGGGATCATCTTCATGGTTTTCTAATAGGTTCTTGGGCTTATGTGTATATGATTCATCAAATTTAACATGAATAGATTCTTCCACATTCTTATTTCTTTTATTAAACACCCCATATGATTTAATAGATTTTGTGTAACAAAGTAAGGTTACCTCATCACTATAGGAAGTAAATTTGTCAAGTTTATCCTTAGTATAAAGATTAAATAATTTGAAACAAAAATATCTAAAGTAATTAACCTTTGGTTTTTTCCTATTCTATAATTCATAGGTATTTTTCATTATGAGTGGTTTTATTAAAGTTATATTAATTATTTAATAAGATTTATTCATAGATTATTACCAAAAATAACTAGATAATTTATAATCATTGAGCAAGATCCAGGAAATTTATTTAAGGGTCTTACTTCTCCTTTATAAAACACCATTATATTATAGAGTCCAATAAGAAAAAAATATAATTATAGCCATATTTTAGAAAAAGGTTTAAAAGTCTTGATTTTAAAACTCATGGTCAAGATCACTTCTTAAGGTATTAATTTTGAGTCCACTAATATTTTCAATAGATTTAGCATACATATTAAAATCAGTGAAAAGTTCAATTTTTTGGACTAGAATGAATAACCATATATATCTAGAAAACAAATCTACATGATCATGTACATAGTATATCCCAATTAAATTAGAAACTCTAGAAGGTACAAACAAGCCCATGTGAACCATATAAAAGGGTTGAAATTTTGAAAAATTATTTTATTGATTTTAAAAATATTTTCTGTTGTTTTCCTTTTTATATGTGTTACTGAAATTTTCATTTGGGAATTATAGTTCAGGTAGATCCTTAACTAACCCTTTATCAGCATTCTTTATAAGTAAATGAGTATTTAAATGTCCTAATCTCATATTCCAAATATATTATTCTATATGAAAGGAACTTAAATAAGAAATATTTTTAAAAATTGATGAATATAAATTTATAGAATATACATTATCATTCATCAAAGCAGAAAAACATAAATCATTTTTAGAAACAAAAGAATTTCCAAAATTATTTTTAATTTTTATATGAAATCCATTATCACATAGCAATGAGATGCTAAGAATATTATATTATAATCCATCTGAAAATAAAAAATTATAAATTAAAATCGTGTTAGAATTAATGATTTGGCCAAGGGAAATAATATTTCCTTTGGAATTGTCATCAAAAGTGGAATGTCTACAATCAACCTTTATCTAATTGTTGAAAATTGTATTTTATCATGTCATGTGTCATGAAAATCCATTTTCCAAATACCATAAGTTCGTTCTGGATATTTTCAAGTAGGTTTCCTATAAAAAAATCTAAACCCAAAATGACTTCTATACACATATATTCTTCAGTCCAGAAATGTTAGTATTCAAAGCCTTAAGAATCCATAATTTCTTAATAAGTCTCATAAAATAATATTTTATAGTTTTAAAAATAAATACTCTGTTAGGTATATAAAATTAAAAACTATTTTTTGAATAACTAGATCTAGGAATAAAACTATTTTGAATTGTCCTTATATGTCTAGGTTGATACCCAATTTCAGTAGTATATTTGGGTGATTTTTTCATTCCAAGCATCTGGTTAAAGGTATTTATTCCATTTGAAAATATATAAAAATATTTATTTAGTTGTTAATTATATAATTTCAACTCAATTTTCTCTTTTAGAAGTTGTTAATTTTTGTCCTTCTTAATTGTAAAATCAGTTTTAAAACTATCATTCAAGGAATGATTCTTATTTAAAATATTATATTTATCTTTGAGTTCATTAAAAGTATCTTCCAAAATATTATTGTATTCAAAAATTTATTTATTAGATAGTTTCTCATCACTATTTTCATCACTAAAATGATTATAAATATGAATAGGAGATGCAAGACATACGTTAGATACCTAAGTTGTGTTTTTCATAAAACACTTGTTGGCTCTACCATGTTTATCTTCCTGGGTTGAGTCTAATTCACTCGAACTATCTTTTGAATCACTCTATGTTGATTTTTGGGGTTTATTATACCTATTATCCTTATCAACGTATTTAATATTGAATTTTATCTTAGGATAGTGAGCTTTGACATGTCCTTTTGTTTTACATTCATACAAAAATGATTTAATTTGTAGTATCATCCTTCTTCCAATCCTTCTCCAATTAACCCTATTTTCATACATTCTTTTATAATTAGGTTTCCTAAATAAATTATTCCATTTATATAATTTTTTAAAAGTTTATTATAGGTGTTCCATTTATCCATCCCTCTTAGTAGGTGACTCTTCATTTCTCAAGTGGACTCCTTTGATCTTATAATTTTGTTTTGAAGTAGTACATTTGAAGGCTATAAATTTTCAATTTGGATTATCCTCATAAAATGTATTTACATATATTTATTCCTCACACATCATAAGCTTCCCTTTGAGATAATTAATATTCAACTTTCTTACATCACATGACCTTCATATCAACACTAATGTTCTTATCCATCTGTTTGGTAAACACCTCAATAGGCGCATCACTTGATATTTTTCAGGAATTTGTTTTCTCAGTGAATGTATTTCATTAAAAATTTCATTAAAAATGAGATATTTATTAGAAATAGGATAATAATTTTTCATCCTAAAATATCATATTTAATAGTATATATATTTAAACACATATCATTGACATTAATTGTTTTATAATGTTAAATAGTTAAAGTATACAAAATTTCAAATGTAGTACAACATTTAGAAATTTTATTAAATTTTTCATCACCCAATGCACAATATAAATCATTGTTGGTTTTAAAATTATTATTATAAGATTATTCAGTATCATCAGCCCATTTAGATATAGAATGTTTTGGTAATTCATATTTTTCTTTAATGTTAGTCTGTATTTCAAAATCCATGCTTTCTATATGTATCTTCATTTTAATATTCCACTAAGCATAGTTAGTTGCATTAAAATACAGAGGTATTGTTGTATCAGATCCCTATTTTCTGTTGTTATTTTCAATAAATAATTAAATTTATAAACAAAATAAATTTATGATAATGCTAATATAACTAAATCAGAGTTGAAAATATATTTGAAATCTAAAGATACCAAATGTTGGTCAAAGTGGGTAACTCAAGAGGGGGTGAATTAAGTTCCCAATAAATATTTATAGTAAAAAAAATAAAAAATCACCCAATTAAATTTAAAATTCCCATTTAATAAAATAAATATAATTATATAAGTTTTCACTATCATAAAATTTATCAAATTGGGATTATGGATCAAATAATACAATGTTTGAAATTACTTCAACTTTTTAAACTAAATTACTTAATCAAGAAAATTATATAAACACAGGTTGATACTACCTGTCAAAGTGAATTATTGTTTGAAGATTGAAATAAAAAATAAATTTTTAGCTTTGAAATATTGAAAAAAAAAATCATAACACACAATGGAATAAAACAAGGTATTCAGTCTCAAGTTGAGGCTTAATCCCCTACACAAGAAAATCACCTACTTCTAGGTAGATTATAATAAGAATAATTTGATACATAACCCGAATTTGGTTTTTTCAAACAAAAACACATAGAATTTCTAGAATCAAGGCCTTCTAGCATGGTTATACATAGGAAAAAAACTAATACAAGAAACACATAACCTATTCCACAATTTTCATGGGTATACGGATAAATTAATTTGAGAACATGTTTATAACACACTCCTATTAAATAACATTATATAGTGTGTACAAATAAAATATAGTAGTATAATACACTTCTAAAATTTATAGAATATAACAGAGAGATGAAAAAATAATAGAAAGAAACATGTGGTGCTACTTGGTCAAAATAGCTTTAAATACTTGAGCTTCCTCATATTTAGATAGTTTAGGAGATTCAACACGTTTCTCTCAATTGTGTAGGAAAACATATTGTCATAATATTTTATTTTCTATCTATAGATTATCTAAAAAATATCTACACATATATTTTGATTCATTGTATGAAAAGTTATAAATCTTATGTATGTTTTATACATTCATACTCACATATTTATCAACATGTAAGTGGATAAAATATCTGTTATATGGACCTCTCATCTACAAATGAGGGATTCCTCTTAAATATATAGCTCTCTAGGTCCAATTATCCATTGGATAATATTAATAATAAAGATATCATGGATTCTCATACTATGAACTAAATCAGGAAACTCTGACATTTGTCTTAAATTAACCCATGGAGTGGTTTAGTAATATTGATTAATAATTCCACATAAGACAGTTTGCATTTAATTTTTAAAGGTATTAATAAGAGGAATTAAATTCAAATGAGAGTTAGAAAAGTAAAAGTATCATAGAATAGTAGTAGATTATAAAAATGGTAACGTGGTCTAGTGGTAGAGGTGAAAACATTATATTAACTCAATCAATAACACAAGACTGCAGTACCACATTTGGAGGTATTATATTTGGGGATAACATATCTGGAGGTTGAATATCTCTAAGTAGCACATCTAGTAGTAGCATATCTGGGGGTGGAACGTCTGGTGGTAGAACATCTACAAGTATCACATCTATAAGTAGCATATCTAGTGATGGAACATATGTATGCAGTATATCTAGTGGTATATAAAGTTACTAGAAGATATAGTAATTAGTACATCATTTGTCTTAACGATGAACTAGTAGAGCCAGCTGTATATTATTATAATCTAACTGTGGATTATCATTGTGAATGGTAGATCCCTTGAACTGATGGTAGAACTTTACATAGCTAAATTAGTTCCCAAAAATGATATACTATCATAAAACATTATTCTCCTTAGAAAATAATAATCATTATTTGTGAGAACTAAAATAAGTATGTGTAGAAATTATTATTTACCAAGGATATAATCTAATGATATGATCCAAAATATTTCTATGGATAGATTATAATCATTTTTATTGGGTAAATTATTAATATTTCATATGTTATTTCTTCCAATATGCATAGTTAATTATTATTAAGTCATTTTGATTTTGTCAGTATCATTTATTCATGTGATGCATGAATTGGACTTAATATGTGATGGGTGGATCCTAGAATTTCATAGCCCCTTGATGCATTGGTAGGTCTCATGAGACAAAATAGGTTGTGTGTTTGGCCAAGGCCTTTCCCATTTATGTAATGTTTCTTAGAATGAGGCCCTGATGGAATGTTTAAGATGTCTTTCATTTTGAATTCAATCATTATGAAATAATTTCTTGATATACATGTGATTATTGATATTGTTATGTCATCCATGGGTAAGTTTCAATCCCGTGTGATTATTTATATGAAATTATTTTATCATCATTTATTCCTTCCATATTATTAAATCCTTATTCAATGATAGATTTTGTTATAAGCATTCCCTTTCTGGTCATCTAAGATCACCATTTTATTTTTTCCTTTCCTCAGTATGTTTGGAAGTGTATTATGATTGATATTCAAGGTTATAATAACGGGAATACTAATTTTATAAAATAAAATACTATGTTTCAATTTATATTTTCAAATGTAATGTTGGAATCAAGAATGTGTCTAGTTTTCTAAAACTACATAACTATTTGATCCATCAGGATGTGATCTCTTGTATCCCGCGCCAATGTAATAATGTACCCATCAGATCTAGGTTACTATGTTTGGGGTTGTTACAATACAGTTATATAGGTTTTGACTGTCTCATTAACCTTGTATATTATGATGTTCTTTATAGGGTTCATTATTTTTATAAATCTTCAAAATCATACTCAACATATACCTTATGATGATCTCTATTTCTTCCATATGATGTTCTTATTATTCCTCACAACATGCATATGGTCTTTTACATTCCTATTTTTCTCATTTAGTATATAATTTAATGAATCTATAAAATTCAACATAACTTCTTCAATTAACATCAAGGGATTCTCAATCATTTAAAATTATCTCAGAATATATTTGAATATTTCAAGGAATTATTAGAATAATTCCACACTCATCTAGATTAATATTAGAGAACCATGAATTATTTAAATACTAATGTTAGTATATTCCATAAAATCGTCACTAACTCTATACTTTCATCTCCATAATTTGACTCCATAATAATTCATCCAATAATGTTTTATCATTGATTTTAGTATTCCTTAGCTGCATAACATGAGGATGGGTTATTCCACACATCATGCTTTCTTATCACTCTTTTTTACCTTAGTTATTCAATCTCACCATTCAAATAGAATCTAAAACCCTCCACACTATTGTAATAATTAATGGAGGTATTCCATCGGTACATTTAATTATATATCATGAAGATAATCACATCAATCATCATAATTTTTTGGTCCATCATATAGAATTCAACGCTTCCAAATTTATTTAATAACTTGAGACAATTTCATTACATTCATTTTAAATTGAATCCTCTTCTTATGTGGGTGGATCCTCACTACATTACCCATCATCCAAGAAATATATTGAAATGATCATTAAAAAAATATATAATCAAAATCCATTATACACTTCATGTTCATTGATTTTTTTCTCACTATCTATTTCTTTTATTATTTATTGACTCTAATGAATTTTTTATATTTTGAATATAGAAAATTACTTGAATATAATAATTTAATTCCTAATAAGATCCTTCAATTGAGTTTGGATAATTTTTTTTAAAACTTCTTAAATTAACGCTAACAGATTGACTAAAATCTCTTTAAGAAAAGACAAAGAAAGTTGGTCATTGCATGAAGGATTCCCTCATGGAATGACTTATATTCATCATTTTGCACCATGGATTATACCTTGGTATAAATGTTTCTATTTATTTATCATGAGGATAACTATAAATTAAACTACCTACATCCATAGAAGGTTCTTTATCAACTCCTCAACTTATAGTCATCAAGACGTGGTCCTTTTCTCCATGGCATGGATGCCTCTCATTTAAAAAAATTTGCTTCAGCTTGATTATATTATATGTAAACATCACTGCTGAAAATTATCCTTCACATATTGAAGATCACATTTCTCAACCTTAATAATGAATCAAAACTTCATTTATGGTATTTAATTCAATGAATCATAATCCAAGTATTTTAGAATTTAATATCTTCTTCTTTAAGAATTACAATTTTCTAAAACAGTATTAACTTATTTATACATTTTACATTTTAGATGACAATTACATAAAAAACTATTAATTTTATAAACCTCATGGACATTTTCTACATTGGCCATATTTCCTCAAATATATGAATTATACATTGATTTTTTTGATAATATTACATACATTATAATATTTTTCCTTTTCTAAATTCCATCCAACAAAAGATATCATGCATATTTGAAAAAATATCTTACTAAAAAACAGAAGTCTTTTACCTTTTCTAAATTCTAGCATCATCTTTAACCAATATATTATTAATCACTGAACTTTATTATACACAAAATATTTTTTCGGAATTTTATTATGAAATTGAAATAAATATATTATATACCACTATCAGAGAATGTTATCTATATAAAGAGATGCACTCACGATTTCCATTATTTTGTCTAAGGGGGAAAATATATATTTCTTATTTAATGCCTTTTCAAATTTGACCAAATAATATGTAACTTTCAAAACAACATCAAATCATTTTAGAATTTGGTTTATCCAATTTTAAAACATCTCAAACCATTTTAAATGACTTTTTAAATTGTCAAAAATAATTCCTAACATATTCAACATAAATTATAAATTATTAAATTATATAAATACTCAACATACAGTATTTAAAAATAGTTTTATATCCCATTTTATTTCATCCAAATTTTTTTGTTTAATTATAGGTCTCCAAACATTCCAAAAGCCAGATTCTTCAAACTCTATTTAAAAAATTGGTAGATAGTGTTTATTTCATCCAATAACACATTTCAGTAGTTTCCATGAGTTTTATATAACAAATCATCACATTTTTTTAGGTTTCATCCTTGTATATCTCAAAAAAAGAGAGAAAATAAATACAATTTATAAGTATATACTCTAAACCACCTTGATTGGGATAATACACTATCACACATTACATATTGACAAGAATCATGCACATTGATTTATATATTGACAGAAAAGTACAACCAACATAAACCTTTGGGTTCCTTAATTAAGACTACTTGAAAAGGTATTATTATCATTTGGTATAAATAATATATCACCAATTTAAAACAATCCTTAGGTATGTATTTTTTTTAGTAAAATGGAAAAAAATAGCACATGATTGCGATAAATTTCACCATGACATAGAATTATATTCTCCTCAAAACCCTTTATTTCTTTTTTACAACTAAATTATTTTTTTCCAACACTACACTAATAATTTTTTTCAGTTTATTGGGTTGAGAGTATTTTTTCCATATTATATCCCTTTGTAAATATCTACTAAAACATTCTAAAATAACAAGTAATAATCCTATAAAAATTAAAAATAAAAACTTTATTAGATCTCAAAAAACATATTGGGGTTCACTCATAGAAAATTAATTATTTAAATAACAAATATATATTTAACTTTTTTTATTTTATCCAATTTTAAGTAGTGAATACACCCTTTTTACATGTTTTATATTTAATACTCATAATTTGTTCATTGTCCTTGAATAATGGTTTTTCTCCCTCTAGTTCTCAATTTCTCTTTGTGGGTCTGTTTTGATCACCATGATGAATATTGAACCTCTTGAGTTTAATTTTACAAGAAGAAAATTCCAATTTGTGTTAAATGAAAGTAAATAATTTTTTGGAAATAATTATCTTCAGATAATGTGTTAGTTGTTTTACTTCATGGGGTTTTATCGATAAATTTTTTCATTCACATAGCTATCAATTTTGATTTTAACCATTTCATCCAGTTGTAGTATGCTTTTTATCCCAACATTTTATAGATCCATGTTCCCATATTTCATATCCCAATATGATATTTTCTTAAGTTATACTAGTGAGTGAAAAGGTTTACCATAGATCATCTAGAATGGTGTCATACCAATGGGTGTTTTAAAGGATTTCCAGTATGTCTAATATGAATAATCAAGATTGGAAGTCTGATAATTTTAGTTTTATCATACTACGTTCTCTAATATGTTTTTATCACCCAACTTTAAAACATTACTTTACTACTTGTTTATGAGTGATAAAGAGTTTTGTTACTATATCATGCTTTTTTTAAATACTCTCAATAATTGATTAATGAAGTGATTACCTTAGTCACCAGTTAGTAATGAATGGACTCCAGACCAGGAAAATACATCAAACTATAAAATTTTAAACACAATTCTCATCACATTTCTTGTCTTTTCCTCTACATGCACACATTTGGACATGTAATCCACATGAATAATGATTTATGTGTTACTAACTTATTTTAGTAAGGATCCCATGAACTTAATTCCCCACAAATTAAACACATAGACTTTAAGAATTAGCAGATAAGGTATTCCATTGTATTTTCTTATATTTATAGTTCACTGACATTGATCGCATGCTCTCGAAAATTCAATTTTATATTATTAAATCATGAGATAGAGAATTGAAATTAAAGATCATTTTAAATATTATGTTAGGCCCATATTTTTCTAATTACATTTTCTAATGTCAATATTATAAAATATATTTTAGTTATTGTTCAAGAAAACATCACCTAATAATTATATCTCTACACTTCATGAATAAAAATGTATCATCCAAAAAATAATTGTTCTATTAGCCAAGAATATTTTTACTTATTGATATTGGAAGTTGGTATATATGGTTTCACTTTTTAAATTATTTTCTAATTCGATAAACTAATTATGATCTTGAAAATATATATAACAAAACTCTCATCTTGGAACTCATCATAAATTATGATTGCCCCCATTTTGAAACATTATTTAGTAATAAACATGAAAACTGATTATCTATTATATTCTCTATGGCCTTTTTTATTTAATTGTAATATCAAATATTTATATCAAATGAATCCATAAAATCTAGTGATTTAACATCATTTTTTTGTAAGTATCTCAATACAGCATGATCTATATACATTATTACGTTGGAGAGTACTAGATAGGATGTATGTTTATAAAAGTAAATATATTTTTTAAAACCTATTTATTACCTATTTATTAATTGATTTGGGGTCATTTAATATACGTATTTCATAATCGACTGTTTGTATGATATGACCAGGCTTCTACCCTAGATATACTCCCGTAAAAAATTTATTTGCATCACACAATAATTCAATGTTCTCCAAATTGGAAGAGATCCTTATTGGGGAATCCACCAGATTTGTTTCAAAGTAATAAATTATTTTCTACGTGATTCATCAAAGTTAAATAGAACTTCATTTTATATTAGTTGGGTGAGATACTAATCTAACTTTGAAAATTATTCGACTAAATGATAGTGGAAACCTACATGTCCAATAAACCTATGAATCCCCTTTACAATGTTTAGCCTGGGAAACTATTTTACTGCTTTTATCTTAATTTGTATAACCTCTTTAACTTATTTCAAAACCTATTTTCCAAGGATGATTCCTTCTTGAACTATTAAGTTTCACTTCCCACAATTAAGAACTAAGCACTTTTTTATCTCATAATTAAAATACCAAGTCAATGTTATTAAGGAATAACACAAAAAACATTCATATAATACAAAATCATATTTAAATATAATAAATAATTAATATTTTGCGTAATAAGATATATGTTTCATACACCATTGTAATTTCATCAATTAATTACACAATCTAAATTAGAATCAACGATAAGTGATGGTTCGGTAAAAACAAGTGAATTTTATTTTACTTTGTTTAAACAGATCCATTAGTATCTAATTATAACCAAAATAACAATTAAAAAATAAATATAATTCATATTTTTAAAACCTTTATAGAATTTAATCAATTAATGGGACTGAAAATGTTCATTTTTTACAAATAAAATATTTATTTTCTTTAAATAAAACAATGAAAAATCCCCATTATGTTATGAATTTAGTTTTACGGTAATTTAATATCCCTTTTATTGAAAATTATTAAATACATACATTTTAATAATTATTTTATTTTATTTTGGTTTAATTTTATTTTATGCTTAATTTTTTTTACAAAAGATGTTTTTTTTTTTCATTTTGTAAACTTATATTAAAATTTATTTCTTCCAATACTAAAAATTTAATCCCATAAAATGGATTTATAATTTTGAATCAACATTTAAGAATTAGGTTAAAATTTTTATTTTATTTTTTATAATATAAATAAGTTACTCAGTTAAAAAAGTGAGTTATCGTGGTAAATGTAAATTAAGGTGAATGTTGAAATTAAGTAGGAAAGGAAAAGATGCATAAAATTATCACTTATTTTCATGTATGATATTTGGATCAACCTATCCTCTTTACTAGACTATTTTTTTTGGATTACTTTGAAATCTTGGTTAGATTCCAAGAGAAAGAAGTGTTATATTTAATACAATATTATTTTCTCTCATTTCATATCTTAATTAAGTTTTCCTTATTTGGATAAGAGTAAATATTCATTATTAATGAAACAAGATGTAAATAATGATTTATAATAATTTAATTTCATAATAATAAATTATTTTAAATTTCTAAAAAAATTATAATTATTTAAATTTTTAATGTAACGTCGATACAATGCTTGTGAAAGCATAGTAAAAGAATCAAATTAATATTTTTATAAATATTATAATTGATAATATTTTGAATATTTAAGGTTTTAAGAAAACTTAATAGAAAATTATGACATATAATTTATGATTTTTGTGTTTTAAATCAAATTACATTATTATATTGATACCTTTAAAGTCAAATTTTGTGAATAGTCCTGAAAATGACTTTAAAAGGTATTTTATGTTTCAAAATATTTTATAAATAATTATAAAATCATTAAAACATATAATAAATTAATTTTATGGGAAATTATTTATTATACCATCAATGTTACACTTATATGCCAATTTTCATTTTTTAAATTACCTTTAATCGCAATAAATATTGAACTATTTTTTACAATGGATATGGATAAACAACATTAACTAGGGGATTAAAAAAATATATGATTTAAAAGGAAACACAGACCTTTATAAATTTGATTTATTTGTTATATATCAACCTTATCCCCCTTATCACTTAATCTATGACACTTTGGATCCATTTTTCATGAGTTTTACACATATAATATACTAATATTTCATGTATTTGTAAGATTTCCATCCACCTCACATATAAAAAAGTGTCTCCAATCCTCTATTCCTCACACATATTAAAAAAATGTGCCTAAAAAAATAACTATAAATATCCATTACCAAAATTCCTCTCAATGACCAAGAGGTTTGGGTCCCACCAAAAGAACAACCTAAGAAGGTATAAGGTGTATGCCAAAAGAAGTTTTATAAAGAAGAGGTATAGTTCTTAACTGGGTATTTCATGTTTATTTCTTATTCTCCCTAATTACAATGTTATTTAACAAAGATAAAATAATAAAATTATTATCTTACATATAATAAAATTTTATTATGGTTATGGTATAACCCATTTTCATCTTATTTTTCATCCTATAAAAAATGAAAAGGTCCCTTGTGAATACATATGGACTTCCACCTCCATGAAGCGATGCGTTTCATTTTTCTCCAACGCCACAAAATTCAGGTTATTATGATGAATTTAATTAAATTATATAATAATGATATAATTATTATTATATAAAATAATATATTACTTACCTTTTTATCCTTCAACCCCTAAAAAATGATATGGTAGATCATGTGTGATTGTGGACTTCTGTCTTCATGAAGAAATGTGATTCATTTTTCATGTTTCCATTTCACGGATGATTATAAAGTTTTATTTAACTTATAAAAATTATAATTATATCATGATTAATATTATTTATATGATCAAACCATGACTCGTTTGACCATGTTCAATCCACAAAGGTTTTTTTTTGAATTATGAATCGAACATATTCAAAACATCCAATGTAAACTTAACTGATTTAGTAACTAAATAATTCTAGGTAATAAATGAAATAAAAGGGATAAATATGATGGAATTTAAATTTAAATTTTTATTAATAAAGTATCAAACTTATATAATTTTATTATTAAATATTTAAGGAATGTATAAAATAATTCGGGACATGGGATATGGTATTTTCCATTAAAATATTTTTTTATTGTTTTATTATTAGAATCATTCTCTTCCATGCCCATTTTTATAATTTATTCCAAGAATTTTCTTATTTAGGTTTCAAATATTTTTAAATTTCATTCTCAAATACTTTTAAATTTATTTAAAAATGATTGAAAGGAATTATTTCAAATTTCTTTTAGATGACTCACTTTTGAATTTTTGAAAATTTTGAAAATAATGTTCTCTTTTTACATATATTGAATTAATATATTTTCCTGTCATCATGACTATTATTTTATTTTAATAATCCATTTAAAATAATGTAATTTATTAAAATTCTAAGAAATTTTATTTTATCTTTTATAAAAATAAATGGATATTTTTATCAGGTTTTCAAAGAATGGTTTGAATGTTCTTTTAATTGTATTTTAATCTATGTCAACATCCTTTGATGATTCTTATTATATATTGGAGATACACTCTAATGATACCATATAAATTAATTCTCTGGATGTGTAATGACTGGGACTTTTAATACATCGATATTATATCTTTTCAGATGAATTCTCAATACATTACAAAAACACATTCTTCAGGAATGTAATAGTATATTGTCTTTGGAGACTAGGTACACAATATTCTTATCTAGTGAAATATCATCAATATTTTTAAAAAATATATTCCTATTTAGTAATCCTCATAGAACTACCCAACATAAAACCATTATTCATAAACTAGGGGAAAAAATATTAAAATGAGTGGGCATAGATGCTTAGTAAGGGTAAACAAGGGAAATACATATACATTACATAAACATAAGGGTATGAGAACATGATCATAACAATTGAATACTATAACCTATATATCAATGATCATATTCATGATTCAAGAAATAAATATTGACAGTTCATAAGACATGAATCGTAAGGCATTCAAGGAACATGATCTGTGAGAGAATAAAAATGGCATAAGACATAGAATTGTGGAATATATATAAATATTGGATATTTTATGTAAAGGATAACCCCAAGACAATAATATCACTGTAGACATTGGATATCCACATGTGTACCTACATCAGCCTTGGGATGACCATCTGTTTATCCATTTTTAGGATTGGGATAACCAGATATATACCCTCAGAGACCCTATAACATTTAACATTACCCAATGAATTTGAGGGAGATATAGGTCCCACCCTTCAAAAAATTAAAATCATATGTATGTATTCCAAAAAAACATAAAACATTAATCATATCATAATCTATTAAAATAAATGGTTTTCATAAACATTTCATCATATCCTAAAACGTGGAAATGGGAAAATTTTCATAATTATTCTATCATTTCATCATAGCATAAATTTTTAGAAGTACATTGTTTCATAAGAGGACTGTCATGGTATAACTTGTGGAAGAGAAATGGTTTTCATAAAAATTATTTCATAATAAACATAAAACATTTAGAAAATTTGTAATACTTTTATCCTTGGATAATGTCGATAGTAAATCATAATTATCATCAATAAATTTAAAGTTAGATGGAAAATGATTTTGAAATATCATTTAAAATATTTCTTAATGAAAATATCCTTTCCAATTTAAAAAAAAACATTAAAACATAAAAAAATTGAAATAATATTATTTTAATATAACCTTAAAATTTTATAAAGGAATCTTAAAAATCATATAAGACATTTTATGTGAGAAATACCCTTTCTGTTTTGAAAAACACATTTAAATCACAAAAAAAATCAAAATAATTTTCATTTTGAAAACATTTATTTAAAATACCAAATTTCCCCAAATATTAAATAAAACTATTCATAAAAAAATTACATCGGAATTTTGTAAGGGCTACTTGAAATCATTGATCTATCATGACAGTGAGAAATGCTATTCATGTTGTGCATGTTGAAAACAAATATTCTTTTCCCTTTTTTAGAAAAAGAAAAATGGGCATTGTTTAGAAAATGAAATAAGTATTCCCTTAAAAAATTAAAAATTCAATCTTGGGTAAAAATGTCTTTTATAAACCATTTGAAAAAAATTATTAATTTTTTTGAAAACATATTTAGAAAACATGGATTTAGAAGAAAAACTGGTTTTTGACTGAAGAGGGAAATAAAGAAGGATTTTATTAAAAGAATTTTATCACTTATTTTATGTACCAAATACTGGAAAAATAGTACTGTTAATTGGAAATATCATATATAAACATTGTATAATAAAACTAATGAGTTTATTAAGATATGGATCATAATATTTTATCATTGGAAACATATCATAAATAATTCCCATATATGATGAGACTGTAACATAAGAACATTACCACTTTAGTAACTTTGAATCGTAATACCCATGAAGTAATAATATAAAATGGTCCTTAAAATATAGAAAGAATTAATAAATTCATTATATTACATTTCAAAGGAGATGTATATTCTCCATGTGAAATGATATAGGTTCATAACATAATGTACATATTACAGAAGAAAAATTAAGACAAAAATACCTTTCCACTTTATTAATCTTTTAGAACTGTAAGTCCCATTAAAGAATAACATAAAATGAAACAATAAATATCATTAAAATGATGATATTAATTATATAGCATGTCAAAGGGTCATTATTTATGTAGGTTCCGGATGTAGTAGAAGTGTGGTGGTTTGGAGGGACTAACTTTTCTTTTATGGTAATTGATGACTAATCCATGATCAATACAATGATGAACACAAGTATGAACTGATTAAAATCAATGATTTAGAAAAATATAATAAAATCACTAGATCCATGAAATAGGATATTTAACATAAATTTTATAATTATTTTTTAAATTTCTGGAGAAATTAAATACCTAGGTCTTTGGTAATTTCTTAGTTGATGATCGTTGATTGTCCAGAATGACCCTTATAGATTGTCTTCATTTCACTCATGAGGATCCTAATTGGAATCCCTCTATAGGTAATCCACATAGGCTCCAATGGTCTCTAAACAATTCTACTCATTATTTGGGTGCGAGAACAGTTAAATGAATGTCTTGCGTCATCCATTCTTGATTTCTCTTTCTTTGGTCATGATGAATTTCTCTCATTCTTGAGAGGGAGAGATGTGAGGAGTTGAGAGAGAAAATGTTTGTCTTAAACATTCTCAATTCATCAGGGTTTTAAAAAATAGACGTACCTACCAATTAATTGACAAGGTGTTCTAGTTTCAATATTTAATTTTGAAAAAGAAATTAAATACAATTCTAAATATTAGAGAAAACTCATGACACATAATAATAATAATAGCACTGTTATTTGTGGTGTTCCAACATTCACAAAATGAAATCATAAATGAAATATCCTACCACATAATGATAATAGTATTATTATTACTTCTTAAGCTAACTAGATAAACATTATTTTCCAACATCTAAATAATTAATTTATATATGGACATGATTTTGGTTCATTTGAACTCCTCTTACATTTATTGATCACCCAAATTAAATATTTTATACTCTTAAATAAATATTTTAATTAAAAAACTATTAAAGACATATTAATTAAATTTTCAATAAAATAAATATATATATAATTTATTCACAATCCGGTGAATAAATATTTATTTAATTTATGAGATCATTTTATTACATTAATTTAATTCAAATAAAATTTAATCAAGACCACCAAAAACACATAGTGTGTGCCCCTATATGATTATTTCTTATTATCGCTAGGTATAATTGACTAAAGTCCAAGATTACTCTCTAGAAATGGGTCCAGACACCCAAGCGAAAGAACATAAAGTCAAAACAATGAAATCCACATATGAACGATCCATGTGTAATATATTCCCTTTGTCACAATATCTCATCAAGAATGCTTCATGATAGTGTCATCAACATATATTCTTGATATATAATTCTTTAACTACCAAAAATAAACCCTTCATTACACCATGGAATTGTAATTTAGGGAGATGGTTCTATTTCAATCAAAGGGCCAAGAAATTAACTTCCATAAATGGAAGGGACATATCCTTCCTTAACTTATCCTTTAATTACAAGTCTTTTGTGACACACCCAGTGTACCCTACATCCCACCAACATAAGGCATGACAGTTTTCATCAGTAAATCAAAGTGTGTGATTCATGACATGTATTAATGATAACCTTATAGTATGAGGACCATTATACATGATCACAGATAATAATATCTAATGAAACCAAAACATCAACAATTCATTCTGGTGGGTTTGTTCTAATAATATCTCATCTTATAGATTTCCAATTGTAAACTTTATAAGAATAAGTATCATCTACATATGAGTACTTGAACCTGATGGTTTGTATACTATGTTTCCCATCATAGTATTTCATCCAACAATAGTACTATATTTAAGAATATTGTTATAAAACTTCAAGGATCACATCATAGTAGGGAATTGTTATGAGCTTATTAATGCGACAAGTACTCTCAGACATTATTACATTATAGTCATGTAAGATAATGAAAAATGTGTAATAAGATGTTTAATATTTGAATACATTAAATATTCATGTAATCAAAGTACAAACAGTTGGTTCTAGGAAACCAACTCAAACAAACTCCAACTTGGACTAAAGATAAATACCTATGACATTCCATCCACTATAACTCAAATAATGATCTTGTTTCTCCTAAGTCAAGGCATTAGTAAAGGGGTTCACCACGTTGTCCCCTTTAAAAATACTTCTCACAAAAAATCCACCTCTATGAGAAATATCTCTCAAGAGATGATATTTCTAAAATATGTTCTTCATCTGCTAATGTGACCTTGGCTATATTTTGAGATCCACTGCTACAGTATTATAAAAATTGGGTGTGATGGGATCTTTACTACTAGAAAACCTATCCAGATCTTTGAAGAAGATTGATATCCAAATTACTTCTTTAGTTGCCTTAGATGTTGCGATATACATAGAATCTAATATAGAATCTGCGACCACACCATTCTTTAATCTCTTCTGTCTCACATCACCTCTATTCAAAGTGAAGATGTATCGCATTTGAAAATTCATGTCAACATGATCAACCTTAAAACTAGCATCTCCATATCCTCTGATGACTAGTTTTTCCTATCCTCCATAAACCAAAAAAATATCCTTAGTACACCTTAGATAATTAAGGATATCCCTGACTTCCATCCAATGGAAGTCACCTGGATCATCTTGATACCATCTTACAACACTAAATTTATAGGCAACGTCTAGCCAAGTACATAGTATAGCATACCTGACTGACCCAATCATTCATTTGTATAGAATCCATTCTATTCTCTTGCTTTCATCATATGTCTGAGGATGTATTTTCTTGGAAATATGATTGTCATCTGATAGTGGAAATAATACCCTCTTAGATTGTTCCATATTGAATCCCTTCAGTATCCTGTTAGTGTATGGAATTTGACTTAATCCTGGAAATCTCTTGGATCTATCATGATGGATCTTGATCCAAAGAATACATGCTTCCTCTCCCAAGTCCTTCATGGAGAATAATTATTCAACCATGCATTAATAGACTGTTATAATGGTATTTCCATTCCAGTATGTAATATCTCATCAACATATACTATTAAAAAAATGAATGAACTACCACTAGACAGTTTGTTGACACATGGATCACATTAATTCATTATAAAACCAAATTCCATTATGGATTTATAAAAATAAATCTTCCATAACATAGATACATTTTTATTTTTGAAACGTTCATATTTTACTTGCTTCCTTTAGAGCCACAAACCATTCAGGTTCTATCATATAGACATCTTCCTGAATGTTCTCATTAAGGAATGTTGTTTTGACATCGATTTGACAAATCTCTTGGTCATGGTAAGCAGAAAAGTCCATATAATTATGATGGATTTCAGCATTGAAACTAGTCAAAATGTTTCATCATAGTCAATACCTTGATGTTTTTTAAACCCTTAAGCAACCATTCACGCCTTATCTATACTTAATTGTCCTCCTATATCCAATTTCTTGTTTAATACTCATTTGAAACCAACATGATTTATATCTATTTGTGGTTTTACCAAAATCCAAACTTAGTTTTGGTACATAGAATCCATTTCAAAATTCATGGCTTCTTGCCACATTTCAAAATTTATGCCACTAACTGCTTCGATGTAGGTTAAAGAGTCGTTATTATAAAATACAAATGATTCAACATCCTTAGTGACTAGAAAACCATACTATTATAGTTATCTAACCTATCTTTTACTCCTTCGCAGTTATTATATCTCTGGAAAATATTTTTCATCCATGGGGATTTGTGTAATATTATCATGTACCAACAATTGTGTACCTTGAGCCTCAAATTTATCGAATTCTATCTCACTCCCACTGTCTATTTTGAATATGTTCCCCCTCTCAAGGAATATGGTGTGTCTTACCACTAGAACCTTTTTAATGATGGGTTGTAAAGGTAATATCCCCTTATTTCTTTAGGGTATCCTATAAAGGTAAACGTTTTTGCCTCAGGGTGCGAGTTTGGTACCTGAAGGGAACTTAACAAACGTTTCACTTCCCCAAACATGTAAATTCAATAATATGGCTTTTCTTCCACTCCAAATCTCATATGGAATACCATTTATAGATTTATCTGGTACCTGGTTTAGTATGTGTGCTACTATTTTCACTGAATATCCCAAAAATGTTAATAGATGACTTGCATAACTCATCTTTGATCTCACCATGTCCAACAAGGTGTGGTTCCTCCTTTATATAACACCATTCCACTGAGGCGTGTAAGGAGATCTGAGTTGGGATAGGATCCCAAACTCCAGTAAGTAACCAATGAAGTCTTCAGTAAGATATTCCCCACATTGGTGTGAGAATATTTTCTTAATCTTGTGACCAAGAAGGTTCTCAACATCGTTCTTGTATTCCTTGAACTTATCAAAAGAATCTGACTTATACCTCATTAATAAGATATACCCATATCTACTAAAATAATCAGTAAAAGTTATGAATTACGAGTACCAACCCATTACTTCAACTAGAAATGGTCCACACACATCGGTATGAACCAATTCAAGAAGCTTATTGGCCCTTTCACCTTTCCCATTAAATGGGGATTTGGTCATTTTTCCATGTAAACATGTGTGAAATACACCAAGTGGTATTAGTTCAAAAGAATCTAAATATCCCTATTGATTTAACTTTGTCAAGTATCACTCATTTACATGACCTAGCTGGTGATTCCAATGTTTGGTGTGGTATAATTCATGTCAAGTAACTTTATTATCGGTTATCATATATGAAACACACATCTTCTTGTTCCATTGACTCTCCTTTAATCTTCCTTTTCTTAGAAGGGTGTGAAGAAGGTTTGGGATTAAAGATAATTATATTATCATTCTTTTTTTCACCATAAGGATAGAAGGATTATCATCCTTCATGTCTTTATCTACTAGGTGAAGCAGGATAAGAATATCTGGTAAAGAATTATCAATGTTGATCATATTAAAATTCACAACAAAACTAGATATTCTCATAGGGAGTGATTCTATAATGAGATTGGTGCCCATTTCATCAGGGATATTGAATCCTAGAACCTCTATGCACTCATTGTATCCAATGAGCTTGTATACATGAGTCCCGACTAGGGAAACCACTCTAGGAATACTATGAAAGAGTGCCTTAGAGATCTCAAACCATTATTATCTAGATCTCTCCTGGTAAATACAATGGAGGTACTCAAATATGTTTTATGCATCCCTGTTTTCATGAGACTTCATGTGTTCACTAGACATGGATGAAAGAATCAAACATTGAACATAAACCCCATCATTCATATGTTTCTCATAGACTAGGAACTCTTCATAATTCTCCTCTTGGGAAGGAAGACCATGTAATGAAGACTTCAGCACATAGGACTTTCACTTATGGTGTAGAATACCCTTATGGAGTCTAAACCATTATTTGAAGTTACTTCTAGTGAGGATATTGTCTTTATCCAAAATTGATCGCATGGATAGTGTGGTTTACAAGATAGTAATTTTTCTACAATTGAAAGAATATATTATTATTACTTTCCTTGATAAAGATTTTGTGAGAAATAATAAATTAATTGTATTATGCCTCCCACTATTTTATCATGACCCAAAGGCCCTCACCATTGAACATGGAAGGTCTAGTGGCTAGGAATTTCTTGTAGAAAGAATCCATATTCCCCTCCTCATAACCCTAACAAGGGTTGATCATGATATTTGAAGGTATTTAGGTAGGTATGTCTTTTCCCATAGTGGTCTTGTAGCTCCTTGGTCTGTTTAGTGAACTCCCCAATCCTAAAATCCTAACTAAGAATTCCTCAAAACTTTCTTCCAAATTTACATGAATTCTATCAAGGGATAATCCTCTTGATAAAAAATGATTAATTCAACCTAAAAATTTTATAATAACTTCCTGTATAAAATTATGTTTCCCAATAATGGTTGGTCAAACATGGTGTTTTATTGAGTCTTTCCCTTAATCAAGTAATGGAAATCTTATTCTAAATTAATATTTTATTGATTTATTTTTGTCTCTTATGCATAAAATACCTTATTATATTTATCATTTGATTTTTAATTTTATGTGGAACATACTTAAGTGATTAAACATGTCTTGATAATATTAATGCATAATCCTGGTTTATTTAAGTTCCATCTTTCATGCTTTTTTATTCATTAATTATGTTGTCACGAAAAAACATCCATTATGAAAAATCATAAAAATAATAAAAATAAAATAAAAAGAATGATCCTGAGCTCTTCTTATTGTTAATTTATCTTGATGTTAATACACAAACCATTGACCTGGTGGAGAAAAACCTAGAACCATTTATGGTTTGTGTCTATAGCTTTCCACTTTTCCACCTTTATACATCCTTGGATTGGTTTCTCCTCGACTCCTTACTTGAACTACCTCCACAAGATTGGGAGATACATCTGTTATATATGATTTTTAACTCACACGTAGGTGAGGGGTAAAAGGGGGGTTTACATAAAATAAATCATGGGCATGATGGCACTATATATTAATAAGGGGAGATAGAATGCAGGCCAACAGTTTAATTTATAATAAATTAAAAGGAAAACAATAAATTAAAATGGTCTGGTCTAGCTCAATATTATCCACATACATTCAATGAATTATGATTTTAATAAAACTAGAATTCAATTCTTTAATCGTTCTTATTAATATTCATCCGGATTGAATCGATTAATTATTATCTTTAATTAATCAATCCTTCTATCTTAATCCTTTTTAAATTTCCTTGAGATTATCATCCATAACCTTGGTGGTAACACAGTGAAGTACGCCTCACATTAATTGTTATCTTTAATTCCGTTTAATTTGGTAAAGTACACTTCATTTAGTTCTGACTACACTGAGTGCACTCCCTTCACAGTCTTATCTGAAGAACATGCTATGGGTCCTAATATGTGAGGAGTACTTCAGAAATATAGGAGTACATGTTGTGTCCAGTGGGCTACATGTTGTGTTGTCTCAAGGTTACATGGTTACCAGTCGTCATAGATGTGTATGGGATACACGGTTTGGCTCTTGAAAGAAAGGGAATACACAAAATTTCTAATGGTCCACAGGACATGTAATATGACTGATCATGTGCCAGTCTGTCTTGGTCAACACTTGGTGTAAGAATTACTTACATTGTGTGTCATTAATGCCCACAACTTGAGTAATTTCCAAATTTCTCCTGATTCATTGACCACCACTACATGGTCTGTAATCCGTATTACATGTCATGTAAGACATATTACACATTGTGTAACTCTGAATACATGGTGTGTAATATTGGGTTACCTAGAAAAAATAATCAGTGCATCCTGATGATATCATCTATTTAATTTTAATGAAATAGTTATTCATTTCTGTTAGATTTGTGATAGATTAAAAGGGGAAGAAAAGATCTCAAAATTTAGATTCCAAGAACTATTAAACATGAATTAACAAACTAAATTATTAAAGCGTAAATCATTAAATAATTATTTAAATAATTATAAACGATGATGATCCCCTTCCAATACCACATGTAAGATCAGGACGCACTCGAAGCATGGTGGTTGGGAGGGACCAAATTTTCTTTTTCCGTAATAAATGACCAATTGGGGATCAATATGGCGATGAACACCAATATATGAAAATTAAAATCAATGATTTAGAAAATGAGAAGAAAATCACTAGATCCAATAAAGTGGATATTGTGAATCATTTTTATAATTAGTTTATTAATTTTTGAAGAAATTAAATACCTGATTATTTGGTAATTTCTTATTTGAGGATCGTTGATTGACCGGAATGAACCTTCTGGATTATCTTCATTGCTCTCAGAAGGATCCAATGTAGAATCCATCTTGTGATGTTCCACACATGCTCTAATGGTCTCCGAACAACACCACACATTCTTCAGGTGCTAGTGCAGTGAAGAGAATTTCATGCTTCAATCATTCTTGATCTATCCTTCTTCGGTCTTGAAGAACATATCTCGTTCATGAGAGGGAGAGATGATTGGATTCGATAGAGAACATGTTTTTCTCAACAATTCCCAATTTACTAGGGTTTGGCACCATATATGTACCAATATATTAATTGAAATGGGGTTCTAGTTACAATATTTAATTGTAAAACAACAATTAAATGAAATTATAACTATTATAGAAAACCTATAACACGTAATAACAATAACAGCACCATTATTTGTTGTGTACCAACTTGCATAAAATAAAACCATAAATAAAATCATGTGCAACATAATGATAAAAATATTATTATTTTTTCTTGAATCAACTAGATAAACATTATATACCGACTCATAAATAATCAATTTATCAACAGACATAGTCTTTCTCTGTTCGAACTTCTCTTCCATTTAATGAACACCCAAATAAAATATTTTATTCTCTAAAATAAATTTTTTTATTTAAAAATTATTAAATAAAAAATTATTAAATGATCAATAAAATATATAAATATATTTTATGCATAATCTTTTGAAATAAATATTTATTTAATTTATGCAATTATTATATTGTATTAATTAAATTCAAATAGAATTTAATCTAGATCACCAGAAACACTTATTGTGTGACCCTATAGGATTTTTTTGTTGGCATTAGGCGGGCTTGCTTAAAGTCTATGATTACTGTATAACAATGGGTTTAAGGAACCCAATATAAATAACTTAATTTCACAATGACAACATCCATATATGAATTCTCACTATGTAATATAATATCTTTCTCACAATATCTCATCATTCAGGTTTCATAATAGCATCATCAACCTATATGCATGATACGTCATTCTTTAACTACCTAAAATAAAATCATCATTACACCATGGACAAGGAATTTGGGGAGGCGGTTCTATTTCAATTATATGGCTGAGATATTAACTTAGATAAATTTAAGGGTCAAATCCTTTCTCGACTAATGCATTAATAACATGTTATTCATGACGCAACCAACATTCCCTACTTCCCGCCAACATATGGCGTGACTATTTTCATTAGTAAATCAATGTGTGTGATTCATGACAAGTATTGATGATAATAATAATGTCTAAGGAATATTACACATGCTCACAGATATGAATATTTTATGAAACAAAAACATGAATAATTCATACTGACGGATCTATTCTCATAATCTCTTATTTTGGAGATTACCATGTGTGAACTTCCTGGGAAGAAGTCTCATCCGGTTACGTGTACTCGCACCTGACTATTTGTATACTATGTGTTTCATAATAGCATGTCATCCCTTTTTAGAACTATAGTTATGAATATTTTCATAGCACTTCAAGACTCTCATCATAGTGAGAAACTTCTATGACCTTATTCATGTGACAAATACTCTAGGATATCATTACATTATGGTCATGTAGAACAATAAAAAATATGGAATAAGATGTCTAATATTTAAATAGTTTAAATATTAATGTAATAAAAGAACAAAAAGTTGGTTCTAGTACACCAACTCCCACAATTTATTCCACAAAAAAAAAGAAACAAGTTTTGAATTTTCATATGTCTCTCAAAAATAAAAGAGAGACTAGAAATCCCTTACGTTAAGTATTGAATTCCTTGAAACAAGTTTTAACATCCTGTATAATAAATATAATTTCATTATACATATATTAAATAACTATACTTATATATATCATACCATATAATATTTACATATGACCTTTTATTACTCATTTTTTATAAATTCCTTGATTAAATTATGTTTCAGTTAATAATTTTTTCTTTTTTTTTCATATGCTTCAATTTGTTAATTTTGGTATTATTACTTTTATCCTGGTTCCATAATATCTAGAATAATAATAATTTCATAATTATCATGTTTATAAATCAATTATAATTTTAAGATAAATCATGAAATATGGTTTTGAGAAATGAATTATATTATGATCATGGGGAGAGTAGGTTGTACGTACATATGAGTAACGTTTACATTTTTCAACGATCATTATGGAAATAAGGTCAGTAATATTTTATCATTACAGGATTATTAAAATATAAATAATACTGTATTATTTTATTAAATATGGTTATACATATCATCCATGTGGTGTGGTGATGAAAATAGAGTCACATCACTTCGTTAAGGCAGTAGTCTACAAGTACACGAGGGACGTCATCATCTTTTAGTGAGTGAAAAGGTAAGAAATAAATAATATATTATCTTTTTAGAATGATAAATATGGAATTAATATCATAATTATTTCATTAATATCACATGTATTTATCCTTCTTATCTTCTATGAAAATAGTTAGTGAAAACGAATCACATCGCTTCGTGAGGTTGTAGTTTTTCGTACAGATGAGAAATGTTATCATATCCCCATTGGAATGTAAAGTAAAAAATTTTATATATGATATATTGACTCATAATGTATAATAATTTAATAAATATAATATATATACTTTATATCCATCTTCTTACCCAACCGTAAAAGGTGGTTACGAAAAAACAAATGACATCAGTTTGCGAGGCGGTTGTCCACCGTACACACAAATGATGATTTCATAACGCATTTGATTGAAGTAGAGATGGTTTTAGGTAATTTTATTAATATAAGAACATATAATTATTATTAATATTTTAATTTTATAATATAATCATGTTTTAATAATAATTTAATGAGGTAGAGGAAGAAATGAAATAAAAACACCCACTGAGGAACGTTACCTCTTCTTTGGGTAACCTCCTTAGGTTTGAACCAAAACCCTTCCTAGGTATGATTTATTCAAAAAAATCAGGATTATAGGATAAGATTATGTAATTTAAAAAGCTATTTAGGTAGGTTTTGGGTGATAAAAATGGGTATGAAGGTGTGAATTGGAGAGGAGAGGGTGGCCTTTAATATGTGAAGTGAGTGGCGCACTTGAAGTTATTTGAAAACAAAAAGGTGTAGACACATTTTGATGCTTAAAAAAGGGCATAAAATGCAGTGTAATAGAGAATTAGACTATATAGGTTATGAATATTTCTATTAATTAACTTTTATAAATTTTTTAGGTCATTTAACACTTATCTTTTTAGTTTAACCCCCAGTAAACCCATTTTCACCATAACCGTGATAATTAATTTATATTATCTTCACCATTAATTTTGATAAAAAATTATGTTGAACTAATTATATAATATAATTTATTCTAAATACATATATTTAATCCATTAGTAAAATTTTAATTCACTTAATTGGATAATTTTTATTTAAAATTAATCCCGTAGATGGGACAGGAAAGCTTGTTTTCAAAGATAATATATTTAAAATTTTAAAGACGATTTGATATCTGATTTCAATAAAAAAATCATTTAAATGAACCAAATTGAATTAATAGATATTTAATAGAACTAATTTTACTTAAAATTTATTTAAAATATAATTAAAATTTTTAACTTATTTAATCAAAAATCCAGTTTTCAATTAAAATTCATTATTTTTCACTATTCATCAAAAAAATTAATATTTTTAGAAATTCTCCAAAAGTCACCGCAAAATAATTTTTATATTATGATTTAAAAAATCATCTTTCTTTCTTAAAATAACCATTCTAAAATTTTCAAAAATTAGTTTTAAAAATAAGTGTGAAAAAAGGTGACAAAAGTATTTTTTATAAAAATAGAGTTTTTAAGAGTAAAATTGGATTTATTCTTATCTCTTGTCTAGAAAAAAAATTAGATGAATGTTGAAACATTTATTTAATTTATTATTTATAAATTTATATAATTACCTAAATATGGGTTTTTAATTTATTGAGATAAAATGTGTTTTTTCATAAAAAATTGTTTTTTGTAAAAAGATTTCTTTTCATTTCAAATAGTTTTTATTTAAATTATTAATTATTTTGTTACCAAAGAATTCATTTTATATGAATGTTTAGAACATATATTTTCATAATATACTTAATCCTATTCATACATGAAATTCCAATGGTTATGTGGTAACTATCATATTAAATACTGTTAATTTAATAATATGTCACATTTCGTCTAAACTCAGTGTTGTGTATAACACAAGCTAAGTTCGATGTTGCATGTAACAAAATTTAAACATGGTGTTTTGTGTAACTAAGGTTAAAATAATCGTTTTATATAAATCAAAATATTTAAAATATTAAATTAATTTAAAAAAACATAAAATCTCAGGGTGTTACAAGATGTATTAGGATCATGGTGTTCTATTTATAGACTTAAGAAATTATTGACATTTCATATGTTATTTTTTCAATTTTAATGTTTATGTTGATTATTTATTGTTTTGTTAATAATTTATTTTCATTTGATGAAGTCTTTGAACATATTAATTGATTTTAGGGACCTAATTATAGATATTACCTCAATTTATCGGTAGGTCCCATGAGACAAACTAGCCAGGGTATTTTGTGTATACAAGATTAATTTTATAATTTCTTGTATTATGGCCCTGGAAGAATGTTTATGATGTCATGGAAGAAGTCCATGATGATATGATTATGATTTTTATCATTATACATTCCATCATTATGAAATCTGTTATTGTACCTTTTGATTATTTATATCTTTATCCTTGCATGTATTTCATGTTCATGTTGTTGATGGTTTTTATGGAAATATAATGATTTCATATGATAAGAAAATGATCTTTGATCTAAAAGAATGTTTATGATCTCATATGGGTAAAAGGTTTGTTTTCAAGGAAAATATTTCAAGCCTTTAAATAAACCCTCATGAATTATGATATTTTCATTATGATTTTTACAAAATGTTTTATTAAAAACAATAGCCAAACTGTTGAATTCAAAAGTGATTATTTTAAACTCAATGTTTATTAAAATTAAATGAAAATAATCCCTATATGTTTTCATTAATTTCAAATGGATTAAAAAGTTTCTATTATTTTTTTCCCTTAATGATATTTTCTTAAATCTTATGTTTTCAAATGTTGTTCAAAGTGCGTAATGATTTTTAAGAATTATAACAAGTTCAATGGTGACATGTCTTGAATAAAAAAAATTATCAAGAAACATGAGTTTAATCATAAAAACATAGTTTTAGGGAATTTTGAAGTCTTAATTTGGAATAATAAAATATGGGTATAGTAAGAAGAATTCCAATTTTATGAGAAATACTTTAATTTTCCTATATATTATTTTTTTCTAAATTCTATAAATATATAGAAATAATAATATTCTTCAAGATGTAAGTGACCCTATATTTATTTTTTTATTTTTAATTATGGAATTTAAAATTTGGTTAAATTTTTTTGGTATCAAATCCAATATTCTAAGGGTATGATTTTAACATAGAATCTAGTTGTATGGGTATATGGTTCTATTATTGTTATCAAAGGACTGGTTTAGATAAATTTTAAAGTTATGATGATCCATATGAAAATATTTTATGAGTTTTTTATACCTTAATGTGTTAGTAATTCTAAGGTTTATTATAATTTAAAAGGCATGGATGTCCATTGTGAGTTTTTATGTGATGAGAGTTAAGATGATTAAGGTTATTTTGGGGTACATTATTAGAAATAAAACCCTTGGGTTTAGTATATGTTTTAGTGAAAAGGTTATTTGAGAAATAACTCATTTATATTTTGTGTAAATAAGTTTAAAGGTATTGATAATATTAATGTTTAATATGATATTTTCTGTTAAATTAATTATGGTTAATTGAATAAAAGTTCTATACATTTTGGGAGCATATTTTTTATTGTATTGATAACCATGAGATTGAAAAGTAATTTGGTGACTAAGTTATTAATGTTTTTTTTGAATAATTTTATAATATTGGGATTTTTATATGATTAATCTAGATGGGAATATTTTTGTATAAGATGATATTATTTTGAAGAAACAAAATTTAGTTTTATTTAGGAATAATATATAATTTTTTAGTGGATTTATGGGTGTTCAAGTTATTTATTAGAAATATTAGCATATTTTGTTTATTTGTTGATTAGGAATTATATATTTTGTTATGTAAATTTATGAATAATAGATTTTGTTTAGGGATAAATTTTTAATTGATATTAGAATAATATGTGATGCAATATTTATGATTTTTGGGTTTAAAATTTTTTAAGAATATTTTGAAGAGTTTTAAGGAAAGTAATGTATGGAATGATTTAAGTTGAACTATGGGTGTTAACATCAAGTATTTAGATATTAATGTAGTATTCTGGCATATTAATATTTACTCATATTTTGTATTTTATAAGTATATGCTAATCATTTTTTGGTTTTTGATTAATAGATATGAACGTGAGGAATTACTTTTCATCCTTTTATGGATCTTTTGATCTATTAGAAGTTCAAATTAGTGCCTCAGCCATGAAAAATCCATCATGAATATTCATTTCTAGGGTTAAGAGATTAAATAGAGATTAAAACTTATTGAAACACAATTTGAGGATTAAATTCCACTTTTTAAGTAGAAAGAAATCAACTCTGTGTATTTTCTTAAAATCTCATTCATGATAGTAAATTTATTTCTCAAATTTATAAAGTCGTATTTGGAAAGTAACACTCAAATATAAGGGTATTATTTTAGAAACCCTTTAAAACTATGATTCTTATAGAGGAATATGCATTTATTGATTCCTGGTCCTAACCTAGAAATTATTATTCAGGATAAAATCTATATCTTATTTTACTATAATGTTATGATAAGTTCATTTTGATGGAATAAAATTTAAATTTCCAGGATTTAATTTTTTATAAGATGGGTAGATTGTAACACCCCAACATTTTAGTATGTAATTATATAATAAATAATAAATTATTCTACTGTGTGTACCATACACAACATCAAGCTTAAACAAACCGTGATATAATATATAAATATTATTATTCCAATATGATCATTATAAAATAGTCATTGGTTTGACCGGTGTAAATAGTAATAACCACATTATAAAATATATGTTGAAATTTTTTTCGTAATATAATTATTAACCAATCATACATTAATTATTAATTGGTTTTAAATGAAGATATAATATTTTTAAGCTCAAATATATATTTTTCATTAGATTATTTTAATGTGTGAAATGTATTTTTATCATAATAGATTAAATTAGACACTCATTATAAATGAATATATTTAAATAAATATATTATATATCAAATTTAATGAATTCGAATTCAGTTACTTATGTTTATGTGGAAAGCAATGACAATAAAGTCAATGTATTCTTCAAAGATAAAGTTTTATTAAAAAAAATTTATTGAATTTTTTGTGTGGATATTATAATTAATTTCTACCAATTTTATAAAAAAAATTGAAAAAATTGAAATAATTTTTTAAATAATAATTTTATATTAGGTTTATGATGATTTTTTTGGTTTTTTCTTAAAAAAATTGATTTTTGAGTGAGTACTGAAAAATGTAGTTTTTTTGCAAAACTGTAATTTATTTTCTTTAAATAAATTAATTTTAAACTACCATTCTATTTTGGTTTTGGTTTTAAAATAAAATAAGATAAATTTTATTAAAAATTATATACCTAATTCCATATTAATCATCATTATATTTTATTTTAGTATAAGTCTTTTTATGCAAAAAAAAAATTCTAAAGACTATTTTTCATTGCCTTTTGTGAACTTATATTAATATTCATTTATACCAATTATAAAAATTTAATATTTTAAAATGGATTTAAAATTTATATCAATAATTTACAAATATTAAAATAAGGTCAATTTCATTTTTGGTTACAAAAATAAGTTACCGATTAAAAAAAGCAAGTTGTTTGGGGTAAACGTAAATTAAGATAAATATTAAAATTATGTAGGGAAAGAAAAATATTCATAAAAAATTATCACTTATTTGTGCGTATGATATTTTTATTAACCTATCCCCCTTTATTTAATATTTTTCTGGCTTCTTGAAATATTTTTGGGCATCAAATAGAAAAAATCTTATATATAATAAAATGGAATTTTCTCTCATTTTAAATCTAAAATAGGTTTTCATGAATATGATAAGAGTAAATATACATTACGAATGAACCTATATGGCTATAATTATTTATAATTATTTAATTTAATTTTAATTATTTATTCTCAATTTTCTAATATAGTATGATTAATTTAAAAACGTATGTAGCGTCCGTACAATGCTTGTGCAAACATAGAAAAAAAATTAAATAAATGGTTTTAAAAATAGTAAAAGTGAAAACATTTAGATGATTTATTGTATTTAGTGAATTTTATGGATACTTATGAAATATAATGCATAATTAAACCATTTTAATTTTAATTTAATTGTTATCTTAACGCCTTTAGTGTTATATTTTCTAAATAGTCCGAAAAATAATTTAAAATTGAATGTAATGATTAAAAAAATTATAAAATTATAAAAATATGATAATTAATTAGTTGGACGGAAAATTGAAGAGTATGTACTGAGTGGTAAATTAATTTAACACGTTTTATTTTTAAAATTACTATTATGATCCTTAAAGATTGAAATATTTATTACTAAAGTTGTTGTTAAAGAGGGTTAATGAGGAGGTTAAACCAAATGATAATGTTTAAAATTACACCTCAACCTATCTAAATTTGACTGGTTGATTATATTTAGAACTTATCATTTTTATATTATTATATATAAAACTTTTATCCATTTTAAATTAGTTATACACATATTATATATATATATTTCATGTATTTGCAAGATAGCAACCCATCTCACTTATGAAAGGGAATATCCTCACCTTGATTCCTAATCGATCTTTTCCCATTTATCTCATCAAAACTCCTCCAAAATACCATCCAAAAATTCCTCAAAATTTCTTATATTTTATAGTCTCATTAAAATACCATGCTAAGCTGGATTAAGGTTTAAACCAAATGAGAATTCCAAAAAATGTATAATTCTAAACCAAATTTTTCACATTTATTTATTCTTCTATATTCTTCAAATATTAAATAATCATGATGAAATAATAAAATAATTATATTAAATATAATTAAATTTTATTATTATTATGTTTCAACCCTTTTCATCTCCTTTTACTTTCTATGGTAAATTAAAATCTAGCTCGTGCATGCCTGTGGACTACAGCCTCCACGAAGCATTGTGTTTCATTTTTTTCACTGCAACACAAGAATAGTTATTATGATGTATTTAATGAATATATATGATATTAATGATATAATTATTATTTTTTAATATAATATATTACATAATTATTTTACCTTCCACCCTTTAGAAATTTATAACATCACTTGTGTGTATGTGTGGACTTCCACCTCCACGAAGTAATGCGATTCATTTTTCATATCCTTAATTAATATATGATTATAAAATTTAATTAAATCTATATAAATGATAATTATTTCATGATTAATATTTTTTACATGATTTTTACATGACCCATTTGACCATGGTCATCTTACCGAATTACATTTGTAATTTTGAACTGAATGTCCTCAAAAAATCTGATAAAAATGTAACTGATTTATTAAATAAATAAGTCATGGTAACAAATTAAATAAAAGGAATTATAATAATTTAATAAAAATGATATATTTTATTAATAAAGTATCAAAATAATATAAATTTTTTATTCAGGATTTAGAGAACGTACAAAATGATTCGAAACATGAGGTGAGGGATTTTCCAAAAAACGTTGTTTTATCATTTTCCTTTCAAATTATTTCTTATCCAAGACCATTTTCAAAAAATATTTAAATAGTGTTCCAATTTATGTTTACAATATTGTTAAAGGTAATTTATAAATACTTTTTACTCTCTTTAAATATTATTAAAAGGAATAAATTCAAATTTTTTACATACAAATCATTTTTCAATTTTTATAAAATTATAAAAAAAAATATTTTAAGGTGTACGAAAAAAAAATATTTTCCCACCATCACAAGAATTATTTTATTTGAATAATTATTTATAATTTTACATATTTATTTTAAAATAAATTCATTTCCTCAAAATTCTATAAATTTTAATTTAAAATGTTATCAAAATGAAATGATAATTTTCTCACATTTTCAAATAAAATGTTCAAATGTTCTTTTAAATGTATTTTCGTCTATGTAAAATCCATTTTAAAGGTATTTTAATAAAATTATACCATTCACCTTATTTATCCAGATGGATAATGATCACGTTGTTCTATTTATTGACTAGGGAAAATATTGACAATTTGTATTCTAGTTTTTCAATATAAATGCTTATGTTGTTACTCCTATATTTCATATGATGAATTCATTAAACATATTAAGTGATTTATGAGACTCAATTCTAAATAGCCCCTAAATTAATTGGTTGGAATATTGAGAAAAACAATCCTGGGTTTTTGGTGCATGTCTTCCCTGTTATTTATGATTTATTTCCATGAGGCCTTGATGATATGTTTATGATGTCTTGGAACATGGCCTTGACTATATGCTTATGAGTTATTGAGTTATTCATTCCATAATTATAAAATAAATTATTGTTATCCGTGTGATTATTTATATGGTTCCCCTTTAATATATTTCATGTTCTAGTTGTTCATAGTTTTTGTGGAAATATTTTGAATCCATATTATAAGAAAATGATCTTTGATATAAAATAATGCTTCTAATCTCTAATGGTCAAAAGGTTTATTTTCAATTAAAATATTTTATGTCCTTCCATAAACCCTTGTGAATTATGATTTTACCTTTATTTTACCTTATGACGTTTTTATGAAAAAATTTGGGTAAAAATTTAATTTTAATAATATGTAAGAAATTATTTGAAACTCAATGTTTCTTGTGAGAAATGTAAAACAAAATTTTGTGTTATCATGAATTTCAAATAGACTAATGTGTTTCATTTCCTTTTATATCCCATACTCATCTTTATTTTATCATACAAATTTTTTAAATGATTCTCACAAGGCCTAAGGGTGTGTATGAATTATCGGATGGTCAATAGTTACGTTTCATGAATGAAGAAAAAGTATCAATAGCGAAAATAGATTTTTAATCATAAGAGAATTTTTTGTGGGAAATATTGGATAATTATTATGGAATAATAGAATCTAGGTATAATGGTAAAATTACATTTTATGAGAATTAAATAGGTTTTAATATGTATTAGTTTTTATAATTATATAAATCTATAGACCTAAAAACATATTTGGGATGTAAGTTACACATTATTTGTTTTTGAATTTGTAGTTATGAATGTTCAATTTTGGGTCACGTTTGTTGGTATTAAATCCAAAATGTAATGAGTATGATTTTACTACCAAATCTAGGTGAATGTGTCTGGGTCACAAAATTTTTGGAAAGAAAGAGTGACTAATCTAGATTAAAATTTAATCCAAAAATAATATCAATGTGATTCTAACTCTAAAACACACTTCTTTAGGGGATATAAAATGTATTTTAAACATATGTTATTAACCTACACTCAACTTCACAAAACACATCAAAAATATTAAGTTGCATGTTTGTTCTCCCTTCTTATAAGATAGTAATTTCCATTTGATAAACATATTAAATATAAACTAAAATGGATTTAAGAGAGTAAAAATATACCATATTCTTAAAAATTTTCTAGGTTTTTCCAAATTCTATATTTAGAAGGAAATAATTAATTCCTGGTAGATTCCTTCGTTGACAGCTCCCCCTCAAGGGATTCTCTTCATTCTTCAACAAGGTTGATTTTCTCTTCATATATACTCTCTATGAATTTTCAAACTACTTTTAAGGTATGATACCAATTGGTAGGATTCCTATGATTTTTTTATTTATTTATCTATATTAGGATTAAAATATAAATAATTTATCCTTTTTTAACCATCACCTTTAATTACCTCTTCAATTATTCATATCCAACACAGTATGGGAATAATTTCAATCATCATAGACTCATTAGTTAGACAAATGGGTTTAGGAAAAATATATCATCCTGGAGAATTTGTTATTTGACTCTCTAAAGTGTTTTGATCTATTAATAATTTCACTAATATTGGCTTTCCAATCTTGTTCCTCTTTGGGAAACATGATTGTACTTTTTTAATTTTAATCATTCTTCTTAGCTTGAAAAAATATCTTCACTTTAGAAATAATGGAATATTATTTATTTTCTTCCACATCCATCTTCTTAGACTTTTATAATATATCTAATCACATGGTTATGCATACCTATAGTACACTCTTAGCCTTCTATTTTTATGTTGACTCCTTCACAATATATTTCTTGTTACATGAAGTCATTAGATATTTCCCTTTATCTCTTATTAGACTCTTATAACTAGAAAACCAAGGGATACACTTAATAACTATGTGTATTTCCTTATTCACCATCCAGACACATTTGAAATCGATTTTGAGTTACCCTTCTTATGAATCTCATCACGTACTTCTTCTATAGTTTTAGCCACCAATTGAAACCTGCAATCTCTCTGTTTGATGGATTCCCTTTTTGGTTCTAGATTTCCTCCTTAGGAATTGATCTTTATATCCCTTTTAAAGGAATCATAATGTGTTCTCTCATACTATAATCAAAAAATATTCTCCTCTCTAGTGTTAAACCCATTTAAAATTCTAGAATTTATTTATTACGAGTTTTTAACTCATTATTCTTATTCTTTTATTTACTCATAATGGAATAATTTCTTTTTCACGTCCTTTAAAAAAATTCATCTTCATCCAATATCATAATATTTTTTTTGTTTAGTACATGCCAACACTCTTCATGGTAATTCCCAGGACTATAAGAATATTAAAATAATTTATATAGTGTTTTAAATATATTATTTAATGAAAATTGTATCTTTCTCAATGAAAACTACATTTTCATGGTATTTTTTTCTTCAACAGTTTCTATAATATTCTTGTTTTTAGGTCTTCCTTGACTCTAATATATTTACATGTTATGAATAAAATTATGTAATTTTTCCAAAATCTACAACTGTACTAATAATTTCTTATAAGTCACCTTATTTTATCATTAGGAGTAATCATTCTAGATTTTTAATTTTGTACTTATTATTGTTTTTAGGTTAAAACTAAAATCTTTTTTTATCTATTTAGGTAGTTACACTTATTTTACATGATTACCACTACCCTTGATGATGTGGTGGGTTTATCATTATTTCTCTCCATCCACATTACTCAATATTTTTAAATTTATCATGTACTATTTTTTGAACAAAATAGTGTAACATGGTTTATTGGTACTTTGGGAAACCTCCATGAACTTGCAGTAGATGAATCTTCATAGAATATCAAGATATTTTATCCAAAATTATAATTATTCCTAGAATCTAGAATATTATCATAAATTTTCATGGTGGCATTGTTTCATTAAAACTATTTTGAGGGTCCAGATTGGGTGATTTATAGATTCCTTACCATAAATTCTAACTCATGAAATTTCATATCAATAATTTATTTTTAGTCTTAATGTTATTTCATAATTTATACACAATATTTATTTATCTTCATTACCTAGTCTCTTTCTATTTTAATTTTCACATTTAGTAGACTATTAGGATCATTTATCATCTTAGTTTTAACTTCTATTTGTTCAATTTTTACATCCATAGATATTTTATGTGATTTTTCAAATGTGGGGATTACTTTATTAACTGATATAAAAAATTCCTATTTTTCATTGACAAATCATTGAAATTATTCATTATTTTAATAATATCATTCTTTAAAAAATGAAACAGATTCATCCTTGTATTTTACCAGCTTTGTGAGAGTTACATATTCCAACCCTTTTGACTAATGTATCTTTGATTGCATCATCCTTTTTATAAAATTATGTTTTTTCATCTAGTCTGCCTTTTATTTAAGAAATTATATGTGTGAAAAAATCAATAATTATGGTCATCAAATAGATATTGATTTCAAAATAAAAATCACTTAGTTATTCACTAAACACAACTTCTTCTCAACTTCATTTAGATTCCTCTAGTGAGTCATAACCATAATTATTAGAGTATTTTCCAATTTCATTGCCTCAAAATAGTGGTGTTTCTTATTAAACATTTATATCCATTAATAACATCATTGATTCATTATTTTTCCCACTTCTTGAAGTCTTGGTCGAAACCTACATTTTACTAGAAATAGAAATCAAAATCAAAATATTCATCTGAGGGTCACACCCACATGTTACTGTTGTGGTATTTTATTTTCTTTTTGAATTTTTTCAGAGTAGTTCAGGATGCATTGATTTTTAAATTTGGTTTGAGAGGGAAAAAATATCCAGGTCTAAAACTAAAGAATTTCACCCCCATGATACAAGGGTTAAGTCCTTGAAATTATTTATGGGAGGCCATTAACATTGTGAACTATGGTTTTACCTCTGAATGGGGCTACAATGTAACTTGAGTTTTATTCCTACGGTACTTCACTATGTAAATTAATAGTTCACCCCATGAAACTCATGGGGTAAACCATTAAACACATGAAATATGGATTACCCCATGGACGGGTCTTCCAATTTTAATATTTTATGTGATTTCCAAATTTTCCATCAAACTTAAGGAGTTCCACCCCCTCTTCTCTCTAATTTAATTGAACCATCCTAGGTGCATATAAGGGATCTTTTTTATCCATTCCTATTTGATGTTCAGGTTCTCCCTTCTCATATTCAATTGATTTTCCTAGGTATTTTTCTTCTTTATTATTATTATCTTCTTCTTTTCCCCTTCTCCTAGATCTTCTCTTTCACATGTAAAATCTACTCATTGTGAGGGTATATTTTATGGTTTGGGAGAGTTCTAATCATGGGGGTTTTATTTTTTAGGGTTTCATGATGGTTATTATTACTTGGTTTGGCTTACATATTTATAGGTGATGTGTTGGAACTTATTTACACATAGAATAAGGTACATATTTTTCATCACTTTATTTAGTTTTCAAGCCATTGTGTACGTGATGAGTTGTTATTTTTTTAAATTTTTTAATTGTAACTATATGTGAAAACTTTAATACTTTTTATGATTATTATAAAACTCCCACTTGGTATAAAAGTATTACATGGTTTTCTAGTTTTTCAAGCAATTTATGAAATTCCAAGAGTTTATGAAAAAATTTTAAAAGGGTTTTTTAATGTATTTTCCACAATCAAAGGATCTCACTCTTCTTAGGTCATGGGATGAAGAAAATTCGGTTGTTTTAAGGCTATAAAAGGTTTTATAAAATGGGAGTGGTTTTAATTAAATCAATTTCGTTTGTTGATTTTAGTAAACTATTTTATAATATGTTTTTTAAATGTATTTCAAAGGGGTATAAAGAACACAACATCTCATTTTAGTTCTCTAGAAAGATTATTTGGTACTTTTATAAGGATTTTAGGTTGTGTGATTTTGTTAACCTCTACTTGACCCCATTTTGTTTCTCCCATTTATGGGAGGTTATTCACATATGTTTTGGTTGGTTGATGGATCTAAACGGGTTGGTTTCTTGTGATGGATTTTGTAGTGAGTGATATTTATTATTTAGGCTTTTTGATTCATTTATGGTTTGACTATTTGGATTAACTAAACTTTTTTTATCAGGAACTTGGGTAGCTATGTGAGATGTCTATAATTGTATTGTACTATATATGGAAATGCTACTACTATACCCCTAGTTGTGTAGCATGACAGGGTAAGTGGGGAGTGCCCCTGATTTTATGCTTGGTGTAGACTAGTTGGGTACCTTGTGTTAGGATGCAAGGTAGGCTGATAATTGGTCCATATTTACAAAAAGTATAGGATTTTAAAGCATTATAACTGTAATGGCCCACAGCCCCATGGTCCATCCCTTTTCTGAATTCCGGATCTTAAGGGTGGCATCTTGGTGACAGGACATCATTTTGGTGTCTCACCGATCGGTGCGACACGATCGATATGTCGTCGATCGGTGTATCACCGATCGACATGACACCAATCGGTGCGACACGATCGGTGTGTCACCTATCGGTGTGACACGATCGGTGTCTCACCGAACGGTGTGACACGATTTGTGCAACATGATCGGTGTCACACAACCTTGTCGGGTTTTCCTTCTATAGTTTTTCCCGTAACGCCACTTTTAAGCCTTTTTAACCTTTTGGAAGTGGTTCAAGGCTGTTTTATCCCCATAATCAATGTTTTTAATTTCTAAAGAGTGGGGAGACCCTTAATGGACACAGCTAGGTGTCTATGTAATTTTCCCCTCTGTTTATATAAAATCCTTCAAGTCATAGTTGTTACCTCTTTTTCTTGATGAGAGTTATTAAATAACAATTAATACCATTGTGTGTAAGCACCCAACCGCGTGGTGAGACCACGATCCGCCTTTAAAGCCGTCAAAGATCTTGATAATCAGTAATGCCCGGGCTCATCTTTATATCACACTAGCTTTACTCCTTTTCTTCTTCTTGGTCGGTTTCGTTCTTCCCTTCGAGATATTGGAGTCCCCTTCCTGAGGTAAGTGGTGCACATGTGCTGGAGCCCTTACTGCTCGTCCTTGGAGTCACGGACGCTCCTCCCCTGCAAGTTGCGCTCCCCAGTTCTTTGTCGGTGGAGAGAATCATCGATCTTTGATCATCCAAGTAGGGTTTTTCCTTCGTTTCTCTTAGTGTGTATCATGTTGGTGGGTATGCTATTGTTTCTATGGGGATGGATGATACCAAACTTATATGAAGAAAAAAAACATACATTTTAAAGAAATAATGGGGGGTGTGATTGGTGATTCTATTGTTTTTCTTATTCTTGATTGTGTTTTGTGAATTGTACGAGCTCATTCCCACTGAATATCATGGTCGTTGGTGGTTTTTTCCTTGTTCACTAATGACTTCTATGCTTGTGGATATTTATATGATTAAATAAATGTAACATGGAAATTGGTTAATCAACTAAACTCAGTTGGTTAAATGGATGCCCGGTGAACATCAATCCTTGTGTGGTCACCCCGGTTAACCAGCTGAAAGAAGAACCTAATGAGTGATGTGTTTGAATCTGGAAGTTTCCCCACTCTGTTTTTGTAGTAGGTGAGTTTTTCTTCATGATGGTTATGGGTATGGGATCCTCTATTATGGCATGGTTGTTGGTTGTGAATTTGAAGTCGTGTGGGGCTGTATTTCGAGGCTTTGTTTTGTTCCAGTATATTGAGGGATCTCACAGATCCCTTTTATTGTTGTGAATTTACAAGAGAACCGGGTATGAATGCTTAAATTTTTGTTTGGCTATTTCACTTTCTATATCTTGTGGTTATTCCAGTTAGTTTCCCAGTAGTTCAAAATTTACTTAAATGGAATCACTTGAACATGAAATCAACAATGGGTTCAATGGGGAATTGGTTCTGGGAATGAGTTTTGACGTGGTTGAGGCTGTGGTGTTCTTTTGAATGAATAGTAACGAGGTGTTTGTGTTGGGATGGTTTTGGAACCCCTATGCTAGGATGAGTGCTTGTTACCTATACATATAATTGAAGTTCTTATGTTTCTTATTTTCTCCCCACCCAAGTTTAGCACATAGTGATGAACACCCCCATTTCATGGGGGAGGGTGTTTTTTCCAACACTCCTATGAGAGAGTTGGGGATGAACACCCCCAGAGGAAGCTTCGTTCTTTTCAGCGGCAGACCCTCGTGAATACAATGGTAGAATCTCAAACTTTGAGACAAAGAGGTGGCTAGTGGAGCTAGTGATAGCTTTCATCTTGATCTGGGCTCTGAAGAAATACTGGGTTCTTGTGTCCGTAAGCCAGATACGGGGAGCAGCACGTTAGTGCTGGATGCTTTATCTTGGGGAGAAGAGGGAGGCTGAGGTGACATGGACTGACTTCGAGATGGAGTTCCGTGCGGAATTCCTCTCTTCCATGATGAAGACTGAGAAGAGGTAGGAGATACTCTCCCTCTAGAAGGGGAGCATGTCAGTGAGAGAGTTGGGGATCAAGTTCAAGGATCTCCTCCACTTTGCTCCGGACCTCTTTCCAGATGAGGAGTCTCAGGAGAGATGTTTGGAAGAGGCAGTTCGACCTTCTCTTTAGTATGTTGTTACTCCCTTCACCTTACTGACGTACATGAAGGTCTAGAAGAAGGATGAAGTGGTGGAAAGAATTCACACGCTGGGTGTTGTATCACGATAGGGAATCCATTTGGGCCTGTCAAAGGGGAAGGTCGTCCGCATCAGGCCTCCAACATTAGGGCCCTCTAGGTTTCGGCCAGTAGGGAGCAGGCCACAGCAGTTCCAGTTCTGATCTCCTGGCCCTCGCCCTTTCCTTTCGGGCCCAGGACCGAGATGCTTCATCTTTGGAAGCCATGAGTACCTTCCGAATCAGGGACCGGATAGAGTGCAGTACAACAGGGGTGGGAAGGCTCAATGCCCACCTCAGCAGTAGTAGTTTCTAGCTAGTCCCTTTCAACAGTAGCAACAGGGGGTAGCAAGATCTTGCCCCTCCAAGACCAGATGTGACAGGAGGAGGCCGACCAAAAGGTTCCCTTCAAGTACCTCGACCAGGGTGTGTTTGGGGAGGTGGCTAACAGCAGAGAGGCATAGGAGCTGGGCGTGGGCAGTTGCACGCCGCAGAGGCAGCAGTTCTAGCAGGTCCAGAAGTTGTTCGAGGTACGATTAGCTTGTTTAGTACTCTTGACTATGCCTTGTTTGATACGGGAGCTTCTCACTCCTTCATTACACCCAGTCTGGCCCGTGCTATGGGTTTAGATGCTGAGAGACTTCCAGTACCCCTGGTACTGAGCACAACAGTCAGAGTTCAAATCGACTTTTTTTATGTTTGTCGATGGTGTAGAGTGATGATAGGTCCAAATCAGTCTATCAGGGATCTTATACTATTGCAGATACTACCATAAGATGTCATCCTAGGAATTGAATGGTTGTTCTCTATATGTTATGTTATTGACTGCTTATGATGAAGGAACATGTTTTCAGATTTGGGCGGCCGATGTGTAACATTCATCGGCGAGCGGGGATTCGAGAAAAGCTTCAGGCGAGAGGAGCCCCTCCATTCCTTGTTAGTTGTACTGTCAGTGGTGCTGGTGGATGCAGAAATGGTTGAAGTCCTAGGGATCGTCAGTTAGTTTATGGAAGTCTTCCCCGAAGAGGTGGCAACTCTACCCCCTCGACGTGATGTTGAGTTCGGGATAGACTTGCCACATGCTGCCCATCCGATTTCGATGGCTCCTTACTAGATGGAGCCTTCTGAGTTGCGGGAGTTGCAGATTCAGATTGATGATCTAATGATGAAGGGTTTTATTCGACAAATTGAGTCACCATGGGGTGCTTCTGTCTTGTTTGAAAAGAAGGCAGATGGTGGTCTGAGGCTGTGCATAGACTACAGGAGACTGAATCAGGTGATTGTCAAGAGTCTCTACCCTCTCCCAAGTATAGATGATCTCTTTGACCAGCTGAGGGGAGCAAGTTGGTTCTCTAAGATCGACATGCGGTCTGAATATCACCAGATGCGGGTGAAGGAGGGATAAATCTCAAAGACTGCCTTCAGGTATAGGTATGGACACTTTGAGTTTATAGTCATGTCGTTCAGCGTTACAAATGCACCAGATGTTTTTGTGGGACTCATGAAATCCATCTTCTGAGAATGCCTGGATTAGTTCGTAGTAATGTTTATTGAAGACATCTTGATCTACTTGAGGTCATAGGAGGATCATGCTGAACACCTGAGGACAGTTTTAGAGGTTCTCTGACAGCACCAACTCTATGGGAAATTGTCTAAGTTCAAGTTTTGGATGTGAGAAGTGCACTTCTGTGGGAACGTGGTGTCTGAGCAGGGAATAATGGTGGACCCATAGAAGGTCGAGTCAGTTGTTTATTGGGAAGCACCCAAGAACATGGCAGAGGATCGTAGTTTCCTTGTACTAGCAGGTTACTACAGGATGTTCATGCCAAACTTCTCCCGAGTTGGAGCACCTTTGACAGCCTTGACCAAGAAGGACCAGGCTTTCTTATGGGATGGGCAGTGCGAGGTAGCCTTCATCTATATGAAGGGGAAGTTTTTTAGTTCCATAGTGCTGAGGTTTCCAGAAGAAGGAGCGACGTATGAGGTGTTCTGTGATGATTCAGGACAAGACCTCGGGTGTGTGCTGATGCAACGACAAGGGGTGATCTCTTATGGGTCTAGAAAGTTACATCCCCATGAGAATAATTATGCCACCCACGATCTGGAGATTTTGGTGGTCTTGTTCACAATAAAGCTATGGCGGCATTACCTCATCAGGGAGTTCTCCGTGGTCTTCACAGATCAGAAAAGCATGAAGTACATCTTCTTCCAGCAAGACCTGAACTTATGATAGCGAAGGTGTATGGAGTTCCTTCAAGACTAAAACTTCGAGATTTACTACACCTCAGGAATGGGGAATGTGGTGGCTGATGCCTTGACTAGGATGTCGTAGAAGGATGCAGTTTGAGAGTCGGCAGATCCTTGGAAGGTGATTGTGGAGTTGGCTGCCCTGCACCTAGATGTAAGGGAGGATGGTGGTAGAGGTTGTCTGTTTTTTATGACTGTGCAATACTCTCTCCTATGGCAGGTGGAGGAATCTCAGTGGGGAGACATAGAGAGTGGTGTAATGCATGACTGGGTTAACCAAGGCGATGCTTCGGAAGGGTGGATGGAGGATGGTCAGAAACGGATGCTTTTCTGAGGGAAGTTGTTTTTCCTAGAGACAATGCACAAGAGAGTTCAAGGTGAGTTCCACAACTCACCCCTAGTGGTGCACCTGGGTGTTTCCATGATGTACCATGGTCTGAGGAGTCAGTTTTGGTGGCCCAGGGTAAAGCGGAAAGTGGTAGAGTTCATGGCCAGGTGCCTAGTGTGTCCGCAGGTGAAGGCTCAACACCGTGTTCCAGATGGTTTGTTGAAGCCTTTAGACTTCCCCGAGTGGAAGTGCGATGACATATCGATGGATTTCATCAAAGTACTACCCAAGGTTCAAGGAGGCTGTGATGATATCTGGGTAGTAGTAGACCAATTTACAAAATCGGATCACATTCTGGCGATCAGGGAGTCAGGTGCAATGGATGCCTTAACACAGAGGTACATGGATGAGGTGGTGCAGTTTCATGGAGTTTTTAAATCCATAGTCTCAGATAGGGATTCATGGTTTACCTCATGAGTCTGGAGTGGATTGTAGCATGCTTTTGGCACCCACCTAGGTCTTAGCACTGCTTTCCACCCCGAGACAGATGGACAGATAGAGCGCATCATCCAGACATTGGAGGATATGCTATGGGCATGTATTCTGGACTCTGGGGGATCGTGGGTGTGACACTTTCCTCTGGTAGAGTTTGCCTACAATAATGGTTGTCACCCTACCATTGGCATGGCTCCATTAAATGCTTTGTATGGAAGGCCATGTCTCTCACCCGTGTGTTGGACAGAGGTTGGGGAAGTAGGTGTTCTTGGCCCGGAAGTGGTGCAGAGCACGACAGAGAAGGTTCATCTTATACGGGAGATGATGAAGGTAGTCCAGGACCGACAGAAGTCATATGTTGATAATAGGAGGAGACCCTTGTAGTTCGAGGTCGGGGACCACGTGTTCTTGAAGGTCTCCCCTTGACGTGGACAACAGAGGTTCGGTACGGAGAGTAAGCTTTCTCCTAGGTTCATCGTGTCGTTCGAAGTGGTTTGGTGGGTCGAAAAAGTGGCTTATCAGCTAGAACTTCCATAGCCACTATTGAGAATGCACGATGTCTTCCATGTGTATCACCTCCGTCAGTATCTACATGATAGTTAACACGTCCTCCACTGGGTAAAGCTGGATATTGAGGATGACATGACGTTTATAGAATGGCTTGTGAGGATCGAGGATCATGAAGAGAATTTGCTTCGTGACGAACCCTTCCATTGGTTTGTGTGTTACAGAGGCATGGTGGGCTCGAGGAGAGTGTCTGGGAATGGGAGGCATAGATGTGTTCCCAATACCCAGAGATGTTTTGAGTCTTGTTCTATTTCATTTTTTACTTTTTTGTGATGTAATGATGAGATTATTCATTTATGAGATGTTTCATTTCCCTACCTTGTAAATGTTGTGAAGAGTCCTAACTGTGGGGAGGGGAGGACCTGATCCCTAATCAAGACACGTTAAGGTGGATGCGATTAAACTCGTGCGGGCGAGTCAGTGCCGCCCAAACATATAGTATCTTGACATGGAGAAAGAAACTCCCTAATCTATAAGACTGGATGATATGACCCATGAATGCTGTGTGGATACTTGAGGTAGGGGTATCCCCAAACGTCAATGAGGTTTACTCCTGAGAGGTATATTTCGAGGCTGTTATTTGGACCCCTCTCTTTTCTTCTAATCTAGTTTTGATTCTCGAGGGCAAGAATAGTTTGAGAGGAATATAATGTAATGGCCCAGACCCCCCATGGTATATCCCTTTTCCAAATTCCGGATCCTAAGGGTGGCATCTCAGTGGAAGGACGTCATTTCGGTGTCTCACCGATCGGTGTGGCACCGATCAGTGTGACATGATCAGTGTGTCACCCATCAGTCTCACTGATCGGCGTGACACCGATCGGTGTGACAGGATCGATGTGACACGATCGGTGTCTCACTAATCGGTGGGCACGATCGGTGTGTCACCGATCGGTGTCACACAGCCTTTTCGGGTTTTCCTTCTGCAGTTTTTCCCGTAATGCCACTTTTAAGCCTTTTTAAATTTTTGGAAGTGGTTCAAGGCTGAATTTAGCCCCATAATCAATTTTTTTAATTCCTAAAGTGTGGGGCAACCATTAACGGACCCAGCTGTGTATCTGTGTAACATTACCCTCTGTTTATATAAAATCATTAAAGTCAGAGTTGTTACCACATTTTCCAGATGAGAGTTATTAAATAACAATTAATCTCGTCGTGTATAACCACTCAACCGTGTGGTGAAACCACGATCTGCCTTTAAAGCTGCCGAAGATCTTGATATCCAGTAACAACGAGGATTATCTTTATATCACACTAGCTTTCCTCCTTTTCTTCTTCTTGGTCGGGTTTGTTCTTCCCTTCGAGTGTTTGGAGTCCCATTCCTGAGGCAAGTGGTGTGCATGTCCTGGAGCCCTTACTGCTCGTCCATGGAGTCCCGAACGCTCCTCCCCTGCATGTTGCGCATCCCTAGTTCTTGTCACGTGGAGAGAAATGTAGATCTTTGATCATCCAAGTAGGGTTATTCCTTTGTCTCTCTTACTATGTATCATATGGGGTGGGTATGCTATTGATTCTATGGGGATGGATGAAACCAAACTTAAATTAATATAATAAAAAGGTGGTTTAATGAAATAAGGGGGGGGGGGGTGTGATCGGTGTTTCTGTTGCTTTTCTTATTCATGATTATGTGTTGTGAATTGTACGGGATCATTCCCACTGAAAATCGTGGTCGTTGGTGGTTTTTTCCTTTTGCACTAATTACCTATGTGTTTCCAGATATTTACATGATTAAATAACTGTAACATTGAAATTGGGTAATCACCTAAACTCGGTTGGTAAAATGGATTCCCAGTTAACATTAATCCTTGTTTGTTCACCCCGGTTAACCAATAGAAAGAAGAACCTGATATATGATGTGCTTGAATCTGGATGTTTCCCTACTCAGTTTTGGTAGTAGGTGTGTTGTTCTACTTGATGCTTATGGGGATGGTATCCTCTATTTGTGGCATGGTTGTTGGTTATGAATCTGAATCCGTGTGGGGATGAATCTCAAGGCTTGGTTTGGTTACAGTACTTTGATGGATCTCACGGATCCCTTCTGTTGCTGTGACTTTACAAGAGAACTGGGTGTGAATGCTTAAATTATTGTTTGGTAGTTTCTCTTTCTCTAGATTGTGGTTATTCCTGTTAGTTTCCCAGTAGTTCAGAATTTACTTAAATGGAATCACTTGAACATGAAATCAATAATGGGATCAATGGGGAATTGATTCTGGGAATGAGTTTTGAAATGGTTGAGGCTGTGGTGTTCTTATGAATGAATAGTAATGAGGTGTTTTTGTGGGGCTATTTTTGGAACCCCTAGGCTGGGATGAGTTCTTTTTACCTACACATATAATTGTAGTTCTTATGTTTCTTATTCCCACCCCACCCGAGTTGAGCACTTAGTGTCGAACGCCCCAATTTCATGGGGGAGGGTTTTTTCCCCAACACTCCAATGAGTGGCTAGTTATTAGCTTCTTTTTCTGCTCCCTTTCTGGAATAGCCCAAGACTCTCTAGGCTGGCTGTAATGGCCTGAGGTCCATTATATCCCAAGATTTTTCGGGCATGATAGTTGTGGTGGTTTCCTAGGTGTGTGCAGGTATGTTGTTTCCCAAGAGTCTTCAGTATGAAGCCAAGGTGTCTTCGGGCGTGGCAGTAGTTGTTCTGGCCCTGGTGTTTGTGGACATGGTAACAAGTGTTTTTTGTGGCCCATGTGTTTGTGGGAGGGATGTGTGGTAGTGATGGACCACATGTGTGCGGGCGAGGTGTGGTAGTGGGACTATAGAGAGAATGGTGGGAGAGGTCGATGCGTAGGCTGTCTTCAATAACCAGTGGGAAAGTGGCTCGGGGTACCCAAATATTTATGTGTAATTACTATACATTACTTGACTTGGTCTATTGGGGGAGTGTGCCTTGGTGAGGTTTGGGTGGATAGTTTTCTTTTTTAGGTGATTTGGTTATCTCTTTTCTCATTGGGGAATTAGAATGCCTCCCCACTTGTGCACGAGAGTCTTTGGTTTTCCCTGCTGAGTATACTTGTATGCTCACACTACGTATATAAAACTGCTTTTAGGTTTCCAGGAAGACTTCAGGGATCGTGCAGGGTAGTACTAGTTCAGACGTTGGGACTGTTACTGTTGTTGTTTTTCTTTCTTTTGGTACTTTATTTTTTGGGGTTTCCTTTTACTTTTGTATCATTTACTTTTGGAACATGGATATGGGAATGGTTTGTTTTGTCTTTACATGATCTTCCAAATTTTGGTGTTATTTTTGGTAATTGCTATCCTATCTCCCAATACTATTAAATAAAAAGGGTAATATCTTCCATATTGTGTGTGATTCTATACCATTGGTGCTGGTCCCCACTCTAGGACCTATAGAAGGTGGGTCTCGAGGGTCATTATCTCTCCTTCAACTTGAAAAAGGAAGGGTCTGGCAACCTGCTATCTCTTCTCTCATGTTGGTGAAGGCAGGTCGTGACAATAACCTATGGTATAAATCGTCACACTTTTTCTTGTTTAGTGGTTTTATGTAGTGAAACACTTTTCATACCATTCTTGATTGCCATATGTGAAACTATAATTTGTTTGCTTGTACTCACTGTCTAGTTTATTGATCACGTGGTTCCTTTCGATTATTTTTATATAAATTGTATTGTTTTCAAAAAAGTGGTTTTTAATTTTTTTTTGAAAAGGTTGTTTTAATTTTATTGGGTGTTCTTAACTGGCATGGGGGATTTTTTAAAAATGTTTTGAAGTGTTTATTAAAAATCATTATTTCAGCCATGTTTCCTTAAATGAAATTGATAGTCTTATGAAAATGGAATTTCTTGTAATTTTATATGACATACCTAATATAGAAAAACTCATTTTTTATATTATATTTCAGAATAGATCAAATGAAATTTCTTTCTAATTGAATGACACAAACTCCTTAGTGATATCCCACTAGACTAATTTTCACACAATGTGTATATAATATTGTGGGCAGTAATCTATTATTATTTCTCTTTTAGGTTTCCCTAATTTTAATCCCATTCTTATTTAATGTAGAGTTTGGTCCAGTATTAATGGTATAATATGTGTTGAGTGACCATGGATCACATAGAGATAGGTAGCAGTTCTAGGGTTCCATTTTGGTTTTTCTTTTGGGGTGATTTTGGATCGGATTTTTCGTTATCTCCTTATTTATTTATGTAATGATGTTTATTTATATATCATTTAATTTACCTGTCAGTTTCACCATGTGTTTCATTATAACATCAATTTCTTACTATGATTGATTGATGATCATTTATTAAATCCTTATTTGGGAGAAATTGGTCACAAGATTGCTTCATGATTCCGAAGCACTTGTTTTTATCCCTTGGAGATCAAGAACATTGTTTTGTCCTTACATCAGACCAAATTGGGTTCCTAGTTTAGGGGTTCCCTAGGTTCGTTCATGATATAATTTTATGAAAGCCTAGGATCTTGATAAGGTCATAGGATCTTAAAAGTGTCCACATGTTATTTATTAAGATTCATAGTAGTATGGATAATATGATTTCTGGGACACAAGAAGCAGGCCATGAATAGGTTCATGATCACCAACTTTTGTGATCTCTCTTGAGTCACCATGGGGAGTTAGCGTTGAGTATTTTATTTTGATTTCATTCTTTATAGAATTGTTTTTTTGATGTGGGAAGATGATATTTGAATCACTTGTGAGTTATGATGGTGATATTTTGGGTTCCCTTTCATTTTGGACAGAAACTAGTTAAAGATTTGGATCTCCATTATTATCTATAATGGTCTAGTAAACCATATGGAGCTAGTGAGAAATGTTACATGGACATCATAGATACTTGTTCAGGATTAGATCATGGTCCCCAAAATATTTCCACTAAACCAAGAAAAACTATTTATCCCTCTTAGATGTTTTATTTTTACCTATCATGGTTATTGATTTCTCTAAAGGTGTTGGAAATTTATTTTTATAGGTTCTGATTATGTTTTTATATTTTTAAATTCAATTTATATATATATATATATTTTGTTCTTTCATGGTGTTATATTGTTTTTTTGGGCGCAAATGGGAGAATTTCATGATATTTATAATTTTAAAGCTGATTCGGTGGTAGTTTTGAAAGGATTTACTTGTTTTTTTAAATTGTTTTTATGAGGTGAATGATTTAATTATGGTTATGGTAAAAATATTAAATTTAATTTATGTTTTTAGATCATGTTTTAAAAATGGATTTCATTAGTTTTGGGAATGATTTTAAATCTAAATAATGTTCTGAGATGATTTTGATTGGTTTTAAAATTAGATTAAGTGTGTTTACCAAGGTTAGTTGTTTTAAAAACAGTTATTTTGTTTTTAAATGTGTTACTTGTTCAAAGAGATGTTTTTTATTTATAATCATGTTCAAATCAGGTAGTTTTAATGAAAATTGGTTTTATGTTATATGACTTTCATATTTTTCTTTGATATGTTATTTTTTCCCTTCAGTTTATGATGGTATTGTTTTGATTTATTTTCAATTAATCAATTGATTAAGATCATGCCTCAAGTAATTTATATTGTTCCTCTATGAATTGTCAAAGAAAAAATTATAAGTATTATTTTCAAGGATGATCCATAATTTGAATTCTTTTCTATCATGGAAAGGATTCCTTTTCTTCCAAACTCTACCTTGAAACTAGACAAAGCAGTGGATTTAAAACCATATCTACTCCAAGTCCTATCATGGGGGTTCCCCAAAACATTATTCTATTGGAGGTTCTAACCGATGGAGGTGAAGGTGAAGAATGTTATTTAGTTAGTGGGCCATCATCAGGGTCAATGAATGGTGAAGGATTTATTGATCATTTATTTGTGTTTCTCTCTCTTTTATTTTGATCAGGTTATATATTACTCTTAGGAAGGCCATTTAAATCAAGGTGATATTCATTCAAACATCATATTTTTGTTGGGGTTTTATCATTCATTGACAGACATGATTTTATTTTGATTGAGGTTGTTTTTTTTGTTATCTTGTGTAATTTTTGTTTGGTATGTTTTCCTATTTTATAGATTTCAATTATTGGATCTAGATTAAGTTATTACTTTGGGGTTTTATTGTTGGATGTTGTATTAGGTTTCTTTTGAATCTTTTCATATGGATGATAGCTTTTGGGGGGTGTTTAATTTTTTTAGTCATACATTCACTTCTTTAATGTAATTTTTCTCATTGGGGATTCTTTTCTTTATGTCGGTTTTTATAAAGATGGATTCTTGATGGGTTAAACATGGGAGACCTTTGATCCCATTCATGGGTAAATATGACCATTATTTCTTCTCATTGAGAACCTATGGTTTCTAGTTTTATTATGTGGGTATACTATAAGATTGAAACCAATAGTTGATGTTCTTGTGTGTCCATCTAGAGTACGGTGACACAGGTACCGAAAATATGTTAGGTTATATGGGTTTTTTTATTTTTCTTGTCTCTTTCCATATTTTTTAGAATTAATTAGATTATCTTGGGATGATTTTTATTTATATATGTTATGTTTTTTATGCAACCTTTCTCTTGTGAATTTTGATCAGTTTTATTGGGATGGTCAATTCTTGTTAGTGTTTGAGGATTAAATTTATGTTCCTAGAAGAGTTATCCTTTTCATTTACACCATTTTATAATAATTTTAAATGGTATTGAGATCATGGAAAGGTTAAATACCATTTAATTATTATGTTTATATGGTTTTTGTTTGTTCAATGATTTTAGTTTCAAATTATTATAGAAAATAATAGAGTTTTAATGTTTATTGGATTCTTAATAGATATCTTTTTTGATGGATCCTATTTAATAGGTTTCTCTTAATAGGATATTTTTTGTTATTTCCCAAAACACTAACCTCTTTCACTAGGGTTAAGATTTTTTAGTGTTTTCTTACCTTCTACATTGTACCAATGTTTTCTAGGGGAAGAAAGTTTCATGGTGGGAAGATTTAAAATACTAATATGTAACTATTGAGGTATTTTATTTATTTATTTTTTTGTTTTTTGGAGTTTTTGGGATTTATTGATGTTTTCGAGTGGTTTAGAAGAGCCTGAGGAGTTGTGGGTCATTGTTTGTAGTAGTTCACCCCATGAACTATGGGTTCACCACATTAAATACTCCGAGGGAGGGGGACCATTCACCCTAGGAACTATGGTTCACCTAATTAATTGTCCAGCCCAGTGACCTAAGTGTTCTATGTATAGTGGTTCACCCTGGGAACTATAAGTTGACCCGAGGAAATTATTGGGGGATACTATTCACCCTGTGATATATTGTTCACCCCATGAATGGGTCTGTTTGGATTTATTTTTTTTTCTTCAAAATTTCCTATGTTTGAACATAAAAATTTTCACCCCCACATTTCTTCTCAATTTCTTAACCTAGCCTAGGAGAATGGTAAGGATCTCCTTCATTCCTTCCTCCTTGATCTCTATCATTTCCCATAACATTTTCATGTTATTTTTTAAGTTATTTCCCATCATTATTCCTCTCATATCCTTCTTTTCTCCTCCTCTATTTTCTCTTTCTACTGTGAACCATAATTATTGTGTGGGTCTATTTTAGGGTTCAAGTTAGTTATAATTGTAGAGATTTTTGTTTTTTTGGTTTGAGGATAATTTCTTCTTACTTGTTGTAGATTTGGTTGTTGTAGGTGATGTGTTTCATCTTGTTTAATCCTGGAATGTGGTTGGTGTTTTTATGTATTTTCTATATTTTACAAGTCATTGTGTTCTTGAAGAATTTAAATTTTTTAATTTATAAATTATAAAAAAAATTATATTTATAAAAATTTATATATTTTTTCAAAGAGTATTCTCAATTGGAATAAAATTATTACACGGATTTATAGTTTTTCAAGAGATTTTTGAAATGCTAATTATTGATGAAAATTTCTTAGAAGTTTTGTATTGAATTCATTTTTTTAATCAAATGCTTTGATGTAATTTGGTTCATTTATTAAAGAAAATGATGGTGTTTTAAACCATTAAGATGTTTTATAAAATGGGAGGGTTTTTATTGAGGTTGATTTTTTGTGTGATTTGAAGTAAATTGTTTTATAATATGTTTTATAAGTATATTTAAAATGGTTATAAAGAACATGGAATCCCAATTTAGTTATTATTAAAGCTAATTTTTCACTTTTATATGGTTTCCAAGTTATGTGAGTGTATTAAATCCTCCTTGAGACCTTTGTTCTTATTCACCTTTTATGGGTGGAACTTTAAGTATGTAGTAGTTGGGTGATAGTACTTAAAGGGGTTGTTTATTGTGTGGGAATTAAAAGTGAGGGTGGTTTATTGTTTATGATTTGTGAAGCTTGTATGTATTTATTTTTTGCCTCACCACTACTTTTTTTTTGTCATGGTAACTTGGGTACCTTATTGTGAGTTATAGACTTATAATATACTAGATATTTACACACTACTATTGTCCCACTATTTGTGTAGTACATTGGGGCTAGTGGGGAGTTCCCCCAATTTCAAGTTAAGTTCAGTATAGTTAGGTTTCTTATATTAGGATGAAACATAGGGTGATAGTTGTTCTATGTTTTGTAATGTCTTGGGCAGTCTCAAATGAGGACCTTGGGTAGATCCCAAAACACATTTTTCCGTGGTTAATGGATTTATATAGGGCAATACATTGTATACCCTACTTAATCAGCTTTTGTGGCACCAAAATTTATTTTATTTTTCTAACATTTGTGTTTATTTATCACATGGTGTATTTAGATTGGACTTTTATTCATGTAGTGTATTATTTTCAAAAAATGTTTTGGGAATGGTATAAAAATTAGTTTTAAATTTAAAAGATGGGTTTTAACATGTGTGAATCATTTTTTATTAATTTTTTGATGTGTTTATTAAAAATAATTGGTTTGGACGTGTTTTCTAAAAGTAAATAGATTGTATTATGAAAAGGTAATGTTTAATGTTTTATTTATTAAGCATTGTCTATAAAAACATATTTTTCCATTGAATATCAAGCTAACAAAAATGAAATATATTTTTAATGGAATGAAAAAAAAATATCGTGATATCTTAATAAGATCATTTAGTCACACTCTACATATATAAATGGGTATATGAAAATCATATTTTTCCTATTTTACATTTCCTAGTTTGGGACCTTTTACTTGCATGATTTTATAGTTGGTCTATTAGTAGTGGTATAGGATTTGGTGAGTGGCCATGGGTCACCTAGATATAGGTAATAGTTATTAGGTTTTGGTTTGGTTTTTATATTTGGATTCATTGGATAATATTTTTCTTTAGCCACCTTATTTATTTAAATAATAATGTTTAATTGTATATTTTTTAGTTTTCAAGTCATTGTCCATAAATGTTTCTTTATTATTTATTATTATTAATATAATTGATTTCTTCCTCTTATCATGAATCATTTTTTTTGGAATAAATCATTCTCAAGATTTTTCTTTGTTTCCCAAGCTCTAGTTTCTAGGCCATGGAGATTGGGAATGCCCTTCAGGTCCTGCTATGAATCAACTCATGTTTTTGATCCAAGGGTTTACTAGGTTTTATTGTGACACTGAGGGTATTCTAAAAAAATATAAATATACCTTTCATATATTAAGATAAAAACATAAATGTCTTAAAAATATATCCAATAATAATTAACCTGGTTAGCTTGGAGACCACTTTAAATTCCCCTTGGAATTGTGTAGAGAGTTGAAATAAAGGTTGAATAAGAATTTTACTACTTTTTATAAAATTTTAATTTCTATTTTAAGTATTTACCCCTTGTTTTTTGAAACTATGCTATCTATTTAGATAATAGTGGATCTGTTTAGTATTTACCAATCGCATATACCACATGTAATGTAAGAAGGCCAGTAAGGGATGGAACATGGTATTTTTAATATATTTGGCCCTAATATTTTAAACCTTCTCTATTCTATGATTGGTTATTCACCTCAGTCATAGATTCTAAAAATATAATTTTATCATCAATTACAAGTGTTGTGTGATGTTATCATCCTATCACATGGTGCATCCCACACCAATATAATATCCTATTGTGTTTATAACTACTAGAATCCAACTATACATCACATATTTTCATTTTAGATTACAAGATCAACCTATAAGAAAATTTAACTAGATCGTACTATGCATAGAATCTCAATCCATCGCCAAAATCATATCACCTTCCTCAAACATGATGTCTTTGACTCAATTTTACTATTCAAGTATTATTTCAAGAAGCTCGGTATATTAATAAAATATAGCATCACAAATATTTTTCATAATTGGTTTTATTCCCTTTCTAATCTTAAATTAGGTCCTATGATATTCATGGATCTAACAGATCCTCAATATTTGAAAATGTTGAAACATGGATCAAAAACAAGTACAACACTCTCAGTATCTCCCTATATTCTTCTTTCCTCTTTTTTACAACATTCTGTAATAGTATATGTCACAATTTATTCTTATTCATATTTCTTCAATACCTATATGGTGAATCTTATTCATCACATGATCAATATCTTCTTCTTATACTTCTTTGAGAGCTTATATTTTCTCTTGGTTATGAATACTCGAACTCCCTTTAGTCATTCACATTGTCTCTCTCTTTGTATCTTTTATATGTTGGCCACAGAAAATATATTTTCTATATATTTATTATATAAAATATCTATAAAATATAGTGAATCTAAACATATTTTATTTTTCTCAAAATTTTTATATGTTTGTGTCTCCCACAATCTCACATATTATCTTTTTTCCTCTAATGGTTATCTCCTATAAAATGATAGGAGTACCCTTTCTCTTTTTTACTCATTTTTTCCGAAATATATATTAAAGATACTTATAGCATACTTGAGAGTCCCAATCTCAACATATCCCAAAAATACCTATAAATAAAATGTTCTTCTACGATTTTATACAAATTAAGAATTTGAAATTTACAAATTTGGATAACCTTTAGTACATTAGATCCTAAATAAAAACCTATATAGAATAAAATAATGAATAAATAAATATCGTATAGTATCATATCTCATACATTTTATACTCAAGTCACTAATTTTTTCCATTCATACCATTTGTCTTGAATCACATCTCGCTATGATATTTAGATCATGAAATACAACTCATGAATATTCACTTTTAATTCATACAATTAATTAACCAATAATTATCTCATTTAAGGCCTGATAAATTTCTAAAAAATTATCATGAATTAATAAACATTTTCCTAGTCTAGTGGCTTAAATAATAACATTTTTATTATGTTTAAAAAACTAAATAATAGATTGAGTATCATCCCAAATTTTTTGTTTAGAATGTTAAATATTTTTGAATTCTCTATTTTCTCATCATTTAACTTTTGCTCATAATATGAATATTGGTATAACTTACTATTCTTCATGTAACCTATAAATATATAACTTATTATGTCTGTAGTGTTTATTCAAAATTTTTAATTTCAACCTCATCTCATATGTACTTTACAAAGTTCTATCTCACCCAGTTTAGGGTTCATCCCTTATACCTTATGAAGTCTCGATGTACCCTATGAAGTCCCCTAAATATAGTTTCACCATTTTTTAGGGTGGAGTTATATTCCTATTACATTTTAGAGTTCATTTTTACCCTATAAATATTTTACCATATAAATTATTGTACTCTATGAATTTTGTACTCTATTATGGTTTTAAAACTTTTCCATATATCAGTTTCTTATAAATTTTAAAAGGGTCATACCCTAGGAATTATGGGTATACCCAATGATATTTATTTTACCTTATGAAGATCAAGGAACCATATAATGTTATTAAAATTTTCCCTAATAAGTTAAACTAATACCCTATGAAGTTCTTCATCGGGTTCATTCCCTTTACAAAACATCAAGATCATGCTCATCATGTACCTTAGAACAATCATTATATGTACCCTATAAATTTTCTGTTGCACCCTATGAAATGTTTAGGGTTAATTACTTTTCTATTTTTCTCATTTAGTAAAACATTTCCACAACTCTTAAAAACTCAACAGAGCTTATTCAATTCATTTAAAGGGTTTATCAATCATTTTAAATTACATCAAAATAGATACAAATATTTTTAAGAATTTTTAAAATAATTCCAAACTCATCTGTCTTATTTCAAAGTCACTTTATAGTACTTAAATTCTCAACATAGAGTATTCTATCAACTCCTCATTAACTTAGTATTTATAGTTTCAAAATAAACCTCTATATAGATTCATACAATAATTTTTTATCACTAATTATAGCACACCGTAGAATCATCACACAAGTATGGATTCCTCCACATATAAATTTACTTTCTCACTCTATTTAACCTCAGTTCATCAATATCACATTTCATATATAATATCATACTCATAAAAAACTATTTTAGAAAAAACTGAAATTATTCCATCATCACTTTTATTTATATATCATAAATAATAGCACATCAATAATCTAATTATTTGGGTTTCCCATGTAGTATCCAAATCTTACAACTTTTAAAATATTAGAGACTGCTTTCCCTTGTGTGTTCAATAGAATCCTCTTTATAAGTGGGTTGATTCTCACTCCATCACCCATAATCCAAGTATAAGATTGATATCATCATTAAAAAAGTATGGTGATAATTCAAAAGGAAACTATAATCCCCCATTTGATATGTTTTCAATATATTGAACTTCCTAACATAATAAATTCACGTAATATTTGTTTGAAAATTTAATTTTCCCTACCTCTTAATGATAATAATACAATACTTGAAAGTTATTCTCCTCTTTTATCTTATGAATTTTAGGAAATCATCATCCCCCATTTAATTCATCTCCTTTCTATGTTCTCATTTGATTTTATGAGAAAATTGTGAAATAAAAATTTCACATAGAAATGTCCCACCAATCAATAATCTTTATGTATACATGGGATAATTTTATGTAGAAAAAAATATTCATTAATCTATACTATAAATTTGTCCATAAATACACACAATGAGATACCAACTCTAAAACGCACTTCTTTAGGGTTAATCAAACATATTTTCATGAAATTTTATGAACTTTCACTCAACATCACAAAATATATCAAAATAATTAAATTGGATGTTTCTTTTATCCCTTTTATAAGATAATTACCCCCTTGATAAAAAAATCAATATAAACTATAAAAAATTTAGGAGATTAAAAAACATACCTTATTCTTCAATTTTTTCGGGGGATATCCTAATTCCATATTTACAAATAAATAATATATGCCTGGTAAACAAATAGCATTAAACCCATACCTTGTTCGTTGCCGGTGTTGGCATGAGGAAGAAGGTGAAGTTTTCGACATTCATCTCATCTGCCACACACCTCCAATCCTGAGATCGTGTGTCAGTTCGTCGTAGTCAATGACGTCCTACGTCATAAGAAGTCCCAAGGAAGAAGGTAGAAGTTGGTGTTCTTTATCGGTGGAGATTTTTTCGCTGTAGAGTGTAATCCTACAAGTGTTGGGAATCATGTCACTTTACCATCGTTCCGTCGCTTGGTGAATCCATCACAAATCCTCCTCCCAATCTCCATATATATAGGAGAGGGGGAGAGGCATGTAAAAATCGTGGAATTTATGACGGTTCATTTGTTAGGAAATTTCCTAAATTTCAACAACACTATTACTTAATTTAATAATGGGTCATGCCAATTAATTTATGTTGTTGCAAATAATGCAATGCATTGGCATAAATTAATTAAGGAAGGTTGACACAATTAATATGTAGGAAGTCAAGAGGCTCCTCCACATTAATGAGGGTGTTGAGAGGTTTAGGCCTTGGGGGTCCCCACCACCATAACCTCTCAAGGAGGTTAGGTTTGGGAGGTCCCCACCACCTTAACCTCTCATGGGAGGTTAGGGTCTGGGGGTCTCCAATTCTCGACTTCCACATGGAGGTTTAGTTCCGGTGGACCCCACCTTCCAATACCCACATGGTTGTTGCAAAAAAAAATGTTACACAATTTTATTTTTATTTTAATCTTTCACGAAAAACCCAAAAACTAAAATTCACCCTCGACCATCTACCATCGAGGTGAGAGTTTTCTTAAGAGAATATCTGCGCTGCGTGTTCAACAGTGCCCTCGGATTTCAATTCTAAGCATCGATTCAAAAGTTACAACACGCTGCTCACATGTTTACTGAACATACCCAAAAGAAATGTTTGGAAAATTATTATCAGTCACCCTCAAACCACACCAATCTAGGTCAGACTCTGACTAGGTGAAACAGGTCACAATGAACCCAACGGTACTCTTAGATTTCCAATTTGAGTTACCGTTTTGAAGTTTTGAATTTTACAATAAAATATTTGTCACTTAATTATTTTATATATGCAAAAAAACTAAATTTACTTGGTGGTCGGTGTTGGCCAATGTTAGTATCTTCTTAAAAAGAGAATACTCTCACGATTTTAGGGGTGGTCTCAGATTTTTAATCTGAGTTACCGTTTGTGAGTATAAGCATTTGAAAAATAAAATAATTTATTTAATTATTTTATTTATGATTATGCCAATTTTGGGTTTTCTCACAGGTGGCCCGTGCTGACTAAACATAAGTAACGCCTAGGGTAAACCCGCTATCCAAAGAACAGTGGTGCCCTTGGATTTCTGATCAGAGAAACCATTTATGGGTTATTTTGCATTTTCAAGAAAACTTCTTACGCGTGTTAACTTAAGCTTAACAAAACTTCGACGGATCATTCCAGGCACTCCGGGCCTCAGAATCGTGTGCCTTTAGATTTCTTAGACTCGTAAAACTCCCATATATTTAAAAAAATACATTGAAATTCAGGGTCTTTACATTCTTCCCACCTTAGGGCTCTACGTCCATGTAAACCACTTCTCAACTAGGTAAACAAATGGGGGTACTGAGCATGCATCTGAGCCTCCCACTCTCATGTTCTCTCCTAACGGATCTCATGCTGCCAATGAATATGCACCAGAGGTATCGACCGTCCATGAATGACCCACTCCTGTCGATCCTAAATCTCTACTGGAACCTCTGTAAAAGTGTCCCAATCGTCGGCATCTAGGTCTCTATGGTCGATGTTGTGAGAACGGTCATGCATGTATCTCCTCAGTTGGGATACGTGGAAGACTTCATGAACCCGGTGCAATTGAGGTGGAAGATCTAAGTGGTATGCCACCTCGCCAACTATATTGGGGACCTGAAAAGGTCCGATGAACCTCAGAGATAACTTGCCTCCTCATCCAAATCTCTGTAAACCTCATCGAGGTGAGACCCATAGAAAGACATGGTCACCATCCTCGAACTCCATAGGTCTCTGTTTCCTGTCAGCATATGACTTATTTCTGCTCTGTGCAGTCTTCATCTCCTCCTGGATGATCTGCACCTTCTCTGTGGTAGCCCGTACCATCTCTGGTCCCACGAGTGCTGACTCCCCTGGGTCAGTCCATCACAAAGGGGATCTTTATGGTCGCTCGTACAATGCCTCAAAAGGTGCCATCCCTATGGTGGAGAGATAGATATTGTTGTATGAAAACTCCTCCAAAGGTAATTGATCCTCCCCGCTATGACTGAAGTTGAGGACACAAGCACGCAGCATGTCCTCGAGGGTCTGAATGGTCTGCTTGGTCTAGCCATCCGTTTGAGGATGGAAGCCGGAGCTCAAATGAAGTTGTGTCCCGAAAGCCTCATGCAACTACATCCATATCCAGGAAATAAATCATACATCACGATCAGAGATAATCGTCGAAGTTACTCCATGTAGCCTCACAATCATCTGCACAATGAGGCATCCCAATCTCTCTACTCAACCCAGCTCTCTGATTGGTAGGAAGTGGGCCGACTTGGTGAGTCGGTCGACAATCACCCGGATTGAGTGATGACCTCTGGATGTATATGGAAAACCTGTCACAAAGTCTATGGATATCTTATCCCACTTCCACTTTGTGACCCTTAAAGGCTGAACCAAGCCTGCTGGTACCTGATGCTCCGCCATCAATTGTTGATAAGTGAGGCACCAAGAGACAAACTCTACAACTGCATTCTTCATTCCCAGCCACCAGTGCTATTTTCGGAGATCTTGATACATATTCACCATTCTTGTACGTACCAATAGATGGGATTTGTGGAACTCCCTCAACACTTCCCCCTGAAGTGACAATGGTACCATGGTACTTCCTCTGAAGAGGATGACGTGCTCCCCACCTTCGGAAAATCCATCTGGTGCCTATCTTGTAGATATTTGAGCACGTAGTGCCTCACAGTCAGCATCCCCACATTGCGCCTCCCTAACTCGCTAAAGAGGTGGGGTAGTGACTATAAGAGATTGAATAAATTTTGCTCCATATCTATCCACAAAGGATATCTGTAAATAACCCGGCTACTCTGTCTCCTCGCCTAGAAGTTGTATACCATATCTCCTATTGAGTGCATCCACACCAACATTCCCCTTCCCAGGAGTCCAGACTATCTCAAAGTCATTGTCCTGGAGGAACTCGAGCCAACTCCACGGTCTCAAGTTCAAATCATTCTGAGAGAAAATATACCTAAGACTTTTATGATCTGAGTACACGGTAAAACATTATCCCATCAAATAGTGTATCCACATCATTAAGGTGAAGACCATTTCTGCTAACTCCAGGTCATGGGTAGTGTAGTTCTGCTCATGTTGTCTCAGTTGTCGAGAACCATATGTGATCACTTCTCGCTCCTGCATCAGAACACATCTAAGTCTGGTCCCTAATGTGACGCATTAGAATAAGTACCCTATGCCCTCCTCTAGAAGCTTTAAAATGGGGGGCACCAGTCAGCCTCTTACACAAGGGTAAGTCTGGTCGACTCATGAGTGAATGGTTGCACCATCCTATGAAAATGTTTGACTTGTGCTGCCTGGGATTCCTTTTCACCGACCAAGGAAAACCCCATTCCAACGTTGTAGAGAAACCACAACGTTTTCTCCTAATACAGTCAACCTGAGTGTGAACTGTTGATGTCCAGTCATACCCCAACTAACGTTTTAAGGCCTTGGAACTACCACCAAGAGGTTCCATCTGAAACTATCATCTCAAGTGTCATATCACACTGTTGGCGTAAGTGTGATTATCAAGTCTCATCCCAAAGGTATCTCCAGATGTAAGGGTCAATTCAATGGTTTAAACAAAAACTCTAGGTCTGGGACAAGATTAATGGAAGGAAGGAATGATTTGTTCCTATGTCTGTTGATATGACAACTAGTAGTAGAAACAGATCGTACCTCAAATAATTACTATGGGCCTAGGGTCACACTCCATGACTTCATGACGCTACTCCCTTTCCCTGTCCTCCAGCTCCCTTAGCCTGGTGGGGACAATATTTGGGTGGTGGTTGTAACATGTTGAGATATACACCACCTCATGCTGCTCTCCAAGCTCTGCTTCCACGTCTGCTGCCCTGCAGATTCATCTGTCCTTTACACTTCCTCTTCTAGAAACATTTTACATGCTCAAGTCTCTGAGACTAGAGCCAGTTTCATGTTTTCCCACTTCTAACATTCACTGGTTGTATTCGCTCAGCCAAAGAACATTCAACCACAAAGGTTCTATCTATCACCCTAACATAAGTGGGAATGCATAGAGGAATAGTGTTGGCTCGGATGTCCTTAAACAAACCTCGCTCGGTAGACTGAGCCCTAAATCACTGATCATATCATATTCATTGAGTACCAGGAATTATTGGTATGCCTTGATGAATACTCATCTACCGACATGTCGCCCTACCGAAGCTGTATAAGCTCTAGATAACTCTCAACCACATCCTCAAGCCAGTCCTCAACCTCCAGTGAGTCGGGCTCCCCTGGGAACCTGAGGGGTATCTAATGTTGAAATGAATGTAAGGAACTAATCCTACAAGTTCCCTCTACCAGTACTTCCAGTCGAAACTACTAACCAAAGGGCAGTGATATAGCTAGCACATTACCCAAAGGTACTATCTCGTGGAACGGTCCACGTACCGAAGCGTCATCACTATGCGAACCAACCTCATGGTCACTCACTAGAAAAGACTAGTTTCTAAGATCACCATCTGCTATAATGGTGTCTCAACTAGGTGGAAAACTCTCACCATAGCCTCTAGCTAATCCTCAGCCGCCTGTGGTTCTGTCTCTCCCCTAAACCGTGGTGACCTCTAGAACTGGAACTCGTGCAATGTGCTTAAGCGGCGTGCACTATCTACTGTTGGGGATGGTGGCATCAGTGGACCAACGGGTAATGGTACAGATGGTGCCAATGCTGGTGCCTCTACTGGAAGATGGCCCTGCACCGAGGCATCATTGCTCGTTGCATTTTCAGTGCATAAAACTCTTGGAACTCTAGCCGGCTATCTACACCGTGGCATCTTGATAGGAAACAGGTGAACCACAGTAAAAAAGTTTTGCCTGGTGAGCTGAATTAAAGACAAATTCTAAAAACACACACGCAATCAGTGTTTTCGTGCACTAATTCGGATATCAGACGTCAGGGTCCTGGTGTATGGATATGTCGGCCGCCGCACCAAGAGTGGACTCCTTGAAAAGAAAACCACACTTAATACCCTTAACATTATTGCTCCATAGAAAAGATCAGAGTCCTAAGTTCTATGGTAGAACTGACTCCTCTGATACCAATTTATCATGACCTGTCCTCTGGGGCCCGTGTCGTGACTACCTCAAGCCCACCTTCCATAAGCCAAGGGCTGGCAACTAGCACCAAAGGTGAAATTCCTTAAAACCTGGGAAGGCATTGATTAGGGGATTATGGGAATTGAAGTTAAAAATATCTTCCATGCTCGATCTTCGTTTTAGAAGGAAATAATCAAGGGATTAATATCATACATAAATAAAACCCCTACCTTGTTCGTTGTTGGTGTTGGCGCGAGGAAGAAGGTGAAGTTGTCGACGTTCGTCTCGTACACCACACACCTCTAATCCCGAGCTCGTGCATCGGTTCTATGTAGTTGAAGATGTCCTACGTCGGAATAATTCCCGGGGAAGAAGGTCGAAGTCGGTGTTTTTCGTCGGTGGAGTGTTCTTCATTGAAGAGCGTAATCCTCCAAGTGTTGGGAGTCACGTCACTTTATCAGCGTTCCATCCCTTGGTAAGGTCATCCCAAATCCTCCTCCCAAGATCCATATATATAAGAAAGGGGGAGAGGCAGGTAACTATCATGGAATTTATGACAGTTCATTTATTAGGAACCTTCCAAAATTCCAACGATGTTGTTACTTAATTTAATAAGGGGTCAATCCAATTAATTTATGTCGATGCAAATAATGTGGTGCGTTGGAATAAATTAATTAAGGAGGGTTGGCACAATTAATGTGGAGGAAGTCAAGAGGCTCCTCCTCATTAATGAGGGGGTTGAGAGGTTTAGGCCTGGGGTGGCCCCCACCACTATAACCTCTCATGGGAGGTTAGGATTTGGTGGTGTAACAACCCGAGATTTTATAAGATATATTCTTTTTAATTTCTTTCATATCGTTTGTTGTATGCTACACAATGATTATCTTGTATTATACGCAACACCGTATTAGCTTGCATTATACGCAACCCTATTCTTGGATCTTGTTACACACAATTTCAAGTTCGCAACATTGAGTGTATATATATATATGTATATATATATATATATTCATGTATAAATGAAATATTTTTGGATTATGTTATACAAAACAACAAAGGAGTCTTGCACTACACGCAAACTTTACTTGGCTTGCATTACACGCAATCGCGACCTTCCTCGATAGTGTGTGTTGTACGCAATACCAGGTTTCACTAAACAATGATATTTTGTTATTATATTATCATTGACTAGCCATTATGAATAGTATTAACTAAAATTTTAATTTTATAACATTTTTATTCAGCGTATACATTTTCTATAACATGTTAAGAGAACAAAATAAATTTTTCGGGTAAAATAATTATTTTTTTCAAAAAATGCAGTTTTGTCGCCTTTTGATGGTGCACCCACTTTAAATCTAGTTTTTGACATGTTTATAAGTCCAATTTTACAAAATAAAATTATTCTTTGGAATAAGGATATAAAATTTTACATTGGATAAAATTATCATATTACTCTGACAACTTTCATATTTTAATGAATAGTAAAAACACACTATATTTAAATTAAAAACAAATTTTTTCATCGTAATAATTTTTGTGGTTAAATTATAATATTGAATGGTTTTAAAGTATAAATATAATATATTTTTACCATTTAATATAATTTATGCCATTATCATTGATTTTACCTTGAATTCGTAGGTTAAATCAATTCAATCTTTTGCATTGTTTTAAACAAAACCCCGTTTTCTTTCGACAACGGGATTAATTTTAATTTAATTTCTGCAGATTTTGTGTATTGAATTTGGAAAAATGGATTCCATATTTGGAATCAGTGGGTCGAAATTATTTTAATAAGATAATTTTTTTTGGGCTTTATGAATAGTAACTACTGTAATTTTTATTTACTACAGTTAAATATAAATAGGGTAATTCAAGGTTAAAAAAATATTATAATAATTCAAAATTACCTTGAAACTTGTCCTAACCTTATTGGATGAGTAGGGGAAGACCATGGCCATCCTTGGGTTGATTTTGGGACCCCATGGAGCCACTTATGAAAGACAATGACCCATTAGATTAATTAATTTAATGTAAAGACAAAATTGGAATAAAAAAAATCGTTTAGTAATTAATTTTTATAAGGGGCTATATAAATTATATTTTGGACTATAAATATTTATTTGAAAGATAACAAGATTTCATAGATGTTGGTATTTTTTTATATTTTTTAGACATAAACTAAATTAAATTATTTATGACACAATAATGATGCAGTATTTACCTCATTAATAAATGATTTAAATAAATAAGATTAAAATGATTAAAATATCATCCAAAACCTGTCCAATTACTTTTGGATGATTTTATTTCCATTATGAGTCATCTTATATTCTACATTAATGTGTTTTGGACCCCTTGAAACCGAAGATAAGTTTATAATAAAACAATGTTTTCACACTTTCCTAAAGAGCCCCTCCACTCCCTTATAAAAGGAGACCACTTATATTCAATTACTCACACCTCTCAAGCCTTTTGGATCATCCAAACTCTACCCAACTATGCTCCCTACATCCCTCTCCTCCCCCTCAAAACCTTAAATTTGGAAAAAGACTCTCCAAGACTTCCATTTGGTTCAAACCAATGGAAGTTACCCAAATTAAAGGAGGTTCGGACACTTACAAAGCAAATTGGACCTAAGGTAAGGGAAAATATCAAAATCTCATTTTTATCTGAGATTTTTTATACTTTGGTATTTATTGGGGTGCATTTTATCATCCACATCCATGTTTCCTCAATATTTAATATTATTTCCATCCACCTACAATTGTTTAAATCCAATTTTACACTTCGGTGAGTTTTTAGTTAAAGATATGAAAGGAATATTTTGTCATTTTTCGTACGAGGTACTTTTTGTCTTTTCTGACAAAAGTACGAGAAGAATGTTTTTTTTAACTTATACGTCATGAATGGATTTTTAAAACATTATTTCCAAGAAACTTCCTTTACAAGTTTTCATGTTTATTTTTAATCAACTTCTTTTAGTTTAAAATTGTATGACATGTTAAGAAAGGAAAAATGTTTTTGAAGTAGAAAGGACATTTTCCTCAAGAATGGAGTTCAAGTGTTTTATCAAATTTATTTTCCATCTAAGAGAATATAGGGTTATGTTTTTATCCCTATTATTACATTGATTTGATTATGTTTTGATGGAAATATTTTTATGAATTCCTTTATCTTATATGAATTTTTTTATGATGTCGTGATGTTTATGAAAACCATTTTATTTATTGGGTTATTATGAATGATGTATGTTTATTTTGTGGCACAAGTAAGAATTATTTTATTATGAGATGGGTGGGACCTATATCTCCCTCCAATGCATTGGGTAAAGATTTATATCTCATGAGATAGACATGGATGGAATGGAAAGTTAAATCGGTTCATTAATACAGGACTGGAACGAGGAGTAAACTCGATTCAGAAAGGGACTTTGTCCACTAAGATGGTCTTGGCAGCAATGCCTTGGCTACTATGGAAATCATATCATGTGCTTAATGGTTTCCACAATTACATGTGTTATTCCCATGCTATTTTATCATGATTGATGTTCCCTTGTGATATATGCCTTACGCACTCCCAAGATTCCTGTCTTTGCTCAAGATTTTGATGTTTAGATTTTATGTTCATGTTTTTGCATTCAAATGTTTATGGATTGTTTTATGTTCTCTATGTTTACCCTTACTGGGAATTTGATCTCACCCCTTTTATGTTTTCTTTTCCCCAGGATATAAAGAAAGGTTTTAGGTAAGAAAAAAAGGGGGGAAGATTTTTATTGGGAGATGTTGAAGATATTTCACCAAGATTAGAAGATTATGTTCCAAGTTTCCAAAGACACTAAACTATTAAGGTCCTTGTGTGTCTGTTTTTGTTATGTATTATGTATTCCGCAAAAGTAATGTAATGTTCATGTATGTCAAGATCCGGGTCTCTATAGGTCATCCCCACCGCCTTAACCTCTCATTGGAGGTTATGGTATAGTGGTACCCACTTCTCAACATCCATATAGAGGATTAGTTCTGGAGGACCCCACCTTCCAACACCCACATGGGTGTTGCAAAAAAAAACGTCACACACTTATTTTTATTTTAATCTTTCACAAAAAAAACAAAAAACTAACTTTCACCCTTGACCATCTGTCATAGAGGTGAGAGTTTCCTTAACCGAATATTGGTGCTGCGAGTTCAACGGTACCATCAGATATCATTTCCCAGCACTGGTTCAAAAGTTACAAAATGCCGCTCGCGCTTTTACTGAACGTACCCGAAAAAAAGTTCTAAAAATTATTATCAGTCACCCTCGACCTGCGCTGGTCGAGGTTGGGTCTGCCTAGGTGAAACACGCCCCAACGAACCCAACAGTAATATATGATTTTCAATCCGAGATACCATTTTATAGTTATGAATTTTACAATAAAATAATTGTCACTTAATTATTTTATTTACGGCCAAAAACTAACTTTCTCTAGTGGCTCGCACCGGCCAAAGTTAGTATCTTAATAAAGAAATCACACCCTCATGAGTTCAGTGGTGTTCTTGGATTTTTAATCCAGGTTACTATTTGTGAGTTATAAGCATTTCAAAAATAAAATAATTTATTTAATTATTTTATTTATGATTATACCAATTTTGGGTTTTCTCATAGGAGGCCAACGCTGACTAAAATTAAGTCGCTCCTAGGGGAAACATTCCATCCTAAGTGCAATGGTGCCCTCATATTTTTTATCCGAGTAACCATTTAAGATTTATTCCACTTTCTCAGCAAAACTTCTTACGCGCGTTAACATAGGCTTAACAAAACATTGACGGGTAATTCCGGGCACTCTAGGCCATGGAATCGCGCGCCGTCAGATTTCACGGACTTGTAAAATTCCCATATATTTAAAAAAAATTACATTTAAATTCCATGTCTTTACAGTCTACAGCCCCAAGCCTATGGATTCAGGATTGGGGTAGTTGATGATTGACCACCATTGGGTTAGGTAATGATAATTACCTTGATTTTGAGAGTGACCAATTGATACAATGCATCGATGTGAACATCTATATGTATTAGAGGTTATGTATATTTCACATATTATTTAGTTAAATTATGGTTTAATGACACACATATGGTCACTATTAAATTTATAACTCTCCAAGGATTTCTGGGTGTTGTGGAGTGATATTGTGCCCAAGATAAGGGTTTCCAATATATCAGTGGGGGATTGTTCATAGTAGTGCTCATCATTATCAGTTGGTATTTTTTGTGTCTCGATTATCTATTCTTGAAGTCAGTTAACACTTGGTTTAGAGTGTCCTAATCTTGCTATAGTTATCAAAAGCACATCGCCGTACTGGTCAAGCTTCCTCATAGTGTTCTCTTATAACCTCTCCCCAATTTCCCCCAATTTAATTTATGGTTATCTTAATTTTTTATGTCTTTTTGGAACAATCTTCACTTGTTTTTTCAGTGGTAATTTCCACTTGTCTTTTCAATAGTTTTCTATTACCTAGAACCCATGGAATTCTCTTGAAGAAAAACTTCTTTTAGGGTGTGTGTTTGAGCACTACTCAGAGGGGATCATGGATTCATGGATTTTTCAGGTATGAGGTATCCTAATCTTTAACACCATCTTTTCTATATCATCTGGACGTGGGTCGTAATCTGATAGTGTCCTCTTAGATAGCTTTTTTTGATGGTTGGAGGTGGGTGGAATGGCATTGGATGTGTTTGTTACCTTGTATTCTCAATAGATCAGGGAAGATAAAAATGGTTCTCTCTGACATAGTGGTACCAATAGTTTTGGGTGGTGACCCCCGGTGATAGTCCTAAATTGCAGTGATTCTTAGAATTATAGGCTCTTGTTGATGATTAGTGGTTTTTCTTGGTCAGTAGTGATGTGAAATTTTTCTGGTTGATTCAACTCTAAGGGATTCGGGTATCATACGGGCTAAGGATGTGGTGACTGAGGTTTAGCTGACCTCGGTTATTCGGTGATGTTGTCATTTTTTTCATGGGTCTTGGGAAATTGGGTTTGGTTTTTTTGTCATGGTTTTTTAGCTTTATTGGTTGTTTGGTGTGGAGACCCAAAGCTGACATACATGGAAATTACATTACTTTTACAGAATACTTGATACATAATTAAAACAGACACACAAGGACCGTAATAGTTTAGTGTCTTTGGAAACTCGGAAAATAATCTTCTAATCGTGGTGAAAGATCTTCAACATCTCCCATAAAGAATTTCCCCTTTTGTTTTCTTACCTGAAACCTTTCTTTAAATCTTGGGTAAAAGAAAACATATAAAGGGTGAGCTCAAATTCTCAGTAAGGGTAAGCATAGAGAACATAAAACAATCCATAAACATTTGAATGCAAAAACTTGAACATAAAATCTAAACATCAAAATCATGAGAAACGACATAAATCTTGGAAGTACACAAGGAATAGATCATAAAGGAACATAAACAATGATAAAATAGTATGGGAATAAAACATGTAATTGTGGAAAACCATTAAGCACTTGATATGATTTCCATAGTAGCCAAGCCATTCCTGTCAAGACCATCTTAGTTGACAAAGTCCCTTTCTGAATCGAGTTCACTCCTCGTTTCAGTCCTGTATCACTAAACTAGATTAGCCTTCCATTCCAGCTATGTATATCTCATGAGATATAAATCTTTACCCGATGCATTTGAAGGAGATATAGGTCCCACCCATCTCATAATTAAATCATTCTTACTTGTGCCGTAACATAAACATAAATCATTCATCACGACCCAAATAATAAAATGGGTTTCATAAACATCATCCCATCATAACATAATCCATATAAAACAAATGGATATCATTTCATCATAAGAACAAAGAAACCATGTAAATCATATAGACATTATACTTGAAACATACACATATTAAAATAATATCATCTAAGGTGGAAAATGGTTTTGAAAAAACACATGAAATGAATTCTTGAGGAAAATATACATTCTTCTTCAAAATCATTTTCTTTTCACAAAATGCCATTAAATTTTAAAAGAAAAGTATTTTGTTGAAAATATTCATAAAACATGTAGAGTAATCTTCATGAAAATTAGGCGTTATGAAACCGTAAAAATCCATTCACGCCATATAAGATAAAAATAACATGCTTCTCGTTCTTTTGTCAGAAAAGTCAAAAACGTACCTCGTAACATAAACAAAATAAAGATTCCTTACAAACAATTTAGTAAAATTAAATAATGGGTAAAAATGACTTTAAAAATACATGAATTTTTTTTTATAAAACTTGGAAATGGAAGATAAATATAACCCCAGTAAATACTTACGTATAAGAAATCTCGGATAAAAATGAGATTTGCAAAATTATCCCTTACCTTAGGTCTGATATGCTTCGTACGTATCCGAACCTCCTGTATAATTATTTAAATAATGTCATTGTCTTATTATAGAATCATACTCATTGTTATGATATCATATATGGTTCACTTATGACTTTATATTACCCGTTCTTTTGTAAGTTCCATGTTAAAGCAGCGTTTTGTGTAAAATCGTTTTATTTATCGTACATGTTTGGACTTGTTGTTCTTGATATTATTACATATATCCTGATTTAATTAATTCCAGAATGTAAAAAATGATTTATATGTAATATATATTCATCATATACATATATATATATGTGATAGATCGATAAATGGAATGAAATACACCGTTCATGGAGACGGTAGGTCGTACGTACACATGAACGCTGTTTTCGTTTCCTTATTGAATTGAATGGAATTAAGTAGATGACATACGTATATATATATATATATATACATAAATCCAGTATCATTATTATGTCATATATTTCATGATTACTTATTATATATATTTTAAAATCATTCATGAATGGTTAACATGGAGAATGAATCTCATCGCGTCGTGGAGACAGTAGTCCGTACGTACGCACGAGCGATGATATCATTCTCATTATCGTGGAATTGTATTGAAGTGTATGTATAATATTTCAGAATCAATATCACTTTACAATAATCATATATATTTATTTATTTACACCATTATACCAATCCAAGTAAGGTGGCGGTCGAAAACAGATTACACCACGCCGTGGAGACGGTATCTCGTACGTACGCACGCGCGGTGATTTTGTTTTCCGTAGGATGGATAGATGGTGAAAAGGTTGTTTCATAAATATAATAACATATCAGTATATGAGTGATAATGATGTTATTACTTCATAATGAAACAACAAAAGAAGAAGAATTAGAAGAAGAAATAAAGTTGAAAGAATCGGTAACGGACATTTCCTCTTCTTTGAAGTGCCTCTTCTTATCCTCCTCTTAGGGAATTAAAGATGGTCTTTGAGGAATACCACCTCTATAATGTTTCTAGGAAAGTAGAGAATACAAATTGGCAGGGGTTGGCCGAGTTTGAAGGCTCAATGTGGTGTGAGGAGGAGAGGGAGGAGGTGCCCTTTTATAAGGGAGGAGAGGGGCACCTTTCGAAATATAAGAAATATTAATTGATAATAAATTCAAAACCCACATAAAAACATCAAAAATGACTCAAATTAGTATATTAGGTAATATAGGGTTGTAATCCCATCAACCAATCAAATTTAGACATGTTTTGATTTTATTTTAATCCTTATCATTTTGATTTATCCTTATTTAATCTATTTAATTTTATTAGTGGTAATAAAATTCTAAATTTTAAATGATTATAAATAATCACTTATGTGTTGTTACATTACTATAATTGGATACTTTATGACATTGGAGACTATATAAATTTCATTTTATAATTTTTAAATATTTTTTTTGATTTTTAAACAATTTAATATTATGTTATTTCTATAAAATAACAATAGTGTCAATCTTGACACTATTCATTTATTTGAATTTAAATAAAATACACACAGAGTATATATTCTAAATAAAATATTTATTAGGTTCCTAAAATGGCATAGTAGTCTAGAAAATTAGTGTATCACATTAAATAGTTCATATAATATTTATTTTACTATTATTAAAACCATTTATTTAATATTTCTCTTAATAAAATAATTACTACAACATTTTTGTATAATTATTAAATATACTTATTTGTTGCATAAAAATTAAAAATAAAATAATAAGATGAATATAAATCTTATATATTTCATAATAATACATTTATTCGGATTTATATTCTAAAACACCTAAATTTTATAATGTTATATTTATTAAATTGTGAAGGTGACAACTTTGACATCATATAAAATAAAATAATATAAGTGTCATAATAACTTTTATAAGACTCCAAACGGTCATATATTCGGTAATTGGATGATTATGGTGTATATATACACTATAAATAAGTTTTGGTCAGGTTTTTTATCCCTTTAATATGTATTACTATTTCAATAAAAACAATATTATTGATTTTTTTACTAAATAAATAATTTCTGCATCATTAAGGTATAAGTTAATAAGGTAATTAAATAACTCTTAAAAATTACAAATAAATTACCCTGATAAAGAAAAACATTTTAGCAATCAAATAAATATTTATATCTGAATTTATATTCTGTATAAACTTTTATTAAAAATACTTTAATTATTAAAATTTGAGTGAGGCATATTTCACTTTCCTTTAAATAAAATAATCTAAAGGTTTTAATCACATCCAAGTGGGTTCTAATGGATTCCATTTCGACCCAAATATGACTTACGACGAAATATAATCATCTAATTGTATTATGAAAAGGTTTAGGGTAATTTTATAATATTATATTTACCCTTAATTACCCGATTTACCTTTAACGATGGTAAATAAAATTTACCGTAGTTACTATTCATAATGCCCAAAAATAAAAAGTAGTCTATTAATATAATTTGGACCCACTGATTTCAAATATGGAATCCATTTTTTCAAATTCAATACATAGAAGTTGAAGAAATAAAATTAAAATTAATCCCGTTGTCGAATGAAAACGGGTTTTTGTTTAAAACATTGCAAAAAATTGAATTGATTTAACCTACGAATTCAATGTAAAATCAATGATAATGACATAAAATATATTATATGGTAAAAAAGTATTCTATTTATACTTTAAAAACATACAATATTATAATTTAACCATATAAATTATTACGATGAGAAAAATTTTTTTAATTAAAATATAACGTGTTTTTACTATTCATTAAAATATAAAAGTTATCAGAAAAATATCAAAACTTTATCCTATGTAAATTTTTATATCCTGGTTCAAAATAAGAAGTTTATTTTGTAAAATTTAACTTATAAACTTTTCAAAAATTATATTTAAAATGGGTGCGCCATCAAAAGGCGGCAAAACCGCATTTTTTTAAAAATACTTATTTTACCCGAAAAAATTTATTTCGTTCTCATACCATGTTCTAGAAAATGTGTAATGTGAATAATAATGTTATTAAATTCAAAATGTAGTTAATACTATTCATAACGGCTAGTTTATAATAATATTATAACCATATATCATTGTTTAGTGAAACCCGGTATTGCGTACAACACACGCTATCGAAGAAGGTCGCGATTGCGTGTAATGCAAGCCAAGTCAGGGTTGTGTGTAGTGAAAAACTCCTTTGTTGTCTCTTATAACAGAATCCAATCATATTTAATTTATACAATGAATATATATATATATATACACTCAATTTTTCGTAGAATAACTACTATCAAATGAACTTGAAATTGTGTGTAACATGATCCACAAATAGTATTGCGTAAACTGCATGCTAATACGGTGTTGCATATAGCACAAGATAATATTTGTGTAGCGTAGAACAGAAGACATCAGTGAAATTAAAATGGAATATTTTTCATAAAATCTCGGGGTGTTACATTCTACCCCCCTTAAAATGAATTTCTCCCTCGAAATTCGTCGAGGTTATAAATCATTTACTATTCATAGTAACCCACATCATAAAAAGGAATACCAAAACATAATTTTAAAATGTAAAGTATGAAACGTAATGATTACCCAAGGTAACTTATCACTAGGTTTCCACATAGGAGAACATAGGTGAAAATATCGATATGGAAGAGAAATATAACCATCAACTTCTGATGAAGAGTGTTTGAGGACATGGCTATGAAAAATCCAACAATCACAAAGCCATAAATTTGTGATGATATAAGGTACCATTTGATTCATCGTATATGAGGACACTAGGACATCATTTTTGGTTCTCAAGATCATGTCCCTAAAGTTGAATAATTTTAATTAGAAGAAATACATACTTTATTTTTGTATCATCTCACCATTTCTCGTGCCTTGAACAATTTCTACTTCATCTCTTAATGAAATGAAGTTGAATTTGTCTTCTGTGAAGTGTTAGCATATTATGTGATAGAATGACAGGTCATTCCATCTGTCTCAAACAAAAGGTTAGAAAAAGTTATAAGTCCATCTTATGGTGAGATTAATCGTATATGGTTACAAAAATGGACTTATACTTCATCTATCATAGCTCTTCATAAAATAAAACTAGTTTCTACAAACCAGGGACTTCCTGTAGACCAGTGGTATACAATAAAGGCCCGTCGCACTTCGGTTGTCAGTTCGATTCCCACAGCCTTGTCCGACGCGACGGGTTGTCTCCCATCCTGCTGGTTGTCCTTTTTCTAAAATTACATCATTATTAAATTCCATAAATAATATAGAAAAAAGTTCTAGACTTAAACAATAATAACTTGTGTCCAACATAATCTATTCCAATCTTTAGGCTTATTCAAAACACATATGTCCAATCTCATAGTATAAAGAAAAAAATTACTTGAAAGGTTACATAACAAGCACATAAATACCATCATTTATACGATATATCTTGTTGGTCACATTCCAAACATGTCAATACCTTAATCATGTATTCTATTGAAAAATTAATACCCATTGAACCTTACTGAAAACATGGATGCTGTCAAAAGATAACTCTTTCCACATACCAAAATCACAAAATTTTGATATACTCAAACCATGGTATCACTTTTTCCTTATATCAGTCATGAGCTCATGAATACTATGAAAATTTTCATTTTATCCTTATCCCTTCATTATGTGCATATCATCTCCTTTCCAAAATATTTTAATCACTTTTCAGGGTTACCGATAGCATAAAATTATTGAAAACCACAATAGACTAATACAAAAATATTCCAATACACCATAAAAGTATCTCGAAAACATTATTCTTGAATACCAATACATAAACACTTCAATCCATCCTCTTCAATTATTGTCATGGAATAATTCTTTCCATGATTTACAAGTAACCTCTTAGGTGAGGGCATTGATTTGGGTAATTCCCATGTTCTCCACAAATAATACATTGAACTCCATAACAGTTTATCACTCTATGACCCTTTTCTCCATACAGATAACATTGTTCCCTCAATTTGAGGTATTCCTCAAGGTTCTTCTTCCCTTCTTTAGAAATATCAATCATCCTTTCACTATGCTCCTCACCATGCAAAAATACATAAAATTTCATCTTCCTCTTATTTGATGACTTAGGAATACCACCAAAGTTCACCTTGTTAATCATATATCATGATGACTGATTCAGCATAATCAAAATATCTTTCTCTCTAGGCATTACACAATTTTGTTGATCACAGTCACCAATTTTTCCATCGGAATCAACGTTAACTGAATTCCTTCTCATTCCCTCCATTGACTAAAACCAAGAACCATAGTGTAAAAAATAGTTAAAATAATGAGGAACCACCTAATCATTAAAAGTCACTTATGGGATCTCTAACTTATCACACATTCTTTAATCCAAGACACCTTAGGTTCACCCTAGGTTATTCATGATCGGCAACATAATTCTAGTACTCTAAGCTATAGTTATACTAAACCTTAGGGACATCCCTAGACATAACTTAGAAATATCTCTAGGGATCTCACTAAAGTTTTCGCATCCTAGTTTCCAAAGGATGACAAAACCTTTCATCTGATACCAACTATAGAGACACAAAGCTTGACGTACATGGACATTAGATTACTTTTACGGAATACTTAATACATAACGAAAGCAGACACCCAAGGACCGTAATAGTTTAGTGTCTTTTGAAACTCAGAAAATAATCTTCTAACCGTGGTGAAAGATCTTTAACATCTCCCTTATAGAATTTCCCCTTTTGTTTTCTTACCTAAAACCTTTCTTTAAACCCTGGGGAAAAGAAAACATATAAAGGGTGAGCTCAAATGCTCAGTAAGGGTAAGAATAGATAACATAAAACAATCCATAAACATTTGAATGCAAAAACTTGAACATAAAATCTAAACATCAAAATCACGAGAAACGACATAAATCTTGGAAGTACACAAGGCATATATCATAAAGAAACATAAATCATGATAAAATAGAATGGGAATAAAACATGTAATTGTGGAAAACCATTAACCACTTGATATGTTTTCCATAGTAGCCAAGGAATTCCTGCCAAGACCATCTTAGTGGACAAAGTCCCTTTCTGAATCAAGTTCACTCCTCATTTCAGTCCTGTATCACTGAATCAGATTAACCTGCCATTCTAGCCATGTCTATCTCATGAGATATAAAACTTTACCCAATGCATTGGAGGGAGATATTGGTCCCACACATCTCATAATGAAACCATTCTTACTTGTGCCGCAACATAAACATAAATCATTCATCATATCCAAAAGAATTAAATGGGTTTCATAAACATCATCCCATCATAACATAATCCATATAAAACAAATGGATATCATTTCATCATAAGAAAAGTGAAACCATGTAAATAATAGAGACATTATACTTGAAACATACACATATTAAAATAACATCATCTTAGATGGAAAATGGTTTTGACAATACACTTGAAATGAATTCTTGAGGAAAATATATATTCTTCTTCAAAATCATTTTCTTTTCACAAAATTCCATGCACTTTTAAATGAAAAGTATTTTGTTGAAAATATTCATAAATCTTGTAGAGTAATATTCATGAAAATGAGGCCTTATGAAATCCTAAAAATTTGTTCACGTCGTATAAGTTAAAAATAACATTCTTATCGTACTTTTGTCGGAAAAGTCAAAAAAGTAACTCATAACATAAACAAAAGAAAGATTCTTTACATACCATGTAGTAAAAGTCAAAAATGGATAAAAAGGACTTTAAACATACATGAATTTTTTTTATAAAACTTGGACATGGATGATAAATATAACCCCAGTAAATACTTACGTATAAGCAATCTCGGATAAAAATGAGATTTGAAAAATTATCCCTTAACTTAGGCCCGATATGCTTCGTACGTATCCGAACATCCTATATAATGATTTAAATAATGTCATTGACTTATTAAAGAATAATATTCATTGTTATGATATCATATATGGTTCACTTATGACTTTATATTACCCGTTCTTTTGTAACCTCCGTGTTAAAGCAGCGTTTTGGGTAAAATCATTTTATTTATCATACATGTTTGGACTTGTTGTTCTTGATATTATTACTTATATCTGGATTTAATTAATTCCAAAATTTAAAACAGGATTTATATGTAATATAGATTCATAATATACATATATATATATATGATATATCTATAAATGGAATGAAATACACCGTTCATGGAGACGGTAGGCCGTACGTACGCATGAACGCTTTTTTGTTTCCTTATTGAATTGAATGGAATTAGTTCGATGACATACATATATATATACATAAATCCAGTATCATTATTATGTCATATATTTCATGAATACTTATTATATATACTTTATAATCATTCATGAATGGTTAACATGGAGAATTAATCTCATCGCGTCGTGGAGACGGTAGTCCGTACGTACACACGAGCGATGATATCATTATCATGATCGTGGAATTGTATTGAAGTGTGTGTATAATATTTAATAATTTGTATCAATTTAAAATAATCATATATAGTTATTTATTTAAACCATTATACCCATCCATGTAAGGTGGTGGTCGAAAACTGATTACACCACGGTGTGGAGACGGTATTCCGTACGTACGCAGGCGCGGTGATTTCATTTTTCGTTGGATGGATAGATGGTGAAATAGGGTTTTTTTCATACTTATAATAACATATCAGTATATTATTTATACTGATGTTATTACTTCATAATGAAACTACTAAATAAGAAGAAGTAGAAGAAGAAATAAAGTTGAAAGAATCAGTAACGGACATTACCTCTTCTTTGTAGCGCCTCTTCTTAACCTCCTCTTAGGGCACTACATATGGTCTTTGACGAAGACCAGGACCTCTAGGATGTTTCTAGGGAAGTTTAGAAGATAAATTGGCAGGGGTTGACCGATTTTGAAGGCTCAATGTTGTGTGAGGAGGAGAGGGAGGAGGTGCCCTTTTATAAGGGAGGAGAGGGGCACCTTTGGAAATATAAGGAATATTAATTTATAATAAATTCAAACCCCACATAAAAACTTCCAAAATGACTAAAATTATGATATGAGGTAATATAAGGTTGTAATCCCATCAACCAATAAAATTTATACATGTTTTGATTTTATTTTAAACCTTATCATTTTGATTTATCCTTATTTAATCTATTTAATTTTATTTGTGGTAATAAAATTCTAAATTTTAAATGGTTATAAATAATCACTTATGTGTTGTTAATTTTCCATAATTGTATACTTGAGACTATATAAATTTAAATTTATAATTTTTAAATATTTTTTGTGATTTTTAAACAATTTAATAATATGTTATTTTTATAAAATAACAATAGTGTCAATCTTGACACTATTCATTTATTTGAATTTAAATAAAATACACACAGAGGATATATTCTAACTAAAATATTTAATAGGTTACTAAAATGTCATAGTAATCTAAAAAATTGGTGGAGAACATTAAATAGTTCATATAATATTTATTTTACTATTTGTAAGACCATTTATTTGATATTTCTCTTAATAAAATAATTACTACAACATTTTTTTATAATTATTGAATATACTTATTTGTTGCATAAAAAATAAAAATAAAATACTAGGATGAATATAAATCGTATATATTTCATAATAATACATTTTTTCGGATTTAGCTTCTAAAAACCCCAAATTTTATAATGTTATATTTATTAAATTATAAAGGTGACAACTTTGACATCATATAAAATAAAATAATATAATTGTCATAATCACTTTTATAAAACTCCAAACAGTAATATATTCGGTAATTGGATGCTTATGGTGTATATATACACTAAAAATAAGTTTTGGTCAGGTTTTTGGGCCCTTTAATATGTATTACTATTTCAATAAAAACAATATTATTGATTTTTTTATGAAATAAATAATTTTTGCATCATTAATGTATAATCTAATAAGGTAATAAAAAAATCTCTTAAAAATTACAAATAACTTCCCATGATAAAGAAAAAAAAATTAGCTTTCAAATATTTATTTATAACCGAATTTATATTCTGTATAACCTTATATTAATAAAACTTTAATTATTAAAGTTTGAGTGAGACATATTTCAGTTTCCTTTCAATAAAATAAAGGTCTTAATCACATCCAAGTGGGTTCTAATGGATTCAATTTAGACCCAAATATGACTTAGGACTAAATATAATCATTTAATTGTATTAAGACAAGTGTTAGGGTAATTTTATAATATTATATTTACCCTTAATTACCTGATTTACCTTTAACGATTGTCAATAAAATTTACCATAGTTACTATTCATAATGCCCAAAAAAAATATAGTCTATTAATATAATTTGGACCCACTGATTACCAATATGGAATCCATTTTTTCAAATTCAATACACAGACGTTGCAGAAAATAAATTAATATTAATCCCGTTGTCGAATGAAATTGGGTTTTTGTTGAAAACATTGCAAATGATTGAATTGATTAAACCTATGAATTCAATGTAAAATCAATTCTAATGACATATATTATATTATATGGTAAAAATATATTCTATTTATACTTTAAAACTATTCAATATAATAATTTAACCATATAAATTATTACGATGAAAAAGTTATTTTTAATTAAAATATAACGTGTTTTTACTATTCATTAAAATATGAAAGTTATCAGAAAAATATCAAAACTTTATCCAATGTAAATATTTATATCCTGATTCAAAGGAATAAGTTTATTTTGTAAAATTTAACTTATAAAATTTTCAGAAATTATATTTAAAATGGGTGCGCCATCAAAAGGTGGCAAAACTGCATTTTTTGAAAAATACTTATTTTACCCGAAAAAAATTATTTTGTTCTCATACCATGTTATAGAAATTGTGTAAGATGAATAATAATTTTATAAAATTAATGTAGTTAATACTATTGATAAATTTTAGTTTATAATAATATTATAACCATATATCGTTGTTTAGTGAAACCTAGTATTGCGTACAACACACGCTATCGAAGAAGGTCGTGATTGCGTGTAATGCAAGCCAAGTCAGGGTTGTGTGTAGTGCAAAACTACTTTTCTGTCTCGTATAATAGAATCCAACCATATTTCATTTATACAATGAATATATATATATATACACTCAATATTGCGTAGAATAACTACTACCAAACGAACTTGAAATTGTGTCTAACACGATCCACAAATAGTATTGCATATACTACAAGATAATACGATGTTGTGTATAGCACAAGATAATCTTGGTGTAGCGTACAACAGAAGACATCAATGAAATTAAAAATAATATTTTTCATAAAATCTCGGGGTGTTACATTTAGGGTGTTTGGGGTTTTGGATTTTGACACTTGGGTTGGGCCACCCATAAAAGCTTGGTTCCCACTTAACCTAAAAAGTATTTATTTTATTCCAAAATCCAAAAAATATAGGATATAGAGATATATCCTTATATATAATTACATATTTATAATTATATATATTATTACATATATAAAATAAAATTACTTATATAATTATACAATTATGTAATATCATATTTAAATATATACATATATATAATTGCATATATATATACACACATATATTCTTATATGTAATTACATATATATAATATTATATTGATTTATATACATAAATTATAATTATTTCTATTTACATATATTTTCATATATATAGTTACATAAATAATTAAATATATATAATTTTATATAATTATACAACTATATATATCTATATCTATTTCAATATATATATATATATTTACATCTATTTATATATACATATATATGTATGTATGTATTTATATATTCATGTATATTTTTATATTTCCATGTATTTATATATATATATATATTTATTTATTTATATATTTCCATCTATTTCAATGTTTATATATATTTATATGTTTATATTTTAATATTTGAATATTTATATATTTATATACTAAATACATATTATATATCATTCATAATAATTTTAAAATAATAATAACTACAATATTAATTACTAATTACTAATTAATAAGATATATTTAAAAGTTAATAATGAATAGTTAATTATTAAAAATTAAAAATATTAACTTTTTTTAATTATAATTTTTTATTGATTATTAAAAATTAAATACATATCACTTATTATGAATTATTAATTTTATATTTTGTGTGTGTGTATATCTATTTATACATTGCTAACTATTAATAATTATTAATAATTCTAATGCATTTAACAAGGATTTTTAAAAACCAGCCACTAAAATTAATTTTGAAATATGTAGTATTTCGATATGGTTTTCTAAAACCATCATTATAAAATATAATATAATATTTAGAAAAGATATTCAAAATCATTGTTAAAAGATCTTTTCTTTGCGGTGTGTTGGGAAGACTGGAAGGTGTGAATAATCATGGGGAAGGGTCAAATATCATTTGATACTCATAGACTAATCACTGAGGTTGAGAAGAGTTTGAGTATAATGTTTTGAAGGAATAAAAGGATGATAAAATAATATAATTGAGGGATCCTTTAAGGGAAATGTTTTATATGTTATTTACATTGATTCCAGGTCTTCAGTTCTTTATCTTTTCATTTTTTTAAACTCTATTTATAGAGGACTAAGAAAAATTTAGTGGTTAAACTATTGGAGGAGAACTGAAGTCCATTATTGGTTCCTTGCACCACATGTAAATTATTTATTTATACTTGTTCTGAGTTTCCAGTATGTTAAATGAAATATAAATGGATGATTATTTATTTTTGTAATTCTTCTTCATACTATTTACTCTTTTTTTTAATTAACTTTAAAAAATTTATTTTATATATGAATGAAATGAATGAGGGAGTTATTATAGTTTCATGTGATTTTAATTATGGGGATGGGATATTCAATCATCTGTTTTTAATGCTTTATGTAAACTTCTCCTAATAAATAGTTTTATAAGTAATAAGATCCAAGGATTTTTTTAATCACATGTTGATCGGTGCTTCCCCCATTTAACATTAAAAAAATAGAGGACCAATACACTAGGATTATATTTTTTTTTGGAAGTCATCAAAAAACTCAATATATTGTGATGAATATATGATCCTAGATTTCATTCACTAAACAAGAGTAAAAGTGGGAACTACACATTTTATAAAATTTAATGTAATGGATTAGAGTATTCTTCTATGGACACACCACTGATTTATATCTTCGATCTTTTAATATAATTTTCTTTTCTTTTTACCTACATTCAAAAATAATAAATCCAAACCCAAATCATTCACATTGTTTTTAAAAAATAAATAAACTATAAAAAAAGTGACACAACAGAGAACATTAAGTGTGGAAACCTACTTAAGATACAACCTAGGGTCTTCACTATAATATATTTCCTTATGTATTATCTAACGACCCAAGCATGACATATATGTAAATTATATTTCTTTTTCAGAATACTTAATACATTGTAAAAATAAACTCCCAAATAACCTATTAGTTTAGTTTCTTTGGAAACTAAGAACACATTCTACTAGCTTGGTGAAAGATATTCAACATCCCCCATAAATATCTTCTCCATTAGTTTTCCTACACAAAACCATTATTTATATCTTGTGGGAAACAAAATATAAAAAGAGTGGGTAAAATTCTCATTAAGGGTAAACATGGAGAACATCAAACAAAACATAAACATAATAATGTAAAAACATGAACATATACAATGAATATCAAAATCATAAGTCATAAAATAAATATTGGCAGTATGTAAGGCATAAATCATAAAGGAACATGAACCATGATAAAATAGAATTGTCATAAAACATGGAATTGTTGAAAATACATAATCATTTAAAATAATTTCCATATTAGTCAGGTCTAATTTCCAAGACCATCATAGTGGAAAAAGTCCATTACTGAACTGGGTTTACATGTCTTTCTAGTCCTGTATTACTGAACAAAATTTAATTGAAGTTATATCCATGTATATCACATGAGATATAAATCTTTACCAAATCCATTGGAAGGATATATAGGTTCCACACATCTCATAATGAAATCATTCTTACGTGTGCCACAAAAACAGAAATCATTCATCATAGCATAACCCAATGAATAAAATGGGTTTCTTAAACATCATTCCATCATAACATTATCCATGTAAAACAAATGGATTTCATAAATAGAATACAATCATAAACATAATAAAATCATTGTAATAATAGGTATCGAAATATAACCCTATTTAAATAATGCCATCTTATATAGAAAATGGTTTTGATATAAACATGAAATTAATTTTGGAGGAAAATATCCTTTCTTCTTCAAAAATGTTTTCATTTCTCAAAATACCATGCAATTTTAAAAGAAAATATTTTTTTTTGAAAAAAACCTGAAAATTGTATTGTAATCTTCATGGAAATAAGGTTTCATGATATCTTAAAAATCCATTCATGTCTTATAATTTAAAAAAACATTATTATCATACTTTTTCCAGTAAAACTCCTCTTATAAAATGACAATAAAATATTTCTTTCACACCGTTTAGTAAAAATTAAAACACACCATTGGATAAAATTAAATGTAAAATTTTTTATAAGAATATAAATAGTATTTCATATTTAAGGAACCTATATTTGGATGATAAATATACCCCCGTAAATACATACAAATAAACAATATCAAATAATAATGAGATTGAAAAATTATCCATTAACAATTCTAATTAGTGAATCTTATGCCTCATAAAATAAATAAAATTATATGCATATTTAAATATCATAACCTTAAAAAATAAGAATCATAAAACATTCATTGGAAGAATAAACACTACACAAAAGAAATGGGTGATGTATAAGGGAAATGTCCCACATAAATAAAAGTGAGACAAAATAATACCTTACCTTAGGTCCAATATCCTTAGTATGTATCCAATCAAACAGTATAATGATTTAAATAATTCAATTTAATTATTCCATAATCATAGTGATTTTTATGGTATCATATATGATCATATTATCATCTTTTTGTTAGTAATATTTCCTTGTCACTCGCTGTTCAGATATTAATTTCTTTATATTCTTATGCAAGTTTTTTCAGATAAGTTCATGTTCTAATGCATAGGATACAGTTATATCATTTACATAATGATAATATATATCATATTTATTCATTCCATTCATTTATATAATAATTTTTTAATGAATATCATGTAGAATGAATCACATGGCATTGTGGAGACGGTAGGTCGTACGCAGGCACGAGCGATAATATCATTCCCATAATTGTTGAATAATATTTAAGTGGATATTGTATAATATTTCAGAATCAGTATCATGTAATAATAATCATATATAGTTATTAATTCCATCATTATACCCATCCATGTAGGGTGGTGTTGAAAAACAGATTACATCATGATGTGGAGACGGTAAGTCGTATGTACGCACGAGTGGTGATTTCATTTTTCATATGATAGTTAGAAGGTGGAATATGGTTGTTTCAAAATTATAATAACATATCATTATATGAGTGAAACTTATTTTGTTACTTTATAATGAAACAACTAATGAATAGGTAGTGGAAGAAGAATTAGGTATGAAAGAATTGGTAGAAGAGATTACCTCTTCCTTTGTGTGCTTCCTCTAAATCTCTTCTTAGAGCACTAGATTTTGTCTTTGAAGAGGACCAAAACCTCTATAATATAACTAGTGAATCATAGAAGGAATGTTTTTAGGTTATGGATGATATTGAAGGCTCAAATTGATGTGAAGAAGTGAGGGACGAGGTTCCATTTTATAATTGAGGTGAGGGGCACTTTTGAAATTTCAGAAACTATTAATTTATAATAATTTCAAAATAAATCCAAATACCTACAAAATGAGATATATTATAATATAATAAATTTTAATATTTTAATATCATAAACCAATAAAATTTAGACAAGTTTTGATGTCAATTTAAACCTTATCATTGTAATTAACACTTGGTTATTCTATTTAATTTTAATTAAGATAACAAGTATTTCAATATTAAATGGGTGAAATATTTATTAATTTAATGTAAATTATACCAATATTAATTACCTAATATCATTTTATACTATATATTAATTATTATATATTAAAAAAATATGATTTTTAAATAATATCATAATACATTGTTTTCACAAAACAACAAAAGTATCAATTTTGACACTGTTCAATTTATGGATTTTTTAAAATTTAAATATAAGATGTTACCATAAAAAATAATTTTATTTTATCCCTATGTGATCTAGGTAATATAAAAATCATTTTATATATTAATTACTAAAATTATATTTATTATAATATTTTTAATAACATTAATTTGATATTTCCATTAATAAAAAATTACTATATTAGTTTGTGTAATTATTCAATATACATATCTGTTGGTTAAAAATTAAAAATAAGATACTAATATTGACATAAATATAATATATTTCATAATAATACTTTTATTCAAATTTAGCTTCAGGAAAGTTTAACATTAAAAATGTTATACTTACTAAATTATGAATGTGAAAACATTAACATCACTTAAAATAAAATAATATAAGTGTCAAAATCTCCTCCATATGGATACAAATGGTCAATAACTAGACCCTTGGATTATTATTGTCTATATATACTCAAAAAATAATAATTTGGCATTTTTTGGGTCTTTTTATGGTTATTTTCATTTTAATAATAATTGTTTTATTGATTTCTCATCAATTAATTAATTTGTACATCATCAGAGTATAAGTCTTTAAGGTAATTATATATTTCTTAAAAATTACATAGAAATTAACATGATAAAGAAAATAATTTTATATTTAAATTAAGTATTTATAATCTAATTAATCTTTTGTATATCCTTATATAAAAAAAATTGTTTAATTAATTCAATTTGAGTGAGACATATTTAACTTTAAATTAAATAAATTAAATTAAATTTCCTAATCTCATCCAAGTGGCTTCAAAATGATACCATTTCAACCCAAGGATGATTTAGGTCAAAACACACTCATAAAATGATAATAAGGCAAGTGTTAGAGTAATTTTTCAATAGTGTTCTTACCCTTAATTACTTGTTTTACCTTTTTACTCTATGAATAAAAATTACTAAAGTTACTATTCATAATGCACAAAAATAAAATGAAGCTATTTCAATAATATGGAGCTAATAATTTCATATATGGAATCCCTTTTTCAAAATTCATAACATAGAAATTGAATTAAATTATTTAAAATTATTCCCATTTTCAAAAAGAGAGAACGGGTTTTTAAAAGTTAAAACATTGCAAAATATTGAAATGATTTTACATATGAATTCAATGTAAATTTAATTCTAATGAAATAAATTATATTGAATGATAAAAATATAATATATTTATACTTTAAAACCATTCAATAATATAATTTAATTACATGAATTAATTCAATGAAAAAAAGTCGTTTTCAATTAAAATTTAGTATAATTTTACTTTTCATCAAAACTTAAAACTTATCAGTGAAATATCAAAAAATAATCCAAAGAAATAAATTTATATCCTTCTTCAAAAGAAGAATTATTTTTTGTTAAATAGAATATATAAAGGTTTAAAAACTGTATTTTAAATTAAATCACCATCAAAAGGTGGCAATACTACATTTTTTGAAAAATATCCCATTTATCTGAAAAATTGCATTTTTTTTCTTATATCATCTCTAGAAAACATATAATATGAATTTTAACCATTCCATTGAGTCCCTAGAGAGTGATTTTATTATATTATAAAATCACATATTTTCATATAAAAAATTTATAATGAAGTTAACACAATTCATACTCACTATTATAATGACTAGGTTATAATATTTAGTTGTTAACTTATACTCGGTCTTGTGTTAAATGAATTATTACACGTTGAGATTTTATGAGATGGATTATTATTAATTTCTTTAATGTATTGTGTTGTACACAACACCAATATTAAATTTCACTACAATCGAAACCGTATTATCTTGTAATATATGCAACACTATTCTTGGCTTCTGTTACACGCAAGAGCAACCTTCCTCAATAGCGTGCGTTGTACGAAATACTATGTTACACTAAAAAAAGATAAATTACTAAAATATTATTATTTAATGGGATGTAAACTAGATTTTATGAATAGTACAAACCAAATTTTTTATTTTTTATTACATTAACATTCTTGTTATTTATTTTCTAGACATTATATAAGAACAAATTCTATTTTTTGGATAAAAAAAGTATTTTTTTATAAAATGGATTTTTGAGGCCATTTGATGGAACACCAATTTTCCATTTATTTTTTAACACTTATATATATTCTATTTGATAAAATAATTATTTTATTTATAAGATGAACATAAAAATTTAATCTGTTTTCATTTTTGGTATTTTTATGATAAAATTCAAATTTTAATGAATTGTGAAAAATACCGCATTTTAATTTACATCTACCTTTTCATATAATTTATTATTATAGATATATTTTATTTTTAATTTGATTTAATGTTTAATTGTATTATATTTTTATCATTTTATCCAATTTTTGAAATTGGAAGTACTTTTACATTTAAATTGGTCATAAACACGTGAAAATCTTTTGATAAGTATTTACTTCTTAAAAACCCACTTTTTGTTTTTTGACAACGGGATTTAATTTTAAATTAATTGAAACCAATTATGTATTTTCAATTATGAAACATGGATTCCATAATTTGAATTAGTGGGTCCAAATTATGTTATTAGGTTTTTTTTTGTATATTATGAATAGTAGATATGGTAATTTTTATTTAACGATGTTAAAGGTAAATTGGGTAAATTAGTGTAACAAATAATATTATAAGGATAATAAAATTATCCAAAAAACCTGAAAAAATCAAATTTAATGAATATAATTATACCCATAAAATGTTAATTTCTAATGATATTCATTAATTTCCACTTGACATTGAAAATGACATAGATATTAATAAAACCAATGAAAGTGAAAAAATGTCAAACTCACATTTCTTATATGTATAATAATTTTAATATGGAGATAACCAGGTGATATCATAGAAAATAAATAGTCCATGAAAATATAAAATAATTACCAAAATCATGGTAATTTATTTTATATTTTTATGAAATAAATAATTACCTTAAAGTCTTATTCTTTTATGATGTAAAAACTAATTATTTGATGGGAAATCAATGAAACATTTTTTATTATAATCATAATAACCATAAAAAGGTCCAAACACATGAAAAAATCTTTTGTGTCGACTATATGTCAACCATAATCATCTAAAGGTCAATCTAGTGACCATTTTTAGCAATATAGAATAGATTATGACCATTATATTATTTTATTTATAGTAATGTTAAATCGTCACATTCATGCTTTAACAAGTATAAAATTTTTAATGCCAGATTTTATAACAGATAAATTATAATAAATATATTCTCATCAAATATATAAAATATATACTCATTATAGTAATATATTTTTATTTTTTACTCAAAAAATAAGTATATATTAAATAATTACCCAAAATCATTGTAGTAATTATTTTAATAATGGAGATATCAAATAAATGTTATTAAAAATATTAAAATAAATATAATTTGGGATAATTAATTTGTCCAATGAACATTATATATGACCTTGACCAATTAGGGATATAATAAAATATTTTTTTTGAGGATAACACCTTATCCAAATATTTCTATAAATCCATGAAATGTATAGTGTCAAAATTGACGCAATTTATATTTTGTTAAAATAATGTTTTTTAAATTTTTTTAAAAATCATAAAAAAATTATAAAAATAAATAATTATTGTTATTATATGGTCTAAAAGGATCCAAATTATTCACTTATGTTATAATTTAAATCAAATATGTAAATATTTCACCCTTTTAATATTGAAACATTTGTTATCCTAATTAAAATTAAATAGAATAAGTAATTGTTAATTGAAATGATAATGTTTACATTGAAATAAATACTTTCATAAATTTTATTTTTTGATGAGATTTAAATATTATAATATCTTATCTTCAAATATATATTATTTTTGAGGAATTTTAATTTATTTTCAAGTTATTATAAATTAATAGTTTCAGAAACTCCAAAAGGGTCCCTTATCCCTATTAAAAAAGGAAACCTCCTCTATCATTTCTACACCACTCATTAAGCCTTAAATCTCATCCATACCCTACCCATTTTTTTTAAACCTCCGTATTTACAACCTATAGGTTCTGGTATTCTCAGAAGTTCAACTCTAGTTCCATTAAGAGGAGATCTAAACAGAGAACTTCAAAGAAGAGGTAATCTCTTCTACCAATTCATTCATATTTATTTCATATTCTATATCCAATTCGTAAGTTGTTTCATTGTAGAATAATAATTCCAGTGTGAATTATTTACTAATATATTATTATAATTATGAAACAACCATATTCCACTTTCTATCCATCCTAAAAAAATGAAATCACCACGCGTGCGTACGTACGACTTACCATCTCTATGTCGTGGTGTAATCTGTTTTCACCACCACCTTACATGGATGGGTATGAAAATGGATGTAATAACTATATATGATTATTATAAAATGATATTTATTCTGAAATATATTACACCATGTAATTCAATACCATTAAATAATTATGGGAATGATATCATCGCTCTTGCATACATACGGCCTATCATCTTCATGATGCGATGTGATTCATTCTACATGATAACCACCCAAGAATGATTATATAAATTTACATAATGAATAAATATGGTATTTATTATGTTAATTTCATTTTATAATGATATATATGTGTCCTAATAAAGAGAACTAGAACTTATTTCATAAAACATGTATACAATCATAAAGTAGTTAAAACCCGAATAACGAGTAACAATGAATTTTTTCAAACAAAGGAGAAGAATATGACAATATATGATGACCATGATTCTATAATAAATTAATAACATTATCTAAATCTTTATACATGAGGTTCAGACACATAGTAATCATATCGAACCTAAGGTAAGGGATAATTTTTTAATCTCATTTTTTATCAGAGATTGTTTATAAATAAGTATTTACTATGGATATATTTATCATAAATGTCCATATTTTCTAAAAATGTTTTCATAAATTTTTTACAATTATTATATGTATATTTAAAGTCATTTTTATCCATTTTTTACTTTTACTACATGGTATAGAGGGAATATTTTTTTTACCTTACAATGTACATTTTGACTTTTTTGAAAAAAGTACGACAATAATGTTTTTTAACTTATACAGAATGAAGTGATTTTAATGGTTTCATGATGCCTTATTTTCATGAAGCTTACTCTACAGTATTTCAAGTTTAGTTTTAATTAAATTATTCTATTATAAAATTGCATGGAATTTGGAAAAAGAAAACGTTTTTAAAGAATAAAGGATATTTTCCTCAGGAATTAAGTTCAAGTTTTTTATCAAAAATAGTTTCCATCTAATATGATTCTATTTAAATTGGGATATGATTCTATCACTATAATTACTCTGATTTTATTTTGTTAAGGATTGAATTATTTTTATATTTATTATGTTATTATGGAATGATGTTTAAAAAAACCCTATTTTATTTTTTGGGTTATGCTATAATGAATGATTTATGATTTTTTGTGGAACATGTAAAAATGGTTTAATTATGAGATGGGTGGGACCTATATCTTACTAAATTGTATTGGGTAATGATTTATATCTAATGAGATAGAAATGGATAGAACTGTAACTAATTCTGGTTAAGTAATACATGGATGGAATGACAAATAAATCTGGTTCAGTAATGGACTTTGTCCACTATGATGGTTTTGGAAGCAATGCCTTGGATACTATGGAAATCATATTATGTGATTATTTATTTTCCCAAATTCCATGTTTTATTCCAGTGCTATTTTATCATGGTTAATGTTCATTTATGTTCTATGCCTTACAAACTATTGAGATTTATGTCATGACTCTTGATTTTGATATTTAAACATTATGTTCATATTTTTACATTCATATTTTTATGGTTTATTTTATGTTCTTAATGTTTACCCTTAATGAGCATTTCAGCTCACCCTTTTTATGTTTTCATCTCCCTATTATATAAAGAAAGGTTTTAGGTAGGAAAACAAAAGGGTAAGATCATTATGGGAGACGTTGAATATCTTTCACCAAGTTAGAAGATTACATTCTGAGTTTCCAAAGACACTAAACTAATATAGTCTATGGGCATCTATTTGTGTCACGCATTATTTATTCAGAAAAAGTAATTTAATTTTCATAAACGTCAAACTTAGATCGTTTCAGTTGGTATCAGAGAAATGTTTTAGTTAAACTTTTCAAACTAGGATTCAAAAAATTTAGTGGGATCTGAAAGAGATATTTATAAGTATAGTTCTAGGGATGTCCTAAGGATAAGTCAAAGTATTGGTTAAAATCCTAGGGTTTTTATGATAATAATGACTAATGTAGGGATAAATTGAAGATATCATAGATTGAAATATTATATGTAATTTACCTTACTTATGTGTTTCTAATCTATGATATGTATTTCTCACAAATTTCTTTCTAGTATTAGTCAATATCCATAACTAAAAAGAACATAGTTAACCATTTAATGTTTCATATGAGATAATTATGGGAATTATTAAGATCTATTTCCTATTTGTAAACATCTTGAAGAAAATCATGATGATAGTATGAGTATTGGTCATACTTCTAAGGATAATGAGAATGAAAATGACATGTGAAAGGTATGTGATGTTCTTCTAGTATTGTTTACATTAAACCTAAGAATCTTGAGGTTGAGAAACCTTAGAAAATGATTCATATTTTAGGGAAGACGGAGATAATGAATCTTGAGTACTGGTTTAAGAATAATGTCAGATGATTGGAGTGTATATGTTTCAGAATTCAATGATTTTTTTATATGAATCATGACTTATATAAGTGATTTTAGTATATGTTTTTCATTAAGTATTGGAAATGATATTTTTCATAGATCTAAGGATCCAAAAAATTAATTTAAGGGTAAGGTTATATACTTGGAGAACACATGATTAAGGCAATGATAACACTTAATATACCTATTATGTTGAAATAAGGATATTTGGATAAAGATATATTAGATTTGAATAAGTAAATTTGATGATGATAGTTTCTTGGGAACTAATTATAGTGTTATTGAAAAGTAGGTTATGCTATCATGGATGAAGTATACCAATTTTTTGGTCTTAAGGAATATATACAATAAGGTTTGGAATAAGGACACATGCATGTTTTCAATAAGGATAAATGGTAATTTAGGTTATTAACTTGACTCAAGAGAATTCATGATGAATTTATTAAAAATATTTTAATTTTACCAAAATGATATATCTTATGATAGATGGGGAATAAATGATGGTATTTACATGCTTGTTATATGAATTTTCTTGTTATTGGTTTTTTTTTGCTTTGAGTTTGGAAAGAAGTGTTTTGGAAAATCCTAAAGGTTGGAATAGATTAAGTTGGATATTGGATAATATTATTTATGGATAAAACTTTTTTATTATTATTTAGGAAATTTTATAAAAAGTATAGTTTTAGAAAAAGGATAACATGTATGATGGGTGATAACCCGTCGCGTCGGACAAGGCTACGGGAATCGAACCCACAACCGAAGTGCGACATGACTTTATCACCTACCACTGTCCTACGAGAAGTACTTGTTTAGTATAAATTATTTTAATTTTATTTAAGCAGTATGATAGATGAAGTATAAGTCCATTTTTGGGACCGTATTCAATTAATCTCAATATATATGGACTTATGTATATTTTCAAACTTGTGCTAACATTTTTGTGATACAGACAGATGGAATGACCTATAATTCTATCGCATATTCTACTAACACTTCAAGAATGAAAAATTCAAATTCATTTATTTATGTAAGATATGAAATGTAAATATTTTAGGGAAATAACAATGGTGATATTGTACTAAAATCAAGTAAGTATTTCTCCTCATGAAAAAATTCATCAACTTTAGGAATATGATCTTGAAACTAAAAATGTTATCTGAGTACCTTTTTATCTGATGAATTAGATGGTCCCTTATATAATCACAGATTTATGGATTTCTGGTAGTTAACTTTCTCCAAACCTTATTCTCTATCACTATACATCATAACTTGGTATACATTACATGTTTACTTGGTAAACCTTTTTCCATATACATGTTTCCACTTCCCACCTATGTTCTCCTGTGTGTAAACCTAGTGATGAGTTACTTTTGGTAAACATTATGTTTCTAACATTCCTTTTTAAAATTAAGTTTAGTATCCTTTTTTATCATGTGGTTTTCCATGAATGAAACTTTCAATTAGTAAACCATTTATAACCCTGACGAATGTTGAGGGTGTAATTCATTTTAAGGGGGGGTAGAATGTAACACCATGAGATTTCATGAGATATATTATTTTTAATTTCTTTGATGTCTTGTGTGGTACACAACACCAATTTTATATTTCACTATAAGTAACATCATATTATCCTGTAGTATACACAACTCTATTCATGGATTGCATTACAAGTAAGAGCGACCTTCCTCGATAGCTTGCCTTTTACACAAAACTGAGTTTCACTAAACAACAATATATTATTAAAATATTATTATTTAATGGGATATAAAAAATCAATTATGAATATTATAAACCACATTTTTAATTTATATAATTTTAACATTCACCATATCTATTTTCTAGACATGATATAAGAAAAAATTCAATTTTTCGGATAAAAGAGGCATTTTTTTTCAAAAAATGCATTTTTGAAGCATTTTGATGGTACACCCATTTTAAATCAAATTTTTTTCATTTTTATATGTTCTATTTGAAAAAATAAAGTTATTATTTTAGTTTGGTATATAAAAATTTACTTGGGTTAATATTTTGGTATTTTTTTGATAAGTTTCGTTTTTGATAAATAGAGAAAATACTGATTTTTTTTGTTTTAAATTCATTAAGTAGTAAAATGATTCTTTGAATTAGTTTTAAATTTTAATTATTTCATTTTTACCTAATAATATTTTTTAAATATGATTTTATACATTAATTTATTATAAAATCATTTTCCATTTAAAAAGTGAAATTTTTCCAAAAACGGTTTTTCAAGATATTTTAAAAGTTTTATTTTAAATTTAATTATGAAAATTTTGTGTGTTGAATTTTGAAAATTTGATTTCAAATTATTATTCAAGAGGCACAAATTTGGTAATTAGGTACCTTTTTTAGATCAATATGAATACTAACCATGGTAGATTTTATTACCACGGTAAAGGGTAAATTAGGTAATTTAGGTTAAAAAAAAATAATGATTATAAAATGACCAAAAAATGAAACAATTTTATTTTTGTAATTTAATTCACCTTTAACAATTAAGGATTTAAATTATGTCTTTTAATGGACTCTTGTCCATGATAATGACTTAAATAATATTGAAATGAAGGAAAGACACGGAGTGTCATTTTCTTTGTTTTTAATATCCTTTATGTGTTCACATATGGGAAAATGGGTTATATCAATGAATATAAATGCTAAATTTTAAATTAATAAACAAATTTCAATAGTATAAATTTAATTTTGACGTTTTGGGGCTATTTTGGAGATATTATGGTATTTACAATATTTTATTTAATGAAACTTTAAAGATGTCACATTCATGTTTTAAATGAAATATCATTTTTTAAATATGGTTATATATAAGATAATTTCTAATATAAATAATTATTTTAAACATAAATTTTTTATATTTATCATTGTAATTTATTTTTAATGTTTAAGAAAGATATAATTACCTTAAACTTTTATATATGGATGATGGAAAAAAATTATTTAATGAAAAATGAATAGACTAATTTTTATTCAAATGATAATAACCATTATAGGGACAGAAAACATTACCAAGTGTTATTGCTCGAGTATATATAGACTATAATTATACAATAGGAAAATAATGTACAATTTGAAGCCATATGGAATTGATTAGGATGATTATATTATTTTATTTAAAGGAATGTTAAAATTGTCACATTCATACTTTAATAAGTATAAAATTTTTAATGTTTGATTTTATAAAAGATATATTCTACTAAATTTATTATCATAAAATTTATGAAATTTATATTCATTATAGTAATTTATTTTAAATTTTTAATCAACAAATAAGTATATTAAATAATTACCCAAAATCAATGTTGTAATTATTTTAATAATGGAGATATCAAATAAATGTTATTAATAATATTAAAATAAATATAATTTGGGATATTTAATTTCTCCAATTAATTTTATAGATTACCTAGACCCATTAGGTACATAATAAAATATTTGGTTCTAGGATAACACCTTATCTTGATATTTCTAAAAATCCTTGAAATGAATAGTGTCATAATTGACACAATTGATATTTTATTAAAATAATGTTTTATAATATTATTTAAAAATAATAGAACAATTTTAAAAGTATATAATAATTATTTTGTGGTGTAAAATAATCTAAATTATTCATGTGTGTTATAATTTAAATAAAATAATTAAATATTGAACTCTTTTAATATTGAAACATTTGTTATCTTATATAAAATTAAATATACTAACTAACTGTTAATTAAAATGATAATGTTTAAATTGACATCAATAATTATATAAATTTTATTGGTTGATGATATTTAAATCTTATAATATCTTATCTTCTAATATATCTCATTTTGGAGGTATTTTAATTGATTTTGAAATTATTAAAAATTAATAGTTTGTGAAATTTTAAAAAGTGTCCCTCACCCCAATAATAAATTGACACCTCCTACCTCATTTCTCCAAAACTCATTAAGCCTTAAATATCTTCCATACCATACCCATTTTTATTATAATACTCTATAATAAAAATCTAGAGGTTCTATTATTCTCAAAAGGCCAACTCCAGTTCATTAAGAGGAGATCTAAAGAGAGCACGACAAATAATTGGTAATCTCCTCTACCAATTCGTTCAAATTTATTTCTTCTTCTACTCCCACTTAATGAGTTGTTTCATTTTATAATAACTTAACTATCACTTATATACTGATATGTTTTTATAATTATGAAACAACCATATTCCACTTTCTATCCATCCTAGGAAAATCAAAATCACCACGATTGCATACGTACGGCTTATTGTCTCCACGTCATGGTGTAATTTGTTTTCCACCACAAACTTACTTGGATGAGTATAAAAATTGACGAAATAACTATATATGATTATTAAAAAATTATATTTATTCTGAAATATATTACATAATTTAATTCAATACCATTCAGTATTATGGGAATTATATCGTTGCTCGTGTGTACATACGGCACACCGTCTCCTTGATGTGATGTGATTTGTTCTACATGGTAACCACTCTACCATGATTATATAAATTTAAATAATGAATAAATATGTTATTTATTACGTTTATATCATTTTATAATGATATAAATATGTCCTAAGAAGGAGAACTATAAATTAGTTTACAAAACATGTATACGATCATAAAGCAGTTAAAACCAAAATAACGAGTAACAATCAATTGTTACAAACAAACAAAGAAAAATATAACCATATATGGTGGACATGATTCGGGAATAAGTTAATAAAATTATATAAATAATTATACAGGAGTTTTAGATACATAGGAATCATATCATGCCTAAGGTAATATATAATTTTTTAATCTCATTTTTTATCTGAGATTGTTTATACGTAGGTATTTACTGGGGATATATTTATCATCCATGTCCATGTTTTATTAAAAGGTTTTAATAAAATGTTTACTATTATTATATGTATTTCTAAATACATTTTTAACCATTTTTTACTTTTACTACATGGTATGGAGTGAATGTTAATTTTATTTACCATACGATGTAATTTTTGAATTTTTAGAAAAAAGTACAAAGAGAATTTTTTTTCTTATAGAGCATGAATGGATTTTTATAGTTTCATGAAACCTTATTTACATGAAGATTTCTCTATACTATTTCAGGTTTATTTATAATTGAATTATTTTCTTATCAAATTGCATGTCATTTTGAGAAAAATAAAACAATTTTGAAGAATAAAGGATATTTTCCTCGATAATTTAGTTCAAGTGTTTTATCAAAATTATTTTCCATCTATGATGATGCCCTTTAATTATGGTTATGTTTATATCCCTATTATTACAATTATTTGATTTTTTTAATGATGGAAGGATATTTTATATGTATTATGTAATGATGGAATGTTGTTTAAAAACCCCATTTTATTTTTTTTGGTTATGCAATGATGAATGATTTATGTTTTTTTTGGAACATGTAAGAATGATTTCATTATGATATGGGTGGGACATATATCTCCATAAAATGAATTGCCCAATTATTTATATATCCTGATATAGACATGGATAGAATGGAAAGTAAAACATGTTTAGTAATACAAGTCTAGAATGATAGGTAAATCATGTTCAGTAATGGACTTTGTCCACTATGATGGTCTTGGCTGTAATGCCTTGGCTACTATGAAAATCATATTAAGTGCTTGTTTTTTTGACACAATTAAATTTTTTTCCAATGCTATTTTATCATGGTTAAAGTTCCTTTAGGTTCTATACCATACGAACTTCCAAGATTTATTTCATGGTTCTTGATTTTGATATTTAAACATTATGTTCATGTTTTTACATTCTTATGTTTATGGTTTTTTATGTTCTTAAGGATTACCCATACTAAGAATTTAAGCTAACCCTTCTTACATTTCATTTTTCCTAGGATATGAATAATGGTTTTAGATTGGAAAACAAAATTGGATGATATTTATGGGAGATGTTGAAGATATTTCACCAAGTTAGAAGATTATGTTTATATTTTCCAAAGGCACTAAACTAATATGGTCTTTAGGAGTCTCTTTGTGTCATGTATTTATTATTCCACATAATTAATTTAATTTCCATGTATTTAAAGATTATTTTGTTTCGTGAATTCTATCAAAATAACTTGAAATTGTGTGTAACACCAGGCAAGAATAGTGTCGCGTATACTACAAGCTATTCTTATTTTGTGTATTGCGCAAACATATATTGGTGTAGTGTGAAACACAAGACATAAATCAAATTAAAAATAATTTATCTCATAAAATATTAGGGTGTTACATATTAGATATCATTTTTCTTTATTTTTTATTTTATTTTTTATTTTTATTATGCATAGAATAAATTTCATACATAACCTATATACCAAATGACAACCTCTATCCTTTTAAATTTTTACTAAAATTTTATCTTGTTTTATTTTTCTTATACCTTTTATTTTTTATGTTTTATATGTAATTCAGAAATATTTTACTATATATTTTTACCATTAACCCTAATGTGTTCAATATCTTTCTTCACACGAAACATTGAACCAAAAAAACTGTAAAATATTATATAACTGTTATAATGTAACCGTTAAGTTGGTGGGTATAAATAGAGGTAACGACTTTATGAAATATATAAAAAAATTATCATTTTAAATATAAATTCATTGATAAAATTCAATGTGATTCTTGATATCTAAAAAATCATCTTATGCTTAAAAATATATTCTTTTCTAAAATTATCTTTATATGTGCTTTATTTTAAGAAACTATATATATTATAGATAAGTTATTTTGATGATAGGAATAATATATATATTTATGAATAATATAATGACTCAAATTTGATTAGTAATTTATAAGAAATTATAATAATGATTAATACTTTGAAATTTTACTTTTCTATTAAAAAACTAATTTTCATTTACATTTTATGATTTTATTTAAAATTTTCATTATAAAATTTTAGAATTTTAATTTCAAAAAAATAACTTCATTTTGTGATTTATAATATTATTATTATTCTAGGATGAATTTTTTATATTTTTTGAAATAATTGTTCTTTAGGTGAATAGTTAAAAAATAACAATTTTTCTAAAACCATCCCATTTATGACATTATAATATGTAACATCCCGAACTGGGTTCTGCATACTAGTTCCCTATGATGTTTCAACATGTGAACTCAGGAATTACTCCTCGTACTCTAGAGGGTGATAACTTTTCGTGTGGGTATATTATGTAATATGGATAGACTGTACCCTCTTTATCAAATCATCATAATAGAGAAAATCAATATTCAATATTACCAATATATCAATAATCAACTACAAACACATAAATAAATCCAAAATAGGGAAATTACTATAAAACAACGTAGTAAATATGTCATTTCGTACGAGTGTTTTGTTTGTAATGAAAACCTAAAAACAAAATAACAACTCCCATGTGGGTCCTGATAACTAGTCTTTTTCCCTCATCCATGCTTCACCATAAATACTTAATTTACCATCTAACATAGGGACATTTCCTTTATACTTTATTGAAAACATCATGTTTATTCGGGTAATAATTAAGCGGCCCATATAGGGTGTCATTAAAACTTAGTAGGCCACCACCAATGAATTATAATGAAATATCTAGTCTATTAAAATGTATTCAGTTGTATAAAGAATAAAGATCAAATGATAAAAAAATTAAATAGATTCAACATTTATTATTCCTAATGAAACCATAGCCTAACTGCTTCAGCCCGTGACAGATTATGAACCATACATCAAAGGGATTTTTTTATTTTCCTCTTTCAAGGGAATTCATTATTAAATCCAAATCAAATTTATTTAGGTACCCTGGAGAATCATTTTGGTTATCATTATCACGACCACATAGAACATCAACCCAACATCAATATCTCAGGGGCCTAGAGAAGTAGTATGGAACCCTATGGATATTTGGAGCAGTAGTCCCTAACCTAAAACACATCGTTTACATACATGCATCAGGGTCCTAGAGTATAAGTCTGGAACCCCATGGGTTTTTTTAGTAGTAGTTCCTACCCTGAAACTGATTGATAAATCATTCAAAAATATCACATATCATGGTTCAACATTTTTAACACATTTATCAAACATTTTATTCACTATGTACCTATTCATTTATCAAACACAACAATGGTTCTTCAATTTTTTCATAAGGGAGAACATAATAAATTTACCAATTAATCCATTTATCATAATTTATTTCACACCTCATTAGCCCTTCATGGTTAAGACAATCAACCCTTTAAATCCCATTATGAAACATTTGATAATGGTTTATTTCAATTCAATATAACAATAATACCCATTTTTACATTTCATAATTATCATTTTAAGGATAATGGGCACACCCCATGGGTTACCATCAATCTAGTATCATAATCTCCAAAAGGTCCAGTGGGATCTGTGAAGAGTCTCTCAATTTAAGGGAAATCAATCAAATTTTTTATTTTAAATTCAATTAAAAACATGGAAATGAAACAATAAAACTACCACACAATATTGATATCAAGACTATGATAATTAGCAATTTTACAACCAACCTCAAGATCGTTGATGAATGCTCACTAAACCTAGCGCTCAGTTTGATGTAGAATGTCAGAATTCACAATGATAGATATTATCTAGGATCAAAACCAAAGATAAATATCCAATGAAATAAGATGCATTAAAAATATATCTAAAACATCAACATGGAGGGATTCATCCCTCTCAATGGGGATTTAATGATGGAACACTGATGAAAATAAACATAGAAGAGATCAATTACTGGATAAGATTAACTTTCTTCCACCAGATATTAGATTCAAAAATAAATGGGTTCTAGGAGCCTAAGAATCCTCTCGAGAGCTTCCAAGATAAAATGAAATCATATTAGTATGACCTGGGGGATTAGGGATATAAACCAAGGGTTTAGGCATTTATAATTAATTTTTTGTGGCATTAAATAATTGTGTGCATGATTTCTTAGAAGGTTCGCATGGTTAGAAAACAAATTCACTCTAACTCTGTACCCCTACTTTCTATGGGGTGCACAGTTTCTCCTTAAGGCATACAGTTTTTTAAAACATCCAAAAACCATGAATCACCCTTCTATCTAAGGGATTTGGGGCACATATTTTGGATAGGGTGGGTGCACTATTTGGGAAAATCGTGCACCAATTATGTATTTCCAAAAAACCCTCAAAAACCTTGAAAAACTCACACAAACACACCTTATAAAAACTCCAACCAAAAATAGATTAAAAAAACGTGTAAATAGTACTTGAAGTCAAGTATGAGAATCCTCAAGAAAGGCTTGGATCCTATAATCTCTCCACCATATAACAACTCGCCCTAAAGATTTACTCCCAATAATCACAAAGCTTTTAAGGTAAAATGGTCAGACCATTAGGTCCACATATCATCATCCCTATACTATGTTACTTCTAGAACATGAACAATATTCCATAGTACTTAGTCCAACATCACATTCTTTCCCTAAACATTATCACTATGATCCACAACATGAAATTGATTCTCCTCAATGGATGAATCAGTCTCAAGCTTAACATCATCAATGTTGAACACATTAGAAGGTTTGAGGTGATACTTTTGAAGATGTGACACATATGAACCATCATGCACAGTACTATATCTCTATAAAAAATCCAATTGATATGCCACTAGTCCAATACTCTCAACAATATCCAATGGTACAAAAAACAAGGGTGCCAACAATCCCTGCCTCAAAATCCTATGGTGTCTCAATCTCGGTGACACCCAAAGGAATACATGGTCTCCCAATATAAATTCAAGAGTTCAATAAAGTCTATATGAATATGATTTTTTTACTCTAAATTAATGCTATACATTTCTGAATCAACTGAACAATCTTCTATGTTGCCTGCACAAGAGTCATTCCCAAAAATTATGACTCACCAACCTCCATCCAACATAGAGGTTATATTCATGGAATAACATAAAGTTCCTTATATGTTTTCATCTAAATATTTTCTTGATATCTATTGTTATAGGAGAAATATAACAGGTCTAAGTTCTTCCCCCATGATTCACCAAAGTCTTGGATGCATGCCCGTAACATGTCGTCCAACACTTGAACAGTATAATTTGATTACACGTTGGTCTGTGGGTAAAAAGAAGTACTCATAAACACCTGGGTACCTAACACCTTCTGTATGAATTTTCATAATCACAAAGTAAAGTTTTAATCATGATCTTAAACTATACTCTACATCACCCCATGCTAATGTATTACACCCGAACATATAATTTACCCAATAGATAAATCATAAATTTATATTTAATATGAATGAAATGGGTTTCTTTCCTCAAATGGTCCATAATCACCTGAATCATTTCATTCTTAAGAGGTTTCTTTAGAATAACCACCATAAAATCCAAAGTAATTTCTCCCTACTTCTATTTCAGAATGGAAAATGTGTGTAAAAAACACCAGGTCATTGATTCTCAGCCTTTACATACATACAGGTTTAGCATCATGTCACAAAACATGTGATTTACTTATTCTTTCCTGGATACCAACACTGTCTCCAAAGATGACAATAAATTTTGGTCCAACCAGATTACACTTACCACTTTTATGTTTGAATCCCATGCATCAAATCATCACTCATACAAATAGGTGAAACAACATGGTTCTAGACAAAGATGATCTCATCCTCATCTATAGTCCAATCGGAAGGTGACTTCCCACCTTCAAGACTTTCCATTGTGGCCAAACACTCTGGATCCTCATACTACCTCTCCTTGATCTAACATAGATGTTTGGAATCCACTGATAAGGATACGAGGTTCATCTACTCCTAGTCCTCCTAAACCCCCATGTTCACGTCAGCCAACAAGGTCATCATCTTCCACTCAAAATTATACTCTTGTACTGCCTGATTTAGTGTTTTTCGACTCAAATCATTAGAAAAACTATTTCCTTCCTTGTGTATAGGCTATCTAAAAATTAAATTAATTCATATACTCAATCCATCTATAAAACATAATATTCAAATATCAATGTGAAAATATATACTTTAAAATTTTATGGTCGGTATAGACAATAAACATTTAACCCAATAGATAATGCCTCCAACACATTAAGTCATAAAACACTATGTACAAATCAATATCATGTATAGGATAATTCTATTTTTTTTGTCAAATTTTTTTATCCATATACTATAACCCAATTCCTCTATATCAACATTTCCCCAATTCTAATCTTTTTCGCATCACAAAACAAGTTATACTCCTCACCCAACTCTGGTATGATCAAAATCAGTGCAGTAGTCAGTTTTTTTCAACTCCTAAAAGGAACACAAATATCGTCTAAACCATTAAAACTTGATCCCATTCTTGGTCAAGCCTAGATGCGGTGTTTCCAAATGGAAATAGTTTTGAATGAATCTTTGATAGTAACTTTCCAAACCTAGAATGATTCAGAAATAAAAAACATTCTTTGTCTTCTCCCTGGAGAAAACTGCGTAATATTTCAGTAGGTCCACCAACACACATTACTTACAGATGATGTGACCCATACAATACACTGTGTCTATCCATAGTTTACATTTATATATCTTTGAGTATATATTATCCTCTCTTAGTTTACTCAAGATGGTGTCAACATGTTTAGCACTATCATCATGAGTCTGGGAGTACACAAAGATGTCATCAATGAAAACAACCACAAATTGATCCACGTATGGGTGGAAGATTTGGTTCATTATGATCATAAACACATCAAGAGTTTTTTTCAGTCCAAAAGGAATTATAACAAACTCATATAGGCCATTACAGCTTCTGAAATCCATATGTCGTATATTTGAAGGTATCACTCTCAATTGATGATACCCTAACCTCAAATCGATTTTGGAGAACACAGAAGCACCCCACAGTTTTTCAAAGTGATCTTCGATACATGGAAGAGTATACCATTTCTTAAATTTCATCTGGTTCAACTTTTGGTAATCAACACACAAACACAACATATTGTTATCCTTATTAGAAGAAAAATCATAGAACCCCAAGGATACATACTAATATGGATAAATATATTATCTATTAATTCTTATAGCTAATTATTAATCTCTTTAAAATATATTAGTCTCAATCATTAAGCTGAAATAGAAACTGGTTCATCTCAAATCATTATCTCAATTATAAACTCAATATATCTCTCAGGTGGAATTCCTAGGAAATATTCCAGAAACACATCTTGATACCAATCCAATACCGGTGTAAAGAAAAAATGTTTCACACCACCATCATCCAAAAAAATACTTTCAACCTATGTGGTGATCTCCACCAGTTGTTGATGAACGTTCCCTACATGTCCTGGCAGGATATCCCATTATCCACAATGAACATAACTGTTACCCTCATGAGGTGTAAAGGTTACTCTCATATTCTATTAATTGATGAGGTATCAGTACGATACTAGATAGTACATACCAAAATGCATGTTAAAACCTAACATTTCTTGTATGTAATGATCCAAAAGGAAATGGTACTCACTATCCTCAAAAGGAACACCCTTTTCTTATATAGATTTTTTTACTGTACTCCCAGCAGTGTGTCGATCATCATAATCTCACTAAAAAACTCCACTTTCATACTCAAATCATCTATTCATTTGGAATATATAAAATAATATGAGACTCATATATCAAATACTATTATATTAATCATAAAACCTACAAGTATAGTACCTCTGACTATCGATGGTGCAGCTTCGTTATACACAAGTTTAGGTTGAACTGCATGAAACTAACCTGCCCCTCTACCCAATTATATAGTTTGATTCCCTTATATTCCACTACTATAATGATATGTTCCCTCTTTCCCTGAGGTACCACGTCTATCGCCTCAACTGACATGGACAGTAGAGCTCCAAATCCTTGAATGTTATGGTGTATAAGACCCCTTTCCAGTATTCTAGTTTTTCCTAGCTCCTCTATCACTACCCATCTATCGAGGGTTCCTATAGTACCTTTGTAAGTGTCTCATCCTACTTCAAGATCATCACTCCACTAGTGTTCTAGGAAACTGGCTACGAATGTAACACGACCTACCATACTAGAAGAAGTAATCTCTATTACTACCTATGGTAACTGACTCTTTCCATGGCTACTCTATTTGTAGTTTCCCTAGTTTATATTCTCAAAATTATTTTTCCTAACCTATAGAGATGTACCTCTTGGTCATCGAGTAGAAACCACTTGTCCTCCATTGGAAGACTCGTTTAGTTTCCCCTTAGAAACGAGATCATGATTCACCACCAAAAAAAAATCTTCAAACAGAATATATTAACTTGTGTCTTAATCTCACATTTAAGTGCATACTAAAAACATATCACCATAGCTGCCTTATCACCTACCAATGTTGAAACAAAGTGCTACGGGTCAGTGAAAAGACTAGAATATTCCATAACTAACATGCTTCCCTAGTTCAGCTATATAAACTCTTCCATCCTCTTCTTCTAGAGCGTCTTTGGGTAAAAGTGTTCTCAAAATTTCCCTTAAAATTACTTCCATATAATTCTCTCCAAATTCTCATCATATCCTTGAGTATCCCACTAATGCTTCTCTTCGCCATATAACATTAATGAAAATAACTTGAATCTCTTCTCTAGAGGATCCTCTAAATGGTCAAGAGTTATCTAGCTAGATTCTATCTAGAGCTCAGCTGCCTCAGGTCCACCCTCTCAGGTGATTGTTAGAGGGTGATGCAACTGAAACTCATGTGTTAAATCAGACATATTCCACACAACCCATCCTGGTTATCTTTCTATGAGATGCATAAAGTGAGGAAAATTTTCATGGAACTTCTCTCCCACTCATTCTCTCGAATCCAATAGTTCTTTTATTTCATTGATGGAGGCACCTTTCCGACATGTTCTTGTATCTTCCTACCTGTACACATAATTGTAGAGGAATGAATCTAAAATACCAAACACGCATATTATGATACATAACACAACATTAACACATTTTTGTAAGATTTTTTCACATATAGTCATAACAATTCATCCCCCATACATCACAACACAGTCAAAATTGAGGAACTGTCACTACCCTCAACCATTTCTCTAACCTGGGTCATGGCTAGCATAGGGTAACAACTTTTTCATCCATAATTTTTACCATTAGAGGAACATTTTAACTATTTGTAATTACAATATTTAACATATTTTTACCATTATAAATTTAGCATTATGAACCATTTCTTTAAAAATTACACAAATAAGGAAAAACATTTTCATTCCCTAAAACCCACTCATAACATCTTTTTTCATGCATGCCTATCATGATGCATGTCACAAAAGTTCTTGAGTTCCTAGAATGATTCATGCATACTTAAATATCATGTCATACTTGGCCATGAGTAAAATATAAAAAACAATAACACCACAAAACAAGTGAATCACCTAGGGTGAAAGAAGATTCAACTATAATTGAAAACATCAAGAACAACAATACCTACCTATGTATTTGGGTTTTCCCCTACACATGGGTTAGCTACTCCCATGAAAGATCTCATGAAAAAATTATAAATCATCCTAGTCTAATATCTAATTTAAAAAAAATGAGTCAAATTAAAATAAAATAAAACCCCTTTGATACCCCTTTGTAACATCCTAACTCAGGTGCCACATACTTGTTCCCTAATACAGTTTTCCACGTGACCTCAAGCATTCTATGTAACATCCCAACCTGGGAGCCACTAAATGGTGCCATGATCTGGTGGGTCAGTTGGCCTCAATCATGTCTCCCCATATTAGAGAGTCTTTCCACTAGTGTAAAGGGTCTAAGGTAATATTATGGGAAGATTATACCCTAATGATTAAAGTCACATATCTATGTTATAATAGATAAATAGTGAAATAAATATATAATAATAAAGAAAAAAGTGGAAAATCATCTAGACAGAATAGATAAACAATGTTGAAGGAAATATTAAATGTAACAAGATGCATATGTCATGAGTCTACACAAAAATTAAGGCAATACATAGAGATTGGAATATGGTACAATATGTGTATTAAAAGTACAAAATACCAAAAAGACTATATCTAGATAGAATCACGATCCATATCTTGGTCTTTTTCTACCCCTCTCATAAGAACAATCATTCAATTATCAAAAATAATGCACTTTCCCCAGTTCTGACCTGCAACCATGAAGTATGTCTGGTTACCCAACAATATTCTGAATAGTGTGTCAGATAACACTTAGTAAGCAACCACCAATGTTGCCTATGAGAAGTCATGTTTGTGAATATAATTTGAATCAGTGTACAAGATACAAAATGAATAAATTAAATGTGATCCCATCCATCTATACATGGATCACTATAAACAATAAACCATAAAAATTACTTACTATAAAGCATGGTAAATATGTCATCCATAACCTATGTTGAGTAATCAAGTTTTAGGACCACGTGGATAGATCTAAGTAGTAAAAATGTCCAAGGCATACAATCTAATCTGGATTCAAGGAGTATAAATTTACAAGTCATCCAAAGTAATCTCAGATCCCTCGAGTAGAAATGTACATGGAATCTAAAGTAATTCAGGATCCATGGATGAGAAATTTACATTGAATATGTGGAATTCCTTGGTTCCATACTGATCCATACATCAGCAACATGATCACATAAGTAAAAAAATGTTTGTTCATTAACTATTACCTTTATCATTTAATCCAATTTATAATCCATTTAATAATCATACAAAAATCCATGACTTCATCCAAATCATTCCACATTTTCCTTTTAAATAATTAAACCATTTTAAAAACATGTGATATCATGGGAAAAATGAATAAAACCTCTCTTAAAATCTCCCATAGTTAAATAAGGCTCCCTCTAAAAATTTAGTCTCATAAAATAAAATGGGGTTGTATTGTAGAGACCCGAAGTTTGACGTACATGGACATTACATTACTTTTGCAGAATACTTAATAATAACAAAAACCAACACTCAAGGATCGTAATGGTTTAGTGTCTTTGGAAACTCGGAACGTAATATTCTAATCATGGTGAAAGATCTACAACATCTCCCATTAAGATCTCCCCCTTTTGGTTTTCTTACCTAAAACCTTTCATTATATCCTAGGGAAAAGAAAACATAACAAGGGTGAGCTCAAATGCTCAGTAAGGGTAAACATAGAGAATATTAAACAATCCATAAACATTTGAATGCAAAAGTTTTAACATAAAATTTAAACATCAAAATATTGAGCAAAGACATAAATCTTGGAAGTACGTAAGGCATATATCATAAAGGAAAATCAATCATGATAAAATATCATGGAAATAAAACTTGTGATTGTGGAAACCATTATGTAGATCATATGATTTCGATAGTAGTCAAGGCATTGCTGCCAATACCATCTTAGTGAAAAAAGTCCCTTTTTGAATCAAGTTCACTCTTCGTTCCAGTCATGTATTACTGAACCGGATTAACTTACCATTCCATCCATGTCTATCTCATGAGATATAAATCTTTACCCAATGCATTGGATGGAGATATAGGTCCCACCCATCTCATAATTAAATCATTCTTACTTGTGAAACAACATAAACATAAATCATTCATCATAACCCAAAGTATAAAAATGGGTTTCATAAACATCATCCCATAATAACATAATCCATATCAAACAAATAGAAATCATTTCATTATAAGAAAAGTTAAACCATGTAAATCATAGAGATATTATACTTGAAACATACACATATGAAATAATGTCATCTTAGATGGAAAATGGTTTTGGTAAAACACTTGAAAATAATTCTTGAGGACTGACTGAAAGTTATTTTTTTATTAATACCAAGAGAAAAACCAGATTACACTTCACGGGGGACGATAATAGTGAAGGCCAAGAGAGTCCATCCAAACCACATTTACACACTCCAAAGGCAGAGAGTTAAGGCTGTCATAACCCACCAACATCTCCTCAGGTCGGCCCCAACGAGCCAGCTCATCATCCGCAAAGTTAGACTCCCTCAGACTATGCTGAACCATCCTTCCCTAGTTGGTCTCCACTTTACACTGACAACATATATACGTTAAATCCCATGAGATGTCTTGATAGCCCTGCAGAGATCAGACCAGAACCTTCGAGTCCGATTCCACTTCTAACACCGGGAGCCCCTTCCTCCCGCAAACCATCAAACCTGAAAGAAGGGCTCTAAAATCCTCACCCATAGAGTTACCTGGTCCATAATAAGCACTAAAGGCAACCAGAACCTAACCCCAGTAGTCTTGAAGCAAGCCACCGCCCCTCATGATTCCTCTAACACATGATCCGTCCACGTTCATCTTCCACCCATGCTTTGGAGTCTGCCATTTAACCCACCATCCTCTATCCAACCTTTGTCCAGCCTGTCCACTAACCAGACCCTCCAACATAGGCAATTGAACACCATTTTTGAAAAGGGAGGACAGATCCACTATAATGGCTTTCATCCGGATCTGGAGGTACAACAAGGACCTCTCACCACCCAACCTTACCTGGTTGCGAGCCTCCCAAATGGTCCAGCAGATGGCTACCAGAATGATGATGCGCGTTGTTCGCTCCCCCGACCTGCCATCATGCCTAGAGAGACAAAACGAAGTGTAGTCGCAAACTGAGTGGCACTCCCCACTTGGAAACCTGAACGGAACAATCTGAGCCCAGAGGAAGGAAGCCCAGCGACCCTGAAAAAACAGATGGACTGTAGACTCCGAGCATGGCTGCTCGCAACAGAAGCACCATGAGGCCATGCTGATCCCTCTCCCCTGAATATTCTCCTCCATTGGAAAGGCTTGGTTTCAGACTCTCCACACTAAAAAATTCATTCTTTTTGGTAATACCTTGCACCAAGAAGTTTCCTCCGCTCCAACCGTCGCATCAGTACCATGCAGGATTCTCCTGTACCTATTCATGTTAAAATGTCCTGAGCCCGTCTCTATGAAACAACATTTATCTGGATCATCATTCATAACCACACTGCCGAGATGGTTCATTTGCAACACATTAATATTTGCATGCATGAACTCATAGCTTCTGCATGCCTCCTTAAACGAGATGTCAGGATTCGGGCAGCCTTCAAACCAAAGCCTCTCCTCTGTCCACGTGTATTTCCAGAAAATGATCTCCACGCGACCAATCACCCATCTGGTGTGCTCAAGCAGAACGTTCAGATGAGAGAACATGCATCTGTCTAGACTCGTCACCCCACGCGTGCAGAGATCCCCATGCCATCCATACCGGGCTCTGAAAAAATTGGCCCATAGTGTCTTACCCACAATTACCTCCCACGCTAGCTTGGCCTGCAATCCCAGTATGACTTCCTGAAGATCTTGTAACCCAACCCCAACCTCCTCCACTGGACCAGCCATCATCCTCCACGAGGCCCAGTGGCACCTGCCATCTCCCTTCGCATCCCACAAGAAGGATGTAAGAATGCGCTCAATTCTTTCTACCGTTCCCTTCGGAGGACTGATGATGGAAAAAAAGATGCATGGGAATAGATAACAAAACACTGTTAATAAGCATAATCTGGCCCCCAAACTAAAGTACCTTGTTCTTAAAATTGAATATCCTTCCCAAGATGCGATCCATAACCTCATTGAAATGGCTCTTCAGTATCCTCCCGCCCGATAAAGGAATCGCCAAGTAAACAATAGGAAGTTGTTTCTGCCCACATCTGAGAACCTCCTGAATGGTCATACAACTCCCTCCCAAGCATTTGTTGGATATGAACACATGGCTCTTCTCATGATTGACCGACTTCCCACTCTGCTTCCCATACAATCCCATAAAATCATTTTCTTGAGGAAAATGTCCTTTCTTCTTAAAAATCATTTTCTTTGCACAAAATGCCACACAATTTTTAAAGAAAAGTATTTTGTTGAAAATATTCATGAAATATTTTAGAGTAATATTCATAAAAATAAGGCGTTATAAAACCGTAAAAATCCATTCATTCCGTATAAGTTAAAAAAATATTCTTCTCGTACTTTTGCGGGAAAAGTTAAAAAGTACCTCACATGGTAAACAAAAGAAATATTACTTACATACCATGTAGTAAAAGTCAAAATGGGTAAAAAGGACTTTAAACATACATGAAACCATTTTTATAAAATAGGGTCATGGATGATAAATATAACCCCAGAAAATTTTGAAGTATAAACAATCTCGGATAAAAATGAGACTGTGAGATTTTCCCTTACCTTATGTCCGATATGCTTCGTATGTATCACAACCTCCTATATAATGATTAAAATATTGTCATTGACTTATTACAGAATCATATTCATTGTTATGATATCATATAAAGTTTACTTATGAGTTTATATTACCCGTTGTTTTGTAAATTCGATGTAAAAGTAGCGATTTTGGTAAAATCGTTTCATTTAGTGTACATGTTTCGACTTGTTGTTCTTGATATTATTACTTATATCCTGATTTACTTAATTCCATAATGTAAAACATGATTTATATATAATATATATTCAGCATATACATATATATATATATATGATAGACTGATAAATGGAATGAAATACACCGTTCATGGAGACGGTAGGCCGTACGTATGCATGAACGATGTTTTCGTTTCCTTATTGAATTGAATGGAATTAGGTAGATGACATATATATATATATATACATAAATACAGTATCATTATTATGTCATATATCTCATTATTATTCATTATATATATTTTATAATCATTCATGAATGGTTAACATGGAGAATGAATCTCATCTCGTCGTGGAGACGGTAGTCTGTACGTACGTACGAGCGACGATATCATTCCCATGATCGTGGAATTGTATTGAAGCATATGTATAATATTTCAGAATCAATATCACTTTACAATAATCATATATAGTTATTCATTTACACCATTTTACCCATCCAAGTAAGGTGGTGGTCGAAAACAGATTACACTATGGCGTGGAGACGGTATTCTGTACGTACGCACACGCGGTGATTTCGTTTTCTGTAGGATGGATTGAAGGTGAAATAGGGTTGTTTCATATTTATAATAACATATCAGTATATAATTAATACTGATGTTATTACTTTATAATGAGAAAACTAAATAATAAAAACTAGAAGAAGAAAAAAACTTGAGAGAATCTGAAGAAGAGATTACCTCTTCTTCGACGTACCTCCTTTAAGATTCCTCTTAAAGAAGTAGAGTTGGTCTTTTGAGAAGACCAGAACCTCAAGAATGTTTCTAGGGAAGTGGATAAGAGAAATGGGCAGGGTTTGGCTGAGCTTCAATGCTAAAAAGGGTGTGAAGAGAAGATGGAATGGGTGCCCTTTTTATAAGGGACGAGAGGGGCACTTTAGGAAAAACAAAAAATATTATTTTATAATAAAGTCATATTCGGTTTATAATAGCTCCAAATTGATTTATTTAGAATCTAAAGTGGGTATGGATAGAAATCTTCTCAAATAATAGATTTTAGACAGGTTTGGGTCATTATATTAACCTTATCCTTTAGTTTTAACTCTTAGTTAATTAGATTCACATTTACCATGTCACTTTGTATTTTTATATTATATAGTTAATAAACATACCATATACATCCAAGAGACCCCCAAGTGGTACATTAATTAGACACCTATCATTATATAAGTATCTTGTCCAAACCTTAGATTTTTATAAATATAATAATAATAATATAATATTCGTTTTAAAAACTATTTTATGTCAATTTTGACACTATTTGGTAATTGAGTTTTGTGAAAATCAAAACAGCATGATTAGTTCGAATAAGGTTAACTAAATCAATAATAAAATTTCATAATAACCTATAAAATTAGTGTAATTCATAAAAAGTCTCAAATTACATTTAGTTGAGTATTTATAACATTAGTTATGTTAATATTTCATTAATAAGATAATTATTGCATCATCATTATGTCATAAATAAATTTAATTATTTAATGTCGAAAAATTATAAATAAAATACCATTATATATGAAATCTTATTATATTTCTAATGTATATTTATAGTTGAATTTATCTTATGTATAACCGTATATTAAAAATGTTTTAGTTATTAAACTTTGGTTTTAACCATTTTTACTCTTCTTTAAATAAAATAATAATAAATGTCCTAATCTAATCCAAGTGCACCTAAAGGGAAATATTTTATTCCTAATGTTGTTTTTGGTCGAATTAAACTTATCCAATATAATTAAGACATGTGTTAGGGTAATAATAATATCATTTTTACCCTTAATTACCATATTTACTTTTAACCGTGGTAAATAAAAGAAAAAGTTACTATTCACCAAAAATTGTTTTTATCTTATTGAATAAGATTTTACTCCTTGATATTAACCGTGTCTCTCAGATTTTCAAAATTCCACTCACAGAAGCGGTAAAATTATGTTTTATGTAAGTTTGCCAAAATCTCCTAGGAGGTAGGTAAAACACGGTGAAAAGTTCAATAAATTTTTATATATCGAAAATTATTATAAAAAGACTCCAATGAATTACAGTGAACTTATATAGGTATTATGTATCAATTTTGACCGAAAATAAATTTAAATAAAATAAATAATTATTGAAATAAAAAGTCGGTTTTTAAATAATAACCCAGTGTTTTCACTATTCGTCAAAAATTGAAAGTTTTCAGAAAAATACCAAAAATTCACCCTTGGATAATTTCGATATTCCAAATCCAAAAATGAAGTCCATTTTGAAAGAAAAAATTTCAAAAAGTGGGTATTACTATTCATAATGGCTAGATTATATAATATTTTAATAACATATCGTTGTTTAGTGAAACTCGGTTTTGCGTACAACACACGCTATCATGGAAGGTCGCGATTGCATGTAAAGTAAGCCAAGTCAGGGCTGCGTGTAGTGAAAACTCTATTTGGTGTTGCGTATAAAATAATCAAAACTTATTTCATTTATACATTAATCAAAATCTATACTTAATGTTGCGTAGAATAATTTCCACAAAACGAACTTGAAATTGTGTATAACACAAGCCAAGAATAGTGTTGTGTATACTGCAAGCTAATACGGTGTTGCGTATAGTACAAGATAAACTTTGTGTAGTGTATAATAGAAGACATCAATGAAATTAAAAGAATATTTTTCATAAAATCTCGGGGTGTTACATTCTACCCCCCTTAAAATGAATTTCTCCCTCGAAATTCGTCGGGGTTATAAATGGTTTACTACTTGAAAGTTTCTTTCATAAAAATGCACATCGTAAAAAGGAATACTAAAACATAATTTTAAAAAAGTGAAGTATGAAACTTAACGTTTACCCAAATTAACTCATCATTGGGTTTCCCCATAAGAGAACATAGGTGAAAATATGGATATGGAAGAGAAATATAACCATCAAGTTCTGATGGAGAGTGGTAGAGATCATGGCTATGAAAAAACCAAGAATCACAAAGCCATAAATGTTTGATGATCTAAGGTACCATCTAATTCATCGGATATGAAGACACTAGGACAAAATTTTTGGTTTTCAAGATCATTTCCCTAAAGTTGAATAATTTTAATTAGAATAAATACTTACTTAATTTCGGTACAATCTCACCGTTGTTCGTGCCTTGAACAATTTCCACTTCATCTATTAAAGAAATGAAGTTGAATTAGTCATTCATGAAGTGTTAGCAGATCATGTGATAGAATGATGGGTCATTTCATCTGTCTTAAACAAAAGGGTAGAAAATGTTATCAAATATACATAAGTCCATCTATGGTGAGGTCAATCGTATATGATTCCAAAAATGGACTTATACTTTATCTATCATACCACTTAATAAAATAAAACTAGTTTATACTAACGAGAGACTTCCTATAGTCCAGTTGTAGGTGATAAAGGCATGTCTCACTTTAGTTGTGGGTTCGATTCCCATATCCTTGTCCGATGCAATGGGTTGTCGCCCGTCCTGCAGGTTGTCCATTTTTCTAAAACTAAATTATTATAACATTATTGAAATAATATCGAAAAAATTTCTAGCCTTAAACAATACTATCTTAAGGATAACATAATTCATTCCAATATTTAGGCTTATCCAAAATACTTCTTTCCAAACTCATAGTATAAAGAGAACGATTACAAAAAAGGTCACATAACAAGCATCTGAATACCATCATTTATCCCTCATATATCAAAAGATATATCCTGTCGATCGCATCCAAACTTGTGAATACCTTAATCTTGTATCCTCTTGAAAAATTAATACCCCTTGAATCATAGTGAAAACATGAATGTTGTCAAAAGTTAACTCTTTCCACATACAAAAATCCAAAAATTCTATATAGTCAAACAATGATATAACTTTTTCCTTATATCAGTCATGAGATCATGAATACTATCAAACATTTCATTTTCTCGTTATCCCTTCGTTATTCATGTATCATCTTCTTTCCAAAAATATCTCAATCACTTTCTGTGGTTACCGGTACCATAAAATTATTGAAAACCACAATAGACCAATACATAAATATTCCAATATTCCACGATACTATATAAAACATTATTTTTGGAATCCCATGACATAAAAACTTAATCATTCAACCACATAGTTTTCATATTCAACATCAGAAATAGTGATCGCATGTGACTTCCCTTTTCCCTTTGACTTAAGGGGTTTCTCATGTCGATCATCATTAACCCTTGGATTAGGGAATTTATTAGCATAATGCCACATTTCCTTGCACTTGAAGCGTTGAAGTGTTGGTGGTGCGTTCTCTGTAGTCTTTTCTTTATTCACATCATTAGCAACACTTTTTCCACTACATCGACACTCAGCTACTCGATGAACTTATTTTCTACACTTAAAACATTTTCTAGTCCCTTTAAGACTATCTCCACCATGCTTCTTTCCAAACTTTGAGCATAAAGAAACATTCATCTTCTTTTCACCATTATTCTGAGATTTCTCCTTAAACTCCATCTTTCATTTCATGTCAAAACCATGAGATGGATATGTTACACCAACTTCTAGTTCTACCTTGATATCACAATGCACAATTTCTTCATAGCTACTGAAGTCTCTTATAGCTAATTCCCTTCTAAGACTTGGTTTTAAGCCACTGAAGAATCGGTCAACTTTACTTTCAGGTTGGATGATAAAGCCATATGCATACCTTGCAAGCCTTGTAAAATTTGCTTCATATATACCAACAGATTCATCATCCTTTTTCTTAAGCTCAAGGAACTCCTTTTCCATCATTGTTCGAAGAATATGAGGGAAGTACTTACTGAAAAACAAGTTCTTGAACTCTTCCCATTCCATGGATTCAATTTCACCTTGGGGCCTTGTATTATTAATTAGAGTCCACCACTGGTCTGCTTCACCATCTAAATATTAAATAGCTAGAATGAATTTATCATGTTCTGAAAAACGAAGTATGGAAAATATCTTTTCAATGGTACTGATCCATTGTTCAGCAATAAGTGGATCAGAAGACCCATTGAAAGAAGGTGGGTGTTGCCTCATGAAGGACTTAATAGAATATTGTTCCCTTCTCTGCTCATTCGGATGTCCAGAATGATTCATAGCATGTTTAAGTATAACAATAATATTTTTCACTCCATATCCCAAAACATTGGTTTGTTCAGGAGGAAAATCATTGCATTTCCCATTACATTGATCAACACGGGTCCTTCAGGTTCCAGTCATCGTCTAAAACTCAAAAAGAATAGTGTAAGAGGCAAAGCATATGCTAGGAAAACAACATAATAAAGGGGGAGCACCTTCAATATTTAACATCTTAGGTTAAATTATACGATCGTTACCTTAATTCTATTACTATAACCTATACTTATACTTAACCTTAGGGACATCCCTAGACATACCTTAGAAATATCTCTAGGGATCTCACTAAAGTTTTCGCATCATAGTTTCCAAAGGATAACTAAACCTTTCCTCTGATACCAACTGTAGAGACCCGAATCTTGACATACATGGACATTATATTACTTTTGCGAAATACTTAATACATAACAAAAACCAACACTCAAGGACCGTAATTGTTTAGTGTCTTTGGAAACTCAGAACGTAATCTTCTAATCATAGTGAAAGATCTTCAACATCTCCCATAAAGATCTTCCCCTTTTGGTTTTCTTACCTAAAACCTTTCTTTATATCCTAGGGAAAAGAAAACATAACAAGGGTGAGATCAAATGCTCAGTAAGAGTAAACATAGATAACATAAAACAATCCATAAACATTTGAATGAAAAAGATTGAACATAAAATCTAAACATCATAATCTTGAGAAAATACATAAATCTTGGAAGTACGTAAGGCATATATCATAAAGGAACATCAATCATGATAAAATTTCATGGGAATAAAACATGTGATTGTGGCAACCATTAAGCAGATGATATTATTTCAATGGTAGCCAAGGCATTGCTTCCAATACCATCATAGTGGACAAAGTCCCTTTCTGAATCGAGTTCACTCCTCATCCCAGTCATGTATTACTGAACCAGATTAACTTACCATTCCATCCATGTCTATCTCATGAGATATAAATCTTTACACAATGAATTGGAGGGAAATATAGGTCCCATCCATCTCATAATGGAATCATTCTTACTTGTGCCAGAACATAAACATAAATCATTCATCATAACCCAAAGAATAAAAATGGGTTTCATAAACATCATCCCATCATAACATAATACATATAAAACAAATGGATATCGTTTCATCATAAGAAAAGTTAAACCATGTAAATCATAGAGATATTATACTTTAAACATTCACATATGAAATAATATCATCTTAGATGGAAAATGGTTTTGATAAAACTCTTGAAAATAATTCTTGATGAAAATATCATTTCTTCATAAAAATCATTTTCTTTTCACAAATGCCACAAAATTTTAAAATAAAAGGATTTTGTTTAAAATAGTAATGAAATCTTGTAGAGTAAGCTTCATAAAAATAAGGCGTTATAAAACCGTAAAAATCTGTTTATGCCGTATAAATTAAAAAAACATTCTTCTTGTACTTTTGCCAGAAAAGTCAAAAAGTACCTCGTATGGTAAAAAAAGAAATATTCCTTACATACCATGTAGTAAAAGTAAAAAGTGGGTAAAAAGGACTTTAAAAATACATGAAACCATTTTTAGAAAATAGGTTCATGGATGATAAATATAACCCTAGTAAATTCTGAAGTATAATCAATCTCAGATAAAAATGAGATTGTGAGATTTTCCCTTACCTTATGCCTGATATGATTCATATGTAATTGAACCTCCTGTATAATGATTTAAATAATGTCATTGACTTATTACAAAATCAAATTCATTGTTATGATATCATATATAGTTTACTTATGACTTTATATTACCTGTTCTTTTGTAAATTCGATGTAAAAGCAGCGATTTGGGTAAAATCGTTTCATTTATTGTACGTGTTTCGACATGTTGTTCTTGATATTATTACTTATATCCTGATTTACTTTATTCAAGAATGTAAAACATGATTTATATATAATATATATTCATCATATACATATATATATGATAGATCGATAAATGGAATGAAATACACCGTTCATGGAGACGGTAGGTCGTACGTACGCATGAACGATGTTTTCGTTTCCTTATTGAATTGAATGGAATTAAGTAGATGACATAAAAATATATATACATAAATAAAATATCAATATTATGTCATATATCTCATTATTATTCATTATATATATTTTATAGTCATTCATGAATGGTTAACATGGAGAATTAATCTCATCGCGTCGTGGAGACGGTAGTCCGTACGTATGCACGAGCAATGATATCATTCCCATGATCGTGGAATTGTATTGAAGCGTATGTATAATATTTCAGAATCAATATAAATTTATAATAATAATATATAGTTATTTATTTACACCATTATACCCATCCATGTAAGGTGGTGGTCGAAAACAGATTACACCACGTCGTGGAGACAGTATTCCGTACGTATGCACGCGTGGTGATTTTGTTTTCCATAGGATGGATAGAAGTTGAAATATGGTTGTTTCATGTTTATAATAACATATCAGTATATAAGTAATACTGATGTTATTACATTATAATGAGACAACTAAATAAGAATAAGTAGAATAAGAAAGATACATGAGAGAATCGAAAGAAGAGATTACCTCTTCTTTGACGCACCTCCTTTAAGCTTCCTCTTAAGGAAGTAGAGTTGGTCTTTTGAGAAGACCAGAAACTCCAGAATGTTTCTAGGGAAGTGGAGATGAGAAATGGGCAGGGGTTGGCCGATCTTAAAGGCTCAAAAGGGTGTGAAGAGAAGAGGGAAGGGGTTCCTTTTTTATAAGGGAGGAGAGGGGAACTTTAGGAAAAACTTAAAATATTATTTTTTAATAAAGTCATATTCAGTTTATAATAGCTCAAAATTGATTTATTTCGAATCTAAAGTGGGGATGGGTCGAACTCCTCTCAACCAATAGATTTTAGACAGGTTTGGGTATTATATTAACCTTATCTTTTAGTTTTAACTCTTATTTAATTAGATTGACATTTACCCTGTCACTTTGGATTTTTATATTATATAGTTAATAAAATTAGCATATACATACTAGAGACCCAAAGTTGTAACACCCCGAGCTTCCACGATACGCTTCTCATTCAATAATGCAATAGCTTGCATTGTACGCAAGTTCGAGTTCTAACACACCACAACTAATCAAAGTAGCCGTTATGAATAGTAATAACCACCTTTTAAATTTATAGAAATTTTATATTTCAAAATGGACTTCATTTTTGTATTCCTAATATTGAAATTAGCCTATGTTGAATTTTTTGTAATTTTCCGAGAACTTCCAAATTATTATGAATAGTGAAAAATACTTAAAACAACTTTTTTAATAAAAATAATTAATAGTGATAAATTATACTATTTAGTGGTTTTAAAGTATAATTGGAATATATTTTTATCATTTTATCCAATGGTGGTCATTAGAATTAATTTGACATTGAAATTGGACATAAACAATTGCCAATCTTTTGATATAAATTGTTTCTTAAAAACACGCTATCTGTTGTAACAGCGGGAATTAATTATAAAATTAATTAATACAACTTATATGTTTGGAATTTTTTAAAATAGACATCATTTTTGAATTCGGAATATCAATTATATCTTAGGGTGAAATTTTGGCCTTATTCTGAAAAACTTCAATTTTTGATGAATAGTGAAACCACTAAGTGGTAGTTAAATAACTGATTTTTCGTTTAAATGAAATATTACCACTTCTGTGATTTGATTTTAAAAAATCAGACATACATGGTTGTCATTAAGAAGTAAAATGTGGTTCAATGAGATTAAAATAATTTTTTGGTGAATAGTAACTTTTAAGTTCTTAATCGCGATTAGAGGTAATTAGTGTAGTTTAAGGTACAAATAATGTTTTTATAATATGAGATGAGCATGACACTTGTCCTACTCCTATTGGATGAGTCATGGCCGACCAAGACAACCCATGGGTCAACTTGGGGACCCCATGGAGCCACTTTAGTTAGAAAATGACATAAATACCTTTTATTTAATGTTAAAGTAAAAAATGACACAAACATAAAATGTTTTACTAAAACAATTTTTACGTGGGGTTACACAAGTCCAAATTTTGATTATAAATATTCATTAGAAAGATAAAAAGATTTCCTACATCATAGTATTTGTTTTCTAATTTTTAGACATTAAATAAACTAAATTATTTATGACATAATTATGATGTGGCGATGACCTCATTATTTAACGATTTAAATAAAATGAGACGATAATGAAAAATCCAAGGCTTACACTTGTCCAAAGCCTATTGGATGAAGATATTTCGAAACCTTATCACCTTAGCCTCGAATTATATAAGTTTGGGACCTTTAGAATCCGAAAAGCATTGTGAAATAATGTAACATTTCAATCATTCCAAAAGTGCCCCTCCTCTCCACTTATAAAAGGCCCCCACCTCTCCCACCACATTTACACTTTCAAGCCTTTTGGCTCGGCCAACCTCTGCCCAAATACTCTCCCAACATTCCTCCCTTACTCATAGAAGCCTCACTTTGGGCAGAACTCTTCCCAAGGAAGCCTTTGGCTCAAATCAAAAAGAGTTACCTGATTTTGAGGTAATGTCTTTTCTAATGTTGTTTTGTTTTATTTTTCTTCTCCAACCCCCTAAACTCTTTTTATTCAATTCTTTTGTAACAACACCAGTATCCAAAATATACTAGTATGTTGTTATAAGAATTATTCGAGCTACACTTACACACACCTACATCTAATGGTTAAAGAACATACGGTTTCTGTGGATGGCGAATTTCTGCCTCACGAAACGATGATTGTTCAACACTCATATAACACCTTCAAAGGTGGCCATTAAGATGTCACTATATTTATATATGATATATAATGTGTTTATGTTTTACTTATGCTTCTGTATTTCTCATTTATGGCTTACTTTATGATTTCCATTATGGGTAAAACGTGATAATTTCATTTTAGGAAGTGCGGACTACCGCCCCCTCAAAGTGATTTGAATCGTTAATGCCATATGTGGGATGTATAAAGGATGGAGTAAATGGTATTATACACTATATGATACTGGAATTATATTATACATTTATATCATTATGAATTAGTTCCACTAAATATGAAATTGAAATGAAAGTAGCGTTCATGCGTACGTACGGCTTACCGTCTCCATGAACGGTGCATTTCATTTCTTACCTCTAAATGTTACGTAATATTACAAATGAATGTATATAATGGATATATAAGATATATATGACATCTAAATCATTAATATAATTCTGGATATAATGGATATTTCACCACATAAACAACTTGTAATTATAAGAAGCTTATTGTTGACTAAAGTTCCAAAGATCGACAAAACGACCGTTATTAACTTAAATAATTACATAATGTTCATATCATTGTAATAAGTGATATAATAAGGATAATGAAATTGAAAATGGTTCTTAATAAGGTATATATTAACTCTAGTTTATTATTCAGGAGGTTAAAGAACGGCTGAGTCAAGTCAGACAAGAGGTAAGGGAACTTCTTAACCCAATTTCCATTCTTTGGGTTAATCTCCTACTTTCAAATTATGTCATGATGTTATTATGTCCTATTTTGTATTTTTACTTTCTTTATGTGTACCTATAGTGAATACACATAATATACCTATTTTATTTTAAAAATGATCTTTTTAAGGACTTCGTCTCAATCTCCTTTCATTGAGGCATATTTTGTTTTATACACAAATTTCTTTTATACGGTGTATAAACCCCTTTGACTTTTACGTTTATTCAAAAGGAATCTTTTTATACGAAGCATTTTTATAAAAGACAAAAGGGAATGTTTTTCTTTCCGTACTTATGCGGCGACAATGACTTCTCCGCCGCCGTGACCATTATTTGAGTTTCGGCTTCCTCTACAAGCCATCATTTTTTTTAATGAAAAATAAATACAAAGTTTTAACTTTCTTTTATTTTGGTATTGAAAATGGTTTTGAAAGCATTTTTATCATATCAAAGTGTTGTATTGATATCTTGTGATTGAAATGTGGAAATGTTATGTTTCCTTTATGCATGTTTTATGTGATACGATTATGTTATGGTTTATGATATGTTTAAACCTATTCATATGAGGAATGTATTGGACTTAATAAGTGACGGGTGGAGCCTGCTATAGCTCCTCGATGCATCGGTAGGTCTCATGAGACAACTAGACGTGTAATTGGCCGAGGCCCTTTCCCAATTTGATTTATGGTTCTGGCCGAGGCCTTAATCATTTTAGACGTCTTGGCCGAGGCCTTGACAAAATGTTTCAGAATGTCCGGCATTATACATTCCCTCATTATGAAAGTGGTTATTGATATTGCATGTGATTATTCGACCAGTAGAATATCCATGTGAAGAAGTAAATGGCATTATCTCATTTTATTTTTGCCTTATTATGTTGATGTTCAAGTTTAAAAGGCTTTTGTTTTAGTTATACATTGCCTTAAATGTTTATGTTTATTTATGAAAGCTTCCACAATATTGTTATCCTTACTGAGCATCTGAGCTCACCCCTTTCAATGTTTTAATATTTTCCAGGATGTGAAGAAGTATTTTATGAATGACCTGCAGGGATAGTCAGAAGAGGATATGAGTGTGGACTATGGAGACTTTGTTATTGTAGTTTTTCACTTTATGATGTAATGTAACGTTTACGAATGTATCTAGTGTTTCCAAGGCTACTAAACTAATCGGTCTTTCGAGACTTGATCTTTTGTGATCATGCCAATGTTACGAAGTAATGCACCGACTCTGGGTAGCTGGGGTCGGGGCGTTACAGTTGGTATCAGAGGCAGTTTAGTACTAACCTTGGAAGCTAGATTTAGATAAACTCTGATTAGAGCACATATCCCGAAGATAGACTTTGAGGATTAGTATAGAAGAACTTCCTAGAATTTTGGTATTGTAGAGATGTTGTGAGTTTTCCAAGCAATACATCCCTGTCTGGATACGAGCAGGTAAAGGCGGCTCTGGCACAGATGTACCTAGGGGTAAAACCCGAAAACACCGCTTTGAGCTAGACTCGAACGGGAATTGGTGCACGACAACGGGCCTTGCTGCACTCTTGGTTACGACACTCCCGGGGGATATGCTTAGGATAATTCTCATTTTATTTACAAACCACTATGAAGGGTTATGAGTATATACTTTCTCAAAGAAAACATTTCTTTTTATGATTATGGATTATATCCATAAATAGTTCAATTTATGTTAAGTGTTTTATAAGTATGGAATTATGTATTTTGATTCATAAACTAATCTAGTTTATGCCATTGTTTAGAAATGGAGCCTAGTGGAAGGAATGGAAACCGTATCAATGCACGAACTCCGTGTAGGGATTTCCCTCCTGATCAAGATAATTATTGTGGATCTGGAGATACAACTGGTGCTGATCAACTTATTACCATACTGGGACAACTCACTCAGGTTATGAATAATAACCTTACTCGTATGGAGCACCCTGATCCGCAACGTGGAGGATCAATGCTAGATCGTTTCATGAGGCAACAACCACCAACCTTTAATGGGAGTACAAATCCTATAGCAGTTGAGCAATGGATAAATTCCTTAGAGAAAATATTCCATGCCTTGGGGAGTAGTGAAAGGGAGAAGGTTGTCATGGCAGTTTACCGCCTCACTGGAGATGCCGATCAGTGGTGGTCGCTGATTCAAAACACAAAGGAAGATGATGACGTATCGAATATGGAATGGAGGGAGTTCAAAGATCTTTTCTTAGAAAAATACTTTCCTCGTGACCATCGAGCAGATATGGAAAGGCAATTTCTGAGTCTGAGGCAGAAGGAGGATGAGAATGTCGCAAAGTATGAGGCTAACTTTACAAGGTTAGCGAGGCATGCTGCCGATTATATACGTAACCCAAGGAGTAAGATTGATCGTTTCTTTGATGGGTTAAAACCATTTCTCCGTCGAGCTTTGGTATCACAATCCTTCTCATCATACGAAGATATTGTCTCGTGTGCTATCAAGACAGAAAAGGAATTCTCTAAGTCTTATGACAACAAAGTAAAGCAAGAGAAGAAGAGAACGGTGGAACAAGAGACAGATAAAGGGAAAAAGGGAAAGAAGGATTTTCCATTATGTGATAATTGTGGGAAGAATCACCCTGGTACTTTCCTAAAAGGAATGGGAGTTTGTTATAAATGTGGAGAAAAGGGTCACCAGGCTCGTGATTGTAAGGGAAAGAAAGAGGCTGTTAAAGTTGAATGCTACAATTGTAGAGAAATGGGTCATTATGCAAATGAATGTCCTAAGCGTCAGGGAAACTTACCTCAGAAAAGGCCAAGGGATCAAGGACAATCTTATGCTGTTACTACGGTTGAAGCAGAATAACTAATGTATTGGTGCTTTTGGACTCAAGGATTATATTCTGGTTATAAGAATAATGTAATATATATATATGGATTGTACTGCAGTACTTTTTGATTTCAGTAAGGTTTTAATATGATTAAGGTAATCATATTTTTAGTATGTGATAATAAGAGAAACTTTTCTTTGTTTTGGGAATCTGATAAATTGATTTTGGAATTTAGAGACCTTTTAGAGAAAGTCTGGACGGAGGTATTTTGGATAACTATTAAGGTTGGAATGGATTAAGTTGAACTTTGGATAGTATTGTTTAAGGTTAAAAAATTTATGAAGATTATTTTTGGAATATGATGATACTATAGTTTTAGGAAAAGGACAACCTGCAGGGTGGGGCATAACCCGTCGCGTCGGACAAAGCTGGAGGAATCGAACCCACAATCATAGTGCGACAGGCCTTTATTTCCTACCACTAGCCTACAGGAATTCCCTGGTTATTACAATATAATTTTACTAATCTAAATGGTATGTGTTAACATTTGGAACCTTATACAATTAGGATAATAATAATATTTTTGAGTTCTATTATCTTTTTGAGTGAAAGATGAGTTGAAGGTTGAAACACTAATTGTCAAGCATAAATATATATATACCTATCTCTTATTCAATGAATAAATTAATTCTTAAACTTTAGTAAAGGGATATTAAAACAAAAAATGTGTTATCCTAATACCTTATGTCTTGTTGAACTGATGATATTTTAAATAAACATAGATTGAAGGCTTTGAGGCCCTCAATTTGACAGTTGATTGTGATTGATGACCTCAATCACTCCCTACAAATATTTACGTTTTTCCTCCAATTATATGTCTTTAATTTCCACCAATGTTCTCCTTATCGAGATCACAATTTGGTGGTGACTTTCTTATTTCCATTTCCCTCTTATTAAGGCTAAATTTTATTAACCTTATTTCCGATGTGGGTTTTCCACAAAGGTATTTTCTATTTTCAACCTCTTATTTTTAAATAAAAATATCAAATTGCGAGGACGCAATTTATTGAAGGAGGGGAGAATGTAACACCCCGAGCTTCCACGATACGCTTCTCATTCAATAATGCAATAACTTGCATTGTACGCAAGTTCGAGTTCTAACACACCGCAACTAATCAAAGTAGCCGTTATGAATAGTAATAACCACCTTTTAAATTTATAGAAATTTTATATTTCAAAATGGACTTCATTTTTGTATTCCTAATATTGAAATTAGCCTATGTTGAATTTTTTGTAATTTTCCGAGAACTTCCAAATTATTATGAATAGTAAAAAATACTTAAAACAACTTTTTTAATAAAAATAATTAATAGTGATAAATTATACTATTTAGTGGTTTTAAAGTATAATTGGAATATATTTTTATCATTTTATCCAATGGTGGTCATTAGAATTAATTTGACATTGAAATTGGACATAAACAATTGCCAATCTTTTGATATAAATTGTTTCTTAAAAACACGCTATTTGTTGTAACAGCGGGAATTAATTATAAAATTAATTAATACAACTTATATGTTTGGAATTTTGTAAAATAGACATCATTTTTGAATTCGGAATATCAATTATATCTTAGGGTGAAATTTTGGCCTTATTCTGAAAAACTTCAATTTTTGATGAATAGTGAAACCACTAAGTGGTAGTTAAATAACTGATTTTTCGTTTAAATGAAATATTACCACTTCTGTGATTTGATTTTCAAAAATCCGACATACATGGTTGTCATTAATAAGTAAAATGTGGTTCAATGAGATTAAAATAATTTTTTGGTGAATAGTAACTTTTAAGTTCTTAATCGCGATTAGAGGTAATTAGTGTAGTTTAAGGTACAAATAATGTTTTTATAATATGAGATGAGCATGACACTTGTCCTACTCCTATTGGATGAGTCATGGCCGACCAAGACAACCCATGGGTCAACTTGGGGACCCCATGGAGCCACTTTAGTTAGAAAATGACATAAATACCTTTTATTTAATGTTAAAGTAAAAAATGACACAAACATAAAATGTTTTACTAAAACAATTTTTACGTGGGGTTACACAAGTCCAAATTTTGATTATAAATATTCATTAGAAAGATAAAAAGATTTCCTACATCATAGTATTTGTTTTATAATTTTTAGACATTAAATAAATTAAATTATTTATGACATAATTATGATGTGGCGATGACCTCATTATTTAACGATTTAAATAAAATGAGAAGATAATGAAAAATCCAAGGCTTACACTTGTCCAAAGCCTATTGGATTAAGATATTTCGAAACCTTATCACCTTAGCCTCGAATTATATAAGTGTGGGACCTTTGGAATCCGAAAAGCATTGTGAAATAATGTAACATTTCAATCTTTCCAAAAGTACCCCTCCTCTCCACTTATAAAAGGCCCCCACCTCTCCCACCTCATTTACACTTTCAAGACATTTGGCTCGGCCAACCTCTGCCCAAATACTCTCCCAACATTCCTCCCTTACTCGTAGAAGCCTCACTTTGGGCAGAACTCTTCCCAAGGAAGCTTTTGGCTCAAATCAAAAAGAGTTACCCGATTTTGAGGTAATATCTTTTCTAATGTTGTTTTGTTTTATTTTTCTTCTCCAACCCCCTAAACTCTTTTTATTCAATTCTTTTGTAACAACACCAGTATACTCAATATACTAGTATGTTGTTATAAGAATTATTAGAGCTACACTTACACACACCTACATCTAATGGTTAAAGAACATACGGTTTCTGTGGATGGCGAATTTCTGCCTCACGAAACGATGATTGTTCAACACTCATATAACACCTTCAAAGGTGGCCATTAAGATGTCACTATATTTATATATGATATATAATGTGTTTATGTTTTACTTATGCTTCTGTATTTCTCATTTATGGCTTACTTTATGATTTCCATTATGGGTAAAACGCGATAATTTCATTTTAGGAAGTGCGGACTACCGCCCCCTCAAAGTGATTTGAATCGTTAATGCCATATGTGGGATGTATAAAGGATGGAGTAAATGGTATTATACACTATATGATACTGGAATTATATTATACATTTATATCATTATGAATTAGTTCCATTAAATATGAAATTGAAATGAAAGTAGCGTTCATGCGTACGTACGGCTTACCGTCTCCATGAACGGTGCATTTCATTTCTTACCTCTAAATGTTACGTAATTTTACAAATGAATGTATATACTGGATATATAAGATATATATGACATCTAAATCATTAATATAATTCTGGATATAATGGATATTTCACCACATAAACAACTTGTAATTATAAGAAGCTTATTGTTGACTCAAGTTCCAAAGATCGACAAAACGACCGTTATTAACTTAAATAATTACATAATGTTCATATCATTGTAATAAGTGATATAATAAGGATAATGAAATTGAAAATGGTTCTTAATAAGGTATATATTAACTCTAGTTTATTATTCAGGAGGTTAAAGAACGGCTGAGTCAAGTCAGACAAGAGGTAAGGGAACTTCTTAACCCAATTTCCATTCTTTGGGTTAATCTCCTACTTTCAAATTATGTCATGATGTTATTATGTCCTATTTTGTATTTTTACTTTCTTTATGTGTACCTATAGTGAATACACATAATATATCTATTTTATTTTAAAAATGATCTTTTTAAGGACTTCGTCTCAATCTCCTTTCATTGTGGCATATTTTGTTTTATACACAAATTTCTTTTATACGGTGTATAAACCCCTTTGACTTTTACGTTTATTCAAAAGGAATCTTTTTATACGAAGCATTTTTCTAAACGACAAAAGGGAATGTTTTTCATTCCGTACTTATGCGGCGACAATGACTTCTCCGCCGCCGTGACCATTATTTGAGTTTCGGCTTCCTCTACAAGCCATAATTTTTTTAATGAAAAATAAATACAAAGTTTTAACTTTCTTTTATTTTGGTATTGAAAATGGTTTTGAAAGCGTTTTTATCATATCAAAGTGTTGTATTGATATCTTGTGATTGAAATGTGGAAATGTTATGTTTCCTTTATTCATGTTTTATGTGATACGATTATGTTATGGTTTATGATATGTTTAAACCTATTCATATGAGGAATGTATTGGACTTAATAAGTGACGGGTGGAGCCCGCTATAGCTCCTCGATGCATCGGTAGGTCTCATGAGACAACTAGACGTGGAATTGGCCGAGGCCCTTTCCCAATTTGATTTATGGTTTTGGCTGAGGCCTTAATCATTTTAGACGTCTTGGCCGAGGCCTTGACAAAATGTTTCAGAATGTCCGGCATTATACATTCCCTCATTATGAAAGTGGTTATTGATATTGCATGTGATTATTCGACCAGTAGAATATCCATGTGAAGAAGTAAATGGCATTATCTCATTTTATTTTTGCCATATTATGTTGATGTTCAAGTTTAAAAGGCTTTTGTTTTAGTTATACATTGCCTTAAATGTTTATGTTTATTTATGAAAGCTTCCGCAATATTGTTATCCTTACTGAGCATCTGAGCTCACCCCTTTCAATGTTTTAATATTTTCCAGGATGTGAAGAAGTATTTTATGAATGACCTGCAGGGATAGTCAGAAGAGGATATGAGTGTGGACTATGGAGACTTTGTTATTGTAGTTTTTCACTTTATGATGTAATGTAACGTTTACGAATGTATCTAGTGTTTCCAAGGCTACTAAACTAATCGGTCTTTCGAGACTTGATCTTTTGTGATCATGCCAATGTTACGAAGTAATGCACCGACTCTGGGTAGCTGGGGTCGGGGCATTACAAAAGTAGTCCATTAATGATACACCTATCATGATATAAGTATCTTGGACAAACCATAGATATTTAGGAATATAATAACAATTAATAATATAATATTTGTTTGAAAAACTATTTTCTGTCAATTTTGAAACTATTTGGTAATTGATTTTTGTGAAAATAATAACAGCATGATTAGTTCAAATAAAGTTAATTAAATCTATACTAAAATGTCATATTAACCTATAAAATTAGTGTGATTCATAAAAAGTCTCAAATTACATTTATTTGGGTTTTTATAACATCAATTATGTTAATATTTCCTTAATAAGATAATTACTGCATCATCATTGTGTCATAAATAAATTAAATTATATAATGTCTAAATTTTTTAAATAAACTACCATTATGTAGGAAATATTTTTATATTTCTAATTAATATTTATAGTCGAATTTATATTATGTATAACCCTATATTAAAAATGTTTTAGTTATTAAACTTTTATTTTAACCATTTTAACTCTTCTTTAAATAAAATAATAATAAATGTCCTAATCTAATCCAAGTGCACCTAGAGGGAAATATTTTATTCCTAAGTTTGTTTTTGTCCAAATTACACTTATCAAATAGAATTAGGACATGTGTTAGGGTAATAATAATATCATTTTTACCCTTAATTACCTTATTTACTTTTAACCATGGTAAATAAAAGTAAAAAGTTATTATTCACCAAAAATTATTTTTATCTTATTAAACTCACATTTTACTTCGTGATATTAACTATGTCTTTCGGATTTTAAAAATTACACTCAAAGAAGTGGTAAAATTATGTTTTCTGTATGTTTTCAAAAAGCTCCTAGGAGGTTGGTAAAAGATAGTGAAAAGTTCAATAAAATTTTTATAAATTGAAAATTATTATAAAATGACTCTAATAAATTACATTGAGCTTATATAGGTATTATGTATCAATTTTGACCTATAATAAATTTAAATAAAATAAATAATTAGTTAAATAAAAAGACGGTTTTTAAATAGTAACCTAGTGTTTTCACTATTCATCACAAATTGAAAGTTTTCAGAAAAAAACCAAAAATTCACCCTAGGCTAATATCGATATTCCAAATCCGAAAACGAAGTCCATTTTGAAAGATAAAATTTCCAAAAGTGGGTATTACTATTCATAACGGCTAGTTTATATAATATTTTAATAACATATCTATGTTTAGTGAAACTCGGTTTTGCGTACAACACACGCTATCATGGAAGGTCGCGATTGCGTGTAAAGAAAGCCAAGTCAGGGCTGCGTGTAGGGAAAGCTCTGTTTGGTGTTGTGCATAACATAATAAAAACTTATTTTATTTATACATTAAACAAAATCTATACTTAATGTTGCGTAGAATAATTTCCACAAAATGAACTTGAAATTGTGTGTAACACGAGCCAAGAATAGTGTTGTGTACACTACAAGCTAATACAGTGTTGTGTATAGTACAAGATAAACTTGGTGTAGTGTATAATAGAAGACATCAATGAAATTAAAGGAATGTTTTTCATAAAATCTCGGGGTGTTACAGTTATATCAAGGGTTGATGCATGAACAAACCTCAAAGGTGGTTCAGGTTGAGTTTGACAGCCTAAAACCATCACATGTTGCTAAGTAGGCTACCAAACAAGGTTATAATAACTTAATCAATTCATGAAATTAATTAACCAGAAAAACCTTGAAATTATAGCATGTGGAACAATAGAAACTATCCATAAAAACAAAAATAATTTTAGGGAAAAGATATAAACCACCTACCTCAGCTTAATAGAAATACACTCGTCCAATATCAGCCTCTAATTCATCCTGGATTGGAAGAAAAATAAATAACCGATGAATTACCTAAAAATAGTACGTAAGAACGTACAAAAAATACCATCACTGATAGCAAGGAAAATAGTGAAAGGTTATAGATAAATTGAGTACTTGATTGTGCAGATCCAACGAGATAAATTGATCTTGAATATGATTTCAGATAGATGAGTAGGATCCAAGAATAGATTGAAGGCTTAAGGATCTCAACCAGGAGAAGAAGTTTTGACTGCTTCTAGAAAATTGGAAATAAATTGGTGGATTTAAATATTTAATATTTAAGTGAAAAATGGTCACTTTCCATAAAAATATTGGGATTCATGGTTTGGCTACATTGTTTGGTTGCGCTGTTGGAAAAACCTTGCACCAACTGTGTACCCTTCCTTATCTCAAAACCCCCCTCATACTGTTATGTAGCATGGTTTGGAAAAACATTAAAAAAATATGCATTTTCCATCTGTCAAAAACTGAATAAAACTGGCATAAGAGTGACGCCCCTGTTTCATGGTTTCATCAAACTGTGTTCCCTAGACAGTGGCTAGACCACCCCACATGGTTAATCAAAACCATGTAGCCTAGGATGTACTGTTTCTACAAACCATTTGGCCCAACCACCTTATCCAAATATTAACGATTCATGTTCTTAAACAAACCCTGAAAACCCCCATTTCCTCTATATCCTAAAAAATCATCCAAATTAGTCAAACCCAAGGAATTGAATAGGAAATAAAAGATTTTGTATCTCATATAAAATCTATGATCTTAAACTATTGCTTCATCAAGATGTTCATCAATGAATTTCCCTTCCATGGGTGGTCAAGTATCATATGATAATAACTCCAGCCACTAGGATCATATGTCGGCCTCCCACTCCCAAGTCTTGTCTTGTACATGTTTGTGATTCCATATAACCCATACTAGAGTAATTGACCATCATTGGAGAACCTTCATGCCTTGATCAACAATACATATAGGATTCTATTTAAAGGATGCATCTACCTCCAACTCAACCTCCTCGGGCTAAAGAACATATGACGTATTATAATGGTATCGACAAAGATGAGATATGAGGAAGAAGTCATTCATGGCCCAGCACCTTTGAGGTAACTGTAACTAATTGGATATCATCACAACTATCTCCATAATCATGAGGGTCCTGACATAATGAGGTGATTGCTTACCTTATTTCTAAGTCTGTCTATACCCCATTCTCGGTGAATCTCACATAAAAACTCAACTCCCCACCTCAAACACTAGTGACCGATGGCAACGATCAGTTTATGACTTTTATATACACTAAGCTATATACATACCCTTCCTGAAAATCCAAACATTCTTCAAAGTGTCTGAAACTATATTAGGACCTAGTGCTGCTACCTCTTCTTCCTCTAACCAACATAGGGGTGAACAAAACAACCTAACATACAATGCCTCATAAGGTTCCATCTGTATAGTCACCAGATAGCTATTTTTGTAGGTGAATTCAAACAGGGGTATATGCCTCTCCTAGGATCCCATAAAATCAAGGAATCTTACTCTAGGAATTTCCATTAAAACTTATATTGTGAACTTTGATTGGTCGTTAGTTAAGGGTGGTATTCCCTACTCAAAATCACCTGTGTACCCAAAACCCTTGGTAATATTTGACAAAACATAGATTTAAACTAGGAATTACTATCTGATACAATGGTATAAGGAACCCTATTAAGGTGAAAAATCTCATGATTATAAAGTATCCCAAGTTCATATAATTAGAAGATCTCCATTATTGGTAGGAAGTGGGTTACCTAAATTAGCTTTTCCACAACGAATCATATAGCATCACTACTTCGGGGTCACCTCAGCATCCTGACCATGAAATCCATCACAACATCATCCCATTTTCACATAGGAATGGGTAACTATAATTAGATACCATCTAGTTACTGGTGTTCCACCTTCACATGATAATAGGTGGAGCACCTATTGATGAAACCTACTATTTCCCATTTCATTCCAGGACATGAATATAGGAAACATAAATCATAAATCATATTGGTTGTTTTGGGATGTACTTCCTAGGACGAGGCATGAAATTCCCACATCATCTCACATAGGATGATTACATTAACCCATACATTCCCATACATAAATAGAATTTATTCTTCCATACTGATTTAACTACGATGTGGGTGATCACCTTCAACGCTCTCCCATTTGACTAAGCCTTCATAATTTGATATTTATCCCATCATCACCCTATCCAGAAGAGTGTAATTCCCCAACATAGCTGAGAGAAAATTCTAGGCGTGCATGTCCTGAACTTCCAAGTGCATATCATTGAACAAGGACATCAATTTCTACTCACTATCAGCCTCCTAAAGTACCTATTTCTGAGTCATTTGGCTCATATAATCCACTAAAACATTTCATTTACTAGGCATATAGGCTAACTCAAAATTGAACAACTGTAGATACTAAACCCACCATCTCTACTAAAGGATCAATTCATGCTACATAAATATGTTCTTGAGGCTTTTTTGGTCTATGTGCACCACAAAAGGATCACCCAACAAATAGTGCCTCTAATAACACAATGCATTAACCGTGGATACAAACTTGAGATTGTGTGTCAGTTAATTCCTCTCATGAGGTCTCAATTAGCAAGAACTATATGTCACAACACTATCCCATGCATTAGGAAAGCTCCCATCCTGATGTTTGATGCATTACAGTAAAATATATAACTTCTACCATGCTCCGGAAGAATCAGGATTAGTGATAAATTAAACCATCCCATAAGCTCCTAATTTTTTTTAACAAATTTTATATAACACAAATATCACCCCCTTATTAATAAATCTTGTGAGAAGCGTAGATAAATGTTAAAATTATTGGATGTAGCAACTATAATAATTGTCCAATCCTAAAAAATGGTTAGTATCAAATACATTCATAGGATACTTCCAATAAACCATAGCAGTCACCTTCTCTGGGTCCATAAATACTATTGTCTCTATGATTATGTGACTTAGGAAATGGAATTTTCATATCCAAAATTGAATTTTTATTATCTTAGAAAAAAACTTATGCTCTCTTCGTGTATTCAGAATTATGTCAAGGTGTTTGGAATGACTGTGTTGAGTCTGAGAATACACCTCGATTCCAACCACAAAAACCACCATGATAGAGTCCAAATAAGGTTGTAAAATCCATTTTATCAAATCAATGAAAACTATTAGCATGTTCATGTGATCGAACGACCTAAAAAATACTCATAATGTTTATAAATTCTACAAAAAACAATATGATGTAAACGTGTCAAATTAACATTTAACTACTGATAACCTAGCCTCAAATCAATTTTTTAGAAAACATGAGCTCCTAAAAGATGGTTAAAGTTGTCATCTATCTTGGGTAAACAATATTGATTCCTAACTATCAACTCATTCAATTTTTGGAAATCCACACACAGATTGAGGGTTATGTCTACTTTCTAGGAGAAAAAGACCATAGAACCCTGCAGAGAAGTATTGGGTCATATATACCCTTCTCTTATAAGTCCTCTAGATGTCTCTTGAGCTCATAAAGCTCAGTAGTTTCTATCCTATAAGGTGTAATAGATACTGGTGGATCTCCCGAAACTAGCTCAATAAGGAACTCCACCTCCCATTCAGAAGGTAAACCAAAAAAATCATATAGGAAGACATATCTAAAATAATATAATAATAAAGTTAATTCTACCTATAATATTCCATGATCATTCAGATAAAGGCCAGAAATCTTGGTTATCATTCCACATATCCCATGATACTCTGGTCTAGCTCTACCTTCCTGGACACCCCACTCTTCCTTGTGGATGTACCTATTATTCTCTAGTGATGTGAAGATACCATCCAGTGATAGAAATCGATAGGGGAATGATAAAGAACCAACTGATCCATTATTAGTGTGATAGAAAATACCATCATATCATGAGTAATGAGATTCCATAAGAATCGATACCCACCTATCTCAATGGGGAATTAACTACACTATTGTATATTCTCCAGTCGAATCCACAATAGAGCATCATGTTTCATAATTCCATCATAAAATTGCACATCCAGCCTAAGGGTCCCAACAATAGGTACATATATGAAAGAATGTGAAGCACCTATATCAAAAGGGTAGATACTAGAGTATAATATACTAAGATCATGCCTCACACTATAGATTTCCTGACACTCTTATACTCATGTATAAGTTGTACTACATATATCTAACCTGAACAGTTGCACAAAGAAATTGCATGACTACCCTAAGAAGGACCACTCTTTCATTGAGGTGCAACTGTTTCTAGATCCATCGGTCATAAATACCACCTTGGACTAAAAGACTTGTAGTATTCCAGCTCTCGACCTGATGTAGAGTTACTGATCTCATTCATGAACCTCAAGTCAGTGTCAAACCCCTATCACTGGATGTTGGAGGTAAGTACCTATAAAATCATTGTAGATGAACCATACTACTATAGGATTGGCACACAAATGGGTCTCTTTCACAATAGATCCTCGTTTTTCCATGCCTTCCACATTAATAATAGAGGATACAACTACCAGAACTCATACCCGAGATAGTATTCCGCTCATGAGATGTCTCAAAAAGTCACTTCCTACTACTTGACACTAAACCACTGGGTTGAGAAACAACACTACCTTTCTCTAGGTCCCCATCTTCCCTCAGGTTACATTAAGTAATAAGCTTCTAATTTACTATCACATTTATGGTAGTCAACTGAAACACATTCACAAGTGATAAAACAACATTCTCAAGACCTTCCTCAAAATGTCTATCCCTATATGGATCATTAGAAAGATAGATGGGCACAAATCACTAGATCTCTGTAAAGTAGGCCAAGTACTCCATAAAGATCAGATCACCCTACTTCAGATGCATAAACTCACTGACCGATTTATATCTCAAAGTATCAAGAAAGAATTAATCATAAATTCTGGTTTGGAAATCCCTCTAACCCATATTCTAAATCATATCATCATGGTTCATAAAATCCCTACAACACATAGAGGATCCTCGAATAATATACCTCATGAGATTGACTCTCTAATCTAGAGGAGTATCCAAGCTCTCTAAGATCAACAAGATATCATCAAGCCACATACTATCAACCTATAGACCACCATCCCTTATAAAAGTGGGTAGATGTTGTAGTTGGAACACATGTGTCAACTCTTCCATAGTCGAGGAAGGATACGGGGATCCTTGAATGATTTTTATAAAGCATGAGAAACCCTCTTGGATATGGTCATCAACACACATATCTGGAAAAATGACAATTGTTTCAAGTGGCACTGATGTAGGTTTTACTGGCATGTTAGGGCCCACCACCTCTGAATCATTGTCATTGCCACCCTCCTGGTTCATAACTGGAGATTGTCATGGGGGCATATCTCTACAAATTCCAATCACATTCCTTAGAAAATAATCATTAACAATAATATAATTGTTCTAAATAGAGTATAGGTAAAATTATTCCTATAACCAAGCTAGACCCCTCTACCTACTTGTTAATCCAAGACTTGATAATAAGAACAATTTCAAAGAGCACCAGAGTCACTGCCTACTGCCCACTACTAAGGTTGGGTCTGGTCAATCTCTCTATTTCATAGCATGATTCCTAATATATGGAATTTCAATTGTAATTATAGGAAAACATCCCCTTTAATATGCAATTGGAAACTCCATTTAAAGTCAACGTTTCCATTTTAGAATTAAAAATTATTTAAATCTATATTTTCATTACAATTTTCTTTACATGGATGAATTTTATATATTACCATTTAAAATTTATAAAGACCCATAAATTTTATAAATTGAACTATGGAAGGAATTTAATCACATCCATAACACATTCTATCCCATGTGACCAATGGTCCTTGACTCAACATTCCATAATTAACTACTTAAGGTTTTTTCATTAACCAATGTATGAAAACACTATTAGGCTGATGCAATAATTTTAGGTATAATATTTGTTTCTTAGTCCCCTACAAAAAAACATCATTCAAATAATAATTATATCTGGAAAGGCACACTTAATAAGGTTATGAATTCATGTGATACATCCTATATGGCTTGGAATATGCATGGAATGTGAATTTCCTAGGATATTAAAATGATGCATGATCAATGCTACCTTTCCATATCATTCCCAGGATAAATGGAAACACTAAATCATAAAAATAAGAACATCACATGTCATATGAATCACCCAACAGTGAAATAAAGTCAACTATTACAGGCACATATCAGAACATCAAGTCTCATTACCAAGTAATTCATATTTTCCCTTTTTGAGAGTTAGCTACCCCCATGTATAGTTCATTACCAAATTCCAAAACTTTACTAATATATTTTCTACTATACCAAAATATTATGGTAAAGAAAAAGGTCTCGGATTCCACTTTATAACATCCCATCCGGGGAGACACTAAATAGTTCCACGATCCGGTGGGTCACATGGCCACTAATGAACCTCCCCATATGCAAGATGATACCAGCTACTTGTGATGTTCTATGTTAATACCAAGGGGAGACTATACCATCATGATTAGATTCATACAATGGTTTAATGACATATAAGAACTCGAAGAAAAATATAATAATAATGCACAGTGGTGGTGAATTATCCATACAATATAGAAAAAAATGTTAAAGGAAATGTTAATTATAATGGGGGGAATATGTCATGAATCTATACCAAAAGTAAAGAAATACATGGATATAGACATCCAATAAAATACATGTATCAAAATTACAAAAAGATCAAAATGACAATCTCCATATTGCATCATTATCCATAGCTCAGTCCTATGATCCCTCACTATTATGCACAATCAATCAAGAATCACAAAGCAAGAGCTTGGCCTGGTCCCTACATACATCCATTAAGTCTATCCGGGTACCCAACGGTGGCCCGAAAAGGGTGTGAGATAACACTTATAAGGCCACCACCAACGATGTCTATAAAAAGTCTAGTATGTGCATATAATTTGAATCAGTGTGAAAGATATCAAAGGAATAAAGTAAATTTAATACCATCTGGCCTACCATGGATCACTATAAATAAGAAAGCATAGACATGGCTGACTATAAAGCATGGTAAATATGTCATTCATGGCCTATTATAAGTAATCAAGAGTCAATCCCACATGGTCATATCCATGGAGTAGAAATGTTCAAGGAATCCAATGTAATCTGGATCAATGGAGCAGAAGTGTCCAGGGAAAACAAAGTAATCCCATATCCACTGAGTGGATATTTACATGGAATCAAATGTAATCCCATATCCATGGAGTAGAAATCACAACTGGGAATTGAGTTATTTGTGACGGGTCATTTGGGATGGGGTCTCGCCGCAAATGCCTCGTTGTAGGAAACGACGTCGCAAAAAACGTAAAAGAAATTAACATTAATAAAATTTTATAAAATAATAATAAGAATGAAAATAATAAAATAATAAAATTAGAAAAAAATTAATAAAAAGTAATAAAATTAATAAAAATATAATTAAAATTATAAAAAATTATAAAACAATAAAAGCCCCAATATTCAAAAAAAATATAAAAAAATTATTAATAATAAAAAAATAATAATAAAATAATAATAAAAAATATTAATATTAATATTATAATAAATAAATAAATAAATAAATAAATGATAAAATAATAAAAAATAGTAAAAAATTAAATAATAAAAAAGAAATATTATCAAAAATATAAAAAAATACTATATAGAAATGTGAATATATGAATTAATAAAAATATTACAAAAATATTACATTCAAATGTTTTATTAAAAAATAATCTACATCACTGAGTGGAAGGGTCATCTAGAGGAGCTAGAGGAGTAGGATGAGATGGTGGAGGGAACTCCATCCCTAAACCATGAGTCAGATGTTACCTGTACTCCCTCATCTTCTCCTGCTATTGCTGTTGTCATTCACACTTATCCTCCTCCTCCTACTGTTGTTGACAAAGCTCTTCCTACTCCCTACACATGGTCTCTATAATCTCACCTTGAGATCACAGATGCTCCTCATAATGTGTAACAGATGATGATGACTCTCCATGAAATCCTTTTGAGCTACAAAGGGAAATCACAGTGGTACCATAATAACCCATGGGCATCAATTGAGATTCGATACCAACAACTCATCCCTTCATGAAGCCATAATGAGTTGCCTACAACCATTAGGCATCATCAAATCTTGTTGCACTGGAGGTATGATCCTAGGACTCGGCCTGACTCTCAGTCTATGTCTGATAAATCGTAACCTCATATGACTCTTTCAATTTCAATTAAAATTAAAATAGTTAAAATATTATTTGATGTTAATTTTAAAACTCAAAAAAAATTATACTGACCACAATATGATGTTGGAAATCACCTATAATCTCTATAGTGAAAATATCATTGTACATCCTTCTATAAATGTCAAAATCTATAATATCAGGTTGTTTGAATTCATATATGAGCATAAAATAAAAATTTTATATTTAAAGTTATATAAATTATTAAAAAATGTATGTACCATATTTCGGCGATGCGTACTGAATGTATGAATACTAGCTCAATGCGTCACCTCCTGCCTCCTCCGATTCTATCAACCTAATGATGTTCTCCTCTGAAAATTAGCTCCCATACAATATGAACATAATCCATCCCAAACCTGAGATGATGTGTAGTCTAGTCATTGGGAACATCGAGACTAATTAGGATTTGTGACTCCCACTTTCCACATGGTTGGCATCCCCAGATTGTGAAAAAACTGATGGTAACAGTCATGCATATAGGTCTCTCATACCTCCTATATATATTCCTTCATGCTATCATCAACAGGATTCCATAAACCCAATAAATAAATAATAATATCACGTTATTAGGTTAATAAATTTTAAAATAACTATTATTTATTTATGTACCATCCAATTGTCAAACATACTCATTGAACATCATTGGGAATCTGATCCCATGTCATTCATGCTCTAGAAAAAAAATTACAAAATATATCACTCCCTTGTCCAATAACTATATAAGAAAATATATGAAAAAATAGAAAAAAAATCAAAAAATATTATATAAATAAATTAATGATAATTAATGAAACCTAACTAAAATACACAAGTAAACGTACCTAAAAATGTGTGGATCAAAGTCAATACATAGACACCACTATAGGAGTTCCAGTTTCAAAATATCCTTCCATTTCAAATTCAATTGATACATCAATAACATCATCATCACCATCAAAGCATAAAAATGGGGTGTCATCATTAATATTTGTGTATCTTCATAGAAAATATGAATTTGGATTACTCTCTTGAAAAATTTCAATTCATTACACTTTAATGAATCCACATTCACTTTCAATAAAATCATTTTCCTGAGATTTCATTTGTATTAATCTCCACTAATCACTTAACAGTACTAAAGGAGCACAACAATTTGCATAATAAATTTGATGTCCTTAAAGAGCTAATAAAATTAGTTAATTTACTGGAAGAAGGATTTTATATTTAATATCAATGATTCCATGGTATGGATGAACATGGAGGCCTCTCTTAGTATCCAATCACTGACATTTAAACATCGTTATTTAATTCTATCCCAGATAACACATTTCAATTATTTCTTCCAACATGTCGTAAAAGTCAACTTTACTTTATTTATGATGATATCCTCTTAATAAAACACTATTATTCATTGTTTTTTAATTCCCCATATCCATGTGTTTGAAATCAAAAAAGATTCACCACATATGAATTTTGATATTTATCCATTTTGGATGGTGGGTTACTCAATGCACACAATCAACTATCAATTTTATCAGTATGTTGAAATACCAAATTTTTTGGAAACATTTATCAATATTAAAAGTAATTAATAGATTTTATACATTAAACCATAAAAAATTTATTTTTCCAGTTTTTAAAACCAGTAGGAAAACTTATTTTGTCAATGTTCTTCAAGAGAAGATGTTGTAATTTGTGGAAACTGAATCTTGACACGATTATCATATAATATAAAAATAAAATAATATTAATTTATGTAGCAAGGATTTGAGAATATGGGATAGTAGCACACATAGTATAAATGGTTTTATTTCTTCACAGTTGATCAGAACATATGTCTGATCCCTGTGATTTTTATCACTTGAATTCCATCATTTATGAACCCCACCAAAGCAAAGTTCGATCTGATTAAAAACTGATAATTGATTATTAATTTCATCGTCAACATTTCCCTTATTATGGCCCATGGAGTTATTTTTTGTATGTATATTTTGATTGAAAATAATGAGAGATAGAAAAAAGAAATTTCCTTATATAAATACGCTTCTACAATTGATCATTCAACTCATTCTTTCTTATATAACTTTTTCTTCAATTTCTACATGAATCTATCAAATGGGTACATCCATAAAAACTGTACTGGACCTCCACATTTTGATTTATGATGAAAATTTAATATAAAATGTTCCATTAAATAAAATAAATATAATAGAAAATTTTCCCAATTAACATAAAATTAAAAAAAAATATTTACAGTTTACTTAGTTCCCCACAGTTTGTTTTCTTCACAAAAATGTCTCGAAAAAATAGGACATTTCTATTAGCTCATCCAAAATCATAGCATTAAAAAAACCCTAAATCCAATCGGTAGAATAATTTCCATTATAATATGACATTCAAGACATTTAAATCTGATAATATATCCTTTTCTGACATTTGTAGCCAAATTAGAAACATAAACATCTAGAATCCCCAAATCTTCAATCCAATGAAAAAAAAATTACAATTTTCTTTACAAACAATATAATCCACTTTTGGCTTTATTAACATCTTTGATGACTCATTTTCAAATAGTTTAAGTTCTGGTCATTTCAAATCTGGGAAATATCTAATAGTTCTTTTCCATTATCATTGGAGTTACCTGGAATGTCCAAAACTGGATAAAAGATATTATCAAAATAGTTCTTCTCGATATACATGAATTATGACATGTGATGGACTAACCAATGAGACCAATATTGAAGATCCCAATAAACACCCTGTTTAATCCAATTATGTTCTTTCCCAAATCTATCTATTTTTATTAGTTTATAATCGGTCCAAATACAATGCGAGGTAACAAAGAGATAATGGATTTTAACTCAATACCTGAGATCATTGTTGGAGGTCCATCGCTTTCAACTGTACTTTATGAAATGGTTTTGGTTCCTCCAAAAAGGATGATTGGTAGTATAAATCATTTATGACAGTCAAATAAACTATTTTTTCTTCCATTGATGATCCAAAATTATTTTCTTTCTCTCATCCATTACGGAAATGATTTTGGACCATATGTACTACATCTATATAACATGTCATATGATGGTAAGTCAATAATTGTACACATAAATGTATCTTTATTTAGGAAATATTTTTCATAAGAACATTATACATACTAACACTATTACTATACAATAAATTTAACTCATCAATCAATGAATTCAAATAAACATCGATATTTTTTTACGAATGTCCTGGAATTAACAAGTTCAAAAATATATATGGCTCATTCATCAATTTCTATTGAGGTAAATTATATAGATCTATAAAGATAGTCCCATAAGAATATTGACTAAAGTTAGAACCAAATGGATTTAAACCATCAATATAAAGACCCAATATCACATTTTGAGATTTTAAAGAAAAATAAATATGTACTTGGTAAATTTGTTTCCATGAATCACCATCATCAGGATAGTTTAAACCTTTATCAGTTGAAATATTAGTTTTTTTCCATGACATCAATGATATTGTGTTCTGAGACATAAATAAATTCTACAATCTAGATGTAATTGGGAAATACCTCAATGTTTTAATAGGAATCATTCTAGAGATCCCAAGTTGATCCCATTTTTACCTCTATTGTCCACTTGTTGGAAAATATTTAATGACTTATTTTCATCATAATTAATGATGAAATCGTTTGAACATGCATAAATATTCTGATAATCTAGACCCAAATTACGAAGAAGACTCTTGACCTCATAGAAATTTACAGACACCACATTTCTTTGGGGTAATAGTGCTTTAACCAAATAGAATATCTGATCAAAACAAATATTTGACAATCCTTTATCTATTTTAATAGCCATAAATTTTGGAACCAATTCAAATTTTCTTATCTTGGAACCAGGATATAAAGAATCCTCAGCAGATTTTAACAACTCATGTAATTGAGATTGTTCCCACTATGGAGTTTAATCAATATCATCATGAGTTTTAGTTTTTTGAAAATACAGACCAGCCACACCATGTATATAATTTTGAAATTGTGATTGATTAAGAACCAAATTATTATAATCTTCTCATGAACTATGTTCACCATGTTGATACCAAAAAATATAATCATTTCAAAAACCAAATCGCAATATATAACCCCCAATGATTTCAAATATGTCAAACCTCATTTTTTTCATGGACATTTAATTGTCCATATATAAAACAAATTCTGGTATTGATGATGAAAATGATAAAAAATCTTCAATACCCTCAATATATAAAGGATTTACAACAGAACTATTTGGGTTCTTATAATGATTTATCCAATCATGATCATATAATAATGAATTTGATAGACTTCCTTGCTTTATATTACTCTAAAAAATAAATAAATAATAAATTTTTTATGATTAATTTGATATAAGGAAATGATTATCCAAAATAACTAAAAATTAAAACAATCATAATTTACTTTTAAATAATATCAATTTTATCTATTTTCTGCTGATTATTACTAATGACCATTACATTTTATCTCTAATAAAGACTGTAATCACTATTTTTTAATAATTTATGTCAACTGTATCAAAATTTATCACAGAAAAAATTCTATCAATCGTATCTTATTATAGATGTATCTCTATATCCTGTTGCTACTACTACCATCGATACGTCATATCATGTTTTTCCTAGTTCTAGTAATTTAATGATAATTTCAGATATTATTGGCATAGATTGTTCATTTCCAATCACCTGAATATTGGAAATTCTATGATTTACTAAAAGGTATAAATCATATATTTTATAATCATTGTGTGATGAAACCAATCTATAACAACCATTTCCAAATTTATCATTACACTAATTTATGTCAATTATTTCATGTCATCAAAGTATCTCCTTATACTATTGTTGTTTTCAATGCATCACATCATATTTGTCCTAGTTCTGGCAACCTAATGATAGATTTAGATATGGTTGTTGTAAATTTTCCATTATTAATTTGTGTATACCATGTAGTTATAAATTTGTGGTTGTAAATTGTCCATTACTATTTAATGCTATTTATTATTATTTATTACTAATTATTACAAATTAATACAAATTATTACTAATTATTCCTAAATATTACTAATTATTACTAATTACTACTAATTATTACTAATTATGACAAATTATTACTAATTATTACTAATTATTCCCAATTATTCATCAATATTCATATTTATTGCAATTTATTACTATTTATTACTAATTATTAATAATTATTACAATTTATTCCAAATTATTCATAATTATTCCTAATTATTACAAATTATGACTAATTATTACTAATAATTACAATTTATTTCTATTTATTACTAATTATTCTTGATTATTCCTAATTATTCCTAATTACCCCTCATTATTCCTAATTTTTTACAATTTTTCCAAATTATTAGTAACTATTACAAATTATTAAAAATTATTACTAATTATTACTAATTATTCTTAATTATTACTAATTTTCATTAATAATTTGTATTTATTTGTATTTATTCCAAATTATTCATATTTATCCGTATTTATTCATACATATTAATAATTTTTTCTAATTATTCCGAATTATTCATAATTATTCATAACAATTCCAAATTATCCCTAATTATTATTAACTATTCCAAATAATTCCCAATTATTCCTAATTATTACTAATTATTACAAATTATTAATAATTATTATTAATTATTCCTAATTATTCCTAATTATTACTAATTAATCATAATTACTAATAATTATTAATAAATATTTCTATTTATTTCTATTTAGTACTAATTATTACTATTTATTGCAATTTATTCTTGTTTAATCCTATTTTTTCCTATTTTTTCCTATTTACTACTATTTTTTCCGATTTATTCTGAATTATTCCTAATTTTTCCTAAATTTTCCTTATTTTTCCTATTTATTACTAAATATTACGAATTATTATTAATTATTAGTAATTATTGATATTTATTCCTATTTATTCCTATTTATTCCTATTTATTCCTATTTATTCCTATTTGTTCTTAATTATTACTAACTATAACTAATTATTTCTATTTAATACTATTTATTAAAATTTATTGCATGTATTACTTTTTATTCTTATTAATTCCTATTTATTCCTATTTATTCATATTAATTCCTATTTATTTCTATTTATTAATATTTATTACTATTTATTACTAGTTATTACTAATTATTACTAATTAATGTGAATTATTACTAATTAATGCTAATTTTTACTAATTTTTACTATTTATTACTATTTATAATGTTGTATTACTTTTTTTTACTATTTTTTACTATTTTTCACTATTTGTATCTAATTATTACTAATTATTTCTAATTATAATTAATTATTACTAATTATTATTAATTATTATAATTTATTACCATGTATTACTATTTATTACTATTTATTACTATTTATTATTATTTATTACTATTTATTACTATTTATTGTTAATTATTATTAATTATTACTATGTATTACTATTTATTACTATTTGTTGCTAATTATCTCTATTTATTACTAATTATTACTAATTATTACTAACTATTACAAATTAATACTAATAAACACTAATTACACGTAATTATTGTTAATTAATAATAATTGAACCAAATTAATACAAATTAGTGCTATTTACTTTTAAATAGAAACTTTAAATCTTAATGATATTACATATTTTTTAAAATAAATAGTGCAAACTAAAACTAACTAATTCTAATTTAATTTAATTGTCGCTAATTAATGATAATTGTTACTAATATAAAATAAAATGAATTAACTAAAAAATAAAAACAATAAATAAATAACGTAAAACTGAATCATTTTCTTGATGCAAGCCTCCAAAATTTCTCCGTTGTAAAATTTTAAACTTTGAAAAAAAATGAACAGAAAAATATGAGAGCACATAAGGAGAGAGAAGTTAAGAGAATATTGAAATGAAAAAAACTGAATGGGGGTATATATAGGTTAGATTAGTTGTGGCTGGGGTATTTGTGACGGGAATCCAATCGCAAATGCAAACCCCCTCTATCAATTGGGGGTGGTTAAAAATGTATTTGTGACAGGACCCGTTGCAGTTACTTTCCTGCCAATATACTATTTACGAAGGGAGTAAAATCTCATCGTAAATACTAAAAACCATGGAATGGTATTTGTGATCGATGTAACCACCTGTTACAAATACTCTTCCTGTGGTTTGGTGGGCATCGTGTGCAAAAATATTTTGGGGAGTGTTACGTATTCCTGTCGCAAATAAGTTCTTACAACCTAATTTTTGCAATTAGAATAGGGTCTCATCGTAAATAGTAGCTCCCAACAGAATATTTGCGATGAGACACCTTCCCATCGCAAGTATTGTTTTTCCCATAGTGAATATCCATTTCATCCAAAGTAATCTGAAATCCATGGAGTATAAATATTGATGGCATCCATAGAAGTCATCGGTGCCATACCGAGCCATCCATCATCAATATTATCACATAAGGGGAAAAAGTTTTGTTAATTAATTATGACATTTATCCTTTAATCCATTTCATAATCCATTTCATAATTATACACAAGACATGATTTCATCCAACTCAATCCACATTTTCCATTTAAACCATTTAATCATTTCAATAACAAGTAATCATAAGGAAATGAGTCATAATCAATCTCTTAACATCTTCATTAGTTCTACAAGGCTCCCTCTAAAACGGTGAGCTCATACAACCTAATAGAGTAGTATATCTTGGGAAGATACATGAACACCCCTTAAATGTGGTTCAGGTTGAGGTTTACAGCCTCCAACCGTCAGATGGTGCTAAGTGGGAAACCTAATAATGTTCTAATAATTTTATCAAGGAATTCAATTAATTAATGAGTGATGCCCTGAAAGTCTGGCTTGAAGCACAATGAAAACTAGCTATAAAACAACTATACATTGAGGTAAAATATATATCCCACATACCTCAACTTGGTAGAAGAAAAATCTCCAGTCTCTACCTCTAATTCAACCCAGATCAAAAGATAGTGGAAGAATGGACAAACATTCTAAAAATAGGGCATAAGAACCTACACCAAAATAGAACCACTGAAATTATTAAAAATAGAAAAGGGTGTCGGAGGAATAGATTACTAAACAGTGTGAATTCAATGAGAAAAACAGCTCTCGAATCAGATATCAGAAGGAGGAGCAGGATCAAAAACTATGTTGAAGGTTTAAGGAGCTCACCTATGAGAGTTAGGGTTGGCCACTAGAGGAAAACAAGAAATGAAGAGGTGGGTTTAAACATTTATACATCCAGGGAAAATGGTCATTTTCCATCTAAATATTGGGTTGCATGGTTTGGCCACTCAGCTGGCCAAACCGTACGCCTATCATGCACCCTTCTTTGTCTCAAACCCCTCTCACATGGTTATGGTGTATAGTTAGAAAAATCATGAACCGAATGTGTGTTTTCAATATTTTGAAAACTGTAGAAACCTCACATGATTGTATGGCCCTAGATTCACAATTTCATCAAACAGTTTTCCCAAGATAGTGGGCTAGACTACCCTGCATGGTTAATCCAAACTATATTCCATGAATTGCATAGTTTCTATTAACCATGCATCTGAGCTTCTATCTCTAAAATCATGAGCTCTGGGATCTGAAAAAGACCTGGACACCCTCATTTCCACTGTATCCTCACTAAGAATTAATATTCAATAAAAAGCAATGAATTAAACCATACATAAAAGGTTTCATGCCTCATAAAAATTATAGATCGAACACACCTCCCCATATGTCAGAGGTTGCCGACTAACAATGAGGGTCTAACATGTAACATGGGGAGACTATTCCCTCTTTACCAATGCATCAAAACATTGAAAATCAATACTAAATATAACCAAGATATAAAAATAATAAATAATAAACCAACAACACATGAATAAATTCAAAATAGATAAAATGATTGTAAAAAAGTTATAAATATCCCATTCCATACATGGGTCAACAGTCCAATGAAAATCCAAAATAAAGACACAATAACACCTCCAAAGAGGGTACCGACATCATGTCTGGTTCCCTCATCCATGCTCCATCCCAAATCCCAAATCATCCATATAAAATAGGGATCTATCCCATATCCTGTCTTGCAAACATGAAGTCTATTAGAATACCAATCAGGTGGCCCAAGTAGGGTGTGAGTATAACTCAGTATGCCACCACCAATGGAATCCAAAGTAATATATTGTCTATAATAGTGTATGCAATTTTGAAAAAAATAATTATCAAATGAAAAAATTAAATGGGTTTCATGTTTATTATTATTTATCCAACCAAATAATACCTACTTCATCCCATACTAGATTCTGAACTGTATACCATAGGGATTTCACATTTTACTCTTTCATGGGATTTTATTATTCAATCTAAATCCAATTTCATTTAGTACCATAGAGTTTCGGTCAGGGTTCTATTATCATGGCCACTTATAACATCAGTCCAATGCCAATATCTCTAGGTGTTTGGAGCAGTAGTCTAGAACCCCATAGGTATTTGGAGTAGCAGTCCCTAGACAATAAATCATTTTTCACATGCATGCATCGGGGTCTTAAAATAGCATTTTGGAACCCGAGTGGTATTTGGAGAAATATTCCCCGAACCAAAACACATTGATCAATCATTCAAAAATATCACATCTCCTGGATCTACATTCATAACATATTTATCAACAATTTACATAACAATGTACCTATTCATTTACTAAACACGTCATTGGTTCTTCAACATTATCCCAAGTAACAACATATAACATTTAACCATTAATCCATTTATCATCATTTATTTCACAACTCATTAACCCTTCAAGGTTAATCCAATCAACCCTTTAAATTCCATTATCAAGCATGTAATAGGAATTTTGTTCAATTCCCATTGTTCCCCTTTTTACATTTCATAATTATCATTTCAAAGATAATTGGAACACCCCATGTGTTTCTATCCAGTAGGTCTCATAACCATTAATGGTTCCAATGGGATAAATAAAGGGTCTCTCAATTAAAGGGAAATCAATAAAATTTTGTAATTTAAAAACATTTTCACAATATATCAATACAATAATACATCTACCACATAAGATCGATATTAAGACCATGTGAATTAGCAATTTGACCACCAACCTCAAGATCATTGACGAACGCTCTATAAACCAAGACATGAATTCGATGTAGAACGGTTTAATTCACAACGGTATGGAAGATCTAGGATCAAAACCTTGTATATAGATCCAAAAAAAGTTCCATTAAAACCTAGATTTAAACCATCAAGAAGTATGAATTCATCCCTCTCAATGGGGACAGAAATATGGGAGAGATATGAAGCTAAAAAAAAGATCACATACTACAAATGAATAAATTTCTTCCACCAGATCATAGATTCACAAAGGAAGGGGTTTGAGGATCCTAGGAATCATGTTAGGGCCATCCAAGTGTAAAGGAAATCATATTAGGCTAAGGTGGGGTGATTAGGGATATAAACCAGGGGTTTGGGAAATTTTTATTAAATTTCGAGGGCATTAAATAACCATGAATACAGTTTCCTAGAAGGGACATACAGTTTGATAAACTATTTTCCCTAACCACATTACACTACTATCTAGGAATGCATGGTTTCTCTTTGAGGCACAAGTTTTGTTATACCGTGCCCAAACTGTGCATCACCCCTCTATCTAAGGGTGTTGGGGCACAAGGTTTTATAGGGTTGGGCGCACATTTTGGGAAAACTATGTCTCAATAGTGGACTTCCCAAAACCCTACAAAGGCATCCAAAACTCACATAAACACACCCAAGATAATCTCCAAACAAAATTAGATAAAAGAAGGGGTAAAAGGTACCTGAAGACAAGAATGAGAATCCACAAAAAGGATGGGATCTTGCATCATAATACGATAATGGATTAATTTTTTTAAACTTTTTTCTATAAAAAGTTATATTTATAAAATAAAAATAAATTAATAAAAAATACAATTTTTATTTTATAAAACCGATTTATATCATTTTGGAAACATAAGTAATATTTTACTCTAAAACTTGATTTTTTCTATTATATTAACAAGTTATTTTTCCTCACTTATTGAAATTAAGTACAATAAAATTGCTTTAATATTTTATATTAACATATTTATAGTATATAATAAGTTAAATTTCATTTTTAGGAATAAAATTATGATTTCTAAGATTAAAGATAATGACCATGATAATGGTAAAAATATTTTTTTCAAATAATTGTATTATAAATATTATATTATTTTTGTCTAATAAAATAAATTAATATCCTTTAAATAGTTGTTTTAAAATAATTTTTAAGCCTTTATTTAAATTAATTATCACTCATTAAATTGATAATCAATACGAAATAATAGTAAGAACACTTAATGGTAAAAAAATTATACTAAATGGTTTTTCTATATATAAATGTTTTTAATTTAAAATTAAATTTTATATAATTTATAAATTGAATTAGACTAAATGCTGTTTAAATTTATGATAATAAAATTAATATTTTATAAGAGGTTTTACCTTATATTTTTAAATAAAATGTAAATTACAGAGTTAAAAACTTGTTACTAAGGTAAAAACCCAAATGGTAAAATATAAACATATAATGGTAAATAACCAAAAACATGTTTAATACACGTGTGAGAATTATTTTTTAAGGATTTATCCACCCAATATTACCCACATACTCCATTATTTATAATTTTGGAGTCATTTTCCCTTGAATGGTGTAATTAAATCAATGAAAAGTAAAAAGTATTCATAGAAGTTCCTTTTCATTCACTTATAAATGGGGCACACTTCCACTACTTCATGACACACCAATTACTTCTAATTTATCCTTTAGAAAATGAAATTGTTTCATAATATAACCCTATCTCACTTCCTTATGCCTATGGTTGTCGTTATTTAGATTAACTCTTCTATTTCCAAGGATATTTCTATGATAAAACACAACCTCTTGACGTAAGTATTGCCTCTTCCTAATATTTTATTATTTCTATTTCTCTTCCAAAGCTATCGGGACCATGGTAATATAATAAAATTAGTATAATTATTATAATGAAGTGTTATTCTATTGATTTAACAACCATTATTTATTCTTTTACATCATCTTATGAAAACAAAATAATGTCAACCATGTGTTGTGCATACTACTGCCTCCAAAAAGTAGTGTTTTCAATTTTTCATCTTAAATTTAATTATTTAAAAAAAATTAAAATAAGATTCAATAACTAAAAAATATATCTAAATAATAACATAATTCTTATTCTATAATGATATTATACACTTTCATAACTATCCTCACCCGCCGAGATATAATGTGATCGTGGCTGGGTTTGTTTAACCACCAATTTGAATAATGTTATAAAAAAATATCATGGATGACTATGAGAACATAAATACTAATATTATTATAATTTAATAATAAAATAATGATTTTTTTTATTTTTAATGGTTATATTAATTATTTAACTTATTATTAAAATATCATCTTCAATTTCTAAAATTACTAAAATAAGCTGGCACTAATGCAATTTGCACGAAAACATATCGAAATATATAAAAAATAAATATAATGTGATGATAAATGATACATATTAATTTAAAAATATAATTATATGGTTATTAGTAAGTTATATAATAATCTTCATTTGATTATTTGTAAATTTAGGCACATACGTAAAATGAATCAGGAATAATGTAAGGGTTTCTTATCTCAATTTTCACCCATTGAGACATATTTATTAAGATAAATAATGGTTTATTAATAATGGTGTATCTAATATGCTTTAATATATTTGTATCATGATTCTATTATATTTAAGGATAAACCATTCAAATTTCTTTCTCTCTTGGGATTTTGAATCAAGAATTTCAAAATGCGTAAGGGTTTTTCATAACTAAAATTCTTTCTTGAGTCACAATCATTCCTTTTATACTATGGTTTTAAATGATTGGATTATTATATACTATAATGGTACTATAATTACTATCTTTGTGGAAATTGAAATTTCTTATTCAAATCATTATCTTGATGGATTTTTTTCTCCAAATTATATAATTGTTGATAACTATTCACATCCACTTTAATGACGATTTTCCCTCCTTATCCATATTTTCCCTTACCACTAATGTTCTCCTTTATATTTGGAATCTTGATTATGTAACACCCAGATATTTTATAAGAAATATTATTCTTAATTTTTTTGATGTATTGTGTTGTACACTTCACCAAGATTAGCATGCGCTATACACAACATCGTATTAGCTTGTAGTTTATGCAACACTATTCTTGGCTTGTGTTGCACACAATTTCAAGTTCTTTCAAATAAAATACATTTTACACAACACAAAGTATATATTTTGATAAATATATAAATGAAATATATTTTTATTATGTTGTACTCAACACCAAAGGAAGCTTGTACTACACACAACCCTGCCTTGGCTTGCATTACACGCAAGAGATACCTTCCTCGATAGCGTGTGTTGGATGCAATACCGAGTTTCACTAAATGATATATTATTATAAGATTATTATGAACTATCCGTTATTAATAGTATTAAATAAATTTTTAATTTTATAACATTATCATTCATCTTAAACATTATCTAGATCATGGTATGTGAACAAAATAAAATTTTTGGGTAAAATAAGTATTTTTCAAAAAATGAAGTTTGGTCGCCTTTTGATGGCACACCCATTTTAAATATTGTTTTTCACATTTTTATAAGTTAAATTTGAAAAACTGAAATTCTTCTTTGGAATCAGGATATGAAAATTTACTTTGGATAAATTTTTGATATTTTTCTGATCAGTTTGTTATTTTGATAAATAGTAAAAATACTCTAAATTTTAATTGAAAACAAATTTTTCATCAATATAATTTATATGGTTAAAATATATTATTGAATGGTTTTAAAGTATAAATAGAATATATTTAAGCCATTTAATATAATTTATGTCATTATAATTATTTTTTCATTGAATTAATCGGTTAAAACATTTCAATCTTTTGCAATGTTTTAAATTTTAAAAACCATTTTTCTCAAAAACAAGATTAATTTTAAATTACTTTCTGTAAATTCTGTGTCTTCAATTTGAAAAAAATGATTCCATATTTGGAATCAAAAGTTCCAAATTATTTTAAGAGGATACTATTATTTTTGGCCATTATTAATAGTAACTACGGTAAATTTTATTTACCATAGTTAAAAGTAAATCAGGTAATTAAGGGTAAATATAATATTGTAAAATTACCCTAACACCTGTCTTAATATAATTGGATGGTTATATTTAGTCCTAAAATATACTTGGGTCTAAATGGTATCTATTGGAACCCACTTGTATGTGATTAAGACCATTTATTTATTTTATTTAAAGAAAAGTGAAATATGTCTCACTCAAACTTTAATAATTAAAGTATTTTAATATAAGGTTATACATAATATAAAATCGATTATAAATACTCATTTGAAATATAATTTTTTTTTCTTTATCATGGTTATTTATTTATAATTTTTAAGAAATATTTAATTACTTTAATAGCTTATACATTAATGTTGCAGAAATTATTTACTTATTGAAAAATCAACAATATAGTTTTTATTAAAGTAATAATAACCATAAAAAGGCCCAAACACATGAATAAGACTTATTTTTAAAGTATATATATACCATAATCATCCAAGGGTCTACTTGGGGATCATTTGGTGCCGTATAAAATAGACTATGACATTTATATTATTTTATTTTTAATAATGTCAAAGTTGTCACCTTCATAATTTAATAAATATAACAATTTAAAGGTTCTTATTTTAAGAAGATAAATTCTATTAAAATTATTATTATGATATATATTAGATATATATTCATCATAAGATTTTATTTTTAATTTTTCAGAAAAATATATGTATATTAAATAATTAAATGGAAATGTTTTAGTAATTATTTTATGAAGAGAAAAATCTAATAAATGGTTTTAAAAATATTAAAATAAATATTATATGGAAAAATTAATGTTCTAAAAGAATTTTTTAGATGAATATGACATGTTAAAAATTTATTAAATATTTTGGTTCGAATATAACTTCTGTGTGGATGTTATTTAAATTCAAATAATTGAATAGTGTCAAAATTGACACTATTGATATTTTATAAAAATAACATATTATTAAAATGTTTAAAAATCCCAAAAATATTTAAAAATTACAAATTTAAAATTATATGGTCTACAATGTAATAATATATCTATTTATGGAAAATTACCAACAAATAAGTAAGTATTTAAAACAATTTAACAATTAGAATATTATTACCACAAATAAAATTAAATATATTAAATAAAGATAAATCAAAGTGATAAGGTTTAAAATAAACATATAACATGTCTAAATTTTATTGGAAGATGCCATTACAACCCTATATCATATCATATTATAATTTGAGTAATTTTGGAGGTTTTTAAGTGGGTTTTGAATTTATTATAAATTAATATTTTTGAGGTTTCCAAAGGTGCCCCTCTCCTCCCTTATAAAAGGGCACCTTTTCCCTCTCCACTTCACACCATTTTTTAGATTTCAAATTCTAAAAAACCCAGCCTATTTTCCTTCTAAACTTTCCTAGAGACATAATAGAGGTATTTGTCTTCTTCAAATACCAACTTTAGTGCCCTAATAGGAGGTTTAGAAGAGGCGCATCGAAGAAGAGGTAATTTTCTTTTACCGATTCTTTCAAACTTATTTATTCTTCTAATTCCTCTATACAAGTTGTTTAATTTTTAAGTAATAACTCCAGTATCACATGTTTACTGATATTTAATTATTAATATGAAACAACCATATTCCTTCTTCTATCCATCCTATAAAAAAATGAAATCACCACGCGTGTGTACATACGTCCTACCGTCTCCACGCCGTGGTGTCATCTTTTTTTTCATCACCAACATACTTGGATGGGTATAATGATAGAAGAAATAACTATATATGATTATTGTAAAGTGGTATTGATTATGATATATTATACACCATACACTTCAATACAATTCCACAATCATGAGAATGATATCATCGCTCATTGTACGTATGGCCTACCGTCTCCACTATGTGATGCGACTCGTTCTTCATGATCTTCATTGAATAATGATTATATAAATGAATTTAATGAATAAATATGATATATATTATACTAATAAAATTCTGTGACTGATATATATATGACTTAAAAAGAGGAATACGAATTTATTTGACAAAAAACGCATAAGAACATAAAGCAGTGAACACCCGAATAATGAGTAATGATGAAATGTTACTAATAAATAGATAAGATTATGACCATATATGATATCATAACAATGAATATGATTTTGGAATAAGTTAATGACATTATTTAAATAATTATAAAGGAGTTTTGGATACATACAAAGCATATCCGACCTAAGGTAAGGGATAATTATTCCAATCTCATTCTTATCCGGGATTGTTTATTCGTATGTAATTAGTGGGGTTATATTTATCATCCACATCCATGTCTTCTAAAAATGTTTTCATAAAATGTTTAATATTATTCCATTTATTTTTAATGTCATTTTTACCCTTTTTTTACTTTTACCACAAGATATGGAAGGAAAATTTTGTCATTTTCAGTACGAGAGACTTTTTAACTTTTCTGGAAAAAGTACGAGAATAATGTTTTTTTAACTTATACGGCATGAACGGATTTTATGATTTTGTAGAACATTATTTTCATGAAGCTTCCTTTACAAGTATTCATGTTTATTTTCAATTAACTTATTTTATATTAAAATTTCATGGAATTTTGAGAACATAAAATGTTTTTGGAAAAGAAATGATATTTTCCTCAAGAACTAAGTTCAAGGGTTTTATCAAAATTAATTTTCATCAAAGATGATATAGGTTAATGTTTCTATCCCTATTATTAAATTTATTTGACTATGTTATGATGGTGTTAATTTTATGAAGTCCTTTTATCTTATATGGATTATGTTATGATGGCATGATGTTTAAGAATCTTATTCAATTACATGGGTTATGCTATGACGTATGATTTATGATTTTATGGCACACATAAAAATGGTTTCATTATGATATTTGAGGGACATATATCTCCCTTAAATTCATTGGGTAAATATTTATACCTCATGAGATAGACATGGCCGGAACGACCAGTAAATCTGGTTCAGTAATACAGGGCTGGAACGGCAAGTGAAATTGGTTCATTAATGGACTTTTTCTACTATGATGGTGTGGGATGAAATGTCGTGGATTCAATGAAAATCATATCATGTGATTTATGGTTTTCCAAAATATCATGTCTTATTCGCATGCTAATTTATTGTGATTAATGTTCCTTTTTGATCTATGCCATATGTACTGCCAATATTTATGTCACTGCCCAAGGTTTTGATGTTTTATGTTCCTGTTTTTACGTTCAAATGTGTATGGATTGTTTTATGTTCTCCATTTTTACCATTAATGAGCATTTGAGCTCAAACTTTATATGTTTTTATTTTCCCCAGATGTTAGATAAATGTTTTAGGTAAGAAAACAAAAGGGTAAGATCTTCATGAGAGATGTTGAAGATCTTTCATCATGATTAGAAGATTTTGTTTTGAGTTTCCGAAGAGACTAAAATAACACAGTCTTTAGGCATATTTTTGTGTCATGTATTATGTTTTCCTAAAAATTAATTTAATGTCTATGTACGTCAAGATTGGGTCTCTACAGTTGGTATCAGAGCAAAGGTTTAGTTGTCCTTTGTAAACTAGGATGCAAAAACATTAGTGGGATCCCTATAGATATTTCTAAGGTATGTCTAGGGATGTCCCTAAGGTTAATTATATGTATAGGTTATAGTCCTATAATTACGGTAAAGATCATAAAATTAAACCTAAGTTGTTAGATATTGAAGGTACTCCCCCTTTATTATGTTTTTTTCCTAGCATGATTTTTTTCCTCTCATGCTATTCTTTTTGGGATTTAGACGATGGCTAGAACCCGAAGTAACCGTGCTGATCAATGTAAGGGACAATGCAATGAATTTTCTCATTAAAAAACCAATGTTATGGGAGATGGAGTGAAAAATATTATTTCTTTACTTACACAAGCTATTAATAATTCTGGATTTCCAAATGAGCAGAGAAGGGAACAATATTCTACTAAGTCCCTCACGAGGCGACGTTCACCATCATTCAATGGATCTTTTGATCCACTTATTGCTGAAAAATGTATCAGTACCATTGAAAAGATATTTTCCATACTTCGCTGTTCAGAACATGAAAAATTCATTTTGGTTGTTTACCATGTAGAAGGTGTGGCAGACCAGTGCTGGACTCTAATTAAGAATACCAGGCCCCAAGATGAAATTGAATCCATGGAATGGGATGAGTTCAAGAACTTTTTTTTCAATAAGTAATTCCCTCGTATTCCTATAACAAAGACGGAAAAGGAGTTCCGTGAAATTAAGAAAAAGGATGATGAATCTGTTGGTATATACGAAGCGAAATTTACAAGACTTTCAAGGTATGAATCTGGCTTTATCATTCTACCTGAAATTAAAGTTGATCGATTCTTCAGTGGCATAAAACCAAGTCTTCGAAGGGAATTAGATATAAGAGAATTCAGTAGCTATGAAGAAATTGTGTGTTGTTCTATCAAGGTAGAATTGTAATTTTATGTTACATATCCATCTCATGGTTTTGACAAGAAACGAAATATGGAGTTCAAGGAAAAATCTCAAAACAATGGTGAAAAGAAGATGAATGTTTCTTTATGCTCAAAGTGTGGAAAGAAGCATGGTGGAGATTATCTTAAAGGGAATAAAAATGTTTTAAGTGTGGAATAGAAGGTCATCGAGCAGCTGAGTGTCGAAGTAATGGAAAAAAGGTAGCTAATGATTTGAATAGAGAAAATACTTCAGAGAATGCACCACCAAAACATCAATGATACAAGTCCAAGTAAATGGGGCATTATGCTAACAAATTCCCAAATCCAGGGGTTAATGATGATGGAAATCAATAAATTATTAAGGAAAAGGACAACAGTAATTCACATGAAATTACTATTGGTGATGTAGAGTATGACAATGAAGTGGTGGAATGATTAAGTGTTTATGTAACGGGATTCCAAAATAATGTTGTGGAATCTCATTTATAGTATCGTGGAATATTATAAAATCTATGTATTGGTTTGTTGTGGTTTTAAATAATTTTATGGTACCGGTAACCATGAAAAGTGATTAAAATATTTTTGGAAAGGAGATGATATGCGCATAATGAAGGGATAAGGAGAAATAATATGTTTGATAGTATTAATGAGCTCATGATTGATATAAGGACAAAGTGATATCATGGTTTGAGTATAAAGAATTTTTGGGATTTTTGGTATATGGAAAGAGTTAAATTTTGACAGCATTCATGTTTTCACTAAGGTTCTATGGTAATTCATGATGCAAGATAATTTAAGATTAAGGAATTCACATGTTTGGAATTCAATCAAAAAGATATATCTTATGACATAAGGAGGATAAATGATGGTATTCACATGCTTGGTAGATGACCCCTCTAGTAATATTCTTCTTTATACTATGTGATTGGACAGAATTATTTTGGATAAGCCTAAATATTGGAATGGATTAAGTTAGAAATTAGATAGTATTGTTTAAGGATAGAAATTTTTTTTGATATTATTTCTGGAATGTTATAATGGTGTAGTTTTAGAAAAAGGACAACCTACAGGATGGGAGGAACCCATTGCGTCGAACAAGGTTGTGGGAATCGAACCAACAATCAAATTGAGATAGGCCTTTATCGCATACAACTGGCCTACAGGAATTCCCTGGTTGGTATAAATTAATTTTATTTTATTAAGTAGTATGATAGATGAACTATATGTCCATTTTTGGAACCATATACGATTGATCTCACCATAGATGGACTTATGTATAATTAATAACTAGTGCTAACCTTTTTCGTGATAGAGAAATATGGAATGACCTATCATTCTATCGCATGATCTACTACAACTTCGAGAATAAAAAATTCAACTTCATTTCTTTAAATAAGAGAAGAAGTGGAAATTGTTCATAGAATGACCAACAATGATATTACACTGAAATCAAGTAAGTATTTATTTTAATTCATCAACTTTAAGGAAATGAACTTGAAAACCAAAAATGATTTCCTAGTTCCCTCATATCTGATGAATTAGATGGTACCACAGATCATCACAAATTTATGGCTTTGTGATTGTTGGCTTTTTCATAGCCATGTCCTCTACCACTATTCATCAGAAGTTGATGGTTATATTTATCCTCCATATCCATGTTTTCACCTATGTTCCCCTATGTGGAAACCCAGTGATGAGTTAATATGGGTAACCGTTATGTTTCTTACTTTACTTTTTAAAATTATGTTTTACTAATCCTTTTTATGATGTGGGTTTCCATGAAAGAAACTTTCAAGTAGAAAACCATTTATAACCCCAAAGAATTTCGTGGGCGAAATTCATTTCAAGGGGGTAGAATGTAACAAACCAAGATTTTATGAGAAATATTCTTTTTAATTTCTTTTTTATCCTATTTTGTATACTTCCCCATGATTAGATTGTGCTATACGTAACATCGTATTAGCTTGTAGTATACACAACACTATTCTGGGCTTGTGTTGCACACAATTTCAAGTTCTTTCGAATAAAATTCATTTTACACTACACCAAGTATAGATTTTGATAAATTTATAAATGTACTATATTGTTATTATGTTATATGAAACACCAATAGAAGCTTTCACTATACACAACCCTGACTTGTCTTGCATTACACAAAAGAGCGACCTTCCTCGATAGCGCGTGTTGGACGCAATACCGAGTTTCACTAAATAAAATATTATTATGATATTATTATGAACTCGTCATTATGATTATTATTAACTAAAATTGTAATTTCATAACATTATCAATAATATTACACATTATCTAGATCATGGTATGTGAACAAAATACATTTTTCAGGTAAAATAAATATTTTTAAAAAAATGCAGTTTTGTCGCCTTTTGATGGCGTACCCATTTTAAATCTAGTTTTTGACATTTTTATAAGTTAAGTTAGAAAAAATAAAATTCTTAATTTGAATAATGATATAAAATTTTACTTTGGATAAATTTTTGATATTTTTCTGATAAGTTTCTTATTTTGATTAATAGTAAAAACACGCTAAATTTTAATTGAAAATAACTTTTTTCATCAAAATAATTTATATGGTTAAAATATATTATTGAATGGTTTTAAATTATAAATAGAATATATTTGTACCATTTAATATAATTTATGTTAGTATCATTAATTTTACATTGAATTCATAGGTAAAAACCTTTCAATCTTTTGCAATGTTTTAAATTTTAAAACCTGTTTTCTCAACAACGAGATTAATTTTAAATTAATTTCTGAAACTTCTGTGTCTTGAATTTGAAAAAATGGATTCCATATTTGGAATAATTAGGTCCAAATTATGTTAATAGGATACTTTTATTTTTGGGCATTATTAATAGTAACTACGGTAAATCATATTTACCATAGTTAAAGGTAAATCGGGTAATTAAGGGTAAATATAATATTATAAAATTACCCTATCACTTGTCTTAATATAATTGGATGATTATATTTATTCCTAAAATATACTTGGGTTGAAATGGTATCTATTTGAACCCACTTGTATGTGATTAAGACCTTTTATTTATTTTATTTAATGAAAAGTGAAATATGTCTCACTCAAACTTTAATAATTAATGTATTTTAATATAAGGTTTTACATAATATAGAATCGATTATAAATTCTCATTTGAAAGATAATTTTTTTTCTTTATCATGGTAATTTATTAGTAATTTTTATGAAATATTTAATTAGCTTAATAGATTATACATTAATGATGCAGAAATTATTTACATAGTGAAAAATCAATAATATAGTTTTTATTAATGTAATAATGACCATAAAAAGGCTCAAACACTTGAAAAAAACTTCTATTTCGAGTATAGCTATACCATAAACATCAAATGGTCTACTTGGGGACCATTTGGAGTCGTATAAAAGTGATTATGACATTTATATTATTTTATTTTTAATAATGTCAAATTTTTCACCTTCATAATTTAATAAATATATCAATTTAAATGTTCTTATTTTAAGATTAAAAATTAAAGTAAAAGTAGTATTATGAAATCTATTAGATATATATTAATCATAGGATTTTATTTTTAATTTTTATGAAACACATATGTATATTAAATACTTAAATGAAAATGTGGTAGTAATTATTTTATTAAGAGAAAAATCAAATAATTGGTTTTAAAAGTATTAAAATAAATATTATATGAACAAATTAATGTGCTCCAAGAATTTTTTATATTAATATGATATGTAAGGAATCTATTAAATATTTTTTTTATAATATATATTCTGTGTGGATGTTATTTAAATTCAAATAATTTAATTGTGTCAAAATTGACACTATTAACATTTTATAAAAATAACATATTGTTAAATTGTTTAAAAATCACAAAAATATTTAAAAATTAAAAATTGAAAATTATATGGTCTAAAATGTAATAATATATCTAATTATTAAAAATTAACTTCAACTAAAAAATTATTTAGAACAATTTAATAATTATAATCTTATTACCATAAATAAAATTAAATAAATTAAATAAGGATAAATCAAAGTGATAGGGTTTAATATAAACATAAAACATAAATAATTTTTTTTTTTTATGCTATTAAAACCCTATATCATCTTATCTTAGAATGGGAGTCATTTTATAGGTTTTTAAGTGGGTTTTTAATTTATTATAAATTAATATATTTAAGGATTCCAAAAGTGCTCCACCCCTCCCTTATAAAAGGGAACCTCCTCCCTCTCTACTTCATACCATTTTTTAGCTTTAAAATTCGGAAAAACCATGCCCATATTCCTTATAAAATTACATTGAAACATAATACAGGTCCTGGTATTCTTCAAAGGCCAAATTTAGTGCCCTAAGAGGAGTTTTAGAAGAGGCACATCGAAGAAGAGGTAATATCCTTTACCGATTCTTTCAAACTTATTTCTTCTTCTACTTCCCCTATATGAGTTGTTTCATTATTAAGTAATAACTACAATATAAAATGTATACTGATATGTTATTATGAATATTAAACAACCATATTACATCTTCTATCCATCCTATAAAAAAAATTAAATCACCACGTGTGTGTACGTACGGCCTACCGTCTCCACGTCGTGGTGTAATATTTTTTTCATCACCAACATAATTGGATGGGTATAATGGTGGAAGAAATAACTATATATGATTATTGTAAAGTGATATTGATTCTGAAAAATTATACACCATACACTTCAATACAATTCCACAATCATGGAAATGATATCATCGCTCGTGCGTATGTACAGCTTATCGTCTCCACGATGTGATGCGACTCGTTCTTCATGATCTTCATTGAATAATGATTATATAAATGAATTGAATGAATAAATATTATATATATTATAATAATACCATTATTTAAATTATATATCTATAACAGAAAAAGAGGAATATTAATTTATTTGACAAAACACGCATAAGAACATAAAGCAGTGAACACCCGAATAACGAGTAACGATGAAATGTTACTAATAAACAGATACGAATATGACCATATATGATATCATAACAATGTATATGATTATGGAATAAGTCAATGACATTATTTAAATCATTATACAGAAGTTTTGGATATGTACAAAGCATAGCAGACCCAAGGTAAGGGAAAATTATTCTAATCTCGTTCTTATCTCGGATTGTTTATTCGTAAGTAATTACAAGGGTTATATTTATCATTGACATCCATGTCTTATAAAATTGTTTTCATAAAATGTTTATTATTCTTCCATGTATTTTTAATGTCATTTTTACCCTTTTTTGACTTTTTACACATGATATATAAGTAATCTTTTGTCATTTTTTGTACGAGATACTTTTCGACTTTTCCAGAAAAAGTGTGAGAAGAATGTTTTTTTAACTTATACAGCATGAATGGATTTTATGATTTCATAGAACATTATTTTCATGAATCTTCATTTATATGTTTTCAATTTTATTTTCAATTAACTTATTTTATTTTAAAATTTCATGCAATGTTGAGAACAGAAAATGTTTTTGAAAAAGAAAGGTTATTTTCCACAAGAACTGAGTTCAAGTGTTTTATCAAAATTATTTTCCATATAAGATGATATAGGTTTATGTTTCTATCCCCATTATTACACTAATTTTATTATGTTGTGATGGAGTTATTTTTATGATGTCCTTTTATCTTATATGGATTATTTTATGATGGCATGATGTTTAAGAATCCCATTCTTTTACATGGGTTATGCTATGATGTATGATTTATGATTTTGTGGAACACATAAGAATGGTTTCATTATGAGATGGGTGGGACCTATATCTCCCTCCAATTCATTGGGTAAAGATTTATATCTCATGAGATAGACATGTCTAGAACGGCAAGTAAATATGGTCTAGTAATACAGGGCTAGAACGACAAGTAAACCCAGTTCAGTAATGGACATTGTCCACTATGATGGTCTTGGCAGAAATGCCTTGGATACTATGGAAATCATATCATTTGATTTATGGTTTTCTACAATTTCATGTCTTATTCATATGATAATTTATTGTGATTAATTTTCCTTTTTGATCTATGCCTTATGGAATTCCATGATTAATGTCGCTGCTCAAGATTTTGATGTTTTATGTTCATGTTTTTACATTCAAATGTTTATGGATTGTTTTATGTTCTCCATGTTTACCCTTACTGATCATTTGATCTCACCTTTTATAAGTTTTTCTTTTCCCTAGGAGTTAAAGAAATGTTTTAGGTAAGAAAAAAAAGGTGAATATCTTTATGGGATATGTTAAAGATCTTTCACCATGATTGGAAAATTTTGTTTTGAGTTTCCAAAGACACTAAACTAACACGGTCTTTAGGCGTATTTTTGTATCATGTATTAAGTTTTTCGAAAAAGTAATGTAATTTCTATGTACATCAAGCTTGGGTCTTAATATATTATGTGTTATATCATGTGAAAGTTATATTTACATTCTAATATTTTAAAAATAATCATTTATTTCCCCTCTTTACAATGTGGTATTACAACAATGGTATTTTAAAACATAAAAAGGGATCTTCTTAACCACCCACATTACATTTGAATTAAAAATTCTATTTATTTTTTACCCACTATATCGAGTTTATTCTCTTAAATTTCATCCACATATTTTAAGTATTTTACTTAAATATATATAAATATATATTATTTTTTTTCTTTTGGGGATAATATGTATTTTATGTTCCCTTCAAAATTACCACTTTTAATAAAACCCAACTTAAAGGTAATTTCTTATTTCTTATTTCATGACAAGTGTAACCTCCATAAAACATTTCTAATCGAGAATAGATTCTAAAAAAACTCATTAATTTATATAGAAATTTCTTTGTTGAATTCAATTTTAAATTGAAATAATAATCCCTTCCATTCCTTAAAATATCATTTTTCCAATTTTAAAAAAACATCACCTATGTGGTACATTTTTTATCCTCACTTATCCTTGATACTTATCATGAATTTTCCTACATTGGAACTCAATGTTCACTAAAAATTTATCTTTATTAAAATATTAACATATAAACTCATTTAATTCCATAATATCTTAGGAATCCTTATAATATATCCTTTGATTATTCTTTGAGACAAGATTATGAAACCCGCTGATTTCTAATAGGTTTTTTTATTTTTATGATTTCTGTATGTATTATTTTCCTCCTGAGAAACATGTATGAATGTATATATTATTATTTTCATTATGTGGTGGGTGGGACTATAATTATATATCCCTATAATGTGAAATAATCTATACCTTCCCAACCCTTTATTCCAGTTTTTGTGGTTAGAGGCTTTTATGAGTCTTTTCCTATGGTTCTTATAAATTTCCTTCATGTGGTAATTTGTTTGGTTATGAGGTCAGTTGGCATAGTCACCTATTTTTGTGTGTTGTGCGATGGATTTTTGTGTTTTTGGTTGGCATCGTGTCATATTTAATCATGCTATAGGATTTCTGGTCATGCAGTTGGTTGGCCTGATCACAAGTTTGTTCATGCGGTAAATTGGTTAGTCATGTTGTATATTGGTATGGCCACCTGTTTGTTCATACGATAGGTTTATTAGTCATATATTTGGTTGGAACCATTAATTGTTTCTTCTCATACCCAATCTAATCAGCTACGTTCTAGGATTATCCAGATGAATCAGCTATGTGGTTGATCGACTATATGAATATGTTACATGTATCGATCGGGTATAGAAATTGGATATATGGATGATCAGCTGCATAAATCAGTTATGTGGCTAGGTAGACTATGTGAATTATCTATATGGAAGAATTGTCTATGTGACTAAGTTTTCTATGTGTAAACATTTACATAGAGATTTTGGATACGTAGGGATTTGACTACGTGGAATTGACCACGTTGAGTTTTCTACCAATTATGTGAAAATGGGCATGTGGGTCTTTCAACGAAATGAATAATGGGAATTCAATGGTTTCTCATAGAATATAATTATATTCTTTATTTTTAGTGATGATCTTGGTTGTAAAAGAGTCTTTCAACATGGAGTTTTATGATATCTACAATAAATTTTTAATTAAATATTTTTATTATAGAGTTATGGTTGTACTTTGACTCGAAATTGAAGATAGTTCCATAAATCCTTCCTTCCTACTTTCCCTCAATATTAGAGGTTCTGAGGACCTTCCCTTAGATTTTTTTTAACCCTACTACAATTGGTTCTTCTTTATTCCACTAATTATTCCATCTTGTGGATTGCCCTATTTTTGGTGTAGTGAATTGTGTTAAGCTTCTCTCTTCATGATTTCAGATACCCTTCAATAGGGATCGATTCTTAGTTTCCCTTGTTCGAACTTTATTGATATGAGGTATTTACTATCTCTTCCTCTAGTTTTTCTTCGATCTAGTTCCTCCTTATTCTTTCAAAGTGATGGAGGCTTCACTTTTTCATTTTAATGATGTTTTATTTATAGTTTTTTGGTTTGGTTGATGCATGGAATCCTTAGAGGGATACAAATCTTTCACGATGTCTGAATAATATCTATAACATTGGCTTGCTCTTATGTGTAGAACGTTAACACATTTGGGTTAGGGGATTCATTACATCTCTTTTTTATTTATGTGAAATTGTAAAGTTATCATGGTTTATCCCTTTATATGGCTATGTAATTAACATAGTAATTATTCAAAACCTTTAATAAAGAGTTGGTTTTAACAATCTCATGTTGTTGCTTCCTACCATGATAATATTTTTCCTCTTGATTTTCTAGATAGTGGTGTTTTTATATTATGCTTGTTAGATTTCTTGTTTTTGTTTGGATTAGAATGTCGTTATTGATGGAAAATAGTAAATAACATAAAGATAGAATTAATTGATTAATTTTCATATGAATAATTTAAGAAGATGGATTTTAAATGAATCCAATGTTTCTTTTAATTGTATGATGATAAAATTTATTCAATGCACATGCTTAATTAAATGTATAATTCTATGATAATCGAATTGAAAAAGAATTTAAAATGTGATAGTGCTTATTTATAATGTTCAATTTGAAAAGGGTATGTTAAATGAGAACATTACATATCTAGGTTTGTTGACTTTGGTATTGATGATGAGAGTATGTTTAAGATTATATAGCATGATGCCTTAGTTTTACACTTGTTTTAACCTATGAATAATGAATTTGGTTAAATCAATATGGAATAAGAACCTGTTGTGTGATAAAGATAATTTCAAGGGCCTGAGTTTCCCATTTGATTGAGAAGGCGGGTTGCCTTGTGTTTGGAGTTGTAAGAGATTTTTTTTTTGAAGGTTGGATACCTTGTTTTAGGGAATATATTTTCCTATTGAATATTTTTATATATTAATTCCATTCAATGGGATCTAGATATGAGCATTTTTATGTGATGTGTTATGAGCCTAGGTTGGATGATGTGATATGGGGTTGGGAGGCCTGGATGATATGGAATCTATTGATGCATGTAATGGAGAGATGTATCGGTATGTGCATGTGGGTGTTGGGGATGACACTGATGATGTTGGAACGAGTTAAAGTTGGACTTACCCATTGATGTGATAGACCTGGAATCTTTCTTGACTTGAATATGTTAAATTTTTGACCGTCGAGTTGGTAATTTTATCTGCATTCTATTCCTCACTACTTGAGGCATTTTAGTGTGCTTTTTTCATGTTTTCTCTTAGTGACAACTTATGATGGTTTTCCAAGAGTACCTAGATTGTGTAATGATATAATGTTTAATAAATTCTTAACTCATAGGGTTAGTGTTTATGGAATTCAAATTCTAAAAATATGTTACTTCTAAGAAACTGTAGATTCATTTTGGAATATACCCAGAGGCCCTGGACTTCACTATGTTAATTTAATGTAATGTAATTTATAATAATGTTGTTGGTTAAATAATGGATAATGAATTAATTCATGTAAAATGAATTGTTAAATAAAAAATAAGTAATTTATTGTATCTCTTAAAAATTCTTCTGTACTTATTGGATAATTATACCCTAGGAGTGGAAGTTGGTGTCCAAGAGATGATAGTTGCAGTTAATCATAGAACAAGGATATACCCATAGTGTACCTTTTAGATATATTATATCTTTTATATTATATAATTTCATGCGCTATTCTAACCATTTTGGTTATGATGACTAGAGCCTAGTGGAATCTGGGAGGTTTTTTTCTCCTACATCCTTGTGGGAGGATGGATGGATGACTACCCTTGTTGCCCCCAATCTCTTCTCTTAGTAGTTATATATATGGATATTCATGGAAGTTAGTTTTACTGTTTATATGTGTGTAGAGGGATGTGATGGATTGTTGTAATTTCATACACATGTATCCCTAGATATAGTATCCAAAGAATTATTACTGGTATGATGTGTATAGACTTTAATGTCTTGAGGTACCTTACTCGGTGTAAGGGATGTGATGGATTGAGGTATAATACCAGATGCATGATACATATCATACAAGATGTGGTGGATCCTTAAAACTACTTGGTTACTATATGGAGATGTGATGTGCGATGATACGATGATGTGATATATGAGGTGAAAATTGTGATACTTATCCCATGTGTTTGTGGGATGGATTATTTTGGAGAGAGATGGATCAGAACTTGTGGCATAGGGGAAGAAAGGAAAACCAGTGGGGAAGTGGGATAGGTGTACCCATGATGTCTCATTTCTATAATATATTCTCTCTTTTATTCAATACTTAGTGAGTGTTATGACCCATCCCCTAGGGCCCGCATCGTGACTACCCCAAGCCCGCCTTCCATAGGCCAGGGGCTGGCGACTAGCACCAAAGGCGTAATCCCTAAAAACTGGAAAGGTGTTGCCTTTATAAATCGTAAACACACACAAACAGAGTAGAAAAGGAAGAAAACACAAAGTAGAAGCTAGAAATGAGTGTACTGAAAGGAAAGGTGGAAAGAATACAATCCCAAATATAAAGTAGAAGGAAAGGACAAACATGTACAACTAAAAGAAAAATAGCAAGAAGGTGTCTAGCAGCTCCTGGATTGTCCACCACGGATCCTACCTGAAGGGTAGGTTCAAAAATTCTCCTCAGTGCTCTACGCCTTTCTGTCTCCTCTGGGTACCATATCGTCGTGATGTCCACCTCTGGGTACCATCTCGTCACGAGGTCCACACCCAGGTACTGTTCAGTCCTCGTACACTCTGCCTCGGTTAGCGTTGTTCGTCGTCTGCATCCAATACAACGAGGTGCAGGCATAGCTTGTGTAGGGGTGAGTATAACGATACTCAGTAGGGACCCTGAGACCCTCAAGGTCTCACAAAATCCAACAAGGATAAACCAAAATGAATGATTCCAATGGATAACCATTACTTAGGTATATTCTCATACATATACCTAACTTATCAAGTAACTGATTTCAATCATGTGGAAAACACAAAGGTCATTGACTCATCTCAAACAAGGATTTTTATTCACATTGTCGAAATCACGGCTGCTGGAGAACTCCTCCTATGTCGAGCACAGTAGTCCTGTCGCGACTCCGGGGTGCTACTCACTCACCTTAGACTGCTGAGGTACTCCTCCTATCGATTACCACGAGTCTACCACCTCACATAGTAGCACACCCTGCCATGGGTCTGCCGCCTCACAAAGTAGCGCTCTTCCACCATGGGTCTCCCACCTCACACAGTAGTTCTCCCCACTGGGCTAGTCAAGTCACTCTGAAACGAATTGTACAAGAAGTCATTAGGTCTCAGCCAGCTACTTGGTCCTCGTACACTGTATGCTCATCTCCAGGAGGATCCACTTCACGAGATACTGGTAGATACTCCAAGTGCCACTAATTCTTAGGTGGAAGTATCTTAAAGGACCTCCACTTCATAGGGATCTCAACGCAACATACATCGTGTCAATCGGACGCTCGATCTGTGAGTTATTAGCATTTTTGTCCCTGGGGCCCGGTTGGTTTTGTGTATGAACCCACCTGGAAGTATCTCATATGTACCCCAAACTCCCATGGGGTATACTCAAAAAAACCATTTCTCAAAGAGATTATCGGCGCCACTGATGGTTCGTCAAACAGACGTCCTGTCTGAGAGTTATTGGCTTTTTCGTTCCATGGGACCAGTTGGTTTTTAAGCTAAACCCAACCCAAACATACTCCAGCTGTGTCCAAACCTCAAGTGTAGTATGCCAAAATAACCTTCTCATCAAAATGAATCCATCTTAGTTGACGGCGCGTCAATCGGACGTCCGGTCATTAAGTTATAAGCATTTCTGCTCCGAAGGCCCGGTTGGTTTCGGTTTCGAACCAACCCGTCAGTACCTAAACATTGCCAAAAACTTGATTGTAATATACCGAAACAACCGTCTCGATCCATGGATTCCTATGCAACTGACGGTGTGTTGATCATAGGTCTGTAGCTCATGTTATGGGCGAATGACCGAAAAAGGTCCGAAGAGCGGGGTCTTGGCCCGGCCCAACCCACCCTGGGTCGGCCCGAAACGGCGGGCGCGGCCCGGTCCACGTGCAAGCGGTCTGGCCCAATGGCCAGCCGCGACTTGGGCAGGCTGGCCGAACGGGGGGGGGGGGGGGGGGGGGGGCGCTCCCCTAGTTTTTTGTAACGGCGGTGCCAGGCTGGAGCCACCCTGGCTTCCCGGATCATGCATGACGAGGGATCCGCTACACCGCTACCATGGCGGTCTTCCGTCAGTGACCCGCACCACCGCTGTCTTCTGTGGGCCACCAGAGCCATTCTAGTGGTCCATTTTATCTCCCGTCTGTGCCTACGGCCTCCTCGGGTTCCACTCTTCATAATGACTGCCTCAAATCAACATTTCCCTTTCGTTCATCCATCGCCCAACAAAACGTGCATCACGAACAAGTTGGCAGTGGTTCTGGACTTGTTCGTTAGCCCGTACCCACTGCGTTAGTGGTTTAAACAATCATCCAACAAATAAACTCCCATGTTCACTGGTATAAATCACACATATAAAATTATACTATATCCCCCTACCTAGAAAAAGACGTTGCACGTCGTCGAGCCACGGGAAGAGGATTTGAAGATGATGGTGGGGTGAGTCCGAGGAGATAGTGTAGTTGTTGGTGAGTGGTGTCTTTCCCTTTGTCGCAGAAGAAAAGGAAGAAATACATGTCGTCTTTCTTCGGTTGAATTGGTATTCTTCATCGAAGAGGATGTCTTTCTTCGTGGTCGTCACCACTCTTCATCGAAGAGGATTTCGTTCTTCGTGGTCGTCACCGTTCTTCGTCGAGAGAAAGAGAGAGACTAATCTTCAAAATCTCCAGAGCCTCCCCAACACAACAAAAGCCCACCACAAAATAATAGCTTCGACTATTATTAATTCAAAAGGTTGAGCCAAAAATTAATTGCATGCTAGACAATTAATTTGAGGTGTTGGAGTAATTAAAACAAGGGAAGTCCATGAGAGTAATGGGGGTTCAAGGAGTTAAAGAGGAGAGTTGAAGAGGTTAGGGATCGTGTGGGCCCCACCACCATTATCCTCCCATGGGAGGTTATGTGGGGTGTGGGCCCCACATCCAACTCCTCTTTGGAGTAAATAACCACAATCAAATAAAAATTATATACACATAATTTTTATTATTATTTTTAACGAATCTCTAAAAATTAACTTCTCCCCCCGAGCAAACGCAACTACGGTAAAGGTATCCTTAAGAGATTATAGGCACACTAGGCCACAGAATCAGGAACTGTTAGAAACTCCGGACTCCTAAAAATCCAAAGAAATTAAGAAAAAAAATACATGAAATTTTCTGGTCTTTACATTACCCCCACCTCAGATATTTATGTCCCCGTAATGATACAACATACACTAGGTAAACAAAAGTGGGTTCTTTGCATGCATTTTGAGCCTCTTGCTCCCATGCGCTCTCCTGGAGATTCCCGTGCTGCCAGCGAATGCACACTAGAGGAATCGACCGTCCATACAGGACCCACTACTATCAATCATCAATCTCCACTAGAACCTCCATGAAAGTTTCCCCATCCTTGATGTACAGCTCCCCATGGTCGATGATGTGGGACAGGTCGTGCACGCATCTCCTCAGCTAAGATACATGGAAGACGTCGTGCACCCGGTGCAACTGAGGTGGAAGGGTCAGGCGGTAAGTCACCTCACCTAATCTTCCACAGAATAGGAGGAGTGACTATAAGAGACTATAAATAGGCTGCACCATCCCTATCCACAAAGGATATATGTAAGGTAGTCAGCTGCTCTGTCGCCTCTCCTAACAGCTGAATACCAGTCCTCCTACTGAGTGCATATGCAACAATGTTCCCCTTCCCATGAGTATAGTCTTTTTTGAAGTCATAATCCTAGAGGAACTCAAGCCATCTCCGATGTCTCAGGTTCATATTCTTCTGAAAGAAGACACACCTGAGACTATAGAGATTGGAGTGACCCTTAAACCGTTCGCTCAACGAACAATGGGTGAAACTAGCCAATTGTAAGAACTCAACTTCACCCATCGTCGCCTACGTCCTACAAGAGCTGCTTATATTTCTCATGTGTCGAAAAGGGAAATTTAGTCTCATTCCCTAGATGAACAACGTTCTTTTCCTAATACAGTCAATCCTGACATGAACGGTACAATTCATGTCATGGATGACATCGTAAGGCCTCGATGCTACTACCTAGAGATCCAACCATTACTCTCGCCTCCAAGGGTCGAGTCACACTGTCAGCATCAGTGTGTGGTCACTGGGTCTCCTCCAATAGAAATCTAGAAATTGAGGTTCATGTCAACATTTTTAACTGGAACCTCTTAGTATTATCCACAAAAAAAGGAAGGAAAGAAAATGTCACAAGGACAAGTGTCTTTTATTACTGCAACTCAAAGTACAAAGACACAAATAAACCAGAAAAAAATACTTCAAGGAAGCTAGAAGCACTAATAACAAAGGACTCTATGCCAGGAGCTAGTCCCAATCCTATACACCTCCTTCCAGAGCTCCATAGTCGTATGCCTCAACTGCCTAAAGCTGTGCTCTCCCCTGTCCACCTGTTCCCAGCGGTCAGGGTGGACCTCCTGGTGGTGGTGGTGGAAACACCTCAAAGCGTCGTCCACCTACAGCTGCATGACCAGATCCTCTTCCTCGGTCTCATGATCCTTACAGTCCACCTCGATCGAACCACTACTTCTACCTAGGAGGTCCTTCATCTATCTGTTGATCGTCCGTGCAGCGGGTCGGATAGTCACGAGCCATGTGACCCTATCCGCCACATGAGTAACACTGCCTGGCAGGTCTGGCTCTGTCTCCACCCTGGTGCCCCACACTACCGATCATGAGTCGTGTGGTCGACCACATGTAGGTCTTGTTTTCCTGGACCTCTACGTCATTTATCTACTACCAGCTGTAGAAGACTCTGCTGCATGACAGCTGGTGGTGGGTCCCGCTGCTGGAGACTGCTCAGTAAGGCGACTCTTCACTAAGGGGGCTCGATCTAACACCCATGTCTTCATCGGGATTCTATGGGATACAACTAAAGCTCTAATATCCCACTGGAGTCCCTGCTCAAAGGTCTGGGCCCTGAAGAATGGGTCCTGTACCATATCAGTGGAGTAGCGCAAGAGGTCGGTGAACCTCGCTGAGTACTACGCCAGCATCATGATACCCTGCTGAAGATCCAGTAGCTCCTGTATCTGCACCGTTCGAAGGTTGGATGGAAGAAACTCTGCCCAGAACAGGCTCTCGAAGTCTGCCCAGAGTAGCGTCGCCTCATCATGCATCTAGATCATCAAGCTCCACCATCTGCCTACTGCTGCCTAAAGGAGGTTGGGAGCAAGGATCACCATAATGTCTTCTGGAGTCCCTACTAGACTGAAGAATCTCACCACAGCCTCCATCCAATCCTCAGCCTCCTGTGGTTCTATTTCTCCCCCAAACCTAGGTGACCTCTGGCGCTGGAACTCGTGCAGTGTGCCCAAGTGGTGTGCATCGCCTGCTACTGGGGTCGGTGGCATCGGTGGCCTAACGGGTGGTAGTACCACTGGTACCTCCGCTAGTGACTCAACTGGAAGAGGGCCATGCACTGAGGCCTCATGATTAGCCACTAAATGAGGCTAATATTCATTGTTAATATACATAATTTTCATGTTCTTTGTTATTCATAAACACCATTTTAGTGCATTTTACACTTTGAACATCATTTCACATTATGTTTGTAATACCTTCTTAAAATGCACTATTATGTGGTACATTTTTTAACATCATTTAAAGTACCCAATGATTCATCTGATTTTAAGAAATTTAATTTTACATATTTTAATTTGATATTTTTGGAAATTTATCTAAACTTAAATATGAACATGTTTGATTCAGGGATCAGTGGAGAATTTATGGAGGATGATGGAGATATTTGGCAATGAAAGGAAGCAATTCTGGAGAAGGCAGATTGGACACCAGCCCACTGATGAGACTATGGGGCCCAACATACAGGCCCAATTAATCCCATATTTCATGGGATACTAGAAGACATGTATAGTAACAAATCACTCTTCAGGAGTTAATGCTAATTCGGCCTCCATGTTGGTCATTTAGTCGGCCCAAGTTAGAGATAAAATTCTGGGCCAGATTCTGCGGCCCAGAAAAACAGTCCACTACTTTGATCATATCTCGGACTCCACAATTTCAAATGGGCCCAAATTTTACAGGCGGTTAGAAGACATCCGGATATCCATTTGCTTCTTCTATGGCCCACCCTGATTCGGCCGTCTAGAAGGTCTTCCAGACGCGTCTGTTCGGTGAAGAAAAAGCTGGCTGCCACCTCGGGTCAAACGTGGAAAAGTCCAAATTCCACAAGCTTTCCACCACCTATAGCCTAGAAAAATTAATTAAGATGCTTTGTACTGTTGAAGGCTCGACCCAAGGCTCCCAAAATGCCTATTTAAGGCAGTGGTGGTGAAGGAGTTGAGGATCTTGGATGCTTTGTTTAATTGTAATGTTATGCTGCATTTTTGTTGCCTCAATTTTGTCTTTCACATGTAAGTTGTTCAATTCACTTTAGTTTCTTAATAAAAGTTATTCTTCTACTCGTATTCTGTTGTTCTTAATATCACTTTGATACCGTTGGATCAAGGTGTGAATTTATTCACACCAACCCTTGTGAAATTATTCACACAACGGTGGAGTGATCATTTTATTTTTGTTGTTTTCTTTACTTCTCCATTTCCCCCCTTATGAGTCTACTTTCCGCTTCCATTGAAACCATGGGATCAATGGAGGGCTAACCCACTTATGGGTTGATCCAAGGGAGTAGCAAGGGGCTGGATTGGATGTTATTTATCACCTAATTAATGTATAATCACTTCTTTAATTGGGATTTTTATTTGATGATTTTTAAACTCCATCGTCCTTGTTGAATTTAAGGCCACACACTTCAAGTACTAATACGATCCTTTACCTTGAAGTGCTCAAAACTTTTATCCTTCAAGTGTATAGGTGATTAGTATTAGAGGGTGTAGGCATTAAACCAGTAAGTGATGATGTTGTTTTATCTCCTTAAATGAACCCATCTCAAATTTAAGAAATTGAAATCATTAAAAAGAAAATACGTCCAATCCACCCCGAGTGATAACCTAGGATAAACTCATTCTTTTAAATTGAATCCACTAAAATCTTTTAGATATCTTTAAAACCCATCCAAAATCAATTCAAGTTGGCCACTTCATAGCCAAAAATCCATCCCTTAGGTTGTGTATCTTAGGTATCTTCTTAGGTCTCTGTGGAATCGACAACCCAAGCTACACTACAAGGACCGTTCTACCCTTCTTCTCTTGGGTAAATTTTGGCGTGAACCAAATTTTGGCGCCGTTGCCGGGGACCAAGTAAGTACCTTAGATCCAAAAAAAACCTTCTTTCCTCACCTCCATTCTTCTACTCTCACCCAAGATCTCTTATCTTGTCCCTTTCTCGCTTTTTTTTGGCGCATGTCCGCCTACACCCGCGATTTCTCAAACAGACTAGTTAGGGTGGAAAGTCCTAGGATAGGGGAGTCAAGTGCTCCTAAGGGATTGTTTAAATCAGATTCAAATATTCTTGAAACCCCAAAGTCAGAACTTGAAACAAGTCCAATGGAGGGTCATCCACAAAATCAAATTGTAAACCCTGGGGGAATCAAATGGGAAACCAAAACCAAGAAGCTCCAAACTTAGGGAATGTAGTTGATCAAACCATGAACGACTACCTCACTCCAGCTTGGACCAATGCCCCCTCATGCATTAGACACAATTCCATAGGAGACACCAACTACATATTCAAACCCCATGTCCTAAACCACCTTCCAACCTTTCATGGGATGGAGTCAGAAATGCCATACCTTCATGTCAAAGAGTTCAACGACATTGTTGAAACCATGTGTCCCCCACATCAACTAGAATCCGCTAAGATGAGGCTATTTCCTTTTTCATTAAAGGATCGAGCTAAAAATTGGCTAAACAACTTGAGACCTGCATCAATCCACTCTTGGGACCAACTGCAAAGAGAATTCTACAAAAAATACTTCCCTCATCACAAAACAATTGCACTTAAAAAGAGCATCCAAAACTTTTTTGAAAAAGAGGGAGAGTCATTCTATGAAACATGGGAGAGGTTCAAAGACACCCTAAACATGGTTCCACACCATGGGTTTTCCATACCTGAACAAGTGAGAATTTTCTATGAAGGGTTGGGTCAGGGTAATAAACAATTCATTGACATGATGTGTAATGGAACTTTTAAAAACAAAGCCCCAAATGATGCTTACGAGTATCTGGAAAGTCTGGCTGAACAAAACCAAACTTGGGGAACTTCACCTTAGTCTGAAAAGCCACAAAGAACCACTGGAATTCATACACTTAGAGAAGAGGAAAGCATTAGGGCTAAACTCGCAGCACTCTCTAGGAAGGTTGAAGAGATAGACCTTAGGAAAGTCCATGAAATCCAAAATGTAGACCTTGTTTGCACAATTTGTGACAAACATGACCATAAAACAGACAACTGCCCAACCATTCCATCCATCAAGGATGTTCTTCTAGGAGGACCCCCAGCGGAAGTCAATGCCCTAAACTTTCAAAAGCCCCAATACCAAAACACTTTCAATCCAAGGTACAACGACCACCCAGGCTTCCGCTGGAAAGATAACCAACAACCTAGCAAACCACAGGGACAAAATTCTTACCCCCATCAGAACTACCAAACCCATAACCAGTTCCAAACCCAACCTATCCAATACCAACAACCACCCGTCCATTTTCAACAAACCATCCCACCTCCAAAATATCCCCCTGGGATAAACCAACCTACTCAAGCACCAACCCAAACTGTTCCACAAAGCCTACTAGAACAACTATGCAAACAAATGGAGAGGATGAACTCAGAAGTCTCTTCCCTAAAACAAGAACTTCAAACCATCAAAACAGGAAAGGCGCCCATGCCTACTCAGGCAGTTCCATCCTCAACTTCAAGGGGAGAGTCAAGTTGTGCTCAAACAACTCATGAACAACTAAAGGCTGTGACTGTTTTAAGAAGTGGGAAATCAATTGAGAAACCTGAACAACTAATTCAGAACCCACCTGAAGATTCAAACTTGGATGAAAATTTAAATGAACCACAAGATCAAACTGAAGAAACTGATAACAATGTGAAAGAAACAACTCTTCAACAAACAACCCCACAACCTGCACCATTTCCTCAACGCATGAGGGGGAAAACCAAACCTGAACTGAGTGAAATGTTGAGGGAAATATTTTCACAAGTCAAGTTGAACATACCCCTTCTCGATGCCATCCAAACTATACCTGCCTACTCAAAGTACCTTAAGGACTTGTGCACTTTTAAAAGAAAATTTTCACATAAAAACCAAGTCCTTTTGGCTGCTAATGTGAGTACCACCATTCAAGGTACAATTCCTCCTAAGTTGAAAGACCCAGGTTTCCCTTACATCAATGTTGAACTAGGAGAAAGCAAAGTTGTCAAAGCCTTGTGTGACCTAGGTGCTAGTTTCAATCTCATCCCATATGCTGTGTACTGCTAGTTAGGCCTAGAAGAACTCCAACCCACATCTGTCACACTTCAACTTGCTGATCGTAGCATTAGGGTTCTAAAGGGGATTTTAAAGGATGTTCTGGTAAAGGTTGAAAACTTCATCTACCCTGCTGACTTCATTGTCCTTGACAATCATCCAAGATTAGGTCCTAGGGAGCAAACTCCAATCATTCTTGGTCGTCCTTTCCTTGCAATAATCAACTCTGTTATCCGAGTCCGAAATGGGAACATGACCATCACCTTTGGGAACATGAGTCTAGACTTGAACATCTATAATGAAAGCTCACAAATAGGGGATGACGAGGATATTCATGAAGTAAACATGATAGGAAGCATTGATAATGAATCCATGGAACATCAAGGAATATTTGATGAATGTTTAAGTCAGAATGAGATTGATTTCCTTTGTTCATATAAAGGAAGTTTATCTCCTTGGCTTGAATCATTTTCAAATTGCTCTTATGATGAAGTCTTAGGTCCAACAATCAGTGAAACCTTTCAAGAAACCACTTTCATGGAGACCACTCCAATTTCCTTCCCTAAATCTGATCAATCCAATCTAGTAGCTGAAACTTCCACATGTAAGGAATCAATCCTATCTGAACCTCTAAAAAAAGAAATTGATCTTGATCCAATGTCCCAATCTTCTGCTGAAGTTTTGAACCAACCCGATCTTGAATTGAAGGAACTTCCTGCTGCACTAAAGTATGCCTTCCTAGGGGAAAATCAAACACATCCTATTGTCATTTCTTCTTCTCTTGAATCCAATCATGAGAGGATGCTTCTAGATGTCCTTAGGAAGTATAAGAAAGCCATTGGTTAGACCCTTTCTGATATTCCTGGGATTAGCCCACTTATCGGGACTCATAGGATTGTTCTGGAATCTGATTCAAAGCCATGTCGCCAACCTCAACGGCGACTCAATCCTAATCTCATGGAGGTAGTAAGGAAGGAACTTCTGAAATTGTTGAAAGCTGGTATCATATATCCCATAGCTGAGAGTGAATGGGTGAGCCCAATCCAAGTGGTTCCAAAAAAGGCTGGAATCACAGTGATAACCAATGAGGATGGAGAGATTTTTCCAACAAGGGTGAGTAGTGGATGGAGGGTCTGCATTGACTATAGGAAACTAAACTCATTCACCAAGAAGGACCATTTCCCCTTACCATTCATTGACCAAGTCCTTGAGAGAGTGGCAGGTCATGCCTTCTACTGTTTCTTAGATGGGTACTCGGGGTACAATCAAATTGAGGTCTCCCTAGAGGATCAAGGGAAGACTACATTCACATGTCCTTTCGGTACCTTTGCCTTCAAACGCATGCCCTTCGGGTTATGCAATGCCCCTGGAACCTTCCAGCGGCGCATGATGGGAATCTTCTCAGATATGGTAGGGGATTTTCTAGAGGTCTTCATGGATGACTTCTCTGTGTTTGGGGATACTTTTGAGGGATGTCTACAGAATGTGGAGAGAGTCTTGTCAAGATGTGAAGAAAAAAATCTGGTCCTAAACTGGGAAAAATGTCATTTCATGGTTAAAGAGGGACTTGTTCTAGGCCATCTGGTCTCGAGTAGGGGGATTGAAGTTGATAAAGCAAAGGTTGACATCATTCGTCACCTTCCATCACCCAGAACTGTTAAGGAAGTGAGGTCCTTCTTAGGACACGCTGGTTTCTATAGAAGATTCATTAAGGACTTTAGTTCAATCTCTCTCCCTCTTTGTGCTCTCCTAGTAAAGGATGCTCCATTTGTTTGGACAGAAAGCTGTGAGGGTTCATTTTCAACCCTTAAATCCGCTCTTACCTCTCCTCCCATTATGAAATCTCCAAACTGGGACCTTCCTTTCGAACTCATGTGTGATGCCAGTGACTTTGCTGTAGGAGCTGTGTTAGGACAACAGTGTGATAAAACTCCATATGTCATTTCTTATGCAAGCAAATCCTTAAATGATGCCCAAATCAATTACACCACCACTGAAAAGGAGTTACTTGCTGTTGTGTTTGCCTTAGAGAAATTCAGGTCCTACCTCTTAGGATCACCCATCATTGTATTCACCGACCATTCATCTCTAAAATATCTCTTCCAAAAACAAGATGCAAAGGCTAGATTGATTAGGTGGGTCCTTCTTCTTCAAGAGTTCGATTTAACCATTAAGGATAAAAAAGGTGTCGAGAATGTTGTAGCTGATCACCTCTCTAGGTTGGAATTCAAGGACAAATCACTTCACCTTTCTGTGTCTGATTCATTTCCCGATGAGAACCTCTATTCTGTGAGTGATTGCCCTTGGTATGCTGACATAGCCAACTTCTTAGTTTCAGGGGTCATTCCAAAATTCTTAGGGACCCAAGCTAGAAGAAAATTTCTTTCTGATGTCAAGAATTATGTGTTTAATGATCCATACCTATATAAGTTCTGTCCTGACCAAGTCATTAGGAGGTGTGTGCCAGAATCCGAACAAGAGTCCATCCTTAAATTCTGTCACAGTGAGGCATGTGGAGGTCACTTTTCCTCTAAGAAAACATCTGCTAAGATTCTTCAATGTGGTCTTTTCTAGCCCACCCTTTCAAGGGACTCCTACACATATTGTCAAAGCTGTCCTAGGTGTCAACAAGTAGGGTCCATCACAAAAAGGAATCAAATTCCACTCACTCCTATCTTAGTGGTTGAAATCTTTGACTGTTGGGGAATTGATTTCATGGGTCCCTTCCCAAACTCCCGGGGATACCTCTACATACTCTTAGCTGTTGATTATGTCTCAAAATGGGTTGAGGCCATTCCCACAAAATCCAATGATCATCAAACTGTGATTAGATTCCTAAAAGAAAACATATTCTCTAGATTTGGAATTCCTAGGGCTATCATAAGTGATCGTGGAACTCATTTTTGCAATCGTCCATTCTCATCACTCATGAAAAAATATGGAATTTCTCACAAAGTTTCCACTGCTTACCACCCACAAACCAATGGTCAAGCTGAGTTATCCAATCGAGAAATCAAACAAATTCTTGAGAAAACTGTTAATCCATCTAGGAAAGATTGGTCGAGCAAACTCTTAGATGCTCTTTGGGCATATCGAACAGCATTTAAAACTATCCTAGGAATGTCCCCATATAGGTTGGTTTATGGTAAAGCATGCCATTTGCCAGTGGAGATTGAGCATAAGGCCTTTTGGGCAATCAAAAAAATGAACTTTGACATTTCTTTGGCCGGAATAAAGAGGAAATTGGATCTAAACGAGCTTGAGGAACTTAGGATGGAGGCTTATGAAAATTCAAGGATCAATAAAGCTAGAGTTCAAGCCTACCAGTCTAGGAATATTAAAACTAAACACATTGAACCAGGGAAACCTGTGCTTTTGTATAGTTCTAAACTTCATTTGCACCCGGGAAAGTTGAGGTCTAGATGGTCCGGTCCATACATAGTGAATAAGGTGTACCCCCATGGGGCTGTTGAAATTCAAGATCCCACCAATGGTCAAATATTTAAAGTTAATGGTCATAGAGTCAAACCATTCATAGAACCATTCCAAAAACATGAAGTTGATGAAGACCTGAGTGAACCTACCTTTGATGAAAAAAAAACAACAATTAATCAATAAGGGGTTTAAGTCGAGCTAACGACGTTAAACAAAGCGCTGCACGGGAGGCAACCAGTGGTTTTTATGTTTCTAATATTTCTGAATCATCTTTATTTTTCAAATAAGATTACTTAATCATTTGTATACTTAAAAAAAATAGACTTTTGACCTGTTCTTCTATTATGAGTATGGATGGGTACGAAAGAGGAGCACCATATTCATCCGTGTCACGTGGTGTGATCCTTGAGTAATACCTTACCCAGAAATTTAAAAAAGAAGACAATGTATCATCAGTTTATTTTGTTTTTATTATTCAATGGGTTAATAAAAAAAATATAATAATACAAAAAAAAAGTACACGCCATAGGCCGTGGGGCAAACCCCGTCACAACCGGCGAAGCCGCGGGGACTCGAACCCGGGACCGAAGGGAGACAGGGGCGCGCGCTTACCACTGACCTGCGGCTTCTTGTGCTACCTTATTCTATAATTTTTATATATATTATTATATTTTACTTCCTTTATTATATAAATATATATATATATATATATATTGTTTGTTTTTGTTTGTTTTGTTTGTTTGTTTTGTTTTTTCCTTTTTCCACTAGGGAACTTTGCAAGCGACATGGATATCAAATGAATAAATTCGAGCGGCAAGAACTTCAAACTTCAACCACCAGGTGACTTCATTCCATAATCCTCATTTTTAATTTCCTTTTTAAATTTTTATTCCCTGCCTCTACTCCTTCTAATTTTTCATTTCTTCAAACACTGGGGACAGTGTTGTTTTAAGTTGGGGGGGAGATAAAATAAAAAAAAATGCTTTTGTGTCAAAAACAAAAATTGAATGATTTGAAAAAAAAAAGTAAATGGAAGGACAAATTCCTTTAACTTTGAACATGGTAATACACATTGCACACTTTGAAACTGAATATCAAATAATTTAGCATGCCCTGATTTTGATTTTAATCCTTGTATAATTTCATGAGCATAGATTTTGGAAAGTGTGGCTGTCCAATGTGATATTTCATCGTTTATATTTTCATCCAAATAAAAAAAAATGCCACAATGCACGTCCTCTAGACTGTGGGGTACTAATTTGAATTTTTGGGGTCCCATAATAAATAGCATAGGATGGTTTTATTTTTATGAATAATATGAGTATTTTAAAAAAAATTATTAAAAAAAAAAAATTGCGTGTAGAGCAATGGATTGATAAAATGCGAGGCTTTCGGCACTTGGGGATCGTGACTCCAGAGTTGTCTAGCCCTGAGTTTTTAAATCTATCTCTATTTATGGTAATATGACTTTGTTTTTGATTAAGTTAACTCAAGACGATGCCCGAGTATGTGGGCTTCACTTGGTGCCCTAAGGCCTTTGAGTCTGGGAGTCATCGGCAAAGTCTTGCTACATGGGTTAATTTGATTAATTGCAATCTCAATTACTATAGCAATATTGCAAAAAAAACAAAAAAAAAAGGATGAAGAATACTCATATTAGGATTAAATGTGATTCCACCTAGCGCTTCCATGATTTCCCCCATGAATGAAAATGAACCCCCATATCTATTGTGAATCACAACACATCATTACACCTAATTGAGATGGATGAAGTATGATGATGGATTTGATCAAAGGAATGGGCTTGGGATTGGGATCTTCTTATGAAACTATCTCGTATTAAAAGATTTTGATGGGTTTCATGATTGTTTGGTATAAAGTTTTTTGGTGATCATTGTGTATTAAAATGTTTTTGGAAAAGGGAATTCGAATTTCATTTTTGATGAGATATATTTTGCTCGGGACTAGCAAAACTCAAGTTGGGGGGTGTGATTAGCCACTAAATGAGGCTAATATTCATTGTTAATATACATAATTTTCATGTTCTTTGTTATTCATAAACACCATTTTAGTGCATTTTACACTTTGAACATCATTTCACATTATGTTTGTAATACCTTCTTAAAATGCACTATTAGGTGGTACATTTTTGAACATCATTTAAAGTACCCAATGATTCATCTGATTTTAAGGAATTGAATTTTACATATTTTAATTTGATATTTTTGGAAATTTATCTAAACTTAAATATGAACATGTTTGATTCAGGGATCAGTGGAGAATTTATGGAGGATGATGGAGATATTTGGCAATAAAAGGAAGCAATTCTGGAGAAGGCAGATTGGACACCAGCCCACTGATGAGACTGTGGGGCCCAACATACAGGCCTAATTAATCCCATATTTCATGGGATACTAGAAGACATGTATAGGAACAAATCACTCTTCAGGAGTTAATGCTAATTCGGCCTCCATGTTGGTCATTTAGTCGGCCCAAGTTAGAGATAAAATTCTGGGCCAGATTCTGCGGCCCAGAAAAACAGTCCACTACTTTGATCATATCTCGGACTCCACAACTTCGAATGGGCCCACATTTTACAGGCGGTTAGAATACATCCGGAGCTCCATTTTCTTCTTCTATGGCCTACCCTGATTCGGCCGTCTAGAAGGTCTTCCAGATGCGTCTGTTCGGTGAAGAAAAATCTGGCTGCCACCTCGGGTCAAACGTGGAAAAGTCCAAATTCCACAAGCTTTCCACCACCTATAGCCTAGAAAAATTAATTAAGATGCTTTGTACTGTTGAAGGCTCGACCCAAGGCTCCCAAAATGCTTATTTAAGGCAGTGTTGGTGAAGGAGTTGAGGATCTTGGATGCTTTGTTAAATTGTAATGTTATGCTGCATTTTTGTTGCCTCAATTTTGTCTTTCACATGTAAGTTGTTCAATTCACTTTAGTTTCTTAATAAAAGTTCTTCTTCTACTCTTATTCTGTTGTTCTTAATATCACTTTGATACCGTTGGATCAAGGTGTGAATTTATTCACACCAACCCTTGTGAAATTATTCACACAACGGTGGAGTGATCATTTTATTTTTGTTGTTTTCTTTACTTCTCCATTTCCTCTCTTATGAGTCTACTTTCCGCTTCCATTGAAACCATGGGATCAATGGAGGGATAACCCACTTATGGGTTGATCCAAGGGAGTAGCAAGGGGCTGTATTGGATGTTATTTATCACCTAATTAATGTATAATCACTTCTTTAATTGGGATTTTTATTTGATGATTTTTAAACTCCATCGTCCTTGTTGAATTTAAGGCCAGACACTTCAAGTACTAATACGATCCTTTACCTTGAAGTGCTCAAAACTTTGATCCTTCAAGTGTATAGGTGATTAGTATTAGAGGGTGTAGGCATTAAACCAGTAAGTGATGATGTTGTTTTATCTCCTTAAATGAACCCATCTCAAATTTAAGAAATTGAAATCATTAAAAAGAAAATACGTCCAATCCACTCCGAGTGATAACCTAGGATCAACTCATTCTTTTAAATTGAATCCACTTAAATCTTTTAGATATCTTTAAAACCCATCCAAAATCAATTCAAGTTGGCCACTTCATAGCCAAAAATTCATCCCTTAGGTTGTGTATCTTAGGTATCTTCTTAGGTCTCTGTGGAATCGACAACCCAAGCTACACTACAAGGACCGTTCTACCCTTCTTCTCTTGGGTAAATTTTGGCGTGAACCACCTCATCGCTCGGCGGGCTGTCAGTACGTACAAATCTTGGGGCCCTAGTTGTTCGTCCGCGGGGAGGCATCCTAAAAGAAACAGATGTCACACGGTCAAAAACTATACCTGGTGAGCTGACCTGGTTTGAGATGACTTACAGAAAACTTTTGAAAATTTACAAGTAATAAGTGTTTTCGTGCACTGAGTTAGAAATCAGAAGTCAGGGTCCTAGTGTATGGATACGTCAGTCGCCCGCACCAACACTGGACTCCCTGAACTGAAAACCACACCTAGTACCCTTAACAATATTTATTCACGAAAAGAAAATATCAGAGTCCTAAGATCGGCGGTATAACTGACTCCATTGATACTAATTTGTCACAACCCATCCTTCAGGGCCCACATTGTAACTACCCCAAGCCCACCTTCCATAGGCCAGGAGCTGGCGACTAGCACCAAAGGTGTAATTACTAAAAACTGGGAAGGTGTTGCCTTTATAAATCATAAACACACACAAAAAGAGTACCAGTGGAAGAAAACACAAAGTAAAAGCTCTAAACGAGTTTACTGAAAGGAAAGGGGACCAGAATACAAGCCCAAATTTAAAGTACAAGGAAAGGAAAGACAGGTACAACTAATATACAAATAGCAGGAAGGTGTCTAGTAGCTCCTAGATAGTCCACCACAAATCCTACCTGAAGGGTAGGTACAGAAATCCTCATCATTGCTCTACACCCGTCCGTCTCCTCTGGGTACCATCTCATCATGAGGTCCACCTCTAGGTACCGTCTCTTCATGAGGCCCACCTCCTGGTTCTGTTCTATCCTCGTACACTCTTCCTCGGTTAGCGATGTCTGTCGTCTGCATCCAACACAATGAGGTGCGGGCATAGCCCGTGTAGGGGTGAGTATAATGATACTTAGTAGGGACCCCAAGACCCTCAAGGTCTCAAAAAATCCAACAATGATAAACCACAAATAATGATTCCAACAGATAAACATTACTTAGGTATATGCCCATACATATACCTAAGTTATCAAGTAACTCATGTCAATCATTAGGAAAACACAAAGATCATTGACTCAGCTCAAACCAGGATTTTTATTCACGTTTTTGAAATCACAGCTACTGGAGAACTCCTCCTCTGTTGAGCACAATAATCCTGTCACGACTCCGAGGTGCTACTCACTAACATTAGACTACTGAGGTACTCCTCCTATCGAGTACCGTGGGTCTGCCACCTCACACAGTAGCGCTCCCCGCCATGGGTCTGCCGCCTCACACAGTAGCGGTCCCCCTAATAGCCTCCAGAGGTACTCCTTCTATCAAGTACCAAAGGTCTTCCACCTCACAATGTAGCACTCCTCCTCCATGAGTCTTCCACCTCACACAGTATTTATCCCCACTGGGCTAGTCAAGTCACTCTGAAACGAATCAGACCAGCACTCATCAGGTCTCATCCAGCTACTAGGTCCCCGTACTCCGTATACTCATCTCCGGGAGGATCCACTCCACGAGCTACAGGTCGATACTCCAAGTGCCACAAAGTCTCAATTGGAAGTATCCCAATGGACCGCCACTTCATTGGGATCTCAACGCAACAGATAGAGCGTCAATCGGACGCCCGGTCTGTGAGTTATTATCCTTTTTGTCCTGGGGCCCCCGTTGGTTTCGTGTACGAACCAACCCGGCCATATCACAACTGTACCCCAAACTCCCAAGGGGTATACTCAAAGGAATGGTTTCTTAAAAATTTTACCTGCTCCACTGACGTTTTGTCAAACGGACGTTCGGTCTGAGAGTTATTGGTATTTTCGTTCCAGGGGCCCGGATGGTTTTTAAGCTAAAACCAACCCGACTGTACTCCAACTTCATCCAAATATCAAGTGGAGTATTAAAAAAGAACCTTATCATCAAAAGAAATCCAAAATAGTTGACAGAACATCAATCAGACATCCGGTCCTTAAGTTATAAGCATTTCCGCTCCTAGGGCCCGGTTGGTTTCGGTTTCGAACCAACCCGGCCGTACGCAAACTTCACCAAAACCCTGAGTGCAATATACCGAAACAACCTTCTCTATACAAGGATTCCTATGAAACTGATAGTTCATTGATCAGAGGTCTGTAGCTCATGTTATTGGTGAATGACCAAAACTGGTCCGAAGAGGGGGGTTTGGGCCCTGTCGGACCCGGCCCAACCAATCCTTGGTTGGCCCATGGGGCATGCGGCCCAGCCTGCGCGCAAGAGGGCCGGCCCGGTGGCCGGTCGCGGCTCGGCCAAGCTAGCCGAGCGGGGGGGGGGGGCTCCCCCAGTTATTCATAATGGCGGCGCCAGGCTGGCTCCACCATGCCTTCCTGGATACCGCGCGGTGCTGGATCCGCTCCACCGCTGCCACGACCAGGGCCGCGGCGGTCTTCCGCCGGTGGTGCACTAGAGTGTCGCCACCTTCAGGCGGCCGACCGGTGCCAGCCTCCGCCTCCCGTCGCGGTTTTCCGCGGGCTACCAGAGCCATTCTAATGGTCCGTTTTAGCTCTCGTCTACACCTACATCCTCCTCGGGTTCTGCTCTTCACTGCGACGGCCTCAAATCAACGATGCCCTTCGAGTCATCCGTCTCCCAACAAAACGTGCATCACGATCAAGTTGGCAGTGGGTCCGGACTTGTTCGTTAGCCCATACCCACCGTGTTTTTGGTTCAAACAATCATCCAACAAATAAACGGCCATGATCGTGGGTATAAATTACACATATAAAATTATACAATTTCCCCCTACCTCAAAAATGACGTCGTACGTCGTCGATCCACGGGAAGAGGATTCGAAGATGACATCGCGGTGCATCCAAGGAGATAGCGTAGTTGTTGGAGAGCGGTATCTTCTCCTTTGTCACAGAGGAAAAGGAAGAAATACATGTCGTCGTTCTTTAGTGGTATTGATGTTCTTCGTCGAAGAGGATGTCATTCTTTGTGGTCATCACCGTTCTTCGTCGAAGAGGATGTCGTTTTTCGTGGTCATCACCATTATTCATCGAGAGAAAGAGAGACACTAATCTTAAAAATCTCTGGAGCCTCCCCAACATAACAAAATCCCACCACAAAATAATAGATTCAGAAATTATTAATTCAAAAGGTTGAGCCAAAAATTAATTGCATGCTAGATAATTAATTTTAGGTGTTGGAATAATTAAAACAAGGGAAGTCCATGAGATTAATGGGGGTTCAAGGAGTTAAAGAGGAGAGTTGAAGAGGTTAGGGCTCGAATGGGCCCCACCACCATTATCCTCCCATGGGAGGTTATGTGGGTTGTGTGCCCCACATCAAACTCCTCATTGGATGAAATAACCACCATCAAATAAAAATTATGTACACATAATTTTTATTATATTTTTAAAGAATCTCCAAAAATTAACTACTCCCCCCCCCCCCCCGAGAAAATGCAACAGTGATAAAGGTCTCCTAAAGCGAATATCGGTGCTGCAAGTTCATCGGTGTCCTCGGATTTCAATTCTGAGCACCGGTTCAAAAGATATAAAAACAGGCATGTACATTTACTAAACATACCCGAACAAAACTTCATAAATTGATTCCGGACACACCGGACCACGGAATCAGGCTCCGTCAGAAACTACATACTTGTAAAATTAAAAAGAAATTAAGAAAAAAAATTCCTTGAAATTTCCGGGTCTTTACAGTGAGAGTTATCCATGGTGATCATAGGAACTTAGTAGACCTGTTTAGGTGATGAGTTAGTTTCACTATCATTCGTTATGATTTACATTATTTATTATCTTTTTCATTAGAGACTTTAGGGATGATCCTACTGAGTATATTCTTATACTCTCCCTATGTATATATAAACTATTTTTCATGTAATCTGGAGCCAGTTAGAGATTGGGCAGGATATTACTAGTTCTTGGTTTTACATGAGCTATTTGGGCTTTGTGGTCACTACCTTCTTTACCTTTTTGGTACTTATAGTTTTCTTTTTAGTTATTATAGTACTGTATGAAAATTCATTTATACACTTGGTATTTATTTTATATGTATATCTAATAAGGTGTTGATTTTTTTAAACGCCTTTTCTCTCTCTCCTACATGTTATCTCAGAGGGTAATGTCTTCCATATGTATGTTTATTATACCCTTAGTGCTAGTCACTAACTCGTGACCTACTAGAAGTGGGACTTGAGAAGTCACCATATAACTTCACAAATTTACAAACTAGGTGGGGTAATCTTTGGGAGGAGGGGTAATCAAAGAGTGGTACAAAAGGTATAGGTTTTGGGATATGATATTGTTTAGAGTTAGACAAGGTGATATTGCAAGGTTTGGTAGGAAAATAGTGTCTATTAAATTTAGTGAGAGATGTAAACATGGGATATCGGCTAAGCCCTGGGTATTTAGGGCCACATGTTACAGATGCACAAAAATTTAAGTTTACTAATCCTACTAAATGAAGTGATAATAGTTGTGAGTTAGGCACCTAGGAAAGAATCATTCTTCATTCTTCATTGCGATTGTGTTTGAAATGGTTAGACCTTGGTATAGGTTAAAACCATAACAAGATAAAAAATAATTAATTAATTAATTTTAAATATTCTATATTCTAGGTTTATGATCTCTAAAAACTTGTTCTTTTTGCAGGTATGGATCTAGGTCAATGTCCTCACTAGGTTTACATTGAATATGTTTAGAAAGATTTGAAAAAAAATCACTATAATGTGGAGTTCAAGTAAGATGATACATGGAGGAGAAAGCTTTGAGAGTTTCAGTTCTAGAGTCTATAGAAATATGAGAACTCCATTTAAAATTGATTTATAGAAGAATAGTTAGAGGTGGTTAAGATAGAATTGAATTCTATATATGCTCACATGGATTACTAGGTTTCATTGGTTGTGATTATACTATGTAGATTATTAGGAAATTTATGATTCTTGTTTCTCAAGGATCATGAGGAATCAATAGTCTCAAAGTAGAATTTTTTAGACTAGTTTCAAGTTGTGTTCCGTTATTCAACTGCGAAGGAGGCCAATCACCAGGAGCTAAATACACTTCAACTAGAGAGATACAGCAAGCAAGAGTTTGGAGTCTATTTTAGTACCCTTATTCAATATTATTCATACCAACTTCTTAATGAGGGGGATAGGGTGAGTCATTTCAATGGGTCTTTGAATCCAGAGATCCAGTTTTAGGACAACCAGTTTATGCTAAAGAAGTATCTTGGGGTGCGAGAGAGATCAATGGTTTTTTATAAGGAACTGACTAGAATCAAATCATCATGAGCGGGGAGTTTTTAGGATTCCTCATGATATATAGTTATGGTCTAGGATTTCTGGATTCCTAGAAAAAAGATTTTTCATTCAGCCGAGGGTAGGACTCATCCCACAACATCTCATTTCTCCAGGGTGGTAGCTCTCAGAGCCATGCCAAGGGGCCAAAAACATTTTTTCCTTTTGGAGTTTGAGGTAATCAATAGCAAGAGTGCTCAAACTTTTTGAGAAATCAACTTGTGCTCGGTATTCCCCTTCATTTTCCCCTATTGAAGCTGTTTCAACCGAGAGAGAAGAAAAATGTTGTTCCATACGAGGGCCAGTAGAGAGGAGATAGGGGAGACAAATAATGGCCCCAAAATTATCCTTTTAGTAATATAAAAGATAATTACTGTGGAGGTGGTAATCATCATGTTCTAATAGGATATGGAGTAGACTGTGGCTAGACTCATGATCTCTTGTTTCTTGTGTCGGGTGTGCTAGATTTCACCTTAGTTACCATTTTCTTAGTTTCTATATGGGTTCATGATTTGTTTGATTTAGGGTAAATTCACTCCTTTGTATCACCCATCATTATCCATGCTTGGGGACTTGAGTTATAGAGGTTCCCAATTCCATTTTCATTGACTATGACATTTTGAGGTCAAATTGAGTTGTACGAAGTATGTAGAGATTGTGAGCAAAATATGGGGAAACACCACTCTTTGGGAAAATTCCTATGTTTGTGGATAAATCTATATGAAATCATATATGGAATGCCTTTGTTTTATTTAAATAAGGCTATCGTGTATTTATTCAGGAGGTAGATTGTGTTTTATGATGCTGATGGAGAGCCAGTGGTGTTCATTTGTGAGAGAGACCCTCTGAAAAGTTAGAGGTGTGTTCCATCCTTATCATCTTTGATGGATGAGATGATGTTGAGTTCATCATAATTTCAGTAATCAATGCTTCCTAGGGTCTTAGAAGAGTACCCTAATGTCTTTTCCATATGAGGTTATTGTGTTACCCCTTCGATAGGGAGATTAAATTTCATATCAATTTATAGCCACGCATGTCTCATATATGGATGTCTTCATATAAGATGACACATTCTGTGTTGTGAGAGATATGAGTACAAATTGATGATTTTTTATAGTGAGGTTTTGTTCGGTTGAGTGTGGAACCTTTGGTTGCACCAGTTTTTTTCATGAAGAAGGCTTATGGTAGTTTTTGGCTTCATATAGATTATCACTACTTAAACTAAGTGATAGTAAATAACCACTATATTCTTCTATTTATTGATGATTTATTTAACCAGGTAAAGGGAGAAATATGGTTCTTCAAAATCAATTTTTGGACGAGGTATCATCAAATTAATGTGAAGGATGAGGATATCCCAAATAATTCTTTCCATTATCATTACGATCATTATGATTTCATCATGATTCCATTTGGTGTGACTAAGGATCCATCTGGGTTTATTGAGTTGATAAACAAAAGGTTTAGATAGTTCCTGGATATTTCCATGGTGGTTTTCAAAGATGACATCCTTATGTACTCCGCATCTGAGGAGGAGCATGCATAGAACCTTTATGTCATTTAGTAGTTCTTCATCGTCAACATATACATGGGAATATTTCAAAGTGTGAATTTTGGTCTAATGAATTTTTATTCTTGGCGTATATTTTATCCCATGGTATAATACTAATTATTTGATTCTTTAATTAATAAGGAAAATACTGCATCATTATTGTGTCATAAATAAATTTAATTATTCAATGTCTAAAAATTATAAATAAAAAACCATTATGTAAGAAATATTTTTATCTTTCTAATGAATATTTATAGTCGAAAATATAACATATATAACCCTATGTAAATATTGTTTTGCTAAAATATATATGCTTATGTCATTTTTGTATTTAGTTTAACTTAATTAATATAATGTGTCATTATCACTTACAAGTGGATCCATGGGGTCCCAAAATTTACCCAAAGATGACCATGGTTGGAAATTTATCAACCAATAGGGTTAGGACACGCTTTAGGGTAATTGAGAATTATTATAATATTATTTGTTTGCCCTTATTTACCGGATTTACCCTTTAACCATGGTAAATAAAATATTTACCGAAGTAATTATTCAAAATGTCTAAAAATAAAAGTTACCTATTTAAAAAATTTGGACCTCCTGATTCTAAATATGGAATCCATTTTTATAAATTTAAAACAAATAAGTGGCAGAAACTAATTTAAAATTAATTCTCGTTGTTGAAACAAAAAAGCGTGTTTTAGCAAATAATAACTTTCAAAAGATTGACACTTTCTTATTTCCAGTTTAAATATGAATTACAATGACCAAAATTGGATTAAATTGTAAAATTATAATCTAATTATACTTTAAAATAACTCAAATTCATAATTTATCACTATTAATTATTTTGATTAAAAAACTTGTTTTTAATTAAAATTTATTAATTTTCACTATTCATCAAAATATGGAAGTTATCAGAAAAGTACCAAAATTTCACCCTAAGATATTTTTTATATTAAAAATCCAAAAATGAAGTCTATTTTACCAAATTAAAAACATAAAAGTTTAATTTATTAATTTAAAATTAATTCCTGCTATTAAAACCAAATAGGCATATTTTTAAGAAATAATAACTATCAAAATTTTGACACTTGTTTATGTCCAGTTTCAAAGTAAAATTACTTAAAATGACCATAGTTGGATTAAATGGTAAAAATATAATCTATTTATACTTCCATAAAATCAAAATTTATAATTTAACAATATAAATTATTTTGATTAAAAAAGTTGTTTTCAGTTAAAATATAATATTTTTCACTACTCACCCTAATATGAAGGTTATCAGAAAAAACCAAAACTTTATTAAAACTAAATTATTATGTCCCAATTCTAAAGAAGAATTATATTTTGTCAAATTAAATATATAAAAGTTTCAAATATTGGATTTAAAAAGGCTTCTTCATTAAAAGGCGGTAAAATTGCATTTTATGAAAACTATTTCTTTTATCTGAAAAAAAAAATGTATTTGGTCTTAAATTATGTCTAAGAAACTCATAACATGGATTCTAAAATTATAAGGATTATGTAAGGTTAAAAATTCAGTTAATACTATTCATAACCACTTTTGAACGGCTTTTTTGGTAAGTCATGGTGCGCTAGAACTCGGTGTTGCATGTAGTTAAAGTTATGGAATTATATTGAACAAATAACATACTATGAAATATTTGGGTGTTACATTCTTCCCTCCTTCAATAAATTGCATCCTCACAATTTGAAATTATTTTTCGAAAATAAAAGATTTAAAATAGAAATTAATTTTTGGAAAACTCACATCGGAAATTAGGTTAATAAAATTTATTCTTAATAAGAGGAAAATAGAAATGAAAGGGACACCAACAAATTATGATCTCGATTAGGAGAACATTCGTGGAAATTAGAGAAATTTAATTGGAGGAAAAACGTAAATATTTATAGGTAGTGATTGAGGTCATCAATCACAAACAAGTGTAAAATTTAGGGCCTTAAATTCATCAATCTATGATGATTTAAAATACCATCGGTTCAACAAAACATATGGTATTGGGATAACACATTTTTTGTTTTAAGATACCTTCGCTAATGTATAATAATTCATTTCTTCATTTAATAAGAGAAGAAGAAAAATATATACTTGAAAAGTAGATTCCCATCCTTTAACTAAGTTCTACCACAAACTCATCTTTCACACTAAAAGATAATAGAACGTTAAAATAATATTATATTTATCCTATTCGTATAGGGTTCAAAAAAATGAATTTATAATTCATCTAGCTGAACCATAAAAAACTACATTATTCAATCCAGGACATCACGTGGGTCAGTGGTAGGTGATACACCCTTTTCGCCTTTCAATTGTGGGTTCAAGTCTCGCGGCATTTCTGGATGTGACGGGTTGCCGCCTGACCTCCGGGTTGTCCTCTTTATGGAAATCCAAAAATAATCTCAAACTAGACTTATCCAAAATACTTCTATCCAAACTCACAATCCAAAATTTATAAGGTAGGTAAAACACAATGAAGATCCTTTTTTCCACGTAATATCATGTGAACACTTTCATCATGTATTATTTTAAAACGCTGCAACATCCTCAAATACCATAAAACCTTATTGATTATATTCATGATCCCTTATTACCTATAGAATACTGGATATACTCCTTCTATCCAAAAATGTTTTAAACTCCAACAATGATGGAATATACAAATCATTAATCAGTTTCAAGGTTGTCAATAATATCCAGTATAATTTATGCAAATCAATCATGTATTATTCCAAAATCACTACCTCGGTATCAGAACCATATTATGGTTTATCTTTCACTGAACGATATATTTTCCAAAACTTTAACCTCCTATTGAGTCACTTTTCTTTGTTCCAAAAAATCTCAAGTCCTTAATGAAATAGTACTGTAATACAATCCTTATATACTCTATAATTATTATAACCAGTACATTGTTGATACAACACTCAAATGACATAATTCTCTAATAACAACATAAGAACTCTAATCATTCCTCCTCATATGTGGTAGTATCATAACTTGATTATTATCCAATAGCATCATTTGGGGCATACTATGATGATTTGGACATTGGATTGTATAGTGTCCCAACTCCTTGCAGATGAATCATTGTACATTTGAAACCTTTTTCTTACCCTTGTAGTTATGTACATGGTGTCCTTTTTCTCCACACTTATAACAAATTCTCATTCCTTTCAGGCCAGTTCCAGGGTGTTTCTTCCCATAGTTATCACATATGGGAAAATTATTCTTTTCCCTCTTCCATTTATCCATATTTCTCTCTTCCATCCTTTTATTCTCTTGCTTCCCTTCAAAACCGTAAGACTCCGAGAATTATTTACTTATCTTCTTAACACATGATAATATTTCGTTATATGTTGAGAATACATGGAGGACTATTTCCTTTCTAAATGTTGGCTTAATACCCTGAAAGATATGATCCTTCTTACTCTTTGGATCATAAGTATTGTTGGAGTTCAAATTCCTTCTATTAGGGGCCATTTCTATATAATAACATATACTATGTCAGTTTATGAATTTCAATGAATAATTCCAAACTTGTAAAATACCTAATGTAAATTGAACAGTTTACGGATATAATCCATAATCATAAAAATGTTTTATTTGAGTAAGTATATACTCAAAATCCCTTCATAATGGTTTGTAAAGAAATTAATAATTATCCTAAGCATATCCCTCGGGAGTGTCGTAACCAATAGTGCTACAAGGCCCATTGTCGTGCACCAGTTCCCGTTCGTGTCAATCTCAAAGAGGTGTTTTCATGTTTTACCCCTAGGTACAGTTGTGCTAGAGTCTCCTCTACCTGCTAATATCCAGGCAGGGATGTATTACTTAGAAAACTCAAAAAATATTTACAATACCCAAATTCTAGGAAGTTCTTCTATACTAATCCTCAAATTCCATCTTAGGTCTATGTGCTCTAATCAGAGTTTATCTAAATCTAGCTTCCAAGGATTGTAATAAACTTCCTCTGATACCAACTGTAACGACCTGACCCCATTTACCCAGAGTCGGTGCATTATTACATAACATTGGTATGATCACAAAAGATCAAGACTCGAGAGACCGATTAGTTTAGTAGCCTTGGAAACACTAGATACATTCATAAAATTTACATTACATCATAAAGTGAAAACTACATCAACATTTTGTCTCCAAACTCATATCCCCTTATACTATCCCTGTAGGTCATTCATCAAATACTTCTTCACATCCTAGAAAAAATAAAACATAGAAAGGGGTGAGCTCAAAAGCCTAGTAAGGATAACAATATAGCATAAACTTTCATAAATAAGCATAAACATTTAAGGAAATGTATAAGTAAAACAAAATCCTTTTAAACTTGAACTTCAGCATAAAATGGTAGAAATAAAATGAAATAATTCCATTTACTCATTCACGTGGATATTCTACTAGTCGAATAATCACATTCAATATCAATAACCACTTTCATAATGATGGAATGCATAATTCCAGACTATCATAACCACGTAGCCAAGGCCTCATGCCAAGACTACAAATAATATTTTTTCAAGGCCTCGTGCCATGACACTAGTTTGTCTCATGAGACCTACCGATGCATCTAGGAGCTATAGCGGGCTCCACCCATCACTTACTATGTCCAATGCATTCCTCATATGTACAGGTTTAAACATAACATAAACATTCGTATTAAAACTAGCATATGAAATGTAAAGACTTTCTCCGTAAACCATTAATGGTATAAAAAAAATAACACATCCACATTCAAACATATCACAAAATCTTCAATAAAATATGGAAGTTTTGTTTCATAATAAATCAACTTCAAATAATCTTAAAATCCATCAAAGAATGTTGACATAGATGAAATCAAAACTATTTGAGAGAAATATCTCTTTTTATGAAATCATTTAAAAGTCACATAATTATAAAATAAAACATTTAATTTGAAAATATTCTTATAAGATTGTAAGGGAAGCTTAGAAGATTTTATAACGGTGGAAAATAGCCGCACCCTCCGTATAAGTTAAAAAAAGACTTTCTTACCTTAATTTGTCAAAAAGGTTAAAAAGGTCCTTGTTTGGAAAATGACGTAATGATTCCTTTATAAAATTCTTATAAAACGTAAAACAAGGTTATAAATGAATTTAACCCATATTCTGTAAAATAATAAGAATTTTTTGAAATAAATTTTTAAGAAACATGGATGTGGATGATAAATAGGTCCCAGTAGATAATTACATATATACAACCTCGGATAATGAAGAGATCATGAAATAAACCCTTACCTTGTAATTTTACTTGATAGAGTGTAGTTTAAAATCATGTATAATAGTTAAATAATTGTTATTAAATTATAAAATAATCATATATATAAATATCATATCATATATGATCTTTTAATATTGGTTTGTTAATAATATTTTAGTATTATCGTTGTTTTGGGTGTTAACAGACTCCTTTTCCTTTATATGCCTTGTTACGTAAGTCGTGTTTGATATGGATAGGTTGTATCTTATTCATATCTAGAATTATATCATGTACTTAAACAATAATTTTAATCATCAAATGATAATTAGTCTTGAATGGATATGATGGGGAAATGAATCGCATCGCGTTTGTGGAGACGGTAATCCGTACGTACGCACGAACGGTACTTCCATTTCATTTTTCATTTTAAAAGGAATAAAAACCAAATTATACATAGGTATATTATTATTCCAGTATAATATAATATCTTATATATGTTTCTTAAGTTCATTAACACCATCCTTTATACGTTCCATGTATGGTATGAAGGAGTCATATCACTTTGAGGGGGTGGTAGTCCGCACTTCCCCAAATGAAATTATCGTATATATATATAACATGAAACAAATAATGATATGATATAAAATGGATTTACATAAGATTATATATAAAATAAATATCATTAATATCATATTTAATTACATTTCCATCATAATGGCCACCATGAGAGGTTGTAGGAGATAATTTAACAACCATCGTTTCGTGAGGCATTTGGTTGCCATTCATAGAACCATTATGTTCTTCACCTATTAGATGGAGGTGTGTATATGTGTAATTTGAATACTTCTCAAAAAAAATCCTAGTATATTTTGGATACTGGTTTTGCTACAAATGAAAATAATAGGAAGAGTTTAGGGGTTGGAAAAGTAAAATAAAAGAAAAGAAGCTAAGAGAAATCGTTACCTTTAATTTGGGTAACTCTCTTTGGTTTGAACCAAAAAGGACTATTAAAGTGCCTAATGCCGAAGATAAGGCTTCTAGGAGGAGGAGAGGGATGTAGGGAGCTTAATTTTTCATATTTTGGATGAGAAAAAAGGCTTGAAAGGTTTGAGGAATTGGTTAGAAGTGGTGTCCTTTTATAAGGGGGAGGAGGGGCTCTTTAGAAAAAATGTAAAGTATTATTTTATAATAAAATAATATTCAGTTTATAATGTCTCAAAAGTAGATTATTTATATTATAAGGTGGTTATAGGTCTAAAAAACTTGAAAAATAGGTTTGATATAGGTTTGGGTCACTTTATTAACATTATCTTTTTGTTTTAACTCTTAGTTAATTAGTTTGACACTTACCATGTCACTTTGTATTTTTATATTATATAGTAAATAAACTTACTATATAATTCCAAGAGACTACCAAGTGGTCCATTAATGATAAAAATATTAATATATAAGTTCTTTAGCCAAATAGTAGATTTTTAGGAATAGAATATGAATTAATAATATAATATTTGTCTTAAAAATTCTTCTATGTATGTTTTGACACTATTTAATAATTGATTTTTTTAAAGTCTTAACAACTTTATTAATTCAAAAAAAAAATCATTTAAGAAATAAAAACATTTCATATTGACTAATAAAATTCTTGTATGGCATATAAACTTTCAAATTATATTTATTTTAACATTTGTAATACTAATTATTTGATTCTTTCATTAACAAGGAAAATACAACATCATTATTGAGTCATAAATAAATTTAATTTTTCAATGTCTAAAAATTATAAATAAAATACCATTATATAGGAAATATTTTTATATTTCTAATAAAAATTTATAATTGAAAATATAAGATATATAACCCTATGTAAAAATTGTTTTTCTAAAAGATATATGCTTATGTCATTTTTGTATTTACTTTAACTTAATTAATATAAAGTGTCATTATCACTTACAAGTGGATCCATGGGGACCCAAAATCGACCCAAATATTCCCAGGGTCGGACATGTATCGACCAATAGGTTTAGGATACGTTTTAGGGTAATTTAGTATTATTATAATATTATGTTTTACCCTTATTTACCGGATTTACCCTTTAACCATGGTAAATAAAATATCTACCGAAGTAATTATTCAAAATGTCTAAAAATAAAACATATCTATTTAAATAATTTGGACCTCCTGATCATAAATATGGAATCCATTTTTCTAAATTCAAAACACATAAGTTGCAAAAATTAATTTAAAATTAATTCTCGTTGTCGAAACAAAAAGCGTGTTTTTAACAAATAATAACTATCAAAAGATTGACACTTTATTATGTCAAGTTTAAATATGAAATTATTCCCAATAACAAAAATTGGATAAAATGGTAAAATTATAATCTAATTATACTTTAAAATCAATCAAATTCATAATTTATCACTATTAATTATTTCGATTAAAAATGTTGTTTTTATTTAAAATTTAGTAATTTTCACTATTCATCAAAATATGACAGTTATCAGAAATGTACCAAAATTTCACCCTACGCTAATTTCAATATTCTGAATACAAAAATGATTTCTATTTTACCAAATTAAAAACATAAAAGTTTCATTTATTAATTTACAATGAATTCCCGCTATTAAAACCAATAAGCGTATTTTTAACAAATAATAACTATGAAAAGTTTGACACTTGTTTATGTCCAATTTCAAAGTAAAATTACTTAAAATTACCATAATTGGATTAAATGGTAAAAATATAATCTATTTATACTTCCATACCATTAAAATTTATATTTTAACAATATAAATTATTTTGATTAAAAAAGTTTTTTTCAGTTAAAATATAGTATTTTTCACTATTCACCCTAATATGAAAGTTATCAGAAAAACACCAAAACTTTATTGAAAATAAATTCTTATATACCAATTCTAAATAAGAAGTTTATTTTTTTTCAAATTGAATATATAAAAGTTTAAAATATTGGATTTAAAAAGGCTTCTCCATTAAAAGGTGGTAAAATTGCATTCTTTGAAAATTACTTCTTTCATCTGAAAAAAATGTATTTGTTCTTAAATTATGTCTAAGAAACTCATAATATGGATTCTAAAATTATAAGGATTATATAATGTTCAAAATTCAGTTAAAACTATTCATAACCACTTTTGAACGGCTTGTTTGGTAAGTCATGGTGTGTTAGAACTCGGTGTTGCGTGTAGTGAAAGTTATTGAATTACTTTAAAGAAATAACGTACTATGAAATCTTGGGGTGTTACACTATTTATTAGCCATCTCCCAAGATAGTGGAAGAGGTGAAAAGTTACCTTGGTCATGAAGGATATTATAGAAGGTTAATATACTATTTCTATTAGGTTCTGACTCTTATGGAAGCCTTCACCAAAATGTATTAGGAATACATATGGACTGATCAGTGTCAGGAATCTTTCGAGTACCCAAATGATAAGTTAGTTAGCACTCCAGTACATTGTTTTCGAGTGGAGGGAGTTCAGTTTGAGGTTTTCTATAATGATTCATATCTTGTAATGGGCTATGATATGATGTAGTAGAGATCAATAATTTATTATCTCTCTCATAAGTTAGGTCCCCATGATCAGAACTATACCACCCGTGATCTTGTGTTCGCGATAATTGTGTTTTCTTGGAAAATTTTGGAAAATTTTCTCATCAGTGATCATTTTTTGATTTTTACTAATAATAAGAGCCTGAGCTATATCTTTCCAGAGCATGAATTGAAATTGAATCTATTAAAGTGGATAAAAATTATTATAGGATTATGAATTTGGTATTTTTTATCCTAAGAAAGGTAAATTTTGTGGTTGATGTATCAAGAAGTAAATCATATACTGATGCCATGCGTGAATCAAAAGATTCATGGAGAGTGATGGAAGATCTCTCAACGATTTATCTTGATATAGGATAGGTTGGAGAAATATGTTTTCTTTTCCAGTTGATAGTGTGGTAATCTTTGTTGTAGTATGTAGAGGAGTCCCAGTTGGGGGATCCAGAGGTGGAACTATGGAGATACTGAGTTGCTTTTTGAGATGCCCCAAATGGTTGGTCTCACGATGGACAACAACAGGTGTTGATTTAGAAATGTCTTTTTTCCCTTAGATGATGTGTGATATGGTTCTCTTTGAGTTCACAAACTGACCCTTGTTGGTACATCCTGGCATGATGAAGATGTACAGAGATCTGATAGGCTGTTTCTGGTGTCATGGGTTGGATTGTGATGTTTAAGAGTTTGTTTCTTGATGTTTGGTATACCAAAAGGTAATGACTGGGCATCAAGTTCTCTATGGTTTTCTACAACCATTATATGTTCCCCAGTGGAATTTGGAGGATATATCGATGGAATTTTGTAACGACCAAAAAATTCATTAATAAAAATTCCTCTGGATCTATTTAAATGTCTTATTATGTAAAATAGTTATTTAAAACAAATGCACTTACATGTTTTTATATGGTTAATAATTGTTACCATTACTATTATATCAATTAAAAAATGGTCAAATGATTAGTATAAATATAGGGATTTAAGAAATCCAATTTACTTGGAAAAAGGAAGTGATGGCCTCATCCAGTAGAATTTCTCTATACGAAGCCCATTTTTCACTGCTCGAGATGGAGTTGGTGCCTTTGGGCTTTGCCCGTGACCAAGCCCAAGCTGATCTTGAGTACATTATTCTTGAGCGGAATCACCTACAAGAGAAATGGAAGTTGATAGAGATTACCAATCGAGCGATGTTATCCAAGCCACCCCAAGAGTTTGTCACCATTGCGCACCTTACCCTAAGGTCTTATCCGGGTGTTTTAAGGGGTTACGTAAAAATTCCCTATAACTATGACTATGTACATTATTTTTGTATAAAGATTATACATTCATTTTATTATTGTCACTCTGTAAATAGTTTTTAAAGCACAAATAGTATTTTTAGTTAATATTCAACTAAGAAATATATTTTAATGAATTAATGGATTTTGGAATTGAATAATATTTTAATAAAATATTATTATCATTATTAAATTACTTTTTATTGAATATAAATTATTGTATAATATTATGAATGCAATTGTAATTTTTATTAAGGTTTGAAAGATGTTTTTATCAAAACCCATTAATTTTTTTATAAATGTCGATTTTTATTTTAAAAGTAAAAATTCACATATTTAGAAAATTATTTAGATAAAATGAATATTATTTTTTTATTCAGGGCATCAAAATTATCCAACGGTGAATTTTTCATAATTCTCTGAGATAGTCTAATTTTTGGGTAAAAATTAAATATTTTTCAAATATATAATGTGTGTTATGACATCATAATGACCCAATAGTGATTTAATAAAATACTATCAATGATTTTTTCACCCAATATATATTTTTCCCTTAAAATAATGTGAATTTAGATTTTTATTATTAATTTTATGATGCTTTAGTGGACCCTCCATGACTTAAAAAACATTTTTTCTTTTTAAATTGTTTTCCTTAAAAGTGTGACTCACATTCAAATAAGAAATCCTTATATTTTAATAAGTTCTTATATTGTCCTTATAAAATATTATTTTCCACACCCCTTTGGAAGAAAAATGGGCAAAACCCATGGTATGGTTTGTGTTTTTGATTATTTTAAGGGGTAGGGTCCAAATCCAAAATAATAAATAATTCCCTTTACTTTCCTATAAAACCAACCCAAGCTCCCACTTACTCTTCAATAAAATCATTTTGAGTTAAACCAACCCCTGACATCCACTCTCTAGAATCCTCCCAAGGTGCCCCAAGCTCCCAAGAAGCCTCTCTCAAGCCTCTCACAAGCCTTTGGGATCACACTTCAAAATAAAGGATTTATTCCTTTATAAATTTTGACCAAGTTTCTTTATACTGTTATATCAATTTTATTTAAATTAAAAATGTTGGAGTATGATTTCCCACCTCCCCCATACATCCATATTTATGTTGGAATTATTAGAGACCCCTTTCTCTCACATTAATGCCTCTTATGTACACAAGTTACCATGCAAAAAGTTTGTTAGAAATTTCTCTCTCCTCATTGACATTCAAGCTATTATTTTGTATAATGAATCTAAATTCCATTACTTAGGTTGGTACATGTACCTATATTACCCCATTACTTCTCATTTCATTTATATATGATGATACACCCCTTTTTCTCTCATCAACCATTTTTATGAATTCTTATGTCACACTGTTATGCTGCCGAAATTACAATGCAGTTTTCCAAGAAAAAGTCATTGAGTACTGAATACCAAGAACATTTCTCTATCAAGGTTATTCATATTTATTCAAATTTACATATTTATTATAGTTTTTAATGTATTAATTCCATATTCCTTTTTGATTTAATAAATTATGATGTTTAATGAATCCATGTTGTATGATCCATGTGTCAGACTTATGCATGAAATGTAATGATTAAGAAGGGTGCGTCCTAATAGCGCTACAATGCATTGGATAAAGATTAGTATCATGATACGTCAAGTGAAATGAGGGTTTACACATGATCCATGTGCAATGAGCCTTAGCTCATGATAAAATCATGTTAAATGTTGTTTCCACATTTCCATGTTATGAGAATCATGCTATATCATGCCTTTATGTTCATGTTTCTCTTATGATCCATTGATTTGCCTATTGCCTAAAATGTATTGTATCCTTCATGTGATGCTTTGTTTACTCCTTTAATAGGATTTATAGCTCACCCTTTTTTTATGTACATCCTCAGGTTATCCCATGAAATGCTAAGTATGAGGGAATGTAGTGGTCATGTAAAGGATGTTTTCAATAAAGATGTAGTGTTTTATGAAAAAGTTTTTGTGTAATTTTCTTAATCCCCAAAGACACTAGACCTCTCGATATTCAATTTTGTATTAAGTGAAGGTTTTTATGTAATGAATCGTGTTTATGAGTGTAATAAAGGTCAGGGTTGTTATAGGATTTTTAGCGGTTTACCTCGATATTAGGGAGTATATGATTTTATCTGGGTGATTGTGGATTATTTGATGAAATCAACCCACATTATAGTGACCAGGGAGCCGATATTAGTGGAGTTTTGTTGGGGTAGTATCTAGAGTAGGTGGTATGACTCCATAGAGTCCTAAGGATGTTCATATCTAATCATGATCCACATTTTACCTCTAGTGTGTGGAGAGGTCTATATAATGATTTTGGATCTCAATTATTCCTTAGAACTATGTTCCATCGGTAGACTCATGGTCATAGAGGGCATACAATCTTGAATATTTGAAGAAATATTTCCTTCTTATGTGCTGGATTTTGAAGGATTGTGGATGATTCACCTTACCTTGGTTTAATTATCATATAATAATAGTTTTCACTCCACAATTGGTATGGATCTATTGGAATATTTATATATCTGACCTTTTAGTTATCTATTATTCTAGACTAGGCTAGAGAAGAAGAAATTATTGGGTCAGAACTAGTATAGAATATGGAAATGATGGTTTAGGTAATTCACGAGAGGATGATGGTAGTGCAGTATTGTTATAAATCCTATATAGATCCTAAGAGGATATCTCAAGAGTTCATTTTTGGAGATCATATGTTCATAAAGGTGACTCCTCATCATGGGAAGTGATGGTTTGGTTGTGGGAGTATGTTTTATCCCCAGTTTGTTTATCCTTTCTTGGTGTAGGCACATGTTGGATCCATGACATATCAGATAAAGCCTCCCCTATATTTGAGCTATAAACATGATTTTTTCATGTGTCACAGCTTTCTAATTGTCTTCTTGAGGACTCTCATATCTTAGATTGGGTTTATATTGATCTTGAAGACTATACAACCTTCTAGGAGCATCATATAGAAAACTAGGACCATCAGGAGAAGGTTTTTTGTGGGCGTGTTATTCCCTTGGTTCAGGTCTTGTGGAGGCATAATGGCATGGAAGATAGTACCTAGGAACATGAGTCATATTTGTGCACTTAGTACCCCAACCTCTTCGATTCTTAGATATTATCTTATAACGTTGTTCATTATTTTGATGTTTACCTTCTTATTTTATGAGATGGTTCCCACTTATTCCTTTTTGGAAACCTTACCGTCAATTTATATGTATCTCCTCAAAGTGAGTGTTTATTAGTAGGTTTTATTCGGTTTTATTGTATTACATTTTCCCTCTGATTAGGTGGTTAGTATCCTATGATAGAGAGACCCTTGAGAGGAATATCATAGGGTGACTATTCATATGAACATTTTTTTCTCTCTAGGTTTGGTTCTGATTCTTGTGGTTGAGAATTGTTTGAGTGGTATATGATGTAATGGCTCATACCTTCCTGGCATGTTACGTTTCTAAATTTATTGGTTGGAGGGTGTTATGAAACTTTTTCTCTGGTCCTTTCTTTTTTCCTTCATGCAGTCGCTTTTTTTGTTAGAAGTTGGTTGTAATAGTAACTTTTTTTCATGTGGTAGGTTAGTTAGTCATGCGGTAGGTTGGTTGGTCATGCATCTGGTTAGCACAATCACCTATTTTTTCATGTGGTAGTCTGGTTATTCCTTGGGGCAATTGGAATTGTCAGTTGTTTCTTCTCGTAGATAGTCAAATTGGCTACATGGTTTTATCGGCTATGTGAATCAGCTGCATGGTTGGATCAGTTATGTGAATCGACTTTGTGGCTGATGGAATATGTAAATTAGATACATGACTAGATTGGCTACATGGAAGAATCAGTTATGTGGCTGAGTTTACTACATGGAAATAGATATGTACATATTTTGGCTATGTGGGACTTTTGGCCACGTAGAATCTTCCATGTGGAGTTTCCACCATTTACGTAAAAATGACCATGTAGGCCTTTTTGTTTTTTTAATAAATAGAATTCAAAGACAATTCATCAAAGATAATTATATCCTTGATATTTTTTGATGACTGAGTCTGTAAACAAGTCAATCTACTTGTATTTTAATTAGATCCACAAAAATTGGTTAATTAAAATTTTTGTGATCTGAAATTCCAATTATCCCATATCTGTTGACTTGAAAACAAATATCCTTACTGAATTCATTTTATCTTTCTTTCCCTCAAGGTTTCAAGCTCCAAATACTTTCCCTTATAGTCTTGGAACCCTTCATTCTTTGGTTAAAAATTCAACTACTATAAATATTATCTTGTGTGTTCCCCCGTTTTTGGTGCAGTAAATCTTGTGAAGCTTCTCTCTTAAAGAATTGTGGAAACCATTCAATAGGGATTAGTTCTCATTTTCCTATGTTCGATTTTTAGTGATCCAAGGTACATACTACCTTTTTATCTCATGGTTTATTGATCTGGATCCCCCCACTTCTTCTTTCCATATGAAGTAAGTTTCTATCCATAATTCTAATGGAGTTTTCTTGGATATTGTTTTCAGTGCAGTTGTGCATGACATCCTTAGAGGGATGCAACTCATACAGTAGGGGTGATCAGGATATATGACATTGGTCCATTCTCATGTGAAAAATATTGATAAATTTGAGTTAGGGTATTCATTTATTCTACTATTTATTTATTTGTAATCATAAAGTTATCATGGTTTATCCATTTTGGATGGAAACTGAATTAAACTAATAATTATTAAGCCAGATTAATAAAGAATTTGTTATAGCTATCACAAATTGTTACTTTCCACCATGATAATGGTTTGCCTATTGATTTTCTAGATAGTTTTTCATCTATGTTATTCTTGTTAGCAAGTCTTACAATGTTGTGGATTAGCATGTCATTCTTGATGGAAAATGCTAAAGAACATAAATTTTGAATTACTTGATTAATTATCATAATAATAATTTAAAAAGAGTTGTGTTAACTGAATTTGGTGTTTCTTGTAATTTTATGATGATAAAATTGATGAAGTGCACATTCTTAATTAAATGTGTTCTTCCATGGTAATTTAATTGATAAAGAATGTGTAGCATGATAATTCTTGTTGATAATGTTTAATTTAAAAGGGAATGTTAAATGATAACATTACTTCTCTAGGTTTTTTGAAACCAAAATTGATACTAAGAGCATGTTTAAATTTATATAGCTTGATTCCTTTGGTTTCCCATAGTTGGAACTTGTGAATAATGAATTGATTAATTCAATATGGAATAATAACTGGTTCGCTGATAAAGATAATTTCTAGGTCCTGAGTTTCATGTTTTCTTGAGAAGCCCAAGTTCCTTATGTTTGGAGTCATGAGAGCCCGTTTTTTGGTGAAGGAAGGATGCCTTGTTTTAAAAATTGTATTTTCCCTATTGAATATATTGTTTTATTGATTCCTTCTGATGTGCTCTAGATATGATATTCTCTTTGTGGTGTGTTATGAGACTAGGATGGATGATCTTGGAATGGATGACGTGATATGGGGTGGGGAGACCCATATGATGTGACAACAGTTGACGACAGTGATGGAAAGATGCATCAGGATATGTATACAGGTGTCGGGGATGACACCAATGATAATTGAATGGGTTGAAGATGGGATTACTTGTTTATGTGATAATGTTGTATTCTTTCTTTACTTAATTTTTTTAAATTAATGATGGTTAGTTTTCTTGTTTTATTTTCATTACATTCCCCACTACTTGAGGTAGATGGATGTTCTTGGATGCATGTTTTCTCTTATTGGTAGCATAAGATGGTTTTCTTAGAGTACCTAGATTATGTAATGTAATAATGGTAAATAATCTCATAACCCATGAGTTAGATGTTTTAGGAATTAAAATACTGAAAATATGTTACTCTTGAGAAACTGTGGATTCAGTTTGGAATATTCTTGGAGGGCATGGAATTTACTATGTTAATTTAAATTAATGTAATTTTGAATAATGTTGTAGGTTAATTAATGGTTAATGAATTTATTAATATAAATTTAATTGTTTAATGAAAATAAGTAATTTAATGTTACTCTTAAAAATGATTGTGTGATTATAGGATATATAGTCCTTAGAAATTGTAGTCAAGTGTTTGAGATTAGATAACTACATTTGATCTTAGGAATAGGTTATTAATATATTTTGGTTGCGTTCTATATTATATATTTTATATTATGTGATTCTATATGCTACCCCACTCATGTTGGATAAGGAAAATGGCACACAGTGGACTCTGTGAGGGTGTTTTCCCCAACATCTCAGTGGGAGGATGGATGACAGACTACCCCAGCTGCCCATGTTCTCTTCTATTGGTACTTATATGTGATGGTATTCACAACCATTTGTTTTCTATGTATGTTTGAAGAGGGATTTGATGGATTGTGGTTATTTTACAAATACATAACCCCTAATATAGTATCCAAATTATTATTATAGGTATGATTTGAATAGGTTGTGATGGCTTGACATTACTGGGTGTATGGGTTGTATTGACTTGAGGTATATAAACTTATGTATGATACACATCGTACGGGTTATAGTGGATCCCAGAAACTACCTGCTTACAATATGAAGATGTAATATGGGATGATATGATGATGTGACGCACAAGGTGCATGTCTAAAAACTTATCTTAGGTGTCTGAGGGGGGGATTATTTTGGAGACAGATGGATTTGGACGTGCGACATTAGGGAAGAGTGGAAATGTAATGGGGAAGTGGGAGCTTGGTACCCTTGATGTTTCATTACTATATTATATGCGCTATTTTATGAGATACATGGTGAGAGTTATACATGTAGAGTCAAAGAAAATAGTATAACTGTTTGGGTGATGAGTTATATTTACTGTCATTCAACATGCTTTTTCATGATTTCTTTATCTTTTGAACAAGAGGATTCAGGGAGGATAATAACGAGTATAATTTTATACTCACTCTATGTATATTTATACTATTTCTCATGTCATATGAATTAGTTTGTAGATAGAGCTACATATTACTAGCTTATGGTTTTTCAGATGTTTTATGGGATTTTTTGTCATTGTCACCTTTAAATTTTTGGTACTACTAATTTTCCATTTCAGTTTTTATAGTATTGTATGACATTGAAAGTATATATGTGGGATTTCTTTTTTTTGTATGCATGAGAAGGTGTTTGTTGGTTTATATGTATTATATATCTCTTACTAAAGTTCTCTAATTGGGTAATAACTTCTATATGTATGTTTATTATACCATTGATGCTAGTCTCCAACCTGGGGCCTATTGGAGGTGAGACTCGGGCAGTCACTATCTTTCTTCTCTCATTTCCAACCTATTAGGGGTTCTCTTTAGGGGGAGGGTCCTGATAAAGCTTTATATCTCATGAGATTTTATGTATGGGATTATGGGTTGAACCTAATCCACCATGGGAATTTTCCCACTATGTTTATATGATTGGGGAGTGAACCCAATCGATTATGGGACATTACACACTATGATATGATGGTCTTGGAAGTGGGCCTTGACTTATGTTTATGATGTCATGTTTTATCTTAATGCTGTATATTTATGAGTTCATGATCTTATGATATCTATTCCTTATGCCATGTTTCCATTCTTATGGTCATTCTATTTATGGTAGCATGTTATTATTGTTGTCTTATATGTATTTTCTCACTTTCATGGTTTACTCTGATTATTCCTTCATTGAGTGTTTGTGCTCCCTCATTTATTAATTTTACATTCCTCAGGCTATGAATATGAGTATATGTAACATAATTGTTTTTTAAATTAATATATTTTTCATGAATAATGGGATTTCATTTAAAAAGTGTTTCTTCCAAATGAAAGGGCAACTAGTATGATTGGGCGACAACCTGTCGCATCCCGCAAGGTCGTAGGGCATGAACCTATGATAGAATGGAAACAAGGGCACAATACCTACCACTAGCCTTTTTTTCCTATTTCCATCATCTTTTCATGAATTTCAATCAATTACATGGTTTTAATTAAAAGTAAAATTTATAAATTTTTTTAATTTAATTTTATAAAAACTAAATCATTTTTGGTTTCATAATATTTAATTTATATTAGAGTGAATTACTAATATTTTTCTAATATAGTTGATTTTTGGGTGAATAGTGAAAATAACGATTTTTCAAAATATTGTCACTTTTATGACATTTTTATGATGTAAGCATGACTTAATAAATTTAAAAAAAAATCCCTAGACCAAATATGTGTATTATTAATTAAATTATGTATTTTAAACCATTATTTTTAATTTTGTAACCCAAAATTGACTTTTTTGAACTTAAGTTATATTTTATTCAAGTCAAAAAAAATATTTTTGGGATTTTGAATTTAATGGTATGGTTAGAAGGAAAAATTTGGTTTTATCTTGATAGAGAGGTATAAAAATTAAATTTTTATTAACAAACAAAAAAATTAGAAATCAACTTTTTTACTTGACTTCAATTATAATGATTTTAATGCTTAAATATGTTATTTCCTAAAAACTGTTTTTCATGAGTTTTGTTCATATATTAAAAGTAATTTAACAAAATTATATAATATTAATCAGATAAAATGGATACCATATTTGGAATCATCATTTCCAAAAAAAACCTTTTATTTTTGGTTATATAAATAAGTTTTCATGGTAAAACGTTATGTTATCATGGTTAGGGTTAAAATGGATTTAAAGGGGTTTAACTAGGAGATAGGGTTTAAAATGTATCCAAAAATTGTCTATATGTGAATTTTTTAGTGTTTTTATACCATATGACATCTTATATACTATGTTTGTGTGAATTTGTGCCACTTTATCATGACTGATTCCATTTACTTTTTCAATGCATTGAATAATTACAAGAGTTTCACTCCCCTCACTTATAAAAGGGAACCAAATATCCTCTCTTATTTACACATATTGACCCATTAATATCAACCAATATCAGCCCAAATAGCTTCCCAGTCTTTTCCCAGGAATGAGAGGCTCTGGTCTCATCAAAATAAATTCATATATGGCGTAAGGTGAATACCAAATTTGTTTTTATGAAGAAGATACATAACTCTTAACTTAGTTCTTTAATTTTATGTATTGTTCTACATCCATAAATTCTATCATAACCATGATGATTTAATTACATGATTATATTTTATAAACTGAAATTTTTTTATGATTATGGTAGTACCATTTTTCTTCACTTTTCTATCCCATGGGAAATGAAAACATCGCTCACGCGTATGAGCGGACTACCACCTCCACAAAGCGATGTATTTTTTATCATAACCCCTCAAAAGGATGGTTATTATGATATATTTAAAAAATATATATGATATTAATTAATTAATTATAATTAATTAAATATAATATATCATCTATTTTCATACCATTTCATCTCTTGTAAAATGATAATGTCGTTCGTGCATACATGTGGATTACCATCTCCATGAAGTGATGTTTTGTGTTTTCTATGTATTCCTTCTATGGATGATTATGAAATTATATTTAATTTCTAAAAATTATTACTATTTCAATATTAATATTTTAGAGATGGTGTTATAATAAATCCTTTTACCTAGTTCATCCTATAGAAGTTTTTTTTAATAATTATGAACTGAACTTCCATAAAACATCCAACATAAAGTTAATCGATTTAGTAACTATATAAGACATGGTAATAATTGAAATAAAATAGATTATGATAAGGTAATAAAATTTAAAAAAAATATAATAATGTAAATAATTAATATAATTTCATTATACAAGAGGTTAAAAAAGTATTTGAAAATTTAGGAGACAAGGTAACAGATTTCTCATCCCAATTTCATTTTGTTGAGACTTATTACATTCTAAACACATGTTTTATTTTTTGTGGGTTATTAGATTCCTTATGAATTTATTTTATAATTAATTTACCAAAAAAATTATTTACCAATCTATTCCAATATCTCTTCTTCAACATCCATTATTTTCAAAATTTATAAAATTTCAAGGGGGTTTCATTTAAAATCATGTTTTAAAGTATTAATTTAGAATCATTCTTATTTATATAAATGTTCATAAAATTTTTTGAAATTGTTTTTATTTATAAGAAAATATTTTTAAATGTAATTTTAAACTAATTTTGAATTTATTTTTAAAATTTTAAAAAGTAACCTTGTAGACAATTACCATATGGGTTATTTTGATGATTTTTACCAAAGTGAAAAATAATATTTTTTAACATATATGGATTGAGTTTTTTTACTGATATCAAACCATTTATTTTATATCAAGATTAATTTATAAAATTTCATGGTTATTTTCAAGGAAAATATTTTTCTCAATATTCATGGAATTTTTAATTTTAAATTATTTTTCTGAAGAATATAGATTATTTTTCTCATCTTTCTAAGATAACCAAAAGTGTTTTTTATATGAGTTAAAATGATTTTTTAAATTGCTTTTTGATAAAAATTGCAATATTAATTTTTTTTATGATATGGTACTTGAGAATTATATATGGTTATGGGTGTGCATGATATAGCTCTTCAGTGAATTGGGTAATGAATTTGTCTTCGAAGGCGAAAATAATGGTGGTAACTAGGATGGTTACCCCTATGGAATTAATTGGCCATCAATTATTTCTTACATGGGTTAAACATGAATGAACACATGTTATGAATATGATGCTCCCAGATACCTATTTTATGCATGGAAATATTTTCATGGAAATATTTTGATTTCATAAGGTAAAGAAATTTTTTGTACTTTTAAAGGTTAAAGGATTGTTTTTCAAATAAAATTTCTCATGATTATTTTAGGGTTTTCCATTTTATACTAATAGTTTTCAATGGTTTTATTTGAGAAAATTTTTATTTTCTCATTTGGATATGTTTTATTTATGTGCTGACAATTTTATTATTGAAATGGTAATCATTATCATGGGTTTTCATTTTTTTTCTAGGCTAATGTGATTCATTATTTTTTATACCTTACTGAGGTTATTTTACTAATACCATGTTTTAAAATGTTTCTTATAAGACCTATGAATATGTATAAACTAAAGCATTGTGAATATTTCCCCTATGGTTATTTTCTAAAGACATGAAGATGTTCTTTGAATTTAATGAGACTATTAATTTAAGAATCCTATTTTTATGGAAAAAATGGACTTTGAGGGGAAGTTTCCACTATGTTTTGTAAGGGTTTTATTTATAAGAGTTTTTCCTAATTCTATAAAATTATAAAAAGAGAAAAACATCAAAATGTAATAATGTTCAACCCTTGTTATAAACTATGTAAATGTGGGTTGTTTAATGCATGGGTCATTATAGTATAAGTTGCGAGAAGTCTATAAGGATTCTAGTGTGGCTCAACTATAGAGAAATGTTCAAAATTTTCTAAAATAATTTTCTTATGTAACCCATCCTCAGAGACACTAAACCTTATATTCTTTGGATTGTGGAATTATTTTGTTAGATGTAACGTTTAAATTATGTAAATGATTTAAAATAAATATATTTTTATCTTTGGATTTTATAGCTAGTATCAGATAATGGTTTAGTTATTTGTTAGGAATATTAGAGTTAATATGTTCAATAGGATAAGAGAAATAGACTGAAAATCCTAGGTTAAAGTCTAAGTATATGATAACATCTCGTTGTTTTGTTCAAGTAATGTTTATGTGGGAATCTTGGAAATTAAATCCTTTTCTGAATACTGGAAAGTGGATACAGTTGTAGAATAGATTCTCCTGGGTGTAATCACTCAAAAAAAGGATTGTTTATTATCAAATCAATCTTCACTTTGTCACATGATGAGGGGTCGTAAGAAATCACACGTAGCAAGACACACATAAGGGATATGGTTTAATCAATCACATTATATTTATAACAAATTATAAAGGATTTTTTATATTAAGAGATTTGGTTAAGGAATACGAGAGAATTTAACCTACGAAAACAAATATTGAACCAATTATTATTTAGGTGTCAGCTTATTCTAAGGAAAAATATAAATTTTCTAATTACATATGGTTGATATATCTGTAAAAAATTTGTCCCTAGTAATCACTATATAATTAAAATACATAACTTTTTAAATAGTGAGTATTAATTAATATTTTGAGCATAAAATTTATATTAGGGGGAGAATCTAACACCCCCATATTTTACTATATAATTTTTCCTTTAAAACCTAATGTGTTTAATAACATGCTTCACACGCAACATCGAACCATAATAGACCACAAAAAATTATATAATCATTATAAGGTAGTAGTTAAGTTAGCAGGTATAAATATTCGTAACTTCTTTATGAAATATACGTGTAAATAATTATTATTTTAAATACTAATCCAGTGATAAAACACAATTAGTGTAGCTAGATAACTAATAAAATCGCATTACGCTTAAAAATGTATTTTTTTCTAAAATCATCTTTATTTGTTATTTATTTTGCAAAAATAAATATATTATACGTAATTTATATTGTTAATATGAATAATATATATTTTTATATATAATATAAAATCAAAATTTTTATTAGTAATAAATATGAAATAAAAATATGAATGGTCAATATATAGAAAAGTTACATTCCTATAAAAAAATTCAATTACAATTTATGATTTTATTTAAAATTTTAATACTCAAATTTTAGAATTTGAATTCGAGAAAACTTAACTTCATTTTTAATTTATAATAATAATATTATCCGAGGATTAATTTTAGATATTTTTCTGAAATAATTGATTTTTATTTGAAAAGTGTTAGAATACTGATTTTGTTAAATCCACCACATTTATGATATTACCATAATTAAATAATGAATTAAAAATTTTAAAACCTTTTTCAATATATGTATTTGTAAAATAAATCATGAAATAATACTATGTTGAATTTATAAAACCCGTTTATATCATTTTGGAAACATAAATAATATTTTACTCTAAAAAACTTCTTTGTTCGCTCATATTATAAAATTATATTTCATAAATTATTGGAAGTAAACAAAAAATGATGAATATTGTGGATTAAAATTATCATATTATTCAGTAATTTTAATTTCATTTTTGGCATAAAATTATGATTTCTATTATTATAGTTAGCGGTCATGATAATGGTAAAATGTTATTTTAAAATAATTGTTTTATTAATATTGTGAACTTTTTATCAAATAAAATAAATTTATCACTACTAAAAATTGAATTTAATATAATTTTTAATCATATATTTAAATAAATTTTTATTAATTCAACTAGAAATGAGTATTAAATAAGATCTTTAACACTTTATGGTGAATTTTTTTTTACAAAACAGTTTTTCTATATATAAATTTTTTTAGTTTAAATGTTAATTTTTTTATTTACAAATTGAATTTTATTAAATAGAGATTAAATTTAATTAAAAACATGAGTATTTTTTAGTATGTGTTACCTTAAATTTTATAATAAAATATAAATTATGTAGCTCAAAACTAGTTACCAAGGTAAAACTAAAATAGTAAAATATAAATATATAATGGTAAATAACTGAAAAAGTTTTATAAAAAATGTATAATAATTATTTTTGGAGAATTTCATCACCCAATGTCTCCAAAAACTGCATTTTTTATAACTTTTTTATTCATTTCTCCTTGAGTAGTGTAATTATATAATTCAAAAGAAAAAGGTATTCAGAAATGTGCCAATTTCTCTAATTATAAATTAGAAACACTTCCACAAATTCATACCACACCTCTACCTTAGAATTTATTCCTAAAAATATATCATTTTTCTCCTCATATAACCCTCTTCCACTTACTTAGTCCTATTTTCACCATTAATTATCGTATGTTCTCCATTTACAAGGATATTTCTAAGAGATAACTCAAGCATTGGATGTAAGTATGACCTCCTCCTTAATCATTTATTCTTAATAATTATCTTCCAAGCCCACCATAAAATGATAATATAATGATATAATTATAATTTATATATATAATATTTATTATATTTATGGAACAACCATTATTTATTAATTTCCATCCACTTAGAAATACAAATAAAACTTTAATCATATGTTGTATAGACTACCGCCTCCATAATGTAATGTTTTAAATTTTTCATCTTGATTTGAATTATTTATCAGAACCACTTGAAATATGATTCAGCAACTGAAAACATATAAATATTATTGTTATTATTATAAAATAATTATATTATACACTTCCATATCCATACTCACCCATCAGTAAATAATGTGTTCATGTTTGGGTTGGTTTAACCACCAAATTGAATAATGTTATAAAACACTATAATGGATGAATATAGGAATTTAAATAATAATATTATTATAATTTAATAAAAAAATGGTTCTTAAATTGTTATATTAAATATTTAAATTATTATCAAAATATCATCTTTGATCGCTAATTTTTTTGAAATATGATGATAAAGATTCAATTTTCAGAAAAACACTAAAAAACTCTTTATAAATAAATAGGATATTGTAATGAATTTTCCATATTAAATTAAGTATATAATTATATGTTTCTGAATAATGTATATAATAATCCTAATTTTTTTTTTCATAATTTATCCACATGCATAAAACTAATCGAGAAATCATTAAGGGTTTCATGTCTCAATTTTTACCCATTGAGATATATTTATTATTATAAATCATGTTCTATTAGTAAATATATCTATTTCCTTTTAATATTTTTTTAATCATGATAATATTATTTTTCATTATATTCAATTCAAATTTTTTCATCTCTTGGGTTTAGTTACTCAAAAAGTTCAACACCTAAAATATTTTTCTTGATTCAATTTCTTTCATTAGCCATAATTACACTCTTTTTTATATGGTTTTAAAATATGGATTTAATCTATTATATGATGATAATATAATGAATATATTTGGAGAAAATTAAATTTTTTATTCAAATCATTAACGTGATAAATTTCTATCTTGAAAGCATATCAATTTTTAGAATAATTATCACTTACTTTAACAATGGTTTCCCTTAAATGTCCATATTTTCCCTTCCTCAAAATGTTCTCCACTATATTTGAAAACATTATTATGAATTATATCATGTGGAAATCACATTTAACTCTATATTTTTTTCAAAATAATCATTTATTACCCCTCTTTACACTATGGTATTTCAATTAATGTATTTAAAAGTATAAAAATGAATCTTCCAGACAACCCTTGTTACTTTCAAATTACACATTGTCTTTCTTTTTCTCCCACACTCCATGATTTATTCTCATAAATTTAAACCATATATTTTATATATGTTCCTTACATATATATATAAAGTTTAATTTACCTTTATTTTTGGGATAATATATGTTTTGTGTTCCCTATAAGATTCCCAGTTTTAAATAAACCTAACTTAATGGAACATTCCTATTTATTATTTCACAAAAGGTGTCACACATGTAAAATGTTTTTAAACATGAATAGATTATTAAAAACCTCATTATTTTATAAATAACACTAATGGTTCAATTTTATTTTAAAAAAATTACATTCAATTTACTTCCTAAAATACCCTTATCCGTTTCGAAAATAATCACCTTTGTGGTTCATTTTTTATCCTTAATTATTATTTATCCTTATCATGAATTTTAATAATTTTTTACTCAATGTTCAACACCAATGTTTATTTATTAGAATATGAACATCCAAAATGATTTAATTCCTTCTTATCTTGATAATCCTTGTTATATAGACTACTGTTATGCATTAAGACAATATTGTGAAACTCACTGACTTCTCAAGGGTTTTATTGCGATTCTTCTTTATATAAGTCTTTATTTTCTTATGTCAAATATATATTAATGAAAATATTATGATTTAACTATGGAATGGGTGGTACCAATATTATATAGAACTTGAATGCATTGGGTAATGATATTTATCTCCTGAGATGTTATGTAAGAGATTAGGGAGTAAACCTAATCCACTATGTGACTTTTTCCACTATGTTTATGGGAATAATGACTGAACCCAATCCACTATTGGACTCTGTCCACTATGATATGTGGGTCAAAGCATCAATCATTGACTTATTCTTATGAACTTTTTTATTTCATATATTTATGATTTCATGATCTTATTATATACTTTCTTTAAGACATGTTTCCATTCTTATGGTAATTATATTTATGGTATCATCCTATGATTGCAATCATATATGTATTTTATCACCAACATGATTTAATCTGATTATACCCTTACTAAGTGTATGAACCCATCACTTTCTTATGTTTTCATTCCCTAGTTTATAAAGATGCGTATAAGTTGTCATAAGTATGAATGTATTATAGCATGGCTCAATTATAGAGAATGGTTCACAAGTTTTGTAAAATAAGTTTCTTATGTAACTGTTTCTCAAAGATACTAAACATTATTTTGTTGCGATTTTGAAATTATTTTGTGATATTTAATGTTTAAATTATTTAAATGATGTAAAATAAATGTATGTTTATCTTGGGATGCAATAGTATAACACATGAAAATGTTATAAGAACCTCACTTTGTAAACATTTTCTATTTTATACTCTAGTCTATATGAATAAAGAATCCATGGGTATAAGGACATAATAATCTACATATCAGAATGTGAGCACTACTATATTGCATAATTTGGTTATTACTTTTTCAAAATATTTTCAAATTTTCCTTTTACCTTATTCAAAATCTTATTTTACTTAAAAATTATTATTGAGAGGTTATAAACTCTAATATAATTAAATCATAAATTTACCCCCTCTTGAATATTTTTAAGGAAAATGCGATGTCTAACCAACCAGTATAAAAAAGAACAAAATCCTAGTATTCCATGTTGAACCAATTGATGTCCTAAATACTCATATCCATAATCAATTTTCAAATTAATGCAAAATTTCACATATTAGTATTCAAAATTAATATCATTGAATGGAATAGATCCATAAAAAATGGAATCACATCTCCCAATTAATTGGAATATCAAATATCATATGAAAATACACTCAATTATGTTATAATAATTATTTAATTAACCATATTAATTAAAAAAATTACCACCAACGTAACCCTCCAAATAAGTATAACAATTAATTTCCCTTAATATATATATAATCACATTTTACATTATAATAAAATTCACACATCATCTATGGAAACCCATGTCACATAAATTATCTTTTCACATTAAGGAAATAATACTTACTTATATACTATATATTGAATAAAAAATATCATCACTAAAATTTATTCAATAATTATCATCCTTTTACATCATATAGGTAATTTAATAAATCATTTCATCTAAATTTTCATAAAATGATAAATATAAATTTTCATAAGTAATACACAAAAATATCTCATTTCCTTATGTGTTGAATTATATTAAGAACAAATAAATTTGTAACTGCAGTCTAGGTTGATCTATGCGGACTGGTTTGGTGTTACCAGTTCTCTTGGTTTAAATAATTTAATGTAGTAAAATATATGTTTCGGGTGTATCATATCCAAAATTTGATATATAGAAAAATATTTAACTGAATTAATTCCATGGATTCAAAATTTAATTATTTATTGTCAATTAAATTGGTTTTCACTTATAGAAAAACTAAATATAACTATATCACCCAATACTACCTACTATTAATGTATATGTTATGATAAAACACCATTGAAAACATAAAGCATCCTTCTCAAGTCATTAAATATTACTTTATAGTGAAAAACGTGGTACCTTTAGTATTTCCTATGAATTATCAATCTAGATCATTGAGTTATCTCTCTTAGTGATGTTTGTTTTACCACCTTACAAAGAGGTTGAGTGTTATTTTGGGGGTTTCAATCCTATGAATATGATTTTCAACCACACAAATAATTGAGTATCACTTCTCAATACTCTCCTTCCTCCTATTCAAATTTTCTATCCTTATTTCTTATGGTTAGTTTTCACTTTCACTCCTTCACTCAAACCCTCTTTGTTTATCTACACTTTAGTAGTTTGGTAAAAACATTAAGTTTGAAGAAAATAATTAATAACACATAAAATCAATAAAAAATATAAATAAATTAAAAAACCCTCCTTTTATTAATATATAAATTACTTGAGCTATAAAAACAATAAAATATGTGAAATAAAAAATGGGGAAATTATTATCTAATTTGATCCTCATGATAATATCTAACAAGATCCTCTAGATTTCATGTACACTAGTTGAACTTCCACTACCACTTAGTTATCTCTTTCTTAGATAATCTATAGATCCCGTACTCTGGTGTGATCTATTTTTTTCATTGAAAGGGAATCTCTTTCTTTAGTAACCTATATCTTCTCATATATGTAATCATCACTTTTTATTTGGTTCCAATATATGTGGTCTTGATATATGGTATGATAAATTTTGATCACTTCCAGGTTTAATATACTTTCCCTAGGATTTTATTATTTTATATAACTATCCCAATTGATTCATAGAATGAATAATTATTCTCAACTCATGATCATTCAATGTAGAGATTTTGTGGTCACATTTCCCAATTCAGCAAAAAATTGAAAAAATATGATCCTTTATATTCTTGTGAACCACATGAACATTATATTTCCAGCCCAGTTAGTGTATAACCTTCTTATACATTAATTAAATTCCCTATGAATATGATTATGAGTATTCGATTGAATGATGTTCATTATTGATAGAGATTTATATTCTAGTCACTGATCAATGTAGAGTGTGTTGTTGTTCTGACGCAATCTTAAGTAAAGACACATGATACATTGGATGTCTATTAATTATTATGAAATAATTTATACAATACTGGTGATTAGATCTAGAAATTATTTGTTTCTTTAGGTATTTTTTCTTATAAAATATTCTTATTTTGGCTCTTAATATTGCATTGGGATGGTGAATAAAATGTTGTGATGATAGAAAATATTCCTCTAAAATAGAGCATCATAATGCTTAGTATGTTTTTTCTCTAATATTGGCTGTGTTGACCATGTGGGGAAGTATTGTCATGTGATGCATTTTTGAGTGTGCATGAAAATATTTTGGAGACAGTGATGTTATCTTAAGCTTCAACACATATTGCATTACTGGAGAATCCTTTTAAGGGGATAGTGTAGGAATTGTTGATATGGTAGTTAATTATTAAGATGCAATGGTATAAATTGTTACCCAGGGAATACTTTCTAAACATCCAATACATAGTATATTGGCCCCCAAGGGCTATCTTATCCAACTAATTTTATTCATTTATAGCATTTTAATTTCATAAATTAATGGCTTATAACTAACTCCCCAAAAATTATTAATACCAAAAACTAATAAAATTATTAGTTATACAAAATGATTAAAATATAATAAAATATTTAAAAAACCCAAATTTAGTAGGAATTCAATAATTATGCTAAAAATTCCCTATAATCTAAAAACTGCTATAAAAATACTAAAATTACAATAAAAATAAATAAATTACTACTAAAAAACTACTTAAATTGTGAAAAAATTATTGAAATAACCTCCATCCACACTTCAGTGGTTAATTTTATTCAAGTAAATAGTCTAAAAAAATCTCACCCCTTTTTTAGTTCATCTTTAAATTGATTCCTTAGATCAATATAGGTTAAATAAAATGAAATTAGTTGAATTAAGATCTTAGTAGTAACACCTTTATAAATCTATTTCTCTAAATTCCTTCATTCATTTTTCCATTTTTAACATACATGAAACATATTATATTAAAATATGATAATTCATGTTTCCTTTAATTAATTAATATTAGTATTCCTCTTACTTTTCATCTCCCTTAGTAATTTGGAACTCACACAATGTTTGATTTTTTTATGATCTATATCATGTCTATTTCACTCATTCAATGAGTTATGACTATTTTGAAACTAAAACATCGCAACAATAATAATATTTCAATACTAATTGTAATATCCAGAGCATGGGAGTAGGGTTGGGAAGTTGAATCTCATATTTCCCTTGAATCATACTTATGGATTTTATTTTTCACTCGCACACTGAGAACTAAGTTATCTTAGGAAAATTAAAGTTAGTTCCCATCTTATTAATTTACACCAGTTCATATGACATATCAAAAAAAATTAATTTGGAACCTTGAAGAGTTACTTTTACATAGAAAACAATTCACCAAATAAGAGGTTCATGAATCCATTGAAGATATCTTATGATTTTTATTCACCTAAAATCTATCCAATTAATGTTCATTAAAATAGTCTTTTCAATAAGAGTTTTTTAGGGGGACTTTTTCACCTATAGTATGATGGATAGAATCTCTCAAATGGTTTACTCCCACATAGAACCCACTCACCCCCCCCCCCACCACAAACTTGTTTCTTAATTTATAAATTCTTTACAAAAAAATTAGGGAGATTAACTGAATGATATGTCAATGAAATTAAAAAGGTATAATCTACCCTTCCATGTTGTTCATTTCATTCCATGTTATTTCTTTCCATTTCTTACTTATGACCTACTTTATATTACTCCTTGAAAAATAAATATATCACTTAGTTGGTAGAAATTTCATTTAATTTTTTTTTTGAAATTTAACTAATAAATGAAAACTTTCTATATTCTGGGTTTCCTCCCAATAAACGCTTCAGTTTAGACCCATTATGTTAGATTCTCATATAAGACTATTCCCAATCGATTGTGGGTGTGTCTCTCATAGTAAAAAATTGAAATTAGGTTGATCCTTAGATCCTATAAATTAAACGTTGTATCTATAATGTTGGAGGCTGTATGGTAGAAACCTTAATCTATCATATTGCAACAAACCCTTAGATTTCCCATTTTTCTATGAATATCAATAACTATTCCACCTTATCCTTTATTAATATGATACTAATTGGGGATAAAGTGGGTGGAAATATATGTTGCGGGGATTTTTAAGTTATTAATGGTATTTACAGTATTTATACACATCAATTATGGTGTACCTTTTTTATTCTTTCTCCACATCCACCTTATCATATAACTCATGTGTTTTGGTCTTATCCTCTTCAAATTATTACCCATAAATCTATTTTGTCATAATGAAAACATTTTATGTAGTTGATAGATTTATAGTTATTATTCATATATAATTCCCATCTATTGTTTAATATTATATTTGATGATAGGGGCCAATTATTCTAATTATCATTTTATCTTTTATTATTCCTTTTTAATATCTACAATTCTATAAAAAATCATTAATTATGTTTAGGATAAAATTAAATTATACTGTTCTTAAACTGGTCGGATTTTCCACATCCAAACACCCATATAATACCAAAAAGGATTTACATTTCATCTAAATATGTCACAAGGTTCCTCCTTTTGATAGTTATACTTGATTCTGTTCATTTTCCTTAAATTCAAGTCACTTAGTGAATTTCGATTGGGTGAAGTCTGATGAAACAATGAAAAACAAACAATGAATACTATTAACATGGATATATTAATGAATTAGACTAAACATAATAAATTAATGATTTTAATAAGATATTATTGATGATTTTCCATTTTTTTAATTTTTTAATTATAATTTTTTTAGAAAAATTGATTTTTACCAAAAAACACTAGATAGATTAAAATTATACTTCTAAAAAACTAAAATTTATCAATTGAATTATACTGAGAAAAATAGTATTATAGTGGGAGTCTAGGTCAATCCAGAAGTACAGTTTTTGTATTATTAGTTCTCTTGGTTTAAATAATTAAAATTAGTCAAATAGAGGTATTTGATGTGCCAAATCCACACTGAGATAGATTTAAAAATAGTTAAGTAATTTCTATTTGTGGATTAAATATATAATTATTTACTATCAACTAATTTTTCCTCACTTATAGCGTAAGTGAATTTAACAATCAAACCTAATTTTACATGAACCCTTTCCACCAAATATGTTTAAATAAAGAGAGATAGATAATGACCCCCATGTCCAACCTCTAGTAGGGCTTGGGATGGCAACTAGCACCGAGGGTATAAAAATATCCCAGATGGGAGGCATTAACCTATATAATGTAAAAAATGATTAGGAGATAAGATGAAAAACCTAAAAGAAACACTAGTTGATAAAATAAATGTAAACGAAAAACCACACCGCATTACATGAATAAATTGAACTAATACACCTAAAACTATCAAAACATTCCAAATTAATAGTCTATGGAAGTGAGACAATAGCATCTCGAAAACCAAGCTAGAAAGCTCCAACTCGGTCCCCAAGGTACTCCTAGAAACATGAAAATAATTTTATATGAATAGGGTGATCATAATAGGTATACTCAGTAGATACATAACAAATGTATCATTTACACATGGGAAAAAAACATGTTAATGCAGCAGTGATAAAATAGTAGAGCCAACAAGTACTTAAACTAGTAAAATAACAACACTAGACTCACCATGGTTCACTCACCAAATCATGCATCTAATATAATAATGTAACATCAAGGTCATAATAAAAAAGACACCTCACTACCGCTTCCCCACTGATTTTTTGCACTCATTACCTAATATTGAACATCTTGTGCTACCATCCATTTCATACATTACACCTCAAAACTACAAATCATCAAATCATTCCTGAAGACACATGTTCCATCTCTAATGTGGGTCTGGATGCATCCCTAATTACCCCACCCTCACAAAGTCTATCATTCAGTGCTAGCATCAGGTAACATCAAACCATGTCTCACCCAAGGACACATAGTTTAGTACATCTTATCTCTCCTGAATACACCTAGTTCATTACTCCACATATCAACCACATCATGAGATTAGTATGGTATCATTAATGTGAAGGTAAACAAACTCCTTACCACCTCCTACTATGCATGACCACCACCACAAATCACATCTTTTCATAAACTCATCACATCACATCTCACCCAAAAACACCTAAGCCATCACTACATAACTCACCTAAGGACACATGAGTTTTCACTGCTAAAGGAAGAGTGTGGAAGAGGGGTAGCCACCCATCCATATCCACAACATCCTTGATGTTACAGAAAACACCTGAAACCCTAAACCTCTGAGTATTGGTAATGTTATCCAACTCGGGTGGGGTGTATAAAGAAATAACATCAAATACATGATATATAGATAGCATGAAACACCAATAATACAATTTCAGAACAAGTGCACTATCACAAACCACATCACCACCATTTAACCACATGAAAACTATCACAACTATTTCCACCACTATATGAAACACATCACACCACCACACATAACCACACAACATTTCCCCCTTTTATTTGTAGTTTTCATCTCTTTTATTCATTCATCCATTCCATTTCATATTACACAGCCCATTATTTTATTTTATTCATTTAATAAATTTAACATGTTTCAATTTCAAGACCATATTTATTATTTACCTACATATTTTGTTTCATTCTCTCATCATAATTCATTCCATGGATAACCAAGAAACTATCCCAACCACCCCATGCCAAAAATGGACCATCTCATCGAACCATTATCATAACACCATCCATCCACCATCATCACCACACCACATGACTCAATCCATCTTACCATAGAAACCACACATAACACATTCCAACCACTTCTCACAACATTATTGCACACACAACTACCACACACTATTACTATATGCCATCGTCGCATATCATCGACACTACAAACCACACCCTCAATGCGCCACAAACACTACACACCATAACCACTACGCACCATATCCTAAACACACTACAACCACTTCTCACCACAACTATTTCACACCACAACCCATAACTTTTCATATCACATCCACACCATCTAATTATCGCATCATAACCCCACACATCACACATCCCAGTCAACTAATTTAATGCCCAACTATAATTTATTTATGCTTTTATACATGGTGTGATCAAACAATAAAATAACAAGGGTCTCATCATATATCACTTAAAATAGAAACAAGGCTCCTAAAAGACATTATTTTTAGTATTGGAAATAACAATGCATAATATCATTACCAATATATATCAAAGCAATAAAAACATGATATATCTCACCATACATGTCAATTTCAGTTTTATAATTAATTATCTTTATTATTTTGACCCTTAGTATCCACCAAATGAAAAAAATCACCATGAAATACCCACACATATCATATAAAAGGTGATAATGAGGATCCCCTACCTCAAGAAAGATTTCTGGTCTCACTTCACACCATAGGTAAAAAAACTGCTTGGAAATCATAACTGCACCACAATATCATTGATCAACCTACATCGCACCAAGGTATCATCAACACACAACAACAACAAACCTATAACCAATGATGACATCTCCACAATGGAACCTAAGGGAAGAATGAAGGAAATACATGGGTTTAAATGAGAAGAACTCACCACTGATCACTGAAAAACCACCAAATGAACCCAAGGATTAAGAAGAGGTAAAATGGGAAGGAAAGTCTCCCAAAACTACCTAAGTATTTTCACAAAATAAGATGAAGATGTGATTACTAAGTGGATAGTGAATCATTAAAATAAAACATATTTAAAAACTAGAATACACCCCTTTCATGTTGTTCACCACCTATTGTAGTACTCCTGTAGCACCAATATCCACCAAAGACTATCAATCCTCCTCCAAAAAACCTCCAACACCCAAAATGGAAACATAATGGTCCAGGAAGGCATGGTACATTATATTAGATACCAATCAAATGATTCTCATCATAAAGAATAAAAAACCAACCCTAAAAAAAGGGATCCAAACAACCACCATGTGAAATAAATCTCAAGGATATCATCATACCTCAAATTATACTACCAAACAAACACACCAAAACAAACAGCAACAAAACACATCACACAACCACATCACCATATCTTACCTGGAACAACACCACATCATCTGGTACCAGCCATGAACCACCTTCTTTTCTATATAACCATATACCTAATCTCAAGATTCACACAACCCAAAACCAAAAATACCACAATCAACACACAACACTGCCCTGATAACACAAATAAAACAATTTCTTCTTCCATGTTAATATATTATCCACTTTGGGTGTCACTGACTCGCCTACATGGTTTTACTCATTTAAAATCATTGCGTGTTCTAATGATGATTTAGTCCTCCACTTTTCATATGTCAAAAGAATTATCAAAAATCACACATCAATAATAAGTGACACATATTATAAAACATAAATGTATAAACATCACATAATCTAATAAAAACCAAACAAGGAAAAGAAAAACTCAAAACAGTTCTAGGTACTAGACATACATCTGCATCTCTTTATCCCAATTAATCTCCTTCATGCCACCATGCCTCCACAACACATGAACCAAAGGAATGTTTCTTCTACATAGTGACTTCTCTTAATGATCTTGGATCCCTATGGATTATCCCTGAATGTTTTATTGTCCTCGATATCTAACTCTCCCCATTTAATGACGTGGAAGTCATCATGAAGATACCAATAAATCTAGGACATGTTAAAGAATTCATAGATCATATCAAACTGATATTTCAATACCAACCAATAAACTACCTCACTAACTCAAACAAACACCCAAAGGACCCAAAAAAATTAAGGAAAAATATTGTTCCCCCTACCAATCCTCGACTATCTACACTGAGGAGATCCTCTCAAGAACACATGGTCTCCAAACTCAAACACCAAGGGGCTCTACCTATAATTAGTATAATCCTTTTGACAGTCTTTCATGAGCCTCATCATCTCTCAAACCAACTAAATATTTCTCTATATTTCTATGTACCACATTAGTACCAAGAAATGATGACTCGCTAACCTCTTTCCATAAAAACAAATAATGACATCGTTACCTATACAATGCCTCAAACGGGGTCATGCCAATGGATAAGTGATAGTTGTTATTGAATGAAAAAACAACCACAGATTGGTTCCTTTCCCATGATATTCCAAGTTCTATGTCACAATATCGCAATATATCTTCTATTGTATGGATAGTACACTCCATCTTCCTATCTATTTGAGGGTGGAATGCAGTGCTAAGGTGAAACTAGGATCCAATATCATAGTGAAATCCCCACCAGAACCATGAGGTAAAATGAAGATCATAATCATAGATGATGTTTATTTGTACCCTATGAATCCTAAATACATCCTCTATATTCCTCCTCACTAAAAAATCAATGGTACATGAATCATGGATCACCATAAAAAGAGTTGACCTCATCATTCAATCACCTATCACCCAAACTACATCACAACCTAACTGAACTCAAGGATTAAAAATGATGAAATATATCAATATTTATTCCAATTTCCAATCTAGAAAATCCATGGAATATATGAAATATCCAGGAACATAGTTCTATGCTTTCACCTATTACAAACTAGACACCACATGACAAACACTATAATAGACCATTTCATTTCTGACCACTAAATTTGTCTCTTTAATCCATGATATATCTCTGTCATGCTAATATGTACCAGTAAAGGTGATATATGAAACTCATGGAGAGATACTACATACATAGCCTGTGAAAAAAATACCCTCTCAAAAACAACACCCAGTTTTGACCATCCTCTTACCATCCTTCATGGGCATCACCATAGCCAACACGGTCACACATCACTTCTTCCTCTAAGTATACCCACTAATATTCCTCCAACTTTTGTATCAAGGATAACTCCACAGTCATAAAAAAAGGCAACACCATCCACTACTCTCCCTCACCTAAGCTTCCACAGACAACTATTCCAACTAATACAAAATAGGATCCTCTTTATTACCACCCCTCAGATAACTTCACTCACCAATAAATGCCACTCGCTGGCCCTCCACATTGAAAAAAAAAACACTCCTCTAGAATAATTTTATGACTTCATTCATGGAATATAGCCAATAAATGTTTATAATAACATAGTATGGTCTTATCTACAATAGGAAGATGTCCCCCACTGACTGGTGCAACCCCGTCACTAATCTTCATCCATGAAACACATCAAAAAAAGATGCCTAAACTCTAACTAGTGTGAATAACACAAAGGTAATTGAAAGCCTCTCCACATTCTATCCTAAAGAACATACAAAATTAGTAGAAAAAAAGGAGTGTGAGCACCCAAATTAAACAAAGCACACACAAGGGTAGACACTATGAAAATCATACCTCAAATAACTCCCTGATCTATTGGAATTTCTGTCTCTAATGATTTCATATGATCACACCCAACACATATGCCTCTCTACTATCGGCCTCCATGACCACACTCAAGCCTAGGTACATGTATAAGGTGACCATCATGAGGATTCCCTTAAAGAATATAAATTGATATTCCATGGTCATTTCCCCACTGACTGGAACCATGACTTCCTAAAAACCCACGACCCACTACCTAAATCTCATCTCCTCGAGATGCCCCAATAGCCACTCTCTTGAGTATCAAAAATCAAATAAAACAACCTCATGATAAATTCATCCATTTTTTTCACATCCAGGTACATAAGAAGTGTAAGCAGAGGGACCTCATACCTGGTTATGGGGAACAAAGCCTCCTCCATACATAACACCTTGGGCTCCTCATCTAGAAAATATCTAGCCCAAAGAAAAATTCCTCAAAATAGATCCCAACATCCATCACACTCAGGATCCCCTATTGATGAGAGATAAACTCTTGATGATATGATGCCTTTAATATTGATTAAAGGAACTCTAACAGGAACTAGTTTTGAAGGTTAGGCCACAATACATCTTCCTCCTTATGGTAACCAAGAAACACAATCCACCACGGATGTGTAGACACCTAAAATGTGATAACTACCAATAGAACCCAAAACTCAACCCATGATCGAATCAGACCAAAATATATCTTGATCTACTCTAACCAAAGATCCATCTCCACATACGAGATTCTGACCTCATATTTTCCTAAACTCTATCACTAAAAGGAATGAAAATATATTTTATAAGACTCATTATACTCTATTGGATCAACTCTTAAATGATCAACCAGATCAGCCTATTGAACCTCACAATCTAAGATACACACGTACAATGAACAGAATCCATTCCTAAAAATAAGAAGGACATCATAATCTTAGTATCATGGAATTTTAAGAAAAATTATTTATTTATTTCATTTCATTTTACAAAAAATCCCAATTCAAACACGAATACAATCATTCATTTTTCATGTACCTATCCTACATCTCTATATTGAAAATAGTTCAACCTCACCTGGTTGTTCAATAAGATCATAGTATCAATACTGGATCATAGGGGGGGACCAAAATCCTATGTCCTAGCTTGTCTCCATAGCCCATGTCTTGCACCAAAGTCAAATGGAATTGTTTCCCAACCAACTCCGACAATCCTCAATGTTCCTAACACTAAACTCTATCCTATATATCAAACATCATCCTTTGATAACACTCTAACATGAACCCCTCCCACCAAAGATTAATCAATGATGGGATATAGATAGTGACCCTGAGTCTCACTTGTAGTAGACCCCATGTTAGAGACTAGAACTGGGGGTACAAAAATTTCATAAATGGGAGAAATTTACCTCTATAATATAAGATAGGATCAAGATTTATGACAAATAACCACTAAGAAAATACAATAGAAAAAATAAATGTAAAGAAAAAACATCAAACAATGAATGAATAATGTATATTGATACACATAAAAGTCTCCAAATATACCAAAATACAAGTCTATGGTAATGAGATAACAACTTCTCCAAATACAAGAAAACAATGTCCAGATCTATCCCCAAAGTACTCCTGGAAAACAAAAAATAATAATTAATATTTATAGGGTGATAATAATAGGTATACTTAGTAGAGAAAAAAATGTATTAAGTGGACATGTGAAAACAACATGCTAATGCACCAATGAACAAATAGCAGAACCAAAAAGCACTTAAACAGGCCAAATAATCATCTCATCCACACCATGGATCACACACTAAATCATGTATATAATATAACAATATAACATGAATATCATAAAAAATAATTTTCCACCACTACCAATTCCCCAATGATTTACTACTCTCACTCCCCAGTGATGAATGTTCTGTGTTCTCATCCCTTTTATGCATATCACATCCCAACCACATCACATCAAATCATGCTCAAAGCCCCATGGTCCATATTTTTTGTGGGTCAAGATGCATCACAACCTACACCACCCTCATAAGTTCAATAATTAGGTGATACCTTTAGGTAATATCACACCATGTATCACTCAAAGACACCTGGTACATCACATCTCATCTCACCCAAGACATCTGGTCCATATCACCACATCTCAAACACATAACTAGAGCATTAGGGTATCGTGAATGTAAAGGAAATCAACCTTATTCCCACCTCATACCATGCATGTCCTATACCGAAAGTCACATCTCATCACAACCTAAACACATCACATATTTCCCAAAAAACATGGGTCTTCACTGTGCACAACTCACCCAAATACAACTAGGATATCACTACTAAAGGATGACAAGGTAAGAGGGGGTAGTTAGCCATCAGTATCACCACCATCCCAGATGATGTGGAAAGAACCTGAAGCTTGGGAACTATGATAATTTGTAAGGTTATACAACTAGGGTGTGGTGTTTATAGAAATAACATAAAATACCTTATATAAAGATAGAATACAATACATGTCATGTGGGTTCACATTAACTACACTAGCGCATACCATATCACCCCCACTGCACCACACATAAACTGTCACAACCACTGCCACCATTATATGAAATGCATCACACTACCAAACATAACAACACAACATTTACCACATTCAATTATAGGTTCCACCATTATTATTTATTTATCAATTCCATTTCACATTACATGACCCATTATTTCATTCAATTAATTTAATCCATTTACCATGCATGCATTTCCATACCATCTTTATTATTTACTAGCCTATTTTGTTTCATTTTATCATCAAAATTTATTCCATGTCTAACTGTGAAACTATAGAAACAACATCATTCCAAAACTATCTCGTCTTAAACAACCATTTCAACAACAATATACATTAACCACTATTGCCCCATCACATCACCTATGACATCTCACCACAGTAACCATACATCGTGCATCCCAACCACATCTCACAACACAACCACTACACACAACAACCACACACTTACACTATAAATAATCACCACACATCATTTCCACTAAGCACCACGTCATTAGTGCACCACAACTACTGCACACCAAAACCACTACATGCAACAAATATTGTGTACCACATCCTCATCAAACCATAACCACTTTTCACCACAACCATTGCACACCACATCCATTCCACACCATATCACACAACTGCATATATTTCATCTATAATAACCAACCACCATAGTGTATCCCCATACATCACACAAACCATATGGTCACCTTCATTACTTCACAATTTCCCAAACCACATCAGGAAACACAACAAGAACAAGTGCACACAACAACACACATTCTAGATTTCACATTTATTAAAGGGATTTCATCATATTTCATTTTTAATTATAATGAATATTATCACAAAAACCATGTTTCCAGGGGAACCCAATTTATTATCCAACTATATGTTCTTTATCATTTTATCTAGGGTGTGATCAAACAAAAACACAGTAAGGGTCACATCATATATCATCAATAGTGAAAACAAATCTCCCATAAACAATTATTTTTAGTATTGAAAATAATAATGTACAATATCATTAACGACATTTATCAAAGAAATCGAAACATGAAAAATATCCTCATACACATAAATTTCATGCTTTATAATTAATTTTATTTATAATGATGACATTTACTATCCACAAAAAGGGGATAAGACATATAATCCCCACCCATAGCATGAAAAAGATGAAAATGAGGATACTCTACCTCAAGAAATATTTTTGGTCTTCTTTCTCATCATAAGGAAAATAAAAAAACTACTCAGTAACCACAACAACACCATAACATCATGAGTCAACCTACAAGTCACCAAGGGATCAACAACACATAACCCTAACACACATGAAACCAAAATAAAAAACATTTAAATGCAACCCCAGATAAAAATATAGTAAATACAAAGGGACAAAGGATAAAACTCACCACTGTTCATTGAGAAACCACCACCAGAACCTAGGGATTGAGGAGTGGGATAATGGGTTTGAAAGTCTCCCAAAATCACCTTGGTTCCTCAAAAAAATAGGAGAAAGTGGTGAAAGATGAATGAAGATAAAATTGGCTGAACAAACCCTATTTAAACTCTAGAATCCACCCCTTCCATGTCATGAATTACATAATCACATCATGAATTCCATAGGTCATGTGGATTACAAGTCGTGAATATAATTTATGCTATGAATCTATACTATTTCCAACTTATTCTTAAATTAATATCACCTCAATTTGATTTGATTACATGATGTGAATTACCCTTTCATAACATGAATAAATTTTATATACTTCCATGAAACTACATACAATTCTTGAATCATCTCACTTTATAATACATAAACCATAGAATCACGATGTGTATCTGGTTCACGTTGTGAACCACCTGCTACACTACTCTTGCAACTCCAACCTTCACCAAACACTTTCAAACCTCATCTGAATCACCTCCAACACCAAACTAGAAAAATAATGGGATGTAAAGGCAATAGTTGTTACATAATCCAACATATTATTCATGAAAATGTTATGAGCTCCCATCACTAAACCCTAAGGAAATCTTTCTCTAGTAATTCCCTAAGACTTCCTAATAAAAAATTAAGTTCTTGTGGGATTTCATATCAATTATAAATTAATATCATTGAATTATCTATCTAAATGATGTATGTGTTACCAAATTTCAAATATTTTAGGTGTTTTAATGGTCTTATCAATCCCATGAATTTCACTTACAATCACACAATTATTTAGTATCACTTCTCAGTACTCCCTTTTCTCTTTTTCCAGTGTATTATCCTTGGTGGATATGGCGAGTTACCAATTTCTCCCCTAAGATTAAACCTTGTATCCTAATATAAACTATAAAACATGGTAAAATAATTAAGTTTGAAGTAAAGAAACAATAATACATACACTCTCAATAAATAGAACACGATTAATCAGTTAAAAACAATTCCATACATTTACACACACACACACACAACCTGAGATACAAAAACACTCAAATATTCGAAATAAAGAATGGATATGTGGATCCTTATGATGATTTAGGGATAGATTTTATATATTGTATGTGTAATACTTTATTTTGACCTTTATCCTTGTGATATCCTATTTATTTAATATGGAAAACCCTTCCTTGGTGCTCTATTTTTTCATCGAGTGGGAATCTATATCTTCAATTAACTATGTGTTCACATATGTATGATATTCACTTTTCCTTTCATGATATCGGCATGTTCCAACATATGTTCAGATTACGTCCCTGTAGAAAGTACTTCAATCAAGATTCTAGTGTATTCCTACAACATTACCAACTTATTCATATAAAGAATAATTCATCTCAAATCATGATCATACCATGTTAATATGTTATGTTACCTAATTAATTTCATTATATTTAGTGGACACAATCCTTTTTATAAATAACAACCATGTTGAATGAGATGGAATCCATGGATAGTATATGACTTTCTAGAACATTGAATTCCACATGTATATTATGATAAATTAATTCAAAAATAATGTTCATGGATGATAGATATTTCAATTCTGGTTATTGAGAAATTTAGAGTGTGTTTCTGGTCAAACATCATATTAATTAAGAATATATGCTACATTGGTTGGTTGATTTAGTTTTAATCAAGAATTCATATAGTGATAGAGATGATATTTAGTAATAATTGTTGGATAAAGGTATGTTATCTTTTGGATGTGTCCTATATTAGCATTTAAGGCTATTTTGGGATGTTGTAAATAGCATCGTTGTGACAATAAATATTCCTCCAAAACATAACATCACAAAAATCAATACATTGGTGCAATAATACTGTGTGCATTGAATATATGGTACAACATTGGAAAATTATGCATTGATGAGTGTGTATGAAACTAGTGTTGTTATGGTGATGTTTTCTTACAGCCTGATGTGGGATATCATTGGCAGTAATTCCTTCTTGGGAGTTGGTGCATATAGTGTTATTGTGGTGACACCCTCTTAAGTTATATATGCATAAAACATTGTCCAAGTTACTCTTCCTTATGTTCCAATGAACAGTGTATTAACCCTTGGACACTCTCTAAACCTACTCAATTAATTCATATGTGGCCCTTTAATTTCTCAAATTAATCACACGGAACTAACTCCTATGTAATTATTAAAATCAAAGAGTAATAAAATTCTCATCTCTAAATGTTGATCCAAATAGAATAAAATATTCAATAAAATTAATCACTTTAGTTTTAATTCAACAATTATGATCAAAATTTACAAAAACCCTCCAAACTACTAACAAAATACTAAAATTACAAAAAAATGACTAATGAAAAAATACCTAAAATAGTGATAAAAATATGAAAATCACCTTGTAAATCATCATTTTTTTATAAAAAAATCATGTAATAATAAAAATCGCTCATCAATAATAAAATCACTTTTTCTCTTAATAAACTCTTTCATGTACCCAAAATATCCCCTTTAATATATAAAAATTTATTATTTTCAATAAATATGAATTATGATATTAAAATCGACATAAACTTTTAAATACAATTTAATTAATAACTATTATATTCAAACACATGAATCAATTGTCCATAATTATATCATAAACTCAAGATATTTTAGTTAATTTTTATTGGTCTATTATAATTATTTATCATATTTTATTACTACTCACAACATGAAGGTCTGATAAAATAGAAAAATATACCACTATTGATCATTTGTTTCTTGATCAACAGTTATAAACAACTCTTAAGCCTCGTGTAATTTTTATTGAAATATTATAATTAAAGATCCGAAATTAAGAACATGTATTTTTTGTCAATAAGGATATGATAATTAAAGTAAAAATGTGATAATGTGATGCCTTGGAATATGGAAAAGGATATTTTATACTTTATCTTGGAGTTCTTGTATGGATAGATTTAATAAATTTGGAAAAACTGATGACAAAGCACCAATAAGATTATGATGTTTAATTTATTGTTCTTCAAGTCAAAGACTAGAGTCAGTGGTGATAGTGTTTCCTAAATCATGTTTTAAAGGTGTTTATAGGGTTGGTAGAATGGAAATATTAAATAAATTAGTTAAGAATAATAAGTCTAGCTTGAATATAAATGAAATCGTCAAAATTATGATGAGTTTTGAAGTTGTTTTGATTTGGTGTTGTAAACCTATTTAAAAGTGGTTTTGGGATGATTTGAGATGAGTTTTGGTGATTTAGAAGGCCAATATTTAATTTTAAGAAGTTTGTAACTCATTCGAAATCGTTTTTGGAAGTATTGAGTTAGAATAAAAAAATAGATAAGCAAAAAATCATATGGTGCCTTCATAAGAAAATTTCTGTGCAGATTATGATAATTATCCTACATGTATGAAATTTGAGGACACTGTAAGATATTTTGAGCTACCATTTAATATTTTATTGTGCTGAAATTTTTTGAAGAAAAAATTCATACGACGTATGAAATTTCAACAAGACATAAGATATTTTATCTACACATAAGATAATTTTCTATGTGTAAGAATATTGTTCTCATAAGATTTCGAGCATGTAATATATCTACATGTTAGTTTTATTAATTTGATAAATTCTAATAATTTTGATAATTATATATTCTTAAAGAGAAAAATTATGATGATGTTGTGACTATGAAATTATTGGATTAAATATCATGATTAGTTGCAAGGATCATAATTCAAACCAAGATCTAACATTGTCGATGTGAGTTCCATATCGCAAAAGGGAGATTTCTTGTCACATTTCTATGCACATATAGATATTTCAGTGAAGAATAAAATTGATGATTGCATGGAATATTTAGAAAATTTTAAAAACTATATATTTTGTAGAAAATTATATTTGATATGTTATCTCATGAAAAATGATACATGACGAGTCTTTTGGAAATTCAAAAGGAAGATCAGTCTGGAAATTCAAATGAGTATGAATTGGAGAATAATATTGGGATTTCTATTTTACTGATTTAAATAAGTTTCAAATGAATATTTATGACTAAGAATTAAGGATTTTCTAAAATTCAATTATGAAAACTGATAAAATTCATGATATTCTTCTTTCAATATGAATGTGCAGGAAGTGAAGAATGAGGTGTGAGATGAGAATATTTTGAAAGCATTCAAATTATATAGATCTAAATCGCAATTCTTCAATTATATCAAGGATAGAAGAGGTGTTTGAAGTTGATAGATATCTAAGAGGAAGAAGATCTATTGCATTCCCAAGAATTCAAAGTACTTAGGAGAATCACTTTTTGTTAAGGGAAAGATAAGCAAGCCAATTTTTTATGTTCTAAAGGAGACTTGGGCATAAAAACATGAAAGTGTATATGAGCAGACTTGTTGATCAATATTATTGATGGAGGTAGATCAATTTTATAAGTGTTTTAAAAGAAACCCTATATAGAATAATAATACCTATATTGTTAGGATCAAACATTGTAGTGGGGTAGTGTGAAGCAATAGACTCTCTTTTGTGAATCAGGAGCCATTACATATAGTGACTATATGTTGACTGGACTACAATGGTACATGTTCCAACCACTTTTTCATACTGTGGAAAATTTTTGATTGAGGTATATAACCAATCACATGAAGGGGTAGGCTTTTACATTGAACCTTATAAATCCTTATGTGTTGTTATTTCTTTTCTATCTACTACATATTCATAGAGGTTGACCATAGGGGAAAATGGACATATAATATGTTTTTTAACTATATTAAATGATATAAACTACCGTTGATTGTTTTTTGTTGATTTTATAAAACAATATGTTTAGTGATTTAGATAATTAAATCATTTTATTCATTTTAAATTGATAGAGATTCTATAGAACCACTTAGGAACCTATAATTAAATTTTTTTTAAACCACTTATAATTAATTATATTTTTTTTTGTTATAATTGATGTGTCATCATTTCATGATTCTTACAATTGGATTGTATGGTTTGAATTATTTAACAAAGATGCAAACTACCATATATTCTTTTCATGGTGGTTCATTGTATTCTAATTTTTAGTAGTTACATTACAGTTATGGTTGGTGGTTTAAAATTCCACTAAATAAGATATTATGGTTTACTAATATGAGGACCATCTTAAACTATCGCAGATGATGTTAGGAATTTTTAAATCTATGCTTGAAATTCGACCTCCAATATCTGAAATCTATAACACACAATTAAAAAAACAAATGATAAAAATTAAATGAACCTTATAAAAAAAATTCAAATATATTAAAATACATAAAAATATAAAACATATTAATTAAATCAAATATCCATTAAAACAACTCATCAATTCCATCAAATTTCGTACAAACCAAAAGATGCATAAAAATAACAACAAGTAACACATCATAGACTCACATACAATATGGACTCAACCTTAAACATTACATAATCTTGAATTATTTCATGATTTAACATTGAGGATATTTTTAGGTTTAGATTTTTAGATAATTAGTCCATAACTATTACAGAACAACTTGAATATTACATGTAGACACTACTACTCAGCATCTATTTTTTCATAACATAAAAACTCTTAAAAATAAACATGTCTAGTTCCATGTTTTGGACATCATAACTTTTCCTTTATCCCATCCTTGGCCATATTCATTATTATGTCCTATGGAAAATATTTCTAAAACTAGGGATGAGGATAAAAAGCTCAGTAAGAGTTATAAATTAAAGAAGGGAAACCTTATCCCATCAATAAATAAAAATCAATGAAACCATACTTTTTTATCATGACATACCATATGAAACCATAAGATTTATGAATAACCCAAAGAAATCTTGAATCATAAAGGTAACTTGTGGAATACATAACATACATACATTATAGCTTTCACAACTATGTAGGGATTTGTGTTTGGAATACCCATCATAGTATATTCCATAAATCTCTTAGGAGAAACATTAACGTTTACCTCTGTCATGCTACCCAATGCATTGGAGAGCTACCTCGGGCTCACCCACCCTAGGTTTATCACGGAACCATCCATATACATAAATATATCCAAAGATCCAAAACATATTCACAACACATAAAATAAGCATAAATCAAAGATAACATTTCCACATTGCAATCAAAATATATCATATCAAGATATTGGCATTATCAATGCTTTATCAAACCATTTTCAAAACCATTTAAAACATTTAACAAAGAGATTTTTTAATCACAATGTACAATATCACTTTGAAACTTTTAAAGATATCAAAATTTGAAAACATTAATGTACATATAAATAAATCCTTAAAACCATTTTTAAAACATGGGCATTAATGAGAAATACTTAGAATAATAAATCTTTAAAACATTTAAAACAATGTTTTAGTAAAAGAGTCCCTTATCACTTGAGAAAATACATGAATAAAAATAGTTACAGAATAACATTAAAAAAGATTATAATATCATGACAATAAAAAGAATCATGATATAATACGTCAAAGGGAATTATATAAACCACATAAAATTGAATTTGTGTATAATAACAAATAAGTCTCAATGGAATGTAAATTGAGACAATTTCCCGTACAAAGTTCGTATCATAAAATTAAAGATAAATAAATGAATTAATTATCAGTGAAATAAACCCAATATAAGTTAATATTATGTTTAAAACAATAAGAAGTAATTCACACATATTCATAGAATGACATAATTAATAAGTATAAGTTTAACGCAAATAATGGAAATTGGGCTAAGAAGTCCCCTTACCGATTTGATAACTTACAAAACATACACCCCATAAAAGAAGGATCATAAAATAAAGATTTAAATAACCATAAATTAAATTATATTACATAAATAAAACAATAATGGGCAGTACATACACCACAAAAAAGTAAATAGTTTCAAATATATCATGAATCTCATAGGAATAAAAAGTCAGATGAAAACCCCATACCTCAAGTCTGACTTGTCTTGTATGGTCCTTGTTCTTCCTGAATAATAAAAGTAAGTTATAATATAATTTCTTAAGAAAATTTTTCAATTTTATTATACCTTTTATATCACTTATTACCTTTCTATAACAATTAGTTAATTATTTGAGTTCATATCAGTCATTCTTTCGATGTTCAAAACTTGAGTCAAAAATGAATTTGTTATAATTAAAAATTGTCCATGTGGTCAAAATTCCATTATTTCTCGAATCATATTCATGATTTAAATATAATATATATAATATTTATCCATTATATATTTATTTATAATAGTCCATATCATTTTTATATATGAAAATTAAATGTATCATTCATGGAGACGGTAAGTCGTACATACGCATGAACGCTACTTTCATTTAATTTTTTTCATTTTTAATAAAATAAAAACAAAATGATACATAGGTATATTAATATTCTTGTATAATATAATATTTCATATATGTTACATAATTTCATTAACACCATCTTTTATACGTTCCATGTATGGTATTAACGAGTCATATCAGTTTGTCGGTGCAGTAGTCCGTACTTCCTCAAATGAAATTATCGTATTCACCTATTATGGAAACCATAAAGGTAATCCATAAATGAAAATTAAAAAAGTATAGAGACACTATAAACATAATATATATCACATATAAATACAATTCCATCATAATTTCCACCATGAGAGTTGGTAGGAGATAATTGAACAATCATTGTTTTGTGAGGCAGTAGTTCATCGTCCACATAAACAGTATGTTCTAAATCCATTATATGGAGGTGTGTCTAAGTTTAATTATAATAATTCTCATAACAACATTATATTATATTTAAGACACTTTTTTAGTTATAAAATAATGGAATAAAGAGAGTTCAGGGGGTCGGAGCAAGAAAATAAAAGAAAAGAACTTGAGAGAAGATGTTACCTTTTAATAGGGTAAATCTCTTTGGTTTGAACCAAAAATCTTTTTTTAAGTGCCTTATGCCTAATTTAAGGTTGTAGGATTAAGAGAGAGATTTTGGGAGCTTATTGGGGAATATTTTGAGAGATCCAAGGGGCTTTAGAGGTTTGATTAATGAGTTATAGGTGGTGTCCTTTTATAAGAGGGAGGAGGGGATCTTTAGAAATGTTTAAAATAATTATTTTATTATAAAATGATTTTCAGTTTAATAATGTCCAAAACACATTAAATTATAATATATGTTGAATCGTGTTCTAAATAAAATCATCCAATAATAATTGGACAGGTTTTGGATAGTTGTTTAAATGTTATAACCTCGTTTATTTAAATCATTCATTAATAAGGTAATCACTGCATCATCATTGTGTCATAAATAATTTTATTTATTTGATATCTAAAAATTATAAATAAAATACCACGATGTAGGAAATATTTTTATTTTTCAGATTAATATTTATATTCTAAGTGATAACTTATATTACCCCATGTTAAAATTTATTTTCTAAAAGATATATGTTCATTTCATTTTTGTCTTTACATTAAATTACTTAATATAAAGATTCATTATCACTCCCAAGTGGCTTCATGGGGTCCCAAAATCGACACAATGATGAAATGTTTCTTAAATATCTCATAAAATAGGGTTAGGACAAGTTTAAGGGTGATTTAATATTATTATAATATTATTTTATACACTTATTTATCTGATTTACCCTTTTACCTTGGTAAATAAAATATTTACTAAAGTAAGTATTCATAATGTATAAAAATAAAAGTTACCTATTCACACAATTTGTACCTCCTGATTCAAAATATGGAATCCATTTTTCCAAATTCAAAATACATAAGTTTCATAAATTAATTTAAAATTAATTACCATTGTCAAAACAAAAAACGTGTTTTTAAGAAATAATAACTATCAAAACATTGACACTTGTTTATGTCCAATTTCGAAGTAAAATTATTTCCAATGAAAAAAATTGGATTAAATGGTAAAAATATAATATAATTAAATTTTAAAACCAATTAAAAATATAATCTACCCATATAAATAAATTATACTAAAAACAAGTTTTCAATTAAAATGTGGTATTTTTCACTATTCATTACAAAATTAACTTTATTAGAAAAATACCAAAAAAATTCCCAAAGTAAATTTTGATTTCCCGATTCTAAGGATGATTTTTATTTTTTCAAATAAAACATATAAAATTGTTAAAAACTAGATTTAAAAATGGTTTTCCATCAAAAGGCGATAAATCGACATTTTAAAGAATATTAGAGTATTTCAGGATTAAAATCAGTTTCATTCTTATTTTAAGACTCTAAAAGTTATTTTATAAAAGTAACAACATTTAAAAAACATGTATAATAATATTTTAGTTAGTTATTTTCATTCTTTCCAATATAACGGTTAGGCGTTAATGACCTTTTAAAATAATGATAATATTATATTAGTTTTTGGTATAACTCAAAGTTGTGTGCAACATAAGATTTCAAAGAAAATCGATATTTCATGTTGAGTAATCTATTGAACAATGTGTCCTATTTAATGTAAAATTAATATTTGATTCACAATTATTAATAATTATGAAAATGTAATATTCTTTATTTACCTAGGATGTTACATCCTTCCCCCCTTTTGGAAATTGCGTCCTCGCGATTTTAAAATTGGTTTTGGAAACTTATTAAAAGTCCCACATCGGAAAAAGAGGGAATAAAACTATCACCTTAAAAGAAACAAAGATAAGTACAAAGGTCACCTAAGATAACAAATATTTTTATTTCATTAATACTTGGACATAGAAGAGAATCTCGCAATCATGTTCTGATAGAGAGTGATAGAAAACATGATCAGGAGAATGTAAACAATCTAAAAACCACAAACTTGTGATGGGTTAAACGGTCTTTGATTCCCAAATAGGAAAATGAACGGACATCTTTTTTTTGTTTTAGGTTCCCTTTTAAAAAATTTGTTATTTTATTTATGAGATTGACTATGAACATAGGTAAACATAGTTACATGATAAATTGAGTTTCATCCTTTAAATAATTTCTTCCATAAATTCATCCTTTCTCCAAAGATGAGTATCCAAGATGAATTGGTCACATCTGAAGTGCTTGAATCAACTTTTATAGAATAACATAATCCAAAACAATGGACCATATATTTCCCCAATCATTAGACATTAACCATAACCAAAAAGGTTAGTACAAGATCAGATAATCCCCAAAAAGGATAATCTTTTATAAAAAGTAATATTACTCTTAATCTCCAAAAAATTAAACAAACAATACCCAAAGTTCAATAAAGACCATTCAATATAAAATCCTCCTTAAAATCCTTCAATATAATCCACACTAAGATTGAAACCCAAAACTCATAAGGATTTAATCACATAGTCTTCAATATTATATCTAAATATTTATCTCCAAATAACATCGACTACTCATAAATCCTCATACTAAAATGTAATTAACCAAATCACATATTCTCTATGATAGGTCAATAATTTCCATAAATAACTAAAATCTCTATAATTCTATAATAAAGACATAGATTCTTCCAAAATAAAATTCCACCCTTACTCTTTAATTGAAATCCCAAAGTATTCTATTTTCCATAGGCATATAGTGTTTCCCCAAAATAGAGAACTTCATCCAAAATAACCATTATCATTTATTCACCAAATCATTTTCTTATACTAAGGATATCCGTTTGATAAAACATAAGATCCAAAATCGAATTATTCTTGATCAATAAAATCATTTAAATAAAAATAATAAGTCATTATAACCAAGGACTTCACTTAGTCCATTGGTAGGTGATAAATACCAATCATACTTTGGTTGTGGGGTTCGATTCCTATAAATTTGTCTGACATGACGGGTTGTCACCCAGTCTGCATGTTGTCCTTTTTCCAAAAATAAATAATTTTTTAACATTCCCAAAAATGAGATAAATACCTAAAAAATAACAATAACATATTTTAACCACAAATGTTATCTCATACCTATCATTTTTATCACAAAAGTAATAACATGTAATTGCCTCAAATTCAAGGATCATATAAACCCAAATGGTTCTTTATAACTATATCCACAAAAGAAAAGTTAATTATTCCTTACATAACATTTTCACAAATAAAACTTTATGGTTACACATACTATAAAAATTCTTCCAATGTAATCCCATCATCAAAAGTGCCTTAATACTTTTAACAATTTCATCATCCAAAAATATACCATAACTCTTGAATCCCTTATATGTAGACTTCTGACTCATTCAACTTTATTCAAGACCCATTAAATATTAATTTCCACCATGTTTATTAATACATCATTCTTAAAGATCGAATATCCTCATTATTTATAAATATAAATCAAAAGATGCTTCATTTTTTATGGATAGGATAAATAAATCATACCTTGAATCCACAAATCATGATCTTCAGGATGTTCCCTTTCTATTTCAGTATGTTGTCATACTTTCAAAAAGTAAGCATTCACTCCACTTCAGTAATTTCACTTTTCGATCGAATTGGAAAAGTTGATATCTTTAAATCATATGAAAAAGATACCATGTCCCATAAATTTTTTTTAGAAAAGAGTAGTTCTTGGATAGCTCAAACAATTTCTTGAAGGTGATTTGAATACTCAAGAAGTTGTCAAAATCATTCGAACAGGATTTTTCCAGAATAGTGATGATGAAATCATCGGGGAGGGATAAGAAGGTTGTGCAAGATCTCTTTCCTTACAACTTGTCAATTGATCCTTAATCTGCCCAAAATAATCAACACTGAAAAATGATTTGAAATATTATAATAATAATAAAAATAATCCTCTATAGGTTAAAGATATCATAAAATCTTTTTTATTATTCTAATCCATCAACCTCCTTATATCTCCATTTTTTAGATTTTTATCCAATCAACCTATTTTACCATAACCCTCCATAAGTTTCAATATGTTAATAACCCTCTTGGTTATATGGGATCCTTTACATACACCCAGATAACACCATAACCTATAATGTTATCTAAACCGACCTTTGATACAACTATAAGGACTCAGCCATAAACATTACATAGTCTTGAATTATGTTAAGAATTCACATTGAGAATATTTTCAGGTTTAGAGTTTTATAGAATTAGGCCATAACTATTACATAAAAACTTCAATATTACATGTAGACACTACTACAAAGTATCCATTTTTTCCATAAAATAAAAACTCTTAAAAAAACATGTCTAGTTCAATGTTTTAGACAGCATGACTTTTCCATGATACCATACTTGAACCTATTCATCTTTAAGTCCTATAGAAAGCGTTTCAAAAACATGGGATGAGAATAAAAATATCAGTAAGGGTTATAAAATAAGGAAGGAAAACATTATCCCATCAATAAAAAAATCTGTGAAACCATACTTTCCAATCATAACATACCTTATGAAATCATAAGATTTATGAATAACACACAAAAATCATGAATAATAAAGGTAAATTGTGGAATACATAACATACTTAAATTATATATTTTAGAGCTATATAGGGAGTAATGTTTGGAATACCTATCATATTATATTCCCTAAATCTTTTAGGAGAAACATTATTGTTTACCTCTGTCACGTTACCCAATGCATTGGAGAGCTATCTCAAGATCACCTGCCCTAGGATTATCACGGAACCACCCATATACGTAAACAATTCCTAGGAACCATAAAATATTAATAACACATAAAACAAGAATAAAGTAAATATAACATTTATACATTGCAATCACAATATATCATTTCAAGATATTGGCATAATCAATGCTTTATCAAACCATTTAAAACATTTAATAAAGAGATTTTTGAAATACCGTATCCCATACCACTTTGAAAATTTTAAATATATTAGCGTTTTAAAACAATAATTTCTATATAAATAAATCCTTAAAACCATTTTGAAAACATGGACACTAATGAGAAATATTTATATTGATAAATCATTAAAACATTTAAAACAATGTTTTAGTTAAAGAGTCCCTTACCACTTGAGAAAATACTTGAATTAAAATAATTACAGAATAACATTAAGAAAATCTTATAATATCATGATAATAAGTGGATTCATCATATAATATGTCAAATGGAAGTATATACACCATATAAAAGTTAATTGGTGTATAACAACAAATAAGTCTCAATGGAATATAATTTGAGACAAAATCCCTTACAAATAGCATTTCATAAAATTAAGGATAAATCAATGAATTAATTGTGTGTGAAATACAACCAATATATGTGGATATAATGTGTAAAACAATCATAATTCATTCACACATATTCATATAATGACATAATTAATAAGTATAATTTTATCCCAAATAATGGAAATTGGGATAAGAAGTCACCTTACCGATTTTGTAATTTACAAAACATACACCCCGTGAAAGAAGGTTTATACAATAAAGATGAAAATACCCATAAATTAAATTAAATTACACAAATAATAAAATAATTGGCAGTAAATAAACCACACAAATATAAATAGTTTAAAATATAGCATGAATCTCGTGGGAATAAAAAGTGAGATGAAAACCCCTTACCACAAGTCTGAGTTATCTTGTATGTTCCTTGTTCTTATTGAATAATAAACATAAGATAATTTCAACTTTATTAATAACCTTTTTCAAGTTTATTCTTCCTTTTATATCACTTATTACCTTGATATAAAAATTAGTTAATTATTTGAGTTCATATCGTACATTTTGTCGATGTCCGAAACTTGAGTCAAAAATGAACTTGTTATAATTTCAAATTGTCCATGTGGTAAAAAGTCCATTATTTACATAATAATATTCATGATTTAAATATCATATTTATCATATTTATCCAGAATATATTTATTTATAATAGTACATATTATTTGGATATATGAAAATGAAATGCACCGTTCATGGAGATGGTAAGCCGTACGTAAGCATGAATGCTACTTTCATTTAATTTTTTTCATTTTTAAAGGAATAGAAACAAAATGATACATAGTTATATTATTATTAAAGTATAATATAATATTTTATATATGTTACATAAGTTAATTAACACAATCCTTTATATGTTCCATGTATAGTATGAACAAGTCATATCACTATGAGTGGGCGGTAGTCTGCACTTAAATGAAATTATCGTATTCACCCATTATGGAAACCATAAAGGTATGAAATAAATGAATAATACAGAAGTATAGAGAAAATATAAATATAATATATATCACATATAATTATAGTGACATCATATTGGAAACCATGAGAGGCGGTAGGAGATAACTGAACAATCATCGTTTCATGAGGAAGTAGTTTTCCATCCACAGAAACTGTATGCTCTAAATCCATTAGATGGAGGTGTGTGTAAGTGTAGTTAGAATAATTCTCATAAAAAATAATACTATATTGAGGATAATTTTTTTATAAGGTAATTTAATAAAGAGATTTTATGGGTTTTGAGAAGGAAAATAAAAGAAAAAAACTTGAGAGAAGACGTTACCTTTAAATCGGGTAACTCCCTTTGGTTTGAGCAAAACGGATTTATTGAAGTGCCTTATGAATAAGGTGATGCTTCTAGGATGAATATAGGGATGTTGGGAGATTATTTGGGAATATTTTGGATGATACAAGGGGCTTTAGAGGTGTGCGTACTGGGTTAGAGGTGTGTCCTTTTAAAAGAGGGAGGACGGGCTCTTTAGAAAAAATTGAAAAAATTATTTTATTATAAAATGATTATTGGTTTATAAATATCCAATACTCATTATATTCTAAGATAATATGACTCTTGTTCTAAATATAATCATCCAATAATAATTGTACAGGTTTTGGAATGTTTTTTAAATTTTATAATCTCATTTATTTAAATTATTCATTAATAAGGTAATCACTGCATCATCATTGTGTCATAAATAATTTTATTTATTTGATGTATAAAAATTATTAATATGATTACATGATGTATTAAATATTTTTATATTTCAAATTAATATTTATAGTATAAAATATAACTTATATAACCCCATGTAAAAAAATTTTTACTAAAAGATATATGTTTATGTCATTTTTGTCTTTACATTAAATTAATTAATATAAAGCGTCATTATCACTCCCAAGTGGCTCCTTGGGGTCCTAAAATATACCCAAGGATTACCTTGGTTGGAAATATCTCATAAAATAGGGTTAGTATAAGTGTATGGATAATTTAATATTGTTATAATATTATTTTTTTACCCTTATTTACTAGGTTTACCCTTTAACCATTGTAAATAAAATATTTACTAAAGTAAATATTAATAACGTATAAAAATAAAAGTTACCTATTTAAACAATTTGGACCTCCTAATTCCAAAAATTTAATCCCTTTTTCAAATTCAAAACACATAGGTTTTAGAAATCAATATAAAATTAATTCCCGTTATCAAAACAAGAAGCGTGTTTTTATGAAATAATAACTATCAAAAGATTGAAACTTGTTTATGTCCAATTTCATAATGAAATTACTTACAATGAACAAAATTAGATTAAATTGTAAAAATATAATCTAATTACACATTAAAACCATTTAGAAATATAATCTATCCATATAAATAAATTATATTAAAAGGCAGTTTTGAATTAAAATGTAGTATTTTTCACTATTCATTACAAAATTAACATTATCATAAAAATACCGAAAAATTTTCGAAAGTAAATTTTGATGTCCCAATTCTAAAGAAGAATTTTATATTTTCAAAGATAACATATAAAAGTTAAAAAACTAGATTTAAAAATGGTTCCCCATCAAAAGGTCGAAAATCGACCTCTTAATTAATGTTAGAGTATTTCCTGCTTAAAATAGGATTCATTCTTATTTTAAGCCTTTAAAATTTATTATATAAAAGTAAAAACATATTAAAAACATGTGTAATCATATTTTAGTTAGTTCTTTTCATTCCCGCCAATACAACAGCTAGGCGTTAACTACCTTTTAAAATAATAATTTTATTATATTATTTTTCAGTATAACTCAAACTTGTGTGCAACATAAGATTTAAAGAAACCCGTTGTTGTGTGTTTAGTACACTATTGAACAAGGTTTCCTCTTTAAAGTAAAATTAATATTTAATACACAATCATTAATAAAAATGAAAATGTAATATTCTTTATTTACCTGGGACGTTACACATACATTGGATCTACAACATTATGGTTTTTTCAAGATGATATAAACTCCTCATCTTATTGAATTTCAGCCTCTGGTTCCTGTAATTATAGTATTTAAAAAATAAATTATAATATGTTAAATAATAATAAAATTAAAAAATAAAAAATAAATGTGTGAACCTCCTGAGACTATTTCTCTTGTCGACCCTGTATCAGTGAGAACTATACTTATTGTAGCAGGTGACATACCTGATAGATTCTAGGATATCACTGTTAGTGTAGTAATTTGATTATTTAGACTAAATACAATCTATATACCTTTTAGTCTTTATGTTTTTTATAATAAATAAATAGTGAAAGAATCTAAACCTTTTGAAATGATAGAATAAATTATTAAAATTCAGAAACTAAAACTTCCAATAATTTATAGGTATTTAAATAGTTGATTTCATGTTTAAAAATAATGATTTATGTTATTAAAATTCCAATATTTTTATATATAATAACCACTCTATGAATTTTTATTTTATAATCATTGAATGAACAAAGAAAATTATTTTACCCCTATAGCATTGAAAATAATGTTGACTTCATGATTTTTAAATAATAATTGTGGTGTTAGAAATATAAATATTTGTGAAATTAAAGTTAAAATAACATCTATGATAGGAAATATATTAATAATCACTCTTTTTTGTAATAGTAAAGAAATATGATTTAATAAGTTAATGGAGGATTCAATATACATTAATTTCATTCATAATTGATTATCATCATCCACTATTAACATGATGCCCTAATATTCACCTTATCTTGCAAGAATGAAAATTTAAATGAAATTATGGACAAATAGATCAATTTATTATTATTGACCAGGTTCACTATTACTAAACTATTCTTCAACATTATTGCCTATATCATACTAGTCTCTCAGTCTCATGTGGACTAAAACAATCCACCCTTCATCAATTTCATCAACAAAATAAATACCATTTTAGCTTGTGAATCCAAAATATATGGATCATGTTCTTCATTCACACTTGTATAAATAAAATTATTTAATTTTACATAAGAAAACTATAACTAATATTTCTTTATACCTATGTGAATATCAGTCCAAATTCATTTGAATCACAAAGCCAAAAATTTCCCATGATAATTTAATTTTATACTGGCAAAAACATTTACAAAATATCCCAACTCTACAAATTCTGAAATGATGCCACTATTTTAGGTTTCCCAAACTTATTCAAGAGTTGTTTTATGAAACATTAATCCATTAATATTGTAATCAAACAAGATCTAGATATTTCAAATTACCAGATATTTCATCACAATTATCAAAATTCAATATCTATATAGATGGATAAAAAATATTAGTATTTATAAAAGAAAATTATAAATATATTATAAATAAAAAACCTATTATGCACTTAAAAAAATTCAAACCAATTGATAATATCTTGTTTCATATATTTTTTTATCTATTTCTCATTTCAAGTTCAACTCTGAAGTCATCTATTTATTTGTATCTTCAGTTATATAATGAAAGGTTCTACAATATCACAATTTAGTAGAAAAAATCAATATGCTTGAATGAAATCTATATGAGTTAGTAAATATGAGTATATATTTCCAACTAGACAACCTAATATTTCAAATATTACTGATTTAATACAATACTAAATATAATTTCATTTATCATAAACACTCCAACCTGGTTTAATATTATGTCAATCTCATCCAAATACCTCAAACAGATTGTGAGACACTCTTCGACCAAGTAACTTTCATCAATAAATCCTTCTGGTTGAGATTTTTTCATCACATAAGTCTTTAAATGAGAATATTAGCTAAGTAATCAATAAATAATAAATGTATATGTTTTGAAAGATTATAATTCATAAGTGAGGAAAATTTTAAAACATAATACCTCTCTACAGGATACATCCATCGATATTGTACAGGTCCTCTAAATGTAGATTCCTTGGTCAAATGAACTATAAAATGAATCATAATAGTGAAAATGATGGGGTAAATATTGGCTCTATTTTATAAAGTGTCCTTACCATTATTTCTTATAATTTTTCATGCTCTTTGGAGCTTAATGTTTTCTTATATATTTTTCTAAAGAACATGTAAAAAATAAATTATGATTTTTTTGTTTTATCAGGTAAAAAGTTACATAATTCCAATGGTAAAAAATTATCCATTAAAATACATGAGTTGTGACTTTACAACCAATTTACCTTATGATGTTTTAAGTAAAAAAATATTAAAAGTTTATGAGAATATCGATCACGTACTTTCACATTTTTATGTATTTGAAGAAACACATATTTTTTAATGTTTTTAATACAAATATTTCTATAGGATACTTCTCTGAATTATTTTCCCATAAATTATTTTTTATATTAATTTATTCTAACTCCATAAATAAATTCGGATGATAATTGTTTCCTACTCATTATGTATTATAAAAAACACATTATTACACACAAAATTTTAAATATTCATAAAGTTTAGATTATGATACAACATCCTCAGTACCCAATAAGGAATTTTGAAAAACATACCTTTTTTCTTCCAATGTCATGGTCCAATTCCATTTTATATGGTATGAACTCTTTTTCCACTATCAGTTAACTAATGGTGTTTCCCAAATTTTATAATAGCAATTGATAATTGTGTCAAAATTTATGACCTGAATAAAAAATTTATAGGGGGTCAAATTAGTTTTTCCATCAAATAATGATTTTTTAATTGAAAATATATGAGGTTCATCCAATAATATATAATGACACATAAAAACCCATTTTCAATTGTAATTCATCCTTTTATAATTAAAATATAAGTTAAAAATTTTACATTCCATGCCAGTAAGAGTATTTGAACAAAACAAATTCCTATTTCCTGGAAATTCAATGATCGACCACATGAGAGAAAAATATATTTTACACATTTTATTAGTTGATGAATCATATATATCCACACCATTTTCCCATAATTTTTTTTAATTCATGTATAATAGGTTGGATATATGCATCGATATCAGTTCCAGTCATCTATTTTCATGGAATAATCATCCAAATAATAAAAGATGTTTTTTTCACACACATCTTGGGAGGAAAACTATAAGGGATCAAATTAAATATAAATATTCTATAACTAGTATTTAATGTCTTAAATGGATTAAATCCATCAAATTCCAATACCAAACTCACCTTCCTAATATCTTTATTAAAATTTGGATATAAAGAATCAAAATATTTTCATGTTTTCAAATCTCTTATATAACACATAAAACTATCACTATTGTTTTTGATAGAATTTCACATCATCTTCTATGAAGTTTTAGAGTATGTGAATAATATTTGTAATCAAAGATTCATAGGAAAGTAACAAAAAACCTTTGGAGGACATTTATTTCTCTATTTCTTTTAAGTATCACATTAATTTAACATCTCATCATTATTAATTTATTTTCACTGACAAGTATGGAATCTTTTTTACTCATATATGTCGGAATATTCTCCTAAATATAGCATAAAATCATTGGGACATGCATGTATCTACATATAATTTAGACCCAAATTTTTAATAACTTTTTTCATCTCAAAAAATGATTCTTGGATCTTAAAATTACTAAAGGAATCATGTAATGACTCTGATATCATAGACATTTATTTATTTTCAATTCATCATAAACACTTGATATGGTACAATTTCAATAGAAAGGAAAACATTGAATATTTTTCACACCCCTTATATAGATGTTGATTTCTATCTTATACAGGTTTATAAACCTCATTTTATTGATCAGTTAGGTTTTCCCCTGTATTTATCTCTATAAAATAAAAAATGGATTATATTGACTTGTTATGATCTTCATCTTGTTATGTTGTTATGCCCAAATCATCAATTATTATGTTTTTAATTTCAATCTCTATTATCAGGGTATTATCTTGGTGAATATGATGTTAGAAAAAGATCAAATTTTTTATGCCATTTGATTCTCCATGATAAATCCATCAAAACTACCAAATAGGAAACTGTTTCTATATCACATGTTTATAAACTTAATCTCTTTTCAACCATAAAATTAAATTACAAGTAGGATATAAAAATTTAATTATGCTATTGATATGTCCATTTATTGTTGAGAAATCTAAAAATTTATCTAACCATTTAATATATTGAGGTGTATTTTGAGGAAAATAAATCCATCTTTTATCAATTCCTACAATGTTATAAAAAACAAAAAATTAATGAAATTAAATCATAATTAAAATATATCAAATGATTAATATAACATCTTTATGAAACGAATAAAAAAATTAGAATCATAATATATTATAAACTATAAAAGAATTTTTTTACGGTAGGTATTCTATTTCACAAATACAATATACAGCATCAAATATTATCTTTCAAGATTCAATAAATATTAATTATAATATCATTAGATACTAAAAACTTAAAATTAAAAAACAATAAATCAATAAATGAGTAAAAAATAAAACAATTATGAGTGGTAAAATATTCATCAAATTTGAAGGGAAACTTATTACCTTTAACAATAATCTTTTCAAAGGGATCCAATATAGGCCTTATGAACCCTAGATACCAAAATACAGAAGTTAGAAGAAACCTCACCCATAAAGGATTGAGTTAAAATTTATCATAGTAAGGGGTAGTAAAAATAAATAATAATAGGAGGATGATGAGTAATAAATATAATATTAGGTATATTATACCTTGAAGGTATGGGCGTGAATTGTGAAGAAAATATGATGAATTGGTGATAGAGAGTGTATATGAAAAAGGGGGAAGGAGTCATGGATGTGTGTTGGTCAAAGATAGGGGAATGATTCAATGTTGTGTTTGTATAGGTTTATTGGGAGTAAAAGTTATCAAATATTTTTAATTTAATGGTATTTTTTAAAAAAATATTGCTAATAATTTATAAACAGATGTTTTAAAACCCCTTCTTTAAATCAGTGACACATAAAAATGTACTATTATTTGGGGAGGTTATAAGAAACCACCATGAATAAACCGCCTCTATTATCAATTTTTCTTGTAGTGTGAGAGATTATATTGATAGGATCAAAATCTTAACAAGTTGAAGTGGTTGAGTTCACAATAAGAATTCATAAAAAAGACCCCTGATTCACCTCCCAGTGGTCAATTTGGCCTGAGCCATAACAAGAATGTTTTTGTTTAGTTAAACATTAATTTTATTATTATTTATGGTTTTTTTCTTACCTTCTTCGCTAAATACCCTTGGTTCCCATTTCACATACACACTAACACTCACAAGAAATAAAGAAAAAGTATAAAAGGGTTGGAATCACTTAACTCGTATGATGTTTAACATCATAACATAGATAATATCTCAATAGATTCATCTTATTGAATATATTTTTATGGTCCTAGAATAAAACACCTAAAATGCATCATCACCAACTCAGAATAATAAAATGGTGATGAAACATAAAATATATAAGAAAACTATCTTTATCTCATCATGTTGGATTCATTCCCATAAAAGGATCATAAATCATATTTCAAATGATTCTGGATATAAAGAGAGAAGTGGAGGAGAAAAAGGAATAGAGATCATTGTTACTGTTCACCATTTGGGGGTGTTTAGTGGTTTTAGGGGTGTTTTATTCTAACAAAATGGTGTTGCTTCTTGTTTTAGGAAAGATGTTATTTTTTAAAAAAAAACTCCTACATGTTTCACATGTATTCTCCCACCTTGAAACAATATTATAAATATAATAATATTATTATGTAGTTATTGTGGGGTTATAAGAGAGTCAACCAACACCCCAATCAAGATGACCCTTATTACTATTTTCAAGTGGACCATTTTTTGGGAAATTGAACCAAATACCCAAATTTTGTTCATTTTTTCCATAAGCTTGGCTGGAAAATTCTCTTAGGCCCACCTAGACCAACTTATTTTGAACCCACATCCCCCTTGTCTGCAATGAATTCCCTCCACCATTATCACACCCAATGTCCACACCTACCCATATGACACCACGATGGCACGAAAAATACACTATCTCCCTACATGTGTGATACACATACCAGATATATACATATATAATGTCATCTACATAAATTTTTATGGCCTCCCACAACTATCAGAGTCTATATCACATATTATAATTAGACAAAAGAAACCATGCCCTCCACTAGCCAAAAAATCTCTCTTATTTTAGTTATGTCTAGAACCGACTGGTCTGTGAACTCATCTGTAATAATAATAATAATAATAATAATAATAATAATAATAATAATAATAATAATAATAATATAGTAAGTTTACAACTAACACAATGGAAGAAAATCATAGGAATTGACCTGGGGACTATAATAACAATAATAAAAAAACAATAACAATAATAAAATTAATAATAAAAATAATAATCTATATTTTTTACTTAAATTTTTAAGGTCATTAAATCCTCTTTCACATTTCATTCAAGAGCAGTAGGTTGGTTCCCATCATGTTGATCCCTCTGGGTTATTTCCTTTGGATGACTATCCCTTTTTTGTCTGTGCATTAATATAATAACACATCCATACATACATATGCATACATATATACATATTCATAAATACATAAATATATATGTTTTTATATATATAATGATAATAACATAATAAATATGTATATATACAAAAATTCCCAAAATACAATAATTTTACTCTATTTTCATCGTAATCATTTATTTAATGAATAAATTATTTATATTAATATTCTGAATCCAAATTTCAACTCAACATTCACATATAGATATAGATAAACTTCAATGATAGATATAATATTATTTAATTAATTCTTTTTTAATATCAATTTATTATTTTAATAACATATGTAGAATTTCAAAAGTGATCAAAAATAAACAAACAATGTCATTTTTGTAATAGAAAATTAAGGACAACAATCCACGAATAATTTATGACATGTAATAATTAATCATATATAAATTTGTTACTCTAGGTTCCCTAAATGATAATTTATAAATTTTAAACACTTTTTAGGCATGAAAAAATAATTAAATAATTAAATATTAAATGACTTCATTTTATTATAAAAATTTGGGACAATGACCAATAGATCATTTATGTCCAAGAGGGGTAAACTATGCAAGAATTTAATTTTTGATGAATTAAAATTCTCTAAAATATGTTTTAAATATTAATTTGTCTTTTTAAATGTGAAAAGAGTGTAAAATGGTCTAAAATGAGTGTAAAATGGTTCAAAATGAGAAAACACAATTATTTAATGATGAAAATTCCAACCAATGACATACAGGTTATTAGTAATTTATATGAATTAACCACACATAAATATAATATTTTAGGTTATTAAAATGATCAAACAATCCATTAAATTATTAATCTTCTCTTTAAAGTTTGAAACAAGTACAAAATGATAAAAAATATTCAAAAAAATATTAGTTTGTTATGGAAATATAAGATAATGACCCTCATGAATTTTTTATTTATAATAATGATTTGTATATAAAAATAATATTCAATGTTCTTTCAATGATTTATAGTTTCTTTTAATAATTAATGTTATTTTTTAAAAATAGAAACAATCATAATATGATAAAAAATGAGTGAATGAGTATGGTATGTTATGAAAACCAAGGGCGACATCTACAGGTCTTTTTATAAATTTAAAAATTTATCATGAATTAATCTAACCTATGATACATTGAAAATGGTCAAAATTATATTTTATAGAATAATTTTCTTTAAAATAATGAAATTAGGGTCAAGCAATCCAAAATGAGAAAATTATATTTTTCATATAAAATCAAAATAATGACTTAGAATTCATGTAGGACTTTTAAGAATGAATTGAGCATGAATGTGACATCCAAATTGATTAGAATGGTTGAAATTAAATTTTTGAGGATTAATATTCTTTTTTTGTGTGAAATGAATTTCAAACATTCAGTAATAAGGAAATGATTTCATGTTATCATATTCATGAAAATTATCACTAGTTTATTTATGAATTTCAAGAAACATCTTTGTGTAAAACTAACACCCAAGGTTCCAAAGATAATTGGAAATTTTTTTCTAGGTATTAGTTTATTTTTAATGAGTCAAACATGCATTAATTGGTAAATAGAAAGAAAATGAGTTCAGTTTGATGTGAAACATTAAAAAAATGACCCACAAATTTATTTGTAACCAATGAGAATTTAAAAAAATATGAATATAATTTCCAATGTGTTTAGAAATATTGAATGTAACGAACAAACCTGATACATCCATCCATTAGATTCCTGAGTCGGCCTATCACATACCCAAGGATCATCCTCCATCCCCCCAGGCTGACGACTAGTGTCAAAAGTATCATGCATTTCCATTGGGTAAAATTTCACCCTCAAAGAACCAAATAAAAACATCCAAACAAGACATAACATAAGAACATCAAGATAAAATCCAAGATGAATCTCATATAAATAAACAACCAAATATAGTAAGAAAACTACAAAGAAATAAAAAAATAAAGATTGAAGTTGATAAAAATCTAAACCCAACCAGTTCCAAGAAACTAATGATTTGATAACCAACTCCATGTGACTCTTCATTCATCACCACCACCCAAACTACATCCACTTCCCATGTAATATGGAACAAGATTACAAATGAAATCCACAACCTTGTGGAACCAACACCAGACATGAACACAACATAGCCACCAACATGAGTATGTAGGCTATGAGTTGAACCTAGTAGGATACCACCATGACTCTAATTCATTCTCTTTTAAAAAATATACCATGTTTTCAAGTTTTTAAATAATATGAAAAAAAAGGTTTTCATTCTTCTTTAAATAATATTAGAAAAACCAAACATGGGAGATAAATTTCTCTAAAGAACAACATTTTCAAAGCATTCTATAATGATGTTTTACCAAGAACCATGAAAAATAAAATTGATAACTTTGTCTCTTTTAAAATACCATACATTTCAAGAATCAACCCACACAAAATTCAAAACATTTAAAAATAATTCCCACCCATAATTCCACTTTGAAGTCATTTCTTACTTTTTCCTTTAAATACTTTTACACACCCAACAAAATAAAACCAAAAACTAATGGCATACACTTTTCCACTTATTTAATCCATTTTACCATAGAACATCATTATGGATACCCATAACATATATCAAAGTTCATAAGTCAAAAAACATGGATCATTGATCCATGGATCTAATCTAGACTCTGAATTCCATATTTGACCATCCCAACATGAGTATGGACCACCATGACCATATCCCTTAGGTTCAAGAGTGTTAGTCCATTCCTAAAATAAATACTATGCATATGTGTGCTCTATCATTAGTCCGGACTACCCATAAGAGTAGAGAGTTAGTCAAAAATCCCAAAAAAACATTCCATTAGTCACATTGCAAAAAAATTTCAGAACCACATTCACATTTCCAAAATACCTTCAACAAGGTAAAAATATGTCTATAATAATTTTTTAATTCTATTTCAAACCATTAATCCTATTTGATCTATTTAATCAAGAACATGGATTGAAAACAAATCACTTCCTTTTTATAAAACTCTCTTTAAAAATCTAAATTTCCAACAGGGCCTTTAATACCCAACCATAGATTTGGATGTCGATACCACTCTCCACAAATCATGAACATGATTTAAAACATTTATAAAAAATGATATAAATCACCCAAGCATTAGAAACACTACAAAACCACCCTCCAATCATGGGTTTCACTCTTTAAAAAATACAATAAGGCCCACATCAATTCATTTCCATCAAACAACTTTTAATGAAGCTAACCAGGCCTTTCACTTAGATAAAATTCATTTGGAAATACCCTTTTAAAAAAATTAGTCAAACATAATTCCAAAATAAATCATGATTTTATACAACCAAAACCCACAATCTAAGGGAAAATCCATTTTTCACATTATAAATCAAAATCACCACTTTGAAAATAAGTAAACCCTTCAACAACAAAAGGAATATCACATTAAAAAAATTATTTTACCATAATTTCAAGGAACAAATGTATTTCATAAATAAAACCCTCATTTTTATTTTATCAGACATAAACAATGCATGAAATACCATTTCCAACCCAATTTCCAATTTCCAATTTACCAAGAAATTACCTCACTTTTTTCAATGGAAAAAACCAATCAAGCATGGAAGACCTTTAAATAATCAAAAATATCTAACATATATATCAATACTATAAATTAAAACTCACTTAAAGAATCAATAAAAAAAGGAACTATTAAATAAAATTAATGAATTAAAAACACCTAATAATCATGCTTCCTTCGATGAAATCCACTACAAAGACACTCCTACTATGGCTCACAACCCTTATAAAGAAAACACCCCAATTTTAAACCACCCTAGGTATCCAAATCATCCAAACATGGCCACTAGGGTTAGAGGATCAGAGGAAAATGGAATAAAACTAAGGAAAGTGAAAGAATACCTAACCTTTTGAATCAGGTAAAGAATCACCAAGAAACCACCATTAAACCACTTTGGAGGAGCTTTTTTAGAAGAAAAACCCTCCATTGAAGGATTCCAAGTCAAGGTAAATTGAGTAGGGTTTCCAAGGGAACAAACCCTGCTTAAAAATAAGGAAAAGATAAAAAATACCCCTCTTTGGGCGGGTTTCATGGTTATCTCACACGGTTAAAAAACTATGTGAAAACCATATAATTCCCCACTATTAAGAGCTTCATTGGATGAACACTTAAGTTTGAAACTTTTTTTAACCGTGCTCAAACAATGAGACCCCCTTCTTCTAGGTTTCACACTTTTTTCAACCAAGATCAACCCAGGAATTGGCCTTGAATCCTTGAAAAACCTCCATAAAAATTTTATAAACAATTCAAGAGGAGTTGAAATAAAACAATACTGAAATAAATGGTTTAAAACACTTAAAGACATGTGACGGGGTCTTACAACCTCACAAACATCCCACTTTCTATCCCAACAATGTTTTGAGTCAAGATGAAATTAAAAGAAAGAGTTTCAACACACCTTTTACATGGTGAGGTGAGTTGGATAATGAACCACTGGATAGGTCACATGAATGAAACTCCAAAGAAACAAAAAAAACCCTAAAATCGAACCACAAAATCCACAAGGATACTAAGAGTCTCCAAAACAAACACAACCATACATTATAGTATAATATCCAAATATAAATATAGACTATGGATGGGTCTCCCCACCATTTATAATTCTCTTAAATTGTGTAGAAAAAGAAAACACCTAAAACCCCATAATGGGAAGCACCTCCAAAAAGTTCCAAGAACACTTAGAAACAAGCTATTAATTCCTCAAATGAATACTAACACAAATAAATCAATACACACATACTCAATAAAACAAAAATATTATCACACGCCTCCCTACGGGATAACCTTACAGAATTCCACATCAAGAGATAACATGGGACCTTTACCTGCATCACCATACTCACAGGGTAATCTAGGACCTCAAAATGGAACAACATACCATAAGAAACCCCATAAAAATAGCACTATATAATACTCAAAGTCCCATGACAACATCTATCATAAATACCCATGTACTGACCCCAAGGTCATTTGCACCCACATCAACAAGAAACTACCCTTAAAATATGATACTATATAATAAAACACTAGAGTATTCAAAATAAATCAACAGAACAACAACACGTGCACCTATGCTCAAAACCAAGGCATCAACCAAGCTGAAAGGTAATTACAAAAACCATGTGATTTTAAATTCTAAAACACACCCAAGAATTTCATAAAATTCTATAACTATTTTACATTAAAAACTAGTTGAAAATCACCTTTCCATGACTTAAAAACTTTTAAAAAAACGCCCAAAGAGGACTATTTCCAATAAAAACACATAACAAAAAAAATCCATATCGGCCCCTTTCAATGTTTTCTAAAAAAGAAGTAAAGAACATCATATTTCCTATCAGAAACCAATTTTTAATTCATTTAAAAATCCTATTTAGAATTTAATTTAAAACGTATATTACCCACTCCATTTAGGAAAATACAAAAGGTTCCACTTTGAAAAAAATTTGAAGTCCCCCTTCAAACCATCCTTTCAAACCAGGCTCTTGAAATCCATTGTGAAAAAAACATATTTCAAAAGTGTATCCATGAACCGAAAGAAAAATAATTTCTAAAAAGAAAATAATTTTTATTTAAAAACCTCAATGTAATTAAAAAACTATTTTAATACATCACAATATGGACTAATAGGTTTAATAAAATTTCAAAACATCACACTTATTTAAAACACTTTCCCAACAATTTCCAAGGCACTAAAGACATTAAATAACCACTTAAATCCCCCAATAAAATCCTTATTAAGTTTAAAATCACACTTTAAATTCCTTTCATAACCCAAACTAAGTCAAACCTATTTAAAATTACATATAAATTTTAAAATATTCCTTTAAAATTTCACACTAATTGTCATTCCATGTCTCACTTGAAATACTATGTTAAAATCATCTTTCAGGAAAAAAATAAATTCACCTTGAACACATTTTAAATCCCCAATAACCCAAAATACAAAGGATAAACCTTAAGAATATGGTATTTTATAACTATCGTGCACTCGAGGATTAACATCAAAAATAGGGGAGGTCAAAAACCTAGTATTAAAACATCAAAAGAGAACCCCTAGGAACAACACTCTCTCTTCCATCAAGACTTTTCTGGGAGAAACCTAACAAACAATTCAAGACATGATCCCAAACACCCATGCTCCTTAAATAATAAAAACATTTCCATAACCAAGGGAAGAAAGAAAAAAACCATCTCAAAACAACTTCTAAGAATAAAGTTCAAACGACATTGGAAATATCATTTGAAAGATCAAATATTTTCCACCACACATTTCGGAAAACATCATCCCATTACTGAGACCAACTAGTGTCAAAATCTATTTAAACCAATGGTCAACCCCCTTATTTTAAAAATATTCTCATCACAATTAAAAAAATGAAATCTCTCACTCCTTTCAAAAAAAATTCAAAACACCAATTTGAAATAACCCATATCTGAAACCACATTCATAAAATAATTCTCAAAATATTCTTTTTAGAGATTATGGGATTCAAAAAATTATGCTTCTCTGAACCAATATTATTTTCAAATTTAATTTTTTTCCTTATATTAGTTTAAAAAAATACACATTCTTTTCAAAAAACTAAAAACTATTTTCAAAAACAAAAGAATCATTTCCTTTCAAAAACCTATTTCCCACTTTTAAAAACGAAGTCCCTCAATGTACAAAACCAAGCACACAAGAACACATATCAAACCAAACCACATTCGACCAGATCACTTGACATATGAATCACAATTAAAGATCACCTATATGATACCATGCCAATGGAATACTCTGTTGGGGTAAATATTATAAGAAAGGGAGGAAAAATACCAATTCTAAAGGGAAAAATATACAATGCATTGTTTGGACGAATGGGACAGTAAACTATATGTCTACCATGAAACATGCTTTTTAGGGTTTATGAAACCATTTTGCATAGGTTCCACATAGTTTACCAGTCTATGCATACAAATCATGTGACTATAGACCATTTACCATTTCCACCTATGAAACTTAAACAGAACTTTGAAATCACTAGTATACTCAAAGGGGGTAAAGAATCATTTCAATTTATCAAAATTTATAAAAAAAATATGAATAAAAAATCAATATCAAGACCCATTCCTAGTACTCCCATGGAAACTTGAGGTTTAGTAAAATGAAGATCGGGTCAGGCCCTTTCCCACACACTCCACCTAAGACCTGATGGCCACCCTAGTCTCCAGACTACCCAGACACACACCAAATAATAAATATGGTTGTTGAGAACCTAGGCCCCATTTTAAGAACCTATATATATGATACCAATTTCTAACAAACCAACTCGGGACATCCATCAATCATATTCCTGATCCAGCCCGTCACATACCTGAGGAGCATCCCCGTTCCCCCAGGCTAACAACCAGCATCAAGGGTATCATGCATAACCATTGGGGACAACTTCACCCTAAATGAACCAAATAAAAAGAAACAACCAATACATAACATAATAATGGAATGTTAACATTCAAATTACATCTCATATACATAAAAAACCAAATATAATTTGAAAACTACAATGGAATCAAAAAAATAAAGATCGAAGAAGTCGATACAAAGCTCAAGCAAACCGGTTCCAGGAAAACGATGGTCTGATTACCAATTCCATGTGACTCTATAGTCACCACCATCACCTGAAACACACATACTTCCCAAGGAAGATGAAATAAGATTTCACATTAAATCCAAAATGTGGAGGAACCTACAAAAGATATGAAGACTACATAACCACCAATGTGGGTATGTAGGGTGTGAGCTGAAGCCAGTAGGATACTACCATGAGTCCAATTCATTACTTTTAAAAAATAAACCATTTTTTCTAGTGTATAAATAATATGAAAAAAGGTTTTCATCATTCTTTACATAATATAAGAAAAAACATGAATAGGAGATAACATTATCCAAAGGATAAAATTTTCAAAACATACAATAATGAAGTTTTTCTTAGAACCATGTTAATTAAATATGCTAACCATGTATCTTTTAAAATACTATACTTTAAGAAAATTATCCCCCACATAATTCAAATTGTTTCAAAATCATGCCCACCCATAACGGAACTTTGAATCCAATTCTCATTTTTTCCTTTAAAATCTCTTACGCACCCAACAAAAGAAAACCAAAAAAACAAGGGAATTTTTTTTTCCATTTCTTAAATCCATTATACCGCAAAGCATCAGTCTGGGTACCCATACCATATGTCAAAGGTCACATATTTTAAAACATGGATCATCATTATATGATTCTAACATGGACTCAAAATGCCATGTCCGACAATCCTAACCTTAGTATATAAAACCATGACTATAACCCATTGGTTTGGGAGTATCATTCCATTACCTGAATAAATATTATGAATTGGGGTTCTCTAACATTATCCAAGACCACCTACATTTTTGTAGTGTCAATCCAACATCCCAAAAAATATTCCATTAGTCACATTGAAAACCATTTTCACAACCACGTTCCCATCTCCAAAATACCATCATCAAAGTTAAACAATTTCTAAAATTATTTTATAAAATCATTTAAAACAATTAAACCACCTTGATCTATTTCATCCAGTACATGGCGTGCAAACAAACAAATTTCTATTTATAAAACACAGTTTAAAATGCTAAATTTCCAATTGTTCCTTTAATACCCAACCACGAATTTGGATTCCAAGACCGCTCTCCATACATCATGAACACCATTTAAAATATTTCGAAAAATGATAGAAATAACCCAAGAACCCAAAAAACTAAAACAATACTAGACACACAAAGGTTTTACACTTGAAAATTCCAAACAATCCCCGCATCCATTTATTTCCATCAAACAAATTTTAATGAAGCTAATCAGAAATTTAACTTAAATTACATTCATTTGGACATCCCATTTTTAAAATAATTTTTTATTAAAACACAATTCCAAAATAAAGAATTATTTTTAACAACCACAACCCACAATCCAAGGTAAACACCATTTTTCCCAATATAATCCAAATAACCACTTTGAAAATAAGTAAACCCTTTAAACACAAAAGTTAGACCGCTTTAAACCCCCATATAACATAAATATCAAAGACTAAGAGTATTTCACAAAGAAACCCCTCATTTTAATTTTATCACACACAAAGAATGCATGAAATAACATTTCAAAACCAAGATCAAAAATACCAATCTATTCGCTCACTTTTTTCAAAAGAAATCCCAATAAAGCATGGAATTCCATTAAAAAATCCAAACTAGCTATCATATATATCATTAATTGAAATTAAAACTCACTTAATGAATCAATTAATCAAGAAACTCATAAATTAAAGGCAATGAGTTTGAAACACCCACCTCAAGTTGAAGAATCATGTATCCTTCAATGAAATCCATAGTAAATACAATCCTACTAAGAATCACAGCCCTTACAAAGAAAAACCCTAATTTCCCACCACCCAAGGTATCAAAATCATCCAAACATGGACACTAGGTTTATAGGATGAGATTAAAATATAAGCAAACCAAGGAGGAAGGAGAAGTAATCTCTAACCTTTTAAATCAGGTGAAGAATCACCAAGAAACTACCCTAAAATCACAATGGAGGAGCTTTAGAGAATGAAAAACCTATATGGAAGGCATCCAATTAAGGGGAAATTGAGTGGGGATTCCAAGGGAATAAATCCCACTGAAAAGGAAGGAAAAGCGACAAAAATACCACTCTTCGGGTGGGTTTCATGGTTAGTTCTCAAAGTTAAACAAACTATGCACAAAACCACGCAATACCCAACAGTCAAGAGCTACAAGGGATGCACACTTAATTTTCACAGTTAATTTAACCATTCTTAAATTGTGATACCCCCTTATTTCTAGGTTTCTCATTATTTATAACTATTCTCAAACTATGCACAAGACCATAAGCCTTCAAAAAACTCTGGAAAAACGACGAAAACAACCAACAAAGATATAAAAATAAAGGATACTCAAATCAATAGTTCCAAAAAAAATTAAAAAAAAATTAAATGTATAATACATTGAAAGTATTTTTAATGATTAAACTTCACTTTTTATGATGAAATAAGTGTAAAATAGTTACAGAATAGTTTGGTTTATCATGAACATTTATGGCAATAACCAACAAGCCATTTGTGTCACAAAGTAATGAATCACTTGTAAATCCAATTCCAAGTGTTATTATAATGATCAAAAGTAAATATTAATGATTAATATCTATTTGAGAACATTAAATGAGAATAAAAAAATTAAAATGAGTAAAACTGTTGATTTGTTGTGAAAATATCATATGAATACCTATAGGTCATTAGTGATTAGTTAGAATGAATCACATGTTAATTTAATTCCTTGGGTACTAATAATAATTGAAAATAATTTTTGAGTTTTAAAATTAATTATTAGGTGTAATGTGAGTATAAAATATTAAAAATTTACTAAATGACATTGATGTATTGTAAAAATAAAATAAAATGACTCATGATTCATTTGGGAGCCATTGAAATAAGAAACACATGAATCTAATGCATGAGGCACTAATAAATATGAAGAATTGATTTTAAGGATTTATATTTATTTTCAAGCATTAAAGTTTATAATGTGATCAAAATTAACAAATGGGATTTGGTTATAGTGAAATTTGAATACAATGACTTGTATATTTTTTTATCTTTTGAAATTAATTGTGCTTAAATTTTTGCATAAAACTATTAAAATTGATCAAAAATACATTTTAATGATTAATATTATTTATGTTTGAAACAAACATAAATTAATAAAAAATAATTAAAATTATGTTAAATTAAAAATTTGGAAGAATCTCATTAAGGATAAAAACTATAAGAAATAAAACAAAACATAATTTAATGAAATGTAAATGGGTGAGAAAGGAATCTTTCAAATATTTATTATATTTCTCTTATTTCTTTGGTTCATGTTTTTTGAAGTAAAGGGGTGTATCACCATTCATAGGATAGGCTATGTAACAACAACAAAATTTATAAATGAAATTCCTTTTTAAAATGATTAAATTCCATATTAAGAAATGACGTTATAAAAAACACATGCACTACTTCAGTTTTTTTGCACCATTATATGTTCTATCAAATTTAAAAAAAACCATTAAGAATGATAACCATTTATAATATAGCCACTAAATAGTTAAAATTAAATATTATTATATTAAGGGTTATGATAAAGGCCATTTGACAGTGACAAAGGAAGAAACGGCCTCTATCAATATGATCATACCTTATGAATCTTATTTATTGAATCCTCTAAGGGAGATAACATCCCTGGAACTTTTCATTTACTGAGCCTGATCTGAGATTCAATAAATAAAGCATGAATCAAACCAATTATGTTATAATTTCATGTTCATCAAAATCATGACCCAAACCATGTTTATCAAACCACCCCAAGAAAATATAACCATTGCACACCTTGACCTTAGGTAATTCCCAACTATAACAAAGGGATATGTATCTAGAACCTAATAGTTTGAATTTTTATATTCTATTTTTTTTAAAAGTAATGATTTTATTTATTCTCTCTTTAATATTTCTTTTTTAAATGATTAATTAATGTTTTTTGATAAAAATTAGATATTGATATAAAAAACACAAATTATATTTTTGGGGAACATATAGTTTTAATCAAGACATTATTATTTATGAATTCAGTTTTATTTAAATTAAATAAATTTTAATTAAATACTATTATTAAATAGTATTTATTAAATATATATGATAATATAATTTTATAAAGTCAAATGTAATTTATATATGGGTCAGAAACCTGTTATTGTCAAAAAATAGTATTTTTCAAAAAAATTGGGAGTTTTTATTAAACAAAATTAAATTCTCCTATGTAGAGAAATATTTAGATAAAATAAATATCATATTTTGAATCAATATTTTGAAATTATCTAATAATTAATTTTTCATAATTTTCTGAGACGGTCGAATTTTTTGTTAAAATTAAATACCTTATGTATTATGACATCATAAAAGAAAAAAAATGATTTAATAAATAATATAAAAAAATCCATGAACAAAATTATTTTTCCCTTTAAAATAATATATTTATTTATTTTATTTGATTAATTTTTTAATCTGTTATTGAATCCTTCAAAACCTATATTATATTTTAATGTTTTAAAATCAATTCTTTATAAACATGACTCACTTACACGTCATCAAGGGTATTATTTTAAGTAGTTTGGTGCATCTCCTTATAAAATAATTAAAAGAAATTTTATTTGGTATAAACCATGGGTAAAATCATTTCATATTTTTTGATTTTGATTACTTTATCATATAGTGTCCAAAATCTATGTTTAGAAATTAACAAACAAAATCTTTACTTTTTCTATATAAACCCAACCAACCAATCATTCCTATTAACTCAAAATTATTGGATAAATAATTTACTCTTACCATATATCTCTATAGTCCTCATAAGGTTCCCCCAATATCTTAATTACCTCATCCCATGATTTAAGAAGTGCCTTCTCAAGGTAATGGATCCTCTCCTTCTCCTCTTTATTTAAGAACCTATTTTGTATTATTCCCTTCAATTTCAAATTTTTAATATTGGGTTATGTTATTAAATATCCCTCTTAACATCCTTATGATTTCCAGGTGACAAGATACCCCTTTCGATCTCATTAATCCCTTCCTTCAATATTTATGTACCACCGTTATGCTGTCAAAAGTTTCCTATGCCTTTTCATGCCAAACATTTTGGTAGTGAATAACCATCTCCATTTCCACTCAAGTGTATTCACATAATCTTAACTATCCTTCATTTATTAGAGATATACATGTAAGTAACCTATAATCTTTAATCATGGCAATGAAATTTATAAAATATATCCTTATGTTGTATCATTTATGTGTCATAGTTATTCATATACATGATATGAAAGTGACATGTGTAACCAAAATCATATATCCCACCAATCCATTGTGTAATTTTTTTATCTCCTGAGATACCATTTATAGAAAATAGGGTTTTTAAAAATAACATCGTGTTATGTTTTCTTAGTAATTATCCATTAATTATATTTATTATGTGATTTTTTATGGTCTTTCCACATTCTTATGCTACATTTATATTATCTTGTTATATCATATCTCATTGTTCAAGATTATGATTTTCACCCCTCTTATATTACATTTATATGCCTCTTGGATCACATGTACTATTTTAACTTATGATATGTTTTTATTATTCCATTATTGTGATTTATAGTTCACCCCTTTCTTATATACATCCCTAGGTTATCCCGTGTAGTTTTAAAAAATCCAAGGAATATAAGTTCATGTTTTTGGAGATTTTAAATAATGTTGTTGTTTTTTATTTCCGGATGTTATGTTATGTACCTAATTACCAAAACAAACTAGTCCTTACAATCTTCTTAGGTTTTACTAAGTGTATCTTTATGAAATAAATCGTGAATTAAGGTGTTTTAAAGATATAGGGTTTTCATAAATTGTATCAGAACAAACTACAGTTATTTTTTATGGATTATGATTAGAAAAATATATTGAAATAATTAGGGATAAGACTAAACATAGGAATATATCCTTATATTTTGTTAAATTATAGATTAAATGTTTTCCAAGAAAATACAAACTTTTCTGGATGCTAAAAGTGGATGTTTCTCTATCATAGTTTTATATGTGGGTAATAACACTGAAAAGGGTATATTGATATGGACTCGATCGTCATATGGTGCATGGAAATATTCCTTGATACAGACCTAATTTGACACTCTTGGGGGATATTCATTGGTAAATTCACAATCTCGTTACAATTTATTATTAAGGGTATAAAAATTCCCATAAAACATTATGGTAGGAAATAGATCATGGAAAATTTATATTGAGACACATAAATTCATAGGTTAAGGAATATAAGTCGTTTATGAGTTATACCTTTAATATTCGAGGTATCCCTTTTATTTGTTTAAAAATTTCTCATCCCTAAGTTTATTTTGTATGAATTAAATTATTAGAGATAGAATCAAATAGTGAAAGGAAGTCTTATCATTGATTAATAAACTTAAAATATCCTATGTGACTATAGTTCTACACATTATTTCACATCATGAATGTTTAGTATAACTATTCAACACCACATAAAAACATGGAAGTTGAGTTATCAATGATGAAGAAAAAGGTTAATAATTTAATCCCAAGAATATAACTCATCCTCTATCCATATTTGTGGGATGAATTTATGAAAAAACCTTGTGGTACTCCCTTTACTAGAATTTGATGTTATTGTGGGCATGGAATGAATTTACTTATATAGAGCCAACATAAATTTACAAGAGAATTAAATCACCCTCCACATCAAAAATATCTCTTTGATTCTATACAAGTGAACATATGATGATGAATATTCTTTCATATCATCATCTCAAGAATGTATATTATTTCCTTATGAGTATGTGTATCTAGCTCAAATTATTGAAACTAAAGAAAATATCTTCCTTGATGGAATGCCAATTGAAACGGAATTCGCTGATGTGTTTCATGAAATAATTTCTTGTATTCCTCTTAGCTGATAGGTTGAGTTATCGATAAAACATATAGTGATATATTTTAAAATATCCAAGAATCCATATATAAGGGTCATTGTTTAACATGGGAATCTGAAGAAGTAATTATAGGAGAATTTTGATAAATGGTTTATACACAAAAGTACTTCAACATGGGGTGCACTAGTCCTTTTCCCCAATAATAAGGATGGGTAAATGTGCCTATACATTTATTATCATGAGATCAAAAATATCATGATATAGAACATGTCTTATCTTTAATAGATTAATTTCTTTTTTGATCAGCAAAATTGATCCCAATACTTCTCCAAGGTAGATCCTCAATTGGGATATTACTAGGTAAAGGTGAAGGAGGATATCCCCAATACTTATTTTCTTACAAGTTATAAGCTCTATGAATTCATAGTATTTCCATTTAGACTCACTAATTCTCCAATAATAATTATGTAATTGATGAATAGAGTCTTTAGGGATTAACTCACAAATTTTATGATATTCTTTATATATAATATTCTTATCAACACCAAAAGCAAGGGAGAACATGAAGTGAATTTTAATTATATAATAAATACTTTGTAAATGGGAAATAAATTTGTGAAGTATAGAATTGTGAGTTGTAAATGGATTAAGTGAATTTCTTGGAGCATGTTATAATCAAAAAATAAATATTTGTGGATACATTAAAAAAAGAGTTAATCGAAGGATAACCTAGACCAACATCTGTGATAAAAAACTATAGTTTACTTGGATTAGTTGGGTTCCATATTCAATTTTTGAGAAACTTATTATGATTTTCAATCCCACTAACCAAGCTTACTTGGAAGGTATTTAAGTTTTAATGGATTGATTAATGTGAATAAAGATTTAATGACATAAAGAATAGGATAATCAATACAAATGTTCTCACATTACCCACTAGTGGGGAAGGATTTTTGAAATACATTGATGAATCTAAAAATGGATTGGTTTTTTTAATCATTCATGGGTAAAATTGATAACTTATTCTTACCAAAAATAAATTATTCATGATAATAACTACCCAAAACATGATCTATAATTATCATTATTGATCTTCACATTGAAGATTTGGTGATGTTATCTCTATGGAGAAAAGTATGACATATATACAAGTCATAAAAGCCTCATGTATATATTCACAAAGAAAGAACTTAATATGTGACAATTAAGGAGGTTATAGATGATTATGTATTATGATTTTTAAATTCATTACCGTCATGGGAAGGAAAACAAAGTGGCAGATACTCTGAGTAGAAAGGATCTTGTAACCCTATCCATGATGAGGTTTTAAAGGGATACAATATTCTTGGACATGAAAATGATGGATATGAGAATAATAAGAGTTTATTCATCTTATGTTACTAAAATAGTTTATCAAACATCAATTCCTGAGAGGGTAAAGGAGGCCCATAAAGATGAAGAGATCCTATAGAAGAAGGTAGTGAATATTTCAGAGGTAAACTTTACTGAAGATGGAGTTATAACTTTTGGAACCTAGACATGGGTCCCATCAATACTATAACTGAAGAGGGAACTTCTTGATGATGCACATAGCTTATCCTTCTCTATTCATCTAGGAACCACTAAAATGTATAAATATTTGAATAAAAACTTCTATCGAGACAACATGATGAGAGAGAATGTAGATTTTGTATCACAATGCTTGGTATGCCAACAAGTCAAGGATGAATGAGAAAAGTCTAAGGGTACAATTATATTATTTCCCATACCAACATGGAAATGGGAAAACATAACCAAGGATTTCATCTTGTGACTCCTCGTGATAGTTAAAGTAAATAACTCCATATGGGTGGTAGTCCATCAACTGATAAAGATAGTTTATTTAATATCAATCAAGAATTATTTCTATCTCTAATATGTCTACATGATATACATAAGATAAGTGGTAAGACTTCATTGAGTTCCACACTCCATTGTATCTAATCGATATATGAGGTTTCCCTAGAGGTTTTGGAAGCGTTGGATGAAAAATTAAGCTTTAGTACTTCATATAACCCTCAGATGTATAGTCACTTAGAAATAACCATTCAAGATCTAGAGGATATTCTGATATCATGTTTAATGGTTTTTTATGGATTTTGGGAACATCACATTCCCCTAGTGGAGTTTTCATAAAAAAAAGTTTTCATTCTCACATTCAAATGGAACATTTTGAGGATCTGTGTGGGAAGAGGTGTCAGACTCCAACATGATGGGATGAAGTTATAGAGAAGAAGCTGACGAGACCCAATCTTATCTACGAAATGACATATAAGGTTCAAACCAATCAATTTCATGTGAAATCTTCACAAAGTCGACTAAATATAAATATATATATATATATATATAATCGTTGAAAACCCCTATAGTGTGAGGTCAAAGATAAAGCGTTCTATAATATATCACCGTAGAATAAATTAATGAGGTTTGAGAAGAAGCTAAATACTGGTCCTAGATACATCATACCCTTTAATATCCTTGATTTCATCAGAGTGGTGTCCTATCAACTACCACTCCCACCTAACATATCTCAATCACATTATGTTTTACATGTATCCATCTTGAGGAAGTACATACCAAACCCCTCACTTGTACTGAATCTATAAATGGTACCATTGGAGAATAATCATTCATATGAGGAGAAACCGAAGAAGATATTAAATCATAAAGACAAATTTTTATGAAGAAATAAAAATTGCATGGTCAAATTGTTGTGGTGGAACCACAAGTTTGAAAACGGGGCATGGGAACCGAAAGATATGATGAAATAGAAGTACCCTCATCAATTTTAGTGTATTAATGTATAATTTCAATGAATAAATTTTTAAGGTGGAATAATGTAATGACATGATAATTTATAAATGAAATTCCTTCCTGAAATGAGTAAATTATTCATTAAGAAATGAAGTTATGGAAAAAATGCACTATTTTGGTTATTTGGGACCATTATATGGTCTATCAAATTTAAAATATGATTAAGAATAATAACCATTAATAAGAGAGAAATTGAACAATGACCATTAAAGATTGTATATTAAGGGTTATGATAAATTCCATTTGACATACACAAAGGAATCGAAATCCTCAACCAGTAGGATTGTTCCTTATAAATCCAATTTATCCAAGCATCCCAGGGAGAAAGCATCCCTAAGATTTTCCCTTACCAAGAAAAAGTTTAAATTAAATTATTAAAGTATCAATGAAACTATTTATGGGAGAAGTTCAATCTCATCAAGATCACGGACCAAACCATATTTTTTGAACCACCCTAAGAAAATATCATCGTCGCACACTTTATCATTAGGGAATTAAATGGTGTAATAAATAGATAGATATCTAGACCCTAAAAGTATAAATTTTTATATTCTATTTTTATTAACCTATTTATTATATTTATTCACTTTTTAATATTAATTTTTAAATTATTAAATAATAAGTTTTATAAAAATTAGATTTTTATACAATGGATCACAAATTGTATTTTTGCGAAGTATATAGTTTCAATCAAATCACAATTTTTGATGAATTCAAGTATTTTTTAAATATGTGATATTTTAATATAATATTATTATTAAATAATATTTATTAAATACAAATGACAATATAATTTTATGAAGTTAATTGTAGTTTTTATAAGGTTCGAAAAACAGTTATAGTAAAAAAAACTAGTATTTTTCAATAAATTCAGATTTTTAATTAAAAAGTGAAAATTCACATATTTAGAGAATTATTTTGATAAAATAAATATTGTTTTTGAAATCATTGTATAGAAATTATCCAATGTGTATTTTTTAAAAAATTCTAAAATAGATGAACTTTTTGGTAAAAATTAAATACAGCCTAACTATACGGTATGTATTATAACATCATAAAAGTAAAATTTTGATGTAATAAATAATGTAAATAGTTTCCACGAAAAAAATTATATTTCTCGATTAAAATAATGTTTTTTAAGTTATTTTATTAATTTTATAAATATTTAATTAATTCCCCAAAACATTTATTATATTTTATGATTTTAAAATCAATTCTTTATAAACATAACTCACTTCCACATCACTAAGGGTATTATTTTAAGGATTTAGTTTATTAGCCTTATAAAATAATGAAAAACACTGCTAATTTGTAGAAAAACTAGAAAAACTATGGGATGGTTTGTGGTTTTTATTTCTTTATCATATAGAGCCCAAAACCTATGTTTAGAAATTAATAATGAATTCTTCTCTCTTTTTCTATATAAAACCACCAAACCTCCCGTTCCTCTTCACTCAAATCTCTTGGAATATATATTTACTCTTACCTTATCTCTATATAGTCATCACAAGGTGATATAGATCTCTTAAGAATCACTCATCAAGATTTATGAATCATATTCTCGGTATAAGGGATCCTCTTCTGTGCCTCTTTAATCAAGCACCTTCTTTATATTATGCCCTTTAATTTCCAATAATTCATGTTGGGTTATGTTCTTACATATCCCTATTACTTTACTTATGATTTAAAATTGATGATATATCCCTTTCACTCTCATTAATCCCTTCTATGGATCTTTATGTACCACTATTATGCTGCTGAAGTTATCCTATGATTTTCTATGAAAAACATCTATGTAGTGAATGCCCATCTCTATTTCCACTCATTGGTATTCACCTAGTTGTTTCTGTCCCTAATTTATTGGGGATTTAGATGTATATAAACCAAAATACATAATAATTAGGATACATTTTTTAAATCACTTCCTTATTTTGTATGATCTATGTGGCACATTTATGCTTGTACCTGGTATGAATGTGATGAGTGGGCCCAAAATTATATTTCCCTCCAATGAATTGGGTAATGTTTTTCTCTCATGAGATTCCATGTATGGTTCATATGAGCTTATCCTAAGCAAACAATGTTATATTTTCTTTTTATTTATCCTTGAATTATATTTATGATGTCATGATTTTTGTTTTTTCCACATTCATATGTTGCCTTTATGTTATAATATTATATCATGCCTCATTGTTCAAGATTAAAATGCTCACTACTCTTATGTTACATTTATATTCCTCTGGTCACACATTTTCTACTATACCTTGTTCTATGTTTTGTTTATTCCCTTATCAGGATTTATATCTCACCACTTTCTTATGTATGTCCCATGTTATCCCATGCAGTTTTAGAAGATCCAAATCATAAAAGGGCATGTTTTGGATATTATAAATAATTTTGTTGTATTTCTATTGGAAGTTATTATTTTATATACCAAAAAACCAAAAAAATGGACTCATGATATTTTGGTGTTGTATTATGTGTATCATTTTGTAATAAATAATTAATTAAGGTGTATTAAATATATGTGTTTTCATTGTTTAGGCATGAATAGTGTGTATAAATCTCATTATTCATCCATATTCTACATGAAATAGATGGTTGGTGGTACCTCATAACTTGGAATCAATTTAACACCCCCACCCAAATGTTCATAATTCATTATTTTGTATCTATTAATACATGTTTTTATGTTTCCTCATTAAATACTTTTTATATAAAAAGATAATCAGATAAAAATTTAAATAATGAAAAGAGCACAGTCACATTAAACTGCCCTTAAAAATTATATTACAAGAATAATTAAAAAAATTAATATACAAACCTTGTATCTTGTATAATGTTTCTAAAAACTATAGTTGATAATTCCTTCCTGAATATATTTTTCACATTTTCTCTTTATCAAGCATATTTTTTGTCAATTATTTTCTTTATCAAATATTGAGTGAAACGGAGAACGTTTGTGGGATTGTTTCATCTGATAAATTTTTGTGCAACATTATTTTATCTGAGTGATTCATGTAGAATTATCATCAAATTAAATGTTTAGACTTATATTTATAGTCAATTCACTTATTGTTTTAATTTTTTTATGGATCCTAACTGTAACACCCCAAGCTTCCACGGTACGTTTCACTTCGAATAATGCAATTGCGTGTGTTGTACGCAACCTCGAGCTCTAACACACACCACAACGAATTAAACTAGCCGTTGTGAATAGTAATACCTACTTTTTGAAATTTTATAAATTTTATTTATCAAAATGGACTTCATTTTTGGATTCGGAATATCGAAATTAGCCTATGTTGAATTTTTTGGTATTTTTCTGAGAACTTCTAATTTTTTTATGAATAGTGAAAAATACTTAAAAACAACTTTTTAAATCAAAATAATTTATAGTGGTAAATTATACTATTTAGTGGTTTTAAAGTATAATTAGAATATATTTTTACCATTTTATCCAATAGTGGTCATTAGAATTAATTTAACATTGAAATCGGACATAAACAATTGCCAATCTTTTGATATAAATTGTTTCTTAGAAACACGCTATTTTTTGTAACAGTGGGAATTAATTATAAAATTAATTAATGCAACTTATATGTTTGGAATTTTTTAAAATAGACATCATTTTTGAATTCGGAATATCAATTATAGCTTAGGGTGAAATTTTGGCATTGTTCTGAAAAACTTCAATTTTTGATGAATAGTGAAACCACTAAGTGGTAGTTAAATAACTGATTTTTCTTTTAAATGAATTATTACCACTTCTGTGATTTGATTTTCAAAAATCCGACATACATGGTTTTCATTAAGAAGTAAAATGTGGTTCAATGAGATTAAAATAATTTTTTGGTGAATAGTAACTTTTAAGTTCTTAATCGCGATTAGAGATACTTAGTGTAGTTTAAGGTACAAATAATGTTTTAATAATATGAGATGAGCATGAAACTTGTCCTACTCCTATTGGATGAGTCATGGCCGACCAAGAAAACTCATGGGTCAACTTGGGGACCCCATGGAGCCACTTTAGTTGGAAAATGACATTAATATATATTTATTTAATGTTAAAATTAAATTGACACAAACATGAGTTGTTTTACTAAAACAGTTTTAAGTGGGGTTACACAAGTCCATATTTTGATTATAAATATTAATTATAAAGCTAAAAAGATTTCCTACATCATAGTAGTTTTTTTATAATTTTTAGACATTAAATAAATTAAATTAATTATGACATCATGATGATGCAGCGATGACCTCATTATTTAACGATTTAAATAAAATGGAAAGATAATGTAAAATCCAAAGCGTACACTTTTCAAAAACATATTGGATGAGTAGATTTAGAACCCTTATCATCTTATCCTCTAATTATATAAGTGTGGGACCTCTAAAATCCGAAACTCATTTTATAATAAAGTGACTTTTCTTTACTTTCCAAGAGTGCCCCTCCTCTCTACTTATAAAAGGCCCCCACCTCTCCCACCTCATTTACACTTTCAAGCCATTTGGCTCGGCCAACCTCTGCCCAAATACTCTCCCAACTTCCCCCTCTTACTCCTAGAAGCCTCACTTTGGGCAGAACTCTTACCAAGGAATCCTTTGGCTCAAATCAAAAAGAGTTACCCGATTTTGAGGTAATGTCTTCACTAATGTTGTTTTGTTTTATTTTTCTTCTCCAACCCCCTAAACTATTTTTATTCATTTATTTTGTAACAACACCAGTATCCTCAATATACTAGGATGTTGTTATAAGAAGGATTCTAGCTACACTTACACACACCTACATCTAATGGTTAAAGAACATACGGTTTCTGTGGATGGTGAATTTCTGCCTCACGAAACGATGATTGTTCAACACTCATATAACACCTTCAAAGGTGTCCATTAAGATGTCACTATTTTTATATATGATATATAATATGTTTATGTTTTACTTATTCTTCTGTATTTCTCATTTATGGCATACTTTATGATTTCTATTATGGGTAAACGCGATAATTTCATTTTAGGAAGTGCAGACTATCGCCCCCTCAAAGTGATTTGAATCGTTAATGCCATATATGGGATGTATAAAGGATGGAGTAAATGGTATTATACACTATATTATACTAGAATTATATTATACATTTATATCATTATGATTTCATTCCATTAAATATGAAATAGAAATGAAAGTAGCGTTCATGCGTACGTACGGCTTACCGTCTCCATGAACGGTGCATTTCATTTATTACCTCTAAATGTTACATAATATTATAAATGAATGTATATACTGGATATATATGATATATATGACATCTAAATCATGAATATAATTCTGGAGATAATGGATATTCTACCACATAAACAACTTGTAATTATAAGAAGTTTATTGTTGACTCAAGTACCAAAGATCGACAAAACGACCGTTATTAACTTAAATAATTACATAATGTTCATATCATTGTAATAAGTGATATAAAAAGGATAATGAAATTGAAAATGGTTCTTAATAAGGTATATATTAACTCTATTTTATTATTCAGGAGGTTAAAGAACGGTTGAGTCAAGTCAGACACGAGGTAAGGGAACTTCTTAACCCAACTTCCATTCTTTGGGTTAATCTCCTACTTTCAAATTATGTCATGATATTATTATGTCTTATTTTGTATTTTTACTTTATTTATGTGTACCTATAGTGAATACTGATAATATATATATTTTATTTTAAAAAATGATCTTTGTAAGGACTTCATCTCAATCTCCTTTCATTGAGGCATATTTGGTTTTATACACAAATTTCTTTTATACGGTGTATAAACCCCTTTGACTTTTACATATATTCAAAAGGAATATTTTTTATACGAAGCGTTTACTAAACGACAAAAGGGATTTTTTTTGTCGTACGTATGCGGCGACAACGACTTCTCCACTGTCGTGACCACTATTTGAGTTTCGGCTTCCTCTACAAGCCATACATTTTTTTAATGAAAAATAAATACCATGTTATACTTTTCTTTTATTTTGGTATTGAAAATGGTTTTGAAAGCGTTTTTATTATATCAATGTGTTGTATTGATATCTTGTGATTGAAATATGGAAATATTATGTTTCCTTTATGCATGTTTTATGTGATATGATTTTGTTATGGTTTATGATATATTTAAACCTATTCATATGAGGATTGCATTGGACTTAATAAGTGACGGGTGGAGCCCGCTATAGCTCCTCGATGCATCGGTAGGTCTCATGAGACAACTAGAAGTGGAATTGGCCGAGGCCCTTTCTCAATTTGATTTATGGTTTTGGCCGAGGCCTTAATCATTTTAGACGTCTTGGCCGAGGCCTTGACAAAATGTTTCAGAATGTCTGGCATTATACATTCCCTCATTATGAAAGTGGTTATTGATATTGCATGTGATTATTCGACCAGTAGAATATCCATGTGAAGAAGTGAATGCCATTATTTCATTTTACTTTTGCCATATTATGTTGAAGTTCAAGTTTAAAAGGATTTTGTTTTAGTTATACATTGCCTTAAATGTTAATGTTTATTTATGAAAGCTTACATTATATTGTTAACCTTACTGAGCATCTGAGCTCACCCCTTTCAATGTTTTAATATTTTCCAGGATGTTAAGAAGTATTTTATGAATGACCTGCAGGGATAGTCCGAAGAGGATAGAAGTGTGGACCATGGAGACTATGTTATTATAGGTTTTCACTTTGTGATGTAATGTAACATTTATGAATGTATCTACTGTTTCCAAGGCTACTAAACTAATCGGTCCTTCGAGACTTGATCTTTTGTGATCATGCCAATGTTACGAAGTAATGCACCAGCTCTGGGTAGCTGGGGTCGGGGCGCTACAGTTGGTATCAGAGGAGGTTTAGTACAAACCTTGGAAGCTAGATTTAGATAAACACTGATTAGAGCACGTAGACCTAAGATGAACTTTGAGGATTAGTATAGAAGAACTTCCTAGAATTTTGGTATTGTAGAGATTTTGTGAGTTTTCTGAGAAATACATCCCTGTCTGGATACGAGAAGGTAGAGGCGGCTCTGGCATAGATGTTCCTAGGGGTAAAACCCGAAAACACCGCTTTGAGCTAGACTCGAACGGGAACTGGTGCACGACTACGGGCCTTGCTGCACTCTTGGTTACGACACTCCCGGGGGATATGCTTAAGATAACTCTCATTTTCTTTACAAATCATTATGAAGGGTTTATGAGTATATACTTCCTCAAAGAAAACATTTTTATGATTATGGATTATATCCATAAATAGTTCAATTTATGTTAAGTGTTTTATAAGTATGGGATTATGTATTTTGATTCATAAACTGATCTAGTTTATGCCATTGTTTAGAAATGGCGCCTAGTGGAAGAAATGGAAACTGTATCAATGCACGCACTGCATGTAGGGATTGCCCTCCTTCTCAAGATAATTATAGTGGGGCTGGTGATGCAACTGGTGTCGATCAGCTAATCACCATACTGGGACAACTTACTCAGGTTATGAATAATAACCTTACCCGTATGGAGCACCCTGATCCACAGCATGGAGGATCAATGTTAGATTTATTCATGAGGCAACAACCACCAACGTTCAATGGGAGTACAAATCCTTTAGTAGCCGAGCAATGGATAAATTCCCTAGAGAAAATATTTTAGGCTTTGGGGAGCAGCGAAAGGGAAAAAGTTATCATGGCAGTTTACCGCCTCACTGGAGATGCTGATCAATGGTGGTCATTGATTCAAAACATGAAGGAAGATGATGAAGTATCAAATATGGAATGGAGGGAGTTCAAAGATCTTTTTTTAGAAAAATAATTTCCTCGCAACCATCGAGCAGATATGGAAAGGTAATTTCTGAGTCTGAGACAAAAGGAGGATGAGAATGTCACAAAGTATGAGGCTAACTTTACAAGGTTAGCAAGGTATGCTGGAGATTATATACGTAACCCAAGAAGTAAGATTGATCGTTTCTTTGATGGGTTAAAACCATTTCTCCGTCGAGCTTTAGTATCACAATTCTTCTCATCATACGAAGATATTGTCTCGTGTGCTATCAAGACAGAAAAGGAATTCTCTAAGTCTTATGACAACAAAGTAAAGCAAGAGAAGAAGAGAACGGTGGAACAAGAGACAGATAAAGGGAAAAAGGGAAAGAAGGATTTTCCATTATGTGATAATTGTGGGAAGAATCACCCTAGTACTTGCCTAAAAGGAATGGGAGTTTGTTATAAATGTGGAGAAAAGGGTCACCAGGCTCGTGATTGCAAGGGAAAGAAAGAGGCTGTCAAAGTTGAATGCTAAAATTGTAGAGAAATGGGTCATTATGCAAATGAATGCCCTAAGTGTCAGGGAATCTTACCTCAAAAAAGGCCAAGGGATCAAGGACAATCTTACGCTGTTACTATAGTTGAAGCAGAATAACTAATGTATTGGTGCTTTTAGACTCATGGATTATATTCTAGTTATTAGAATAATGTGATATATATATAAGGATTGTACTGCAGTACTTGTTAATTTCAGTAAGGTTTTAATATGATGAAGGTAATTATATTTTTAGTATGTGACAATAAGAGAAACTTTACTTTGTTTGGGGAATCTGATAAATTGATTTTGGAATTTAGAGACCTTTTAGAGAAAGTCTGGACAGAGGTATTTTGGATAACTATAAAGGTTGGAATGGATTAAGTTGATCTTTGGATATTATTGTTTAAGGTTAAAAATTTATGAAGATTATTTTTGAATATTATAATACTATAGTTTTAGGAAAAGGACAACCTGCAGGGTGGGGCATAACCCGTCGCGTCGTACAAAGCTGTAGGAATCGAACCCACAACCATTGTGAGACAAGCCTTTATTTCCTACCACTAGCCTACAGGAAGTCCCTGGTTATTACAAAATAGTTTTACTAATCTAAATGGTATGTGTTAATATTTGGAACCTTATACAATTAGGATAAAAAGAATATTTTTGAGTTCCGTTAGCATTTGGAGTAAAAGATGGGTTTGTGGTAAAAATTTATTAACGAATGAAAGTATACATAACAAGTATGTATATTCCCTTACGTTCTTAGTAAATCTCCTAAATAAATTCCTCAACATTATAAAAGGTAACTTAAAACAAAAATGTTGTCGGTTAACTTTTCCAACTGGGGATTCAATGACCGTTTAACCAATCACAAGTTTGTGATTTTCTTGTAGTTAAACTTTCTCCTAATCCTGTTTTCTATAACTCTCCATCAGACCTTGATGGTTTGTTTCTCCTCCATATCCATAATTTCATAGAATCCTAGAATGGGCTATATCGGGTGACCTTTGTACTTATCTTGCTTTCTTTTAATGTTATATATTTATTAACCTTATTTCCGATGTGGGTTTTCCTCAAAGGTATTTTCTCTTTTCAACCTTTTATTTTCAAAGAAAAATTTCAAATAGCGAGGATGCAATTTATTGAAGTAGGGGAGAATGTAACACCCCAAGCTTCCACGGTACGTTTCACTTCGAATAATGCAATAGCGTGTGTTGTACGCAACCTTGAGCTCTAACACACACCACAACGAATTAAACTAGCCGTTGTGAATAGTAATACCTACTTTTTGAAATTTTATAAATTTTATTTATCAAAATGGACTTCATTTTTGGATTCGGAATATCAAAATTAGCCTATGTTGAATTTTTTGGTATTTTTCTGAGAACTTCTAATTTTTTTTTGAATAGTGAAAAATACTTAAAAACAAATTTTTAAATAAAAATAATTTATAGTGATAAATTATACTATTTAGTGGTTTTAAAATATAATTAGAATATATTTTTACCATTTTATCCAATGGTGGTCATTAGAATTAATTTAACATTGAAATCGGACATAAACAATTGCCAATCTTTTGATATAAATTGTTTCTTAGAAACACGCTATTTTTTGTAACAGCGGGAATTAATTATAAAATTAATTAATGCAACTTATATGTTTGGAATTTTGTAAAATAGGCATCTTTTTTGAATTCGGGATATCAATTATAGCTTATGGTGAAATTTTGGCATTGTTCTGAAAAACTTCAATTTTTGATGAATAGTGAAACCACTAAGTGGTAGTTAAATAACTGATTTTTCGTTTAAATGAAATATTACCACTTCTGTGATTTGATTTTCAAAAATCCGACATACATGGTTGTCATTAAGAAGTAAAATGTGGTTCAATGAGATTAAAATAATTTTTTGGTGAATAGTAACTTTTAAGTTCTTAATCGCGATTAGAGGTAATTAGTGTAGTTTAAGGTACAAATAATGTTTTAATAATATGAGATGAGCATTACACTTGTCCTACTACTATTGGATGAGTCATGGAAGACCAAGACAACCCATGGGTCAACTTGGGGACCCCATGGAGCCACTTTAGTTGGAAAATGACATTAATATATATTTATTTAATGTTAAAATTAAATTGACACAAACATGAGTTGTTTTACTAAAACAGTTTTTAAGTGGGGTTACACAAGTCCAAATTTTGATTATAAATATTCATTAGAAAGCTAAAACGATTTCCTACATCATAGTAGTTTTTTTATAATTTTTAGACATTAAATAAATTAAATTAATTATGACATCATGATGATGGAGCGATGACCTCATTATTTAACGATTTAAATAAAATGGAAAGATAATGTAAAATCCAAAGCGTACACTTGTCAAAAACCTATTGGATGAGTAGATTTAGAACCCTTATCATCTTATCCTCGAATTATATAAGTTTGGGACCTCTAAAATCCGAAACTCATTTTATAATAAAGTGACTTTTCTTTACTTTCCAAGAGTGCCCCTCCTCTCCACTTATAAAAGGCCCCCACCTCTCCCACCTCATTTACACTTTCAAGCCATTTGGCTCGGCCAACCTCTGCCCAAATACTCTCCCAACTTCCCCCTCTTACTCCTAGAAGCCTCACTTTGGGAAGAACTCTTCCCAAGGAAGCCTTTGGCTCAAATCAAAAAGAGTTACCCGATTTTGAGGTAATGTATTCTCTAATGTTGTTTTGTTTTATTTTTCTTCTGCAACCCCCTAAACTCTTTTTATTAATTTCTTTTGTAAAAACACCAGTATCCTCAATATACTAGGATGTTGTTATAAGAAGTATTAGAGCTACACTTACACACACCTACATCTAATGGTTAAAGAACATACGGTTTCTGTGGATGGAGAATTTCTGCCTCACGAAACGATGATTGTTCAACACTCATATAACACCTTCAAAGGTGGCCATTAAGATGTCACTATTTTTATATATGATATATAATATGTTTATGTTTTACTTATTCTTCTGTATTTCTCATTTATGTCATACTTTATGATTTCCATTATGGGTAAACGCGATAATTTCATTTTAGGAAGTGCGGACTACCGCCCCCTCAAAGTGATTTGAATCGTTAATGCCATATATGGGATGTATAAAGGATGGATTAAATGGTATTATACACTATATTATACTGGAATTATATTATAAATTTATATCATTATGATTTCATTCCATTAAATACTAAATAGAAATGAAATTAGCGTTCATGCGTACGTACGGCTTACCGTCTCCATGAACGGTGCATTTCATTTCTTACCTCTAAATGTTACGTAATATTATAAATGAATGTATATACTGGATATATATGATATATATGACATCTAAATCATGAATATAATTCTGGAGATAATGGATATTCTACCACATAAACAACTTGTAATTATAAGAAGTTTATTGTTGACTCAAGTACCAAAGATCGACAAAATGACCATTATTAACTTAAATAATTACATAATGTTCATATCATTGTAATAAGTGATATAAAAAGGATAATGAAATTGAAAATGGTTCTTAATAAGGAATATATTAACTCTAGTTTATTATTCAGGAGGTTAAAGAATGGTTGAGTCAAGTCAGACACGAGGTAAGGGAACTTCTTAACCCAACTTCCATTCTTTGGGTTAATCTCCTACTTTCAAATTATGTCATGATATTATTATGTCTTATTTTGTATTTTTACTTTCTTTATGTGTACCTATAGTGAATACTCATAATATATCTATTTTATTTTAAAAAATTATCTTTGTAAGGACTTCGTCTCAATCTCCTTTCATTGAGGCATATTTGGTTTTATACACAAATTTCTTTTATACGGTGTATAAACCCCTTTGACTTTTACGTATATTCAAAAGGAATCTTTTTTATACGAATCGTTTACTAAACGACAAAAGGGAATGTTTTTGTCGTACATATGCGGCGACAACGACTTCTCCGCTACCGTGACCACTATTTGAGTTTCGACTTCCTCTACAAGCCATGCCTTTTTTTTAATGACAAATAAATACCATGTTATAGTTTTCTTTTATTTTGGTATTGAAAATGGTTTTGAAAACGTTTTTATTATATCAATGTGTTGTATTGATATCTTGTGATTGAAATGTGGAAATATTATGTTTCCTTTATGCATGTTTTATGTGATATGATTATGTTATGGTTTATGATATGTTTAAACCTATTCGTATGAGGAATGAATTGGACTTAATAAGTGACGGGTGGAGCCCGCTATAGCTCCTCGATGCATCGGTAGGTCTCATGAGACAACTAGATGTGGAATTGGTTGAGGCCCTTTCCCAATTTGATTTATGGTTTTGGCCGAGGCCTTAATCATTTTAGACGTCTTGGCCGAGGCCTTGACAAAATGTTTCAGAATGTCTGGCATTATACATTCCCTCATTATGAAAGTGGTTATTGATATTGCATGTGATTATTCGACCAGTAGAATATCCATGTGAAGAAGTGAATGGAATTATCTCGTTTTACTTTTTCCATATTATGTTGAAGTTCAAGTTTAAAAGGCTTTTGTTTTAGTTATACATTGCCTTAAATGTTAATGTTTATTTATGAAAGCTTCCGCTATATTGTTAACCTTACTGAGCATCTGAGCTCACCCCTTTTAATGTTTTAATATTTTCCAGGATGTGAAGAAGTATTTTATGAATGACCTGTAGGGATAGTCCGAAGAGGATAGAAGTGTGGACAATGGAGACTATGTTATTATAGTTTTTCACTTTGTGATGTAATGTAACATTTATGAATGTATCTAGTGTTTCCAAGGCTACTAAACTAATCGGCCTTTCGAGACTTGATCTTTTGTGATCATGCCAATGTTACGAAGTAATGCACCGGCTCTGGGTAGCTGGGGTCGGGGCGCTACACTAACCATACACATTATCATTATTATTTGTTTAATGTTATCACCTCATCATAATAAGATCATGTTGTAGTAAACATCAACTTTTGTTATCTCTAAGATATTGCAGTACCTTCAATCATGAACATATATCCCATATGTGATTTCACCCTCTGAGGTTCATGTTAATAACTAACATCTACAATACCAACCATATTTTTATTTATTTATTTTTGAATAGAATAAACCTAAATAAATAATTTTATGAAGATAATGGAAATATTTGTAATCTAATTATAATGTCTCCATGTATGAGATAAACTAAATCATTCCCAAAGTAAGGTGATTAATGGGTTGTATTGAAGTCCACATTTCATAGGCCTAAAATCATAAATCCATTTACAATTGTATTATAAATGATCTCTAAAAAATCGGTTTGGTTCATATGAAAACTAGACCAGATTGGCCCATAGGATAGTCCACATCATATTAAAAAATATATTGGTCTGCATATCAGTACTCATTAATATATAATAATAAAAAAATTACATATATTTTCAAATACATTTTAAAAATAAATCTATAATGTTTAATGTTTATCACATACTACTATTAATACTGGAAAAAGAAATGGAAGTCATTTTTACTAATTTTATCGACCAATGAAACCACACTGCACACACATACTACTACAGATACTGTAAAAATCTACATAAATTTTTTTTTAATGAGAAATTTTCATTTTTATTAGATTTAAATGGTATTTTCTTAGGGAATTTAAAGAGTTCAAAACGTGATATTTTTTGAATTTTTGATTCTTATAGAGTAGTTATTTTTTATTTTGGGATTTTTTTTATAGAATTTTATCATTTGAGGGTAGAATAATAGGTTCTCATAGGAATGGTTTGAGTTTTAGTAGGTGATTCAAGGGTTTGGGTAGGAAGTAAAGATGTTTCTCCTATATTGTTTTTCTATAGAAGTCATATAGTACCCAGTTGGGGCCAACCAGGTACCCTGTGAGCCAAGCAATGAATTAGGGCACACATGGGTTCCAATGAGTACCTGATAGAATCATGTATTGTTTTCATTTAAAAGAGGTAACTTTAAATATTTTTTACCTTTACCACTTTAACCCCCGGTGAATCACCTCTAATCATTGGATATTCTCTCTCCCAGTTTAAATAAATCCCTTGTTATTCCCCAAACCTGATCACTGGGTCTAAGTTGATGTGGAACATTAACTCATACACACCTTCCCATACACAAGAGACTACTAACTGGTAGTTAGGTCCTAATTCATAAGTTGGGGAGACTATAACCTTGATATCAGGTAACTAATAATAACAAACAAGGTAGAAGTTGTAATAAATTAATAACCAGAAAAAGGAAACCTAGTGGAATACAAAAGATAAAAAATCACATGAAATATCAAAATGAAATGCAAGAGATCATATATTCAAGTCAAGAGGATACGTATATGAAGTGGGTCAATAGTATACAATGAATGAAAGAAAAAAATAATGACATGACTATAAAATATCAAAGAGTATATCTCAATATCACCTCAATCTTGACAAGCTCTATATTCTCAAAAGACTACCATAGGGTCCTTTCCCTTAACTATATCCTTGAAAATAAAATCTACACACACTATGGTGATCATGTAGGGTGTTAGTAAAAACACCATGTAGACCACCACCAATACATCCATAACATAAGTACAATATATATATATATATTGGTATATGAATTGATAGAAATAAAAATAAAAAAAATAAAATAACTAAGTCAAGTCATCGTGCACTAAACAGGTCTCCAAAAACCCCATCCATACCTGCTTCATCTTCATAACATATGGAATATTCACCTTGTATGGTGAACCCAAAACTAGTAACTATAGAGATATATGAGGAAGGAATCATAATAGCCAACCTCTCAAATAATCCAAAACATCATCCTAGATAAAGGTCCCATGGATGAGTCCCATATCCCTAGAGTGATTTGATGATATCATCCTAGAATATAATCTCCCACACAATTTTAATCATCGGCTTAGGTAAGCATCCAATGGTTATACCTCACATATAAAATCCCAAAGAAGTGTTCTAAGGAAGGAATCATGATAACCAACTTATCATGTGAATCAAACCATACCCTTAGGTAAATTTCCCTTGACTATATCATGAACCATAATATAAAAATAAATTGACCTTTAACCCACGAAGTGTTCACAGTCATTAGTATCAAATTGTCATAAGGTATATATCATGAGAAATAAAAAGTAGTAAAATAATCAAAATTATCCTAGTAGCCCATTCCAAGTAAAATAACCACAAGGATAACCCTACCACTCCTCCCTTACAACCCTTCTAGTTACTCATTTAAATGTTATTCATCCACAAAACACCTTCACAAGTGAAGGGACTCATCAACCAAACCAAAATTCCACTCTACTAGGTCACATCGGGTATAATCAAGCCTGAACAATTCACTCTATTCCAAGGTCAACTTGGAAAATAGCCCTACCAATTACCATATGATTAGGTATGTCTTTGCCTATTCTAATCCATTTTAAACTTAATTGTTCTCTAAGGTTCCAACCACATTAATATGGACCAACCCAGTTACTTTGATAAAAAAAATAACTGTAATGGGATAACTCATGCACCTGTATTCAAGTCAAGACAAACAACTACATTCGAATGTCGTAACATGGTAAGGACTTCCTTCCACAAGATTTAAGGAGTACACTTGTCATGTCATGATCTATACTTTAATATTAATTCTCTAAAACACTAAAATTATCCCCAAATCCTTATAATTAGGTTTTTGAGATGGGAAATAAGAAAACAAATAAGGAAGGAGGATTCTAAAGAAACTATGGTTTTAGACATACCATTAGAGAACATTCGTAATGAATGGAACTTAAAATGAACAAGATTAGAGGTAAAAAGAGCTTATAATTTCTTAAAAGTGCTCAAAAATCAGTCAAAAGTCATGTGGAGATTATGGTAGAAGGATAGGGGGTTAAAGTGATCTGAATATGAATTTTACGATCCATCAATTTTAAAAAGTCCTAGAAACATAGCCATAGTATGTCCTCTTTGGTTTATGGTGTGACTGAATCAAAGAAAAGGGACAAACCCCCAGTAGTTCACCCACAACGTGTGCCAATGAAGGTCGCAGTGTGATAACCAACCCTAAAAGGCCTCATAAAATAACTCCCCACCACCAAGAAGATAGCCTTCCCCATCTCCAGGTCATCACTTCATGTCAACATCCACCAATCCACAACTACTTGCATTCACCCCTACCTTCACACCAATAATCATGTCATGGTAACCCCTTAATGCTATGACCTCAAAATTACCCTTATATATGGGACCCATATGTATGATACATTACCATTTTCTTCAAAATGTGGCCTCATATTTTGGCACCCCTTCACCACATTGTGACCTCATTCCCATATCCATATATCATTTCATGGTACCCCATATCACACTGTGACCACGTAGACCAATCACCTCATCACACCATGACTCCCTCCTCAAAGAAGGCTTACCTTCCAATAGTAGGATTTCAACTCCAAACCAATCCCGACTCCCTAAATCTCAATCCTAGTCCACTACTAAGACCCCAAAAACCCCAACCCCATTATGTTACATAGGAACCAATAAAAATTAAATAAATTTGACCTATAATTTTGATGGATATTACAAAGTCCCTCTCTAAGGGATTCTCATTCATGGGAATTATCTCTATGGGCTATCTGCAAACAACTATCGCCACTACGACCAAATATCTAACTTCTACTCCCAAGTATCCTCATGTCTATAAATTTGTTTCCATATTACTAATATGAGAGGAAATATCTTTATGTTCACCACCTTATAACTCTTGTCTACTATATACACCTCACACTCCTCAAATGATTCATTTTCCACAAAATTGACCTCTCTATTGTTGATCATGTGTGTAGGGTCCATCTCATAATTCTAGAGTTGTGATATGTGAAACACATTATGAAAACCAAAATTTCATAGAGGATGGTGAAAATGATAAACCATTTCTTTAATAAACTCCACAATCTTATAAGGACCAATAAACATCAATTTGGAAATTCCCTGCCTCCTCAAATTTTGATTCCTGAAGAGAGGAAATATCTATAATAATAACAATCAACCGTGGAGAAATTCATGGTTCACTACCTCTGGTCATCATATAAGAATTTCCTACTCTAAGTAGTAACCAACCAGTTATGTATAAACCAAACTCACTTGATGGACTTCTATACCATGCCCGATCTGATCACTGCCAACTCATCCCGCCTTTAACTAGTATAACAATGAGCAGAACAAACTACCATAATGAGATTTAAAGGGGGAATATAGATCAAATCATGGAATAAATTATTGTAAAAAAACTCTACCAAATTTATATGGGAATCCCAAACTTTGAAAAAATAAAATATGTATACCCTGATCATATCCTCATGTATAGAGATTGTCCTCTCTAACTACTCATCCATTTTTTGGGTTATACACTATACTAAGCTTCAACTAAGATTTTATGTCCCTTTATAGGCCCTTGCAGAATCACTACTTGAAACATGCATCCTAATCTATTTTTGAGTTATACACTATACTTCGTTTCAACTAAGATTTTATTTGGTAATCTCTCATTGAGTTAGGTATCACAACTCTACCATGAATGTAAATCACCTCATCCTCATCCTAAGACAATATCGGGACTAAATAATCTACCATAATCCATTTCTGCATCAAAAAACAATCACAATTAGGATATTTCAAATCCTTCACCAAATATAACAATTAAGAGGTAGTGAATAAAGTAGAATAGGTCACAATATCTCATACATAGGACACATCCATCTTCTAGTTTGAAATCAATCTCTTCATCTATCACTATTCATAAAATGTTTGAATGCCCTACTTTAAGTCTTCCTACTGAGAGCATATATGAAAACCTTTCCAAACCCTGAGATATATTCCAACTAAAAAATAAAAGGTATAGGGGAACTTGACCTAATTATTATACCCTTGGTTCATGTCCCACTAGGATAATATGTACCTGAATCACTTATTTTTCATGTAGATGAAAAATTTCTCTCCAAAGAGATAATGGATCCAATAATTTAATGTGTGAACCACAACAACTAGCTCCAAATCATGGGTAGGGTAGTTCTTCTCTTGGGGAAATAGTTAATGAGACCCATAAGAGATAAACTAATCACCTTATATCCAAAATAATACCATTAAAAACCCTGTTCCATATCAATATATCGTATAACCAATCCCCAAATCTAGAAGAATCATAATTGGATTAAACATCAACCACATATTCAACTCTTCACAGGCTTCTTCACACCAAATATTTCGTTAAAACTTCACACCTTTATTGTTCATCCATTCCATATACATTTTAAAGTCAGAGAAAGCCTAGATGAACTATCTATAATACACATCTATCCTAAGGAAACTCTATATCTCATACACAATTTTATGTTACACAAAATACATCACCACCTCCACCTTATATGGATTAACTAATATCCTGGCCTCTAAGATTATATACCTAAGGAAACACACCTCCAAAATATAAAAATTAAACTTTTGAGTTATTGAAATAAATAGAATTTTCATTAGTAATACTAAATATAAGCTCAATGTTCTTATTATGAAACTCTCAGGTCCATGAATATATTAATATTTTATCCATGAATACCAAGACTAAAGAGTCCAGGTAGGGATGAAAGATTCTTTTGATGTGATCCATAAACACTACAAAAAAAATTCCACATTCTAAATGGAATAAAAAGATAATTATATAAACTATAATTTATTATAATAGTCATCTTCATTATGTCACATCCTCTCATCCATAATTGATAGTATCCAAACCATAGGTAGATCTTGGAGAACCATTGGGCTCCCCTCAACTAATCATACATGACATATATCATCAGAAAAAAATACATATTAGTCAATATAAATAGACTCAATTCCTATTAAACCATACATATAATTTGGCTACCATTCACCTTTTCAATGAATAATACTAGACCACACCAAGGAGAGGTAAGGAGGAAAATAAATCCCTTTTCATCAAGGTCCTTAAGTTGCACCTTCATATATCTCATCTTGATCAATGTCATATGATAAAAAGGAATCAATATGGGATACACACCGTGAATGATATTGATTATAAAATCAATCCTCTTATTAGGAGATAATCCTATGAATTCATCTATAAAAATGTCTTAAAAATATCTCACAGCTAGAGGAAAAGTAGTTGGAATCGTCATTTGATCCACTGAAATGACAATACCCTTCGCCTATATTATACTGGATCTTATATGATAGAATTTAGGTATTAAAATTCTATAATATATATCCTAATATACCATAATAAAATAATACTCTCCCTTGATGTGATAAAATACACCTCCATCGGCTAGCAATCGATCCAAGCCCAATTCCACATCAACCAATCCATTTTGAAGATGATGTCCAAACACCATCTCATTAAAAAGGAAATAAAACAAATTTTTATAGCCCCTAAACACTAAGGTGCATAATAGTAACCCCTGAACATGACCCAACTGATAATATCCTGAGATTTTAAAAGGAAACTATGTTTGACATTGTATATGACACACAACACTGAGATTAAATAAACCATGAAATATTATTATTTTATGACAGTTATAGACTAGTCGTTGAATTGGTGGGTATAAATAGTATTAACCACATTATGTTATATATATATATATCCTACTCAATAAAATTTATATATTTCTTCTTAGGAAATAAGTCCTTAATTTTTCGGTATAGTTATTTTATGCTTCAAAAATATGTTTTCCTAAAAAATGATTTTTATTAATTTTTGTGATTGAATATTGTAATTAATTTATGAAACTTTTAGATTTTTTTTATAAAAACTGTATATGTTTTTAATTTATCATTTCATAATTAGTTTAGTATGAATTTTTGAGAATTTTATGAAAAGATTGAATTTTCAATGAATAGTGAAAAATACTTATTTTTATTGAAAATTGTCTTTTCATTTCAAGTACTTACAAAGTCACGTATTATTTTGGATTAGTTTTAAATTTTCATTAGTTCATTTTTATTAAACATAATCCATTAAATTTTATTATAATGAACAATATACTTGAATTAGGTATAAAAAAAATTATACTTCAAAATGTATTTTTATGGAAAATCATTTTTCATCATATTTTATGGGTTTAATTTTAAATTAAATTATATGTATTATAGTAATTTAATATTGAAAAATTTAAATAATATTTGGAATAATTAGGTTCAAAATTGTTAAATAATTATCTTTTATGTTTTGTCATTATAAATAGAAATGAAAGTAAATTTCTGTTGCCACGGTAAAGGTAAAATGGGATAATTTCAGTTAAAAATAACATGGAAAGTTCTCAAAATCAACCATAAATTTTGTTAACAACCCAAAAATCCACAGTACGCTTATCTTTGAATAATATAATAGTGTTTGATGTACGTAACACTGAGTTCAAGCGCACCACGACCTATCAAACTAGCTGTTTAAAAAAGAGGTTAAGAAGAGTAATAACCACATTTTGAATTTTATATATATCCCACATAATTTTAACATTCATATTTTGTGTTTATTAGACATAATATAAGGTCAAATTCAATTTTTCAGATAAAAGAAGTATTTTTCAAAAATGTAGTGTTTCCGCCTTTTAATGGAGAACCCTTTCTAAATCCTATATTTGACACTTTTATATATTAAATTTGATGAAATTAAATTCTTATTTATAATAGGGACATAAAAACTTAGTTTGGATAAATTTTTGGTGTTTTTATAATAACTTTCATATTTTTATGAATAGTGAAAGATACTAAATTTTAATTGAAACTAACTTTTTTAATATAAATAATTTCTAGTGCTAAATTATACATTTTAATGATTATTAAATATAATTATATAATATTTTTATCATTTAATATAATTTTTGTCATTGGAAGTAATTTCACTTTTAAACCAGACATAAACACATATCGATCTTTTGATAGTTTTTACTTCTCAAAAGTCTGCTTTCTGGTTTTGACAACAGGAATTAATTTTAAAATACTTAATTGAAATTCAATTTTTTGAATTTTTTAAAATAGATATCATTTTTGGATTCATAATATCAAAATTATCTTGGGTTAATTTTTGGTATTTTTCTAAAAACATACAATTTTTGATGAATAATGAAAAACACTACGTTATTGTTTAAAAACCAACTATTTCTTTAAATAATTATTTATTTTATTTAAATTTATTTTAAGTCAAAATAGATACATAATACCTATATTAGTTCAATGGAATTCACTAGAGTCATTTTATAATAAAATAAGATATATAATATTTTGTTGAATTTTTTAATGTCTTTTACCCACCGTCTAGGCACGTTAGCAAATTTTTAGAAAACATAATTTTACCACTTCTTTGAATTGAATTTCAAAAAATAGAGAGTCATGGTTTAAATTATTAAGTAAAATATAGTTCAATAACATTAAAATAACTTTCAGTGAATAGTAACTTTTGAATTTTATTTAACACGGGTAAAAGTAAATTGGGTAATTAAAGGTAAAAATGATATTATAATTACCCTTACACATGTCATAATTCTATTGGATAAGTTTATTTCAAGTAAAATAAACCTTAGGAATAAAATATGATCCCTTTGATCCACTTGGTTTAGATTATGACATTTATTATTATTTTATTTAAAGAAAAGTTAAAAGTGTTAAATTGAAATTTTAATAACTAAAGAATTTTTAATATAGGTTTATACATAAGATAATTTATATTATAAATATTAATTATAATGATAAAAATATTTCCTACATCATGGTATTTTATTTATAATTTTTAGACATTAAATAATTAAATTTATTTATGATACAATGATGATGTAGTAATTACCTTATTAAGGATAGATTAAAATAATTAATATTATAAATATAACAATAAATGTAAATTGAGACTTTTGATGAGTTAAAAAAATTTATAGGTTAATATTACATGTTAGGGTTCATTAAATTTATTTTTTTTAAGAAATTATATTTTTATAACTTTTACAAAAACCAAATACTAAATAATGTCAAAATTGACATAAATGATTTTTTAAAACAAATACTATTTTATCAAATGATATAATAGTCCTAAAAATCTAAGGTTCTTCCAAAGGACTTTTAAAATAATATATATGTCATTAATTAATCACTTGGGTTTTCTCTTGGAATTTTATGGCATGTTTATTAACCATATAATATAAAAATACAAGGATACATGGAAAATGTTTAACTATTTAACCAAGAGTAAAATTTAAAAGATAAGATTAATATGGTGACCTAAACCTTTATAAAACCTATTTGTTTAGAGTATTTAGACCCATCCCAATATTATCCTCGAAATAAATCCTTTGGGAGCCATTATAAACTGAAGTTATTGTATAATAAAATAATATTTCAAGGATTCCCTAAAGTGACCCCCACCTCTCTTATAAAAGGGTACCTCCCCTTCTCTCAAAATCACACCTCCAAAGCCATTTTTTCATCCAAACCCTACTAAAATATCCTCAAAACTACCCTCACTTCATCCTAGATCCCTTTACTTGATCATAAATCAAACCTAACGATCCATTTTTATCAAATCAAAAGGGAGCACGCGAAGAAGAGGTAATTATTTCATCACCTCTTTTAATGTTATTTTCTTCTTCCACTTCCTATTTCTTTGTAGTTTCCATGAAAAAATAACAACTTCAGTACCTTCTAAATACCTTTATGTTATTATAAATATGGTTCAACCATATTAATTATTCTATCCATCCTCTAAATGACAAATTCATCATATGTGCGTACGTACGGCTTACCGTCTCCACGTCGTGGTGTAGTTTGTTATTCAACACTTTATTATTTGGATAGGTATAATAATGATTATAATTGATGTAAAGAATAAATATGACATGTTATTGATTCTGTATATATGATATACCATCCAATTACATACGATTTCACCATCAATAGAATGGTATTGTCGCTCGTGCGTATGTACGGATTACCGTCTCCACGAATGCGATGAGATTCATTCCCCATCGTAACCATTCAAGAATAAATATCATTTTATGATTAAAAAATAATGTTGAAGAACATAATATCATTATGTATATGAATCTAATACATCCTATCCATAAAAAACCTGACTTATGTAACAAAACATATAAATAAAAACGAATCAGTTAACACCCGAAACAATGATACTACTGAAATATTATTAACAACGCCATATTAAAAGATCAAATATGATATCATATTTATTTATATGGTTATTTTATATTTTAATAAAAATTATTTCACCATTATACAGTAGGTTAACGTACCCTCAACTATGTAAAAGTATAAGGTAAGGGGTTTTTATCTCACTTTTATTTCCGTAAGATTCATGCTATGTTTTCCACTATTACCTTTTGTGTGGTGTATATACTGTCCATGATTGTATTGTTTTTTTAATATACATTAATTTTTGGTTATTTACATCATCATTATAAGATCCTTCTCTCATAGGTTGTATGTTTCACAAGTTACCAAATCGGTAAGGGAATTTCAAATTTCAATTTCCACTTGTTGGGTTTTATGCATACAGTATTGATTATTTTACTCCAAGAATATGTGTGGAATAACTATTTATTTATTTATGTGGTAATTTACACTCCCATTTGTGTGGATATAATTTTGATACACATAATAACTCCATTTATGAATTCTAAAGTCACCTATATAAATATGATAATGGTAATCTTAACTCAATTTCCATTCATTGAGTTAAACATCCAAGTCATTGGTTTTGTTTTTACAAGAATACGTGTGAATTTCCTCTGATTGATTTCCACTAAATATCCAACAATATTGAGTGTATTTATATTTTTCACACGTAATTATGTCATTTATTTATCCTTAATCTATGGGTGTGGTCTTTATATGGGATTTCGTCTCAATTTACATTCCATTGAGACTTTTTTTGTTGTTATGCGCCAATTCACTTTCATATGATGTATATACTATCCTTTGACATATTATATAATGAATACCTTTATACTCATGATATTATAAAGTTTTTATTGATTTTATTCTTCAATTATTTTTATTCAAGAGTCTCTCATTTGGTTAGTAACTCTTTAACTAAAAAATCATTTCAAAGATTTATTCTTATAAATATTTCTCATTAATGTCCACGTTTTAAAAATGGTTTTAAGGATTTATTTATATGGAAATGAAAGTATAGAAATTAATATTCCTTTCAAAAGTTTCAAAGTTTTATGGGACACTTTGATTCAAAAATCTCTTTTAAACAAATTATTTGATAAATAGTGAAACTTTTAAATGTTTTCATGAAAAAGGGGATATTTCTCTAAAATAGTTTTACTGATTATTTTCATCTACGTAAATATCCTTCATTTTATTTTATTCTTAATTGAGGTTGATTTATTACAATAAAATATTCCATATTGTATTGAATGAGTTGTGTTTGAATGTGGATGTGTTATTTTTATACCATTCATGGTATATGGTTAAAGTATTAATATTTCGTATGATAGTTTTAATATGAATGTTTTTGTTATGTTTCAACCATTTCATATGAGGAATGCATTGGACTTAGTATGTGACGGTTGTAGCCGGCTATATCTCCTCAATGAATCAGTAGGTCTCATGAGACAAACTAGTTTCTTGGCACTATCCCTTGAAAAAATATTATTTGTAGTCTTGGCAAGAGGCCTTGATTCTGTTCTTATGATGTCCTGCATTATGCATTCCATCATTATGAAATTAGCTATTGATATTACATGTGATTATTACACTAGTCGAATATCCATGTGAATAAGTAAATGTCATTATTTGATTTATATTTTCCATATTATTCTGAAATTTAAGTTTAAAAGGCTTGTGTTTTAGTCTTATACATTTCCATAAATGTTTATGCTTATTTATGAAAGTTTTTGCTATATTTTTATCCTTAATGAGCATCTGAGATCACCCCTTTCTATGTTCTATTTTTTCCATGATGTGAAGAGGTATATCATGATTAACCTGCATGAATAGGCTAAGGGGTATGAGTGTGTTCAAAGGGGACACAATTTTTTTCTTTATTTCATGATGCAATATAAAACTTATGTATGTATCTAGTACTTTCAAGGATACTAAACTAATCGGTATTTTGGGACTTGATCTCTTGTGATCATGCCAATGATATTTAATAATGCACAGACTTTGGGTAACTAGGGTCAGGGCATTATAGTTGGTATTAGAGAAAGTTTATTACAGACCATGGAAACTAGATTTAGAAAAAATATGATTAGAGAACATTACCCAAAGATAGACTTTGGGGATTAGTATAGAAGATAATCCAAAAAATTTGCTAATGTAAATATTATGTGAGTTTTCCAAGAAATACATCCTTGTGTGGATACGAGAAAGTAGAGGTATATTTGGAACAAATATTCCTAGGGTTAGAACCCAAAAAACACGGCTTTGAGCTAGACTAGAATTGGAACCAGTGCATGACAATGGGCCTTGTTGCACTCTTGGTTACAACACTCCCGGGGGATATGATTTGGATAATTCACTATTTCTTTACAAACTGATTTGAATGATTTTAATATAAGATGAAAATAAATAACCATGGTTAATCATATGGTGTTTTATATTGAAAATATGGTTTTATGAAATTTTCTAAATGATTTTATGACAATTTTTACTCACACAATGCTTTCTGGTTTTAGTCAATGGTTGGATTTCAAGGAAGTCATAGTAACATTGAACATGCTGTACAAGGTGGGTACTCTGGTGTAAATGAGCAAAGAAATGGAATGTTGATAGGAATAAATGATATTGTGTTCATGACAAATCAGTTTTCCAAAAATAAGATCAACAACATATATATTAACCAACTCCCAGACTCAACAAAGAAGAGAAATACGATGAATGATAAGAGCTCCAGGAGTGGATACCATGGAGAAAGGAAAGCTCAATTTACATCATACAGTAAATGTGGAAGGAGACACCTAAGAAAGTGTTTCAATGGAACAATAAAATGATTTATGTGCGAGAATGAAGGACGTAAAGTAAATAATTTCTTAGGAAAAATTAAGAGTAGTATGGAAAAAAATAAAAATGATCCTAAGAATTTATTTACAGTCATTTTTCGTAGATATAGGGGACCTAAGAATTACCCAATTCAATGCCCTATTCTATAGGATAACATCTTGGTTAAAGAAGAACTTTTGTGAAAATAAATGGATGGAGAAATTTATAAAAGTATCAGTTCTCTTTGTTGATGGGATTACTTTAGAAGACTTTACTCTTGTATGTATAACCCTACAGTTTGTTATGTGAAAATTCTATTCAAGGAAGAATTATATTTTCTTTTTTGTATATAGTTATAAATAACTATTTGGGTTTATATGATCCTTGAATTTGATCCAATTAGAGGTTATTAATTTTTGGCATGAAAATGAGAGGTATGAGATAACATATGTGGTTAAATTATGTTATGGTTATTTTGAGGAATTTATCTCATTTTGGGAGTGTTATAAAATATAGTTTTTGAAAAATTACAACATGAATACCATGTAAAAACCCATCATATCGGACAAAGCTCTAAGAATCGAACCCATAACTAAAGTGCGACAATGATTTATCACCTACCACTAGACTATGTGAAGTCCCTGGTTAGTGTGACTAATTCTTTTTAGTTAATTGATTTTATTGATCAATAATAAGTTGATTTGGGATCTTATGTTTTATAAAATGTATATCCCTAGTATATGAAAATGATTTGGTGATTAAGTTATAAATGTTATTTTGGAAGTCATTCGCTCTGTTGGGAACACTATATGCCTAAGGAAAATAGAATACTATGAGATTTCATTTGAGGAGTAATGGTGAATTTTTATATATGTTTTTATTGTGGGCTTATAGTGATTTGGGTTATTTATAAAAATGATTAACCTATCATATAGAATATATGATTAGGTAAATTACTTTTGAGTTTGTGACTTTAAGAGTAGTCGATGTTATTTGCATATACAATTTTATGTGGAAGAGTACGTAATCAAATTCTTATGAGTTTTGGGTTTCAATCTTATTTTGGACTATATTGAAGGATTTTAAGGACAATTGTTTATTGAATGGTATTTATTGAACTTTGGGTATTGTTGGTTTAATTTTAGAAATTAGTATTAGTAATTCGTTCTCTAAAGGATTATCCTTTTTGGGGATCATCTGATCTTGTACTAACCATTTTGGATTTGGTTAATCTCTAAAGAAAAGGGAAATATATAGTTCAACCTTTATGGATTATGTGATTCTCTATAGGTTGATTCTATCACTTCAGGTGTGACCAAGTCATCTTGAATACTCATCGTTTGTAGTGAAAGATGAGTTTGTGGTAGAAATTTGTTAAAGGATGGAACTCTACTTATCAAGTATCTTTTTCTTATTCTATGAAGAAATTAATTCTTAAACCTTAGGGAAAGGATCTTAAACCGAAAAATTTGTTTTTCTAATACCTTACATTATTCATCATAGATTTATGGCTTTGAGGCCCTATATTTTCCATTCACTTGTTTCTAATTAATGTCCTCAACAACTCCCTATAAGTATTTACGTTTTTCTTCCAATTATAATTTCCAACATTGTTATCCTATTTGAAATCCTGATTTGGAGGTGATTTTTTCATTAACATTTCCCTCTTATTAAGACTAAATTTTATTAACCCTATTTCTGATGTGGGTTTTCCAAAAAGGTATTTTATATTTTTTTAACCTATTATTTTTGGAAAAAAAATTCATACTGCTAGGATGCAATTTATTTAAGGAGGTAAGTATTTAACACCCAAAGCTTCCACGATATGCTGCTCTTTGAATAATACAATAGTGTGCGATATACTCAACACTGAGTTCAAGCGCAGCACGACCTATCAAAATAGCTGTTTAAAAAAGTGGTTATGAATAGTAACAACAAAATTTTGAATTTTATATATATTCCATATAATTTTAACATTAATATTTTGTGTTTATTAGACATAATATAAGAACAAATTTAATTTTCCAGAAAAAAGAAGTATTTTTCAAAAAATGATTTTTTTCCACCTTTTAGTGGAGAAACATTTATAAATCCAATATCTGACACTTTTATATATTCATTTTTATGAAATTAGATTTTTCTTTATAATAGTGACATAAAAATTTAGTTTTGATAAATTTTTGGTGTTTTTCTGATAACATTCATATTTTGATAAATAGTGAAAGACACTAAATTTTAATTGAAAAAAACTTTTTAATAAAAATAATTTATAGCATTAAATTATTCATTTTAATGGTTTTGAAGTATAATGAGATAATATTTTTATTATTTAATCCAATTTTTTTTATTGGAAGTAATTTCACTTTTAAACCGGACATAAACACATATCAATCATTTGATAGTTTTTACTTCTCAAAAACTCTCTTTCTGGTTTTGACAATGGTAATTAATTTTAAATTAATAAATTAAAATTCTATGTTTTGAATTTGGTAAAATAGATATCATTTTTAGATTTATAATATCAAAATTATCTTAGGGTGAATTTTTGGTATTTTCTAAACACTTTCAATTTTTGATGAATAGTGAAAAACACTACGTTATTGTTTACAAACCGATTATTTATTTAAATATTAATTTATTTTATTTAAATTTATTTTATATCAAAATAGATACATATACCTATATTATAACAATGTAATTCATTGGAGTCATTTTATAATAAAATTAGATGTATACAATTTTGTGGAATATTTTAATGTCTTTTACCCACCTTCTAGGAACATTAGCAAATTTTCATAAAATGTAATTTTACCGCTTTTGTGAATTGAATTTCAAAAATAAGAGAGACACGGTTGAAATCAGTAAGTAAAATTTGGTTCAATAAGATGAAAATATTTTTTTTTGAACAGTAAATTTGGAATTTTATTTACCACGGTTAAAAGTAAATATAATAATTAAAGGTAAAAATGATATTATAATTACCCTAAGACATGTCATAATTCTATTGGAGAAGTTTATTTTGACCAAAATCAAACTTTGGAACAAAATATGATCCTTTTGGTCCACTTGGTTTAGATTAGGACATTTGTTATTATTTTATTTCAGTAAGAGTTAAAAGTGTTAAACTCAAATTTTAATAACTAAAACATTTTTAATATATGGTTATACATAATATAATTTTGACTATAAATATTAATTGGAAAGATAAAAATATTTAATACATCATGGTATTTTATTTATTATTTTTATACATTAAATAATTAAATTTATTTTATACACAATGATGATGCAGTGATTACATTATTAATGAAAGATTAAAATAATTGATAATATTAATATTATAATAAATGTAAATTGAGACTTTTGATGCATTCCAAAACTTTTCTAGGTTAATATTACATGTTAGGGTTGATTCAATTTTTTTTGGAGAAATAATATTGTTATAACATTCAAAAAAACCAAATACTAAATAAAGTCAACATTGACTTAAATGAGTTTTAAAAAAACTACTATATTATTAAATGATATAATAGTCTTAAAAATATAAGGTTCGGCCAAAGGACTTATATAATAATATATATGTCATTAATGAACCACTCAGGGTTTCTCTTTGAATTTTATAGTAAGTTTATTAACCATATAATATAAAAATACAAATATATGTGGTAAATGTTAAACTATTTAACAAAGAGTTAAATCTAAAATATGAGGTTAATATGGTGACATAAACCTGTCTAAAACCTATTGGTTGAGAGGGTTTTGACCCATCCCCACCTTATCCTATAACTAAATCCTTTGAGATCCATTATAAACCAAATATGATTATATAATAAAATAATATTTCAAGATTTTTTTAAAGTGACCATCCCCTCTCTTGTAAAAGGGTACGTCCCCTTATCTCAAAATCACACCTCCAATGCCATTTGAATCAGCAAAAACCTGCTCAAATATCCTCCCAACTACTCTAACTTAATCCTATAGTCTGTACCTTGATCATAAATCCAACCTAATGATCCCTTTTGATCAAATCAAAAGGAAGAACCTGAAGAAGAGGTAATTATTTCATCACCTCTTTCGATGTTATTTTCTTCTTCCAAATCCTCTTTCTTTGTTGTTTCCATACCAAAATAGTAACTCCAGTACCTTTTACATACTGTGATGTTATTATAAATATGTTAAAACCATATTCATTATTCTATCCATCCTATGAATGACAAAGTCACCATACGTGTGTACGTACGGCTTACCATCTTCACGTCGTGGTGTAATTTGTTATTCAACACTTAATTATTTGGATGTGTATAATAATGAGTATAATTGATGTAAATAGTAAATATAACATGATAATTATTCTTTATATATGATATACCATCCAATTACATATTATTTCATCATCAATTGAATGGTATTTTCACTCGTGAGTACGTACGGATTACCATCTCCACGAACGTGATGAGATTCATTCCCCATCATAACCATTCATGAATAAATATCATTTTATGATTAAATAATAATTTTTAAGAACATAATATCATTATTTATATGAATCAAATACATAATATCCATTAAAAACATGACTTACATTACAAAACATATAAAGAAAAATGAATCACGTAACACCCGAAACAATGATACTACCAAAATATTGTTAAACAAATATTAAAATATCATATATGATATCATATTTATGTATATGGTTCTTGTATAATTTAATTAAAATTATTTAACCATTATAAATGAGGTTAAAATACCCTCAACTAAGGAAAAGTACAAGGTAATGGGTTTTCATCTCACTTTTATTCCCATGAGATTCATGTATATTTTCCACTATTAACTTTTGTGTGGTGTATAAACTGCCCATGATTGTATTCTTTGTGTAATATAATTTAATTTATGGTTATTCACATCATCATTGTATGATCCTTCTCTCATGGGTTTTATGTTTCTTAAGTTACAAAATTGGTAAGGGAATTTCAAATTTCAATTTCCACTTGTTTGGTTTTTTGCATACTTCATTGATTATTTTACTCAAAGATTAAGTTTGGAATCACTATTTATTTATTTATGTGGTAATTTCCACTCCCCTTTGTGTTTATATACTTTTGATACACATAATCACTCCATTGATAAATTCTCAAGTCACTAATATAAACTTGATAAGGGAAATCATAACTCAATTTCTGTTCATTGAGTTAAACATCCAAGTCATTGGTTTTGTTTTCACAAGAATATGTGTGAATATCCTGTGATTGATTTAAACTGAATATCTAATCATATTTAGTGTATTTATATTTTTCATAGCTAATTGTGTCATTGATTTATCTTTAATCTAAGGATACTATATTTATAAGGGATTTCGTCTCAATTTATATTCCATTAAGACTTCTTTGTTGTTATGCACCAATTAACTTTTATATGGTGTATTACTGTCCTTTGAAATATTATATAATTAATACCTTTATTATCATGATATTATAAAGTTTTTATTTATTTTATTCCTCAATTATTTATATTCAATAGTTTCTCATTTTGTTAGGAAGTCTTTAACTAAAATATATTTTTAAAGATTTATTCTTATAAATATTCTTCATTAATTTCCATGTTTTAAAAATGGTTTTAAAGATTTATTTATATGGACATGAAATTTTTTAAATTAATATTCCATTCAGAAGATTCAAATTTTTATTGGACACTTTTATTCAAAAATATCTTTTAAACTACTTCTTTGATAAATAGTGAAACTTTTAAATGTTATCAAGAAAAAGTGTATATTTCTATCAAATAGTTTTACTGATTATTTTTATCTATGTCAATATCCTTCATTGTATTTTATTCTTGACTGAGGCTGATTTATTATAATACAATATTCCACATTGTATTGAATGAGTTATGTTTGAATGTGGATGTGTTATTTTTATACCATTCATGGTATATGGTTAAAGTATTAACATTTCGTATGTTACTTTTAATATGAATGTTTATGTCATGTATTAACCTTTTCATATGAGGAATTCATTGGACTTAGTAAGTGATATGTGGAGCCCACTATATATCCTCGATGCATCCGTAGGTCTCATGAGACAAACTAGTGTCTTGGCACAAGGCCTTGAAAAAATCTTATTTGTAGTCTTGGAGTGAGGCCTTGAATATGTTGTTATGATGTCCTAAATTATTCATTCCATCATTATGAAATTAGATATTATTATTACATGTGATTATTCGACAAGTAGAATATCCATGTTAATAATTAAATAGCATTATTTGATTTATATTTTCCATATTATGCTGAAATTGAAGTTTAAAAGGCTTTTGTTTTAGTCTTATACATTGCCTTAAATGTTTATGCTTGTTTATGAAAGTTTCCACTATATTTTTATCCTTACTGAGCATCTGAGGTCACCCGTTTCTCTGTTTTATTTCTTCCCGGACATGAAGAAGTATATCATTATTAACCTGTATGAATAGTCTATGGGATATGAGTGTGTTCAAAGGGGACACAATGTTGTTTTTATTTTTTCATGATGTAATGTAAAACTTATGTATGTCTCTAGTACTTCCAATGGTACAAAACTAATCGGTCTTTTGGGACTTGATCTCTTGTGATCATGCCAATGATATGTAATAACGCACCGGATCTAGATAACTTGGGTCGGGGCGTTAAAAATTTCCTATATTTCATTTCATGATTAAATTCCATTCATAGTCATCTAAAATTTGATAATGGGGTAATTTATTTCCACTTTCCTTTGATTATAACATTTGTATTATTTTATGTAAATATATAGTCAAAAATGTCTGTCTCTAAATTTTGATATCTATCATATTTTGTGACATGGAAAAAAACAACTTATGTTTGGATATAAAAGGTTATTTTAAAGATATATTATTTTTTTTATCATGGTAATTTATTTTTAATGAAAAAATTACCTTATATGTGTATGAAATGACGACAAAATACTTGTGTAAGAAATAGAAAAATCAATTAAATTATTTTAAAAACACTAAAAGAAATATTTTGTTAGTGATTTATACTATCCCATGAATTTTATATATAAATATAAATTATTAGTGTATGTTTTTAAGGATTATATTTTAAATCTGTTACTATCTTCTTGTGTTTAAATTCAAACTAGATGAATGATATCAAAAATGAAATTAATTATATTTTATGATAAATAATAATTTATTAAATTATTTAAAAATCATGACAAAATATATCATGAGGTTTATTGGGATAATAAATGGTCTATAATATCATAAATTTTCCATTTATGAGCCAATTTTTACATTATAATTTAAATTATAACTCTTTAATACTAAAAAAGTCATGACCCTTATTAAGCCAAAAATTAGTTAACTAATGGGTTAAACCAAAGGATAAGGTTTAAAATGATATCTAAACCTATAAACATTTTATTTTATTATTATATTATGAATTTATACACTTTATGTTATAATTAATGACATTTTTGAACCATTTTTAATGATTTATAAAGATATTGTTTTATAATATTTGATGTATTTCCAAAAATTGACATTAATGATATTTTATAATAAAAAATATTTTATTAAATGATTTAAAATTATTAAAAAACATATTTTTGGAAAATTTAAATAATATATGGTTTAAAATATCAATCATGATCCATTGATGGGTCACTATTCCTTTAATATGTACTCTTTTACCCCTAAAGAGTAAAAAATGTTGATATTGTTGTAATTGTCGAAAGGGTTAACTGAGGTGTTAAAGCAAAGAGATAAGGGTGAAAACATAATCTAAACTTGTCTAAATTTGATTGTATAATATTATATCAACCCATAATCATAATATATTTGAAATACATCAATTTTTATCCACTTTAATATGAAAATTAATTTATTTTAATTTAATGATTTAAGACATTCCAAGAATGCCCCTCCCTCCACTTATAAAAGGGAACACATTCTTCTCTCCACTAGTCACTTTAAGAACCATTTTTGTTCAACCAATAAATTCCTAAATCCCTTCCTAAAATACCTATATATTTGATATAAGTCTTATTTTCATCATAATACCAACCTCATATGGCATAAGGTGTAAATCAATGGAGGTTTTTCAAAGAAGATGTATGACTTTTAAACAAATTTTTTAGTTTTATTTCTTCCACTACTGGAAAACTTCCATATACCCATGGTTTCAAACCATGGGTATAGCCTATCAAACATTGAGTATAGGCTATACCCACATTTTGATGAATCATGGGCTCCCGAGCTGTTGGGATTGCCCTATAGTCACGGTTTTGTAGAAACTATGGGTATAGCCCCTAAAATTTTATCCTAACCACGGTTCGGGTAAACCATGGGTATACATTATTACAACAGAAATTATATACCCACGGTTAAGTGAACCATGGTTATAGAAAGGTTTCTTCAGAGAACACAAACCCACAGTTCAATAAACTATGAGTATAGATAGTTTTGTAGTAGCATATATACCCATAGTTTTTCAAACCGTGGGTATATATGGTTTTCCCAGAAATAGAAGCTACCCACCTTCATTTCACATTGCTAATGTAAACCAGAATGAAAACCAGTGTGAAACCACACGCCCACTCTCCCCTTGGACACCCCCTGTAGCCCCTCCCTTCCCCCTGGACATACCCCCCCAGCACACCCCCTCCCCCCTTGCAAACCCCCCACTCTCCCCCTAGACACCCCTGCAGCCCATCACTTCTCCCTAGATAGAACCCCTCCCCCTTACACACCCCCACTTTCCCCCTGGACAGAACCCCCTTGCACACCCCCTGGATACCCCAACTGGACACCCCCCCACTGGACACCCCCCTGGACACCCCCTAGACCCCCCCCCCCTATGAACACCCCCCGGACACCCCCCACTGGACCCCCCTAGACACCCCCGCCCCACTAGACCGCCCTGGAAACCCCCCCTGGACACCTCCCCTTGGACACCCCCACTGGTTTCCCTAGACACCCCCCTTGGACACCCTCCTAGACACCCCCACTAGACCCCCCTGAACACCCCTAGACACACCCCTTGGACACCCCCTCCCCCTGGACCCCCCCCCCCCCCCCCTTCAACAACCCCCATGGACACCCCCAACTAACCCCCCAGCCCTTTGGACACCCCTCCCCCCTAGACACCCCCCCTGGACACCCCCTGGACACCCCCCCCCCCTGGACACCCCCTGGACACCCCCCCTAGACACCCCACTCCCCTAGACACCCCCTAGAAACCCCCCTTGGACACCCCCATGCATGCATATACGTGAAAACATGCATATTAAGAAAAGGAAAGAAGAAAACGGAAAAATGAAAACTGTAAACTGAGAGAATGTATAAAATTATTTTTCTAAAAAAATATAAAAGTACAGGATTAAAAAGTGAATACTTGGGGATCAACTATCCAACCATAATAGAAGGAAATGTCTAGAAGATTCACTATTGCACACTCATGTGTAAACTCAAAATCATCAATTCTACAAGCATGGTGTATACCAATTCAATCTGATTAAAAAGACAAAAAATGGTTACTAATGTCTTGAAAAAATGGTATAAATAACCATTACCTCCTAAATTTTATATTCACGTCAATCCCAGTTTCAAGTTGTGGAAGAAAATAAATTTCATTGTCTATGTTTTGTTGCTGGTTCTCTACATAGAATCCATCCCTATCCGGAATACCAATAAAAGTCATCAAAATAAACAAATGATCGAAAATGAAAATCCATATGGAATCCAAAAATAGGAAGCCATGCTCTCTTTTGAGATCTTTCACCTGCATATATTCACATCCCCCCTCCTAGACAGCCCCCTCCCCCGGCACCCCACACACCCTGCACAACTCCCCCTCCCTGCACACTCCTAGAATTCTCTAATCCCTCCCCCTGCACACTCCAAGATATCCCCCCTCTCGACCACCTACACACTCCTGGACAACCGACCTCCCCTGCACCACTACACACCTTTCCCCCCTTGCACCCTTACACCCCCTGCACACTTCCCCCCAGCCCACAGCCCCCTTCACCCCCACCCCCCCCCCCCCCTTCACCTGCATATATTCACATCCCCCCTGCACCCCCCCACTTCCCCCTCCCTTCCCCTACACACTCCCCCCCATACACCCCCCTTTCGAACATCCCCCCTCACCCTACACCCCCCCCCCTTCACACACCCCTACCCTCTTCCCCAACTCCCCATGTCCTCTTCCCCTGCACCAGCCCCCCCCCCCCCCTCCCACCCTCACCCTACACACCCCCCACTTCCCCCTTCCCACTACACACCCCCTCCACCCTCACCTCATCCCCTACAAACACCCTCCCCCTACACACCCCCTTCCCTCTTCCCCAGCACCACCCCCTGAATACTTTTAAACCCCACCCCACCCCCCCACCCCCCACTTCCCCCTTCCCACTACACAATCCACACTGCCCCCTTCCCACTGCACACCCCCTCCACCTCCCCTGAACAAACCCCTACCCTATTCCCTAGCACCAACCCCTCCCCTGCACACCCCCTTCCCTCTTCCCTAGCACCCCCCAACCCCCACTATGCACACCCCCACTACCCCCTTCCCACTGCACACCCCCTCCCCCCTCACCCTGCTCAACCCCCCTGCACACACCCCCTACCTCTTCCCTATCCCCCTCCCTAACATCCCCTCTCTCTTTAGAGTTCATTCTAGTTGTTTATGTGAGTAAATCATTTCAATTATAATGGAAACTAACCTTCAATCCCCCTCCCCTCTCTGCAACAATTCTAGTTGTCTATATCAGTTAATCATTTCAATTGTAATGCTAACCTTAAGGTAACTGATTTGAATCATATACCAAAAATAAAAATGAATTCGTAATAATACCTAGCACATGTTCGCAATAGCCTTGAGGTAGCTAATTTGAATCATATATCAACAACTAACATTGAATGGGTAATAAATCCAAGCAGACATGTTCCAAACAGAGCTTTAATAAGATGCAAGTTATGGATAAACATCAACCTCATTCAATATACATTAAATGATCCCAAATTTTTGGAATCCAATCAACAAAATCAATAACTTAGACATTCTTGTAATGATGTATTTCAGGCATTCTAATTATATAATTAAAATAACATCTCAAGTAGATTGTAATGTTTTTTAAAAACAGCACCAACTATAAAACTAAAAAGGTCCTAATCGGAATACTTACGTGTAAAGAATCCCAAAATTATCAACAAAAAGGACAAGACCATTATCCGAGTTAATATCCAAACCATATAGAATCTTCCAACTTCTTGGGCCCTACAAAAAAGGCATCTATTAGTCACAATTAAAAATTTATATGAATATAACTCCTGATGGTCAGTTAAGAGGTTGTCCCAAACCATATAATGAATTGGAAGTTGCTAATAAGTCATACAATGGAACAAAAATTTTGACCCATTGGAAAACCATACCTTCCATCCATTAGGGTTATCGTCCATGAAATATGTCTCCATTCCAGTTTCCGTGTCAGTGCAATAAACAGTTCCATCTGAGGATTCGCTATATACTAATCCATCATTTTTCCAATTAAACCTATCACAAATTTTTCAACCAGTTTTTAAGCAGCACATACATAGTTGAGGTGGGGGGAATATCATTAAGGCTCTGTTTAATGGAACTACTTATATCCCTTATCAATGATCACTTTTGATACGGTATGAAAAAATAAGTGGTGATTGTTCTACTATATGGAAAATGGTGTTAAGTTGTGTGTGTGAGCATGCGTATGATTCTTCCTAGGCAGAAAAATAAATGTGCATATTATACAAGCAAATATAGGTGGACCCTATATCCTAATAAACATATAAATCACCTCATATTGTTGAGTATGCAACTATGTATGTTTTTGTACACCATCTTTTCATAAAACTTATTTTAATCCCAAACACCATGTTGTCCTTTATTTTCAATGGAACCAATTAAACAAAAAATATATAAATGAAGAGCATAGAAAAGATACTTCTCATAATATATACGTTAAAAGGAAAATTAAATAACCAACCTTATCCCCAGACAGCAGAATGGAATTATTTGTGTGATTGAATTCCAAGCATGTAGCCCGCATACTATGATACCTTAGGACTCCACAACTGACTTCATCAGGGATCACAAATGAAATTTTAATCTACACAAAAATATCATTACATATAACCCTATAAATCAACTGTCAAAGTCAATTCCAAACCTCAAATTGCCGAAGCCAATTCCTTTTAGCTTTTATATTTTTCTTGTTGAATGCAAGATCAATTGCATTGCCATATTCATCATCGACCCGTATAAATTCCTTCTTGTGATTTTGGAGCTCACTAGAGTATTATTTTCTTTCCATGGATGTGCTTTTACCCAACCAATAGTACACAAGAAAATAAATTTTTGAAAAAAAAAATCAGAAACGAGGCCTGATTGAGTTATTATAGAAATAAATATCAATTATATAACATTTATGTTAATTCAATCCAAAGCATATAATGCCTAAAAAATCCAACCTATTTCCAAAAATCGTCATCCTATTTAGTATGGCCATGCATTTTTTCACTATCAGATATTTATATTTCCCAATTATTATAAGCTTAGAACAAAAAAGATCATATTAGAATAGAAATAAATGTAGTTACAAATCAGAAATTAAACTAATTTATAGAAGCTTATATATTTCAAAATAATTCTAGGACACCGAAGTTTCATGCTATAAAAAACATACATTCAGAGGTGCACCAGAATGGGTTCACCTATAGAAGAAATATAAAAGATTGAAAATGGCTGGGAGAAACTAATAGTAGAAAGAGAAAAGAATCAAAGAAAAATGAAAATTTTAACTACATACTGTCAGAGATGTGCCAGAGGATATAGAGGGGTCACCTAGAACCAACGTCATCTAGGAGGTATGATGGTCGCATCGAAGGAGGATAAAATTAAATATAATTAAAGTAAAAGTTAAATACTACATAAACAAACATACATCATAATACAATATTTCAATATATGTAGAAATAGACAGAAAAAAGGCAATACAATTCAATATTCCAATAATCAAACTGCATTTCATAATAAAATTCCACACATTAACAATCCAAAAATACAATATACATCAATAATGAGTCTCAATATCAGTATCTTCAGAATCATGATAACCCTCATCCACACCTTCTATAGAAACAACATCACCACCGCTCTCACCATAAGAATCATCATCGACATCAGCATCGATACTGGCACCGACAATGGGTTTGGCTCTATCCCCTACACACTACCCCCCCCCCCCCCCCTCACCCCCACTACCCCCTACACACTACCCCACCCCCACATTTCCCCCTTCCCAACCTTCACCCCAACTTCCCCCCCCCCCCCACCTGCACCCCCACTGCCCACCCACCCCCACCTGCACCCCCACTACCCCCTACCTCCCTGACCCTGGCCCCCTTCACCCCCAGTACCCCTTTCCACCTTCACCCCCACCACCCCCTGCACACTGCCCCCCCCCCCACCTACACCCCCACTACCACATGCCCCCCTCCCCCTACACCCAACCCCACCCCCTGCACCCAACCCCCCCCCCCCCCCCCCGAACCCATCCCCAGCCCCCTGCACCCATCCCCACCCCTTGGTGAATATATCCTTATGATACTCTGAGTTAATTCCACTTTTTGTCACAATTGAGACACTAGTTTCTTAGAAGTAAAAAAATGGTAATATATAATATCAAATAAAACATAGATGAGGGTATATGATATTAGAAAAACACCTCTCACCATCTAAGGATCATATTCATCATCATCCATCAACTAATCAAGCCTAAAGAGACAATCTAGATCTATCATGGTTACCTTATTCCGAAGATAACTACCTTATTGATGGTTTGGATGACTATTGGATTTTCCCTTATTACATGTTACCCCACTTAGACATATCAATGGGTGGATAAGTTCATGCAGTAACATTCCTATTATCTTAAACCAATTATGTATGACTCTATTGAAATGTCACACCCTTCTTATAAAGATACCTATAAAACCAAAAAATATATCTAGCATGTACCATATAATTCAAGGACTTGTGATCTCAAAAACCCCAATCAGTTCAATCAATAGAACAACTTCATATTTCAAAAAATTCATATTTTAGAAATAACAACTAAGGAATATATTACTTTATTACCTTCACTAATTTAGACTTGTCAATTCAATAATTTTTGAAAATTAAAGAAATAATAAATGGAATCCAATTTCACTATATGGGATATAATTTAGAGATAAGTATTCTATAGTTGTAAGGGAATCACTTGCCCATATGCATGAATAAGGATTCTAATGTTATGTTTATGTAAATGCATGCGAAAATTTATACAGAACATTTTAGAAGAAAATAAATTAACCATTCTGATCCAAACAAAAAATCAATTCAAGTTATTAAAGTACATAAATAAGTCTCCATATTAAGTCAGAAATTGAGGGGATTAATATCCCCCCCCCCCATCCCAATGTCCATGCCCATAATCATCATCATCATTATCATCAGCAACATCGTCAGTAGCCTCATCACCAATAGCAACATCAGAAGCATCCTCACCACAAACAGATCTATCACCACAACTTTCATCGCCACTACAAACCTCATTGGAATCACATGACGCATCATTCAAAGAGATCATTGATGCCATATATGATACAAAATTAGAAACAACCTCTTATTGAAGCAACTGAATCAAAACTTCCATATCTTTCAGGAAATGTTCTGTCATCATCTTACTTCTTTCACACTCCTCTAAAGCTATTTTCTTTTCCTCTGCTGCTTCAGCAAGAGCGATTTCCTGTTCAGAGGTCCGGGAGGCTTGAGAGGAGCCCGATGGCAACCAATATATTGTGGGGATGATGTTTTTCCCTGGTCTACATCGAACTCTCCCCAGGTGATCCTCGCCTAACACATGAATTAAATGATCATGTGTCCCAAAGTTTTCATCTTTCTTACCATCGAGGGCCTCTAAGGAAGACTGTTGAAATTTTAAACATATTAAATTATGAATTCCCTATAAATATTTAAAATATAAATAAAAAACCTTACAATTTTATCTTGTGTCTATGGATTTACTTCACTTCCATCCTTTTTCTTTCTATTAGAGAAAAATAATTTGGCCCGAGGTACAGGACCTTCGATGCCCAATGCAGCTTACTGTGAATGAGAATTTTAAAAATCTAGATTAGAACCATATATGAGAAATGTACAAGTCCAGCCTATGTCTATTCAATAATTTTTTTAGTAGAACATCATGTATAACATCACAATACCCAATTAAAGTTCCTAGTTCTTTTCAAGATTGGTCATTGCAGTGCACCCCAATGTGTGAAAATATGTCATTGAATCCTGATTCTTTATGTTTTTCTCTAAAACATCCTAAAAAATCCCAGTACAAGTAATAAAAATTAAATTTTATATTCCAACCATTAAAGATTGAGATTACCTTAAACTTTGAAGTCTTCCAATGTGAAATCATTTTTTCATATTGACTTTTTTGAAAGTCATGGAATATGGGTACCCCCTCTATGTTAGTACCAACCCTCCTCTTCCAACCAAATTACAACTCATGCTCATATGAGCACCAAAACTCCCCAACATCCCTCAACCTTGCAGTCTTATCAGCTTCTCCATCAGGAAAGTTAAACTGAATATGCAATGAACATGTTATTTCATTTAAATACCCCAACAATATAGATATTACATTATACAAATTTTATTACCCATATTTTATCCCATGATTTTTCATTAATATATTTACTAATATATCTCCATGACACAGATTCAACCGGAATGATATCGTGATACTTGGCCAAAGTGGCCATGAAACTTCTACACTGTGTTGCAGTTGGACCTACCATCTAATTTTGAAACAGTTATAATAAAAAAACCCTCTGTAGGTTTCTCAATAGACTCTGATGGATCTGTGGGTTGTCCTAACTCAACAGCCTCTGTAGGAAGTGTCTGCTCTAGTGCGTGGTCTGGGTGACCTCCATGCACTAAAGTGGAAGATAATGGAACAGACTCATCAGATGATGGCTGGATGGTAGGAATTGGAGGCGGTGTAGACATGGAATCATATGGGTAGTAGTATGGGGGATACATCATCGGATATGGATATGCTAAAGGTGAAAACATATATGGAGGTGGTGTAGTCACTGTATGGGAAGAAGAGGAAAATTGATATGATGGAGGCATCAATGGGATCATCCCTAAAGGTAGCAAAGACATGGAATGTGAATAAGAGGGTAGCTGAGATGATGATGGAGGAATGGATAAAAAAATACCTGAAGACTCAAGAGAATGATGGAAAGGTGTGGTGGAAGGGGTGTCTGATGGTAGGTTAGTGTGGAAATAGGTATGACAGGTGCTTCATCTATGACGAGGAGCATCCCCAATCATACCCATGCTAACCGGATTATGAGTCAAATCTAGTGGAATTGAATGTCCCTGAAAAATTTATAAAGAATATTAACATGAAATTATATGTATTGAAAAATAAAAACATTACAATTATAATACTCACTGATGGAAGAGAAGGCAAGGCACTCTCACGCCCCAGTCGATCGGGATCAAATAGTCGCTTCATTCGACCTTCTGTAGTATTTGAAATAATTTACATAAGAATTAAATGTAATTTTTTTAGAAATAGTTTTTACAAATCATACATACAACTTTCATCTATCAGCAATTCATGAGAGGAACCAATTTGATGTCTTTTAATAACTAATTGTACAAATGATTACTAGGAAATGACTAACACTGTTTTTAAAATTACATTACCAAGTTATAAATTTTTTAAAAACAAGACTTACACCATGATTTGTATATTGAAATAAATATTATTTATTGAAACGACATTGGAATATACAAAAAAAACATATCATTCAAAAATGAAACATAATTAAAGTAATTACTATAATAATAACCTAAGAAAATCATGTCAATGTAAAATGAATGGACAATGAACATATATGGTTGGTTATATATATTACAAACCACTACATTAGGTTCAACATCAAATCTCACAATTAGACAATTTGATTCATCAAATGAAATATTTTGGCCAACACCAACGGAGACTTCAATGGTAGAAATTTCATCCCCAGCATCATAAAAAATATGTCTAGGGATTAAATCATTAATGACACCATAATCGGGTCTCAGATGATCTTTCACATAAAACACTTGTTTATCCATTGATTCAAAAAATGTATGGTTCATCGGTATGCTGGAATTGACTCATTTCAGTAACTCTAAATCCACAGTCATCAATAAATGTAACATATCATCTCATTGATTTAAACCATTTAAATTTCATCATACCGACTCTACCTTGAGAGTAGTAATACTATAACAATATTTTATCAACTAGTCCATAATAATACACATCTTTATATCGATTCCTACTATCTGATACATTGGCATAAAAATCGGTTGTATCAGTTAACATAATGCCATCTTTTTTTGTTCTCATTTTCACCGCTTGATCCATTGTAACAAATTTATACTCGTTGATTATTAAATATTTTCATTCATGAACCAAAGAATTTGGACCAAAATCTAAATCTTTCAATCCTTGAGAAACGGAGTCAATAGGTAAACTCAACAAGTGAAATTTATATGAATAATAGAATTAAATAGATATCTATTTTTAATCTAATTAAAGTAATGGTATTACCTTTGATTTCAACCAAGAAAGAAACTCTATGTTATGTAAAGCCTCTCTCCTTCTTAAAGACAAAGATCAATGAACTCTACTTATAATTTTTTTATGTTACCCACATAAAATGATAATAAACATTTAAGGTATATGTGAAATTTCATAATATGAGATAACATATAAATATCCAAATTACTTGCTTGATATATTCATCGAACAAACAACAGTTAAACAAGACTGTGTGATGTGCCATCTCCCACTCTTCAAGGCTCAATGTAGCCAATGTATAAGACCCAAAAATTCCTCCTATTTGGGGAACATTGGAAACGAGGGCTAAATTTCCCCATATTGGTCATCTTTATTTCTCATGTTCTGATTATGTCTTATGGTGACATCAAACAAATACATTGAACAAAAATCCATACACTCTTGAGCCAGATAACCCCTCAAAATCTAACCTTCAGGATAATTCTTGTTTTGGACATATGATTTCATTGTGTACATATTTCATTCAGTATGCTACATCCACCAAAAAGCAATTGGTGCCCCAATAAGTGTTTCACTTGGAAGATGAACCGTTAAATGCAACATGCAAGTGAAAAATGATGGAGGAAAAATATTTTCCATCTCACATAAAATTAATGGCGCCTCCTGCTACATTTTTATCAAGAATGAATTGGATAATCTTTTAGCACAAAGGTATCTAAAAATTTTCAAAAGGGAATCATTATCACCCTTACATTATTGGATGGAAAATTATAAATTTATATTGGAATCAACTCATGAATAAGGATGTGATAATCATGAGTTTTTAGAGGTTTTTGTTTCACATATCTTCTATTTAATCATTTAGATGTGTTGCTGGAATAGCCATTGGTAACCTTGATATTATCCAACACTTCCAGAAATTGATCTTTCTCTGACGATATCATCACATAATAAGCACAAGGAACTTTCCATTTGTTTTCACAGATACACACAGGATGGAGTTATGGTTGAATATCCTAATACAACAAGTCCCGACGAGATCCAAAGTTGTCTTCTGTATTCCCCTTGATATTCAGAATAATTGAAATAAACATTTCACATTTATTTTTCTCAATATGCATTACATCTAAATAGTGACGTAACAAATTGGTAGACCAATATATAAATTCAAAAAAATACTTCTCTTTTTCGAATTATAAGTGGTTTTAGTGTCAAAATTCTTCCCCTTTTTAGATTTCAACTGACCTTTACCAAATGAAAAACTGAAATCCTTCAATTCATTATGCACATCACTTCCTAACATACATTGAGGTGGTTGTTCAGTCTCAACTGTGTTATCAAACCTCTGATGATTCGTCCTGTATTAATGATCCATTGGCAAGAATCGTCGATGACCCATGAAACTGAAACTACAAAGACATTTAAGCCTTATCGGTCATGTATTCTTCATACAAATGGGACATGATATTTTTTCCCTCGTGTTCCACCCAAACAAAAATGCATAAGTAGAGAAATCATTTACGGTCCATAAAAGGGCATAATGCATCTGAAACATATTCTTTGAAGAAGCATCGAATGTATGCACACCCAAATACCAATGTAATTTCAACTCTCTTATTAAAGCATGAAAGTAGCCATCTATATCATTACTGGGATCATAAGGTCTAGATATCAGTATACTCAAGAAAGTGAAAGGTGTTTTCATACACATCCATGGAGGAAGATTATAAAGATGAATAAAAACATTCCATGTGCTGTGAGAAGTAATTATCTGACCAAACAAATTAAAACCATCACAGGATAGACCCAACCTAACATTACACACCTCAGTTGAAAAATCAGGATGGTGTGCATCAAATGTCTTCCATGATAATCCATCTGCAGGATGAACCAACTCATCATTACCTTTAATTTTCTCAACATCATGTCATCACATATTGGCTGATATTTCTGTAGACATAAATAGATTTTGAAGTCTGGTAATTAATGGAAAGTTCCACATGACTTTATGTGCCACACGAGATGGTGTTCCATCTATATTTTTCTTCTATAAATTTGTACCACATTCTTTATAGTCATTATAGTCAGTTTTTTCCTCCCAACATAAACTTCAATCTTTCGGCCAAGCATAGAATTTTTTAGTATCAAATCCAAGATGCATAATTAACTTCCATTCCTTGTAATGATTTGAGGGAATATTCACACCATTAGGAAGCAAGTCCTTTAAAAATATAAGAATATAATCAATAGTGATATTATAAATTCCATATATGGTTTTCCCATGATATAACCACATTAAAAATTCCAACTTGGTCATTTTAGTTCATTCCTGATATACTAGAGATCTGGCATCATCCAATAAATTTTTCACTCTCTCATCATCATCTTCAGTATTTTTCTCATGTGTATTGATATCATTGCCCTCTTGAACTCGCATACTATCTCTCTCAAGATGATGGAAAAATGGAAACTGATCAAATATAAAATTCTCTGTGCCACTTATTTCATTTTCTTCATGACCAGTGGAACATTGACTCGTCTCTCCATGGGGATACCAAACAAAATAGTATTTTTGAAATCCAAATTTCGTTATATAGAAGATAACATATTCCCGGCTTAGCCATGGTCTTTAGACACATTTATAGAATGGAAACGGTATACAACCTCTATCTGAATCATTTTCATATGAAAAATCTAAAAAATTCTCCAAATTATTTTCAAATGTGGTTGAAATCCTATCGGTACGATACATCCAGCTTCTATCCAATCTATAACATGAAAAAAAATATCTTCCAATCAATAATTTAAACCATAATTAAAAAAGGGATATGTACTATATAAAATAAAACTATTAGAATATAAAACTTAATAGTTAATTCACATTTTTATTACAAGTGCCTTTATTTTTATAAGCAATTTCAACCCTTTCAATATCAGAGATAAAATTCTTACCTTTATCCTATAAAGGTATGATCAACAAGGTAAACCATAATGGGACAAGAAAGGATTGAAGTCTATGATCGAGTGCTATATATCATTCTATTTGAACTAAGGGAGAGGTAAAAAAATTTGTCCTCCCTTATGTGTAACATAAGAAAACAATATTTTAACATTAAAACACACCCTTAAAAATGGGTTATTTCATTTAAAAAGAAAGGGAGAGATATAAAAATTCACCCATCGTCAAAAATATTTTAAACGATCCGCATATTAATTTAATTTAATGTTTTACATGAGTAAAATTTTAATTCAAAGAGGGAAAATAAATTTAAAGAAAACCACTTCATCTCCAAGAATTAAAATCATTTAGATAATTTATATAAAAAAATCATGGGTATCAAATATTGGTATAAATATTTTAAAAGATGAATTTAATAAACTAAATCACTTCTTAAATTTTTTAATAAAATAATTACCTAGAAACACCTACTACTTACAAAGTGGAACATGTCACAACAAGACTCCTAAAAAGAAAAATGTAATTTCGCTAAAATAAATGAATTTAAAATCAATTGAAAAATAAATTACATGTTATTAGATTAATATTGAACACTAAATTTTACACACACCATGATTATGGTTCTCATAAGAAATGAAAATGATGGAAATTGAAGTGAAATGATCAGGGGAATCTCCCTTGGGATTTAGGTAGTGTCTTATATATCAAATGTCATTGATTACTATTTTGGATTCTTATGGTGTACCCTCATTTAATTTTGAATGATGATTTTACTGGATTAGACTTGATCTATTTGATTGTAATACCTCCATCGTATTATATGGGTTATAATACTACCATTATTCTAAATTTCAAGGATGGTTCCTTGAGTTTAGACTGGAAGAATGGATTAGGAAGAATAGAAATTCTTACCCCCTTTGTATTTTTTATGAGTTTTATTGAGAGAGAATTATATATTGAGCCATCTGGGATCTCTCGTATTATTATTCCCTTGGTTTCCTTGGTTTTTTACATTGTTAACATTTTCTATTTGACATGTACCATGACTACAGACTCTCGAGTGATGGAAAAAGTATATATACAAAATGATGTTGATTTCCATCGAGGATATCAAGCATCAGTAGTATTTTTATTACACTTTAACATGAATTATAAAATAGTCAAATATTAATATAATAATCAATAATTTATTATTAAATCACTTATCAATGAAAAAAACAAATGAATTTTAATTTTAGGGACACCATCTTTTGAGTCTTATTGAGTTATAATAAAACCCTTCACTTTCTACCATGGAAGTTGGGCATCTGAGCTGTTATCAATATTATATTGTAAATTTTTATTTGGGAAAGAACATGATATTTTTTATTGCGTGGTTTCTTAGAATAAGAATGTGTGTTGGTTCCAATTTGATATTGAAGACCATTTTTCAAAGTTCTCATAGTTTTATATTCTAATATTTTGGTTATATTATGACTATCTGAATGTATTGCATAAAATTAATTTTTTATTGCATGGATTATTTTTATTATTAGTGAAAAATTTAATTGTGTCATGAAATGTATTATTTATATATTTTTATATTATTAGGTTTATTTCTAATGTTTTTTAATCGAATATATAGGTATAGTCTCCCACCATAATACTTGACACCCTTAGTGTTACTCACCATCCTCCATCATATTTGGCAGCATTCTTGGGGTATTATATCTACCAATGGTTCAAGCACCGATTTGTGGTAGGACCTAGTAATGTTTTATTAGAGGTTTTTTTAGTCTTAATATTTTGGAAAGGTAAAAAATAGAATAAGAATGTGTCGAGACATGGTATGGACCTTTTTATTGGGACAAGCCAACCCATGTATGAAGAAAGTCCTTGTAATCTAGGACTAAATTTTTATTTATACTATTCGATTTTATAATTGATTTAATTTAATTTAAATTTCATTAATCTAAGCCCTTATTGTGAAATTTTTGGGTTAATATAAAATTTTAAAGTGTAATTAAAATAATAGAGAAATATATATATATATTTGTGTGTGTGTATGTATATATATATTGGTGACATGGGTGTAGTAGATGTAGACCCTATGTTTGGTTGGTTGGGGATATTGAGAGTTCTAGAGTTATGTGGTATCCCTACGATGAGGAGGCTCCAAAACTGTAGTGAATTTGTATCTAGGTCATAGTGTGAGCAACATTGTTTTGAGATGTTTAGTGAATACTTGTGAAACTATTGGTTTATGCTTGACCTAAGAGTGGGTAGGTTGAAATTAATATCAATGGGTGGTTGAAAAATAAAATTATGTATTTGGAATGTTAAATGTCATGTTGCCTTGATATAGGGATAAGTTAAACCCATAGTTCTGACCACAGTTATGCATAATGTGTGGAGTCAGTTTGAGAGAGTGGTTACCTTATTTATCATAAATCCAGGTTGGGAATTTAGTACATTTTGACCTTTGAGGGTAACCCATCAGACAGGTTGAACATTTTTTATGAACTTTTAGGTGTGTGATTCATAAGTAAAAACTTCATTTTAAGATATGAATTAACTCAAATTTTATAATGTATTTATGATAGGTGTGTTAGGTGATTTGGGTTCTCTGAGATAAGTACTTATGTGCTAGTTCATTCATCCTTATGGATGGTTTAGGAAAGGGACGTATCATTTAGATTCCTATACTAGATGACATTGGTACATGTTAGGTAGAACAACTACATTCATGGTGGATAGAATGTCTGATGCCCATGGGTAATAACACTCTTGGAGGAGTTTGGGTTCAGGAATATGGAGATACCTAGTGATCTTGAGATGAATACACAATGTGAGTAAGTGTTTTGATAGAGTTTATAGTTTTCATTGGAAAAGTGATTATGTGCATGTCCCTATAACTCAGGATAAGCTTTTATAACAATGGTGAGACTATGAATGAACTTTATTTGAATTATAAAATGATGATATAATTATGATTTTTCATTTACATGGTACGACATGGTGATATTCCTGTGGTTTCAAGACATAATAAGGGTACTCTATGCTTGGTGAAATTGGAATATAGAATAGGAAAGTATAGTTTCTGGGATGTGTGGGTAGTATAGATTAAATGTGGGTCATTGGATATTGAATATAGTATTCATGTTATGTTTGTGCATTAGCATGTAGCCACTGAGTTTTGATGTAATCTTGGAGCCACCCATGTGTGGAGATACAATATAATGTTTCAATTCGGGATTTGGATTTCAATGCATCATGAAAACTAGAACATGGAGTTGGATTGATCGTGAATCAACCTAAAAGTTAAAGATTTCAAGGTTTTTATTGGAGTTGTGGAAGGTATGGACCCAAATATTTTTCTTTATAGTATAATATATCCTATATAGTGAAATGAAAAGAACCACAAGGGAGTTTTAGTGATTAATTAAGGGTGAAACATAATAATAATATATATATATATTAGTTATGATTTCTATCTCATGGGATTGGAGTAATTCCTAGACTATGTTATCACAATTCTAGAAGAATTGAATGTCTTGGAAATGAAGATGGCCTCAGTGGTGGATAACATCATACATTGACACTAGAACTTGAAAAATGATGTGAAATTGATGGTTTAATTTTTATAGGTATTTCACTGGCATTTATCGGTTCCTGTAGAATAAACTGCAACATGACAATAAGGGGCCGTACTTGATTACAGAGCAGTCTAATGAGTGATCGGCTGCAGTTGATGAATACAAGACGCTAGAGTTAAATTCAAAATTGGAAACGAATATGGTTGAAATTATGTGAGAACCAATTTAAACCAAGAATTTAAGGAGGCCTAGATAGAGAATATTTCTACCAATGGGAAGTAAAAATCAGTCTCTAAATTACCTGTATTCAATGATTAGGGCTCAAAAATCTAGGAAATCCATGGAAACCTTTACTTCCACTACTATGAATAATCAGCTTCAATGAAATAATTTATGGATCATAAAATAGGGAGGAACATATGGGAGACATCATGGAATGCTTATGTGGGAAGTTCATATTATAAAGGACCTTAACAACATGATCCTAAATTACTAGTGTTTTTGATTGTATACAAAGAACAAAATTCATTGGTATAAAACATTGTAAATGAAAAAGGATGTTGCAATAAAAATGCGAGGAAGTAGAATTTACCTATAAGATGAATTCTTATATATTAAATAAACAATGAAAAAGAGAAATTGTGCAGTCAAACTATTGATGTTGTTAACATGATCCTAAATTAGTAGTGTTTTTGGTTATAACCAAATAAAAAAATGGAGTGGTATAAAACATTGTAAATGAAAAAGGATGTTCCAATAACAATGGTAGGAAGTATAATTTACCGTTAAGATGAATGATTATTTATTAAAAAAACAATTAGAAAGAAAAATTGTGTGGTCAACTTGTTGAGGATGGTGATATAAGAATAATTGATAAGTTTAAAAAGAATAAAAAAAACATGGAGAAGAAATTTCATACCTAGAAGTCGGACTTGGGGGCAGGGAGGTGGAGGTCGGGATGGGATGTTGTCAGAGCTGGGGGAAGTTGAGGTGGAGGTAAATCCCAAGAGGAGAGGGAGATAAGAGAGGAAGTTTCTTGAAGAGTGGGAGATGAGAGGGGGAAGGTGGGATGTCGTCGTAGCTGGGGATAGGGAGGTATAGGCTAAGACGTTGATGTTGAGGTGAAGGTCGGGTGGTCGAGGTCGGGAGCGGAGGCGGAGTCAGGAGGCGGAGGCCGAGGAGGGGAGGAGATGGCTGGGATGAGGTGGTCTGATGGCCAGAAGGTAGAGTTCAGTGAGGGGAGGAGAGTTTTTGGAGGCAGAGGTCGGATTTCCGGGACGCAATGGTCGGGAGGGGAGGAGAGGGTCGGGAGGTGGAGGTCAGGGAAGTGAGTGTTCAAGCGCGGAGGGCGATGGAAGACTGAAGGAGGAGCGCGATTGAAGAGGGAGGAGGAGTGAGATAGAAGAGTGGAATTAGGGATTGATTACCCATGACTTAATAAAACTATGGGAATAGATAATAAAAAAAGCACATATCCCCACACTGTTTCTAAACTGTGGGGATAGATGCGTGGGGAGAGACCCCCTTTCCACTAGTGTTCATTTACCACATTCAAATCATCTTAAAACATGATGAAATAATAATACATGTATTTTAAAGATAATTATGTGTTATTATTTTAGTGTAATAACCTATATCAATCTTCTACTACCATCAAATGGTAAACAAAACCATCATTCAGTGTATGGAAGACTACCGCCTCATGAACCGATAAAAATTTTTTTCCATCACCGCCTTTCATAGATGGTTATAATGATGGTTTTTATGTATATATATTATTTTCATGAAATATTTATCATTATTTCAATATAATATATCATCTAATTTCTTACCTTTCCATCCATTGGAAAATGATAGTGTCCTTCATGCGTACGTGTGGATTACCACTTCCACGAAGTAATATGATTCATTTTTCGTGACCTCATAACATGGATATTATATATAAGTGTATTTAAAGAATTAATATTATATTTATGATATTATTCTAATTATGGAAATATAAAATTATACATACCATATTTCCTTCATGCACTTTCAATAATGGAAACATTACTCATGTGTATGTGTGACCTATCGTCTCCACGGTTGTAACATAATTCATTTTTCATAACCATGCTTCATGATTGGTTTTAAAAGTATAATTAATTAATAAAAATTATAATTATTTAAATATTATTAATTTTATATGATTTAATAATGACCTCTTTGACCATACTCAACCTACTGATGTCATTTTGGATATATGAGCCAAATGTCGTTAAAGCTCCCGATGTGAATATAACTGATTTTTTAATTTTACATGACATGGTAATAAATAAAACTAAAGGAATAAGAAACTTTAAAAAAATTGTTAAGTAAATAATTAACAAAATTTTATTATTCAATAAGATAAATAATTTACATGATGAGTCGGGCTCAAGAAAGGGACACTTTAACTTAAAACCACGTTTTAAATGTTTTAATAATCTATTTTCTATATACTTTTCTTCCATGTCCATATTCTTAAAAAAATCATGGATTTATTTATATACACATAAATGAATTATAAATAACATTTTATATACCTTTTTAATTTCTTATAATTTTTTTCAAAAGGAATATTTTTATGTATTTTATATAGAACATTTTGAATTTCCTAACAAATGGAAAAAATGAATGTTCTATTTTAATGTATATGGAATCAATATCTTTTCAATCCACCGAAACCTTTATTTAAATATTTTGTTCCTTTATAAGATTCTATGTTTTATTAAAATAAAAAATCTTCTTCCCTTTTTCCTCGGTATCATAGTTTTGAAAAAGGGTTTTTAAAAGGAAAGGGTATTTAGATAACTGAAAGTGTTGTCATATTGGTTCAAAAGAGTTTTTTAAGTGTTTTATAATGAAAATGTGAAAGAATGAAATTTTTTATTCATGATATAGTACTATAACATTATAGTTGGTAATAGGTGAGCCTGATACAACTTATACAAATGGGTGATCCCGATTTATCTTATACAAACGGGTGGGCTTGGTCCTGCTTATATGAACAAGTGAGCCTGATAAAACTTATTTTAACATGTCACCTCAATATAGATCTCTAATTCATTGGGAAATATTACTTTTATTCAAATGAAATAATTAAGGAGTTAATTATGGTAGTTTCTCCTATAGATTTAACCACACTCTAGTTAATTTTGATACTAGTGAACATGGGTTATGAATATGATGCTCTAAGTTTCCTGAAAGGGTTTCTATTTTCTTGATGTGAGTTTTAAAGGTTTTATTTTACAAAAAAGTTTTGTTTTCATATGGATATGGTTTATTTCATATTTTAAAATAATATTGTTATAAAGGTAAAAATTTTACGGGCTTTCATGTTTTTCACTAGACTAATGGATTTATTACTCTTATGTCCCTCACTGTTCATCTTGTATTACTCATCCTGCATTTTCAAATGATTTTTCATAGAGCATAAGGATGAGTAGAAAAGTTAATAATTTCAAAATTCTTGATATGTAATTTTCCTTGAAAAAATAAAACATATATTTATAAATAAATTATTCTTTAGTGGAAATGGATATTATGTGGAAGTGTCCACTTTGAAAGAGTTTGTCCTAATTCTCTAAAACTATAAACCTAAAACATCCTTGGGTATTTAAGTGGCCCAATATTTCAATTTTATTTTATGTGTTCTTTATGAAACAAATTGGGTCATGATTATCAGTATTAAAGATATAAATTTAAATATTATGTTTTTAGTATCAGATATAGGAGTTTAGGTTCAAGCTTGTTATTGTTGGTATCAAAGTAGTTTTTATACATCATTAAAGATTAGGATGATTTTATAAGAGGTTAAATTAAGATTTATGGATATCATAATAATTTTATAAGTTTAAGGTTGATCATAAGTTCAAAGGCATAGACCCCCCCCCCATGAGGTTTTAGGTGGTATAATTTTAAGATAATTGTGATTATTTTTTAATACATTTATGGTAATACAATCCTTGGGATTAGTATGCGTTTTGTTGAAAATTTTACTTGAAAAATAATGATTTTATATTCTATAGACATAATTTGAAAGGGAATTTTGAGAATATATTATTTACCACATAGATAACCATGGGATTGGAAAGTAAATTTATGACTATGAAATTAATTTTATTTTTGAAGATGGTTTCTATTTTTGGGAAATTATATGATTATGTTAAATAGAAATAATTATGGATAACATAATATTTTTATTTGAGGAAAAAATTGAATTATCTTTGGGAGGTATATATGATTTTATATTGAATTTGTGGTGATTTAGGTTATTTAGGGAAATGATTATAAAATTTTGGAGATTATATAACTTTGGCATACACATTTTGGGTATATGAATTTATGGTAGGATAATGTTGATTAGAGATTAATGATAAATTAATATCAGAAGAATATATGAACAAATACTTTTCACATTTGGGTTTTGAACTTGGTTATGAATATTTTCATTAATTTTAAGGCTAGTTATTTATCAAATAATATAAGTTGAACTTCTTATGCTATTGAGGCATTGGTGATTGATGTAGTATTTCTTCATGTGAAGGTTTATTTATTTTGAAAATTATCATACCATGTGCTAACTATTTTAGTTTTGGTTAATGTTTAAAGATAGTAATAATAACTTATTATCCTTTTGTGGAAGTATTTGATTTGATAAAATTTTATTTTAATGCTTCATGCATAAAAATTCATCTTGAGAAAAAATGATATTGTTGATGAAATTTATTAAAGGATGAAATTCTACTTTTAAAGTAAATATATATCCTTACGTTCCTATTATACATGGTAAAATATTTCCTCGACACTAGAAAAATGATCTTGAAATAATAATTTTATCTTATTACCTTTAATTATATTAAGTCTATGTTATTTTCCATACCTCATTGATTTATTATTTTTTGATCATTAACCTTTTCATGATCATTCACTTTCTTGTGATTAGTGTTCTATATCACTCTCTATCATTATTTGGATAATAAATTTTCCTCAATGTCCATATTTTCAATCCCCACTAATTTTATCCTATATGTTAACTTATTTTGTGTTATTATATATAAACTTTTTATTTCCCATTTCTTCTTTTCAAAAGGAAGTTTTATATACCATTTTTACGATGTGGGTTTTCAAAAAAGATATTTTCAATTGTCAGACCCGTTATTTCCAAGATCAATTTATAATTGATAGGACTAAATTTATTAAAGAAGGTGATAATTTAATATCTCAATATTTTAAAAGGTAACTATTTTCGATAGCATATACAACCCACAACACTGATCTTAAACAAACAATGAAATATTATTATTTTATTATCGTTACAACCTAGATGTTGAATTGTTAGGTATGAATAGTAGTAATCTCATTATAATATATATATATAAGTACTATAATAATTAAAATTTAATTATTAATGATTAGTAAATAAGTACTCAATTATTCATTAAAGTCATTCTATGCTTCCGAAATATGTCTTCTACAAAAATGGTTTTTATTTCTTTATGTGTGAAAATATTATTATTAATTTCTAGAAAATATAGAAATTTTATATTATAAAAATGATATCCTTTTTTAATAAATATTTTCAAAATTATATTAGGATGATGTTTTGATACTTTTTTGAAAAGTTTGATTTTTCAATGAATAGTGAAAAATAATAATTTTTCAAAAAACTATTTCTTCTTATCAAGTAATTAAAAAGTAACATTCTATTTTGGATTAGATTTAAAATATAATATGTTTTTATTAAATAAAATTCATTAAATTTTATTTGAATCATAATTATACTTGAATTTGGCATAAAAACATTTGTATACTTAAAAAGGAATTTTTCTGATAGACCGCTTTTAATCCAATTTTAAAGAATAATTTTAAATTAAAAATTTTCAAATATTTAAATTATATAACACCCCAAACATTTTATTTTATGTTTCTCTTGAATACATTATATTATTAGCCAATATTTCATAAATAATTGAATTTTTTTGAAACAACACTTGGTTATTTAGGAGATAGTCATAACCTAGCCATTAAACATAAATTTTCCACTACTGTGTATTGAATTATTAAAAACAGACATACATAGTTTCGATCAAGGTGATATTTGAAGTCTAAATGAATCATGTTAATTTTCAGTGAATAGTAACTTACCATTATGAATAGTAACATACCGTTATGAATAGTAATATGCCCTTATGAATAGTGAGATGACCCTTATGAATGGTTACCTTACTCATGAATGTATAAATAAAATTTATGCACCATAAAAATAAAGATGAATATTTTAAGAGTTTGTATTTTTCGATTAAATAATATTTTTAATTAAAAATTAAAACTATCATATTTAGAAAATTATTTTTAAATGATGGAGTTCATTTTTGGAGTCTACACGTCGAAAAATGGTTAGGGTGAATTTTTGGGATTTTTCAGAAATTCTTGAATTTTTTATGAATAGTAAAATACGATAAATGTTAAATACTTCTTTTACTATATCATAGGTGATGAAAGTATAGCATCCCGCCTTTTTATCAAATAATCTTTCATTACATTTTACAAAACCGAGGATCTTTAAGGTTTAGTGTCTTGGAAACCAGGAACATAAAACATGAAAACAAAAAACATTATTCTTAAACACTTGAACGACTTCTCCTCATGTTCATCCTAGGTTCATTACTGCATCTCATAACCTGGGGACATACATCAAAAGAAAGGGAGAGCAGAAGGCCCAGTAAGGGAAAGAAGAGAAACAATTTACATGTGAACTTGAGATACTTCAATAAGGTCAATAAAAGAACTTTAAGTCTTGAAAAAGAAATCATGAGATATATCATTATAAAAATAACATTTTTAATAACTTGAGGATGTGGCTACAACATTTAATATTTACAATCATTTTGTTTCACCAAGGTCCATCCCCAAGGTGTCATTAAAAATTACCAAGGTTATTCACCAAGGTATCAGTCTAAAAATTCATCTCTAGAGATTAAGTCTTTACCCAATGCATTGGAGCGCTATCTGGGCGCACCCTTGTCATGTCTTTATTATCATGTGATCCTCATATACCATCATCAATCATTTCATCAACAACCCATATATCATAAAATAAATGGGTTTCATTTCATAATCATAACGTTTTAAAAACTGCTTTAAAGACATGATCTTTATGTCACTTTAAACCCACCGAAACGGAAAGAGGTTTTCATGTATGTAAATCCAAGAATTTAAAATAGAACATTTTGATATATATGTGAATAACATTGTAGAAATAAGATCTTTGAGTAATCACTTAATAACATAAAATAATATTGAGAAAAAGAGAGAGGCATTTTGAGACGAAAATTATGCAGCATAACGGCTATGATACATGGTTTTAGAAAACATTGAAAAGAGAGGGTACATGGGTCACCCACTAAAAAATGATACATAAAACAGTAGGGGAACATAATATAAAGTATTTAATAGCATTTTAATGAAATTTGAATGATATACCAAATGGAACGAAGAACTTTAAAGGAAGACAAAAAATAAGACTTCTCTTATAAAAATTTGGCAGCCTAACGGCGCCACTTAAACTTCAACAAAAATGAATTGACGAGATCAAAAAGGGTCTCTCATCATATGAACATAAATGATCAGTATGATAGATAGAGATATCATACCCCAACATAAATTAACTTTAAAAATTGACGTGAAAATTGAACTTAAAAATGAGAAGGGTGAAAGAATCCCTTAAAAATTCGGCAGCCTAACGACGCCACATAAACTTCAAAAAAATGAATTGACGAGATCAAATAGGGTCTCTAATCATATGAAAATAAATGATCAGTATTATGGATATAGATATCATACCCCAACATAATAAAAAGGAACTTGAAAGACTTTACATGAAAATAGATCTTGAAAATGAGAAGGGTGAAAGAACCCCTTAGAAATTCGGCAGCCTAACGGCGTCACTTAAACTTCAACAAAAATTAATTGATGAGATCAAATAGGGTCTCTCATCATATGAAAATAAAATATCAGTATTATGTATTTAGATATCATACCCCAAAATAATAAAAAGGAACATGAAATACTTGACAAGAAAATAGATCTTGAAAACGAGAAGGGTGAAAGAATCCCTTAAAAATTCGGCAGACTAACGGCGCCACTTAAAACATCAAAATACTGAATTGAAGAGATAAAATGGGGTATCTCATCATATGATCATAAAAGATCAGTATGATAAATTTAGATATCATACCCCAACATAATAAAAATTAACCTGAAATACTTTACATGAAATAGATCTTGAAAAATGAGAAGGGAGAATGAATCCGTTACAAAAAAATCGGCAGCCTAACGGCACCACTTAAAACGACATAAAACGAAATAATGAGAGTAAGAGGGGATATCTCATTATATTAACATGAAAAGTAAAGTAAGGGGAATATAAAATAACCTCCTCCAACATAATAACATGGATCATAAAAGAAATGACATAAAAGAGATCACTTGAAAAGAAAGAGAGGGGTCGGATCCCTTACCTTAAACGTAACTCTTAAAACTAAAAGGTTGGGACCATGAGAGGCTTGAGGGCACTATTGGAGGACTCCTTGGGAGGTGAGGAGACCAGAACTTTGTTGAGAATGATTTTGGAGTCCAAAGGATGAGAGAATGGCTTGGTATTTATAGGGAAAGTGAGGGGACAAGGCATTAATGGCCAAGGGACACCTCACAAGTGGTTTTCTCAAAACCATGTGCTCTCCCATGATATGTCCCATGAAGTTAGGCCACATGGGACCCCAAATACAATAATTCATCACCTTTGGTTTTCCAACCCATAAAATATCTCATGACATCATCATGACACAGTTATGATTTCATTAAACATACCGAAACCCTAAAACTGTATTTTTACTATTCACTGAAAATTCAACTTTCTCAGAAAAATCCCAAAATTTCACCTTAAACCAAATATCAATGCTCTGATTTCAAAAATGAACTCCATTTTATAAAAATAATTTTCTAAATATTTTTAATTTATTTTTTAAATAAATACACTATTCACCGAAAATTCATTTTTTCTGAAAAATTCCCAAAAATTACCTTAACATAATATCGATGCTCTGAGTTCAAAAATGAAATCCATTTTATAAAATTAATTTTCTAAATATTTTTAATTTAATTTTTAATTAAAAAACACTATTCACTCGAAAAAAATAATTCTTGAATAATAATTTATGAAACCGTTATTTAACCATTTTATTGAATCACATTACTTAATCAAGGTGCCTAGATTATATTAATACTTTCTTTAAGTGAGATTACTAATCCATTTGGTCACATTACTAATCCTAAGCATAAAATCACTATTCATAATTTACTATTCATCAAAAATCAAGTTGATCTTATTAGACTCTAAATTTCGTACTGAACATAATTGTAGAAGACCATTTTTTGAAAATCATTACACATTTTTAATTATTTAAGGTTTACATAAACATTTTTAAAATATCCTTTTTCTAAACTTCATGAAAAATATGCATACTATATTTATCCGGTCATTTGAAAATTCATAAACTTCATCATAAGAAGAAATCCCAATTTTTATTTAAAACAAGGGATTACACAAGGCAGTTACGGTCTCCTTACATAGCCCCTTATCACACCAGCATAGGACCTAAGTGTAAGGTGCGCTAAGGTGAGAGAATCCGAGGGAGGCTCGGCCAACATCGCACGAGTAGTAATTTCTATCAGTTCGAACTTCTCACGAAGATGATTCCGTTCTAGCATCACACGATGAAGTTCATCTTGGGTTTAGTCTAGAGAAAACCCAGTGGTGCTACCTCCTTCCCAAGTTATGTTAGATGGCCTTCGATCGGTCCAAGACTACTGGGTGAGGCCATCAAATCTTGTTTCTATAATAATTAACCAAGATTACTTGTATTTAGAGACAATAATCGAAACGTTTAGTTTACAGCGGTCATTTTGACCAACGGTCATATAACAGTCAAAACCCAACGGTCTCATTTTAATTATTCTCATGTTATCAAATGAAACATCTTTTTTGAGTATAAAAATAAAATAAAATAACACAGAAAATTAGGAAACAAGATTTTTTCAAAATTTCGGGTCATTACAATCTTCCCCCTTAAGAAATTGCGTCCTCGCAATTTTTAAAATTGGGTTTTGAAATTTCATTGAAAGTATCTCATCGGAAAATGAGTCAGTAAAACTATTACTTTAAAAGAAAGAAAGGTAAGTAAAAAGTTCACCCGATTTAACCCACACTAGGATTCCTTGTAGGAAAACATGGACATGGAGGAGAAAACCAAGGGTCAAGTTCTGAGGGATAGGGTTAGAAAACATGATTAGGAGAAATTTAACCATAAGAAAATATAAAACTTATGATGTGTGTGAATATTTTTTGATTACCTAGAAGGAAACGTAAACCAACAACATTTTTGTTTTACATTCCTTTTCATAATTTTGAGGAATTCATTTACTACATAGAACAAAAACATAAGAAAATATACCTACCTTTATGTAGAGTTTCATCCTTTAATAAGTTTATACCAAAACTAATATTTTCTCCAAACGATGAGCATTCAAAACTACTTGTTCTCACAAGAATCATCTTCTAGAGAATCACAAAATCCACAAAATATTAACTATCTATTTCTTCTATCTTTAAACATTATCCCAAAAACAAAAAGGGTAAGGTAAAACAACTCTTCAAAAAGAAAGAATCCCATAGGAATGGAAACTACTTTTAAATCTTCAAAGTTCCATGGTACTACCCAAAGTTCATCATAGACCATTCCATAAATAACGGTCCTTAAGATTCCTCAAAATAAACCAAACTAAGATTGAAACCCAAATACAAGAAGGATTTGATAACATAGTCTTCCAAAATAAACTTCTTTGTTCATCTCCAAACAACATCAACCACTCCTAACATATTATAACAAAAGTAGCTAACCTAAACATATTTTACCCAAGATTGGTTAATCATTCCCATAAGTAACCTAAATTAATATAATTCCACCTTAAATTCATTGATTCTTCAAAATATAAGTCAACCTTACTCCTCAATGAAAATACCGTAGTAATCTATTTACCTCGATCATATAGGGTCCCAAAAATAATGAAAGTCTTCCAAAATAATAATCATCTTTTAATCCCTTAATCATCTCTTTCATATTAATATGTTAATCGTCACATTTCCTATCACATTGATTTTTGGGACATGTTCTTCCATTTCCCGCCATTAACAACAAAAAGAAAGTACAATTTAGGGTTTGAATACTTAGCCAATAATCATGAAAAGGAACTTAAATCATATAAGTATAACTTGTATAAGAAAAGTATACCCTAACTTGTGATCCCCTAGGTTCCCATATAGGTTATCCACGATCATATATTCTTATGTGAATCTTTATTTTATTTTATCTTTGTTCCTTTAACAATGGTTCATACTAAGCTTATGAATTTACCAAATAATATCCCCCGAGAGTGTCGTAACCAAGAGTGCAGCAAGGCCCGTTTTCGTGTACCAGTTCCCATTTGAGTCTAGCTCAAAGTGGTGTTTTCGGGTTTTACCCCTATGTACATCTGTGCCAGAGCCACCTATACCTGCTTGTATCCAGACAGGGATGTATTTTCTTGGCAACCCATTACTCAATACTCACCAAAATACCAGGAAGATTTCCTATTTAGAAACTTTTCTATAGGATTCTTCCTAAAGTTTTCATATCCTAATTTCCACAAATAACTAAACCATCCTTTGATACCAACTATAGCATCCTGCCTTTTTATCACATAATCTTTCATTACATTTTACAAAACCAAGGATCTTTAAGGTTTAGTGTCTTGGAAACCAGGAACTTAAAACATGAAAACATAAAAACATTATTCTTAAACACTTGAACGACTTCTCCTCATGTTCATCATAGGTTCATTACTACATCTCATAACCTGGGGACATACATCAAAAGAAAGGGTGAGAAGAAGGCCCAGTAAGGGAAACAAGAGAAACATTTTACATGTGAACTTGAGATACTTCAATAAGGTCATGAAAAGAACTTTAAGGCCTGAGAAAGAAATCATGAGATATATCATAATAAAAATAAAATTTTTCATAACTTGAATATGTGGCTACAACATTTAATATTGACAATCATTTCGTTTCACCAAGGTCCATCCCCAAGGTGTCATTAAAATTTACCAAGGTTATTCACCAAGGTATCAGTCTAAAATGACATCTCTAGAGATTAAGTCTTTACCCAAAGCATTGGAGCGCTATCTGGGCGCACCCTTGACATGTTTTTATTATCATGTGAGCCACATATATCATCATCAATCATTTCATAAACAACCCATATAGCATAAAATAAATGGGTTTCATTTCATAATCATAACGTTTTAAAAACTGCTTTAAAGACATGACCTTTATGTCACTTTAAACCCACGGAAAGGGAAAGAGGGTTTCATGTATGTAAATCCCAGAATTTAAAATAGAATATTTTGATATATATGTGAATACCCCTGTATAAATAATAGATTTTATTAATCACTTAATAACATAAAATAATTTTTAGAAAAAAGAGAGAGGCATTTTGAGACGAAAATTATGCAGCATAATGGCTATGATACATGGTTTTAGAAAATATTGAAAAGAGAGGGTACATGGGTCACCCACTAAAAAATGATACATAAAACAGTAGGGGAACAGAATATAAAGTATTTAATAGCATGGTAATGAAATTTTAATGATATACCATATGAAACGAAGAACTTGAAAGGAAGACAAAATATAAGATTTCTCTTATAAAAATTCCGCAGCCTAACAGTGCCACTTAAACTTCAACAAAAATGAATTGACGAGATCAAAAAAGTTCTATAATCATATGAACATAAATGATCAGTATGATAGATATAGAGATCATACCCCAACATAAATTAACTTGAAAGACTTGACAAGAAAATAGAACTTGAAAATGAGAAGGGTGAAAGAATCCCTTAAAAATTCGGCAGCCTAACGACGCCACTTAAACTTCAAAAAAATGAATTGACGAGATCAAATAGGGTCTCTCATAATATGAACATAAATGATCAGTATAATAGATATATATATATCATACCCCAACATAATAAAAAGGAACTTGAAATACTTGACATGAAAATAGATCTTGAAAATGAGAAAGGTGAAAGAACCTCTTAGAAATTTGGCAGGCTAACGGCGTCACTTAAACTTCAACAAAAATGAATTGATGAGATCAAATAGGGTCCCTAATCATATTAACATAAAAGATCACTATGATATATTTAGAGATAATACCCCAACATAATAAAAAGGAACATGAAAGACTTGACAAAAAAATAGATCTTGAAAACGAGAAGGGTGAAAGAATCCCTTAAAAATTCGGCAGCCTAACGGCGCCACTTAAAACTTCAAAATACTAAATTGAAGAGATCAAATGGGGTATATCATAATATGATCATAACATATCAGTATGATAAATTTATAGATCATACCCGAACATAATAAAAAGGAACTTGAAATACTTTACATGAAATAGATCTTGAAAAATGAGAAGGGAGTAAGAATTTGTTACTAATATTTCGGCAGCCTAACGGCGCCACTTAAAACTTCATAAAACAAAATAATGAGAGTAAGAGGGGATATCTCATTATATGAACATGAAATTATAAGTAAGGAGAATATAAAATAACCTCCTCCAATACAAGAACATGGAGCATAAAAGAAATTACATAAAAGAGATCACTTAAAAAGAAAGAGAGGGGTCGGATCCCTTACCTTAAACGTAACTCTTAAAACTCAAAGGTTGGGACCTTGAGAGGCTTGAGGGCACCATGGGAGGACTCCTTGGGAGTTAAGGATACCAGAACTTCGTTGAGAATGATTTTGGAGTCCAAATGATGAGAGAATGGCTTGGTGCTTATAGGGAAAGTGAGGGGACAAGGCATTAATGGCCATGGGACACCTCACAAGTGGTTTTCTCAAAACCATGTGCTCTCCCATGATACTTCCCATGAATTTAGGCCACATGGGACCCCCAATACAATAATTCATCACATTTGGTCGGACAACCCATAAAATATCTCATGACATCATCATGACACAGTTATGATGTCATTAAACATACTGAAACCCTAAAACTATATTTTTACTATTCACTGAAAATTCAACTTTCTCATAAAAATCCCAAATTTTCACCTTAACCAAATATCAATGCTCTTATTTCAAAAATGAACTCCATTTTATAAAAATCATTTTCTAAATATTTTTAATTTATTTTTTAAATAAATATACTATTCACCAAAAATTCATTTTTTTCCGAAACATTCCCAAAAATTACCTTAACATAATATTGATGCTCTGAGTTCAAAAATGAAATCCATTTTATAAAAATAATATTCTAAATATTTTTAATTTAATTTTTAATTAAAGAACATTATTCACTCAAAAAAACTAATACTTGAATAATAATTTATGAAACTGTTATTTAACCATTTTATTCAATCACATTACTTAATCAAGGTGCCTAGATTATATTAATACTTTCTTTAAGTGAGATTACTAATCCATTTGGCCACATTACTAATCCTAAGCATAAAATCACTATTCATAATTTACTATTCATCAAAAATCAAGTTGATATTATTAGACTCTAAATTTCGTACTGAACATAATTTTAGAAGACCGTTTTTTGAAAATCATTGCACATTTTTAATTATTTGAGGTTTACATAAAAATTTTAAAAATATCCTTTTTCTAAACTTCATCAAAAATATGCATACTATATTTATCCGGTCATTTGATAATTCATAAACTTCATCATAATAAGAAATACCAATTTTTATTTAAAACAAGAGATTACACAAGGCAGTTACGGTCTCCTTACATAGCCCCTTATCACACCAGCATAGGACCTAAGTGTAAGGTGCGCTAAGGTGAGAGAATCCGAGGAAGGCTCGGCCAACATCGCACGAGTAGTAATTTCTATCAGTTTGAACTTCTCATGAAGGTGATTCCGTTCTAGCATCACACGATGAAGTTCGTCTTGGGTTTGGTCCAGAGCAAAGCCCTGTGGTGATACCTCCTTCCCAAGTTCTATTAGATGGGCTTCAATCGGTCCAAGACTAATGGGTGAGGCCATCAAATATTCTTTCTATAATAATTAACCAAGATTACTTGTATTTAGAGACAATAATCGAAACGTTTAGTTTACAGCAGTCATATTGACCAATGGTCATATAACAGTCAAAACCCAATAGTCTCATTTTAACTATACTCATGTTATCAAATGAAACATTTTTGTTGAGTATAAAAATAAAATAAAATAACACATAAAATTAGGAAACAAGATTTATTCAAAATTTCGGGTCGTTACAGCAAGGCTGATGTAAGCGCACATGTTTAAAAATATCATTCCATTATTACTATTTGGGATCACATGAATCAAGACTATTCATAGTCTTGAGAAAAAATATTAAAATAATGATTAAAATAATGTAAAATCCCTCCTCTCCTCCACTATATAAAACACCCCTCACCCCCTCTTCCTCCAACACCATTCAAGATTTAAGCCTTGCCTAAATTATGCTCAAATATCTCCCTAATCTCCTTCCCAACGTCCAAGACCATCTGGTCTCACAAAAAGGCCAAAAAAAAGTCCTTAAAGAGATTTTCAAGGATGAGTACTCAAGAGGTGAACCTCTCTTCCATTTTCATTCAAATTCTTTTACAAGATCCATTATTTTGTTCCTTTATCCTCACCTCCCCACATAAAAATGATATGATTATTATATTAACTTATATGTACTGTAATTTTATTGTGCTAATGTAATATTTGACAACTATCTCTCTTTTCCCCCACCACTTACACTAAAAATGAAAATACCCTCTGAGATGTGTTAATTTATCACATTCAAGGATAACGAGTTTTCAATTTCTATTACCATCTTCAAGACGGGTCCTGAAACCTTTTTAATGGTTTAACCAGGTCATAATATATGTATTTTACCTTATTCAATGTTCTTTAATCCTTACAAACTCATAAAACAAAAAAATACAAAACAAGTTCATTATGCGCCAAAACCGTCAAGTTAATCCAAGTGTTTATCAATAAATTTAAACTAATGATTCATCCTCAAGTTATATAACACAAAATCATTATAATATCATTTATAATGTCTTAATAATATATATTTAAAATTATTGATTTTTTAACACATTTCAAATGAACTTCCATTCATGAATAGAAGTGAACCGATCATGAAAACCAAGAAAGAAAATGCTTCCAAAACAATAAAAGTGAATCTCTTAAACCCATCAATAATGGAATGAATAAACCTAATAAGGTTATAATATATCAATTAAATGTTGATGAGGTTATTTAATTATTAATTAATGAAGCTAAATTTGAATATTCATGTAATTAAGATCAATCGAGAACACCTTCAGACATAAGGGAAGGGATCCTCTCTCTCACTTTTATTCCAGAATTTCACCTATGTTGTGTCCTTTTATTTTAAATTCCTAATGATGGGGTATGTTTTCACACCACCCACATACTTCCCTTATGATATATAAACGATTCTATACCCATTTACCTCTCATTAAGCCCTCACAAGAACACCTGTAACCATGCCAAAATGTTTGTAAGGGTTTTTCTTATCTAACTTATAATTCTGTGAGATTCACATTATTCACCACTAATTTGGTTCATGTGGTTTATCATGTACTTAAATTTGATATATATTATCATTATTCTATTTATATTCATGTTATTATGGTATTCATTTTGTGTTTATTAATTTTTGGTCATACGGATCGATTCATTACAACGTCCTAAGGGACTTTGTCTCAATTTCTATTTCATTTTCATTTACTTGGTATTGTGCACCTAATATTTGTTATGTGGTGTATCAACTGACAATTTGAGATAATTTTTCATTTTAAATTGTAAATATAATATATATACATATTCTGGTTTCATGGATACGATTATTATCTTAAGCTGTATACCCTTTTACATATGGTGTTTATTTGGAATGTTGTTTTAACTACGGAAATAATGATGAATCTGTATCCTCTACTCAATATGGATATTGAGAAGTAATATTGTACTTGTATTAAATCTATGTATAAAGAATGATTTGGACTTTTAATGATGGTCGGATCCTGCTATATCCCATCAATGCATCAATATGACCCATGAGACAAATTAGTTGGCGACAAACCCTTTGAGTTTGTTTCCAAAAATTAGATAGGTTTCTACCCACAAACTTAAACCAATTCGATGGTATAGTAGAATCATGTTTCAGATACCTGAAATCCAATTAATAAGAAAACTCTTTATTCATTTTCAATTATTACTATTCATGATGTTTTCACTGTCACAAAATCTATGGATGCAGTGTTATTATCAGTTTAGTAGTGGCATGTGTTTTTAATTTATTCACCATGCCATATTAACTATGCCAATTTATTTAGGATTCAGTTATTTACTCATGCTTCCATTATTTTTAACCCATATTGAGTGTTTGAGATCACCCTTTCATTTGTTAACCTTCAACAGGTTATGAAGTGGTGGCTATTTTTTTTGTTCACGTGGTTGTAGTTTTTTTTTATGTGTTGTATTTTGTTACCTTTCCCAATGTAATTTGAGTCACATCTATGTATTTATTTTCTTTAATACTACTAAACTAATTGTTACTTTGGGATTTCATTCCTCTTAATCATGTCAATGTAATAATTAATGAACCGGCTCCGGTCTAGAGGGGTTTGTGTGTTACAGTTGGTATCAGAGGAATTTTAGTAGCAAACTTGGAAACTGTATTTAGAAAACTTAGATTAGGGGAAAACCCCCTAAGATAGTCTTTGAGGATAAACATATAAGGGAATATTTTTATTTTGGTAAGGAATAGTTTATGTGGATCTTTCTTAAAATAAATACATGTATGGATACACACAAGTATAGGAGGATCTTGCAGAGATTTATCTAGGAGTGAAAGCTCTGACAAGGAGTTTTAGGCTTTACCTGGGGTATTATGGTGCATGAAAATGGGCCTTTCTACACTCTTGGTTTGAATCACCCAGAGGATATGCTTAAGATAATTCACATTTTCATTACAAGCCATTATGAAGGATTTTAATGTAAATTTTTCTTAAAGAAACCATGTTTTTTAGATTAGAAAAGAATAGAATTACAATTATTATAAGTAATTTTCTATTCGAGATTTTAAATTATGATTTATAACCTAATCTATTGTATTCCACTATTTATAAATGGAACCTAATGGAATAAGTGTTGTAAATACTCATGGAAAATGTAGGTATTTCCCCACTAATCAATTCGACACATTCAATTTTGGAGTGGATAAGATCATGACTATATGGGGACAACTTAATCAAGTTGTAATGAATAACCATGCTACACCTGTTTTGGATTGTTTCATTCAATAGAAGCCCCCATCTTTTAGTGGGACTACTAATCTAGTGGTAGCTGATGAGTGGATCATGTCCATTGAAAAGATATTCATGGAATTAAGATGCAATGAAAATGAAAAGGTAGTGTTAGTAGTATATTTTCTCAAGGGAGACTCTAATCAATGGTGGTCCTTGATCAATAACACCACGAACAAAGATGAAATATAAAATTTGGAATGGAGGACTTTTAAGGAAATACTCTTTGGAAAATATTTCCCCCGTGAGAAACGAACCGAAATGAAGAGGAAATTCTTGGCTTAAAGAAAAGGGGAGAAGACAGTGTTGTAGAGTATATGTCTACCTTCACAAGACTATCTAGGTATTCCATAGATTACGTACGTGACTCATAAGACAAGATTGATCATTTATTTGAAGGTCATAATCCATGAATTCAAAGGGAACTGTCTTCTTAATCATTTTCATCATATAATGAAATTTTATTAAGTGAAAACAAAAAAGAGAGGGAGTTTTCTAGATCAAATTTTTTTAGGGGAAACCAAGATAAGAAGCGGTACTCTAATGACCATGGAAAAGGTGAAGCACCAAATAAGAACATGGGAATGAAGAAATTCCAATTCTGCGAGAACTGTGGAAAGAACCATCCTGGGAAATTCTTGAAAGGCATGGGAGTCTTCTATAAGTGTGGAGAAAACGGTCATTGATATAATGAATTCAAGGGGAAGAAACAAGTCAATGATATTCAATTATATAATTTTAGAGAGATGGGACACTATGAAAATGAGTTTTCTATGTTCCAAGGAATCATTCCTCAGAAAAGGCCACAACAACAAGGGAAATCTTATGCGATTACAATCACGGGGGTTGAAGTTACTAATGATGTGGTGGCATGTACTTTAATTTTTTCCTCAAACTTAGCCAATGCATTATTTGATTCTATATCATCGAATTCATTTATATCTTCCTAGTTTTATGATAAAATTAGACATGTCTAATTTGATTTTATAAAGGATTTGTCAGTCAAAACTCCAAGGGGATGTGTGATTGCAACAAAAGTGTGTCGATCAGTCCCCCTCATGACACATAAACGTGCATATACTATATCTACTACTTATGGAATTCTTCTAATACACGTGTCAGTCTACCATACCTCCATGTCACTTTTTTCATACGTTCCTATCCTGAAGTCCTCCACGTATCCCCTCTACAACGATTCTCTACCAAATATCCCCATCCCAATCCCACTCTCGGTTGGGTTTTCAGTGCTTTGTGACCCCTGCACCCCACAAACCCCCACCTCCATTGATCTTCCTCTCCTATCTGCACTCTGTCATCGTCACTTATTCCTTCTCTCAGTTCCATCTCACATCTCCGTTGTGTTGCATCTCTCGGCCAGCCTCAGGATTCAACTCTTCGCGACCTAGGTTACCGCAAAACCCCAACACCAGCGTTTTCCTCCTTCAGTCTCCCTAGTCTAGGGTTTCCTCAGTATCTCAATTTGGTCTACCTACTCAAAGTTCTCCATCTGGTTTCCCTGGTGTAGGTTTCCCTCTACAACTCAACTTGGTCTCCTACTCGCGGTCGAATTTCACTTCTTCGTGACCAAGGGTTTTCGCAAACCCCTAATGTGGGCGTCCTCCTCCTTGTGATTTTTGTCACCTATATCTATGGTGAGCCTACAATTACACTATCATAACCTCCTCGGCGCACCAAAAAAGGACCTGGGGCTCACAAACCCCTTTACGATAACCAACATACATATCAGAAATCCTACAGATCTTCATCTTTGCAATAGCTATGATATTCTAATTTCAATGAAATTTTCATGATTCTTGTGGAAGAATTTTTTCTTATCTAGACATGATTTCTTCCAGAACATTACTTAGATAAATCATAACTATAATTGGAATATAAGGAAGATGGATTGGATGGTGTGTAATGTAATTGAGGTATATTGTCATTCATTATGTACAATGAAAGTGTGTTTTTTGATTTCTATAAACATAAAATTGTTTGATTAACCTTTATCTTTGTGATATATTACATATTTGTTTCAACAGATATATAGGTGATATCATATTTGTTTCTTGGTTTAACTTGTGGGCATTGTGGTGATGTCCAGCAGACCAGAGGTACTTTTGACATCTTCGCTATGTGATAAATTTATTGTTTTCCCTGTGTAGATGATTTTTTTATAAGATATTGCAATTTATCTGATTTGAGACAGGAATTTGGGTATCTAATTAATTTGGCCATCATTTTTTTGATCATCACTATTTCGCCTCACATCAATTTGGATTCACCTCTATTTGTCTTTATTGTTAGTCTGTTGTATTCACTGTATGTGTTCCAATAATCCCATGTATTATTTTTCTTCACCATTTACCATCTCTTGATGACAGTAATATACTATAATTTGACACCCAACCATAGCAGTATCTATATGCACATTCTAAGTATTATATGTCTTCCTCGTATACATTGTCTATACAACGAGTTCAGATTTAGTTTGAATTTTCATGTTTTGTTTATCACCATTTTTCACAACTGAAACACTATGATGCCAACATCTAGGATAGGGGTTGTAGTGTATCAAGTATTGAAAGCACTGTTGGATGGCTATTATTTAAATGTATTTCCTTCACAATGTCTCTGAAGGAAACAGTATGTACTATTTACGAAGATGCTCTTCGTTTTTATGAAATTTAATCTGATATTAGAGGATTTTCTGTTATTTCTAGGTTCTTTTATAAACCAGAACCTTCTATGGAATAACTAAACCTTAATTTCTGAAACAACAAATTTTCAAGAAGAGGTTGTTATGTAAAATTTCAGAATATTAGTACTCAAACTGATTTCAACTTCAAAGAAATTCCATGGGAATGACTTCTTCAATCTCTCAAAAGTTCTTACTTCTTGAGATTTTGGGACTATTATCTATGAAAAATGTCTCTACTTTATATAAGATGTCATTACTGGATATGGGATGTCTACTTATACTAGCAGGTCTTTGAGGGTTGTACAGGTTTTTCTGTGAACCAGATTTATTCCTGTTTGTGAAGACTTTTGGGGTTTTACCTTCATGATGTTGTGTTACATGATTTCATTGTTTTTTATGGTTTGTTGGATGTCTTAGATTTCTCGCACTGGATAGTGTCTTTTTCACCCTATTCAGTGATCTGCATTGAGGTCTTAATGCTATCCTGGAGTTGCTGTCGTGTTTTGTTTGATAATAGGTTTTTTTCTCTTTCCTGGGCTGTTTTCCCCACTAGATTTCCCTTTATGTTCTGATTATCAATTTGACAGCATTATGTCAGTGCATGGATGTCTTCTTGATGTTTCAGTTTTGAAGAATGTGAAGTCTTGGCATGGTCGACTAGCTCCTGGACAGGCTTCTTGGAATGCATTTTCCACTGGTATGACCTCCATTTTCAGTTTCACTTAATCCTTCTGGCAGTGCAAGAGTATCATTGGGTAGTGCATGACCTACGAGTATAAGTAGTTATTATATTATGCATTACCTTCACTCATGACTATGGTATTTTAATACACTTATTCATTAACAAAAATGTTTTAGTACCATGTGAACAATTAAATTATTTAATATCCGTTAATAATAATCTTATGAGTTGCTAATTTATTTATTCCAACAGGTTTTATTCTCTTGATGGGTCAAGTTAAACGATTTGTAGGAAAGGTATTATTTTCAATTTTCACTTGGCTGGACATTATATAAAATTTTTATTCAAAGTTTATTTTTAATAAAATAATTCCCTTTTTACATTTTATCATGTACGTACGCTGCTGTTTGTTTTTTGCCTGTGTTGCATGCACAGTTGGGATTGACTTTGGTGGAAAGATGATGGCTTCTCTTGCCAAATAATTTGAAGTGCATTGCAATTTTCATCCATGAAAACCCACTATATCATAATTATGACAATATTTTTTGTTCTAATAGACTTTGGCATTTAAATGCATGACTGTATAATTAGAATTGGTATAATTTATATGTAGAATTATCTACATTTTTCACTGTTTTTTTCTGTTTTATATTTGTGTTTTTCAGACCACCAAGCTTATATTTATTTTCTTTGATGCAGGAAGGGTGCATGAAAGAAGAAAATTTGTCATTACAAATTAAGACCCTTCTTCTTGCTTATCTATGCATATTTAGAGTCTGCTCAAGGTGTTTAGATGCAATCATTATTTAAAAAATAATAATAATAACAGAAAACATTTTCATCTTTGATTGTCATAATTATGATTAGTTTATGCCTTGAATTTTACTCACACATGCAGGGAGTTCTGCCTTTAGGATTTGAGATAGTGATACTATAACAGGTAATCACCTAGGTGAGCTTCTGGAAGTTATCAAGTGTTGTTAGTAATTGAGAGAGGCATTTTTTAGTTTTTATGCAACATGTTAATTTTTTTAAGTGCTATTTAGGTTGCAACATATTCACTCTTAGTTTTTTCATTGATCATATGTTGTATTTCTACTTCATATGTGTTTCCATGTTTATATTTGTTCTAGAAGTTCATTCTCATTATATGTAATGTTTTCAATGTGTTTTCAAAAATAGTATTGAGACAACATTTCCATAACTACCTTACATTGTTAATTGTATTTTTATATTCATACTTGTACGACCTAAATCAGTGTGTTCGGATATTCTATTTTTCATTATAGTGATGGATAAGATGAAGTGTATTCATTTCAATTGAGAACGATTTGGGGGATGAAAAAAAGATATCTTATACCATACAATCTCTCTAACTAAATGACTTATTCTCTTTATTGTCAGGTTAAACAATTTGTAGGAAAGGTATTATTTTAAATTTTCACTTGGCTGGACTTTATATAAAATTTTTATTCAAAGTTTATTTTTAATATAATAATTGCCTTTGTACATTTTAACATGTACGTACGCTGATGTTGTTGTTTCCTGTATTGAAGGCATTTCATGCACAGTTGGGTTTGACTTTGGTGGAAAGATGATGGCTCCTCTTGCCAAATATTTTCAGTTTCATTGCAATTTTCATCCATGAAAACCCACTATATCGTAATTATGACAATCGTTTTTGTTCTAATAGCCTTAGGCATTTACATGCAGGACTGTCTAATTAGAGGGGGTATAATTGATATGCAGAATTATCTACTTTTTCCCTTTTTTCTGTTTTATATTAGTGTTTTTCAGACCACAAAGTTTATATTTATTTTCATTGATGAATGAAGGGTACATGAAATAAGAAAACTTGTCATTACTAATTAAGACCCTACTTCTTTCTTGTGTATGCATATTTAGAGTCTTCTCAAGATGTGTAGATGCAATCATTATTTAAAAAATAATAATAATAACATAAAACATTTTCATCTTTGATTGTCATAATTATGATTAGTTTATGCCTTGTCTTTTACTCACACATGCAGAGAGTTCTTCCTTGAGGTTTTGAGATAGTGATACTACAACAGGTAAGCACCTAAGTGAGCTCCTGGAAGTTACCAACTATTGTTAGTAGTTAAACAGAGGCATTTTGGTAATTTACGATGAACCGTATCAGATTTCTGAAGATTGAATGTCTCATGTCCATGGTTGTTGCATGCTATGTGTACTATAAATATACCCAATTATCATATCTATGCCTATGACTCTTTATGGTTTTCAGCTTCTAGGAAATGTAATTATTTATTGTTGTAGTTTTTATGCAACATATTAATGTTTTTAAGTGCTATTTAGGTTGCAACATATTCACTCTTGGTTTGTTCATTGATCATATGTTGTATTTCTACTTCATATGTATTTCCAGCTTTATATTTGTTCTAGCAGTTCATTCTCATTATGTGTAATGTTTTCAATGTGTTTGAAAAAATAGTATAGAGCCAAAATTTCCATAACTACCTTACATTGTTAATTTTATTTTTATATTCATACTTGTATGACCTAAATCAGTGTGTTCGGATCTTCTATTTTTCATTACAGTGATGGATAAGCTGAAGCATATTCATTTAAATTGATAATGATTTGGGGGATGAAATAAAGAGATATTATACCATACAATCTCTCTAACTAAATGACTTATTCTCTTGATGTTCAGGTTAAACAATTACTGGGAAAGGTATTATTTTAAATGTTCACTTGATTCTTCCCCAGAACTATAACTTTTGAAAAAAAAATTAACCTAATGTGAACTTCATCTTTTTTCATCCACCATTTTATGATAAAATTTATTCATAACTAATGGAATTTTTTAGATGATATTTTCCATTGTGGTTGTTTTTGGAAGCAGTTCATTAGTTTTATCATTATTTTCAAATCTGTTAATTGATTATGTTCTTTGAGTTGGAATATAACAAATGGTGATACTGCTCATTGACTAAGTTTTACTACTCTGTTTCATTATATTTTCCTCGAGTTACTTAGTCTTGATAAAACTTGTATTCCTTCATTATGTCTTTGATAAAGAGGGTTTCTCAATATGTTACTATTGATCATGAAAAAATCTGTAACTAATATACCAACATTCAAGTGTGAACTGTTTTTTCCAGGTACATGGCCACAACAACTCGATTTTACAACTGTTTTATTCATTTTACAAATGTGTTATATCAACATGATAGTAGTGCATGTTTATCAGTGAAGCCTAACTAACCAAGGTATTCACTACGGTTTATTTTTTTGAGGTAGTTATTCTAATCATGATAGTTGTTACTTATAGTTCATTTATTCAGAAATTCACTATTTCCTATACTTATATTATTCATGTTTAGGAGTTACTGGATTATTCATTTTTAAGTACTTCTCTTATTCATTAAAGCACTAGATGTATAGCTATCCAAAATAATAATGATTCATTTTATGCGGTGTATTTTCTTAAGGTAGTTCTTTTATTCATGAAAATATATTTTGCTATTTCAAAGAAACTATGATATTGTGAATATCTATTCTCCACTACAGATTATATATTCAGGAAATTATATATGAAATGCATATATTGGATGAAAATAAAGATATTGACCAAGGTATTCTCTAACTTCAACCATGACCCTTACAAATGAATAACATGATATAATGATTCTTAAATCATGTCATCTTTATGATTGAAGTTGTTTATTATTACTAATACGGATGATTTTTTCTTTTCAGAAGAATGATTCAAATCATTAATTTATTATGAAAATAAAGGAAAAAAATTAATTAAAATAAGCCATACTATATTCCAATGTCAAACTTTTGTAAGTTTTTTGATTTATATTATTCACTATTTTTTCTCTCCCTTAATGATTTTGGCAGTTAAGGGATTAACACACTAACTTGATTATAAATGGTTTTTTTTTGTCACTCAGGAATATTTTCTTCCATCAGTGCTTAATTGAATAAGGTATTCTCTAAATTCTATTGTGATCCTTACAATCAGATGTGATTCATTTTATGTTGTCTATTGTGTCGCAAAATACAGGAAGATTGTAAATAGTTTTCAAAAACCTACTACAACATAGCTGGAAACTGGAAGTGGGTGACCGTGTATGGATACCATTTCAAATTAGTATGATATAGTTCTAGGAATGTCTATATGAAATGAGCTATAGATTCTGATTCACTCTTATGAACTCAATTTAAGAGTTCACTTTACATTTTATCATTTCTTATTATATATATCAAATACATTATGTTTTATAATAACTCCATGGTGAAAATGAGGGTTCTATTATCATATATACATAATGATAAGTCATGTTTTGTTGTATCTTTTCACATCATATTATTTCCTTTTTGATTCCATTTCATTTATATTTTCAGATACATGTTTTTTTCAATTATTTTCAATTATTTTCAATTATTTCATTCACTGAAGCTGTAAATGTAACATATTTTTAACTATTTCCCATTATTAACTACTCAAACTATTAACACATTTTTATAAAATAGGTTTGAATTATAGCCCTGTGCATATGCACGGGCGAGGTACTAGTTAGTTTCTATCCTTATCATCATACTAATGACTAACGTTGATATCATTATCTGTATGAATTGGATGTCAAATTATAATGAAAAGATCTATTACAAGAAGAAGGAAGTTACAATCTTTGATAATGGTATAGAATCCCTTGTTTTTAGAGAAGAAACCTCATCATCTTATTATTATCTAGATCAGACCTCAATAGCTCAACTAAATGAAATTCATGGAGAGGAAGAGAACCCAATATCTATGGGTGAGGGAAGAAATATTCAAATTGAAGATGTACATATAGTGCAAGAATAAATTGAAGTATTTCCAGGGGATTTACATGGACATCATCCATAGTAGGAAGTTGATTTCTCTAATAATTTAATTCCTCATACAAGACCTAAATCAAAGACTCCCAATATAATGTCCATTGTGGAATTAGTGGAGCTAAAGAAACAACTAGAGGAATTTAGTGAAAAATGATTTCTTCGACCTAGTGTTTCTCTGTGGGGATCCCTTATCCTCTTTGTGGAGAAGAAATATGGATCCATGCGGCTATGCATTGATTTCAGGTAAATCAGTGCTATTATAATAAATAATAAGTATCCTCTACCATGAATTGATGATTTATTTGATCAAATTCATGGAGCACTATAATTTTCTAAGATTGAACTTCGATCTGGATATCATTAGATGCGCATGAGGAAGGAAGATATTCTATGGACAACATTTCGAACTAGGTATGGGCATTATGAGTTTACAGTGATGCCTATTGGACAGACTAATGCACCCTCTATTTTGATGGATTTAATGAATCGATTTTTCAAGGAATATATTGATAACATTGTTTTGGTATTTATCAATGATATCTTGGTATACTCCAAAAGCTATGAATACCATGAGAATCACTTAAAGATCATTCTGAAAACTCTTAGAAGAAATGAATTATATTGGATGTTTAGCAAAGGGTGAATTCTGGATTCAATCAATTTCTTTTCTAGTGTATATTGTCTCAAAGGATGGAATCCTAGATGATCTGATGAAGTCAAAGGAAAGCCAATAATGGATAACGCCAATGACCATAACTGACATATGTAGTTTTATTTGTTTAGTAGGTTACTATCGGCATTTTGTTCAGAATGTCTCCTGACTGGCTAACCCACTAACCAAGCTCACACGTAAATGGGTTAATTTTGTATGGATGTAAGAATATACAGAATTATTTGAAGAATTAAAAATAATATTGTTTAATGCTCCCATTTTAACTCTTCTATCTAGAAATGATGGATTTGTGATATACATTGATGCATCAATGAATGGACTGGGTTGCATCCTTATGAAAAATGAAAAATTTATTGCATATGCATCAAGGCAGTTGAAGATTCCTGAGAAAAATTACCTAATTTATGATCTTGAGTTACCATCTATAATATTTTATTGGAAAATATGGAGACATTATATGTACGATGAAATATGTGAGATATATATGGATCACAAGAGTTTTAAATACATTTTAACACAGAAAGTACTCAACATGAGGAAAAGGATATTTCTCAAGTAACTCAAGGATTATTAATTTCAACACACTACCACCTAAGAAATGAAAATAAGGTGTAAAATTCATTAATTAGTAAAGATCATGGACTTTTAACCCAAATGAGGATTGAGAGAGATCCTATATTCATGGATCTACTATAGATGGATATGGGAATTTTTAAAGAAGGGGAAACATATTTTCTCTTTCAAATGATTGCTAAACCATCTTTACTAGAGAAGATAAAAATCTCTCAATCTGATAATGATAATCTACATAATAAAATTAATTCTATTAAGGATGAGAGATTGGAAGAATTTGTGTATGAGGAAGGAGTTATGAAATTTGGGAAGAGGTTATGTGTTCCATCAGTACCTAAGCTAAAAAGGGAACTATTAGATGATGTTCATATCTCAAATTTTTCTATACACCCTAGTAGCACTAAGACATATAGATATCAGAAGAAACATTTTTGGTTGGATAATATGAAGTGAGAAATTGCAGACTACGTGTCAAGGTGTCTAGTTTGTAAACAAGAGAAGGCATAGAGACAACATCCTAGAGGGTTGATGCAACCACTACCTATTCCTATGTGGAAGAGGGATGAAATTATAATGGAATTTGTCACAGGAATATTGAGGATTCCTAGAAGGAATGATGCAATATGGGTAATTTTTGATCATCTCACAATATCATCATATTTCCTTGATATAAGAGAGGATTTACCACTTGAGCACCTATAAATACTTTATATTAATGAAGTTGTAAGATTTTATGGTGCACCTCTATAGTTTATGTCCAATTAAGATCCTCGGTTTACATTAAAATTCCGGAAAAGTCTCTAGAAGTCTTTGGATACTGAACATCATATGATCACTCCTTATCACCCCCAAACCAACTGACAGTCTGAAAGGACTATTCAAACACTAGAAGATATATTGATATCATCCTCTCTTGACGTTCAAGGTATGTGGGATCAATACATTCCTTTTTTGGAATTCTCCTAAAATAATAGCTTCCATTCTAGAATTAAAATGGTTCCATATGAAGAATTATATTGTTAGAGGTTTCAAACTCCATATTTTTTTGATGAAGTTAGAGAGAGGAAATTTTTAGGCCCAGAACTTATCGAAGAGACAACATCAAAGGTAAAGGAAATTCAGGCCCATATTAAAGCAGCCCAAATTAGAAAAATGATTAATGCTGACAACCAGAGAAAGGATTTTGAATTTCATGTAGGAGAACATGTCTTTCTAAAATTATCTCCATGGAAGGGTTTCTTATAGTTTGGTATGAACGGGAAATTGAGCCCCAGGTACATTGGACCATTTGAAATTATGTAAAGAATTGGATCTGTAGCATACAGTTTAGCAATTCCACCATGTCTCTACAAAGTTCATAATTATTCCATGTGTTTTTTTTTCGAATAAATAAATTACATAACCAATTCATGTACTCACCTATAAGTAAATATAACGGGAACTTGATTTGTCATACTGTGAAGAGCCTATCGAGATTCTTGACACAAGGGAGCAGGTGTTGAGAAATCAGACAACTCATCTAGTAACGGTTCTTTGTAGAAACCATAATATAAAGGAAGAAACGTGGGAACCTAAGGATGTTATAAATAATTACCACCCACATCTTTTTTAAGGGATTTATACATGAAAAATTTCGAGGCTTAAATTTCCAAAGGTGAGAATAATTTAACACCCCAAATATTTTGTGGTACGTTTCACTTAAATACATTCTATTTGCAGCCTTTATTTCATAAAGCACTCAATTTCTTTGAAATAATTTTTGGTTATTTAGTATATTGTCATAACCTAGCCATTAAATAAAAATTTACCACTTCTATTTTTTTAATTTTGAAAAACAGACATACACGGTTGCGATCAGTGTGATATTTCAAGTCGGATAGAATGAAGTTAATTTTAAGGGAATAGTAAATTACCCTTATGAATAGTAACATACCCTTATGATTATTAATATGACCCTTATTAATGGTTACCTTACTCAGGAATTTATAAATTAAATTTAGGCACCTTAAAAATGAAGATGAATATTTCAAGTGTTGGTATTTTTCGATTAAAAAGTGTTTTTAATTAAAAATTAAATTAATCATATTTAGAAAATTAATTTCTGAAAAATGGAGTTCATTTTTGGATTCTTCACGTCAAAAAATATTTAGAGTGATTTTTTGATATTTTTCTAAAATTCGTGAATTGTTTATGAATAGTAAAATACAGTAAATTATGATAAATGCTAAATACTTGTTTTACTACATCATAAGTGATTCAAGGATGATGTAAGCTCACATGTTTCAAAATCACATGCAATTATTACTATTTGGGATCACATTAATCAAGACTATTCATAGTCTTGAGAAAAAATATTAAAATAATGTTTAAAATAATGTAAAATCTCTTCTCCCCTCCACTATATACACCACCTCCCACCCCCTCTTTCTCCCACAAAACTCAATCTTCAATATTTGCCTAAATTCAGCTAAAATATCTCCATAAGATCCTCCCCCACGTCAAAGACCTTCATGTCTCACCAAAAATCCAAAAACAAAGGCCTTAAGAAGATTCTCAAGGAGGAGTACTCAAGAGGTGAACCTCTCTTCCCTTTTCATTCAAATTCTTTTACAAGTTCCATTATTTTGTTGCTCTCTCCTCACCTCCCAACATAGAAATGCTATGATAATTCTAGTAACTTACATTTAATGTATTTTTATTATTATAACTGAATATTTCATCATCATCTCTCTTTTCCCCCACCTCTTACACTAAAAATGAAAATATCATCCGAGATGTGTTAATTTATCACATTCAGGAACGTCGGGTTTCCAATTTCTATTAACATATTCAATACTATTCATGAAACCTTTTCAATGGTTAAAACAGATAATAATATATTTATTTTACCTTTTTCAATGTTCTGGAATCCTTACACACTCATAAAACGAAATAATAATACAAAACAAGTTCATTAGGCACCAAAACCGCCAAGTTAATCCAAACATTTATCAATAACTAATGAGTCATCCTCAAGGTATATAACCCAAAAATCATTATAAGATAATTTATAATGTCAATAATAATATATATTTACAATTATGGATGTTTAACCATTTTTTCCAACGAACTTCCATTCATGAATATAAGTGAATCGATCATGAAAACCAAGGAAGAAAATGCTTCAAAAATAATAAAATCGAATCTCTTAAACCCATAAAAAAGGGAATGAATGAACCTAATAAAGTTATAATATATAAATTTAATGGTGATGAAGTTATTTAATTATTAATTAATGAATCTAAATTTTAATATTCAGGTCATTAAGATCAATTGAGAACACCTTTGGGCATAAGGTAAGGGATCCTCTCTCTCACTTTTATTCTAGAATTTACCCAATGTTGTGTCCTTTTAATTTTAATTCCTAATGATGGTTTTCATTAACCTCCACCATAATTCCCTTTTGATATATTAATTATTTGACTCCCCTTTACCTCTCATTAATCCCCCACAATAACACTCTTTACCATGCCAAAATATTTGTAAGGGGTTTTCTTATCTCACTTTTAATTCTGTGAGATTTCTATTTTTCGCCACTTATTTCTTTCATGTGGTTTATCGTGTACTTAAATTTGATATATATTATCATGATTCAATTTATATTCAGGGTATTCTGTGATTAATTTTGTGGTTATTGATTTTTGGTCATACGACTTGATTGATTACAACGTCGTAAGGGACTTTGTCTCAATTTCCATTTCCTTGTCATTTACTTGGTACTGTGCACCTAATGTTATTTATATGGGGTATCAACTACCCATTTGATATCATTTTTCATTTGAAATGGTAAATATAATATAAATATCCATATTCTATTTTCATGGATATGATTATTGTCTTTATTTTTATACCCTTTTGCATACAGTGTTCATTTGGAATGTTGTTTTAACTATGGAAATATTAATGAATTTGTAACCTATACTCTATAAGGATATTGAGAAGGAATATTGTACTTGTAGTAAATATATTTATAAATAATGTTTTTTAATTCCAGTGATGGGCGGGGCCTTCTATATCCCTTTAATGCATCGACATGTCTCATGAGACAAATCAGTTGGTGAAAACCCCTTTGAGTTTGTTTCCAAAAATTAGATTTTTTTCTGCCCACAAACTTAAACTATTTTGATGGTATAGTGGTATCATGTTCAAGATACATGACGGAAAATTAATAACAATTCTATTTATTCATTTTGAATTATTATTATCGATGATGTTTTCACTACGAAAAAATATATGGATCCAATGTTATTATAAGTTTACTAATGGTGTTTGTTTTTCATTTATTCACCTTGACATATTGACTATGCAAATTTGTTTATGATTCAGTTATTGATTCATTCTTCAGCTATTTTTAACCCTTACTGGGAGTTTGATATCACCCCTTTCATTTATTTACCTTCAACAGGTTATGAAGAGGATGTTATTTATTGAGTTATCGTGGTTTTAGTTTTTTAGTTTTTGTTATGTATTGTATTTTGTTACCTTTCCCAATGTGATTTGAGTTATATCTATGTATCTAGTTTCTTCAAGACTACTAAACTGATCGTTCCATCAGGATTTCATTCCTCTTAATAGTGCCAATGTAATAATTAATGCAACAGATCTGTTCTAGAGGGATCGAAGTGTTACAAATTGAATATTGAAAAATGGATCCCATATTTTGAATTCAGAAGTTCAAATTTGTAAAATAATTCCTTTTTATTTTTTGTCATTATGAATAGTAACCATATTAACTTTTTATTACTGCAATAAAGGTAAAATCGATTCATTAAGGTTAAAAATAATATTAAAAGGTCTCCAAATCAATAAAAAACCTGTATATATTTTATTTTATGAGTATATTTCTTCCATAATCATCTAAAATTCAAAAACTGGGAAATTTATTAACACTTTATATTTTTTATAACGTTTTAATTATTTTATTTTAATATAATGTCAAAATTTTAACTCTGTTGATTTTAATATCTATAATATTTTATGGTAGGGAAAGAAACAACATATGTTTGGTTCTAAATTTCTATTTTAAATATACGTTATTTTTTATCATGGTAATTTACTTTCAATTAAAACAATTATATTAAATGTTTATGAAACACAGACACAGTTCTTGTACAAGAATTAGAAAAATCAAGTAAGTTATTTTATGAACACTAAACGTAATAATTTTTTGGTGATTTGTAGTGTCCCATGAATTTTATAGATAAATATAACATATTAGGTATGTTTTAAAGGTTTATATTCTAAATTCATAACAATATTTTTGTCTTTAATCTCAAACTAAATTAATAGTGTCAAAATTGACATTAATGATATTTTATGTCCAATAATATTTTTCTAATTTTTTTAAAAACCATATCAATAATGAAATGATAAAATTATGATGATAGATAGTCTAAATTGTTTTCTATTCGACATTTATGATCCAAGTTTTACATTATAAGTAAAATTATAACCCCAAAATATTGAAAAAATCAATACCATGGTTAAGGATAAAATTTGTTAACGAAGGGGTTAAACCAAAAGATAAAGTTTAAAATGATATATAGAATTATAAAATTTGATTTTATGATTATATTATGACCATATACCCATTATATTTAAATTAATGTCATTTTTAACCCATTTGGACTAAGTTAGATTAATATTATCTTATAATATTTCATTTATTTCCAAAAAATAACATTAATGTTATTTTATAACAAAACAATGTTTTATTAAATTATTTAAAATAATAAAAAACATATTTTCATCTAATATAATTATATATGGTATAATATATAAACCATTATCCATTTATGTGGCATTTTTTATTTTATAGTAACTTTATTGTCCACTAAATAGTAAAAAACCATTGATATCGTGGTAATTGTCGAAAGGGTTAACATTGGTTAAAATAAAGAGATTAGGGTGAAAAAAATATTTAAACCTATAAAAATTTTCTTTTCTGAGATTATTTAGTCCCATAATCAACATATATTCTAAATATATCAATTTTGAACCATGTGAACATAATAAATAATTTATAATAATTTAATACTTCTTCAAATTCCAAGAATGCCCCCCCCCCTCTTATAAAAGGGTGCCCCTCTCCTCTCAACTCCACACATCAAGATCCATTTTTATTGTCCAATATCTACCCAAATACATTCCTAAAATACATTCACACGTTATCTAGGTATTATTTTTTCATAACCAACTTTATATGCCTTAAGTTGTAAAGCAAGGGATATTTTCGGAAGAAGAGGTATAACATTTAACTAGAGGTTGTAGTTTTATTTCTTACTATACCCCCTTTATATCTGATAAAAATATGTTCAAATAATGACACTATTATTTTCCATATAATTATACTTTTTATGTCAATTTAATAACCTATATTCTTCTTCTTCTTCTATCAAATGGGAAATGAAACCATCGTTCGTGTGTTCGACGGACTACCGCCTCACAAACTGATGTAATTTCTTTTCAATTATTTCCTCCAAAAAATAGTTATAATGATGAATTTAATTTATATATATGATAATAATGAAATATTTATCATTTTTTAAATACAATATATCATCTAATTTCTTACCATTCCACCCATTGAAAAATGATAACGTCGTTTGTGTGTACGTGTGGATTACCACATCCACAGAGCGATGTGATTCGTTTTTCATGACCAAATCATAGGGATACTATATATAAGTATATTTAATGAAATATTATTATAATTATGATATAATTATCATTATTTAATTATAAAATGATACATAACTTTTTTGCTACATTTTCTTTTAAAAAATGAAAATGTTACTCATGTGTACGTACGACCTACTGTCTCTATGGTTGTAACATAATTAATTTTTCATACTAATATTTCATAGTTGGTTGTAAAAGTATAATTAATGAATAAATTTTTTGATTATTTCATAATTATTATTCTTTATATTATTTAATAATTACTACTTTTACCATAATCAACATACCGATTTCATTTTTGACATATGAGTCGAATATCATTAAAACATCTGACGTGAACCTAATTGATTATGTAATCATATATGAGATGGTAATAAATAAAAAATGAATAATAAAATTGAAAAAGGTTCTTAAGATATTAAATAATTAACATAATTTTATTATTCATTAATATAATGAACATATGTGATGATTCGGACTCGTGGTAAGGGACACTTTAACTTAAATCCTCATTTTAAATGTTTTAAAGATTTATTTTCTAAATTTTTTTAATCCATGTCCATATTATTAAGATTTATTTTATGGATTTATTTTTATTTAAATAAATTAATTAATAATTAAATTTTATATATGTTTTTTAATTTCTTATAATTTTTTTCAAAAGTGATCTCTTTATGTATTTTATATGAAATGTTTTGACTTTCTTTACAAAATGAAAAAAATTAATGTTCTATATTAATGATATGACATTATAAAATTTTCCCTATACCACAACCATTATTTTATATTTTGATTATTTTACAAGATTAAATGTTTTATTCAATGAAAAATGTGTCTTCCCTTTTTTCTTGTGGTTTTAGTTTTGAAAATAGGTCTTTAGAAAGAAAGGGTATTTTCATATCCAAATTTTTTTTTACATATTGGTTCAAAGGAGTTTTTTTATGTGTTTTATAATAAAAATGTGAAATTATAAAATTTATTATTAAGGATATGATACTTGGTAATTATATATGATAATGGGTGATCTTAATACATTTTATACGAATTGGTGAGTCAGATATAACTTACATGAATGGGTGAGCCTCATATAGATCTCCAATTCATTTGGTAATGTTCCTTATATTCAAGGATAAGAAAGTGGGAATTAACCTAGGTAGTTTCTCCAAGGGAATTAAATGATCTCCAATTATTTATGACTTGAGTGAACATGGGTTATGAATATTATGCTCAAAGTTTCCTAAAAGGATTTATATTTTCATATTATGGGGTTTAAAGGTTTTCTTTAAGAAAAAAGTGTTTTTTTTTCATTTGGATGTGGTTTATTTCATATTCTCAAATAATATTGTGATAAAGGTAAAAAATGCCTGTTTTTCATGTTTTTCACCAAACTAATATATTTCTTACTCATATGTACCTTAATATGCATTTAGTTTTTCTCATCCCGTGATTTCAAATGATTTTTAATAGGGATTTAGGATGAGTGGAAAAGTTAATAAAGTCAGAGTTATAGATATGAAAGTTACATTCAAAGAAGCGATCATACCTTTATAAAGAAATTATTTTGTAGGGAAAGTGGATATTGTGTGGAAGATTCCACTTTAAAAGAGTTATTCCTAATTCACTAAAACTCTAAAACTTAAAGTTCCATGGTTATGTAAGTGATCTAATATTTCAATTTGATGTTATATGTTTTGGATAGATAAAATTGGGTCAAATTAATCAGTATCAAAGCAAGAAATGTAAATATTTTTTTTTAGAACTGATACCAAGAGTATGGGTTCAACGTTGTTATATAACCAATTTACAACTGGTGTATCATGACCCAAAATCCCAAGGGGAAACACCATGTAAAACACCAAACTAGATCCATCCCAAGGTAAATATAAAAAAATTGAGATACCTTGATATAAAATAAAGAAACTGAAAGGATCAAGGAAACTAAAACCATACCTTTGATGGTAGAAGGACCATATTCTCTATTATCCAAAATAAGACCTATGTCCATGAACCTATTATCCCTATAATACCTAAGGAACTAACCATTGAGGTTGATATGGCAGTTATTTCCCCTGAGACCCTCGACTAACTTTACAGCCTGACCACCCAGACAAGGATCTACTATCAATTGATATCCCCTGCCCAATCAATCCCTTAAATAATATGTATTCTCTAAACCTATTACTAAACTCATCTCATACATACTCATATATAATATCGAGATATTTCCAATCTTATCACCAACATGGAACTCCCTCAGTTTGCTAGAATTTGAGTTACACTAGTGCTTTATTTGTATACACAGAAAACACATGGGGGAAGATCCTCCTGGAGTAAGAAGTGGAAAACCTCTCTCCTAACCGAATTTTATCTTGTCTCCCTAGTGCATATTATTAAAACCCATTTCCCACCACTAAATGAGGAAATTATATCTCCACTAGAAATTCCACCACCTGAACAAATACAGATGGAGGCCTTTTCGGATGGTGCTCCCACATTCGGCCTCTAGGGTTTCCTCCCTCTTAATGACTTCTTCTTCACCTTATTTGATGACTCTTACTATCTCTGATGAAATTTATTAGGATTATTAGGTCCTCTCATTCTCGTAGTTCCCTTTTCCTCCTCCAAAGGCACAACTACTTATCCTCTCTATGTTCAAGTTCTTGCAGAAGTTTGGTTTTTCTGGTTCCATGTCGGTTGGATGCTCTATAATGCTTCATGGTCCCTGACCACTTCTAGAACCTCTCTTATCACAGTAATCTTTGTGATAAATCCACATGTTGTTTTGTCATCAATATACTCTGGTCATTTGGGTTTTTGGTGGTATCGGAGACCGGCAGCTTCTCCTCGTGAGATCGATCAACCTCCTCTTCTCTTGCTACCCAGACCATTGTCCTGGAACTCCTCCTGGGTTAGTACAGAGGTGTTTTTGGTGGCTTGGGATGGTTCTGGGGGTTTCATTCATTGTCGAGGTTTCGTGGCGGTTGGTTTCGCTCTTCGCTAGGGTTGCTGGTTGAATCGAATGATCTGGTGGAAGTTTGGTGTCCCGTCCTCATCATCCTCCTTTTCTAATAGTTAGTGGTTCTTTTCGGTGGTCCTTCACTTCGTCCCTCCTGTTTATGAATTTTTGGCTTTTGGGTCTCTATATATCTGTTAGTGGCTCTAAAAAAATTGGTCTGCGATCCAGCCAAAGGTCACCTTTCCATGATTAGGCATCTCCTCTATAAACTCTTCCCTGGCCTCTAGTTTCTTCTTTCCAAGCCATGTCGGCATGGTGTGATTGATTTGGGTGAGGTTTTGGGGTGGTTCTGTTTGAGAAGTGGTTTTTGATTCATGAGGTGCGAACTAGAATTCGGTGTTCAAGTTGATACTATTTTGGTGTATCTACCCGCTGTTGATGATTCTTGATAGAAGAGTGATGTTGTTGATCTTTTTCTGAGTCCATGTCAGTGTTGAGATAGGGATGCTAATAGATGGTTCATAGTTATTCATCTCGAGATGGTTCATCTTTCGTAATGTTATGTGATGATTTTTTTTTGAATTTTGAATTAGTTTGTTGTGTACTAGGTTTTTTGGCACCCATTTTTATTTTTGGTATGATGTACGAACTGTGGTCACTTTGAGGTTCCCACTCAGCCATAAAAGTGGTTTTCATTGAAAATGAAAAAATAGATTGGCAGTAAATATCCTTATAAACCACATATGATTAATATGTTAGGTTGAACATCCTGATATAGAATGTTTACTCTGGTCAAAGATTGATATCAAATCGTTGGTCCTTCTGAGCATCATTCCCTGGCAACAATGGTGAAAAATTAAACAACTTGATAAAGCGAGTGTCATAGTATATCACAGACATCGTTCCCTATTAAATACCCTTTCACTCCTATTCTTTTTCCAAATTTGACACCTCAGTTAAGAAAATATCAAAAAATAGGTACTCAAAGGCCTCTTTTGACATGAACTCAAGACTTCTATCTTGTATCATGACACCCCACTACCTCCTGACATGCCCCTGAAGCATGTAGGTCAATATCTTCACCCACTGATTATCGTGTGTCTATACTAGCTCAAATATCCACTTTTTTAACTAAATATAATCCTCAATATCCCAAGGATCACCCATACCTTTGAAAATTATAGGGTGATGCATCTAAAAATCCCAATCAAATTCCACTATTATAGGTCTTCCCTGATGTGAACATTCATCTCCTACTGGTACTAGATGAAATACTACAAGACGAAGTGGCTCTATTGACTAAACCACTGATATTAACTTAGTATCATTCTTATCCATGCCAATTATGAATATCTAGAGGAAACATAGTAGTTTCTGCTACCTTAGTAATATCCTCCATCTAATCCCTACGTGGCACTACAGGGCGCCATCCATGACACATTTTTTGAAATGAAAAATCTAGGACTCGGATACACCTTTCACACCTCCAATATAAACCAAATATAAGAAATTAATAAGTGAAAAATCATGCATCAAACCAAGATAATATTACCTAATGTTCTAACCACAACCACTAAGCATAACCACCCACTACCCACCCAAGGCCTAAAACTAAACCACTTGCACATTAACATTATTCATAATAAAAATACTATAATTATAACATGATCTAGCTAAATTAATTATATGTAACCAATAATGCATTTGGGAAAACACAAAATATATTATTATTTTTATTTAAATAATTTATACCTTTATCAAACATAGGAAACCAAGCTCCTGACATGTGAACCTACATTCTTATCCATGATACATAAACTCATTCACTCTCATCACCTGCGGTAATAGGTAAAATCCTATAAACCATAACTACACAATAATACTTGAAGAACAACATGAAACCCTAACAACACAACCAATAAAATAAATCCCACTACCTTAGAAACTATAATTTCTACTATATAGGTGTTGGCTAGGAACAATTGTAAATTCCAACTGGAGTCCTAACCATCCAATATTTTTTCTATAAAGACACTCATAATAAATAAAAATGGGGGATATCATTTCATTTTGAAATGCCCCAGACCATATCATTATGTCTGAGTCGGTGCAACACAGGACCTTATGAACATATCCAAATATGTAGGATGTTACATACTAGTGATGTAGGTCTAAGTCATAAGGTGGGAGACTGTGTCTTCAATATCATGTAACCAATAATAATAAATACATTGGATGTAGTAATAAGTGATAAATGATATAAGGAAACATGGAATAAGATAAATATTACATGAAATATAAAAATGGGATACAACATATCATATATTCAAGTCAAAAGGATACTCTTATGTGGAATATAAATAATATCCAATTAACAAAAGAAAATAATAATAACAAAGGCTTAGTGTAAAAATATCTCAGAGTCTGACTTGGAATCACCTCAGTCCTCAAATAGCTCCATATTTTCAAAACCCAATTATAGGTTCCTTTCCCTTGGATGGATCACTAAATAATATATACACAAACAATGAGATACCCATGTAGGGGTGTGAGTAATGAAACCTAATAGGGAACCACCAAAACATCCTTAGCATAATTTCGGTGTATTATAAACTTTTATGAACCAATAAAAACAAAAACATAATAATCATACAACTATTTCAAGTCACCATGCACTAACTAGGACACTATAAACCTATTCATACCTGCTTCAGATTCCTGCTAGAAGTAAGGTTCACCTCATACCATGAACCTAACACTCGTAACTATAAAGTGTTCTGAGGAAGGAATCATAATAGTCATCCTCTAATGTCATCCAAACCTTCCGCTTGGGGAAAGGTCCCTTGGATGATACCCATATCTACTAAGTGGTGTGATGAGGGAATATTAGTAACCAACCTCATACACAATCTAAACCATCCCCTTGGAGAAAGTTCTCATGGATACACCTTACATATTTAATCCAAAAGAAACTATTTGTTGAAGGCATCACAATATCCAACCTTGTTTGTGAGCTAAACCATCCACTAAAGGTAAGTTCCCAAGGTCATAAAATGCACCATCATACAAAAACCCACTAAACACTCACTTGGTACATAGTTATAGTCCTTAACTTCATATTTTCACAAGGTATACAATAATAAAAATAAAAAAGAAGTATAATAATCAACACTATCCTATCAACCCATTCCAATAAAAAACACCATAGGGATATCCCTATAGATCCTCCCTTTATAACCCATATAATTACTCACGTCAATGATGTTCACACACCAAGCACCTTAAAAGTGAAAGGACTTTTCACCCAAATCCAAATACCACCATACCATTTCACCTCAATATTATCTAATCCAGAATAGTTCACTTTAAGATAAATTCACCCAAGAAAAAAACTATATGTCTTACTATAGGATGAGATGGGGTTCCACCATTTCTAAAAACATTTACCATTAATCTTCCTATAAGGGAACAAAAACATCAATATGGACCCATATGGTCACTTTGATACCAAAAATCATAACTCAATCATGATATCTCACGCACCTGTATGTAATTCAATCTATACAAATTCATATGGATTTCATAACATGGAAATGACTTCTTAACTCAATCTTGAGGGATTACACTTGGAAATACATGCACTCTAGTTCAACCATGATCCTCTAAAACCCTCAATTTATCTACAAACCCTCGTAATTAGGGTTTTGAGAGGTGAAATAATAAGAGATTGAATGAATAAGGTATATAAAGTATAGACAGTGTTAGACTTACCAAGAGAGAACCTTCACAATGAATCGAACTTCCTTCAAACAAAATGATGCGAGGGGGAGCTTATAATTCTATTGAGGAGCCCAAAAAAATTTTAAAGTTGCATGTACCTCAAGGGGGAATGAGTGGAGGCATTAAAGGTGTCCCAATATGAATTGTTAGATCTAACCCTTTAAAAAAACTACCAAATGGCTTGGTCATGGTATGACCATGGTGGTCATGTCATGATGCATATATGCTGAGACCACACCATGGTGCTTCCCTTCTAGGTCATGGTGCAACTACCTCTAGTAGAGGGATAGACCCCCAAGAATTTCACCCTTACTACATGACCATGTCGGTCACACCGTGATGGCCCACCCTACAGTGGACTCACTGTGTGACTTCCAACCACCAAGTTATGAGCCTTACTAGATCTAGGATATCATTTTATGGAACCCTCCACCACATTGTAACATCTTCCCTTCATCCCTTCATTCACACCAGTTAACATTCTATGACTCTGTTGTAACAATGTAACCTCTTAGATAAACTTACATATTAGACTTTATAATTTTCAAAAAAATCTAGGAATAAATATTTGGAACTAATCCACCACACTATGACCTATTTTCCTCATCTGGTCATCATGGTGTGGTACCATTTACCATATCATGACTTAATGGATTAGTTACCTTATCACACAATGACTCCATTCATCAAGGTGTGGTGAACTTCTTGAAAAATAATTTCAAATCCAAACTCAGCCTGACTCCCCAAATGTTGATCATGAGCCACTATTAATACCCTAACCAACCTGAACCCATCAAGATACATAACATTCAAAAAAATTAAATAAAACAGACCTTGAAATTCAAGGGGAGTTACATACCTAGTGGTACATTTTCTTTTATTCTATAATTTATTTTATGTGAAGTGGTGGGGATATGGTTTTCTATAGTTTTTTATGGTATAGAGATTTAATTAAGAGAGGGGTATGTTATTTTCATAGTATATTTAGGTTTTTTAGATATTTAATGGATTTCAAAGTTATTCTCCTAGATTTCTATTAGGTTAAGTTATGATTTATCGAATAGTGATTGGTTTTTTGGACTTAATTATATATGGATTCTTGGTTTATGGTTTTTTAAGGATACTTGAGTATTCATTGGATTTTATAATTCTCATCAATGGTTAAGGTAGGGGTCTTAACTGATTGAGTTAATTTACAAGCTATGCATGGGATATGCCTACCACTTTTTCCCCTAAATTAATAATAAAGATAAATCAATTATTTTCAAAATTATAAATCAATGTTTCAAAATAATATTTTCCTAAAAAATTAAATACCTATGAAATATTTTTTATATGAATATATGTGTTGAATAGATTTATTATTGTTTATCCTTAAAACTATATCTTAAAACCATGTGGTAATAATATTTCTGTTTTATGTTAATGTAAACATGATTAAGTAAAATTATATATTAGTTTAAAATAAGGTGTGTTTATTGTTTGATATAATAATTTAACTTATTATTTTATGGATCATTATAATTTGATAATATATTATTGTTCATTATTGACTTATTAATCATAATGATCATTGTTATAGGTTTGTATGAGAAAATTTATCTTGTTGTCTTGGAATTATTTCTAAAACATGAAGGGACCTTTAAACTTAAAGGTTAACTAGTTTTACTTTATTTTATTGAGAACATATTTACTCTTAACATTTCCATATTATTCTAAACTAGATTATTTAATTTCACTCAAACATGACTAGGTTATAATTAAATGATCCAAAGATAACTCTGGTTAAGAGTTTCATTTGCGGTGAAGTTGTGATGTGGTTAGTTAGGTGAAAATAAATGATTGATTTTATACATTATTGGTTTTTATGAATGTTTATTTTTCCTAAATAAGGCTTAATGTGATTAAGTACTGGGCTATTTTTTATAAAAAAAATTATAAAACTCTATTTTGATTACTTCTAATTCTTTAACTTGTATCCTAATTTTATAAAACTGATTCTTATTATAGAAACATAAATTTTTAATACTCATAACAAGGTTTAAATTTCAAATTTATAATTTAAAGTGTATTTATAATTATATTTCCTTATAAATAGTGAATATTTAATGTGTGATTATTTCTATTAATTTTATGTTTTTTATTTTTAAATAAAATTATTCCTTAAACAATTTTTTAATTTTAAAAACTTCTTTTCAAAATAACCCTACTTTTAAAACTAGATTTTTAAAATAAACACTTTTCTATTTCCTAATTTTTTATTGAGTTATAACAAGAAAGTATTTGTTTTAAATAATAATATACTTAAATCACGACCCGGTTTATCACTAATTCATATAGAAGGTTTTTCGGGTAATAAGTGGACACCTAATTTTCCTTGGATTTTAGAGGACATTGAAATCTTATTTACATCACATCTTAGATTCAGTATATTTGTTAACTAGTGTGTTATAAATTTTATAGTATTCTATTATTTTTGACATGTTTGGAATTATGTCCATAAGATTGAGTGAGATCATAATCCATTTTCCATGGAGTAAAATATGTTTTATGTCATGCATATGTGTAATATTTGAATTTTTTTAATGTTGGTGAATTAAATAATGTTTGATACTAGAGGATGTCTACATGCCTTTTTTATTTATAACCATATTAGTTATTGTGATTAAAACTTTTCTTTAGAATAGGTATTTATTTGATGTTTAATAATCATTATAGTAGGGGAATATATATTTATATATCATATGAATTGTAAGCAGGTATGGTGGTTAAAAACGTACATGGCTGAAGGGATGGGTGTTGTACCCTAACTACTGTACACCCATTACACTATCATTGTGAAGGGATTTATCCATGAATATTGTACACACCTTACCCTTTCCATGGGATAGGTTTTATACAAAAAATATTTTTATTCATTGGGAAAAGCATCATAGTTTCCCTATCCAGGTCAGATCATATTTCTCGTGCTAAGCTCGAAGCAGTTATGTTATGGCATATACCCTCTTGGTATAGGGGTTACTTGTTATAACCTAGAACTATTTACTTGTTATTATAACTATATTTTTATTAATGATTATTTATAACACTATTTTATTTTATATATAAATGTGTGTGTAAATTAGTATACATGTTTATGAATACATCAGGATTTTCACTATTATGTTGAAGCTCATTGGTGGTTCCCTGCTGAGTATGTGTATGCACAGACCCTGAATGCACACTATGGTGGACATAAAACTCTCATTGTTTAATTTAAAGTACCATAGGAACATTGTTATCTATTGGATGCTATACTAGATAGCTAGAAGCTGGTATGGGTTAGTGTCTTCATGTTTCATGAGGTATTTGATGGTTATGCACTAAAAATAGGTATATTATATTGAATGATATATACAGTGCTGTAGATTTTAATATATATATATATGTGTGTGTGTGGTGCATATAAAAAATGAAGACATAAAAATATTGTTTAAGGCATGAGTGCATGGTTATTATGAAATCTCCCACTCGATTTAATTTGGTAATGGATCATATAGGTGATTTATTTATGGCTACACAAAAAATAATAATCATTTGAAATGATAAAATTGTTATGAAACCCTAAATATAATGTGTTATGAGTAACACATATTCGTTTCCATGTGATGGTATCCCACATTCGACTCCCTTTAATTAATGAAGGGAGCCTATAAAAGGTAGATACCCTCCTATCAGAGAGTGTATATTAACACAATAGAGTTTATCCATTGTCAAATTTCTTTCTTCTTATCTATACTCTATTCATTTTCATAGAGAAGGTGCTATTACACCTTTATAATTTAAGGGATCCTCTCATAGCATGTGAGGATTCTATTAGCCAGTGTATTACCTATGGAGGTGATAATCATTTGGAAATCCCTTGGTGATCGCCATCAAGAAAAATATATTAATATCAATAGAGATAGAGTTCATTACAAATGATGTATATTGTTTATGTTTCATGTTCTTCACTGCATGTTGGTCTAATAATGATAGATCAGATAATAATATTAGTTTCTTCAACTAAATTGATCATGTGATGATCCTATAAAATAAATTTGTGGTATCAGGGTCATGATCATATTTGAGAAAACATTTTTCAACTAATTTCATTAAGACCAAGCATATCATAAAGTGTTGGAGGATATATCATAATGTACAATATGGAATGGATGAATTTCATTTGTCAGATCACTTGGGAAATTATTTTTTTATTAGTCATAGGGTGAGACTAGTGCATATCTTAAGGTACAATACATTGAAATCCCATGTTTTTATACTACTTCATAATATATTATATGGGTGATATCGTAGGCTATTACTCGAACCCCATGTTTTTCCAAAAAAATGTTTAATTGCAATAGAGGTATATGAGATATCTTGAATTATGATTGGGCTCTATGTAAGAGTCATTATGTAATCTTTGTAAGGTAAAATAGGTGAAACTTGTTAATAGAGTCGTTATTCTATCTTTGTAAGGTAAAATAGGAGAAAATTGATATTGTTTACCCTATCATTGGATACTACATGACTCCCATGTAAGTATGGTCAAGTGACCCCCATAATATTAAACGAGCATCCCATAGTATATGGTGTATTATGATAGGAACCTACATAAAATATGTAGACACCTACATAAGACACAAAACCACAACTTATGATAAGGAGAAACATTTGATTAATCATATGGTTTTTAATACCTATATAAAATACATTGGATTCCATGTCAGATTACCTATGTAAGGAGTATTACTCTCATGCCAGATTCCATATCATGATTTATGACTAATCATGGCCCCTATTAGTCACATGATACGATATTCCCTGAAAAATGAGAAAAAAACATTTTTATGAAAAATTATTATGGTTTATAAATTTTTTTATAAAATATAAGTGTTATGAAATGTAAATAGGATATTTTCATGAAAAAATAAAATATGAAATATTTATATTTATATTTTTATATCATGTTTAGAAAATAAATAAAATATTTGTTTTTTATTTATATTTTATATTCATATATTAATTTTTTTATATAATTTTAAAATTATATATATCGTAATATAAAAGATAAGTTTATACTTACATATATTAAATAATGTATAGAATAAAAACACATGAGAAAATAAATATTTCATGATATAAAATATTTAATTGTTAAAATTTGATAATTTTCAAATTATATTGAATGACTTAATATAGAAATTTTATATATAAAAATTATAAGAGTAATTTATGTATAATATATAAATTAACCAATAAGGGTTAATATAAATGTGGTTATATTTAAAATTAGGAATTTTTCATAATTTTTTAGTATAATTGATAAAATAAATGGGACTCATTTGAGAAATTATTTTAAAAATGAGTTTTTATGAATTATTTGATCAATTTTTTAAATAATAATAAATATGTAATAAGTGGATTATATAAAATTTTTACATAATATAATTGAAATATAAAGTTTTTATATATCATCTAATAAAATATATTTAAGTAAAATTTCATATATTGAATAATATTAAGGAGTTTATATTTTAAATAAATTTAAAATGATTATATTAAAAATTATAGATTTTCTAGTAAATTATAAAGTGTTTATACTTTTTATGGATTTTCATAAATGTGTATCTCATGTTTAAATATATGAATTTTAAATTTATTTATTATTATTTATTCGATTCATAGATATAATTTTTATATTAAGAATTGTGTGTGATCTTTGGTTTATGTGCTTAAAATACTTCTACAGATTATCATACATCCTTATAAAGATTTACATACTTAGTATGATAATAGATTTAGATTCCTTCTACCTTGACTTTGGTTTTCATTTAGTTGTGATCTTGAATTAAGTATTTAATTATGATTTATATCTATTAGATGTTATAGTTTTAATGTAATTAAGATGTCACTTAAACAAATTATCCCTAGGTAGAGGGACTTTGTGTTAGACTACTCACTAGACTATCGGCTTATGCCTTGTACAAAAAAGTGAGGGTTGACTATCTGTGGCTCTAGATATTCTCATGTGGGTATTATTGATTTCATATAATTATAAAAATTTACATGAAAGGGTTCTATGTATCTAATTCATAAGATTTACTCAGATATGTTTAAATATATTTGAATTTGAATTTGGGTTAGTAACATAATTTATGAGTTCTGTAAAGAGTTACACTTCATCAAGGTTTACACATATTAATTTGGTGGAGGGAATATTATTCCAAAAATAAATCATTTTAATAATTCATACATATAAATGAGAATATAGAGTGATAAGATTGTGATATTAATATCCTTTAAATACTAAGTGTGATATTCCTTCCAAAGTGTCACTTGTTACGACCTAGATCATCTAACTGGATAGTTCATGCCAATGATGGGTGCCTATGGATTATCTTATGTAAGGAATTAAAGTAACGAATGCCTCTAATATAATTATGTGCTTGTTCTTAACATTTTTTTGGGTTACACTTATTCGGGATACACTATTAGGATTAGGTTACTAAAGGAATAGAGTTGATTTTTTCAATATGATGGATTCGATAAAGATTTATCCACTCAAATTGTGATAACCAACTATATTATACATACATAATATATCATTTTACATGATTATTCACTACATATCACAATAAAAATGCACCCCATGACCAAAAGGGTAAACATATTTATAGACTAGTAACATAATAAACTTATTTTAAAACCATTCTTAAATATCTATCACAAATATTATTTACACATGATACCCTTATTGAAATATAATATGTAATACCCTTCTGTTGAAACTGGGTGACCTAGACCCAACTTGTATTGCACTTTGATTACCTCTACATGTATTCAGTTTGTTATAATACATATGTTTATCTTTCCATAATAGTGTAGATACTTCTGCATCCACTTTGTTTATGGTAATGTCCTTAGATTACCTGTCACGTCAAAGGGTTATAGGAGATCCCATGCTATAATGAGAACCCTTAGATACCATGACAGTAATATTAATGTAACGTCATATGGTCCAGTTACATCATTCTGAAAGGACAGAGATGATGTGTGACCATCAGGTACTGGGGGCTCATAAGCATTGAGACTTCTACTCATGAAGTTCGAACATGATGATCTATAGTAGTTGAGTTCATGAGGACAGACGCACAAAATAGAAACACCACATGTTTCATGTGTCATTGGTCATTCCTATCTATAGACATGTGTAATAGTCTTTAGACTTGATATCATTGTCAATGGATGTCATTTAATCACATACATTTTATGCAAGTCGAAAACAATGGCGAAAAATTTATGGCAAGGTAGTTTGGGTCGGGTATGTTATTAATGACATGGCTTTGATTGAATGATTGAGAAAGTATTTTTCGCTTCCGAGTTCAGGAAGAGATATCTTGGGGCTGGTTGATTAGGATGGATGCACCTTCATTAAATCCATGGCCATGGTAGTGGAAGGTAAGACCATCTGTACAAGTCAAAAAATAAAATAAAGAAAGATAAAGAATGATGAGACTCATGTACATTCTGCTTTATTCAGATATCGATGATGAAGATATTATATTAAATGGATCATGTTCGTAGTAAGGAAGTCATTTCTTTGACTTTGCATTATCTCTATAGGGGGCCTCAATGGGTTGCTAGACCCCTCTCTTGGTTGGTGGATACTATTCACTTCTATTGAGGTAAGGTAAGGGCCTAGAGGGTCAAACACAATAGCACTTTGAGAATATGCCCTATTCTGCGAATAGGAATATAGGACTTCATGGGCCCCACCAAAGGGATCGAGTACTATCCAAGTTCTATGGATCACCAAAGAATAAATAAATTCATTAATTATTCAAGTATAGAATAATTCGTTTAATTTATTTATTACTTGTATTTACAAGTTATATAGTAAATACAAGTATTAATATTATTCGAATGGATTTTAATATCCCAGGTTCGTTTAATATTAGCAGGAGGTGTGAGTTGAGTTAAAGACTAAAATTTATCATGTAATATATTTATATATATTACGAGTAAGTGATAAATTATAAATATTATTAATGGCATAATTTTATTTGTCATAAATAATTATTTATAACACTTATATAGAAGATGTTTATTTCACGGGGTTCCGGAACCCTTACTGCGTGTTTTAAACATTCTCTATATAAGTAAGAGAGAGGCTCTCCCCTTGGTAACTATTCTTGTGTTTGGACTGAGAGCTTCTCTCTCCTCTTGGAATCTAGAGATAGAGTCTCTCAAGTGAAGGAAGATCTTCAAGTTCATCCATCCCGGATCGAATTATCTTTCCTTGCGGTGATCATTGCAGCGCTGTAGTGAGCATTGAAGATCCACGCTAGCACCCGGATCTCGAAGAATGGCGTGCAATCAGATTTGAGAGGTGTGTATGGATGATCTAGAGGGCTTCGACGTCGGAGTATTCGAGAAACGATCACCAACATCCTATGGTGGACTTGCACATGCCATATCCGAACTAGGTACATGTTCAATTTACTTTTTGTGATGTTAAAAATCAGTGCATGGTCCTCAGACCGTACCGGGCAAGCTCACCAGATTCAACATCATAATGTCGCTCCTGTGATGCAAAAATTTTAATTTCCCGGCCCACCAGCTTCCGTTGCCCGCCCCTGTTCCTAATAGTGGTATCAGAGCGATGCGTGATTTTTCAAAATCAAAAGAAAAATTAAATTGAATAAAATTTAAGTAAGGGAGATTAAATTGGTTCCAACGCAACCGACCACGTGTCGATCCGTTTTCGAATGGCCAAGTTATGGCCATTTGAAAATTTTAATTGGATCGACTCGCCGGTTTAAATTTTCTTCAGATTAAATTTTTGAGATGAACGCATTTTAATTTTATTAATACGTTCTTCAAAAATATCGAAATCCTGCCACGCTATGGCCAGAATCCGGTAGCAGGAAATAATCCGGTAATTTTAATTTTGAGAGAAAAATAAAATAATATTTCAATATAATATATTTTATTTTTCTCAAATTAAAATATTATTTAAAGACTTTGTGTAACACCCCAAGCTTCCACGGTATGCTTCTCTTTGAATAATACAATAGTGTGTGTTGTACGCAACTTCGAGTTCTAACACACCACAACCAATCAAACTAGTCGTTATGAATAATAATTACCACTTTTTGAAATTTTATAAATTTTATTTTTCAAAATGGAATTTATTTTTGGATTCTTAAAATCGAAATTAGCCTAGGGTGAATTTTTGGTATTTTTCTGAAAACTTTCAATTTTTGATGAATAGTGAAAAACACTGAGTTATTGGTTAAAACCGACTTTTTATTTAAATAATTATTTATTTTATTTAAATTTATTTAAGCTCAAAATAGATACATAATACTTATATAAGTTCAATGTAATTAATTTGAGTCAATTTAGATTAAATTTAGATATATAATATTTTTTGAACTTTTTACCGTCTTTTACCCACCTCCTAGGAGATTTTTCAAATTTTCACAAAACTTAATTTTACTGCTTCTATGAGTGAAATTTAAAAAATCTGAGAGACACGGTCGATATCAGTAAGTAAAAATGTGGTTCAATGGGATGAAAATAATTTTTGGTGAATAGTAACTTTTTAGTTTTATTTTCCACGATTAAAAGTAAATAGGGTAATTAAAGGTAAACATGATATTATTTTTACCCTAAAACATGTCTTAATTCTATTGGATAAGTATAATTCGACCAAAAACAACCATAGTAATAAAATATGAACCTCTTTGGTCCACTTGGAATAGATTTGGACATTTATTATTATTTAATTCAAAGAAGAGTTAAAAGAGTTAAAATCAAAGTTTAATAACTAAAACATTTTTAATATTGGGTTATACATAAGATAAATTCAATTATAAATATTAATTAGAAATTTAAAAATATTTCCTAAATAATGATATTTTATTTATAATTTTTAGACATTAAATAATTTAATTTATTTATGACACAATGGTGTTGTAGTAATTACCTTTTTAATGAAATATTAAAATAATTGATATTATAAATACCCAAAAAAAAATTGAGACTTTTTATAAATTCCACTAATTTTCTAGGTTAATATGAAATGTTATTATTGATTTAATTAACTTTTTTAGAAGTAATCATTCTGTTATGATTTTCAAAAAAAATCAATATTCCAAATAGAGTCAAAATTGACATAAAATAGTTTTTAAAACAAATATTATATTAATAATTGATATTCTATTCCTAAAAATCTAAGGTTCAGACAAGAGACTTATATAATGATAGTTGTATCATTAATGAACCACTTGGGGTTCTCTTGGAAGTATATAGTAATTTTATTAACCGTATAATATAAAAATACAATGAGACATGGTAAATGTCAAACTAATTAACTAAGAGTTAAAACTTAAAGATAAGGTTAATATAGTGACCCAAACCTATCTAAAACCTATTGGTTGAGTTTTTTTCGACCCCTCCACACCTTAGTCTTGAAATAAATCAGTTTTGAGCCATTAAAACAGAAAATTATTTTATTATAAAATAATATTTCTAGCTTTCCCTAAGGTGCCCCTCACCCCTCTTATAAAAGGGAACTACCACTTCTCTTATTCCACACCTTCAAACCCATTTGGATCGGCCAACCCCTACCCAAATACTCCCTAAACTTCCCGAACTTCTCCCTTGAGGCCTTATTTTGATCAAAAAGCCAACCTAAGGAGCCCTTTTGATCAAATCAAAAGGAAGAACCCGAAGAAGAGGTGATGATTTCACCATGCTCTTTCAAGTTCCTTTCTTCTTCCACTTATTCTTTCTTTGTTATTTCCATTCTAAAATAATAACTCCAATATCTTCTATATAATTTTATGTTATTATAAATATGGTACCACCATATTCAGTATTCTATCCATCCTTTTAATGACATGTCACCATACGTGCGTACGTACGGCTTACCGTCTCCACGTCGTGGTATAATTGTTATTCAATACATTATTATTTGGATGGGTATAATAATGATGTGTAATTGATGTAAATAATAAATATAACATTATTATGTTTCTATATATATGATATAACATACAATTATATGTTATTTTAATATCAAAATAATGATATTGTCGCTCATGCGTACGTACGGAATACCGTCTCCACGAACGCGATGAGATTCATTCCCCATCGTATCCATTCAGGAATAATTTTCATTTGATGATTGAAAATAATGCTTAAGAACTTGATATCATTCTGTATGTGAATAAAATACAACCTATCAATATCAAACATGGCTTAGATAACAATGCATATAAAGTAAAACGAATCAGTTAACACCCGAAACAACAATAATACTAAGATATTACTAACAAAGTAATGTTAAAAGAACATATATGATATCATATTAATGTATATGATTCTTTTATAATTTAATAAAAATTATTTCACCATTATACAATAGGTTATCCTACCATCGACTAAGGAAAAGTACAAGGTAAGGGTTAATTTCACGATCTCTTTATTATCCGAGGTTGTTTTTACGTAAGTATCTACTGGGACCTCTTTATCATCCACATACATGTTTCATAAAAATGTATTTCAAAATATTTTTAATATTTAGTAGAAAATGTGTTAAAGTCATGTATACCCTTTTTTGACTTTTTATAAGATTTTTATAAAGGAATATATCCGTCATTTTCCAAACAAGGTCATTTTTAACCTTTTCGACAAAATTAAGGTAAGAATGTATTTTTTTAACTTATTCAGCGGGTGCAGCTATTTTCTGCCGTTATAAAATCATCGAAGCTTCCCTTACAAGCTTATAATATTATTTTAAAAATAATGGTTTTATTTTATAATTATGTGACTTTTAAATGATTTCAAGAAAAAGATATATTTCTCTTAAATAGTTTTGATTTCATCCATATCAACATCCTTTGATGGATTTTAAGTTTATTTGAAGTTAATTTGTTATGATACAAAACATCCATATTGTATTAAAGGTTTTGTGATATGTTTGAATGTGGATGTGTTATTTCATACCATTCATGGTTTATGGATAAAGTATTGACATTTCGTATGCTAGTTTTAATACGAATGTTTATGTTATGTTTAAACCTTTTTATATGAGGAATGCATTGGACTTAGTAAGTGACGGGGGGAGCCCGCTATAGCTCCTAGATGCGTCGGTATGTCTCATGTGACAAACTAGTGTCTTGGCACAAGGCCTTGACAAAATCTTATTTGTATTCTTAGCCCAAGGCCTTGACTATGTGGTTATGATAATCTGGAATTATGTATTCCATAATTATGAAAGTGGTTATTGATATTGAATGTGATTATTAGATTAGTAGAATATCCATGTGAATAAGTAAATGGAATTATTTCATTTTATCCTTTACATATTATGTTGAAGTTAAAGTTTAAAAGGCTTTTGTTTTAGTTATACATTGCCTTAAATGTTTATGTTTATTTATGCAAGTTTCTGCTATATTGTTATCCTTACTGAGCATCTGAGCTCACCCCTTTCAATGTTTTATTTTTTCCAGGATATGAAGAAATATTTTATGAATGACCTGCAAGGATAGTATGAGGTGATATGAGTGTGGTCTATAGAGACGAAATGTTTTTGTAGTTTTCACTTTATGATGTAATGTAATACTTATAAATATATCCAGTGTTTCCAAGTCTACTAAACTGATCGATCTTTCGAGACTTGATCTTTTGTGATCATGCCAATGATACATAATAATGCACCGACTCTAGGTAACTGGGTTCGGGGCGTTATAGTTGGTATCAGAAGAAGTTTAGTTATAAACCTTGGAAACTAGATTTAGGTAGACTCTAATTAGAGCACATAGCCCTGAGATGTACTTTGAGGATTAGTATAGAATAACTTCCTAGAATTTTGGTATTGTACAAATTTTGTGAGTTTTCCAAGAAATACATCCCTATCTGGATATGAGTAGGTAGAGGCGGCTCTGGCATAGATGTACCTAGGCGTAAAACACGGAAACACCTCTTTGAGCTAGACTCGAACGGGAATTGGTGCACAACAACAGGAATTGCTTCACTCTTGGTTACGACACTCCTGAGGGATATGCTTATTATAATTCTAATTTTCTTTACAAGACATTATGAAGGGGTTATGAGTATATACTTCCTCAAAGAAAACATTTTTATGATTATGGATTATATCCATAAACTGTTCAATTTATGTTATGTTTTTTACAAGTATGGAATTATGTATTTCGATTCATAAACTAATCTAGTTTATGCCATTGTTTAGAAATGGATTATAGTGGGAAGAATGGACATTGTATCAATGCACAGACTCCATGTAGGTATTTCCCTCCTACTCAAGATAATTATAGCGGAGTTGGTGATACAAATGGTGTTAATCAGCTTGTCACTATACTGGGACAACTCCCTCAAGTTATGAATAATAACCTTACCCATATGGAGCACCCTGATCCGCAGCGTGGAGTATCAATGTTAGATCGCTTCAGGAGGCAACAACCACCAAATTATAATGGGGGGTACAAATCCACTAGTAGCTGAGCAATGGATCAATTACTTAGAGAAAATATTCCATGCCTTGGGGAGTAGCGAAAGGGAAAAAGTTGTCATGGCAGTTTACCGCCTCACTGGAGATGCTGATCAATGGTGGTCCTTGATTCAAAATAAAAAGGAAGATGAAGAAGTATAAAGTATGGAATGGAGGGAGTTTAAAGAAATTTTCTTAGAAAAATACTTTCCTCATGACCATCGAGAAGATATGGAAAGGCAATTTCTCAGTCTGAGGAAAAGGGAAGATAAGAATGTTGCAAAGTATGAAGCTAACTCTACAAGGTTAGCAAGGCATGCAGTAGATTATATACGTAACCCAGGGAGTAATATTGATTGTTTCTTTGATGGGTTAAAACCGTTTCTCCATTGAGCATTAGTATCAAAATCTTTCTCAATGTATGAAGACACTATCTCGTGTGCTATCAAGATGGAAAAGTAATTCTCTAAGTCTTACGACTTTAAAGAAAAACAAGAGAAGAAGTGATCTTCTGATCACTCTGTAAATGGAAATAAGGGGAAGATGGGAAAAGTTGAATATCCATCCTGTAGTAAATGTGTGAAGAAACACCCTGGTACTTGTCTGAAGGGTATGGGAGTATATTATAAGTGTGGTGAAAAAGGCCACCAAGCTCGTGATTGCAAGGGGAAGAAAGAAGCTACCGATGTTCAATGCTACAATTTTAGGGAGATGGGACATTATGCAAATTAATATCCTAAAATTCAGGGAAACTTACCTTAGAAAGGACAAGGGATCAAGGCCAAGCTTATTCTGTCACTACTTCTAAGGTTGAAGCTCCTAAAGACGTGGGGGCAGGTAATTTAATGGTTTCCTCAAGTTTAGCCAATACTTTATTGGATTCTAGATCATCAAATTGTTTCATATCTTCCTAGTTTGCTATGAAAATTAGATATTTCCAATTTGATTTAACAAGGGAGTTGTCAGTCAAAACTCCTAAGGGAAGTATCATTGCAACAAAGTTTTTTGAATCAGTTCCCATTAGAGCATATAAATGTTCTTTATCTGCTGATCTCATCGTTATACCCATGATTGAATTTGATATAATCCTTGGTATGGATTGGATTTCGGAGCATGATGTGAAAATTTATTATAAGAAGAAGGAGGTAACAATTTTTTATGATGATAAGGAGTACCTTATCTTTAGAGCAGAAATGTCACCACCTAATTCTTATCTAGATCCACCCCCGGTAGCTCAACTAAATTCAATTATTGGGGAGGAAGAGAATGGAATAATTATGGGTGAGGAAAGGAATGTTCGAATAGAGTATGTACATATTTTTCAAGAATATGTTGATGTTTTCCAGAAGATTTACCTAGACATCCTCCAGAATGAGAAATTGAGTTTTCCATTGACTTAATTTCTGGTTCAAGGCCCATATCGAAGACCCCTTATAGATTGTCCACTGTGGAATTAGTGGAACTAAAGTAAAAACTATATGAATTGAGTAATAAGAGATTTATTCACCCTAGTGTTTTTTCATGGGGAGCCCTTGTTCTTTTTGTTAAGAAGAAAGATGGATCTATGAGGTTGTGCATTGACTACAGGGAGATCAATGCTATAACAATAAAGAAAAATTATCCCCTACCGTGTATTGATGATTTATTCAAACAACTTCATGGATCTCAATACTTTTCAAAGATTGACCTTCGATCTGGATATCATCAATTGTGTGTGAAGAAGGAAGACATTCCAAAAATAGAATTTCGAACCCGGTACGGGCATTACGAGTTTATAGTAATGCCTTTTGTATTGACTAATGCACCCTCTGTCTTCATTGATCTAATGAACAAAGTTTTCAAGGAATATTGTTATGAATTTTTAGTGTTATTTATTGATTATATATTGATATACTCCAAAAGCTATGAAGATCATCAAAATCACTTGCGCACCATTCTGAAAACCCTCATAAGAAATGAATTATATGGGAAGTTTAGTAAGTATGAATTTTGGCTTCAAGATATTTATTTTCTTCTCCATATTGTCTCTGAGGATGGAATCTATGTTGATCCTTCTAAGAGAAGAGCAATCCAAGAATGCCCAGCACCAACGAGTATAACTGAGGTACGCAGTTTTATTGGTTTAGCAGGTTATTATCGACGTTTCATCCAGATTTTTGCTCGATTGGCTAACCCATTAACAAAACTCACACGTAAAGGGGTGAAATTTGTATGGACAAAAGAGTGTGAATAATGTTTCAAAGAACTGAAGAGAATATTATTCAATGCTCATATCTTGACTCCACCATCAGGGAATGATGGATTTTTTATTTATAGTGATGCCTCAAAGAAAGTACTTGGTTGTGTCCTTATGCAGAATGATAGGGTTATTGCCTATGCATCACGAAAGCTAAAAATTCATGAGCAAAACTATCCTACTCATGATCTTGAGTTAGAAACTGTAATAATTGCTTTGAAGATAGAGAGACATTATCTCTATAGTGAAAATTGTGATATATATACCGATCACAAGAGTTAAAAGTATATTTTCTCACAGAAAGAACTCAACATGAGGCAAAGAATATGGATTGAATTACTCCAGGATTATGATTGCACTATAAACTACCACTCGGGGAAGGAAAATAAGGTGGCAGATTCTTTGAGCAGAAAGGATCATGGAGTTTTGAACAAGATGAGAGTTGAAAGGGATCCTATTTTCATGGATCTAGTGAAGATGGTTATGGGAATAACCATGGAAGGTAAATCATCGATACTTTTTCAAATGGTTGCCAAACCATCTTTACTAGAAAGGATAAAGAGTTTTCAGAACGATGATGAAGAGTTTAAAAAGAAGATTAGAACTGTGAATGATGGGAAATTGCGTGACTTTGTGTATGAAGATGGAATTTAGAAATTTGGGAAGAGACTTTGTGTTCCCAGTATACCGGATCTAAAAAGGGAATTGTTAGATGATTCCCATAGCTCCAATTTCTCCATACGCCCTGGTAGCACCAAGATGTATAGAGATTTTAAGGAACATGTTTGGTGGTACAACATGAAGAGGGAGATTGCTGATTTTGTGTCAAGATGTATGGTTTGTAAACAAGTGAAAGTTGGAAGGCCACAGCCTAGAGGAGTCATGCAACCTCTTTCCATACCTGAGTGGAAATGGGATAATATTATGATGGACTTTGTCATGGGACTTCCAAAGACTCCTAGAAGGAACGATGCAATATGTGTCATTGTTGATCATTTAACCAAGTCATCACATTTTCTTTCTATAAGAGAAGATAAACCACTTGAACATCAAGCAAGACTATATATTAATGAAGTTGTGAGACTTCATGGAGTACCCCTATCTATTGTTTATGATCGTGATCCTCATTTTACATCAAGATTCTATAAAAGTCTTCAAAAAGCCCTGGATACTGAACTTCATTTGAGCACTGCCTACCACCCTCAAACTGATGGACAATCAGCACAGGCTATTCAAACCTTAGAAGACATGTTGAGATCCTGGTCACTTGACTTTCAGGGTATGTGGTATCAATATTTACCTCTGGTAGAATTTCCCTATAACAATAGCTTACATTCAAGTATTCAGATGGCACCATATGAAGCGTTATACAGAAAGAGATGTTGCACACCAACCTGTTAGGATGATATTGGTGAAAGAATACTCGTAGGCCCAGAACTTGTGAAGGAAATGATTGAAAAGGTGAAGGTAATCCAAACCCACATCAAAGCAGCTCAATGTAGGCAGAAGAGCTATGCTGATAATCGAAGGAAGGATTTGGAATTTCAAGTTGGTGATCATGTTTTTCTGAAGGTATCTCCAGGGAAGGGAGTCATACATTTTGGTAAGAAAGGTAAATTGAGTTCTAGGTACATCGGACCTTTCGAAATTCTAGAACAAATTGGGGTTGTAGCTTACCGTTTGGCAATGCCTCCAAGTCTCTCCAAAGTTCATGATGTGTTCCACATATCACTGTTGAGAAAATACATGTCTGACCCAATGCATGTACTCACCTATGAGGAATTAGAACAGGAACCTGATATGTCTTATTGCGAAGAGCCTGTCAGGATTATTGATACCAGAGAACAAGTGCTGAGAAATCGGATGGCTCGTATTGTAAAAGTTCTATGGAGAAATCATAAAATGGAAGAGGCAACGTGGGAACCCGAGGAACTTATGATGAAGAACCACCTGAGTTTTTTATGTAGTAATATTCTAGAAATTTCAAGGATGAAATTATTTTAAGGAGTGGAGAATGTAACACCCCAAGCTTCCATGGTACGCTTCTCTTTGAATAATACAATAGTGTGTGTTGTACGCAACTTCCAGTTCTAACACACCACAACAAATCAAACTAGCAGTTATAAATAGTAATACCCACTTTTTTAAATTTTATAAATTTTATTTTTCAAAATGGACTTCATTTTTGGATTTGGAATATCGAAATTAGCCTAGAGTGAATTTTTGGTATTTTTCAGAAAACATTCAATTTTTTATGAATAGTGAAAAACACTGAGTTATTAGTTAAAACCGACTTTTTATTTAAAAAATTATTTAATCTATTTTAATTAATTTTAGGTCAAAATAGATACATAATACCTATATAAGTTCAATGTAATTCATTGGAGTCAATTTATATTAAGTTTAAATATATAAAATTTTATTGAACTTTTTACAGTCTTTTACCCACCTCCTAGGAGATTTTGCAAATTTTCACAAAACTTAATTTTACCGCTTCTGTGAGTTGAATTTAAAAAATCCGAGAAACATGGTTGATATCAATAAGTAAAATCTAGTTCAATGAGATGAAAATAATTTTTGGTGAATAGTAACTTTTTACTTTTATTTACCACGGTTAAAAGTAAATTGGGTAATTAAAGGTAAAAATGATATTATTTTTACCATAAAACATGTCCTAATTCTATTGGATAAGTATAATTCCACCAAAACCAACCTTAGGAATAAAATATGAACCTCTTTGGTCCACTTGGATTAGATTTGGACATTTATTATTATTTAATTCAAAGAAGAGTTAAAATAGTTAAAATCAAAGTTTAATAATTAAAACATTTTTAATATAGGGTTATACATAAGATAAATTAGATTATAAATATTCATTATAAATATAAAAATATTTCCAACATAATTTTATTTTATTTATAATTTTTACACATTAAATAATTTAATTTATTTATGACACAATGGTGATGCAGTAATTACCTTTTTAATGAAATATTAAAATAATTTATATTATAAATACCCAAATAAATATAATTTGACACTTTTTATAAATTAAACTAATTTTATAGGTTAATATGACATGTTATTATTGATTTAATTAACTTTTTTCGAAGTAATTATTCTGTTATGATTTTCACGAAAATCAAGTTTCCAAATAGTGTCAAAATTGACATAAAAGAGTTTTTAAAATAAATATTATATTATTAATTGATATTCTATTCCGAAAAATCTAAGGTTAGTCCAAGATACTGATAAAATGATATTTTTATCATTAATGAACCACTTGGTGTTCTCTTGGAAGTAAATAGTAAGTTTATTAACTATATAATATAAAAATACAAAGAGACATGGTAAATGTCAAACTAATTAACAAAGAGTTAAAACTTAAAGATAAGGTTAATATAGTGACCCAAACCAGTATAAAACCTATTGGTTGAGTTTTTTTCGACCCATACCCACCTTATCCTATAAATAAATCAGTTTTGATCCATTAGAAACCTAAAATTATTTTATTATAAAATAATATTTCTAGCTTTTCCTAAGGTGCCACTCACCCCTCTTATAAAAGGGCACTCCCCCTTCTCTTTATTTCACACCCTCAAATTCATTTGGCTCGGCCAAAACCTACCCAAATACTCTCTAAACTTCCCTCAATTCAACCTTGAGGCCTTAGTTTGATCATAAATCCAACCTAAGGAGCCCTTTTGATCAAATCAAAAGGAAGAACCCGAAGAAGAGGTGATGATTTCACCACCCTCTTTCGAGTTATTTTCTTCTTCCACTTCTTCTTTCATTGTTATTTCAACTATAAAATAATAAATCCAGTATCTTATATATACTTTGATGTTATTATAAATATGGTACAACCATATTTAGTATTCTATTCATCCTTTCAATGACATGTCACCATACGTGTGTACGTACAGCTTATCGTCTCCACGTCGTGGTGTAATTGTTATTCAATACATTATTATTTGGATGGGTATAATAATGATGTGTAATTGATGTAAATAATAAATATAACATTATTTTGTTTCTTTATATATGATATAACATACAATTATATATTATTTTAATATCAAATGAATGATATTGTCTCTCATGCGTACGTACGGAATACCGTCTCCACAAACGCGATGAGATTCATTCCCCATCGTATCCATTCAAGAATAATTTTCATTTGATGATTAAAAATAATGTTTAAGGACTTGATGTCAATCTGTATTTGAATAAAATACAACCTATCCATAACAAACATGGCTTACATAACAATGCATATAAAGGAAAATAAATCAGTTAACACCCGAAACAATAATAATAGTAAGATATTATTAACAAAGTAATGTTAAAAGATCATATATGATATCATATTAATGTATATGATTATTTTATAATTTAATAAAAATTATTTCACCATTATACAGGAGGTTAACCTACCATCGACTAAGGAAAATTATAAGGTAAGGGTTAATTTCACGATCTCTTTATTATCTGAGGTTGTTTTTACGTAAGTATCTACTGGGACATCTTTATCATCCACATACATGTTTCATAAAAATGTATTTCAAAACAATTTTACTATTTATTAGACAATGGGTTAAAACTATTTATACCCTTGTTTTACTTTTTATGAGATTCTTATAAAGGAATCTTTCCGTCGTTTTCCAAACAAGGTCTTTTTTAACCTTTTCGACAAAATTATGGTAAGAATGTCTTTTTTTAACTTATACGGCAGGTGCGGCTATTTTCTGCCATTATAAAATCGTCAAAGCATCCCTTACAAGATTATAAGATTATTTTCAAAATAAAGTTTTTATTTTATAATTATGTGACTTTTAAATGATTTCAAGAAAAAGAGATATTTCTCTCAAATATTTTTTATTTCATCCATGTCAACATCCTTTGATGGATATTAAGTTTATTTGAAGTTCGTTTATTATGATACAAAACATCCATATTTTATTTAAGGTTTTTTGATATTTTTTACTATGGATGTGTTATTTCATACCATTCAAGGTTTATGGATAAAGTATTGACATTTCGTATGCTATTTTTAATACAAATGTTTATATTATGTTTAAACCTTTTTATATGAGGAATGCATTGGACTTAGTAAGTGATGGGTGGAGCCTGATATAGCTTCTCGATGCATCAGTAGGTCTCATGAGACAAACTAGTTCCTTGGAACAAGGCCTTGACAAAATATTATTTCTAGTCTTGGCACAAGCCCTTGACTATGTGGTTATGATAGTATGGCATTATGCATTCCATAATTATGAAAGTGGTTATTGATATTTCATGTGATTATTCAATTAGTAGAATATCCATTTGAATAAGTAAATGGAATTATTTCATTTTATCTTCTCTATATTATGTTTATGTTAATGTTTAAAAGGATTTTGTTTTAGTTATACATTTCCTTAAATGTTTATGTTTATTTATGAAAGTTTTCTCTATATTGTCATCCTTACTGAGCATCTGAGCTCACCCCTTTCAATGTTTTATTTTTCCCAGGATATGAAGAAGGATTTTATGAATGACCTGCAAGGATAGTATAAGGGGATATGATTGGGGTCTATGGAGACAAAATGCTGTTGTAGTTTTCACTTTATGATGTAATTTAAGAGTTATAAATATATCTAGTGTTTCCAAGGCTACTAAACTGATCGATCTTTCACTACTGGAAAATGACCCTATACCCACGGTTTGGAAGAAAACCGTGGGTATAGGGTAGCTCTATACCCACGGTTTCGGAAAACCGTGGGTATAGGTGTGGTATGTGAACCTATACCCACGGTTTTGAAAAACCGTGGGTATAGGTCACCTATACCCACGGTTTATCTTATAACCGTGGGTATAGTTTTTCATCGAAGACCTATACCCACGGTTTTCGAAAACCGTGGGTATAGGTAATTTTTTTTCATGCTCTATACCCACGGTTCTTGTCAAACCGTGGGTATAGAGTTTTTTCGATGACCTATACCCACGGTTTTAGAGAACCGTGGGTATAGGTTTCCCGCATTTTGGCGGGAAAAGAAAAATTACGCGGGACCTAAAAAATTATTTGGCGGGAACACAATAATCATTTAAATAATTACAAATATAAAAAAACATATACATATAATACATCTGGTATAGTTGGCGAATCCTCTGATTAATATATCACCGGTTTGCTGTTCGATTCCCGGCGGTATCTTTTCCTAATAAATATTATTTATTAATATAAATGGCAAAATTTATATCTTTAAAAATAAAATTTCGCTAGGTCAGTTGGTTAGGCTGTTCGGTCGTGTAGTACAGGTTAGCGGTTCGATTCTCTTGCGCTGTATTTTTTATATACACGACTAATATTAATATATTTAGATAGATATATTTTATATATGCAAAAAACGGTGTTGCGTCCGTTGGTTTGAGCGCATATTCTCAGTACGCGGGATGCGAGTTCAAATCTCCCCGGGGTTCGAATTTCTCCGCAAGTTTAAAAAATCGTGGTGCATCTATATTAATATATATAACATAATGTTCGTATATATAAACAAAGGCAATGTAGGTGAGTTGGGCAGCGCGCTGGTTACTTCGCGGGAGATCTCGGATCGAAACTCTCTGCCGGCCATTTTTTTGAATTTATTTGATTATCCCACGGTTCTTAAACCGTGGGCTAATATGTGCCACGCTGTACTACACCATGACATGGTGTAACCACACCTATACCCACGGTTCAACCAAACCGTGGGTATAGGTCAAGACCGCTATCCCGACGCCGTTCAGCCGCACGGTTCTCAGAACCGTGGGTATAGCCTATACCCACGGTTTTGGGGGTTATACCCACGGTTTTGAACCGTGGGTATAGCCCGTTTTTCCAGTAGTGTTTCGAGACTCGATCTTTTTTAATCATGTCAAAGATACATAATAATGCACCGACTCTGGGTAACTGGTTTCAGGGCATTAAACTTGGGGTCAAGTCAAGTCTTTATTTTTAATTTTTTTTAAAAAGGAGACCATGACCCCATTTTGGGGTCTTCTTCCTTTTAATTTAAGAAAAAGGGGAAATGGAGGTGGCATATTTTTCTAAGGAAAAATTAAATAAAAAAATTACAAGACCCAAAAGGGGGTCTTCTTCTTCACATGGGGTGAAACTCCCCCTTGTGGGAGAAACCCTAGCCACACCCCGTTCCAGGCCGCCAAAAAGCCTCCCATAGCCGCCCCGCGCTGCCCGCCGCCCTCTCACTAGACTGGGCTGGACACAATGCCCCGGGCTGCCTCCACCCTCAATGGTGTCAGCTCCCACTACTCAGGCTGCCCCCTCTCCCTGGTCATGCCACCTTGGACTGATGCCCCACTCAAACCGAACCCCCCTACCAGCACCGACCTTCTGACCACCCACTGATCCAAGTTGTGCCAGACCAGAAAACGTCGGACTAGGTCACACCAGACCGGGCCACCGCTGGTCTAGGCCACACTGGACCGGGTCGCCGCCCCTACGGCCGATTGGACTAGTGGGTTGCCGCCCCTCTTTGCTTTTCGGAGTGGTGCCCCACCTCCTTCGGACCTCGCCGAAAGCTGCTTCCACTATGGGAGTCGTTGGACCACGCAGTCAGGACACGGTCTTGCCGCGTTCACGCCGTAGTCATGTCGCAGTCATGCGGCGGTCACACCATGGTCACGCCACCATGACACCGCGATTTTCTCTAGTATGATACTTGCGGCGGTTCGCAGTCCTGTCGGACTCCTCCCCGGCTAGAGGTAACCCTGCTTTTAATTAATTTTAATTAATTTAGTTTTTTTTAAATTAAATTAATTAGAATTAGTTTCGGGTTTAAATTTAATTTAATCCAAATCATTAATTTAATTAGAATGAAAATTAAATTAATAGTTTAATTTAATTTAGGATTAAAATTAAATTAGTAGTCTAATTTAATTTTATAGTTAAATTAAATTGATGGTTTAATTTAATTTTGGATTTGAAATTAAATTAAATATTAGGAATTGATAAAATAAATTAATTGAATTTATTTAAATTCATTTAATTTATAAGGACCCCCCATACTGTTTAAATTTCATTGCAGTTTAATTTTAATCACACTTTATATTTACTGACTGGACTTGAGCAAGCGACTGAACTGTGCATGTCTGGTATTTATTTATTTATTTAATTATTTATTCAATGCGTGTGATGATTGTAATAATTAATTAGATAAATGATGGTCTGTGAATCATCCCTTTTAATTCAAATATGTATAATGGCATGTGTGTCCAATGCACAAGATTCATTTTGTACCCCTATACCCCCTCGCCCGCGTGCGAGTACATTTGTAATTAAACGATGATGATCCGAGACGCATTCCCCACCAAGTCACTGCGGTAAACCAGACGGGAGCTGAGAGCATTTCACTGGGGATGACTGTGACGTGATTTAGTTGTCGACTCAGGTATGAATTCCCCTAGGTCAAGTTTGATCCATTATGGATCGGTCATTATAGAATGCTCCAGACTAGTCGGATTGTGTGGTTTACCTTTATGCATTGTTTATTGTTTTTATGTGAATGCATGATTGTTGCGTGATCAAATAGAATAGTAAACAAGATAAAATGCATAAATATGTGATGGATTTTATTCTATTGCATGTTCAGTTGTAAGCATGAAAACCTAGTTTGAACATAATAAAAAGTAAATTATTATATTCGTCAATAAATATAAAAACCCCTCAAAGATATATTAAGTCTAAAAGCCTTCCATTTCTTACATTTAAACAAAACCGGCTATTTGGGGTGCTCGTCAGCCATAGTTAAGAGTGCCTCTTACTACTGGGGCATTTTCATGAGAGAATTGGGTTGACTTAACTAAACTGAGTAGTCAAGGTTTAGCCATAGCTAACCTGATATCACTTTAGAGGCAAGTGGTTGAGGGAATCATGTTCTGATTCCAAAAGCTGGGACTTTACTCAACCACACAAGGTACCACAAGCTAGGTGGTTGTCCAGCTAGAGCCTACCTTGAAACCCTCCAAGTAGTTTCATAGCCATAGCTTTTAGACTATGAGGGAGGTTTCGATGATCCTTGCCACTAGAATACTCAAGAGACAGAGTATTCCGATTCTAATAGTGAGGGATATTAAGGTTCACTCACATAGTGGGAGACATTAAAATGATATAATAATTTATAAATCATAAATGTCAAAAGGTAATAAAGACAAATTAATAACTTTTAAATTTTTATCTGATGTAGATTTAAAATGGGAATCACCAACACCACAAGTAATTTATCACTACGATCAATCTTGGATAAAGAAAATACCCTGATCGGTAATAACTTCCAAGAGTGGTACAGGCACTTGCACATAGTACTACGCCAAGAAAGGAAGTTATATGTGATGGAATCCATAATTCCTATTGACCCTCCTTAGGGAGAAAGAAAGACAGAAAAAGATAAATAGAGAAAGTATGTAGATGATGCGCTTGATGTACAATTCATCATGTTGTCATCCATGTCCAGCCAATTGCAAAAAATGCATGAGGATGAGGATGCCTACAAGTTGCTTTCACGTCTCCAAGAACTATATCAGGAGAGGTTCAGGCAAGAAAGGTATGAGATCACAAGTGCTCTTTATAAGTACAGGCTAGTAGAAGGGCACCAATATGGTTCTCACGTACTCAAGATGATTGGGTATATTGAGAGGCTTGAAGCCCTTCGGTTCAAATTGAACCAAGAACTAGAAGTGGATCTCATTAGTTCCTCTTTATCTTCAAGCTTCTCAGCTTTTATTGTCAATTATAATATGAATTATATGACAAAGTCACTCCCATACCTTTTAGGTTTAGTTATCCAAGATGACAAGGACATAAAAAACACCAATTCAACTATCCTTACGGAGAAAAAGAAAAACAAGGGAAAGAAAAAGGGGTCTAAGGCCAAGTCAATGCCAAAGACACCAATGCATCATCCTGCAAAGAATCTAAAGATACATAGGCAAAGTAATGAGCAGGAATCTGTTTGCTTTGGATGTGGGAAGAAAGGCCACAGGAATAAGAATTGGAGATCTGGGAAGAAGAAGCAAATTGATGCTTCTACTTCAGGTATTTTTGTCATTGAATGCAATTTATCATTCTTTACAAGTTGGGTATTGGATACGGCATGTGGCTCACACATATGTATTAATATACAGGAACCAAGTAGCTTTAAGAAGATTTCAAAAGGTCAAGTGGATCTCTGAGCTAAAAATGGTGCAAGTTTGGTTGCCTCGGTAGAGGGAGATTATCACTTAACTTTGCCAACTTGTTTGGTTTTAGTTTTAAAAAAATGCTATTATTTACCTTCTATTACAATAAAAATTATCCCTGTGTCGAGTTTAGACACTATGGGTTTTTATTTCAAGTTTGGATATAAAAGTTTTCTATTTTATACGGATAACATATGTTATGGTATGGCACATCTTAAAAATGGTTTATATATGCTAGAACTCAAGAATCTCGTAATGGAAATCAATGACAAAAGCATCCAACATGACTCATATATCACCCTCCTATGGTACTTCAGTCTTGGTTATGTGAAAGAGAAGTGATTATGTAGATTACATCAAGAAGGGTATCTAGACTCGGTACAGTTGGAACCCTTAGATGTATTTCAAGCTTGTTTACAAGAAAAGATGACCAAAGCACCTTTCTCAGGAAAGGGAGAAAGAGCCAATTCAGTACTGGAATTAATACATATTGATGTATGTGGTCCTTTTCCAGTAGAGGCAAGGGGTAGTTTTTTATACTTCATTACTTTTACCGATGACTATAGTAGATATGGTTATATCTACTTAATGCATTATAAGTCAGATTCCTTTCGTTTCTTTAAGGAATACCAAAATAAAGTATAAAACCAACTTGGTAAGAAGATAAAATCACTTTGCTCAGACCGAAGTGGAGAATATGTTAACCAAGATTCCATTGATCACATGAAGGAGTGTGGGATATTATCCCAACTCACTCCTCCTTATACACTGCAATGTAATGGTGTTAGTAAAAGGAGGAATAGGACCTTGCTAGACATGGTCATATCAATGATGATTCATGAAACCCTTCCATTATCCTTTTGGGGATATGCCTTGCAGACAGCAGCATATACCCTTAACTGAGTACCAACTAAAGATGCCGATGGGATTCAATATCAGTTATCGTATGGAAAGAAACTAAGCCTGACACACAAGCGTGTATGGGGGTGCGGGGCATTTCTCAAGACATTAACAAGTGAAAAATTAGCATCTAGAAGCACTAAGTTCATCTTTATAGGTTATCCTAAGGAAACTAGAGGATACTACCTATATAAACCTTTAGATAGAAAAGTTATTGTGGCAAGATACACCACATTTATATAAAGGGAACACATTTATTTTGGAAATAGTGGGAGAAAGATTGACTTTGATGAAGTTAATGCTCCAGATGCACAAGAGTTGGTAAAGGAACAATATCCACAAGAACAAGTGGAATAAGAAGTTGTTCTTGAGACATAGATACTGCATAGGTCTACGCAAGAGGCTAGAGAACCAAAGTGTTATGGTTTTCTTGTCACTGATACAGGTGACACATTATTCCTTGAGGATGATGAACCTCTAACCTACAAGGAAGCAGTATAACGATAAAAAGCTACTAAATGGAAAGAATCCCTGAATTCAGAGAAGGATTCAATGTACCAAAATTAACTTTGGATTTTCGTAGACCCTCTAGCTGATGTAAATCCCTTTGGATTCAAATGGGTATTCAAGAAGAATCTGGACATGGATGGTGAGGTTAAAACCTTTAAAGAAAGACTGGTTGCAAAGGGTGTCAGACAACGTCAAGGTATTGACTATGATGAAACCTTCTCCCTAGTAGAAATGCTTAAATCCATCATAATATTTCCTGAAATAGCATCCTTTAATGATTATGAAATTTGGAAAATTGATTCCAAAACAACTTTTTTAAATGGGAAGTTGGTTGAAGGTGTTTATATGACTCAACCCAAAGGGTTTTTTTTAAGTCAAAGAATGCCAATAAAGTATGCAAGCTACAGAGATCCATTTATGGATTGAAGCAGGCATCAAGATCATGGAATGTTCATTTTGATGATTCCATAAGAGATTTTGGTTCTGTCAAAAATGAAAGCGAGAATTGTGTCTATAAAAAGGTTAAAGGAAATGCCATAGTTTTCCTAGTATTATATGTTGATGACATATTAATTATGGGAAACAAATTACAAGTCTTACAGTCAGTTAAGACTTGGTTAAATGAATGCTTCTCCATGACAGTCTTAGGTGAAGCCGCCTGTATTCTAGGGATAAAGATCTATCAAGATATATATCAAAGGCTTCTTGGGCTAAGTCAAAGTACATATATTTACAAGGTACTCAAAAGGTAAAATATGGAACAATCCAAGAGTGGATTGTTACCTGTGTCACATGGTGTAAATCTCTCCAAGAAAATGTGTCCAAAAACACAGGAGGAGATTGAGAGAATGTGTAGAGTCCCTTATGCTTTGGCAGTGGGTTCTATCACGTATTCCATACTATGTACTAGTTTTTATGCCGCCTTTTCGTTAATCATGGTGGATAGATATCAAGCCAATCCAGGAGAGATGCATTGGACAACTGTTAAAAAATTCCAAAAGTACTTGAGGAGTACTAAGGATATGTTCCTAGTGTATGAAGGAGATGAGGAACTAGTTGTTAGGGGATACACTGATGCTAGTTTCCAGATAGATCATGATGATATTAAATCGCAGTCAGGTTACATCTTTTGCCTGAATGGTGGTGCAGTGAGCTAGAGAAGCTTGAAGCAAGCTATGGTTGATGATTCTATAGCATATTTTGAATATATTACAGCTTCTAATTCAGAAAAGGAAGTGGTCTAGATACATAGCTTTATCTCAGACATTAGCGTTGTACCTAGCAGTGTAGACCATGTTCCAGTATATTGTGATAATACTGCTGTAGTGGTGCTTTCCAAGGAGCCCAGGTCTCACTAGAGGATAAATCATATTCTTCAGAAGGTTCATATCTTGAGTGATTTCACTCAAATAGGTGAAGTGATAGTTATCATAGTAGCCACAGAGGACAACGTGGCATACCCCTGACTAAAGCCATTTCTCAGCAGAAGCATGATTCACAATGTGGAATACACTTGACTAAATCCATTTACCGCTACATGTATTCAGTTTGTTATAATACCTATGTTTATCTTTCCATAATAGTGTAGATACTTTTGCATCCACATTGTTTATGTCAATGTCCTTATATTACCTGTCACATCAAAGGGTTATAGTAGATCCCAGGCTAAAATGAGAACCCTAAGATTCCATGAAAGTAGTCAAAAAGTAACGTCCTATGGTCCAGTTACATCATTCTGAAAGGACACAAATGATGTGTGACCATCAGTTGTAGGGGGATCATAATCATTGAGACTTCTTCTCCTGAAGTTCGCATTTGATGATCTCTAGTAGTTGAGATCATGAGGACAGACCCGCATAATAGGAACACCACATATTTCAGGTGTCATTGGTTGTTCCTATCTACGGACATGTGTAATGGTCTTAAACATTAGATCATTTTCAATGGATGTCATTTAATTGCATACATTTTATGCAAGTTGAAAACAATGGTGACAAAGTTGTTGCGTGGTAGTTTTTGTCGGGTATGTTATTAATGACATGGCATCGATTGAATGATCGAGAAAGGATTTTTCGCTTCCAAGTTCAGGAAGAGATATCTCGGGCCTGGTTGATTTGGATAGTTGCACCTTCTTTAATTCCATTGCCATGGCAGTGGAAGGTAAGATCATCTGGACAAATCAACAAATTAAATAAAGCAAGATAAATAATGATGAAACTAGTGTGCATTCTACTTTATTAAGAGATCGATGACGAATAGATTATATTACACAGACCCTATTCGTAGGAAGGTAATCATTTCTTTGACTTTTCCTTATCTCTATAGGGGGCCTCGATGGGTTCCTAGACCCCACTCTTGGTCGTTGGATACTATTCACTACTATTGAGGTAAGGGCCTAGAGGGTCGCACACAATAGCGCTTTGAGAATCTACCCTATTTTGTGAATAGGAATATAGAACTTGGTGGGCCCTGCCAAAGGGTCCAAGTACTATCCAAGTTCTATGGACCACCAAAGAATAAATAAATTCATTAATTATTCAAGTTTAGAATAATTCGTTGAATTTATTTATAACATGTATTTACAAGTTATAGAGTAAATACAAGTATTAATATTATTCGAATGGATTTTAATATCCTAGGTTCATTTAATATTAACAGGAGGTGTGAGTCGAGTTAAAGACTCATGTTTATCAAGTAATATATTTATATATATTACGAGTAAGTGATAAATTATAAATATTATTTATGTAATAATTTTATTTGTCATAAATAATTAGTTATAACACTTATATAGAAGGCATTTTTTGCATGGGGGTCGGGAACCCAAACCGTGTGTTTTAAACATTCTCTATATATGTAAGAGAGATGCTCTCCCCTTGGTAACTATTCATGTGTTGGGATTGAGAGCTTCTCTCTCCTCTTAGAATCTAGAGAGAGTCCCTCTAGAGAAGGAAGATCTTCAAGTTCATCCATTCCGGATCGAAGAATCTTTCCATGTAGTGATTGTTGCAGCTCAGAAGTGAGCGTTGAAGATCCGCTCTAGGACCCGGAACTCGACGAACGGCATGCGAGCATATTCAAGAGGCGTCTGTGGATGATCTAAAGGGCTTCGACATCGGGGTCTTCAAGCAACGATCGTCGGCATCCTATGGCGGACTTGCACACTCCAGATCCAAACTAGGTACATGTTCAATTTACTTTTTGTGCTCTGAAAAATCAACGTGTGGTCCTCGGACCGTACTAGGATAGCTCACCAGATTCGACGTCGTAACATCTCTCCTGTGATGAAAAAATTTTAACTTCCCAGCCCACCAACTTCTGCTACCGGTCTCGGTTCCTAACACCTTCTTCATAACATTAGAAGATGGAAACATAATAAAGGGTGAGATTATACACTCAGTAAGGGGTGAACATAAGAGATTCCAATCAAAGATCATAATTGAGTGTACTATGAACATGTGCATATTAGAACATAATAATGGTATATGAACATAACATAAAGAAATCATACAAAATAAAAAATAAATTATAAATAATGAATCATGACATAAAGACGTAGGAAAAACTTATGGCATGCATCATAGGAGTTTTGAAACACTAGTTAAAAATCATGATTCATGAGAACATGACATATTAATGTTTCATAACATAAGAATGTGATACAAACATAATCATAGCAATCATAACTTTTTTCATGGTTTACCACCAAGGAATTCATATCATAATTTACTAGGATAACCACCTTTCAATGACATATTGTACATTGGCTAACAACTTTCACCCCATAAAATTTTGGACTTGGGCTAACCACTTGTAACCCATAACCTTATGGACTTAGGTTAATCACTCATATCCCATAGCCTTCTAAAATTGGGGTAACAACTCACACCTAATTCCAGTGTCCTAAGATATAAAACTTTACCCAATGCATTAGAGGACTATAATAGACCCACCTATCACATAATGACAAACCATACAAATATGTTATATATAAACATGAAAAAAATGATATTTTCATCATAGATTAATGAACTCATGGGAAAGAAATGTGTTTCATTAGATATTACATAAGAAGTTATCATAAGATATCCAGATAAATAATGTAGATGGTATTGTTAGATAACATCACTGGTGAAGCATAAAGAACATTAAATGATGTAGACATAGATGAAAACACTTTTATAAGAGCATTAGAAAATTTATTTCAAAAATAATGATAAATATCCTTTACTTTTGGATAAATTTTATTTTAAAAGAAAATAATTTTTCAAAAAAATGGGATATAGATTAATTTTTATCAACATAAAGAACTTGTGAAGGAATATCTATAAATAAAACTGAATAATCAAGAACAAAATTCCTTAATGTGGATAACATTAAAAAGATTCATTTCACAACATTGTAAAGAAATTCAATGACAATAGAAAATAGATTTCACATAAAATGTTAAAAGGAAATTCCTTTTATTCATTAGTAATGAAAGTCAAGGAAAATAGTACATGAATTTAAGATATCATATAATTTTAGATAAGGAAATTTTCAAATAAAAATACAGAATATTAAATAGAGGAGAATGAATTATAATAAAAAAGAATGGAAAATGTCAACTCCACTTACAAGAAACATTTCGATTGAATTGTGAGTCAAAAGGTGGTGAAATAGTATGAAGACATGTTAAATCCAAAAAAACATTATACATGAAAATAGATAATGTTTTATATATAAATAACCAACATTTCCTCCTAATGTTAATTTAACATAAACATCCTTGATTTCAAAGTGAGATTGGAAAATAAACCATTACCTTAGACTTCCTCTTAGTCGTACGTGTTCTAACTCCCTATATAATAAATTCAGGTTTATTATTCATATTTATAAACATATTATTTATATTTATTTCACTTCATATCATTAATTCACAATTATATATTACCCATATTTTATTTTTTTATTTTTTAAAAAATTTATATTCGGTAGTTTATTATTCTATTTCCACACATCCTTCAATTTTGTGGTGTTGGTACTTGCTCTTTGATCATGGTTTCATCACCTTAATAATTTTTATGATAATTTAATATATATTTTTTTATATAGTTCTATATTCCAATGTTCATTTCTAGGAATCTATGGACACGTTTCGTATGGGACAATTAAAAATCTCATTTTAAGTTATTACTAAATTAATAAAAGAACTGAATTTATTGGTGACTATAACTTGGAAACATACCATTAAAAATTATAAAAATATATTAAATTAATTATTACTAAATTATATGTCTATTTTTATGTTTTATTAGTCATCAATGATATAAAACCTATAAAATGTTTCATAAAGGTGGTAAAATTAACCCAAACAAGAACATGTTATAAAGACCGAATGAGTAAGAAAATGTTATTATATAGTAGTAATATCAATTTTACATAAGATTAATGATTTAAAAAAAATTATTCAGGTGTTAAATAATATTCATGATTAGTTTTATTAATAAGATAAATAATAAAGGTTAAGGAGAAGATAAGACTTGGGTTGAAGACTTAAATATCCTCTTAGAGAGCCTCCTGAAAATGAAGGATTTGGGATTACTTATTGTGACCAGCGGTTCCCAAACGTGAGATAGGCTTCGTAGGGAGATATTTTTTCAATAATTAAATAAAAAATTTAAGGAAAAGTGTATGTTTATGTGGTTATAGGTGGTTCCTTTATAAATGATAAGGGGTGGTACTTTTGTAAATACCCATTCCTTTATATAAAAGGAATCCCATTTTCAAGGAAAGTGAATCAAAAGTGGAATTTTTTTTATGATAAAATAATTTAAGGTAGATAAATCCATCATACAAAAAATTATATTTTTTTATATTTATTACCTTATCCGTTAATTTAACTGTTTTATCTTATTTTAGTCTTTACCATAGTGACTACCTTTTTCCTTGGTAACTTATTTTTAGGCCTAAAAATAAAATTGAAAATATTGACTAATTTATAAAATATAATTAAAAATATTAAAACCATTAAAATGGATTAAATTTCTAAAGGTGATAAAAATTAATTTTAATTTAATTTTTCATAATACATAAAATTAATTTTTAGCCAAATGTATTTTTAATCATAGAAATGTATTTATACATATTCCTTAACAAATTAAAAAACATAAATGATTGGTAGTGTGTTTTAATATATATATATATGTATATATATTTCATTTCATTAAAATTCATATTTAAAATAGTATAAATTAGATTTTAAATAAAATATACAGAATATATAATAAAAATATGTATTCAAAAAAACCATTTTTGTTCTTCCATAAATAACTCAGGTGGTATTCCTTATACTTACTTAATTATTTCTTGAATGTTATTAATTTATTTTAGTAATAATTTATTGAATTATATCAATACATTTTATTAATATCATTATTAACAAATAATAAATTTAACAAAAATATATAATTCGTAAAAACATTTTCTCTATAATAAATGGTATCTTCCTAAGTGAATCAGAACCTTTTGATTTTTCAAAATAATTTATTTTGATATTTATTTTTTAACTATATTACAATGTATTTGATTTTATATTGCAATATTTTACCATAGTAAATCATTGTTCACTTTAGTTTAGTGTTTTGTGTGTCACAAGCTATCAAACACACCAGATTTATATAAAGGAAAATACATACTAAAGTGTTGGGGTGTTGCACAGCTACCAAAGATCCATATATTATATGATTGGGATGATTCCTACCATAAATAGTTAATTGATTTGAGAAATACTAAAGAAACCCAAATATTAGTGAAATATATTTCCTTTCCCATTAATGGATATGGTGAGTTCAAAAGGGGTCGTTGTTTTATTAAGAACACATTAATTAAAAATACTTATTAAATGTTTATAAAATCGGATAGTCATCTGATAAAAAGTCTTTTTTAGATGAATAAAATCATCATTATGATAATTAAATATGATATAAATCCCTAAAAGGATAATCTCAATGTAATAATATCTTAATACTAGTAACCTAAAAGGGTTTTTAAGTAGAGATAAATTATTTTTTTGAAGAAAACATTTCATGAGTAACAACTATTTAAGTAATCCAATTGAGGATTAGTGTTGGTGTCATATTGTTTTCAATATATACTGATTATTGGTGACGAATACATTATTATAACATGCTTTTGTCAGTTTTGGTTTCCAAATAACATAATTAAGTATATGAAAGTTATAGATTTTGTTAAATATTAAAGATTGAATGAGTTTTAGAAGGATTTGTAAGTAGATATAGAAGATCTATCTGAAAAAACTGATATCACACTGTGATATCCTAGGTCACATCATGACAACCATGGTTTTCTTAATTCATATTTATTGTTGTAGATGGATATGTTTTCAACACATATTGGTTATTAGTGTTGGTTTTCAACAAAATTAATTAAGTATTTGTAAGTTATAGATTTAGTGAAAATGGAAGGATAAAGAAGTTTCAAAAGGAACTGGAAGTAGCTAAAGTAGTTCTATCTACAAGACATAAATCATAATATGACATCCTAGGTTACTCTACAGGTAGGATATATAAGTATAACATGTTCTAGAGGTTGGTATATTATTGAGTGGTTTAATCCATAATGGGGACCCTATGAAAGTTATGATTATAGATATTTGAATATGACTAAACGTGTTCACCATAGAATTCAGTTTCATCCCATGAGTGGAGTTACATATTATTGTAAAAACTGAATATTCCTATACATAATAAATTTGGATGGAACATAATATCTTATGGTATACTAGAATTTTGGAAAATGTAAAATAGTCAATAGGATAATTAATATAATTTAGTTGATACATAATATCTTTTGGATTGTACATAAAGGGGGATCAAGATGATTTGTGGGAACAAATCATTGCGTGAGAACAAGGATCACGTTTTGAGGGAAGATAAAAGAACAAGTTACATTGAAAGAAAAAGTATCATGATATGAATGGTTGGATCTACATGATATGTAAGAGTACCTATACAATATAAAATGGGCCTATGAGATCATATGTAAGAATCATTCATTTTCCATATAATTGAAAGAAATGTATAAGAACAAGTCATGTCATGGGAAGGTTGAACATTATGTGAGGAGGTTTGGGAAGAATTTAGTGGTTACTTTTATTTGGAGGTGTCCATTTCCTGAAGCAATAGGTCATTCTACAATAGGTTTGGAGATATATATTATTTAATGTATCATTTTGTGGTCATTGAAGTGTTTTTATTTGGATATTCTTCTAAATTTGGTGGATTTGGTTAGTTACAACATTGAGGTGATCATGTATGAATTTTCAGAGTGGAATGAGGATCACGTTATGATAATGAATATCACATCGTGCATAACACAAGGAAAATTTTTCTATATTTTTAATATTCTATCTTTTAGGATGGAAATAATATAATTTAATATGATATTTTGACTCATATTTGAATGTTTTTTTTTTTTGGAAATATTTTCCCATCATAATCATGATGAGTCTTAGATATTTAATGAGGGAAACATAAAGAATTTATATTGTAATAGACAAAAGGAAATTCTAGAAAAGTTTATTATATATATATATAATTATATGTAGTAGAATTTTGTTTTATATAAATAGATCATCATCAATATATTTATTACTATGAGAGAGGAATTCTAGAAAGAGAGGAGAGGAATAAGATAAAAGAAAGTATCCATGATCTTTGAAGATATTTACAAAGAAATAAGGTAGATATTTCATGATATCTAATGAAAGTTGAAGCTAGATTCATGATGATGTTAACAGTAGGTATGTGAAGGAACATCATGTGTAGAAAAAGGACTACCTGTATACACTTTTTTCATTAACAATAATTGTGATGTTATTTTGTTTTTTATTGAAATTCGTGGTGTTTTACTTTCTAGAGTATTGAACAAAGGATAAGAATAAGGGAGTGACCCTAGGGAGGTATTAAACCATCCCTAATCATATTAAGGGGTGACATCAGGCTTGGAGTTCCCTATCCTAAACCCACCACACTAATAAAAAAAAGGCCTTTAACAACACTAGAATAGGCCTTTATCAGTGCTAAAAAAGCAATGATAATTTAAATGCGATTAAAACCCTATAACTTGTATCAGTGATAAAAAAAGTGATCTTAAAGGAACCCTTTAACATAACTAAAAAAGTGCTTTTAAAAGGGTCCTTTAACATCACTTTTTTACACTAATAAAGGGCCTTTTTAATAGCGCTTTTTTTAGTACTGTTAAAGGGGGCCTTTAAAAACACATTTTTATCACTAATAAAAGCAGTGCTGATAAAAGCAGCACTATTAAAGGGGGTAAAATAGTTCCTAATTCCATGAGCATCTGAACCCTTTATCAATGCTTCCATGACCCCTTCAATAGTGCTCCACCCCCTATTAGCACTTTGTGAATTTCCAGCCTCATGTGTGCCCACATCGATTCAAACCCTATACCTCTCCTTAGAAGATGGAACACCTTTACCACTACACCGTGTTTTTTATCTATTTAAAGATATATTTCTTATTTAAATGTATCTTTACATATATTTATATAATTATTCTTAAATAAATTTATACAATATATGTGTGTGTGTGATATATATACATATATTTATTTAAATATATAATAAATAATAAAAATAAATAATAAATAATAAATAATAAATATTAGATAATAGATAATTAATTAATAAAAAATTAATAAATACTTAAATAATAATAATAAACATAATAAATATAAAAACAAACCATAAAATGTTAAGAATCACTGGAAACCCTAAAAACACTAAAATGACAATAAAATCTGATTTAGGAGTCCTTTTTCAGCTCCAAAACCAGTCAAATCAAAGATCCTGAAATGATTTTTGATATGATATGTGGTATAGGTGGAATGGAAACCTGGATCGGAATTTATAACTGTTTGGATTTTATTAAATGAGGGTCGGTGACTAAAAACTCTATTTCGGAGGCCTTCTGTATGACAACCCTACTTTTATTTACAACTTAAACATGCTTTATTACATAAAACTTCACTTGATACAACAAAGAAGATCGAGAGGTTTAGTGTCTTTGGGGCTTAGGATCATTACATAAAAACTTTAAACTTGAAATACAACATCCTTATTGAAAACTTCCTTTACATGACCACTACATTCCTTCGTACTTAGCATTGCATGGGATAACCTGAGGACATGCATAAGAAAAGGGTGAGCTATAAAGCCCAGTAAGGGAGTACACAATGAATAACATGAGGAGTACAATACATGTTAGGCAATAGTCATATCAATAGAGCATAAGAGAGACATGAACATAAAGGCATGATAAAGCATGATAATCATAACATGGAAATGTGGCAACAACACTTAACATTGAATTAGCATGAGCCAAGGCTCATTGCACATGGAGCATGAGTAAACCCTCATTGCACTTGAAGCACGAGTAAACCCTCGTTTCACTTGAATTAGCATGAGTCAACACTCATTGCACATGACGTATCATGATACTATACTTTACCCAATGCATTGGAGCGCTATAAAGGGTGCACCCTTCTTAAACATTTCATTTCATGCATAAGTGTGCCACATGGATCATAAAACATGGATTCATAAAACATAATCATTTATTCCACGATAAAGGAATGTGGAATTCATACATGAAACTTTAAAATCAATAAGTAAATGTGCATAAAGGTGAATACCCTTGATGGAGAAATGGGCATGGTATTCACTACACAATGATATTGGCTTAGAAAATCGGTGTGATTTCGGCAGCGTAACGGCGTGACATAAGAATTCATAAAAAGGCTGATGAGAGAGAAAGGGGTTCCTCATCATATTTACATGTAATGGACAGTAATAAGGTCATATAGATACATGTCCCAACAATTAAAAAGGAATTTAGATTCATGATACAAAAGTATTGCTTGAATATAAAAGAGGAGAAAAAGGTTCCTTTCGGTATTTCGGCATAGTAACGGGTGTACATGGGAGGCATTTAATGAGAGAGAAAGGGGTATCCCATCATTCAAACAATAAGAGGGCAGTATGGGAGAGGTGTGAAACCATACCCCAACATTCATAAATGAAATTAAAATGGCAATACAACTTAAAGAAAATTGACAAAAATGAGAAAGGAAGAAAAACCCTTACTTGGAAGTGTGCTTCCAAAGGCTAGAGAGAGGCTTGTGAGAGGCTTCTTGGGAGCTTGGGGCACCTTGGAAGGATTCTAGAGAGAGTAGGGCAGAGGTTGGATGAACTTTAAGGGCTTTGAGTGAGGAGGAAGTGGGGGCTTGGGTGGGTTTATATAGGAAAGGTGAGAGAATTCTTTATTATTTAGGTTTGGGACCCCTTATATTAAAATAATCCAAACCACAAACCATCCCATGGTATTTGCCCATGGTTTCTGGAAAAGGAAAGAGGAAAACAATATTTTACAAGGCCAAGGTCCGAACTTATTAAAAAATTAGGGTTGCTTATGTGGAGGTGAGTCACACTCCCATGGAAATTAATTTAAAAAGGCAAAGTGTTGAATAAGTCTTGAGGGCTCCATTAATGCTTTGAAAAGTGAGTCAAACAAACCCAAAACCTCATTATTTTAATGATAAAACACATATTGGCCGAACATAAGGATTATGGTATTTTATTACATCACCATTGGGTCATTATGATGTCATAAAACACATTATATATTTAAATGGTATTTAATTTTTACCCAAAAATTTGACTGTCTCAGAAAATTATGAAAAATTCACCGTTGGATAATTTCGACGTCCTGATTCCAAAAATAATATTTATTTTATCTAAATAATTTTCTAAATATGTGAATTTTCACTTTTAAAATAAAAACTGACATTTATAAAAAAATCACAGGTTTTGACAGAAATGGCTTTCAAACCTTAATAAAAATTTTAATTGCATTCATAAAATTATAAGATCATTTATATTTAATAAAAATTAATTTAATATTAATAATAATATTTTATTAAAATATTATTTAATTCAAAAATCCTTTAATTTAATAAAATATAATTCTTAATTAAATAATAACTAAAAACATCATTTGTACTTTAAAAACTAATTACAATGCATCAAAAATGACTAGAAATTATATTCATTATTATATACAAAAATAATGTACATGAACATGGTGCTACTTATTTGTTACATAACCCCTTAAAATAGCCGCATAAGACCTAAGGGTAAGGTGTGCGATGGTGACAGACTCTTGGGGTTGCTCAGATAACATCGCTCGAGTGGTAATTTCAATCAAGTTCCACTTTTCCCGTAGACGATCACGTTCGAGCTTGACTTGATGAAGCTCAGCTTGGGCTTGGTCAAGGGTAAAGCCCAAAGACGCCACCTCCTTTCCGAGCTCCGACAAATGGGCTTCGTAAGGGGAAATTCTACTGGATGAGGCCATCGCTTCCTTTGTCTGAGTAGAAAATTGGTTCGTTAAAGCCTTATATTTAAACTACCCAGATGATCACTGTTCAACGGCTATAAAAGTAACGGTCACAAATCTTAACGTTAAACTAAAGAAGTTGACATTTTATAAAAACATTTTGTTTTTCTTAAAGAAACATTTAACTGGATCAAGAGGGATTTTCCATTAATGAAATTTGGGGTCGTTACAACATTCCCCCCTTAAGAAATTTCGCCCTCGAAATTTTCCTTTTCCCACACTAAAACAAATGTGGGTAACTTAGCTTCATCATATCCTCCGACTCCCAAGTTGCTTCTTCAAACTTGTGGTTTCTCCACAACACCTTGACGAGGGGCATTGTCTTATTTCGTAGAACTTTTTCTCTACGATCCAAGATCTTCACTGGTTGCTCCTCATAAGAAAGATCGTCTTCTAATTGTACCACCTCAGAAGAGAGTACATGTGAAGGGTCTGGTATGTACTTCCTTAAGAGGGATACATGGAAGACATCATGCACCTTGGCCATAGTAGGTGGAAGTGCTAGTCGATAGGCCACAGCCCCAACACGATCAAGAATCTCGAAGGGGCCGATGTACCTTGGACTTAACTTCCCTTTCTTTCCAAACCTCATGACCTTCTTCCACGGAGATATGCATAAAAACACCATGTCTCCGACTTTAAACTCAAGGTCTCATCGACGATTATCTGCATAACTCTTCTGTCGACTTTGGGCTGCCTTGATATGCTGCTGAATGGTTTTCACCTTCTCCACCATTTCTCCGACCATTTCTGGTCCAAGCAGCTTACGTTCACCGACCTCATCCCAACATGCCGGTGTTCTACACCTTTTCCCATACAGGGCTTCATATGGTGCCATTTGGATGCTCAAGTGGAAACTATTATTATAAGAGAACTCAACTAGAGGAAGATGTTGATCCCATCCTCCTTTAAAGTCCATTGAGCACGCTCTCAACATATCCTCAAGTGTTTGGATAGTCCGCTCGGATTGGCCATTAGTTTGAGGATGATAGGCCGTACTGAAGTTCAGTTCAGTATTCAGGGCATGTTGAAGACTCTTCCAAAACTTAGAGGTAAATCTTGTATCTCTCTCAGAGACAATAGATAGTGGTACTCCATGCAACTGTACCACTTCCCTGATATATATCCGTGCCAGTTGATCCAAAGAGAAATCCTCTCGAATAGCAATGAAGTGTGCAGTCTTTGTAAGACGATCCACAATAACCCAGATTGCATTGTTGCTTTTGGATGTCCTTGGAAGTCCAGTGACGAAGTCCATGGTGATGTTCTCCCATTTCCATTCTGGTATGGGCAATGGTTGCATCATCCCCTTAGACTTCTGCCTCTCTGCCTTCACTTGCTGACACACCAGGCACTTTGATGTATATTCGGCGATCTCCTTCTTCATATTATCCCACCAAAAGTTTCCTCGGAGATCTCGATACATCTTTGTGCTCCCTGGGTGAATAGAGAAATTTGAACTATGTGCATCATCCAAAAGTTCCTTCTTCAGCTCCGAACTTGATGGGACACATAGTCTTTTCCCAAACCGCACAATTCCTTCTTCATTAACATTAAACTCTGAGGATTTTCCCTTTTTGATAGCTTCCACTTTTTCTTGGATTCTCGCATCATCCTTTTGAGCATCCTTTAACCTTTCCAAAAGATATGGTTGAGCAATCATTTGTGAAAGGATTGATGATGTTCCCTTCTTTATGATTCCCGCGTCCATCTTCATCAAGTCTAAGAAGATTGGATCCTTCTCAATTCTCATCATTGATAGAATTGCTGGATCCTTTCTACTTAGGGCATCCGCCACCTTGTTTGCCTTCCCAGGGTGGTAATGTATTGAACAGTCATAATCCTTTATGAGCTCTATCCATCTTCTCTGGCGCATATTAAGATCTTTCTGTGTGAATATATATTTAAGACTCTTGTGGTCAGTATATATCTCACATTTCTCTCCATAGAGATAATGTCGCCAGATTTTCAAGGAAAAGATTACCGCCGCCAACTCCAGATCATGTGTTGGATAGTTTCGCTCATGGATTTTCAACTGCCTTGAGGCATAGGATATCACTTTATCATTCTGCATCAGCACACATCCTAAGCCCTTCTTCGAAGCATCACTGAATACCACAAAAGCTCCCCACTTGTGGGTAAAGTGAGCACGGGTGCAGTGATAAGCCTCCTTTTCAACTCCTTGAAGCTTTCTTCGCATTCATCACTCCATGAAAACTTTACTCCCTTTCGAGTTATCTTGGTAAGAGGGTTGGACAATCGTGAGAAGTTTCTCACAAATCGTCGATAATATCCAGCAAACCCCAAGAAGCTACGGATATCAGTTACCGATGTTGGCCTCGGCCATCCCTCAATTGCATCTATTTTGGAGGGGTCCACAGATATCCCATTGCTTGTGATGATATGACCCAAGAATGAGACTTCCTTCAACCAAAACTCACACTTGCTGTACTTTGCATAGATCTTCTCCTTGCGCAAAGTCTCTAGTATAGTTTTTAAATGCTCCTCATGGTCCTCCTTGGTTTTGGATTATATTAGAATATCATCTATAAAGACTACCACAAATTTATCTAGGTGATCTCTAAAGACTCTATTCATCAAGTCCATGAATATTGCTGGAGCTTTGGTGAGTCCAAAAGGCATTACTATGAATTCATAGTGCTCGTACCTTGTACGAAAAGCAGTCTTGGGGATATCTTCCTTCTTCACCCTTACTTGATAATATCCCGACCGCAAGTCGACCTTGGAGAAGTATTGTGCTCCACGTAGCTGATCAAACAAGTCATCGATTCTTGGGAGAGGATACTTGTTCTTTATCGTGATTTTGTTAAGTTCACGATAATCGATGCAAAGCCGCATTGACCCATCCTTCTTCTTGACGAAGAGGACTGGTGCACCCCATGGTGATGCACTTGGGTGTATAAACCCTTTATCCAGATTCTCCTGTAGTTTTTTCTTCAGTTCTTCAAGCTCAACAACAGCCATTCTATATGGAGTCTTGGATATTGGTAGCGCCCCAGGTATAAGTTCAATTGAGAACTCAACATCTCTTCTTGGAGGAAGACCAGGAAGTTCCTCGGGAAATACTTCAGCGAATTCCCTCACAATAGGCATTTCTTCAAGGGTGGTTTCTTCCTTGGACTCAATCATCTGAGCCAGATATGCGTGCTCATAAGGTAGAAATATCCATGCTTGAGATTATGGAGCTAAAGAAGATTCATCTTCCTCCTGACACTTGTATGGAATCGGGGGTCGATTCTCCATATGGAGTGTGATTTCCCTCTCCCGACAATTTATGTTGGCTCTATATAAGGAAAGCCAATCCATGCCAAGAATTGCATCAAATTCCACCAAAGGGAGTATGACGAGGTTCGCCGGGAAATTCAATCCACAGATTATAACAGGGGAGGACTTATACTCATGGGATGCAATGATTTCCCCATTTGCCGTACTCACCGACATCTTTACTTCCATGATTTGTGGTGGTGCAGGGATTGTTCTACTAAACTTTTGAGATATAAAAGAATGCGTAGAACCTGAATCAAAAAGTATGTTCGCTATTCTTGAATGAATAACTAGCGTACCTGTCACCACTTCGTTGTCGGGGTTCACTTCGTCAGAAGTGATGGCAAAAGCTCTTCCTTGCTGTCTTGGAGGTTGTTGATTGCCTCCGATAACCCTTGGATTAGGGCACTGATTCGCAAAATGACCCGGTTCTTTGCATTTGAAGCATTGAAAAACGCGTTGAGGTTCGAACGGAGCGTTCCTCCCCTCCGTCGCAGTCGCGGGTCCTTCTTGCTGACAGTTAACAGCTAGGTGCCCTTCTCTTCCACACTTGAAGCATTTTCTTGTCCCCCTAAGGCAATTTCCAGGGTGCTTCTTTCCACACTTTTGGCAAGTGGGGTGCTGGAATTTCTTAGCGCCGTTCGATTTATCCATCGGACCACCAGCATTGAAGTCCACCTTACGCTTCTTGTCCCCATGATACCCCTGTGATTCTCCGATCTCCATTTCAACCTTGAGGGCACATCGGACAATTTCCTCATAGCTGTCGAAGTCACGGATCGCTAATGCTTTCCGCAAGCTAGGCTTCAGCCCACCAAAGAAGCGGTCAACCTTGCATTCGGGGGTAACGACAAAGCCGGAAGCGTATCGTGCAAGCCTTGTGAAGTTTGCCTCGTACGCTCCCACAGATTCCTCATCTTTCTGCTTGAGGGAAAGGAAGTCCCTTTCCATCTTAAGACGGAGGGTGCGTGGAAAATATTTATCGAAAAACATCTTCCGGAATACCTTCCATTCCAAAGCCCCGATCTCCTCCTCAGGCTTCGTATTTGTGATCAACGTCCACCATTGATCAGCTTCACCCTCCATACGATAAGCCGCCAGGAGAACCTTCTCTTTTTCAGAGCATTGGAGGATGGAGAATATCTTTTCAATGGAGTTGATCCATTGTTCAGCAATCGTGGGATCGGATGATCCACTAAAAGTAGGAGGCCTTTGTCTCATGAAGCTTTCAATAGCGACTTGTTCTTTCTTAGGGGGGGTTGAACGTTCCTCTTGACCAGTGTTTCTATTCAAAACTTGAGTTAGCTGAGAGAGAAGCGTGACAAAGTTCGCGATTCCCGCTCCCATTGGATTGGGCATCTCATAAGTACAATCATCACACTGATCTTCACAACGGTTGTTAGCCCGAGTTCTCCTATTACCGGCCATTGGCTGGAATAAAAGGAAAGTTAGGGGTAACTCATAAAGGGTAATCCAAAGACAAAAGTTGATGACTTATAAATAAACTTTAATCTCTTCAACTCATGAGTCTATAGGATTCAATCCAGGCTTTTCATGATCTTCCTTCTAACATATATTCTTAGGGGCATTTTTCCCTTAATAAGGGTTCATACTAAGATTGTGAATTTATCAAAACATATCCCCCGGGAGTGTCGTAACCAAGAGTGCAGTAAGGCCCATTGTCGTGCACCAGTTCCCGTTCGAGTCTAGCTCAAAGCGGTGTTTTCGGGTTTTACCCCTAGGATACATCTGTGCCAGAGCCGCCTCTACCTGCTCGTATCCAGACAGGGACGTATTTGTTTGATAAAACACTTACTTAGTATTTACCAAAACTTAGGGATGTTTTTATTATGCTTATTCTTGTATCTAAGGCTTTACTAGGGTTTCCTAATCCCAAAAATAACTAAACCTATCCTCTGATACCAACTATGACAACCCTGCTTTTATTTACAACTTAAACATGCTTTATTACATAAAACTTCACTTGATACAACAAAGAAGATCGAGAGGTTTAGTGTCTTTGGGGCTTAGGATCATTAAATAAAAACTTTAAACTTGAAATACAACATCCTTATTGAAAACTTCCTTTACATGACCACTACATTCCTTCGTACTTAGCATTGCATGGGATAACCTGAGGACATGCATAAGAAAAGGGTGAGCTATAAAGCCCAGTAAGGGAGTACACAATGAATAACATGAGGAGTACAATACATGTTAGGAAATAGTCATATCAATATAGCATAAGAGAGACATGAACATAAAGGCATGATAAATCATGATAATCATAACATGGAAATGTGGCAACTACACTTAACATTGAATTAGCATGAGCCAAGGCTCATTGCACATGGAGCATGAGTAAACCCTCATTGCACTTGAAGCACGAGTAAACCCTCATTGCACTTGAATTAGCATGAGTCAACACTCATTGCACATGACGTATCATGATACTATACTTTACCCAATGCATTGGAGCGCTATAAAGGGCGCACCCTTCTTAAACATTTCATTTCATGCATAAGTGTGCCACATGGATCATAAAACATGGATTCATAAAACATAATCATTTATTCCATGATAAAGGAATGTGGAATTCATACATGAAACTTTACAATAAATAAGTAAATGTGCATAAAGTTGAATACCCTTGATGGAGAAATGGGCATGGTATTCACTACACAATGATATTGGCTTAGAAAATCGGTGTGATTTCGGCAGCGTAACGGCGTGACATAAGAATTCATAAAAAGGCTGATGAGAGAGAAAGGGGTTCCTCATCATATTTACATGTAATGGACAGTAAGAAGGTCATATAGATACATGTCCCAACAATTAAAAAGGAATTTAGATTCATGATACAAAAGTATTGCTTGAATATAAAAGAGGAGAAAAAGGTTCCTTTCGGTATTTCGGCATAGTAACGGGTGTACATGGGAGGCATTTAATGAGAGAGAAAGGGGTCTCCCATCATTCAAACAATAAGAGGGAAGTATGGGAGAGGTGAGAAACCATACCCCAACATTCATAAATGAAATTAAAAGGGCAATACAACTTAATGAAAATTGACAAAAATGAGAAAGGAAGAAAAACTCTTACTTGGAAGTGTGCTTCCAAAGGCTAGAGAGAGGCTTGTGAGAGGCTTCTTGGGAGCTTGGGGCACCTTGGGAGGATTCTAGAGAGAGTAGGGCAGAGGTTGGACGAACTTCAAGGGCTTTGAGTGAGGAGGAAGTGGGGGCTTGGGTGGGTTTATATAGGAAAGGTGAGAGAATTGTTTATTATTTAGGTTTGGGACCCCTTATATTAAAATAATCCAAACCACAAACCATCCCATGGTATTTGCCCATGGTTTCTGGAAAAGGAAAGAGGAAAACAATATTTTACAAGGACAAGGTCCGAACATATTAAAAAATTAGGGTTGCTTATGTGGAGGTGAGTCACACTCCCATGGAAATTAATTTAAAAAGGCAAAGTGTTGAATAAGTCTTGAGGGCTCCATTAATGCTTTGAAAAGTGAGTCAAAAAAACCCAAAACCTCATTATTTTAATGATAAAACACATATTGGCCGAACATAAGGATTATGGTATTTTATTACATCACCATTGGGTCATTATGATGTCATAAAACACATTATATATTTAAATGGTATTTAATTTTTACCCAAAAATTTGACTGTCTCAGAAAATTATGAAAAATTCACCGTTGGATAATTTCGACGTCCTGATTCCAAAAATAATATTTATTTTATCTAAATAATTTTCTAAATATGTGAATTTTCACTTTTAAAATAAAAACCAACATTTATAAAAAATTCACGGGTTTTGACAGAAATGGCTTTCAAACCTTAATAAAAATTTTAATTGCATTCATAAAATTATAAGATCATTTATATTTAATAAAAATTAATTTAATATTAATAATAATATTTTATTAAAATATTATTTAATTCAAAAATCCTTTAATTTAATAAAATATAATTCTTAATTAAATAATAACTAAAAACATCATTTGTACTTTAAAAACTAATTACAATGCATCAAAAATGACTAGAAATTATATTCATTATTATATACAAAAATAATGTACATGAACATGGTGATACTTATTTGTTACATAACCCCTTAAAATAGCCGCATAAGACCTAAGGTTAAGGTGTGCGATGGTGACAGACTCTTAGGGTTGCTCGGATAACATCGCTCGAGTGGTAATTTCAATCAACTTCCACTTTTCCCGTAGACGATCACGTTCGAGCTTGACTTGATGAAGCTCATCTTGGGCTTGGTCAAGGGAATAGCCCAAAGACGCCACCTCCTTTCCGAGCTCCGACAAATGGGCTTCGTAAGGGGCAATTCTACTAGATGAGGCCATCGCTTCCTTTGTCTGAGTAGAAAATTGGTTCGTTAAAGCCTTATATTTAAACTACCCAGATGATCACTGTTCAACGGCTATAAAAGTAACGGTCACAAATCTTAACGTTAAACTAAAGAAGTTGACGTATTATAAAAACATTTTTTTTTCATAAAGAAACATTTAACTGGATCAAGAGGGATTTTCCATTAATGAAATTTGGGGTCGTTACATTCTGTGACTTTCTGGGGAAAAGGGGGACAATGCTTGAAGAGCTGGTCCTAAACCTACATGGCATAGAGCTTGTCTCATGCTTAAATTTAATATGTGGAAGAGCCCAAATGGATACCCGGATCAAAAGTTATAGTCGTTTAAAGTTTGAGTTACATTTTCAACTTATTTTATATCTTTTATTAATTGTTTATTTTAGTTTCTTTAAATTGTTATTAAAAAACTATTAATCTGTAATAATAAGAAAATTATTAATTAAAAATATTTTATAAATTATTTTATAATCTTTTTTCACTAAATATATTATATATTAAGTGTAAATTCCTATTTAACTTATCTAAATCATATTTTAAAAAATATATATTATATTTATATCAGTATAAATATATTTATATATGAATATATTTTTTTTAATGAAATATAATTTTTTTTGAAGTATAATTTTTTCATCACTTGTAAAAAAGAACTCATAAAAGGGGAGTCTTTGTGAGCGCTTTTAAAAAAGTTCTGATAAAACCCCACTTTATCAGTGCTTTTTTATAAACACTGATAAATGACCTCATTTATCAGCACTTTTTTAAAAGCGTTGATAAAGTGTGGGCCTTTATCATCTCTTTTAAAAAATCACTGACAAATGTCCCCCTTTAACAACACTTTTTTAGCACTAAAAAGGGGGGTCTTTAATAGTGTTTCTAGCTAGCACTGTTAAAGATCTAGCACTAGATAATCCCAATTTTTTAGTAGTGTCACGAAATAGTGAGTTTAGTGGATTATAGTACATCAACACATTTTCATTTTATACTCCTTAGATTAGCCAAGTGTGGGTAAACCAAGTAAATTACTATGTATTTTTTTAATTACTTATTTATATTCCTCAATATATAAATTGGTTAGTGTGGGTTAACTATTCATTGAAAAAAATTTATTAAGTAAAATACAAGTAAAATAGTTATTATATCTTCATTGAAAGAAGAACATAAGAGTGACCCTACTAACAATGAGGTCAAGATCATCTTTGGAAGTGATAGTTTTAGTAATAATTTATTCATATTGGATGATTTTCGTACACCAATTCATTAAGGCTCCCTAGACCTGCACTCTAGAATCTAGTGCTAAAAACATATAATTTAAACATAGGCTTTGATACCAATTGAGATGACCCAATATAAAAATATCTTAATTTTACATCTTTCCCATAAGTTAAACATTAAATATCATAAATAGTCACAAAATCCAAATAATTGGAGGTTTGGCTTCTTTGAGGACTATATATATAAGAAACTTTTTTATAATACTTTTGATCATTTCTCTATAATTAATCCACACAAGATTCTCTTCTAGACTTATTATAAGTTATACTCATCTTCATGACCTGGGAAGTTGAAAAATGAGAAAGAGGTGAGATAAACTTCTCAGTAAGGGAAAAACTCATCAATATATCATAAAGGGTTAGATCATAAGCATATGCTAAGACATGATCAGGGGAGAAATATCTTGTTGAAAAAATGGAACAATAAGAGCTCTCCATAAGTCATTATAGGAGGATATATAAACTTAAATGAACAAAATATACAATGGGAAAAGAGTGTTGATTCATGAGATAATAAACATGATACATGATTCAATATTATAGGCATATATCATAAAAATATATCATACACTTCAAACATAACATAACAAAGAACTTTGGAACAAACATAAAAATGGGAAATCATCACCTTCATGAGTCACTCAATCGTACCCATGCTTGAAAACAAACTTAATATTGTTTTAAAATACTTATATCAGTACATATAATTCCTTAACCATTGTATTGTAGGGTAATATAAGACCCCACCCATCAATTATCCTTATATATGTGTGCTACTTGAAATCAATCATTCATAATTTCATAAATAACTCATGGGAATAAAATGGGTTTCATATCATTTCCAAATGGTATCATATAAAATAACATTAGGGATTATATTGATTGATACCATCATTAATTCACATAAAAATATTATTTCGTAAAGTCATTTATAAGGTGATTCATAAAACAGAACTCTATATGTGTTTTTTCTTTTAAAATGAAAAATAAAAGTGAAACCATGAAAAAGATATTTTAGAAAACATTCCTTAACATTGTGATAATGATATAAAATTATGCATCACTTTAAAAAATAATTTTCAAGAAGGTATCATGAAAAACTTTTTAAAACAAAACATTAAAAGAATTAAAAATAATGTATCTTTGTAAAAACATAAATGTTTTTCATAGGAAAGCTGGAGTGGAAGATAAAAATATGAACTTGATAGGGAAATCCTTTTTAATATTTTAAAAATAACTTTATTAATACCCACATTCTAAATATATTTATAAATAATTAATTTTAAAATATTTAAATATAAATTTTTATATTACCATACAAAAAATATATTTATATCTCAAAATAAGAATGTATAATATTGGTGAGAAGATTGAATATGGATATGGTAGAAAAAACCTCATTTTAAAAGAATGGTTGTTATTATTAACATCATTAAATTTTATAAAAAATATAATACATAAATTTAATTTTCCAAAAAAGGATTAAAGGTATTATAATATCATCAAATAACATAATAAAACCATCTTTTAAAACCATAATCAACAATTAATCATTTTGACTCAGGAAAATAATTTGAGTCAAGAAAATCCCTTATCTTTTACTCCCAAATTCTATAAAAGTTCTTTAATATTTTAAATCATTAACATAATTATCTCAATAACATATTTTAGAACCATATTCATATCTATTACCATGAATTATATTAATTATAATTAATCATTATCTAGTTAATTTTTATTTCATCATCAGATGTTTTTAATTTTGATCATTTAACATATGTTTTATAATGGAGATTCAAAACCACCTTATATGATATCAAGTTCATGATTAAAAATATGATAATATTTATTGAAATAATTTTGTTTTAATTACTTATACATATCCATGTTAATTTTAGGTAAACAATGGAAATGGTTCCTGAGAACGAAAACCATAATTAGTTTGTTTTAGTTAATTTAACAGCATGAATGGATTACATGAGGATGGTCATTAATTTTTGTGTTATAATTTCATAGAAATATTTATTAATTATATTAATATTTAATATAATATATATTATTAAAATATATTTTAGAACTATCCTTTTAATTTGTAATGAAAAAGGGAACTCGTCATTCCATGGAGGTAGTAGCATGTACGTCAACATGGATGGTGTTTCTATTTTCCCATTGAATGCAAAGAAGATAAGAGTTTATTTATCATTTAAAAATATTAATAATGTTATAAATATGATATTTATTTCATAAATATTCATTTTTAACCATCCATGTCAGGTGATTAAGGAAAATGATACATGTCACTTCATGCAGAGGGTAATGTGCACTTATGCATGAATAAAATTTTCATTCTTCTAAATAAAAAAAGGGAAAGGTAGATAAATGATATTCCCTAAACATAATAAAATTAAATATAAAAAAAAATAATTTAATTATATAATAATTAGAAAATTATATTTGGGGGAGAAATATATAAAAGAAAAGAGGGTAGGGAATGATTAGTACCCCTGTTGAAAATTTGAACCTTCTCTTGGACTACATCTTGGAAAGAGAGGATTTGGGGGTTTTCCTTGGATCAATAGGATTCCAAAAATTATATAGAACTATATATTAAGTAATAAAGGAAAATTTTCAAGATGAATTTTAATTTTATAGTGTATGTAGATGGGTTCTGGAAGTCCCCTTTTATAAGTGAGGAAATTGGTACTTTTGTAAATATTCATAGCTTTATATTAATTTCATGTCATTTTAAAAGGAAGGTGTCTCTTAAAGTGAGAAATAATGGAAATTTAATAAGCCATGTTCAATAAAACTCCCATACATACAAATAACTGATACTTTTTTGAGGAATTTTTTTATTCTACCTTAATTTATCATTTTTCCATTATTTACTTTTCCATGATAACTATATTTTTATCCTCATTAACATATTTTAAAACTAAAAGATAGAATAAAACTTATTAGATAATTTTAATATTATGATTCTAAATATGAAAAATATAATAATATTAACTTTATAAAAATGAAATAAAGTGATTTTAAAATAATAATGGTTTAATCCATAAAAACATTTTTTAGAAAAATATAACTTTAGGTCCTAAAATTTCAAATATAGGTTTGTAAATTAAACATAATATTTTTAAATATAGAATTTTAATTAATAAATAATTATTTTATTATGAAAATGGTTTCATAAATTTTTTATTCAGGGTTATATCCTAATGATATCACAAAAGTCACAATATTTTAAAAATCAACATTTTATACTATTCACCAGAAAATCAGTATTTTTATAAAAATAAAAAAGTCATCATAAGATAATATTTTTATGAAGAATCCAAAATTTTATTTTATTTTTTCAAATTAAAATTTTCGATTTTAGAATGTATCTTTTTAATGGAAATTTTAAATATAATGAACATTGTTTTAATAGGAAATGACTTTTTTAAATATTAACTATTTTTACTCATATTTTCCGACAATTTCTAATCAAAATAGTGTTAATATATTATTAATATAAATACTATATTATACCATAATTTAATCATAATATACTTATTTACTTAAATTTAAATAAAATGTGTATAAAAGCTCAATTAAAGAAGAAATAAATTTTAAAGCATAAAATGGTCCTATTAGATGTTTAGTTATACTAATGGAATCTCATCAGTGAATTAAAAATTAAAAGTAACCTTTATTTTTATATCTATAAATATTTAATAATTCAATTACCTCTATTTATACCCTCCAATTAAACATATTCTATACAATGGCTATATTTATCTTAATAAAAAAAATCTTGGTTCGTTTTGGTTTGGTGTTTTTTGAGACACAAGTTATCTAACACGAAATTATTTTTAGGAGGAAATTGATAATAAAATTTCAGGTTGTTACATTGTACCCCCTTAAAAAGAATTTATTTTTTGAAATTTTTAATACTAAGTTGAAAAGAAGTGAGGATATTTTATCTCATTACATCCTCAAGTTCCCATATAGATTCTTCAAACATTTTATTCTACCATAGAACTTTGACCATATGGGTGGTCTTTTTCTGCATCGCTTTATCTATTCAATCTATAATTTCGAATGGTTTTTTCTCATATGAGGGACCACATTTCAGTTACTTGAATTCCAAATTAAGTACATGTGATGGGTCTGGGATGTAATTCCTCAAAAGTAATACATGAAACTAATCATGTACTTGAGAGAGGTATAGAGGGACTGATAAGAGTTAAGATATAATCCCAGAACAATAAACAATCCCAAATGGACTAATATACCTATGGATCAACTTCCCTTTCTTCCGAAATTTTATAACCTTCTTCTAAGGAAATATCTGGAGGAATACCTTGTCACCAATTTCCAACTTTAAATATCATCAGTGATTATTCAAATAAATATTATATCCACTTTTTCCTATTTTCTGTTACATTTAATGGTTTGACCCTTCTCTATCATTTCTAAGACAAGGTAGGGCTCTATTAGCTTCATATATCCAACTTTATCCCACCATGTTGGAGCTCTTCATATCTTCCCATAAAGAGCCTCATATGGTGCCACATGAATTTTAGAATGGAAACTATTGTTATATAATAAATTTATTAGGGTGAATTGTTGATCCAATCATTATTATAAATCTATTAAACAATATATTGGAATATCTATAAGAGTTTAATTAGTTATTTCAGACTAACCATATATATGAGGGTGACAAGCAGTGCTGAAACATAGTTCTGTCTAAAATTATTACTGAAGACTTTTTTAGAACCTCAAAGTAAACATCAAATCACAATTAGATACAATGTAGAGTGATACTCCATGTATCTTTACTGGTTACCTTTTGAATATCTTGGTGAGTCGGTAAAGAGATAATTCTTCTTTAATGGAAATAAAATGTGCTAACTTTGTAAGGTGATCAACTACAACCCAAATAGAATTATGGATTTTAGATGTCCTGGGGAGTCCTATGATGAAATACATGGATATGTTTTCCCATTTTCATACTGGTATGAGTAGTAATTTCATCGTACCCTTAGAATTCTATTTTTCATCCTTAACTTGTTGTAATACCAAGCATCGAGATATGTATTCTATAATAACTCTCTACATGTTATCCCACCATGAATTTTTATTTATATCTATATACATCTCTAGGATTCTGAGATAAATAGAGAAGAATGGGATATGTGTATCATCCAAAAGTCCCCCCTTCAGTTATGGTTTTGATGGAACACATATCTGGGTTTGAAACTTTATAAATTTATCTTTATCAATGTTGAACTCTATAATATTTGTTACTTTTTTGGAATATCTACATAATCTTCTTTGGATTATTTAATCTTTACATTGATGAATGGTTGAATAGTAATTTGGAAAAATCGGATTTATCCCCTTTACCTATGAGTTCAATATTTATCATTTTAAAATACATTAGTACTAGGACTTTTTAAACCCTATCCATGAATAAGGTATCATGATATTTCATTCTCTAAGGAATAGTCACCCATAGAACATCCACAAGTGATAATGTATTGAGAATTAATAGTTTTTATTCAATTATAACCATTTACATTAACCTGTATTTAACTCCTTCTATGTGAATATATATTCCATCATCTTTTGGTAAGTATAAATATCAAACTTTTCACCATAGAGAAAATGCTGCCAAATATTTAATACAAAGATCACTACTGCCATCTCTAAATCACATGTCAGGTAATTTGTATCATGACTTTTTAATTGACATGAGGCATAAGAAGTTAATTTATCATTATATATGATAATTGATCTTAATCCCTTTAATGAATTATCAATGTATATTGAAAAACTGTTCCCTACTATAGGGTAATGTAAGTACATCTTCAGTGACCTACATCTTATTTAGTTTCTTGAAACATTCTTCACATTCCTTTATCCAATGGAAGTTCACTACCTTACATCTGAACTTGGTTAGTGGATTTTATTATTGAAATAGTGGGTTCCCTAGACCCAACTATGCAGTACTTTGGATTACCATATCATGTGTATAGTTGGTTATACATGATGTCATCTTAACATTATAGGGAAGATGTTTCTGCATCCACTATATAATGGTAATGTCTATAGATTAAATATCATGTCGAGAGGTTATAGAAAATATAAGGCTATAATGAGAACCTCGAGATACTATGACATTAATATTAACTATATGTTATATGCTCTAGATACATCTTACTGACTAGACATGGTAGATGTTTGACTATCAGATGTTGGGGGCTCATAAGAATTGAGACTTCTTCTCATGAAGTTCAAACTTGGTGATCTCTAGTAGTGAGATCACGAGGACAGACCCACTAAAAGGAACACCACATGTTTTGGGTGTCATTGGTCCTTCCAATCAATGGATGTGTGTATTGGTCTCCTGACATGAGACCATTACCAATGTGTATCATTTTATTGTGTACTTTGATGCATGACAAAAACTATGATATTGAAATTGTGGCGATGTAGCTTGTGTTGGGTGAATAGTTGGTGGTATGACATTGGTTGAATGGTCAAGAAAGTATTTGTCTCTTCCAAGTTTAGCAATTTGTATATCTTATGCCTGGTTGATAAGGATAGTGTTTCCTTCATAAGTCTTTGGCCAAAGCAGTCGAAAGGAAAATCCATCCAGAAAGATCAAAAAATAATAAAGCAAGAAAAAGGATGATGAAACAAGTGTGCATCCTTCTTTATGAGATATTTAATGACAAAGAGATTATAGTACATAGTAAGTGTTTGTAGGTTGGTTCTCATTTCTATGATAATCCTTATCACTTTAGGGGCCATGATGGGTTGCTAAACTCCTCTCTTGGTCTATGGATTTTATTCACTACTATTGAGAAAGGTCTAGAGGGTCACACAGAATATCGTATTCAAGAATCTGCCATATTCAGTTGAATATGTATATGGACATGGTGGACCCCACAATAGGGTCTGAGTGTTGTCCAAGTTATCGATCATCGATGAATTAAATAAATTCATTATTATTAAATTTATGAATAATTGGGAGTGAATTTATTTACATTATTTTCAAGATAAGTAAATACAATAAAATATTGATCGAACAAATATTATTTTAATATTCAAGGTTCGTTTAATATTAAGCGGGATCGAGAGTCAAGTTAAATGGCTCAGTTTTTATAACGTAATATATTATAAATATATTAAAATTATGTGATTAAATAATAAATAATATTTATGCAGTTTAGTTCTTCAAAATTATTTATTTAGTGGATGTTGAAATAAATGGGGGTCAAGGAACCCAACCAGGTATTTAGCAACACCACTATAAATAAAGTAGGAGGCTCTCTCTCTCATTGAACTATTATAACTATTCATTCATTTCATGGAATGAAAAATGAGAGGCTTTATATCCTCCCGCTAACTGGATAGAGAAGCTATTGATCCAAGATCATGGATCATGATCTCCCTTAATCCTCAAAGATATCTCGATGTGGTGATCATTGGGATATCGATGAAATTTTCATATTGCCACACTAGCACCCGGAATTCGATGATCGATGTTTCCGCAGATTTTTGTAGTGTGTGTAGACGATCTAGAGGGATCCTGTTATGGATCCTTCAAGTGAATATTGTCATTGATGATTTGTATTCAAGAACGCCTTCATATATGTAATGGTATGTTTTCATTTTATTTTTGTTCCCTTTATAATTTATGTGTGATTCTCGGACCTTACCAGGGCTCAGATCATCAGTGACGACAAGTTCAGTCATCCCTTCAATGAAAATTTTAAAATCCCTAGCCCACCAGCTTCCGCTAAGGGCCTCAGCAACCTTTCATTTATATCCATCAAAAATATGTCTAAATTTTTGATAGTATCTAGATAAATTGAGAAAACAATGTATCTTGGTTTTTGTGATTGGTATAGGAATATTTTCAATAACTTGTATCTTTGAAGTATCTATAGATATAACCATTATTTTAATTACATAACCCAATAATGATAATTTTTTTAGCTAGAATTCACACTTGATAAACATTTTATACAATTTCTCTTTTCTTAAGATCTTTAAAACATCTGAAAACTTATCTTCATTCTCTTTCATTTCTAATGAAATATATCCAAATATCATCCATTAAAACAGCCTCAAATTGATCAAGGTGGTATATAAAGACTCTATTAATTACATCCATGATTATGGTTAGATAATTTGTAAGATGAAATATAATAAATGTAAATTCATATTTTTGATACCTCGTTCGTAAATCTATCTTGTAAATATCCTCAATTTTGACCGTTAGTTGATGACATCCATATTGAAGGTCAATATTTGAGAAGTATTGAGATCCTTTGAGTTGATCAAATAGATTTTTGATATGGTTTATATGGTACTATTTATTTATCTTGATTTTATTAAGCTCATGATAATCAATACAAATATTCATAGACCTATCCTTTTTTTGAAAAGATGATTGTTGCACCCCATGGCGAAAAACTTGGGTGTATGAATCCATTATCTAGATTATCCTATAGTTTCATCTTTAATTCCTCTAATTCAATTAGATCCATTATATATGGAGTCTTTGATTTGTTAATGGATCTAGGTATGAGTTATATCTAAAAATAAACCTCACTTTTGGGTAACATCATGCATTTCATACGGAAATACAATAGTATATTCCAATACAATAGGAATGTAACAAATGTTGACTTCCTGCTTAATCATTTGATCTATAAGTCCCTTTTTATTGGGTATCATGACAAATATTACTGAATTTTATGATAAATAGATTTCATGGTAATCCTTATATTGATATTTTATAAAATGATGTCTCAAGATATTAAATGATATTTTCTTATCTGGATAATTGGTATGAACTTTATAAAGGAAAATCCAATATGTACCCAATATTATGTCAAATTAAACCAAGTGGAGAATAACTAGATCTATAAGAAGTGTCTACCCACAAACTTATATTCAATAAGAGCTATATATTTAGACTTGATCATTATGACATTAGGTGTTTTCATAGATAGTTCAATTTCTAATACTTGAGGTCGTGAATCCATATTCCTAGAAAAATTACATGATATGAAATAATGTTAAGAACAAGAATCAAATAATGAATTCATAGCTCTATAGGGGAGAATAAGTTTACCTTTTATCACTTAACTATCATGATCCACCTCATCAGTAATGATAACATACACTCTTCCTTTCTCCATTGGTTTATGACGTTTTGGGGCTTATTTTCTTTGATAGATCTTGGGTTAGGGTATTGATTTTTGTAGCAATCAAACTCCTTGAATTTGAAGTATTGAGGTGTGGATATCACATTAGTTTGGTACTTATTCTCCTCTTCTATATTGATCAACCTATTCAAATTACTTCTACAAATATGATCTACATGGCCTCCCTTACCACAATCAAAGCACTTTCATGATCTCTTAAAGAAATTTCTCAGGTTCTTTATCCCAGATTTTTAACTTGTAGGTAGTTTAACATTATTTACTCCATGTATATTATCATCATATATTCTATGATAATATTCTTTACATTTTCTCTCTTCAAAATAATTATAATCCTGAGTTTCTATCTCCACTTTCAGTACACATCAAACGATCTATTGGTATCTTATAAAGCCTATTATGGATAATGCTTTCTGAATACTTTACCCTAATACAATAAAAATGAATGATTTTACTATTATGGTCAGAGATAAAACCATAATCATACCTTGGGATTATTATAAAGTTTTATTTGTATGTTCCAATGGATTCATCATACTTTTGTTTCAACTTTAAGAATTATCTCACCATATTAATGTTAATAATTTGAGGTAAATACTTAGTGAAGAATAAATTTTTGATGTCCTTCCATTCTATAGATTATACATTCTTATTTTCCATTTTTTTATTAATTAGATTCAACCATTAGTCAGACTAACCATCCAAATTATAAATGGTTAAAACAACCTTCTCATGTTCTGAGCACTAGATAATGGAAAATAACTTTTCCATCACATTGATCTATTTCATGAAAATAAGTTTATTAGAAGAACCATTGAAGTAGGGTGGATTTTGGTGCATGAAAGTACAGATTTAATGATTATCTTTAATTGGGTTTTTTGGTAGATCAACATGGTTTTATTTATTATTCATAACTTGGGAGAGTTTAGTGAGAGTCTCCACATGATCATGTACTCCTACGCCTACACTATTTGGTTTCTAATTGGTAAAGTCATTGTATTTCTCATTTCACCCATTGTTAACCTAATTTCTCCTTTCTTCAGATATTTCTTAAATAAATATAAGTTAAATATAAAAATAATTATTCTAAAAGGGAAAAATATTTAGAAGAAATGGATAAATCATAAATGACATATGTTCCTTAACATAGGAATTTATAATCTTTAATCTAGTTTATTCATTATATATTACCTAATAGGTTCTCAAACCATATTATAAAATAATTCCCAAATACCTCAAAATGTTTTATAAAGAAATTTTGAATTTACCAAATCATATCCCCAGGGGGATTCATACCAGATGTTTTGCTAATCTTCTATACCACTAAACAAGTGATGATTGAGTTAATACCCAATATTTCCCTTTAGGGGATACTACCCCAAGGAACATTTGTGCCAAATACCACATCAACTTATAATATCTATATAGGGATTTCATTACTAGGGAAAAAAATATCTATTTTACTAAAATTTCAGGATGTTATCCTATACTTACAATTATCCTAAGGGTTTTCACTAAATTTCACTCATCTTAATCCAAAAAAACAACTAAGATAATCCTAAAAAATAAATAAACTAATCCGTAACAATTTCTCAAACTTTCTCTCATACCAAATAAGGCACCCCAAAACTGTACCCCAATATCTAGTGCTAAAAACATATACTTTACACATAGGAATTGATATAGAGTGAGATTACCCAAGATAACCATATCTTTATTTTACATCATTTTCCTAATTTAAAAATTAAAACTCAAAAATAATCACATAATCCCAGGAAATAAAGGTTCAGTGATAGTGAATAATAGCTAAATAAGAAACATGTTTTACAATACTTGTCTATATTTCTCAATAATTGATCCACACTAAAATCCCTTCTATACTTATAATAAGTTATACTCATATTCATAACTCATGGAATAGAAACATGGGGAATAGAAAATATCAAACACTAAATAATTAAAAAAACTTGTTAATATTTCTTAAAGGGTTAAATCAGAATCATATGATAAAACATGAGTAGATGATAAATATATTATTAAAAATAACATGAAACAATAAGAGTTCTCCCTAAGACATGATATAGGGACATGTAATCTCAAATGAAAGATATATACCATGGAAAATGTGTGTGGATTCATAAGATAATAAGCATGATACATGGAGTATAATCATAGGGGAATGGAATAGAAATGTATAATTACCTTCAAACATAGCATAAAAAATAACTTTGTCACAAACATAAGTAGAGGGAATCATCACCTTCTTGAGTAACTCAAGCAGACCCACTCTTGTGAGAAACCTTAATCATGTCTTTTAAAACATATCTCATGTGATATAAATCATTAACCAATGCATTGTCATTCTATATAGTGCCCCACCCATTAATCATCCATTCATAGTTGTGATAATTGAAATCAATCCTTTATCTTATCCTAAATAATTGATGGAAAGAAAATGGGTTTCATATCATTTATAAATGGTATCATAAAATTAGCTTCAGGGATTAGATAAATTGAAACCAACATTAATTCACCCAAAAATAGTATTTCATATATGTATTTATAAGGTGATTCATAAATAATAAATCCATAGGAGTTAAATATTTTAAAGAGGAAAATGGAAGTGAAACCATTAAAAAGTGATTTTAGAAAACATTCATTAACATTGTCATAAAGATACAAAAATATGCATTAATTTAAATGTAGCGACCCTAACCATATTAGCCTGGATCTAGGGGCTACCCTATTACATTGTAATATAATAAAAATAATTTCATATTGAAGGACCTAATTATTTATTAGTCCTTGTAAACTAGATACATACTTTAAATTATTATTAAAATTTAAAACATAAAATACACAATAAAGGGGTAAGATTAGATTCTTATTAAGGGTAATAGTATAGCTAGAGCTATGGATAAATAATTAATAATTAATATGTAAAGGTGTATAACTGAAACACATTCCATTTAATCAATAACTTTAACATAATATGGAAGGAATAAATGATGATCAAATAATTCCATATAAACAATCACATGATCTTGAAAATGTAAGCATGGATATTCTAACTAATAGAATAATCACATGGAATATGAATAAATAAATTCATAATAATCGAATTTGTAATAAAATAATTCTAAAACATACTATCATGATAATGTTCCAAGATATCTAATAATTTCAAGTCCTTATGCCAAGTCATTTATATAAATTTTTAAGGCCTCAGCCAAAATCAAATCTAGTTTGTCTCATGAGACCAACTGATGAATTAAGGGGATAGAGTAGGCCCCACAAATCAATTGCAAAATCCAATTCATTCCTCATATGTAAGGGGTGAAACAAAATCATTATAATCATTAATATTTAAAAACTATTTTATGAAATTTTAATACTTTCCCCAATCAATAATCATAATCATAAACCATGTAGAGTAATATTTTGAGTAGTAATAAAATTTTATATCCTCATTAAAAATAATAAGAAACCAACCAAAGGAATAATAAGGATGATATAAATAAAATATATCCCCAGGTAATCATAATTTCAATAATGGGTTGATTTCATTGATGCGTATCAATACCATAAAAAGATCATTAAAAATATTTTTGAGGAAAATAACCTTTTCACATTGAAAATATTTTTAAAACTAAAAGTTCAAAAAAAAATAAACCATTTTATTTGTAAATATCTTTTTAAAACATTTAAAATAATCTTTAAAACATTTATTGGTCATGATGGTGGAAATTTTTGGTCATGTATTACATTTTAAAACAAATATTCCTCTCACATTTTCAGTAAAATCCAAATGGGTATTTTTTTGAAAATTATATGAATTTTCCTTTAAAAAAATAAATAGTAAAAATGGATAAAAATTTCTGTAATAAGTCAATTTAATAAGGTAAAAAATTGATTTTTTTATAGAAAATGGGTCTTTATGAAAAAGTATTTCCGATCAAAGAGAGAAATAAATTCGTATTTTCTTAATCATTTTAAGTACCAAAGAGTTGGAAAATGTTAATATTACTTAAAAAATAACTTTAATTCTTAGAGGTGAATAAATTAGATTTATTTTAATATAGATATATAAAATAATTTCCAAAAGGGATATAAAAACATAAACAATCCCAAATAATAATGAGATTGTGAAATAAACCCCTACCACTTTGATAACATATAAATCATAATATATGTAAAATAAATGACATAAAATGAAACTTTAAATTCCATGAATTTAAATATCTTCACGATATCATATATAAAATGGTTCTTATATACATCTCAAAAAGTAAATAAGTGATGAATATGGAATATGTCTCATGGGAGTGAAAGTGATAAGAGAAACTCTTACCTTGAGTTCGAATTGTTAAGTACATTCTTTATCATCTAGAATAATAAAATTATGTTAATTATTTACTTTCGTAAGAAACTTTTTCAAATATATTATTCTATTTATTTCACTTTTTACAGTGTTATATATTATGACATAATCAATTAAGTTGACATTGAATGTTTTGATGATATTTGGATTCTGTGTCAAGAATGACATTGGTAGGTTGAATATGGTCAAATAGGTAATTATTTAAACACATAAAGAATAACAATCATGAAATAATTAACTTATTTATACATAAATTCTAATTTTTAAACAAATCATTAATTATGTTTATGAAAAATTAACTACATTACAATCATGGAGATTTTTTGTTGTATGTACGCATGAGTAACATTTCTATTTTTAAATGATCATTATGAAAATAAGTTAAATAATATATTATCTTTATAGAGTGATGAAAATTTCATATATACCATATTATTTATTTGAATATACTTCTATATATCATCCATATGGTCTGTTGATGAAAATAGATTCACATTACATCGTGAAGGTGGTAGTCCATACGGACACGAATGATGTTATCATATTTAAGTGAGTGAAAAGGTAAGAAGTAAAATGATATATTGTATCTTAAGAATGATAAATGTGTCATGAGTATAATGATTATGTCATGTATATCAAACATAATATTTTATTTCATCCTTGTTACCTCCCATTTATATAATTAGTGAAAGATGAATCACATCACTTCGTGAGGCGGTAGTCCGTTGTTCACACGAGTGATGTTATCGTATCCACTATGGAATGGAAAGTAAAAAAGGTATTTATTATATAATGACTAAAGAGTTATAATTATGATAAAAATATCATATATATATATATATAGTTAATATCCATCATCATACCCAATCATGAGAGGTGGTAATGGAAAAATGAATGAGATCATTTCACGAGGTGGTAGCCGACTGTAGACATGAATAATGATTTTGTAACCCATTTGATGGAAGTGAGGAAGGTTTTAGGTAATTACCTTAAAATAACAGCATATTATTATATTTAAGATACATAAATTATTATATCATCATGTTTTAATAATAATTTAACTATGTGGAATAAGAAATAAAATAAAAACACTCATTGAAGAACGTTACCTCTTCTTTGGGTACCCTGCATAGGTTTTCACAAAATGAATTTCTAGGGTGAATTTATACCCAAAATAGGGACTATAGGATTATTTTATGGAATTTAGTAATTTATTTGGGAAGTTATTTTCCAAAAAAGTTTTAAATTTGTGAATAAGATAGGAAATGGGGTGTCCTTTTATAGGCGAGGTGAGTGGAACACTAGTAATTATTTTTTTTAAAAGGTGTATACATGTTATTAACATGCAAAAAGGGTCAAAATTTGAGTATTATCTATATTTAGACATTATAAGGTCCAAATATTTCCATAAAATAGATTTTAGATAAGTTTTTAGGTTATTTTAACTATTATTTTCTTAGTTTAACCCCTGGTAATCAGTTTTTACCTTAACCACGGTAAATAATTTATACTATTATTACTATTAAGCATGGTAAAAAATAAATATTACCTTATTATATAATATAAATTATTCTAATTAAAAATATTGAATAATTATTCCCAAATTCCATTCACAAAATTGGAAAATTTTAATTTAAAATTAATCCCATAGACGTGGCGAGAAAACGGGTTTTCAAATAGAAACTTTTCAAAAGTTTACAAATGTTTTTATAAAAAATATCAATATTAAAATAATTAAAATGGTCTAAATTATATTTATATATATATATATATATTAACTAATTTTAATTTAAAACCAATTTAAAATATAATTTACCTTATAAATAATTTAAACGAAAATGCGGTTTTCAATTAAAATTCAGTATTTTTCACTATTCATCCAAAAATGAAACTTTTTAGAAAAATATGAAAGGTTCATCCTAAGATAATTTTTATATGATTATTTAAAAAAATTATTATTTCAAATAAATTTTATAAATGTGGTAAAAATGAATTATATATTATCTATGAAAAGAGTGATTAAACCATCTTTTAAAAAAATATTATTTTTCAGGAAACGTTTATTTTACTTTAAAATGGTAATAATTTTATATATAATAAATATATATCAATTTTAATAATTTTATACATATTTGACCATATATTTTCCATAATTTATTTAGTTCTATTCATAATCATCTATTTGAGGTCTAGGTTATAATGGTAATTTTTAAATAGTTATATTTTAATATAAGATCATATTTCGTTCAAACTTAGTGTTGCATGCAATACAAGATATTGAAGATATTGGATTTATTTAAAATTAAATATATTTTAAATCCTTGTGTTGTTGTATTCCCTTATACACTTGGTCTTCTATTTCATACATTCTATCGAATATGATGTTCATATTTTAAAATCTCAGGGCCTTAAATTCTCCCCCATTAAATAAATTGAATCCTCTTAATTTAATCTTGATATCAATAATAAAGGGTTTATCATTTAAAAATAAGCTCCATCAAATCACATTTCATGAGAAGGGTTAATAAAACATCCTCCTGATAATAGATAAATGGGATTAGAAATTTCATATGTAATAACACATAACTAAGATTCTATGTAGGAGAACATTACTGTGAAATGAAAACATTGACATGGAAGCGAATAATAATGCCCACAGATTAAAAGACAGTGATAAGGATCATTTATCACAATAAATAGAGTGATCCAGAGTAGGTTTATGGTCAGAAAACCATAAATGTTTTATGATTTAAGGGACCATTTGATTCATTGAATATGAAGGTAATATGTGACCATTTTTGTTTCAAGATCCTTTTTCCTAAAGTTGAGAAATTATTTTACTATCTAAAAATATAAGGAAATATACATACATGATACATTTATATTTCATAAGAACAATTTCATCATTTGTTTGTGCTTTGATTAATTTTCAATCCATCACTAACTACAAGAAATTAATATTAAAAAATTAATTTTTTTATGCCTGAAGCACTAAATTTCAATTTTAACTGATTGTAAAATAGATAATAGAATGATAAGTCATTACATTGATCTATAATTATTATTATAACAAAAATTTTAGTACCAATTATCTAATATTCATAAATTATTATATGATGAAGTAATAAATTAATCTTTAAAACCTTGTCCAAAGTTCAACTTAAACAATTTCATAAATGGTTAACCATATGACCCTTCCAAAATATTTAGATCCAAAAATTTAGAAGGAAGTTCAATATATTTCCAAAATGAACTTATCATTAATCCCCAAAACATTATTAAGTATCTTGTAATCATCTCATGCTTAGAATATGAATAAATTCATCATGTATTCTCTTGAAACATGGTAATAATCTCAATTATCATAAAACCTTATTAAAAACATGCATGTTTCCTTATTACTTAAATAAAACACATATTATTTTATATATTCTATAGATCAAAAAATCATGTCAACTCTATCAATGATATCATAAACTACTTTTTCAAAAATTCATTAATCATTTCCATGGTATCCTATACTATCAAATTTATTTTATCTATATCAATCATATATTTATCCCAATATCATTATCTCAACATCAAAAACATATTAAGGGTTATATTTCCTTAAATAATGTGTTTTCTAGGAAGTTCAACTTTATACTTAATCATTTTTATTGTTCATCTGTATCGTTTAGCATACGCTTTTAAATCCTTAATGAAAAATTATTGCAATACAATCCTTATAACCAGGATATCACTGATAAAATACTAAAATTATATAATTATTGAATTTTAACACAATAACATTAATCATTAAACCTATTCTATAGTAATTTCATAATATTATCCATGACCCATTAGATAATTTTGAGGTATATTTCATTAAAACTTCGGGTATTCATTTATTTACTGACCCATCTCCTTATAGTTGAATCATTAAAAATTTGAAAACTTTTTCCCATTTTAATCAAGAGTATGGTGTAATTTATAAACTTGTAGAAATCTCCCATTCCCTTTAATAAAGTACTAGTTTTTTTCTTTCTACAATTATTATATGTGGTAAAATCCTTCTTTCCCTTAGTCCTTTTATCCAACTTTTTTTCTCTCGTCTTCTTTTTCTCTTACTTCCCTTCGAAACCACATACTTGGATAATTCTTTATCTGTATTTCTAGAACATGATACTATATCATCATATGATTAAAATGTTTTGGAGACTAGTTCCCTTCGAAATATTGGCTTAAACCTATCAAATAAATGACCATTCTTACTCTTTGGAATATAATCATTGATGTGGTTCCCATTCTTTCATCTATGTACCATTTTAAAATGATGGTACACACTAGATTAGATCATATAATTATGAAACATACTGTACAATCCCAAAACAAATGAAATATATAACATAAATTGAAAAAATTATGCATAGATGATCTAATAACTGTAAATATGGTTTCTTTGGGAATGTTTTCAAATCATAAAAATATTTTCAAATCCTTCATAATGGTTTGTAATGTATATGTGAATTAGCCCAATAATATCCCCCAAGAGTGTTAAACTCAGTATGTAGTAATGCCCATTTTCATACAACATGTGATGATTGGGTCCAGACCAATGTGCCATATTCAGAGTTATTACCCCAAAAATATTTTTGATCTAGAACTATTTTCACTTATGGCATCTAGAAAGGGATGTATTTTCTAGGAAAAACCCGAAAAATCTCTTCCTTACCAAAACATTATTATTTTTTCTATAATTATCCTCAAATTATATTATAGGTCTATGTTACCTAATCTATGTTTTCCTAAATCTAGTTCCCAAGGTTTCTACTAACTTCTTCTGATACCAAGTATAGCAACCTCGATCTTAGTATCCTAGATCTAGTCTATACTTTGTTACAATAGAATAAGATTCAAGGAATATCATCCCAAAGGATTAAATAGTTTAGTATTCTTGGTAAACTATATACATACTTGAAATTATTATTAAAATTGAAACTATAAAATACTAAAAGTATTTTCTTTGAGAACTCCATTATTCACCTTTTTGTATCCCTTCATATCAATTACAAAACCCTTCTTGAAATCCTATGGAAAAGAAAACATAAGAAAAGGGTGAGATCAGATGCTCAGTAGGGGTAAGCAGATAGTGGAAGCTATGAATAAATAAGGGATAATAAATATGAAAAAGTTAAATAAATAAAACACATTCCATTTCATCAATAACATGAGAATTATATGGAAGGAATAAATGATGACCAAATAATTCCGTATAAATAATCACATAATCTTGAAAATGTAACCATGGATATTCTAACTAATCAAATAATCCCCTAGAATATCAATAAATTAATCTATAAAGATGAAATTCATAATGATAAATATATAAAACATATCATCAATTCCATGTTCCAAGAAATATAATACCATCAATTCCATTTTCCAATACATCTATATATATGGGTAAGTCCTTGGTAAAAATACAATATAGTTTGTCTCATGAGACATATCGATGAATCGAGGGGATATAGAGGGTCTCACTCATCACATAAAAAGTCTAATTAATTACACATATTAAATGGGTGAAACACAATCAATAGAAACATTCATATTGAAAAACAATAATATGAAATTTTAATACTTTCCCCAATCAATAAACATAATCATAAACTATACACAGTAATATAGTGAATGGTTAAAAAATATGAATATTCATTCAAGATAATCACAAACCATATAATGAAATAATAATGGTGATATTAATAAAAATTATCCCCAGTTTATCATTCTTTCAATAAAGGGTTGATGTCATTGATGAGTAGGAATACCATAAAAAGATCTTTAAAAATAATTTTGAGGAAAATAACCTTTTCACTTTATAAATAATTTTAAATCTAAAAGTTAAAAAAATATTTTTGAAGCCCTATTATTTGAAAATATAATTTTACAACTTTTAAAATAATCTTTAAAACATTGACTAGTCATGAAGGTGGAAAATTTTATTCATGTGGTATATTTTAAAACAAAGATTCCTTTCAAAATTTTGGTAAAATCCAAACATGAATTTTTTTGAAAATTAAATGAATATTACATTAACAAAATATTATAAAAAGTTAAAATTGGTAAAAATATATTTAATAATTAATTTTTAAAAGATTAAAAACATTTTTTCAAACCTTTTTAGAAAACATGGGTTTTGATTAATAATGATTTTTGACCATGGAAAGATATAAATTTGAATTTTCATAAACACATTTTTTCATAAATTTTAACTACCAAAGTTTGTAAAAACTATAATATTTATTTAAAAGGATCATGAATTATCATAGGAGAAGAAATTAGATTTATTTTAATATATAAATATCAACTAATTCCCCAAATTTAGGCATAAAGATAAATAGTCTTAAATAATAATGAGATTGTGAAATAAGCCCTTACCACTTTGGTAAGATCTAAATCATAAGTCCCATAAAATAAATGACATAAAATGAAACATAAAATACCAAGATGTTAAATAGATTCATGATATAATATATCAAAGGGTAATTATATGAACTACGCAATGGAAATAAGTTTTGAATGTGACATATGTCTCCTAAAAGTAAACGTGGCATGAGAAACCCTTACCTTGAGTATGACTTGTCATGTACATTCTTGAAATTATTGGATAATAAACTAATGTTAATTATTTAATTTCATAATAAATTTTTTAAATATTATTATTCATTTTATTTCATTATTTACATGTTATGTATTATTACTTAATAAATTAATTTTATGTCGGATGTTTTGATGATATTTGGATACCGTGTCAAAAATGACTTTGGTAGGTTGACTATGGTCAAAGTGGTCATTATTTAAACATATCAAGAATAATTATCATGAATTAATTATCATAATTATTCATCAATTATACTTTTAAAACAAACATTTAATTAACTTTATTAAAAATTAACTACGTTGCAATCATGGAGATGGTATGTCATTTGTATGCATTAGTAAGGTTTCAATTTTTCAATGATCATTATGGAAAGAAATATAGTGCTGTTTTTTGTTTAAATAATTATAATAATATCTTATATAACATAATATTTTTTTAAATAAACTTATATATACATCATCTATGTGGTTTGGTGATGAAAATAGAGTCTCATCACTTCGTGATGGCGATATTTCACACGTACACAAACGATGTTATCATCTTTAAGTGAGTGAAAAAGGTAAGAAATAAAATTATATATCATCACTTAATAATGATAAATATTTCATTAATATCATAATTATTTCATTTATATCACATATAATAATTAAATTTATCCTTATTACCTTCCATGCAAAGCATTATTGAAATATGAATCACATCGCTTCGTGAGGTTGTAGTCCGTCGTACACACAAGCGACGTTATCGTATCCCCGAAGGAATGGAAAGTAAAAAAATTATATATTATATAATGAATACATATGTATAATTATGTTATAAATATCACATATATACTTTATATACATGAAAATACCCAACTGTGAGATGTGGTAATGGGAAAATTAATGTCATCAGTTCGTGAGGTAATAGTCCACTGAACACACGAATGATAATTTCATGACCCATTTAATGAAAGTGGGGAAGGTTGAATGTCATGAACATAACATAACAACATATTAGTATATTTAATAAACTGATTTTATTATATCATCATGTATTAATAATAATTTAAGGAGGTGGGGGAATAATTAAAATAAAAATGCTCATTGAAGAATGTTACACATTCTTCAGGTTCACTCCATGGGTTTATACCAAAAGCCAACCTACGTTGTATTTATAACCAAAATTTGGCCTCTAGTATCAGGTTATATAATTTTAAAAGTTACTTTGGTATGTATTGTCCTAAAAAAGTGTTTTACGGTGTAAATAAGGTAGGATAGGGGTGGCCTTTTATCGATGAGGTGAGTGGCGCACTTGTAGTTTTTTTAAAGAAAAAGGTGTAACCACTTTTTCACATAAAAAAGGGTCAAAAATGGAAAACTATAAAGACTTATACATCATAAGGTCTAAATATTTCTATCAAATAGATTTTATATAGGTTTTTAGTTCATTTTAACCCTTATCTTTGTAGTTTTACCCCTAGTAAATAAATTTTTACCTTAACTACAGTAAATGATTTTTACTGTTTCTACTATTCATTTTGGTGAACATTAATATAACCATATTAGATAATATAAATTATTATTATTCCAAATATTTAATCCAATATTCCAAATTCCATTCATATAAGTGTCAAATTTTAATTTAAAATTAATCCCACATGTGTAAGGACCCGACCCCAGTTGCCCGGACTCGGTGCCTTAATTTGTTACATTGTAATATAAACCAGGAATAAGAATCCTAAAGGACTAAATAGTTTTGTAGTTTTGGAAATATAGATAAATACATAAGTTCAAAATTACAACTTGAAATTAAGTACATAATATCAACTTCTTTTTAATCACACATAATCTCATATATTATCCTTGCAAGTCATTCATAATATACTTCTTCACAACCTAGGAAAATAAAACATGTGAAAGGGGTTATCTCAAATGATTGGAAACGGTAAATAAATAAGTGGAAGAAATTATAAACAAAAAACATTATGCATGATTAATAACTAAAAATTAATGCCTTTAGTAATATACTTCAGTATAATATGGCACGAATAAAAACTGATTAAATAATTCCATAAAACATAACTTTGGATATTATACGAATCAGATAATCACATTGACTATAAATCTATAGTTTTATAATGAGGTAATGAATAATTCTAGACATTCTGAAATATACTATCAAGGCCTCAACCAAGACATCTGAAAATGATTAAGTCCTCGGCCAAAACCATATCTGAAAATTGGCAAGGCCTCGGCCAAGTCCATATCTGTTTTGTCTAAGGAGACCTTCCGATGGATCGAGGGGATATAGTGGGACCCAACCATCACTTACTAAGTCCAATTCATTCCTCATTTAAATGGGGACAATCTTAAACAATATATATATTCATATTGAAGCTAACATATGAAATGTAAATAAATTTTCCCAAGAATAAATGCTAACCATTCAGAGTAACATGGTGAATGGTTTCAAGATAGCACATCCATATTCAAAATAAACATAAACCATTAAAAACAATATGGTAGATGATATAATAAAATATTAGTCCCAATTATACATAAGATTCAACAAGAGTGTTGAAATAGACAAAATTACTCTTATAAAATCGTTGACTAATTCTTTGGAGAAATACACTTTTGCTTTGAAAATAAGTGTTCTTTTGGAAAAATATTTGTATAAAAGCATAAGTGAAATAATATAGTTTTCGCATAATAAATTTTTTTATTTTATAAAAATAATGGCTGCTAAAAATAGATTATAGAGTGACCTTACAAACAGGTAATAATTTGAGAAATTATTTTGAATCGGGCTTATATTTCTCGAAGAATTTTTGAAATGCCATTTTAAAACATGTATCTCTCCATAAAATAAAGAAGGATTATGATTGGTAAACATATATAGAACATTCACATAGAATTTATCATGAATATATAAGAATAAATAATAATAAAATTTGTATTAATAAATACAAAGAGTAACCCAAAAGAAAATGGAGGTTCAATTAGAAAATCCTTAACTTATGTCTGAATATGTTTATATCATGAACTTAAGGTCCTAGAATATAAAATTATACTTATTAATAACTCAATTAAGAACATTTTAAAAATTTATTTTATTTATTATAATTTTATTAATTTCATTTATGGTAATTTTTATGGGTTAATATATTCAATTTCATCATTTTGGAGTGCATGTTATCTTAGTTTTCATGATCGGTTCGCTTATATAAGAGTATAAAAGTATGTGTAAAATGTAAATTGAGATAAATAATCGAAGTTATGATTTATTAGTGATAATACATAAGTTAAAATTATCATATAAAGATTTTGGTTGTTTTGGGAGAGGATGAATCAATAGATAAAATTTTAATAATAAATGCTTGGATAAATTTGGAGGTTTTTCGATCACCACGAACTCATTTTGTTTTATAATTTAATACCAAGTGTAAAAAATGATTACAAATTATTAAGTAGGATATATTTCATATATTATGATATTTTTCAATCATTAAAATGGTTTCATGACCATAATTTAATATGGTAATAGAAATTGAAAACTCATCGCCCTTGAATGTGATAAATTAACACATCTCGGATGGTGTTTCCATTTTTAATATAAGAGGAGGTGGAAAGAGAGATGTTGATGAAATATTATATTAGAATAATAAAACCATATTAGATTTAATATACTTTAATTATCATAGAATTTATATCATGTTATTTTAGGAGAGAGAAACAAAATAATGGAACTTGTAAAAGAAATTGAAAGAAAAAGGAACACAGGTTTACCTCTTGAGTACCCTACCTTGAGAACCTCCTCAAGGCCTTTGGTTTTGGAATTTTGGTGAGACCGAGAGGTCTTGGACATGTGTAATGGTCTTGGGAATTGTATTTTTTAGAACTTAGACAAGGCACAAGGCTTGAGAGGAGTGAGGAGAAGAGGGAATGATGGGTGGCTTTTATAGTGGAGAGCGGAGTTATTTTACATTATTTTAATCATTATTTTATTATTTTGGATCAATAATATGAAAAGTCTTGATTATTGTGACTCAAAATAGTAATAAGTTCATGTTTGTTCTAACCATGTGTTTTTACATCATCTTTACATCACATATGACTCAATAAATCATGTATTTAACATTTATCGTTAATTATCATATTTTACTATTCACTAAAATTCATATATTTTAGAAAAATCCAAACAAATCACCACTACCATTTTTAGGAATGTAGAATTATAAAATGGACTCCAGTTTATCAAAATATTTTTCTATATATGTGAAATTTAATTTTTAAATAAATTCATTATTTACATGAAAAATAGAGATTAAATTTAAAAATGATTTTATAATACTTTCAAAAACTAACTGAGGTCTCATAAAATTATCCTAAGATCATAGGACAAAAAAATATTTATTTATGAATTAATTTTATGAAAATTAATTTTAAATAAATTTTTTAATTGTAATTAAATATTTATTATTAAAAAAAATACCAACACTTAATTATTGATTTTTAAAACATTAACTCTCATTAAAAAGGCGCCTGTATTTTTTATACATTTATGGGTGTGGTTACTATTCATAAGGGTTATATTACTATTCATAAGGTTATGTTACTATTCATAAGGGTATGTTACAATCCATCAAAAAATGTAATTTGATCCTATCATACTATAAATATCTTACTCAATGCAACCGTGTATGTCAGTTTTTTGAAATTCTAAACTGAAAGGTGGAAAAATTATATTCACTAGCTAGGTTGTAACACAATGGTGTTTTGTAGAGACTCGTGGTTTCATGCATTAAATATTAAATTTATTTTCAAATACTTGGGTTGTTACATTCTTCCCCCCTTAAAATAATTTCATCCTCAAAATTTCAAAAATGTTACCTCATAAAAATATTTGGGTATTTCTCCATCATATGTTCCTCAGGATCCCACATTTCCTCTTCAATTTTATGATTTTTCCAAAGTACCTTTACCACCTGAGTTGCCTAATTCCTAAACACTTGTTCTTTAATGTCTAGAATTAGGATAGGCTCTTCACCATAAGATAAGTCCGTATCAAACTCTATACCTTCGAAAGTGAGGACATGTGTTGGGTTTGGCATGTACATTCTCAATAATGACACATTTAACACATTGTATACCTTACCAAATGATAATCCAAAACTCAAATTCGCTCCAAAATTTCAAAAGGAACTATGTACCTAGGGCTCATTTTCCCTTTCTTTCAAAATATTGTAACACCCTTCCATGGAGATAATTTCAAGAAAACATGATCTCCCTATTGAAATTACAAAATATTCCTTCGATTATCAGCATATCTATTTTTCCTAATTTGAGCTGATTTGATATGGGGTTGAAAAGTATTTACCTTTTCTATTTCTTTCTCCACAAGCTCTGGGCCCATAAGCTTCCTTTTACCAACTTCATCCCATCATTTTGGTGTACGACATCACTTTATGTATAATGCTTCATATGGTCCATTTGAATACTAAAAGGGAAACTGTTATTGTGGGAAAACTTCACAAAAGGTAAATACTAATCCCATATACCTTGAAAGTTGTGAGATCATGATATCAACATGTCTTCTAAAGTCTGTATCATCCTTTCTGATTTCATGTTAGTTTGGGGTGATAATCAGTACCCAAACGAAGATAAGTGTCCAAATATTTCTAATGATTTTTCCAGAATTTCAATTTAAATCATAGATCATGATCCGACACAATTGAGATATGTTCTTAATAAAGTATCACAACTTCATTGATATAGATTCGTACAAGGTGATCCAGTGGAAAATCCTCCCTTATAGTGAGGAAATGTGAATATTTCATAAGTCGATCAATAATTACCCATATTGCATCATTCTTTCTTGGGTTTTGGGTAATCCAATGAAAAAATACATAATGATGTCATCCCATTTTTATGTAGGAATAGGTAGATGTTTCAAGACTCCTCTTGGATGTTGTCATTTAAACTTCACTTGTTGAAAGACTAAACATCTTGATACATAATCAGTAAATTCCTGCTTCATGTTGTCCCACTAGAAATGTTCCTTCAAATCTCTATACATTTTAGTTCTACCAGGGTGTATAGAAAAATTCAAGCTATGGGAATCATCCAATAACTCCATATTTGGCTTGGTTATAGATAGAACATATATTCTCTTACCAAACTTCATAATTCCATCTTTATATATGAATTCTACCAACTTCACATCATTCACAACGTTAGTTTTTTTATAAGATTATTATCATCAGGCTGATAACTTTTAATCATTTCTAATAAATATGGTTGGGAAATTAATTGAAAAAAGTAATGATGTTTCACCTTATTTGATAATTTCCATATCCATTCTCACTAGATCTATATACATAGGATCCTTTTAAATCCTCAATTTATTTAGGACTCCATGATCTTTTCTACTTAATGCATCATCTACCTTATTTTCCTTTCCTGGGTGGTAGTGTATGGAACAATCATAATCCTTGAGTAGCTCAAGCCATCTCTTTTTCCTCATGGTGAGTTATTTTTATGATTAGATGTATTTTAGGCTCTTGTGATCAGTATATATCTCAAATATTTCACCATATAGATAATGTATCCATATCTTCAGAGCAAATATTACAGCTGCTAACTCAAGATCGTGAGTTGAATAGTTTTGTTCATTAATTTTTAACTAATTTTATGCATAGTAAATAACTCTATCATTATTCATTAGGACAAAACCAAGACCTTTCTTTGATGCATTACTATAGATCAAAAACCCACCATTCCCCTATGGTAGAGTCTGGATTGGATCATTCACTAATATCCTCTTCAATTCTTCAAAACATTCAGCACATTCTTTTTTCCATAATAACTTAAATACTTTATGAGTAATCTTGGTTAACAGGTTGGATAATCGAGTGTAGTTCTCAACAAAATGATAATAATAACCTGTTAAAACAAAAAAACTATGTACCTCAGTTATGTTCGTTGGTGTAGGACAATCCTGAACAGCCTTTTCCTTCATAGAATCAATGGATATTACTTCCTTAGAAACAATATGGAAAAGAAAAGAAACTAATTGAATCCAAAATTCATAATTTCTATACATCCCATATAATTTCATTATTTTGAGAGTCTTGAGAATAATGAATATGTGATTTTCATGATCTTTGAAGATTTGGGAGTATACCAAGATATCATCAATAAATACCACAAAAAATTCATTAAGATATTCCTTGAAAACCTTATTCATTAGATCCATGAAAACAGAGGGTACATTATTCATTCCAAAAGTCATTACTGTAAACTCATAATGCCCATACCTAGTTAGAAATGCTGTCTTTGGAATATGTTCCTTCCTCACATGAAACTGATTATATCTTGATCAAAGTTCAATCATTAAAAAATATTAGTCTCTGTGAAGTTGATCAAATAAATAATCAATGTGAGGTAGTGGATACATTTTCTTTATCATAATAGCATTGAAATCCCTGTAGTCAATGCATAACCTCATAGATCCATCATCTTCTTTATGAAAAGAATGAGGACGCCCCATGTAGAAACACTAGGGAGTAAAATTCATTTATCACTCAATTCCTCTAGTTGTTTCTTCAATTATACTAACTCTACAGTGATAATTCTACAAGGAGTCTTTGATATAGTTATTGAATCAGTAATTATATCAATAGAGAACTCAACTTCCCACTCTAGAGGATGTCCAGGTAAATCCTATGGAAACACATCAACATATTCTGGAACAATAGGCACATCCTCTATTTGAAAATTCATTTCCACACCCATAGACATTTCATTATCTTCCTCCCCAATAACTGAATTTAGTAGAGCTATTGGGTGTGGATCTAAATGAGAATTAGATGTTGAGATTTCTGCTCTAAAGATAAGGGATTAAACACTTTTCTAAAAAATTGTAACTTCCTTCTTATTGCAATAGATTTTTGCATCATAATTTGAAAGCCAGTCCATACCAAGGATTATATCAAAGTTGATCATGGGTATGAGGTATAGGTTTGAAACTAAGGCAATTTTATGTGTTAGAAGGGGGATTTATTGGCACATCTTTATACCAATGATACTTCCATAAAGATTTTTGACTGACAACTCCTTTATTAAATCAAATTAGAAGTATCTAAATTTCATGGAAAACTAAGAAGACATAAAAGAAAGCGATGATCTGGAATCAAATAAAGAGTTGGATAAGTTTTATGAAATTATTAAAGTACCTTCCACTACATCATTAAGAACTTAAACCTCCGCAATCGTGACATCATAATCTTGGCCTTTATCCCTTAGCCTTTTCTGAGGCATATTTCTTTGACGCTTTGGACAATCATTATCATAGTGACCCATATCCCTACAATTATAGAATTGAACATCGATAGATACCTTCTTTCCATTGAAATCACTAGCATGATGGCCTTTCTATCCAAACATAGAGCACACGCCTTTTCCTTTTAAGCGGGCATCAGGGTGTTTTCTTCCACAAGTATCGCATGTTAGAAAATTCAACTTTTAATCTTCCCTTTATAAATTCTTTCCTCTGCCACCCTTTTCTTCTCTTGTTTCCCCTTAAATTCATAAGAAGTTGAGAATTATTTCTCTATATTCATATCACTTGAGAAAATTTCTTCTTATAATGAGAAACTTTGGGAGACTATTTCCTTTCAAAGGAATGGTTTTAAACAATTAAAGAATATATCAATCTTGCACCTTGGATTGTGTATATAGTCTGCATCATGACTTTCTAAACTTTGAATGTTAGATTAATACTTTTCTACATTTTCATCCTCTTTCTACCTAAGACTTAATAATTTTCTCTCCATATTCGCTCGATGTTCATGAGGAAAATATTTTTCTAGGAAAATTTCATTGAAATCCCTCCATTCCATTTCTTCTATATATTCCTCCTCCTTTGTGTTTTGAATTAATGACCACCACTGATCCACATTTCTCGATATATTATAAACTTCCATGAAAACCTTCTCTCTTTCATTACATCCTAAAGCAATAAATATATTCACAAAAGAACTTGTCCACTACTCTACTAAGAATGGGTTTGTAGTCCCATTGAATGATGTAGGATGTTGTCACATAAAGAGGTCTAACATTTCTCCTCTATGTTGTGAATTAGGATGCTCTATATGGGTAAGTTTATTGTTCATAACTTGAGTTAGTTGTCCTAGTATAGTTATAAGTTTCTCAGCACCAGTCATAGCACCAGATCCAACATCATTGTCCTGCATTGGAGGGTAATCCCTACCTAGGATACTTGCATTACTACAGTTTCCATTCCTTACACTAGTTTCAATTTATAAATAATGGAATACACTATATTTGGTTATAAATTATAATTTATAATCTCAACTTATAAAGAAACTTTCTATAAATTGAAATCCTATCCATAACTAATCTCATAATCATGGTTTCTTTGAGTAAAAATTTACATTTAATTCCTTCGTAATGGTTTGTAAAGAAAATGTGAATTATCTTAATCATATCCCCCAATAGTGTCAAACTAGGTTCATGGTAAAGATTGTTTTCACGTACCAGGTTATCTCGAGTCAAGCTTGAAACTCCTTTTCGGAGTTGCTACTCTTAGGTACATTTGTGCCAGAACCACGTCTACTTATAGTATCCAAATAGGGATGTATTCACAAGAAATATACAAATAATCTATTCCATACAAAAATTCTAGGATTTTTTTGTATGTTTCTCCTCAAATACTATCTTAGGGTTTTGTTCCCTAGTCTATATTTTCAAAATCTAGTTTCCAAGTTTTCTACTAAACTTCCTCTAATACAAACTGTAAGGACTCGACCCCAGTTTCCTAGAGCTGGTGCATTAATTTGTTACATTATAATATAAAAAAGGAATACACATCCCAATGGACCAAATAGTTTAGTAGTTTTGGAAATCTGCATACACACATAAGTTGAAAATTACAACTTGAAAATAAATAAAACATATCATCTTGTTTTGAATCACACATAATCTTCTAGATTATCCTTACAAGTCATTCATAATATACTTCTTCACAACCTGGGAAAATAAAACATGTGAAAGGGGTGAGGTCATATGCTCAGTAATGGTAAAAAATATATTGGAATAAATTATAAACATAAACACTATGCATGATGAACAGCTAAAAATTCATTCCATTGGTGATATACTTGATCATAATTAGGCAGGAATAAAAACTTATTAAATAATTCCATAAAACATAACCATGGATATTCTACAAGTAGGATAATCATATTGACTATCTATATCTAGTTTCACAATGAGGGAATGCATAATATCGGACATTATGATATATAATTTCAAGGCCTCAGACAAGACATCTGAAAATGATTAAGGCCTCAGCCAAAACCATATCAGAAAATAGGCAAGGTCTTATCCATATGTGTATCTGTTTTTCCTCATGAGACCTACCAATTCATAGAGGGTCTATAGCAGGACCCACCCATAACTTAGTAATTCCAACACATTCATCATATGAATGGAGATAAACTTAAATAGTATATACATTCATATTGAAACTAACATATGAAATGTAAATAACTTCCCCAAACATAAATACTAACCATTTGAAGTAACATGGTGAATGGTTTCAAGATATCACATTCATAGTCAAACTATCATAAACCATTAAAAACAATATGGTAGATGATATAATAAAATATTAGTCCCAATTATACATAATATTAAATAATAGTGTTCAAATAGATAAAATTACTCTTCAAGAATCATTGAGTAATTATTGAGATAAATACTCTTTTACTTTGGAAAGAATAGTTATTTTGGAAAAAAAATTGTATAAAACCATAAGTGAGATAATATATATTTCTAAAAATAAAATTAGTGATTTTATAAAAATAATGGTTTCTAAAAACAGATTATATAGTTCCCTTGAAAATATGTAGGAATTCAAGAAATTTCCTTGAATTGGGCTTGTATTTCAGGAAGAATTTTTTAAAGATCCTTTTAAAACGTGTATCTCTCCATAAAATAAAGAAGGATTGTGGTTGGTACACATATATATGACATTATTACATAATTTATGATGATTAAATAATAATAAATAATAATTTAATTAGGATTAAGAAATACAAAGATTAACCCAAAAGTAAATGGAGGTTCGGGTAGAGAACCCTTACCTTATGTCTGAATATGTTTCATTCTTAAACTTATGGTCCTATAATATAAAATTAGACATATTAATAGCTAAATTAATATCCTATTATAAATTTATGTGATTTAGTATAATTTTATTAGATTCATTTATGGTAATTTTTAAGGGTTAAGATATTCAATTTCATCATTTGGGAGTGCACGTTTTCTTAGTTATTATGATCTATTCACTTGTATAAGAGTATGGAAGTTCATGTAAAATAGAAATTGAAACCCAGAATTGAAGTTATAATTTATTAATGATCATAAACAAGGTTAAATTATCATATTAATCTTTTGGTTATTTTTGGAGAGGATTAATCAATAGATAAAATTTTAATGATAAACGCTTTGATCAATTTGGAGGTTTTTTGATCACCATGAACTCATTTTGTTTTATAATTCAAAACCTTGTGTAAAAAATGATTATATAATATTAATTAGGATATATTAAATATATGGTGATCTCTTTCAATTATAAAAATGGTTTCATGACCATAATTGAATATGGAAATAGAAATTGAAAACTTATCGTCCTTGAATGTGATAAATTAGCACACCTCGAATAGTGTTTCCATTTTTAATATAAGAGGAGGGGGAAAGAGAGATGATGATGAAATATTCCATTAGAATAATAAAATTATATTACATATATGTTACTGTAATTATCATATCATTTTAATGAGGTAATTTTAGGAGAGAGAAACAAAACAATGGAACTTGTAAAAGAAATTGAAAGAAAAAGGAAGAGAGGTTGACCTCTTGAGTACCCCTCCTTGAGAACCTCCTTAAGGCCTTTTGTTTTGGCCTTTTAGTGAGAGAACATGGTCTTGAAACTGGGGAATGGGCTTTGTAATATCATTTTTTATAAATTAGACAAGGCACAAGGCTTGAGAGGAGTGAGGAGAAGAGGGAGTGATGAGTGGCTTTTATAGTGGAGGAAAGGAGTTATTTTCCATTATTTTAATCATTATTTTATTATTTTGGCACATGACTATGAATAGTCATGATTATTTTGACCCAAAATATTAATAAGTGCATTTTATTTCGAAAACAATGTTCTTACATCAGTCTTCAATCACCTATGACGCAACAAATCATGTATTTAGCATTTATCATTAATTATCATATTTTACTATTCACTAAAAAATAATGTATTTTAGAAAAATACCAAAAATTAACCATAACTATTTTTTAAAACATAGAATTAGAAAATGGGATCCATTTTATCGGAATAATTTTCTAAATATTTGAAATTTAATTTTTAAATAAATTCATTATTTACTTGAAAAATATAGATTAAATTTAAAATTGATTTTATAATACTTTCAAAAATAAATGAGATCTCATAAAATTATCCTAAAATAATAGGAAAAAATATATTTATTTAGGAATAAATATTATGAAAATTAATTTTAAATCAATTTATTAATTGTAATTAAATATTTATTACTCAAAAAAATACCAACACTTAACTATTAATTTTTAAAACATTAACTCTCGTTAAAAAGGTGCCTAGATTTTATTTATACATTTACGGGTTTAGTTACTATTTATAAGGGTTATATTTATATTTATAAGGGTATGTTACTATTCATAAGGGTATGTTACTATTCACTAAAAAATGTAAGTTGGTCCTATCATATTATAAATGTCTTACTGAATGCAACCGTGTGTGTCAGTTTTTCGAAATTCAAAACACAGAGGTGGAAAAATTATGTTCACTAGGTACGTTGTAACAAAGTGGTGTTTTTTAGAGAATCAATGTTTCATGCATTAAATATTAAATTTATTTCCAAATACTTGGGGTGTTACAGTAGAGGTGATGGGAAAGTGGGTTTTTTAGGATAAAATGTTCAAAAGTTTATAAACTTTTTATATCAAAATTAAATTTTAAAATGATTCTAATGAACTAAATTGGATTAATATATATATATAATTAAACTAATTTTACTTTTTAAATGACTCGGATTTCCCTGGGCCTTTACATTGTGAAAATCCAGTGGTCGTAGTGTTCGTAGGGATCAAAGTGTCTTTCTCCAGGAGTTTTCCAAAAATTTGGTTCCACCAAAAGGTTTCACTAAAATGGTGGCATAGTTACAGTTACTCCATCATGGTGGCACTAGTTTCAGTCACATCTTCATGGTCGCTCTATTTACGGAGGCACCGTCATGGCCGCACCGTCACGGTCACACCGTCCTGTTTGCACCGTTTAAAGTGGCACCGTTATGGTGTCTCACCAAACGGTCTCACACCCCCTTTCCCAGTTTTCTGAGTTTTCCTAGTTTCTCCCATGTTACATGTTTTTATCCATTTATAGTTAATTTATAAACTCACATCCATCCTCTATTCTATCTCCACCATTTCCAAGGGGAATTATTAAATCTCAATTAATTCAAATGTGTGAAACCACCCAGTCATGTGGTCAAACCACGATCTGACTTTTAAGTAATTTTAAATGGTCCCCCTAATTTTAGGATCTGGTATGTTCTTAATCAGATATCCTCTCTTCCTTATTCCCTTTGTTTCTCTCGGTGCACCTGGAGACTTCCTCTCGAGATGAGTCATGCACCCGTGCTGGAGCCCTTTCTGCTCAGTTGTGGATTTCTTCCTACGAGTTGCACCATCCCATGTTCTTGGTGTAAGAAGAAAATTCGATCCTTGATCATCTAAGTAGGGATTTTATTTTTCTTATCTTTATTATTGAATCATGTGGGGAGGGTATGTTAGTGGTTCCTTATAAGTAACAACTGTATGCTCTTCTTGAAATAGATTTAAACAAGAATTTAATATGATCAAAAGATAACTCGCATAAATAAAATAATGGGAAGGGTGTGTTTTGATGTTGGTCTCCTGTTTTATTTTGTTATCCTTGATTTATATTATGGATATTGTGGTTGTATTCCTTCTAAGAATCATGGTCATTGGTGGTATTTTATTCTACACTAGTGGTGTTCAGTTTCATTGTGATGTTGTGATGTACAGATGTAATATGAAATCTAATTAATCACATACACTCAGTTAAATAAAGTGATTCCCTAGGATCAAACCTGTTCTGTGATCATGCTAGTTATATTATAGGGGAAGTTAAATAACCTTTGTCGGTTAAATTTTAATACTCTTGGTTTGGTGCTTGTGGTTATGTGATGTGTGTTCTGGTCTGGGTTATGTGGTCCTGGTATGTGACAGAGTAAATTTATGTGCTTATTTTTAATCTAATAATGATTAATTGTTAATTTTATTCAATGATAAAACCCATTTATTTAATTTTTTTTATAAAACTATTAGGTTATTTGAGTTTTAAAATGAAAATGGTCTAAATTGTGAAAAGTGCTTAATTCTGGATTTTTGACAGATTTTTACACCAAGGGTATTTTTTTCATTTCCTTAAAAATATAATTCCAAATTGAGTGATTATTTTTTTTTCTAATCCTTATTTAATTTCCTTCATTTTTGTCTTCTGTACTAGGGGATGAATCGATTATCTATAAGTCGTAACAAATCAATGAATTTGAATATATTTACGGGCGGACAGTGTGGATCCCATCACCGTAACGGACATCCATCTTGGCATACACACCTCCAAATTCTTTGATTACACTTGGGGATTACAGAGGACTAAAATTTGAGTTCAAAAAATAAATTACATAGAGTTTTGAGTCCATTAAGTTGACCATTGAATGACATATTTTTTAAGTAAGCTGCTTAGATACTTCATCTAGAAATAGAAACTGCCAATGAAAAATTCATAACTCGTACAAACGGTGTCCAAATGAGCTGAAATTTAGAGGGTGGATGGAAAACAATTAATGAATAACCTTCATTAAGGGGTCCACGTTTTAGTCAGAAAATTAATGGGTCAAAAATGCCAAAACTTGTGGAGGACAGAAAGCTGCCTATAAAAGGAGAGGAGCTCCTACCTCTCAAATCATTCCAATCCTTCCCAACACCATCTGGGGAACCAAGGAGAGGAGGCAAAGGTCCATTTTGATTTTTATTCTTTTTTTAAATTATTTATATTTTAGTTTTCTTTTCTCAAATAATGCATTCCTATTGTTTATATTAAAGTGTTTCCCTTTCTTCTTCCAACCCTTTTCTCTTACAACTTTAATTCTCATTCTCTCTCTTACATCTTTCCATTGTGATCTCTATGCACTTCTCTATGGGAAGTTAATAACTCAAGGATTGGACCTGAATGAGGTTTCACAGTTTTATTTATTATTTCATTTTAATTTGAAATATTTTATTCTATTTGTGGTGGAGACGGGAATATTTCATGGGTGTGGTGGTCGTCCACCACGACACAATTTCAAAATCCATTACTTTCCATTGATTCATCCATTTTCCCTCCCTTATCTTAGGAAAACCCTTAATATGGTGGATTTGGGGTTACCATATTGGATGAAACAACATACGGTGGAGCTGGGTCCTTTAGGAGTAACATTCTCGGTTAAGGTGTTACCCTACTTGACTACTACAGGAGGTGTGGTTTTGTGTGCCAGACGCATGCTAAAATCCCACACTCAACAAATAAATGGAGATTAATTAATTAATGAGGTTTAAATAAATGAATTACAAAATTTAATTTAAATAAAAAATGATTAATTAATGAATCTGTGTTATAAAACCTTGGACCAAGACCTTTCTTTCTAATATGCATTTTGTCTGCATCTGTATTTAGATTTAAATTCTTCATGTCATTATTTTAATTGCATATTTTCCAAAACCTTTAAAAAAATGTTTTTGATAAATATTAAATATCATAAAAAGATTTAGATTAGGTGAATTAGAAATTAGTGATAGAACCAACTGCAACACTCCTCAAGTGAGACGACCCTGGTCAGCCACTTTGCAACATTAAGAATATAAATTTTCTTTTTCCACACCCTATGACAGGCGTGCATCAAAACTGGCATTGTTGCTGGGGAGCTAAGTAGTTATTTCGATCCATTTTTCAAAATTAAGATTTTTTTAAATAATTTTCTTTGTTTTCTTTATAAAATTCTAAAAAAATCCCATGATGTTTTCGAACGACCATCTTTTCAATTTATGGAACAATTACTCACAGGTGAAAGAACATGAAATAGATTATACCGAGGAGGAACTCCAACGAATGGGGGTCTCTCTTATGATAATGTTCAAATAGTTTCAAAATGGACAAGAGACATGGATCTCACCAAAAGTTTTGATGAGCATGATCAAAGATCTCCAAATTGACTTCCAACGATTCAAGGCCAAGAAAGAAGTGCCCTCAATTTTCACTGAAGACATCCAAGAAGTATAGTTCAAACTTAAGGTGTATGAGCCCTACTACCTACCTCCATCCAGTGATAATAAACTCTAAGAGGCACTCTCCATCGAAGAGAATATTGAAGCGGAACCAAACCAAGGAGATGATACAATCTCGAACTCACACTCTTTTATTTTTTTTGTAATTAATTTGAGTATAACTCTCAACTGTTTTGAATGTTTAGAATTGAATGACTCTTATTATGCCTTGGATGATGAAGATGAATAAGAAGATTCACCTGTTGAGGAACATCTGGAGCTCCCATAAGACATTTAACATCTAATGGAGGAAGCCCATGAAGTTATTCCAGTGGCTCTACATGAAGAACCAGAGACACATACTACTTCACATCTGAAGAAACCACTGGAAGGAGTGGTAGATGTTTCACAAGTAGCAACAAAGAAGGAGGATGCTCCATACTTCATCCTACCTATTCCATGCAAGATGTAGCAAATTGTGAAGGGGGGGGGGGGGGGGGGTTTGGTGTACTCTATCCATGGATTCCTCCTCAAGAAGAACACAAATGTGGATGCTGGGAAAATCCACATGAGGTGGTTCAAATCAAAGAAGCTTCATCCACCCTCTAATTTTGGATAACAGCTGAGAAAAGGAATCCTTAAATAGAAGAAGAGGAATGAAGCTTTATTTCAAAATGGAGTTCATTTTTAATGTTTAATCTTTTAAAATCCTTACATTTTTTGGTCCAAAACTTGTTTTGAGCTTTAATGTTTAAATTCCATGTCCACACTTGAATTATTTATTTACTTGAATTATCTAGGAGACATGAGTTTATTAGGAACCCAATGATGCCATGTTTTATATTTTAATTTTAATGAGATTGAATGAGTAAAATGAAAAATTGAATGTTTAAAGTAAAGCATGGATATTAAAATGATGACTCATGATTTAATGGAATCAGTTGATTTATATAAATGAAATTTCCCTACCATTTTTCATACATTGAATTTATAAAATTCATGTGAATTGATTTTTTATTATTAATCACGCCATGAGTGATTGTACAATATCATATGTCTCATTCCTGAGAGTATTTCTAGACCAAGTACTTCCTATTTATTCTTGTGCATATTTCTTGAGTGATCTTCGTACATGTCACTAACTAGAACTTTCATTTTAACTTGTTAAAGCTATAATTGTACAAAATAACATTTAAAATGATTGAGGCGTTATTGAAAATCCCTTATCCTTAATGACCACCTTTACATGAATACTTATTTTATCCCATAGAGACCATTAATCACCTTTATAGGTATTATCCATGTTTCAATCCATTTTTATCCATTCCTACCCTACTCTTGGTATTTCCATGATATTTTTAAAAAAATGTAGTGTGGGGGTGAAGGGAATCATGGTGGAAGGGATGTTATACATTGTAAGGAAAAAGTGTGGGGGTACTATTTTGGGAATTTTGAAAGGTTGTGGAATCATTCATTGTACTTCATTTTTTCCCCTCTTGAATTTAAAAAATATATAAAAAACGACAAAAATAACTAAAAAATGAGAAAAATGGGTTGTGATTTAGGAAAACCTAAAATCACCATTTTCCATACCGATAGTCCTCTTATCATATGTTGTTAGGTTATGGATGTGAGGTTTGATCTAATCACAACTTTCGAAAAAGGAAAAAAATTAAAAAAATAAAAAAAATCAAGAGGGTGCATTAATCATTCCTTATGCTTTACTTTGATCATGACCTTACTTTGAGTTTGGGGGGAAGTGGGTGTTGCTACTTTGTAGAGGAGAATTTCATTACACTTTTTGATATCATTCATTGTACATAAGAGTTAAACCTCTTTCTTAAGACTTAATTTTTAAAACATCAAATCCTACCAACCTTAATCCTCATAGTTATTTGAACCATTATTGAAAATCCCTCATGATTTTATGTGCCTTTTGTCTTTACAAAGTGGAAAAAGTAGTTCTTTTACTAACTTATGGATAAGGTGACTGTTCTCATGATATGAGCATAACTCTACATGAATTTTATCATGAGATATGAGAGTAAAAATTCAAAGGTGAGGTAAATCATGAGGTGGCATGATTAATAATAATGAATTCAGAATCTTAAAATAAAGAAAGAATAAGTTCTATTTTTTTCAAAGGGGAAAAGTAAAATGCATGAATTAATTATTTCTTTGAAAAATGGTGAATTAAATTGATATTTTAGGTGTATTTTTGAATGTTTTATTTTCCATTGAAAATTGTTAAATTTTATTACTTTGGAAATTGAATATTGGTAATATTGGTGTCCTCTAAATTCCATGTTGAGATTTTATGCTTGAGGGAAAGCATGGTTTATGTGTGGGGGTATTTGACAGTGCAAATTTATGTGAATATTTTTAATCTAATAATGATTAATTGTTAATTTTTTTCAATGATAAAACCCATTTATTTAATTGTTTTATAAAAATAATGTGTAATTTGAGTTTTAGAATGAAAATGGTCTAAATTGTGAAAAGTGATTAATTCTTGATTTTTGACAGATTTTTACATCAAGGGTATATTGGTCATTTACTGAAAAATATAACTCCAAATTGAGTAATTATTTTTTTATAATAATTATTTTATTTCCTTCATTTTTTTCTTCTGGACCATGGGCTGAATCGATCATCTAGAGGCCGTAAAAAATCAATGCATTTGAAGATTTTTCTCAGCAGATAGTGCGAACCCCACCACTTTAATGGACATCCATCTCATCCTACACTCCTAAAAATTAGTTTATTCAACTTGGGGATAAAATAGAAATAAATGTGACGTTCACACAATAAATTACAATGAGGTTTGAATCCATTAAGGCAGCCATTGAATGACATATTTTTGAAGGAATCTTCTTGGATCCTTCGTCTTAAAACAGAAACCGCTAATGAAAAATTCATAACTCGTACAACCATTGGCCAAATGAGATTCAATTTTGAGGGTAAATGTAAAACACATTAATGAACAACTTTCAAGTAGTGGTCCATCCGTCTTTCAGAAAATTACTGGGTCAAAAATGCGACAACTTGTGGAGGATAGAAATCTGCCTATAAAAGGAGAGGATCTCCTACCTCTCAAATCATTCCAATCCTTCCCAACACTATCTGGGGCACCAAGGAGAGGAGGATAAGGGGCATTTATATTTTTCTCCTTTCTTTATTTTATTTTTATTTTAGTTATATTTTCTTATTTAATGCATTCATATTTTTTATATTAAAGTGTTTCCCTTTCTTCTTCCACCCCTTTTCTCTTCTAACTAGAATTCTCATTCTCTCCCTTCCATATTTCCATCATAATATTTATGCACTTCTCTATGGAATGTTACTGACTCGTGGCTTGGACCCAAGTGAGGTTTCACAGTGTTCTTTATTATTTTACTTCAATTGGAAACGTTTTTATTCTATTTGTGGTGGAGACGGAAATATTGCACGGGTGCGGCAGTCGTCCACCATGACACTATTTAAAAATCCATTACTTTATATTGATTCATTCATTCTCCCTCCCTTATCTTTGGAAAACCCTTCATACGGTGGAGTTGGGTTTTCCATAAGGTATAAAACATCATACAGTGGAGCCGGATCTTTTTGGGATAGCATTCTTGGTTGAGGTTTTATCCTAGTTGACTATCAGAGGAGGTGTAGTTTGGTGTGCCAGAGGCATGCTAAAATCACACACTCTTTTAATCAAAGGAATGTAATTCATTAATGAGATTTCATAAAATGAATTATCAAATTTAATTTAAACAATAAATAATTAATTAATGAACCCGTGTTATCCAACCCTAGGACCAAGACCTTTCTTTATATTCTGCATTTTGTCTCCATCTGCATTTATATTTCAATTATGCATTGAAATATTTTAATTTTAATCTTTTAAAAAACCCCCAAAACCACTGTTTTCAATAAATATTAAAAACCACAAAAATATTTAGATTAGGTGAATTATAAATTAGTTATTGAACAAACTATGATGCTCCTTAAATGAGACGACCTTGGTTAGCCACTGTTCTGTATTAGGAATACAAATTTTCTCTTTCCATGCCCTACGACAGGTGTGCGTTAGTATGTGAGGTGGTATAGGGGGTGTGTTGGTGTCTCTATCTGATAGATTTATTGATTTTGGAATGTATGAACTTGTAGTCAACTGAAATTACTTTATGTTTTGTTGTGGCCATGAAGCAACATCGATGAGTGGGACTGCGGTGTGGTTATGGACATGTTTGGGCAGCGTGGCTGTAGGGATGGGTTGTGAGATAAGGAACAGGTGGTATTACTTAGAAGAATTATAGTTTATAGTAGTCTAATGGGGATGTGTAGTGGGACTGCAAGTCTAGTTTTTTCTTTTCATTTAGTGGTACAGTAGTTTGGTTTTGTTTGTCACTTGGAATGGTTAGAGTTGTTAGTTTCCTGGTAGTGAAAGAATAATTTAAAGTGAATCCCATTAAAATAAATAAATTGAAGTTGAAAAAAAGGGGGTTGGGTTTGTTCCTATAAATGGTTGATATGTGGTTGTGCATGTAGGGGTAGCAGTAAAAGTAGTACTGATGTGGGCTTGTTGTCTGTTCATGTGAAAACGTAGGTTGGGGATGGGTGATTGTTTATATATATATATATATATTAGTTCCTCATGATTTCTATATACACCCCACCCTTATTGATCACTATGTTTTGAACACCTCCATTTCATGGGGGAGGGTGTCTTTCCCAACATTCTTGTGGGAGGATGGATGGATGGTTACTGATTTTCTCCCTCGCACCCTCTTCCAGATCTTGTCATTCAGGTGTATTCGAGAAGGTTTTAATGGCTCAAGGCTTACCATAATCCAATATTCTTCGATCATTGGTTTTTTTTGGACCAGGGGCTCAGGTTTTTTCGATCCAGGTATATTTTCCCAAGAATATTTTGGATGAGTCCCAGGTGTCTTTAGGCGTGGCGGTGGTTGTCCTGGCCTAGGTGTCTTCAGGCATGGTGGTGGTTGTTCTGGCCCAGGTGTCTATGGGCGTGGTTGTGTTCGGTTTGATTCCCAAGTGTATGTTGATAAGTTGTCATAGTGGGACTATGTGGGGGAAGAGTGGCAGCATCAATACATCATATCGTTAGGAATGAGTAGTTAACTAGTGGTAAAGTGGTGTGAAAGGTACCCAAAATATTGATGTTCTTATATTATTATTTTACTTGACTTTCATTACTTGGGTGAGTGTGACTTAGTGAGGTTGGGCTGGTTAGTATTCCTTGGTAGGTGCTTGAGGTTCTACTATTTTCTCAAAGGGGGATTAGTATTTTCCCCCACCTATGCATGAGTAGCTTTAGTTTCCCTTCTGAGTATACTTGTATGCTCATCCTATGTATGTAAACCTGTTTTTAGGATTCCAAGAGGACTTTGAGGTCTTTTTTGGACTTTATTAGCTCAGGCGTCATGGTAGTTGTTGTTTATATTTAGTTTCTTTTACTTGGTACATTATTTGGGAGTTTTGACTTAATTTGTATCAGTTTTACTTTGGAACAAGCATGTGGGAATGGATTCTTGAATATACTTTTACCTTTAGATCTTAGTGTTGTTAGGATTTACCATCTTATCTATTGATATTATTCCATAAAAAGGGTAATGCCTTCCATTTCTGTGAGATTATATACCCTTGGAGCTAGACGCCACTCTGGGGCCTACTGAAGGCAGGACACAGGGGTTCTTATCTCTCTTTCATCTTGAGGAAAGAAGGGAAGGGCACTTTTTCGTCCCTTACCTCATCTTGAAGAAGGTGGGTGATGACATAATGGTATCATAGACTGATGGTTGAGAGATAGGATGGATTTTGGGGTTAGGAATAGTGAGGATTGAATGGGATAGTAGGGAAACAGTGTTATGAAATCATGGTGCATGAAGTAGGCCATAGAAAACCGGCTAGGACACAAGATTTTGCCCCCCCCCCCCCCCCCCCCGTGATCCGATGCAAGGACATTGGACCAACGGAATGAACAGGTGAGGCTACACTGAATGCAGGGTAGGGACCCTATGAAAGCTACTTGTATCATAATGACTTCTATTCTTGTGTGTCTTGGTTGTTTTGGTAATTTTAAATAAATAAAGTGTTTAAAAAAATTAAAATCAATTTTTTACACTACTCGAGCTTAGGATTTCTTTCTTTCTCTTTTCAGTTATGGCACTCAGAAGTCATCCAAAAGTGGTACGAGCAATCGAGGACCAGTAGTTTGATCAATAGAGGTCCGATCGAGAGGAGGAGGATGACCAGTGGTAGAAGATGCTTCATTCCTTCTAGCAGCAGACTCTAGGAAAGTACAAGGGCAGCATCTCGTACATGGAGAATAAGAGTTGGTTCAAGGAGCTGGTGATCACTTTCAGCTTGATCCAGGCTCCGAAAGAGTACTGGGTTCCTTTGGCAATGATCCAGATGTGAGTAGCGGTGTGTCAGTGGTGGAATGTTTACCTCGGGGAGAGGAAGAAGACTGATGTCTCATTGATTGACTTTGTGAAGGATTTCTGGGCAGAATTCCATTCTTCCATAATAAAGGCCAAAAATATTTCGGATCTTCTCTCCCTCTAGTAAGGGATTATGTCAGTGAGGTAATTTTGGATCAAGTTCAAGGATCTACTTCATTTTTCTCCGAACCTCTTTCCAAATGAGGAGTCGCGGGAAAGGTGCTTGGAAGTAGCACTCTGACATTCTCTTCAGTATGTTATTACTCCCTTTACCCTATCAACATACTTGGAGGTTCATAAGAAGGTTGAGGTAGTGGAAAGGATAAACACGATGGGAGGTGTTCCACAAGAGGGGATCCAACCTAGTTCATCAAAGGGGAAGGTCACCCGCAGTAGTTCTCTGGCATTAAGTTCTTCTAGGTTTTCGCTAGTGGGGATTAGGCCTCAGCAGTTCTAGTTCTGATCTCTCGAACCTTGTCATTTCCCCATGGGCCTAGGAATGATATTATTTATATCTGGTAGTTGTGGGAATCTTTAGAATCAGTGACCTATCCGATTGTAATACAATGGGGGTGGGAAGGTTCATCACCCACCTCAGCAGCAGTTTCTAGCCAGGCCCTTCAAGCAGTAGGTGCAGTGAGCTCCCGCTCCACCGGGGGCAGAGTGTGTTGGAGGAGGCCAACCATAGGGTGATCCTTAGGGACCTCTACCAGGGTGTGGTCAGGGAGGAGGTCAATAGCTGAGGGGCATAGAATTTAGGTGTGTGTAGTTTTACACTGTAGAGGTAGCAGTTCCAGCGGGGCCAAAAGTTGTTCAGGGTACAATCAGTCTATTTAGTACTCTTTCCTGTGACTTGTTTGATTAAGGGGATTTTCACTCCTTGGTTGCAGCTAGTCTATCCCATCCCTTGGTTCTATATGTAGAGAGATTTTCTATGACCCTAGTGTTGAGTACATGAGTTGGAGGTCAGACCATTCTGTTTGATGTTTTTCAAGAATATAGACTGATGTTAGGGTCGCATCAGTCCAGTGGGGATCTCCTTCTATTACAGATGAAACTATATGATGTCATTCTAGGCATCAAATAGTTGTTTTACATGCACTCTATTATCTACTACTTCCAAATAAGATTCGTGTTCTTAGATATGGGTGGTCAGTATGTAGCTTTTGTTGGAAAGTGGAGTTTCCAGGAGGGAAGCCGGCATGTGGAGCCCATTCTTTCTTTTTAAGCTGAGATGTTAATGGAATCAGCAGACTTAGAGGTGGTGTAAGTTCTAGGTATTTTCAGTGAGTTCATGGACATATTCCTCAAAGAGTTTGTGACTCTACCCCCTCGACATGATGTTGATTTCAGGATAGACTTGCAATCCAATGCCCATCCAATTTTGATGGATCCCTCTCAGATGGTGCCTTCTGAGTTTTGGGAGTTGCGTATTCAGGTTGATGACCTGATGAATAAGGGTTTTATCTAAACAAGTGTTTCTCCATGGGGTTATCTAGTCTTGTTCACGAATAAGGATGACAGTGGTTGCACGTTGTGCATAGACTATCAGAGACTAAATCAGGTGATGGTCAAAAACGGTTACCCCCTCTCGAGGATCTACAATATTTTTGACAAGTTGAAGGGAGTAGGTTGGTTATATAAGGTCGACCTATGGTATTGATATCACCAGTTGCGGGTGAAGGAGGGTGACATCCCGAAGTCTTCTTTCAGGTGAGGGTATGGGAACTTTGAGTTTGTGGTCATGACCTTCGACATTATGAACGCACCATCTGTGTTCATGGGAATCATGAACTCTGTTTTATGCGAGTATCTGGACCGATTCTTGGTTGTGTTCATTGAAAAAATCCTGATCTACTTAAGATCATAGGGGGATCACACCGAGCATCTAAGGACAGTTTTGGAGGTCCTATGACACCACCAACTCTACATGAAGTTTTCCACGTGAAAGTTATGGACACAAGAGGTGAAAAAACATGGAAACGTGGTATCCCATTAGGGAATAGCAGTGGTACCATAGAAGGTCAAAGCGGTTGTTCCTTGGTAATAACCCAAGAATTTTGTAGAGGTTCATAGCTTCTTGGGTCTGGCAGGTTACTACCAGATGTTCGTACCCAACCTCTCTTGAGTTGAGGATTTTTTGATGGATTTAACTATAACGGACCAGGATTTCGTATGGAGTGATTAGTGCTAAACATATTTCAGATATCTGAAATGGAAGTTGGTTAGTTCCCCAGTGCTGAGGTTTCTAGAGGAGGGGGTGGTGTTCGAAGTGTTTTGTGATGCTTCTAGTCTGGGCTTGGGGTGCGTACTGCTGTAGCAGTGGGGATTAATATCTTATGGGTCTAGGAAGTTATGTCCTCTGGAATGTAACTATGCATCCCATGACATGGATCTTGTAGTGGTTGTGATCTCATTGAAGTTATGGCAGCATTACCTCATCGATGAATACCTCATGGTGTTCATAGATCATAAGAGCTTGAGGTATATCTTCTCCCAGAGAGACATGAACTTGCGGCAATAGAGGTGGATGGAGTTTATTTAGGACCATGAATTCAAAATATCCTACAGCTTAGGAAATGGGAATGCAGTGGCAGATGCCTTGAAAAGGAATTCACAGAAGGATATAGTTTGGGAGTCCATAGATGCTTGGGAGGAAATGATGGAGTTGGATGCTTTATATCTTGGCTTGAGATTGGAGGATGGTAGAGGTTTTCTGTTTCAGATTATAGTGTAGTCTTCCTTGGTATGGTTGGTAGAGGAGTCTTAGTTGGGATACTCAGATGCTGAAGTGATGGGAGATCATGTTAGCTAGGTTGATGCACCATAGGGATGGTCAGAGGATAGTTAGAATTGGATGTTGTTCTGTGGGAAGCTGTTGTTCCTGGTGGCAGTGCATGAGGGAGTTCTCAGTGAGTTCCATAACTCACCACTAGTGGTACATCTAGGAGTCTCCAAGATGTATCAGGGATTTAGTGGTCAGTTTTGGTGGCCCAGAGTGAAGTGGGTGGTGGCGGAGTTTTGGGAAAGGTGCCTTGTGTGTCTGCAGGTGAAGGCAGAACACCGTGTTCCTAGTAGTCTGTTGCAACCCTTAGATATTCCCAAGTGGAAGTTGGATGATGGCTCTATGGATTTCATCACAAGACTACCTAGGGATGAGGGAGGATGTGATTCCATCTGTGTAGTGTTGGACCGATTGATGAAATAATCTCACTTCTTAGCGGTTAAGGAGATGAGCACAATGGATTCTTTATCACAGAGGTACATCGATGAAGTGGTATGGCTGCATGGAGTTCCAAGATCTGTCATGTCGGATTGAGGTACACACTTTAATTCATGAGTCTATAAGGGATTATAGTGTGCATTTGGTACCCATCTATTCCTTATCATTGCTTTCCACCCTTAGACATATGGGAAAATAGATAGGACTATCCAGACATTGGAGGACATGCTCTAAGCATGTGTTCTGGACATTGAAGGATCGTGGGTATGAAACATTTCCCTAGTGGAGTTTTCCTACAATAATAGATATAACTCTACCTTGGAATGGATCTGTTTTAAGCCTTGTACAGAAGAACATGTCGTTCTCCCATATGCTGGACAGATGTTAGGGATGCAGGTGTTCTTGGCCCAGAGGTAGTGCAAAGCACGATGGAGAAGTTTCATCTTGTGCGTGCAAGGATGAAGGCAGATCAAGATTGGTAAAAGTCGTATTCCGGTCATTTGAGGATACCATTGGAGTTAGAGGTTGGGGACCACATTTTCTTAAAGGTATCCCATCGGCAAGGACAGCGGAGGTCTAGCTGGGGGAGTAAGCTTTATCCCAGGTTCATCGGACATTTCATGATGTTAGGATGAGTTGGCGAGGTGGCGTATCAGCTGGCGTTACCACCACAGTTGGAGAGGATCCACAACATATTTCATTTCACTAAGCTCCATCGGTATCTACATGATGACTCACATGTCTTAGACTAGGGAGAGTTGGATATCGAGGATGATGTGACATTCGTGGAGCGATGAGTGATAATCGAGGATCGTAAGGAGAAGGTGCTTTGTGGATGGACTATCCCCTTGGTTCATGTGTTATGGAGGCATGGTGTCCTCGAGGAGAGTACCTGGGATTGGGAGGCACAAATTTGTGCCCAGTACCCAGATTTGTTCTAATTTTTTCTCTTGTTTTTGCTTTCTTCCTTGCTTATTACGTAATGTTTGACCTCACTTGTTATATGATGAGTTTTTTCCATGCTCTCTGATTTTGTGTGAAAATTCCTAACTATGGAGAGGTGAGAACCGGCTACCTAATCAAGACGCATTATTTTGGATGTGATTAAACCCATGCAGGTGAGTCAGTTCCTCCCAAAGCGGATATTATCTTGACAAGGGGAAGGATCTCCCTGATCCATGTGTCTAGAAAGTGTTGCCTTTGGTGTTTGTTTGGTTACATAAGGGAGTGGAACGGTAGTGTTTCTAAAGTTGTTTAGGATATATATTCCAAATAGGTGTTTCTGGATGTTGAGGTCTCCCCTCTATATTTCAAAATAGTGTATTGTTTCCCTGAGAGGTATCTTAAGATGTGGGTTTTTAGATTGTCTCTCTTCTAGGTTGGTTTTGGATTCTCATGGACAATAATAGTTTGAGAGTTATCTTATGTAATGACCCAAATTTCCCCAGGCCTTTTCCTTTTTGAAAATCTAGTTTTCGTAGTGATCAAAGTGTCTTTCTCTGAGAGTTTTGCAAAAACTTAGTTCCACCAAATAGTTGATCCGAAAGGGTGGAACCGTTACGGTGGCACTGTTACAGTGGCACCGGTTATGGTGGAACCGTCATGGCCTCACCATCACGATCGCACTGTTTATGGTGGCACTGTCACAGTCGTACCTTCATGGTTACACCATTTATGGTGGTACCATTATTGTGTCTCATAAAACAGTGTCACACCCCCTTGCCCAGTTTTCTGAGTTTTCCTAGTTTCACCCCTATTACATGTTTTTCTCTGTTTAAATTTAATCTATCAATCCACAACCATCCATTGGTATATCTCCATAGTTTCTAAGGGGAATTATTAAATCTTAATTAATTAAAATGTGTGAAACCACTCAGCCTTATGGTCAAACCATGATCCAACTTTTATGTACTTTTAAATGGTATCCATGATGTTAGGATCGGTCCTCTTCTTAAGACAAGATCCTCTCTTCCTTATTCTTTTTTGTTTCTCTTTGTGAACCTAGTGACTTCATCTCGAGATGACTCATGCACCCATGATGGAGCCCTTCCTGCTCAGCCTTGGAGTTCTTCCTGCAAGTTGCGCTATCCTATGTTCTTCACACAAGAAGGAACTTCGATCCTTGATCATCCAAGTAGGGATTTTATTTTTCTTATCTTTATTTGTGCATCATGTTGGTAGGGTATGTTAATGGTTTCTTATAAGGAATAGCTAGATACTCTTCTTGAAATTGACTTAAAAAGGAATTTAATATGATCAAAATATAACTCGCATAAATTAAATAATGGGAAGGGTGTGTTTTGATGTCAGTTGCCTATTTTATTTTTTTATCCTTGATTTCTTTTATGGTTGTTGTAGTTGTATGCCCTCTAAAAATCATGGTCGTTGAGGGTCTTTTCTTTTGAATTGGTGGTTTTTTGTTTCAGTGTGATGTTTTTATGTACATATGTAATATGAAATATCATTAATCACATACACTTAGTTAAATAAAGATATTATCTAGGATCAAACTTGTTATATGATCACCCTGGTTGTATTAAAGGGGAAATCAAAGAACCTCTATGAGTTAATTTTGAATATGCTTGGTTTGGTGGTTGTGGTTATGTGTTATGTGATCTATTCTAGGTTTTGTGGTCATGGTATTTGAGGTGGTATAGGGGGTGTGTTGGTTTCTTAGTCTAAGAGATTTATTGATTGTGGAATAGATGAACATATAGGTTGCTAAACTTCCTTTATGTTGTGTTGTGGTCACGAAGCGATGTCGATCAGTGGGACTTCATTGTGGTTATGGACTTTTGGGAAATGGGGCTACAGGGCTGAGTTGTGAGAGAAGTAATGGGCGGTATTACTTTAAATAATTATAGTTTGCAGTAGTTGAACTGGGATGTGCAGTGGTACTGCAAGTTTAGTTTTTTTCTGTTGTGTAGTGGGACAACAGTTTGGTTTTGTTCATTTCTTGGTATAGTTATGGTTTTTAGTTTACCATTAGTGACCAAATAATTTAAAGTGAATCACCTTAAAATAAATAAACATAATTTGAACAAAAATGGGTTGGTGTTGTGCCTGGTAAGGGTTGATATGTGGTTGTGCATGTAAGGGTAGCAATAAAAGCGGTGATGGTGTGGGCTTGTTGTCTATTCGTATGAAACCTGTAGGTTGGGGATGAGTTTTGTTTACCTATATATATTGTAGTTCCATGTTATTTCTAGAAACACCCCACCCTTGTTGAGAACTATGTTTTATACACCTCTATTTCATGGGAGAGGGTGTCTTTCCCAACATCCTAGTGGGAGGATGGATGGCTGGATACTGATTTTCTTCCTCGTACCTTCTTCCAGATCTTGCTGCTCGGGCATATCTGGAAGTTTGTAATAACTCAAGACTTACCATAGTCCAAGATTATTCCAGAAAGGGATTTTTTGTACCAATAGATCATATGTTTGTGGGACAAGTATGTTTTCCCAAGTAACTTTGAGATGAGGCCCAGGTGTCTTCGGGCATGGTGGTGGTTGTTCTGGCCCAGGTGTCTTCGGGAATTATAGTGGTTGTTCTGGCCCAGGTGTGTGTGGGAAGGTTATGGCATTGGGACTACGTGTGGAAAGAGTGGAAGCATAAAGATTTAATATCATTAGGAATGAGAAATTAACCAGTGGGAAAGTGGTGTGTGGGTACCCAAATGTTGATGTGATTATATTATTACTTTACTTTACTTGTGTTACTTGGGTGAGTATGTCTTGGTGAGGTTGGGATGGTTATTATTACTTGGTAGGTGATTTAGATTCTATTGTTTTCTCATAGAGAAATTAATATATTCCCCCACTTGTGCATGAGTAGCTTTAGTTTCCCGGTTGAGTATACTTTTATGCTCACCCTACATATGTAAAAAAAATAATGTTTCTAGGAGGACTTTGAGGATTATTCTGGACTTTATTAGCTCGAGTGTCAGGATAGTTGTTTTTACTGTTTAGTTTCTTTTCCTTGGCACATTATTTGGTAGTTTCGTCTTACTTTGTGTCAGTTTTACTTTTGAACATGCATGTGGGAATGGATTATTTTCTATACTTTTAACTTTAGATCTTTGTGTTGCTGGTATTTACCATCATATCTCTTGATCTTGTTCTATAAAAAGGGTAATGCATTCCATTTGTGTGAGATTCCATACCCTTGGTGGTAGTCGTCACTCCAGGTCCTACTGGAGGCGTGACTCGGGGGTCATTATCTCTCCTTCATCTTGAGGAAGGAACCGAATGGCACTTTGTCATCCCTTTTGTCATCTTGAAGAAGGCAGGCTGTGACAACTTTAAAAACAATTTAAAATATAATTTAAATTTATTAAAAATTTAAATGAAAAGGTGGTTTTTAATTAAAATTCGGTATTTTTTTCTATTAATCAAAAAATGAAACTTTTCAAAAAAAAATACACAAAATTAACTTCTAATTTTGATACGATGATTTTATAAATGAATTTTTATTTTTTCAAATAAATTTTCTAAAATTGTTAAAAATTAATTATAAATTATGTGTGCAAAGTGTGACTAAACTACCTTTTAGAAAAATACTATTTTCATAAAACAGTTATTTTTATTTCAAATGGTTCTAATTTTATCTCTAATCAATAGAGAGAAATTTAATTAATTTTATGCATGGTTAAACCAAATAATTTTAATAATTTAGTTAGTTATATTCATAATCTTTAATTTAACATCTTGGTTATAATGATAATATTTAAATAATAATATTTTAAAAGATTGTTGTGTTTTATTCAAACTTAGTGTTTTGTGAATTGAATATTTTTTAAGAGATTGAGTTTATTTAAAAATAAATATATCATAAAGTATCAAGATATTATATTCCCTTCTATGTTTAGTGTTGTGTTTCATACACTCTATCTAATATGATCTTCATATCTTAAAATCTGAAGCTGTTACATTAAAAAATAATTTTCAAGAAGGTAACAAGAAAATATTTTTTAAATGAAAACTTTAAATAAATATAAATAATTTATCCTTAAAAAACATAAAGTTTTATATTATAAATGAGGATTATAAGATAAAAATACACAATTTAAAGGGAAATACTTGTTAATATTTGTAAAATACCATTATTAAAACCCACATCATAAAGTGACTAATAAATATTTCATTTTAATAAGGGTAAAGAAAAATTTGAATATTACTAGAAACAAAACATATTATTATTTCAGAATAATAAAGGGGAATATTGATGGGAAGAGTGAATATGGATACGGAAGAAAAGGATTTCATTTATAATTGATGGGTATTATTCTTAACATCATTACATTTTACAAATAAAGTAATCCATATAGATAATACCCTTGAAAATAATGAGTAAATGAATTAAAATATCATTATATAATATAAGAAAACCATATTTTAAAACAATAGTAAAAGGGGAATCATTATGACTTAAGAAAAGAAGTTGAGATAAGAAAACCCATTACCTTTTACTCCAAACTACTGGAAAGTGATTTAATATCATTTATCATTAACATAACCATATTAATCACCAATTCCATAAATTTATTCATATATATTAACATGTGTACTATTTAATTATAATCATTCATAATCTAGTTAGTTTTTATTTTCATTATGGAATATTTTCAATTTTGATCATCTCACATATGTTTTATAATGGCAGCCTCAAACCCCATTATTTGATTTCAAGTTAAACATAAAAAATATTATAAATTATATTTAAATAATTGTGTTTCAATTATTTATGTATCCCCATTTTCATTTTATATAGAATATGGTCATGGTTCATGAGAATGAAAACCATGATGAGTTTGTTTTGGGTAAGTTATCAATATGAAAAAGTTACTTTACAATGATAATTTGTTTTTGTGTTATGATTTAAGAACCATATTAATTACTTATATTAATCCTTAATAACATATATATTAATAAAATATATTTTATATCCATTCTTGTAAGGTGGTGATGAAAAAAAGAACACACCACTCCTTGGAGATGGTAGTCCACACATACACAAGGACGACGTTATCATTTTTCAATTAGATGGAAAGAAGGTTGAAGTTGGTTTATCCTTTTAGAATCTTAATAAGTTTATAAATATAATATTTTTTCATTAAATATTCATTTTTATCCAAATATTTAAGGTGGTTAAAAAACATGTCACTTCATGGAGCAGGCAGTCTGCACGTATGCAAAAATAATATTTTCATTTTTCTAGGAGAAAAGGGTAAAGGTTGGTAAATATTATTCCCTCAAAATAATAGAATTTATTATAAAAATAATAATTATTTAATTATATATTAATGGTAAAATATATTTTTAATATAAAGATAGAAAAGAAAAGAGGTTATGGAATGATTAGTACTTAAGTTGAGAGTTTAAACCTTCTCCTGAAGTGCCTCTTGGAAATGGAGGATTTTGGGATTTTACATGGAAAAAGGGGAAAAACATTGGGATAGGGATATAGGTAAAGTAAAAGGGTGGATATTTAAGATTAATTTTAATTTTAGAGTGTATGTAAATGGGTGGTGGAAGTCCCCTTTAATAAGCGAGGATAGTTTCACTTTTGTAAATATTTATAGATTTATATTAATCTCATGTCATTTTAAAATGAATGTGCCTCCTAAAGTGGGAATAATAGATAGGGGATGAGTATTGGTCAATCCATATCTCATAAATATAAATAATGGACAATTTTTTAGGTATTTATACACTTTCCACTTAATTTAGCTTTTTTCCATTATTTACTTTAAACACGATAACTATTTTTTTAACCTCGATATCATATTTTTAAACGAAAAAAATTACCCTCAGTAGATAATTTTGATGTGATTATTATAAATATTAAAAAATAATAATATTAAATTTCTAAAATTTTTAAATATATATTATAAAATAATAATTTTTTAACACATACAAACAATTTTTAGAAAAATATAACTTTTGGTTCTAAAATGTAAAATATAAGTTTATTAATTAATATTAATATTTTTAATTGAAAAATTTTATGTTTTAAATAAATATTTTATTATTAAAAAGGATTCATAAATTTTTAAGTCATTTTTATATCCTAATGAGATCATAAATGTCCCAATATTTTTAAAATATGTATTTTATATTATTCACCTAAAATTCAATCCTTTCAAAAAAAATACCATAAATTCATTATAAACTAATATTATTATGTTGAATCCAAAAATGAAGGTCGTTTTTTCAAATTAAAACATTAAAATTTAGGGTTTTAACATTTAAATGGAAATATAAAATATAATGGAAATCATTTTTATTGGAAAATGACTTTTTCAAATAATAAATTTTTTTACTCTTATTTTCTATCAATTTTAAATTAAAATGGTGTTATTATATTATTTATATAAAAAATATATTTTATAATAATTTAATCTTAATGTACTTAGTTCTTTAAAATAAAATACACAATGCATAAAAATCCAATTTTAAAATTAAAAAAAATACATTTGTAAGCATAAATTGATCATATTATATGGTTATCTATAATAATTAAATTACATTAGTTAATTAGTATCAAAGTGAAATTTTTTATTCAAATAAATATTTGATAATTTGTTTTCCTCTATCTATACTCTTACATGCAACTACTTCTATACAATGATTTTATTTTCCTTAAAAATGTAACGTGGTTCATTTTAGTTCAGTGTTATGTACAAAACAAGCTATCTAATACAAGTTTATTTTAAGGAGGAAATTAATGCTAAAATTTTAGGGTGTTCCATTCACCCCCTATTATGGTATATCCCACTAAAGACACTTATGGTCCTAAAAAATTGTATCAAAGTATAAATTATTTGTATTGGATTTTTTTCCTGAATTGATCTGATTGGTTCTTGGAGTTAAGTTTTTTTCTATCCATATAATCTTTTGGTGACATGGAAAAGTGAATAAAATTTAAAAATAAATGGAACACCAATGTAATTGAACATATTTGAATAGTTTTTAGTAAAAGTGTGATCAAGAAGGAATATTATAGTATATTTTGAAAGAAATGTTTGAATGATTCTGATTGTGAATATATTAACTAATTCAATGATTATATGTGATTAAATGATGATCTTGATATCCTAAGTTATATTTGATCTACTGATAATGGTGAGATATAAATAAATATAAAGGTGTAAGTTTTCCACCTATCAAGGGAGCTAAATTAGTGGTTTTTAGAAGAAAACATAAAGTTGAGAGAAGAGAATAAGTCCAAAAATTTCAAGTTTAAAGGAATAAAAATTGAGGTTAAAATTTTGAAAGGCCAAAAAAAGGCCAGTTCAAGTGTATATTGATCTAAGGGAAAAATAATGATTCCAAGTCCAAGTAATTGATGTATATTTCTTTAAAGGTGTAAAATATTATAGTTATTTCAAAGTATAATTCCCTTGACTCAAAATAATTTATAAACTTAATGCCTATGAAGGATGAACTTGTTGAACCCATGGAAGAATTGGTCAATGAGAAACAAATATTGAAACAAGAGAATGTAATCCTTAGGAATTACATTTCTCATATGAACACCAATATTAAATAACAAAGATACATGTGGTATAATCTTTCCCATGATTTTGAAAATGAAATGGCTAAATGGAAGACACTCAAGGAATACATAAATTTTCAAATTAAGTAAATTAGAAAAAAAATATCCCAAAACCTGAAGAGTATTTAATCTTGGTTAGGAAACAAGTGTAAAAATAAAATTACAAGTGTAATATTATTATAAAAATGATTTAAATTTGTTATTTTATTATCCTTAGGAAAGATATAGTTAAATAAAGATAAATTATGACATATCATAGGATAATCACAGAAGAATTGTTATGTCATAAAGGTCATGTTACATGGTAAACCCCATCATTATCCATATTGGAATCCCTTTAAGGCACGAGTGGAATAGAGTCATCAGAATTCCTAAGAAAATGTGAAATAATGGTTGTAATGGAAACACACTCGAGAAGATCCCTATAAGAAGTAAAGAAAAACTAATGTGTTATGAGAGAATTTATAGATACATGTGATTTTATTGGGAAATTCATGGCAATATTTATAGCTTTTTAAATAAATAATTAGAACATATTTCATACTGTGAAATTTATATAAATATTATTAAATAGAGTTATTAACCATATAAATTAATATATGGATTTATTATAATAATTAATATTATTCTAATCATGTCTCTAGTAGAGATATTAGGATAACTTAAACTGTAATGAATTATGAAGATCAATATGCATTCAATGAAAAATATTTTATTTCAAGAAATAGATTTCATGGGCTGGTAGAAGAAGATAACCATGTTGAAAGTGGTTTGAAGAGGAGTTACAAATCAATTTTTAAACAAAAATTGTCTTGGAAAGACAATAATATAATTTGGAATAGAGGAGGAATTTCACATTCTAATAAATCTAATAAGTCTCATATGAAAGAATTATTACAAGGAAAGGTATGTGTTGAGAAACATAGTGATTCTTACAGGGATAAAAAAGGAAGTAAATGTTTTTAATACAAAAAATTCCAATTGGTGATATCTCAATAGATCCTTATTGTTAAGAGTACCCAAGGAACAAAATAATGTGAATTAGGATATGAATATAAGAACATGTCTAAGGAAAATGTAGCGAAGTTATATTCTATCAAAACTATTTTAGATCTCAATATGGATTCCCAATGGATAGAGGAAAAGTGATGGTCCATAGTGACTCTCTATATTCCTTAACTTTAGAAAATTAGAATTTTTCTTATCCACTTATATTTAAATTTTATAAATGTTATTAAAGTGTTTTAGGATTTGGTGGAGATACAATCCATAGGGAGATTTTAGTGAAAAATAGAAGTGGTATCGAGGTTTTTTATAAAGTTCTAATTGATGTTGGATCAGTGTAAGTGGTATCTTATTGAATATAAAATTTCAATAACATGAGGTTATAAAGATGTATCGGAGTAATAAAAAATTTTATTGAAATTGGTTTAAAGGTCTAATTGAATTTTCATTTCAAGAGAAAATAATAATCTATTGGAATCAAACCTTGAAGATGGATGAGGATTCCTTGATGGAGAAGCAATGACAAAAAAAAATTCATGGTTTATTTTTTTATTATGTGAAATAATTTTATTTTTTTAAGATATCAAAATCAAATACAAATGAATAGATTTCATGATTAATATTAAATTAATATTCAGTAATGAATCTAATAAATCTAAGTGAGTTTTGATGTGAAGATCTAAAAGGTATTATACCACTAACCAAATAAATAAACCAAGTTTAGGAATAAATAAGTCTATTTGGTATCTAAAGATGATTTCGGAAGAAAAAATATGTTATAACTCACATAATTTATGATTAATAGTTTATTCACTAGTGGGTTTTTGAAATTTTAATTGATATCATAGGGGGAGTTACTTGGTAATTTCTATATGTTTCAGTTTCATAAAACATATGGAAGTAGGTGGGTAAAATGGATAGTAGTGGTGTTATTGGATTAATTCCATGTTTCCTACACCATGTTTTGATTTAGTGTTATTAGAGGTTTTTTTTATCGAACATTGATTAGTGTTTATATCACTCATTGGAAATCATTGAAAATGAAACCACATTTGAAGGAGTTTCTGGATCATGAAATTAAAATCTGGAATTGTGAAGAATAAGTAAATAAAGAGAATGAAATTGTAGAATCTGTGAAGTGTATTAAAAAGGGAGATCCTAGTATTAATAAATTTTTTAAAAGACTATATTGATAAAGGAAAATAAGATCTAGTGATGATTCACCTGTGTTCATCAGAAATAGAGGAGAATGTTTCCTTGAAAATAGGGTCATTAAACATTGATGGACACTCCTATAATAATTGGAAGGATTAGTATAATTTTTTGATTTTAGAATCCTAATAATTAGTTCAAGTGTTTCTCCCAATAACCATACAATAGGTATCAAATGATTAGATCTTTTATTTTTTTACATCCAAAATATAGGGGGATTATGATATTGAAGTTGAATGTTAAATTCCTTGTTAATCACAGAAAATTGTTTCTAAATATTTTATAATTGTTACATATGTAGGATTCCATGATTTTTATTTCATGTCAAATTGGTATAAGATAGAATCATGAATCTAATGGCTTTATAAGTGGAAAAATCAGGGATATTATATGGTATATGACTGGTTTTATATTTCTTGGTTGGTGTTTGATTCAAAATAGTGTTTCAAACAAATCCAAAGGGGGGTATTATAAGTATCCAATTGAGGATTGATGTGGGTGTTGAATTTTTTTTCAATTCATGTTGATTTTGTATGATGTATTTATTGACAGAACATGATAGTTCTTGATTTTGGTTAACATAAAAAATAATAAAGTATGTTCAAGAAGTGTATTTATTGAAATATTATATGCTAAATTAGTTTAATTTGTATCTAGAATCAATAATAGAAGTTTTTTTATAAGAAAAAAATCACACCATGACATACTAGGTTATGTTGTGACATCCTTGGATTTTTTTCAATGAATTTTGATTTTGGTGTTGGATATGTTGCCAACACATGTTGGTTATTTTTATTGGTTATCAACCAAGTATTAAAGTATGTGGAAGTTTGAGATTTAGGCAACTATTATAGGATTGAGTTTTTAAGGATCTAGAAGTAGTTATAGTAGTTATTCCAATAGGAAAAAAACACACTATGATATCCTAGGTCACATAATGAGAAGGAAATGTCAGAATAACCTATTCTAGAGTTTGTTACCACAGAGAGTGGTTCATGTCATGAAGGGGACCCTGTGGAAGTAAGGCTTCAATATTTTTGAAGATTATTAAAAATAATTTCCATGGAATATAGTGTTATATCATGAGTGGAGTTACATATTACTATTAAAATGGAAAATTTATATACATAAGATATTTTGATGATATGTAATATCTTCTGGTATGAAAAAATGTGGAAAAGGTTAAAACATTCTAGATGATACATAATATATTTCAATTGATATTTAATATATTCTTGATAGTATGTAAAGGTTGATCTATAGGAGTTATAGGAACAAATCACAGTGTGAGCATAAGGATCATGTCATGATGGAAGATGCGAGAAGAAGTCATGAAATAATCTCAAGGATCATACCATAAATGGTTGGAACTGCATGATATATAAAGGTACCTAGATAATATATAAGTATACCAGGATAGAATGCTTAAGAAACTTTAATTTTCTATATAATTGAAATATATATATAATAAGAAGTAAATTCATGGGAAGTATTTCCATGCCATAAATAGGTTTAGGAGGATTTCAGTGGTTATGATTATTTAGAGGTTTACACATTGTAAAGAAATGGTTAACACTATAATAGGTTTGGAGATAAATAATATTTTTAGTGTAAAACTATGATCTTGGGAGAGTTTTAAATGGGATATTCTTATAAATTTATTGGATCTATTTATTGAATTGGATTTCACCATGATTAAGGAATTCATGTCGTGGATGTTCCCCTATATTGTACCGAAGGTTGTGTAGCACTCCCTTCAGATTTTTTATAGAAACTAACCACCCTAATTTTGAGTGTGATATACAAGAAAGATTCAAGTTCTATATGGGGAAATGGGGTTTTTATGATGTGGTTGATATACCAAGTAATATCACCCCTAACACAAGGCCTTTTTTATATGGGTGGGATGCCCAGGAAAAATAAAATCATGTGGGTGGGATACCCAATGTAGGAAAAATCTTGGCTACAGCACTGGTGGGTTTATCCATTCTTTCTCAATATTGTTTCAGAGGGTGTGGGAAACTTTTAATACCTTGTATATCACAATTGGGGATATTGTTTTACCTAATGTTGTGCAACCTTCACTGTGATTAACTATAGGGTCTACCCCCCACCCCTCATTGATGGGTGTGATCATCTAGAAGGATGTGAGTCCCACTTTGAAAAAGGAGGTTTTTTTATGATATTTATATGACAATCGGGTCACCCCCTAACATGAAGACTTTTCTAGATGGGTGGTATTCCTTTGATAAACAAACCTTTGAAGTGGGATTCCCAAAGTGTAAAAAATCATGGTTGGAGCGCAGGTGGAACCCAAAACACTCTAACTAATTTTAGATGAAGTCCCTTATGGGAATCTAAAAAATAATATAAGAAAGAAGTAATAGAAAGTGAAAATTAACTCAAAGGAGTCATATGGTCACCCACTAACAAAATTAATCAGATTTCTTTGTGTTTAATCAAACCAAGTGAGAGATATTCATCAAATGAAGTGATTTCAAGTTGTGAAGAATTTGAGGATCTTACAAGTGATAAATAACATTATGATTTTTATTATAATGTCAAAGGATGTATAAATATAGTTCCTAATGAATTTTTTGAATATATATTTTCTCATATCAAGGGAATACATAATTAAAAATCATAGCTGGAGGAGGAAGCTGATGTAATGAATAATGCATTAGAAAAAAAATTGGAATATAGAACACCCTCTCAAAACTGGTAAAATCAATGAGTTAAACAACCTCACTATGAAATGATAACATTTAATTTATGAAATAAAAATTTTATGACAAATAATTTTTCAAGACATCTATTATTGTTTTAGTCCATACATTTGAGAAGTTTTATAAAGTCATAGTGAATGTAAAGAAGGAACAACAGGAGTTAAATGCTAAGAAGGTAAAATAGGTTGATAGTTCACTTTATAAAATAATAAATAAGTATGAAAAAATAAATTATAAGATAAATATTTGTTGGGAAGTTAGGTTTATATTTATTGAGGATGAAAAGAGTTCACTCAACCTAAATAGTCTTAAGTTTGAGATTAAGCTAAAAAATCTAGAATCAATTTATGTTGGACCTTCTCAAAGATCAGGATAGAAGAGTACTGCAACTCAAGTTTGAGAGGTTAATTTTCCCTTAAGAGGGACTCATTTCAGTGTTAAATAATTATTTAGGGGTATTAGATAATCTTCTACCTTGAGCACATGGAAGAGGATCGCCCATAGTCCAAAAGGACATGCATGTACTGAATCCATTTTGTCAAAAAGTGATTAAAAAAAACAATCTATAAAAATTTGTCTTAGAAAAAAAATTGGGTAAAAAACTAAGTAATAAAGGGTGGAGGTATGTAAGTGGTAGATTAGTATCTCCCCAATAAAATCTCAAAATTTTGGTGAAAAAAAATCCAAAAAAAAACAAGCTTATAAATCTGGTTAGATTGTGCCTATAGGAAAAAGTATGATGTTCTGGTGAAACTATTGGTCCTTCTTGAGGTTCAGACACATTCCAAAAATTATTGGAATAATATGTTAACATATTCAAGTTAAATAAGGCCTATAATAAGGGGGTATAATATAAAAGTGATAAGATACCTTTTTTATAAAAACAAAAGAATTTATCTTTATAAAAAAAATTGAACCTTTAGAAAATTTATATGAATTCTATAACACATACAACCATGAATATGAAGAATTATGGTTTGTTCCAATCAACCATTTCACTCATACAAATGAAAAAAACAGGTCACAATAGCAAGTGAAAAATAATAATGGAAATAAGGAAAAATTTTCCTTGGGAAAAAATTCAGCTCCTAAGAAATTAATGAAGTCTAAGGAGGATGTAAAATCCTTTAGGGTAATATAAAAAATAACCCATATAAAATCCTAAGAAAAATTATAACCATGATGTCTAACCAATAATAAGTAGATTATTCTACTATGGAAAAAGAGGTCACACCATGGATTATTGAAAACAAACCAAGGAATGCAATGTTGGATAGAGAAATCTAAAAAAAGGAAGTCAATCAAATAGATACACCAGAAGATTGGAATGGAAGAGCACATCACTAATGATGAAGTTGAGAAGATACTCAAAAAGGTTAAAGAGAAATATATTAAGGATTTGTGTGGCAGTTGTAATGAGGTAGGACACATGGTTGTCAGATGTATGATGGTTTTTCCAGGAAAAATAAAATAAAAAGAAAAATCAATAGTATGCTCAAGTTCAAAAACTATTGTAACTAATAATTTTTCAACACAAATGATTAAATGTCAATATATCAAGAAATAATTATTAGTTATATGTCCTAAACATCTTAAATAATGAGATTGGATCAATCATCAAAAAGTGATATTGTTATGTTATCTTGAGATAATAAGGCAACTCTAGTTATGAAATATGTTATGAATGAAGAGAAGTCCATTATTCCCATACGTAAAAAAATATAGAATCCTAAATGGTATAAAATCAATAAGAAATTGATGTATTTTAGATCTTTAAAGAATAATTTCACAAGATTGAGTAAGAAAACTCGACCTGAGTACTACAACTTAAATGCACTAGATGATCCACCCTAACCCCAAATTTGGTTGAAGTTATTCTAATGGTGGGAAGAGAAGGTGATGAAGTATGGAGTGCATGCCTTGATGGGAATAAAATTAATAAGTGAAGGATACTAAATATTTCATTAATTTTTAAAAACCATAAATCTGGATAGCCCTATCCATTATTTATGTATAAGGTATGATATTCACTATGCTTTATTTGTTATAGTGTATAATTGTTTTATTAAATAGTATGTTTTTTCTTCTAAAATAGTAATATGTTTTATTAACTTTAATTTTATTATGTGTTTGTTAAGATGAGTATAGTATAACTTGAATTTTTTAAAATATGATTTGTATAGCCTCTGGTAATTGAAAAATATGATTTGGAAATACATTGATAAATTTAATGCAAGACTTTAGTGTCTAGGTTATGAACTCTTATTTATTATATCGAGTTTTACCAAGGAGACTTATATTTATTAATTAATGGATAATTTATAAGAAGTTTGTGTTTTTATCCTTCTTTAGGATTATTTTAATATCATAGGGATAATAAGTGGTACTTAAAGTTGATGATAGAACCCTTACATTAAGGGTGGAAGTTTCTCTCACATTTTAATTAATTTTAAATTAAGGGGATAAAAATGAAACTGACTATTGGATTAAATGTGGAATTGGAAACAAATACAATTTTGTGGTTGTGAGGTTCCCACTAATCCAAAAAGTGGATTATTTAGAAAATGGAAAAAAATTATTTGGAGGAGGACGAAAAAAATACAAATGAAGAGATTGAAGTTCCTTTTGGGTTGATTATTTTATTTTTTCCACCTATTTATGGTTTCATTGTCAATGTTATTATGTAAAGGTGAAGTATTGGGTGAAGGATTGTGGATTCACCCAATGAATGAAGAAGAGTTGTTTCCCATACTCTATGGGTAATAGAGCATAAATAATTATATTCCCTTTAATACCTATCTAGAAAAATTGAAGTGGGAATTTTATGACATCTAATTATTAAAGAGATAATATTCAAGTCCATGAAAAGCAACAAAGGTGAAGAATATTTGTCTTCAAGATGATGAATGGAAGAGATGTTGCATTCTCAACCAAAGTATGGAAAGCCTATATGGTTATGGATAATATAGGTAAATCATATTCAAAACATATAGGAGATATAGTTACCAGAAGATACCCATATGAGGAGTAGCTATAATCATTGTCTATCTATGTTTACGCTCTCCTCGATGAAGTCCGAAATAAAGGTTCGGGTTGTCTGAAAATGAAAGGCTGGAAAGCCTATATGGTTGTCGATCACATAGGTAAATCTGGTTCAAATAATATATGAGAGATAGTTACAAGAGGATACCCATCTTAGGAGTGTCTATAATCATATTCTATCTATGTTTACACTCTACCAGATGAAGGCCAAAATGAAGGTTCCTGTTGTCTGAAATCCGAAGTGAAGCATGAAATATTGAATGACTTTAAAAAATGAGTTTTGATATATTTTAAATTTCTTTGTAATAATTTCAATATTTTGATCAAGGTTCATAAATTCCTGATGTATTTTTGATGAGTTTTTGAATGGATGAGATCGGCTAGACTCAAAGTGGAGGAGGCCTGGTTTAAAAATAAAGAATTATGGAATTTTTATGTTCCACGTACATAAATTCAAATGTAGGTGAGATCCTATATAAAATAATTCCATCATAGATGAATCCAAATAAACTAATCGCTTCATATGGAAATATTTTCATGCATGAGGATCCATGTATATAAGTTCAGAAATGTAGCTGAATGACCCACATTTTCAAATCACTTAGTCAAATACTATTGTGTGTCTGAATTTAGAAACCATGTATGTGAATAAAGATCCACGTAGGTGAATCTAGTGAAATAGTTGAATTCCATATATAAGGGATTCTTATGGAATATCTAAACATCATGTATCTAAATAAAAATAGGCATCCAAATTCAAGATCCACATACCTGAATATAGTTTTATGAAGCTGAATTTTGTGCAACTGACACCATATATGAAAATTTGAACTGTATAAGATAATTTGAACCTATGTAAGTGGATCTCCATATACCTGATATCCCTATAAAAAAATCTACTCTAGGATTCACATATTATAATTTTTCATTTGTATTGATTAAAAATTATAGAATTCCATATTTTGGTAATCTGAAGAAGAAATAACTTGGGATGATTCTTGAATGGGTTGATCATGTTTTAAACATCACAAACACCATGAGTGGTGTTCGATCCATGATTTGAGAATAGATAGGTGATGATATTCATCCATGATAAAGGGGATATCAAATATTGATAAAAATAGTGTATCTATAATTATTTAATTATGGGGAAATGGAATTAAATCATTGCTTGTGCTATGATTTTTATTTTAGAACATCATGAAGCGTAGAGAATCAATGATATGAGAAAGTTTTAAGGAAGAAAAATTGATCAGAACCATTACATAAACTTCTTAAAGAATGAAGTGATGTTATCAAGTTTTCAATAATAATGCAGATGATGTTCCATCAATCCTCGAGTTGTTTTATATTGAATCTTGTGTCATATTGATCTGAGGATACTCGAGTGTTTGTGATTGATTGATATTGAAGTCTAGTAATTCTACTATGATGTGAGAAATTTGAAAATGATATTAGTTACATTCCACATATATTTGTTGTGTGTTTTACATAGAGGAAACTTAATGTGTATCTTTTCAATGGATATTATTTGATGAATAAGTGGTTCATCTTTCCACTTGTTTTTATTTTAAGATTATAACTTATTGAGTTAAGAAAAATGATATATTTAGAGAAATTAGAGAGTAAATCCTAATATAGATCTATCGGAATATATATTTATCTTCTTTATTAAGTCTTATGATTAAAATGAGAATTTTTTAATCTAAATGTCTTCATGGAATGGAATTTTTGTCATCTGAGTTAAAGTATCGTGAAAATAAATTTCACATGGGATACTTTATTGAGTTATTCATAGAGAAACATGGAAATCCAAAATTTGAATTCAATAATCATGCTTTATATGGGAAATAAAAATAAATTCTTGGTTTTCTAATTAATGAAACTAATTTTTATTAAATTGATTTAATTCTATTAAATGAATATATCCATGCATGTAAAATGGAATGAATCTCAAAGAAGAAAACTAAAGAGAGGAGGTCACTCCTATAAAGTTTTGATCATTCGAATAATTATTTTTTGAGATTAGATCTAATATGTGATATTTTAAGATACCTCTTAAAATAATAAGTGGTTATATCTTTTTCATGTTGTAGTGAAGAAAAAGAAGAAGTATCCAAAAATAAATATAAGATCAATTTTAGAGTTCCAATGTTGTGAGAAGAAGTTTAGTAGAGGGTAATCTAGATTAATAGGTTCTGAAGATATGTGAATCTAAGTTTCACATAGTGACCGAGTTGCATATTTTTCTTGAATAATATCTGACATTCAAAGAAGATGTTGTTGAGTTAAATAAGATCTATCTCATCGGTGAAAAAGTACCTTGTGAAGACTAGAGATCTAATTCTAATAAGAACTTCAATGTAAGATAATTCATATATAGTTTGGGACTCCATAGAACTTATCTAACTCATGGAATACAAGAAGACCATTGTATCACTTGTTTAATGCAGTGTGGGTTTATTGATGAAAGTCCTCTATGAAATAGTTATTTAAAGGACCAGTGAGCCTCTGTCATTATAGGTGTGTGAAGAAAAAAACAGCAATAATCATATATTTCTCATTATAATGGAGAATCCATTTTAGGAAACATTGTAATGTCCGACCTGGGTGCCACATACCGGTGCCCCAAGTTGATCGGTCAAATGACCTCAGGTGCACCTCCCCATATGCTAGAGGCTTCCGACTAGCAGTAAGGGTCTAATGAGTCGAACATTGGGATACTATACCCTCTTTTATGATACTATTACACCAGCAAAAATAAAAAAACAATAGAGTAAGCATATATAACCAGAAGATTTTCCAAAAACTCATGATAATAAATACAAGGAATACAATATCCAATTAAGATCAAAAAAAATCATGCCAATTTATGTGCCATGTGTCTAAAATGCATCTCAAAAGAAAGAAACTAACAACTCCCAAGTGGGTCCCGAACCATGTCTGGTTCCCTCAACCATGCTTCATCTCGACTCAGCCATCTAATATGGGTCCCTTGACCTTAACCTACCCTACATCTAGGAAATCTATTTGAGTACTGATCAGGAATACTAAGTAGGGTGTGAGTACAAATCATTAGGCCACCACCAATGGTGTCTAAAACAAATATATTCAATAAAAAGTGTATACAATTGTATAAAGAAATAATTAAAATGCATAAATAAATAGTTATCACATTATTAATTAATATTTATTAAACCACATAGACCAATGGGTTCTCGAGGACACTGATACCTCAATACATACTGCAGTCCACTCCGGGTCTGAACCATGTTACTTATTCAATTCACAATTCAATTCAACAAAAAGTATTTTATTTTCCATTCCTTTTTCAATTCATTATTATGGGCACTTGGAACCAGAGTCCAATGTTGATGTTTTTGGGTATAGAACACCTAAAATACCCCAATTCACAATCCTATATATTTATCATTAGTGTATAATTCCATGTTTAACACCCCACCTCTCAATAATACATTTTTATCATTGGTGTGGAAAGTCATGTCTGACCCCCAAAATCTCAATCACTCACATATATATTTGGTGTAGATCTCCATATCTAACACCCCAACTCTCTACAATTCAAATAGATCTAGATTTTTGTAGAACGGCATGTCAAGTACCCCATTTCTCAACAGTTCATATGCATCTTTAGTGTATAACGTCGTGTCTAACACCCCAAATCTTAACCAATTATTTATATCATTGTTTATTGGGCTTAGATCATCATGTAGAATATACCATTTCACAACCGTGATTAAAAAAAATTAATCTTATTATCATAATTAACCAAAACTACTTCAATTAATTAATTCATAAATTAATTAATCCAAGTCTATTAATTAATTCGACAATTAATTAATGAATTCCATTTTCCTTTAATTAATTAAACAATCAATTGACCAATTAAAATTTTAAAAATCCAATAATTAATTCACCAATTAATTATTCTTAATTAGAATTCAACAATTTTATAATTAAATCAAAAAATAATTATGTCAATTTCCCAATCATTATATAGATAATTAATTATCCAATTAATTATCCGTATTTCAAATTTAATTACTCAATCCAAACATCTCAATTCCATCATAATTAATTCCGATAATTAATTATAAAATAAAAAATCTCAAGATCTCATAATTAATTTTCTAATTAATTATCTTTCTCAACAATACCTAAATCTTTCAATTTCAAAAATATACCAATCATTTATTTACCACATTGATTAATTCAATTAGGTATTTAAAATTTCTAAACAATTCTAGAAATTATACAACTTGCATATATGTAAACAAAATCACTAATATGGGATTTGTTAATTAAACCACCTACCTCAATTCGTTTATTAATGATTTCCCAGTAGAAATCCCCAAAATTAAGCAGCACTAGGACATAGATAGGATCCATATCTATTACCCAAAATCAAGATTTAACAAAACAAGATCCTTTAAATCTTGTTATAGATCGACAGCCCTAAATATAGATTTATCAAATATAGATCTTAATAAAGAAAAAATAGAATATTTCATCCACCAAAAGAAGGAAGGAACATATGAGGATGAGCAGGAAATAAATTGGATTGGATCCACTTATCAGGAGAGGATAAGACCTTAAATTTGTGCTTTGGATTGTGAATAATAGAGGTCGGGAGAGCTTGGAATTCGTTTGGATAGCTCCAAAATCATGAAAGACTGCCTAGGGTCGAGTGGGGGTCGACTTGGAGTTAATTATGGGGTTCGGGAAGAATTAAAAAATAATTTTCCACTAATTTAATTCCCTCACATGGTTTCCTAAGAAGGGGCACATGGTTTTCCCTAATTGTGTTCCAATAGTGTGCCTATTATTTCTAGGGTTCACAGTTTTTCTTTTTAGGGATCATGGTTTGAAAAACCATGCGCCATCCATGTGAACCCCCACTATCCATAGTTTCAGAGTTTCTTGGGTTGGGGTGCACGGTTTTCCCTAACCGTGCACCAATCAAGCACATCCCCTCTTTCTTCCATTTTTCTCAATTTTCACCCAACCACAACCCAAAGTAAAACCCAAATGAATAGTTCTCAACACAATACAAAAAAAATACCTAAATCCAAGTCTGAGTAAACTCTATAAAAGTTCAAGATCTTGTAATCTCCATACCTTATAACAGCCCATCCTTGAGATGCACTCCCAAGCTTCCCTAAGATTCTAATATAAAGAGAATGGGACATTGATCCCACATATCTTCTTCCCTTTACCGTGTCCCCTCATATACATTCCCATGTTTCCACAATACACAAACAATCAGCACGATCTTTCCCCACAACACTTTCTCACTGCGATCCAACACACGTATAAGATACTCCTCAAAAGACGTATCTATCTCATGTTCAACCCATACACATCGATCACATAATAAGGGTAGTGGTGAAACTGATGTATTTGTGATACATAGAAAATATCATGCATAGTAATGTATTACTATGGATGATCGAATCGGTACGCCACCAGCCTGATTCTCTCCAAAACCTCAAAAGTTCCAACAAATCTGGGCTGCAACTTTCCCTGTATCCAAATCATGTGGTGAACCAACCTAGGAAACACCATAAGGAATACACAATCACCATATTTAAACTATAGGGGTCATCTCTATTTTTCAGCATATGACTTTTTCCTACTTATATCCATAGACATATGTTCCTGAATCAACAGTTCTTTCTCTAATGTATCCTATATGAGACGTGGTCCCAAAAACACTATCTCACCTTCCACCATCCAGCATAATGGTGATCTGCATGGCCTACCATAAAGAACCTCATATGATTCCATACTTACCATTTCTCGATAACTATTATTATAGGAAAACTCCACTATGTCCAAGTGATTCTCCCAATATCCCCCAAATTCAATCACGCACACCCGTAGCATATCCTCACACATCTATATAGTAAGCTCCAACTACCCATATGTCTGGGGGTGTAAGTTCATACTCAATAAAACTAATGTACCAAGTGATTCATGCAATCCCTACCAAAATCATGAAGTGAAATGTGACTCATGATCTGAAACTATAGTCTGTGGCACCCCGTGTAGACATACTATCTCCCAAATATACAAATCTCTCATATGATCCACTAAAAAAGTCTCTAGAATATGAAATAAGTGGAATACTTTCATCAGTAAATCCACAATAATCCAAATAGAGTCATTATTCCTTGGAATATTTGGAAGAACCACCACAAAATCCCTTTTCATGTCATCCCACTTCCATTCTAGAATGAGAAAAGGATACAGTAATCCCCGAAGTCTTTGATGCTCTGCCTCTACCTGCTGACTGGTGTAGCATCTTGTCATGAACCCTACTATCTCCTTTTTCATGCCTGGCCAACAAAACTATCATCATAGGTCACATAAAATATTGGTTACCCCTGTATGTAACACCCACTTCAAGTCATGAAATTTACGTATGAGATCCTCTCGTATACACATAGGTACAACAAATCAATTCATAACACAGATGATATCATCCTCATATATGCTCCATCCTAAATGTGACACCCCACCTTCAACGATTTACCTCAATGTAAAACACTCAGGATCTTCATACTTCCTATCTTGGATCCATATCATAAGTGTATCCTCCACTAAAACCAAAACTAGAGTCATCTACCCCTAAATTTATTATACCACCACATGCATCTCAGCTAGTAAAGCCATCATATTCCACTCAGCACTAGAATCTTGAACCATCTGAGTCAAAGTTTTTAGCTCAAGGTGTCAGCCACAATGTTTCCTTTCCTAGGAATATATGCTAGATCAAAATAAAAATACTTCATATACTCAACCCATATAAACTTCTAAAAATTCAAATCTCGCTATGAAAAGATATAACTTAAGATATTGTGATCGGTAAGAACTGTAAACTTCTCACTAAATAGATAGTGTCACATACAATTCAAATCATAAAATACTTCTACTAGATCGAGTTCATGCGTAGGGTAGTTCAACTCATGTGGCCTCATTTACTGAGACCCATACACCATGAATATTTCTCCTTTCATTAATACAGCTCTAAGTCCAATCCCAGAAGCATCACAATACACCATGTACTCCTCACCAAGCTCATTTGGGATCAATATTAGTTCTGAAGTCAGATTCTTCTTTAACTCCTAGAATTTATTCTCACAAGCTTCTATCCGTTCAAACTTTACCCCTTCTTGTTCAAGATTTAAAATGGAGTTTCCAAATGGGAGAATTCCTAGATGAACCTCTGATAATATAAAGATAATCCCAGAAGTCTATGGATATCGAAAAAGTTCTTGGGAGGATCCCAAGAAAACACTTCCTAAACCTACTCTGGGTCTACTAATACTCCTTCTTTTAAGATTATGTGATCCATGAAGTGTTCCTATTAAATCCAAAACTAAATCTTAGAAATATTAGCATATAGAATATGCTATCTCAGTGTACTTAGGATGATTCTAAGATTATGGTCATGATCATCATGAGTCTTGGAGTACAAAAAGATTTCATCCATGAATACCACCACAAACTAATCTAGGTACAGATGAAATATTTTGTTCATAAATTATATTAACACTTATGGTGTGTTCATCAACCCAAATTAAATTATAAAAAACACATATAGGCCATACCTCTTTCTGAAAGTAGTCTTTGGTATATTAGAAGTTTGAACTCTCAGTTGATGATACCCTAATCGCAAGTTGATATTTGATAAAATGTAAGATTCTCTCAACTGGTCACACAAATAATTGATATGTGGAAGATTATATCAAATGTTCACATTCATTCGGTTCAACTTTTGGTAATCGAAACACAAGAGCAAACTCTCATATGCCTTCTTTGCAAACAGCATAGGTGAACCCCAAGGCGATGTACTCGATCAGATAAACCACTTATCCTTCAACTCTTCTAGGTGATTCTTGATCTCTCAAAGCTTTGTTGGTTCCATTCTGTATGGGGAAATAGAAACTAGCTCAGCCTTAGGCATGGTCTCAATAGTGAATTCCACATCTCTATCAAGTGGAATACCTGAGAAATATTTGGGAGAAAAACATCCTAAAACTATTCCACAACTAGTGGAAAGATATCAAGATTTACACCTCTATCATCTATCAAAATACAAGAAACTTGGGTTTTTATCCCTCCCAGTTGTTGAGTAATTGGCTCTACTCAGCCTACCTGGATATATCACTCCCCATAATTAACATACTAGTAACCCTTAGGAGATGTAAAATTCACTCTCCTTAGGTAAGAAACTATGGGGGCTCGATATGAAACTGGCCAATCTATATCCATAATTAGGCTGAATCCTAACATATAAAGGATATTGTGATCCCATAGAAAACGATACTCACCAACCTTGAGAGAGCGTCCCTTGCAAAAACAGATGTCTCTAGACCATACTCCCAATGGGGTATCTATTTTCATTACCCCACTCACAAACTCCACCAGTAGGATCAAACTGTTAACAAGTTTTGTATATATAAAGGAAGAATAGGGACCAGTATCAAATAAGGAACTATATAAAGTAGAAGCTACTAGAATAGTACCTCTCACTATCGATGTCCGAGCCTTGCTATCCACAAGAGTAAGTTGTACCGCATGAAACTGTCATGTACCAATTTATTGTGATACCATCTAACTCCCTTGAGTTACACCACTCGCTGATATGGGAACTCTTTCCTAGAATCACCATGTCCACTACCTCTACATCTTCATCCAATAGAACTCTAGCTTCTGATGTGGTTCAGAAGATCCCCTCCCTACACCCGGGTTCTGTCTAGCTCCTCCATCACTAACTGTCTAAATTAGGTTCCTACATAACCTCTGTATGTTTCCCAACTTTCCATAGGCTCAACACTCCACTGGTGATCTAGGAAATTTTTTTCAAAAGTGTCTTGGCCTATCACACTGGTGGAAAAATACTTGGGTAAGATCCTGAGCAACTAATCCCCTTGACTGTCCACTCTACTTCCCATTTCACTAGTTAAGTTCTCATAACGATGATTCATTTTCTCAGAATATTTACCTCCATATAATCTAGAATAAACCACCTATCCACCACTATAATCCTCATTTAGGATACCCTCTAAGATGTGAGCCTGATTCACCACTTCAGAAAACTTTTTCAGACTGAAGATATTCACCTAGGAGTTAATTCCACACTTAATTCCATCATAATTTTTTTTACTAAATTAGCCTCATCGTCTACAAATGTTGGTGAAAAGAACTAAAAATATATGAATCATTTAGTATAGTCCATCATGGGAATGATCCCCTAAGTCAATCTCATGAACTCGGCTACTCTCTCTTGTATCAGTATCTCTGGGTAAAAGTGCTCTAGGAACTTCTCCAAAAATTCCTTCCATAAAATACCCTCAGTCTCTCCAATTCATGCTTGAATGTCCCACCAGTGCTTTCTTTGATCCTCCTTGAAAATAAACAGTAAACTTGACCCTATTCTAAGTAGGATTCTCTAAATGGTCAAATATATTCTTGGTCGGCCCAACCTAAAACTCAGCTCCCTCAGGTCCACCCTATTGAGTTAACGTCGAAGAGTACTGCAACTGAAACTCCCTCATCAGGATAGACATTTTCTTTTAAACCAACACTGGGTCTCTTATCATGAATTTCATGAAGCAGGTGAAGTTCTCTTGGAACTTCTCCCATTCTTCCTTTCACGGAACTATCGATGCCTCGGGTTAAACCATTGTATGATCATCCACAGCCATTTCCTCTGGTCATCCTATCAATAAGCATCTTCATGGAGGCATAACTCTAAAATTACAAACACATTTCTTAGGACTCATAACACATATTTATAAAAATTAAATTAGTGTCAAGTCACAAAAATCCACAACAAGTCCTCTCCCTAAACCTCACCACATAGTCAAAACTGAGCCACTTTCACTAACCTTATCCATCCTACACCTAGGTCCTAGTTAAAAAGGGTAAACATATTATAATAGTTTAATTTTCTCATTTAGACACTCATTTATTTACAGCTTTCATCCTTTTACAATCTTTTTCAATTTAATAATCCCTGAAAATAGTTTATGTTTAACAACATACACAAAACCCATTTTCTCATGCGTGCTTAAAATGATGCAAGTTCACAAAATATTCCTGAGTGTCAAGAATGATTCATAAATAATCAAATCTCATTCCATTTAGGATCATGATTCAATTTAAACAAATATCAAAAACATTAATCACATCACAAAACAAGTTCATCACCCAAGGTGAAATAACATTAAACTGTAATAGCAAACAATAATAAAAACAATCCCACCCTAGGAACTTTGGTTGTCCCCCATACATGGGGTAGTTACTCCCATACATAATCTCATAACTAAGCCTTGAATCTTCCAAGCCTCTTATCTACCTTTCCCAAATATTAATACAAAATAATAATAAAATAAAATTAGCTCAAATATCACTTTGTAATGTCCCAACCCGGGTGCCACATATCGGTTCCCCGAGCCGGTCAGTCACATCACCTCAGATGTCCCTCCCAAAACTCCATAGGCTACCAACTAGTAGTGAGGGTATGATGAGTCAATCATGGGGAGATTATACCCTCTTTTATCATAGTAATACACAAGCATAAATAAAAAAACAATAGCGGAAGCATATATAACCAAAAACATTACCAAAAAATCCTGATAAAAAATACAGGGAATACAATATCCAACTAAGATTAGAAAAACATTTAATGCCAATATATGTGTCAAGTGTGTAAAATGAAACTCAAAATAAAGACACTAATAACTCCCAAGTGGGCCCCAAACCACATTTCGTTCCCTCAACCATGCTCCATCCCGAATAAGATATCTAACATGGGGATCTTTCCCTTAACCTTTCATGCATCCATGAAATCTATTCAGGTACCGATCAGGCAACCCGAGTAGGGTGTGAGTACAACTCAGTAGAACACCACCAACAATGTATAAAAAATCTAGAAGTGTATGCAGTTTTATAAATAAATAATCACAATGCATAAATAAATAGTTATCACATTATCAATTAATTTTTATTAAACCACATATACCATTAGGTTTCTGAGGACACTCATACCTCAATACCTACTCTAGTCCACTACGGGTTTGAACCATGTTACTTATTCAATTCACAATTCGTTTCAACAAAAAGGATTTAATTTTCCATTTATTTTTCAATTAATTTTTATAGCCACTTAGAACCATAGTCCAATGCTGATGTTTTTGGTTATAAACCTCCATGTCAAATACCCCAATTCCCAATCTTACATATTTATCATTGGTGTATAATTCCATGTATAACACCCCAAATCTTAAGTATACATTTTTATCATTGGCGTAGAACACCATGTCTGACACCCCAAATCTTAATCATGTGCATATATATTTTGTGTAGATCTATATGTCTAACACCCTAATTCTCAACAATATATATAGATATATCTTTGGTGTAGCACTCCATTTCTAGCACCCCATTTCTAAACTATGAATATGCATCATTGGTGTATAACACCACTTATGACACCCCAAATATCAACCATTTATTTATATCATTATTTACAAGGATTATATTATCATTCCTAATATCCCACTTAACAACTATGATTAAACAACACTAATCCTCTTATCACAATTAACCCCCACTACTTCCATTAATTAATTCGTAAATTAATTAATCCAAGTCTGTTAATTAATTTGACAATTAATTAACAACATCCATTTTCCATTAATCAATTCAACAATCAATTTATTATTTCACAGTTTCAATATCCAATAATTAATTCACCAATTAATTATTATTAATTAAAATTCAATAATTTTATAATTAACTCAAAAATTAATTATCCCAATTTCACAATCATTGCATTGATAGTTAATTCACTAATTAATAATTCTTATTTCACATTTAATTTATAAATCCAACAATATCAATTCCATAATAATTAATTACCATAATTAATTATCAAATAAAAAATTAGAAGATATCATAATTAATTCTAAAATTAATTATCTTGCTCAACAATCCCTAAATCTCATAATTTCATAAATATCCCAATCATTTATTTACTACATTGAGTAATTCAATTAGGGATTTCAAATTTATAAACAAATATAGTAATTGTATAAATTGCATATACATAAACAAAATCATGACTATGGGATTTTGAAATTATACCACCTACATTTATTTGTTGATTAATGATTTCCCAATGGAAATCCCCAAAATTTAGCTGCACAATGATGTAGATTGGATCCAAATATATTAACCTAAATAAATATTTCAAAAAATAAGATCCCTTAGATCTAGGTACAGATCAACAAGACTTGATCTAGAAAAAAAATATTTCATCCACCAAATGAAGGAACATAAGATGATGAATGAGAAAGCAACAAGATTAGATCCACATATCGAGATAGGAGAAGACCTTTGATCTAGGCTTCAAATTGCGAAGAATGGAGGTTAGGAGTACATGGAATTAGTTATTAGAGATCCAAAATCATGAAATACATCCTAGGGTCAAGTGGGGGTTAACTTGTATTTAATTAAGGGGTTTGGAAAAATTTTAAAATAATTTTTATGCTGATTTAATTCATGTGCATAGTTTCTTGGGTTGCGGTGCACTATTTTCCCTAACCGTGCACTAACCATGCGCCTATTATTTATGGGGGGACAGCTTGTCTTTTTAGGGAGAAAGGATTGGAATACTATTCACTAGCCATGAAAACCTTCGTTTTTTAGGTTTTAATGGTTTCCTGGGATGGGGTGCATTGTTTTCCCTAACCATGCATTGACCGTGCACAGCCCCTCTTTCTTCCATTTTTCTAAATTATTAACCAAACACACCCCAAAGTAAAACACAACTGAAAAGTTCTCAATACAAGACAAAATAATACCTCAATTCAAGTTTGAGTCAACTCCAGAAAATTTCTATATCTTACACACATAACCAGCATAATAAAAAGTAGGTCATAGTACCGAACATTGTAAAAATAATGTGTGCTTATTTACTTCTTTATTTTCATGCACATGTTTGATTATTTATTTGTTGAACTAAAATAGATCCATATGCACTAACTACATTAGAGTATGAATTAAAAAGGGGGTAAAAGGATTGTTTAGAAATGATAAAAGTTATTCAATATCTTATTCCTCCTAACTCAAGTTTCTATGCCGGTCCACTAGGCATAGCTTCCTAGAGGTATAAGTTGGGGATTGAGGCTTTAGGATAGAATGAGGATCAAAACTTGATGGTGATTCTCAAATTTTGAAGAAGAAAATTCAATTGGTTTCTATATTTTGAATATCCTATCTTTTATGAGGGAAATATTATAATTCAATAGTGAATTTGACTCAGATTTGAAGGAGATTATTGGGAATTTTTTCGGTTCATTTGTGTTGTAAATCATTGATCTTTAATATTTCAATTATGGATAATTTCTATTAGAATTTAGATGATATAAATATATAAAAGAGGATAATGGATATATTTATCTCTATCAATAATATAGAATATTGTTTTTTTGTAAAGATAGAATCATTGATATATCTAGAACTATCAGAGAAAAAATCCAAAAAAAGAAGAGAGTAAGAATATATAAGAAATAATGTTCACTCTTCGATGATATTTATGAATAATGAAGGTAGAGATTTCATAAAATCTCATGGAAGGTGAATTTTTGTTCATGATGGTTTTCATATGAAGCCTATGATGAAGTAGTTTATAGAGATTAAGGAGCACATATATACACTTGGTTCACCAATGATAATGGTGATATTATTTTATATTAACTTCCATGCTAAGGTTTTTTAATTTCTAGAGAAGTGAGTAAAGGAAAGGAGTAACTAAGTGACCCTATAGATGTAGTAAATCATACTTGGTCATTAAAAGGGGAGTTACCCCAATATTGGATTGCCCTTTCCTAGATCCACCACCAAACATTGAGTTTAGTGGAGTCTGGTAAATCAGCACATTATTATTTCATGCTCCTTGAATTAGCCTAGTGTGGGTGAACCAACTAAATTCTTATGCCTTGTGTGCATAATTTATTTATATTCTACAAGACATAAATTTGTGAGTGTGTGTTGATAATTCATTAAATGAACTTGATTAAGGTAAATACATGTGAAATAACCATCATATCATCATTTAAATAATAACTTATGAGTAACCCTACCAAGAATGAGGTCAGGATCATTTATGGCTATGGGGGTTTGATAAATAATTTTTCCATACTGTAATGAGTTCCATACCCTAATTTACCCCCACCTGTTAGGGTATCTCTACCTAATAATCCTTTTGGACTAAAATAAAATGACTCAACTAAGGTTTAAAAGGAATTAAATGCATAATTTCCAAAGGAATTTTGATATCCACTCATATACTAAATATGATTAGGTATGTGAATGACTATTTGAGACTGAATATATCCTCTAAGTATTGTTTTGGTTATATAATCCATTCTATTTTCATCAATTGAAATGTTTTTTCAATGTGAAATGGTTCAATAAAAGTTTACTTTTTTCCTATTATATCCATATTCTGATGATGTGTTTAAAATACAAGTGGGTAAAATTTTAAACCTAAAGATGAAATGTTAGTTGGAAAATCCAAAAATGTTTCTTCAAGTAGCCGATCAAGGTTATTGAAGAATAGAGTTATCAGGAAAGGAGTTATATAATTCCATAGGATGGGATTATCTAATACACATTAAGGGGTTTGTGAGAATACATGGAATTTTTATATTAGGTTTCATTTTATATAAATTAATTCATTGATTTTGAATGGTATGTGATACCAAATGTATATTTTAGAAGTGTCATAAATATACAGGAGTTCAAAATCATGGGAAATTTTGATATAGCTAATATTTTTTATTAAATTAATAAAGAAAATAGTTTATATATCAATGATTTGAATGTAAAGGGATATACCAAGTTCATATGGATCTAACTAATGGATGGATATAATTATCTTGTTTCTCTTATATGATATATGAAGTTGTTTACAGATAAATATTTATTATAAAAATTGATTTGATGGATCCAATAAATGTGGTTTAGGATTCACCATATTTATTAACATTCCCTAATAATAATATGACGGTAATAAAATTATCTAGGATAAAGGTGTTTATATAGATTTTTGTTACAATATGAAGAATTGAGATTCCACCACCATCAGTGTCATATTTTAAATAATAAAATTTTCTTTTCAAATTTATTATAAAAACAAATAATACCATATAAGATAAAGATGCAATAATTTATTTGTTAAATATTACTACTATAAGCAAATAATTGTTATTTCCTTTCACAAAAAAGTTTATGTATCTTAGCATGATAAACTAAATAGAATATAATCTCTAAGAGGTCAGTGGGATTATCTTTGGACTTAAATAAGTTCAATTTTAACAAATAAAATATTTTTTCCAGTAAAATATCAAAGTGAATGTCACATAAATATCCTAAAAAGTTTTGAGTGTGATGGTAAAATATTAATGTAAATCGTTATATTAGTTACCAAAATATTTCAAGGGAAAGTTTAATGGAAAGAGTTCCAAGGATGATAATCTATTTAGAAAGAGTTTTATATATACAATAGATCTTATCAACATTGTAACATTTAATATTATAAAGTTAAGGAGATTTTATTTTTTAAGGAGTTGAAAATTGGAATATGATTCCTAAATCTCATGATTATTCAAATTACCTTAATTCATAGATTTTAATCAATAAATAGTTTAGTGGGGGGTTTACTAGGTGGTCATATAGAGATGTGGAAGGAGTTATATAGAGATTTAATGAGTTTAATAAAACCTCAAAACATGAATCAAACATAAGTTTGATCTATAAATTTTTATATATGATAAATTAGGTAGGTGTTTATTTATGGTTTTTTTGAAATTCTTAAAAGGAGTTTAAGAATATAGAATGTTTCATGTTTCAAAGAAGGAAGTCATTATTTAATCATTATTTCATATTGTCTGCATTTATTTATTAAAGTGAAATGATAATTATCCCCTCAATGTGTGACTTTGAGTTACCCCTAATCGATGATCATCATGGATTATTATGGAGTGTGATAATATGTTAATATTATCACGAGTATAATCCTTTAATTGATACAAAGATTTTTATATGATATACAAATAATAGACTCATGAGGTAATAAATCAACAATTATTATCTGGAATAGACCTCTAAATCATATCACATAGAATGTTATATAGTTATTAATATACTTAGGGGTGTATTCTTATTATAAATCCCAATTACATTAGTTTGGTGAGTTACCTATCATGAGAACCTTCATACTTAGATGCCTTTATTATGAAATCATTAAGTATTAGCTATCCAAGGGGTGGTTGTGTATGTTGTTGATAATGTCATCGGTTAGAGCTCAAACAATATGGAATTTGTCAACTTGTATAACAAGAAAATACATTTGGTCCCTTAATTGAATTAGACTAAGGGAATGTATGGCCATTCTTAGTTGAATGACATGTTATTTGTTCAATTATTTAAATTAATGACACGGGATGTATTAATTAAAATTAGTTAGTCTATTTCAAAGAATCATGAATGTTTGAGTTATCTTATACTATATTGACATGTTCCATGTCTAGTGGTCACTCGATGTCAAGGACAGAGTTTATCTACGTATACATATGATGTATATGATACATATTGTGGTGGGTATGTTCATATGGATATAAGAGTATGTTTGATCGAGATTACACCAGACACCGTTATAGAGTGAGTAACACGAATGTTTTTCTAGGGACTCTTTTCTTACATCTATGAAATCATGATTTCATTTTTTCCATTATATAAAGGCTTGTAGAATCACAAAAATAGGCCTTAGAATAAGGATTAAATTTTTGACACAGTTTTTTTCTAAAATGAAGAGAGTTTGATAAACTGTGCCCAAAATAGTTTAGATAGATTTATAAAGGTTTTTGATGTTTTTCATAAAGTACTTATGGGATTTATTTTAAGTGGTATATTTTTGGATACGCACTAAAACCTAATATATCATACATTATGATATGTCCTAATTTATAGATTATGATATTCATATTGTGTTTATCGCAAATTAAAAGGTAATGACATCGTATATGGAATGAGATCATAGTTAATACCATATCTCCTTCTTAGTTTATTTCAGTTATGGATCATAAATATGATTCATTTATGGGTAAAAACATATAATACTCATTTGAAACATTCAAATGATTATGAAACCCCAATGGGAATGTGTTATGGGTAAGACATTTTGGCATCCATGTGATCGTTTTAGACACTCAACTCCAGTCATTGAATAGAGGGGGCCTATATAAATGGTTCGTACACACTTTTTTGTAGGTGGGTATTAACATGATTTAGTATATCCATTACTGAAGCTCCATATTTCCCTCTATACTCCATTCATATTCATGGAGAAGGTACTAGAACACCTTTGGAGTCTATGTAATCCTCTCATAGTGTGTGATGATTATAGTGGTTGTTTTATTACCTATGTAGGTCAGAATCATTAGGTTGTTACTTGGTGATCTCCATCAAGGAAACTCCATCTATATTGTTATACAGGGATCTTTCTAAAAATTAGTTATAATTTTTATGTTTCATGTTCTTAAATTCATGTTGGTTTTATACTAATTGATTTGGTAACAATATGGTTTTCATTTGATGTGGTGATCCTATGATGATCCTATAAAACACATGAATATTGGAGTAGGTGGCATTGATGGTAGGATAAATTTTACCCCATTTCTTATTTATCTATATTTTTCTTTAGTATTTACATATCATTGGGTTTTTTTCCTTATCCAAATTTCATGGATAGTTATACACATTTTATTTTACCTTATATGATTCCATTTCAATCATGTAATGGTATCATTGATATTTTTTTGTTTCTGCATTCCATATATTTTTTCATTTTCTTTCAAGAACATGTAACATATAGATAGTTCATGTTGGTCCTTCAATAGAATATGGTCATGAATTATTATATCATCAAAAGCGGGTAAATTTTTTCCTAATGATAAAAACAGACCCACGATACTAGCCTCCAACCCCTGAGGATTGAGAAATACTCCTAGTTTAGTAGTTCATGTGATCCAGGTATAGTGTGGGTATTTAGGTGATGGGAATTACGAAGTGTTATTACATTGATTTTGAGTTTATTGGGATTTTTATATTTCAAATATAGAAGATAGGGTTTTGGGACTTTAGAAGTAACCCATAAATAGGCTTGATCAATATGTTTATAGTAAAAACTCAAGTTACCAAGGGATTTCTAGGTTTGAATTATAAGTTCTAGTGAAGGGTTGTTTCAATGTCTCTAGTATGATGAAGTGTAACTTTGAATGTGTATAAGTCTCAGTTGGGGGAAACTTTATGTATCATATCCTACCTCATATGGTCTAGTGGAACAATTTCTTATACAAATTTGATTTCTGTCATAACCTATATATGTCAATGACCTTAATTGATTAAATAGTAATTAATAAAGTAAATGGTGTTTCCTAGGATACCTTATTAATTAATATCTAATTAATTAAATTCAATCACATATAAGTTCATGTTGTTTCTGATTATATACCTATGGTTAGTGATTAATTATTATGATTTATTAGTAATTTGTAAATTTAATCATATTATTTGTTTCTAGTTTAGTAAATTATTGTATAATTTTCATGAAAATGAATTACTAAAGCATTTGTTTTCTTTTTTGATGAAGAGTCTTAGAATTGTTAAATGATTTGAATACTAAAGAATTTTACATTCATCCTATTTGGTAAAGTAATATATAAACTGTTTTGATTTATAATTGTAATCATTTTATTTTCCTTCTATTTATATAAATTTTTTTGATATTTTTAATCTTGGTTTGTGGTATACTATAAGTTGTTTTCATATCATGTTTTTATAAAATTTATGATAATTAATAGGTTATCTTTTAAAAAAGTAGACCAAATATTTTTTCTCAAACCAATTTAGTTTGTGGTTTTATAAAATTAGATATTTTGTAAAATTATTTAACCATTGAATATTGTAATGGAAATTTATTTTTAGTAAAAATATTTTTAAAAGTGGAATTAATAAATTGTTTTATTAAGTTTTATTTTTTTTAATAAGATGGTTTTGTATAATATAGAAATTTAGAAATGGTTTTGACTGGTGGTTTTGAAATATAAATTTGTTTATATAGAACTAGTTTAACCTGGACATTTTTCTAATAAGTTTGAACTCAGTGGTGGGCATGTATAGAAGACCCTAGGTTACTCTTATGGTGGGGAGTTCTATAAGAGTGAGGGGTAGTTTAGTAGTCTATATTTGTATAAATTAAGGTATAGTAGGTTTAATTTTGGATATTAAGACCTTAAATTATTGATATATTTTAATGATTTTAAGATTCTTGAATTGGAATCATGGTGATGGTTTAGGATGGGTAACAATGTTTTGATTCAGGGATTGACAATTTTGAGATGGGTTGAATTTTGGAATTACAATTCGATTTAATGAATTTTAGGGGTTATGTTGTTTTGGGGGAATTATGTCTAGGTAGTATGTTGAGGGATTTAGGATTTATAGTTGTATATTTCCAGTCTATATGCCTCATAGATGTTATAATATGAGGATCTTTAGTAAATTGAGGTGAATTTAAGGATTGTGCATCTTGGTTGTGGTGGATGTCTTAGGTTAATTCCCATAGTTGTTACGGAAGATCAAGGTTTGGGTGAGGTATTAAGCCTTTAATTGAATTTATCCTCATAATTATCAGGTATGATAATTCATATAGTGGTAAGTTAATAATGAACTATTTCTTTGATGATCTAATTGGAAGGTAATTTGTGTTTTTCCAGAATTTAAAGAGATGAAAACCTGAGATATTTTATATTTTTTATTTTACTAGAGGGTTGATTTTTAGTTTTGAGATTTTTTTTCTTCAATTTTGATTTTTGAGTGTGGAATTATAAGTGTTTTAATGCACAGTATATGGTTTATAGGGAGATCATGGAGTTCATGTAGGTTGGAAGGAGGTGTTGCCTACAGTATTTTGATACAGATAACATCATGTACCCAGTGGGCCTAGAAAAGGAGGGGGGGTAAATGGTTCAAACACTAAGTACCTAGTAAGACAAGGACTATTCTCATTAAAAATAGAGCATTTTATATTTTTTAATTTCACCCCTTAACCCCCCCTCCCCAGATCTCATTTCTCTCCATTCATCTTCACGCCTCTCCCAAAACATCTCATTACCATTTTCTTATCCTTCCTCTTGATTCAAGGGTGACATAAGGAGGTTTCTTTTTCAAAATAAAAGGTAAAAAAATCCCCTCTCATCTCCTCTTACTTTATTCTTTCTTTTTTCTCCCATTTTTTAGGGTTTTTTATTTTTGATTTCACCATGACAAGGTTTTTCACTATTAATCCTAGGGCTTCCTATTTCTAAATTTAAAGGAATCCCTAGTGGGTTTTGTAAATTTACATCTATTATTACTTGGATTTGAAGCTATGGGGATATGGTTTCCTCTATTTTTTTATGATATATAGATATAATTGGAATAGGGGTGGGTTGTTTTTGTTTTAGATTTAGGTTTTGTGATATTTAATGAATTTAAAATTTATTCTCTTAAGTTTCATTTAGGGTGAGTTATTATTAATTTATGGTTGTTGGTTTATTAGAGTTATTTTTTATGGATGATTGGTTTACAGTTTTTAGGGGATACTCAATGATTTTTCAAATTTTAGAAATCTCATTGATGGTTAAAGTATGGGGTCTCAACTATTTGAGTGAACTTATGGGTTATGCCTGAGACATTCCAACTACTTGGTTTCCTAAATTAATAATAAAAAGTAATAAAATATTTTTTGAATTATAAATTAATGGTTTCCTAATTATATTTTCGTATAAAAATTAAATTCCCATGAAAGGGAGTTTTATAATAATTTATGGGTTAAATAGATTCATACTAATCTTTCCTTAAAATTGGCTTTTCAGACTTTGTGGTGATAATATTTTTTGTTTCTATTAATATACAGCTTGAATATGTAAAATTCTACATGTTTTAAATAAGGTGATTTTATTATTTGTTTTCATACCTTCATGTGTTCTTATATAGAGGTTTAAAATTTGATAACATATTCATGTTCATTTTTGACTTTTTTATCATAATGAACTTACGTGTAGCTTTGTATAGGCTAATTTAGTTTGTTTCCTTCGATTTATTTCCAAAACATTATGAGAAATTTAAACATAAAGGATAAATATAAATACCATGAATTGTTAATAATTCACTTCCTTTTATTATTAAAACTTTACACTAAGTGAGGTTATTTTATTTCACTATAACCTAACTGAGTTATAGGTAAATGATCAAAACTTAACTTTGGTTAATATTTGTATCAATAGCAAGGAAACTATGGGGTTAGTTTGGTGATAATAAATTATATTTTATATATGTGGATAGCCATTAAGATGGGAGATTTTTCATAAATAAAAATTAATGTGTTTTATTAATAGACTATTTCTTTTATAAAAAGTCTAAATTTTGTTTTTGATTAATTCTATATCTTTAACTTGCATCTTGATTTTATAAAACTACTTCCTCTTTAAGAAACATTAATTTTTAATACACTTAAAAAGTTTTAGATTTCAAGGTTATAATTTAAAGTTTATTTCTAATTATATTTCCCTTTATGTAATGAAATTTTAAAGTGTGAAACTTTCTACTGATTTTAATTCATTCCTTTTTAAAATAAAATATTTCCAATAAAATATTTGAATTTTTAAAACTTCTTCAAAAAAGAACCTTACTTTTAAAACTAGAGTTTTAAACTCAACACTTTTGTCTCAATTAATTATTTATTGATCTATAATGAGAATTTATTGATTGTGACTAATACTATACATAACTCACTACCTAGTTTATCACTAGTACATTTATGAGGTATTCTAGGTAATAAGTGGGCACTTAATTTTACTAAGATTTTAGAGAACCATAAACTACTATTTACTATACATCTTAGATTCATTATTTTTTACCACTATAGTGTTATAAAGAATATAGTATTTTATTACTTGTGACATGTTTGAAATTATTTATATAATCTTTAGAGTGATCATAATCTAGTTTCCATGTATTCACGTGTATTTTAGGTCATGATTATGTGTAATATTTGAATTTATTTATTTTTTTATCAATAAGTGATGTTTGATACTGGAACATGTCTATTAATAATTTTTATAATAATGTTAATTGGTATGATTTAAATTGTTCTTGATCATGGTTATTACATTGGTAGTTGATAAGAATGATAGAAATATTATGTATATAAATGTCTATCGTATTAATTTTAAGTAAGTTTATTAGATAATGATGTATAGGGTCAAATGGGATGAATGTTATACCCTAGATAATATAAACCCATTCCCCTCTTTGTGGGATAGTATTAAGACCTAACTCTTATATAAACATTCCCATTTCCACATGATAAGAATTATACCCAATATCTTTTATTCATTAGGATAGGCATCATGGATTCCCTATCTAGGTTATCTTAGATTCTAGGAGATATGATTGAAGAAGGTAGGTTTAGATATGTACCCACCTACTATAGGGGTGTTGGTGCTCCCTTTTGAAGAGGAAATAAAATGAATGAATTTTTCAAACTTAGTATAGTATTCCCTTAGATCTATTAATCCAATTCATGAAACCCGGTGGCCATCACCCATCCCATATGCACATTGTGCTCGCCCAAATCAAGAACCATTCTAGATATTGTAAGGCCTCACCAATGCACATGTGTTTCCCTGGTCACCTATGTGAACCACCTTAGTTCCCATCATGTTTGAACCTTGGTTCCCTGATTTTTATATAAATAGACCCCTATGGGTCCTCATTTTACATAAAACTATACCTCTTGGGAGATGAAGGTATATCTAAGAATATCTATGCACCATGCTCTTTAACTTCCATTTGGGTTGCTCAATTAATCCTATAATCTATGTGAATTATCTATAAAATAAGGGTAATTTTATTACCTAATGATTCAACACATTAAAACCTTCTTGTAAGACCAATTCTACCATAGTTCTCAAAAAATATTTTGAAGGACCCCACACTAGATGATACACTATGCTTCCACTCACCCAAGTCATGTATGGAGGCCTCTCCGCTAGGGTTAATCCCCACCCATGTTTTCTCACCAATGAGACACTTTTACCTACTCTATAACTAGTGTTCCATATTCTCCCTTATTTGGTTCTTAGGATCCCACTCTTTCCTAGCCTCACATAGGGTGACCACTTCACCCTAGACTCAAACCTGGGTGAACACCTCTCCTTAGACTTCCAATAGGGAGACACCTTACCCTAGGCTCTCACTTGGGCACCCCATTTCCCCTATGACTATGATAGGAAAACAGTTCTCCCTATCCCTCTATAAGGGTTCCCCATTCACCCTAATATCTCACTAGGGTGACCCATTTTCCCTAGTTTTCCATTAGGGTGACACTTCACCCAGGAATTCCTATTAGGGAACCATTTCTTAAATCTCTTATACCAAACCCATAAGAAATCCTCATGGGAACCTCATCCTCTCAACACTACAAATTGGATAATAATATTACCAAAAATTCATTTCTAACACTAGTTATCCAAGGTCAACTCACTAATTGGAGTTACCCATTTAGGCCTCCTTCATAAACATTTTAATTACATGACTGGATCATGCACACTAGTGTGTACCATGTTAATCATGTATTCCCTTGATAATGTAATTCTCTTGGGTTTTTCTCCTACACTAATAGAACCCTAAGAGTAATCATTATTATGTACTCCCTTGATAATGAGGGTCCCTATCATGATGATATTGGTTAATATTTATCTAGATCATCATACTCATCTTGGATGTTGAAGTGTCAAGCTGAATGACTTGGTCCACTCAATGAGAAAAGTATGCATGGATTTACTTCCCATGTATAAGCCCCATACATGTTCCCAAAGATGATTTCATCACTAGGACACATCAATGATCTATGGACATCCATATAAGAGAATCACATGTGTGAGTCCCAACCTATTTATCATGGGTTAATATCACCCATGAACCCACTAACCCTTCTATATGACCATCATTTGGAAGGAGGTACATGCTTCACAGGGACTGTTCATAGGTGTAACCCGCAACCCATATTCAAAGGTCCTCCTATTATATGTAATCCCCAAAATCCTATCATCACCCAAGTCATCAATCATATTAGGCCTCTTGGGGTAGCATATTTGTAAGTTTAGAATATATCCTTCATATTCCCCTAGCAAGACATGTATCGCCCATGTTTAATCCCCATATCACCATATAAAACAACCATACTCCTTGTGATACATCTTTATCAATGGGATAAATTCCATATGATACATCCTCTTCAAAGGTATATATTCCCTGTGGACATCCTTATCAAAGGTTTATATTCCCAATGATACATCCTTATCAAAGGTCCATATTGACTATGAAACATCCATCTCAAAGGTTCTTGTTCCTTGTGATCCAACCACATCCTATCATATTTTTTCACCAACAAACATGATCAACTAGAAATATATTCCCATGAATAACCCCTCTCAATCCTTTGTTTTCACCCCTTTCATGACAAAAATGTAATTGTTTCATGGCATGAAGCTTCTAAAAAATGTTTTAACAATACAATGAAAAAATATATGACAAATCCTTATCATATGATGTTAAACTACATAATAATATTTTTTTACATGATCTTAAATAGTGAAACTTGAACTATATGGGATTTAATTTTTATCAATTAGTATATGTAGGATTCCTCTCCAAGTTTCAAACCTACCATTCCAACATATAAAATAATTGGTATATATTCCCAATCAAACTCATCTTCATCAGGTTATATTCTTTATGATACCCATCCCCACTAGGTCGTATTCCCTGTGGATCCAATCCTCCCCATGCTATATTCTTTGTGAACTATTTCACTCCCCTTCATTGGGACATAAACTCCTATGAACCAAACAATCCAATCTCATTAGGTCAATTTTCCCATAACATCCTATCATACCTTCTTTGTATCATTACTAATAGAAAGGGTAATCTATAAAAGTCCACTCAGCTGTACGTCCCATACCAAACATCAGTAGGAAACCCTCACCTAATATTCCACTCTGCATGTCTTAAAACTACTTGGAAGAGTTTATAGAGATAAGAACTTAAAAGGAACCAGAAAAATCCTTATCATTTGATTTTAAAAGGAATAATTTTTTTTGTTAAGTGGCATCAAAATATGTGGGTTATGATTCAACTCATAGGTATACATAGGAATCCCCTCTCAAGGACTCAATCCCAACTCTAAAATACCTACCACATTTCGGGATGGAGATAAAATCTTGAGTTCCCAACTATGTCGATTTAAACCAAAGAACCATTAATCAACGAGAGAAAGATAGATAACCTTTGATATATATATATATATATATATGTGGTTTTTTCAATGAATATTATTTGATACTTATAGGTGATACCATTTATGGATAACCTATGATACATACAAATGTTCACATAGATGCATGCCAATGATAGATCATTAGCACGGTGGTAACCAGCCTTGCACTGGGTCCTGGGGAGGATTAATGAACATATCATTAATATATAAGAGAGTATTAGAGTAGGAAATAATTCTTCCTCTAAAGGATGTGATGATCCTAACCTCTTACAATCTCAACTAATGATCCACTTGAAATTTCCTTGGTAAAGTTTAAGTGACTGACTTACTTTGTAAAGTAGGTCCGTGTTGACTCAAAACAAATGCAAGAATAGTGCCTGTATAAATAAAATTAGTTTATGTGACATCCTTTAACCATAGGTGTATTACCAATATCATAAATCAAGCATTATGTTTCTGATGAAAAAAACTAGAACATGATGACATGAAAAAAATGGTGAACATGACCTGAATCCTTCACCAATAAAAGTGATCGACCGAGCATCCTCTTATGTAAAATGTTATATTAATGGGATTCTTGTTTATGGTTGATTTTCTATTTAGTATGTTAAAGAACCATTTTGACATATATCTACAATCCAAAATAATGGTGTCATTAAGATCGTTATCATCACCTGCTAATTCGGTGAGGCAAACTAGTGTTTGTTGTGGTGCCTCTCAGGAAACTTCTCAATCTTCGAGGTGAACCACTTATGCTCCATCCACCATAAATGTTATGGCCCCAAAGACATATAGAATGTTTTCAATGAGTCAGTGTCTTTAAAATTAGGTGATGAACAATATGATCAAGGATTATCATCTTAATAAAAACATCCCATGGTTGGAAGTAGCTCACGAAATAGTCTAGGTGGTGAAGTCTTGTCGGTCATCCTATCAGTGATGGACCACCGATAATCATGAGGCTCCTATATCCATGTATAAATATTTCTAGAGTTTTTTCCTAGAGTGAAATTATGTCCATATCCTATACCCTAAGGAGGTAGAGGAGTATATATTCAAAATCCTTTCCTCTATTTAGGATCCTCCTATGAGGAATCCTACAATTAGTTGGCATCGCTGCCAATATCATGCATCCTCACCCACTCAGGAACCCACTGAGGAGGTTATCTATAGGGAACTAGCCATTTTCACATATACTAGTGTGCTCAATAAAATGAATATCTAAATAAGTAAGACTGTTAGAGGAAGGGAACAAGTCCATATTCTTGTTCTCAGTAAAGGAGTTCATCATCATACCTTGGTGGCAACTAAACAATGGGATCATATTTCTTCTTGTGTTCAATAGGATGGCCATTATACCATGATAGTATCAATAAAGAAATGTAAACATGTTATGATAGATAATTAAGATAAAGACTATATTCTTTCTCCCACATATAAATATTTTGAGCATATCCTAATGGAAAATGAAGGATATGATTGGGACCATATTACCATTCCCATTTAAAAGAAGTCTCATTAATGTTATTATTAAATAATCTCATCAATATATCCTATAAATATTATATTGGTAAGTTTATATACTTTCCCACATCTTGTAAAGATGTAAAAATATTTTATAATAAATGAAATATTATCTTTATCATATTACGGTGTCCATTGTGGGTAGTCCCATATTCATACTCCCTCCAATATTGAATAATCTCATCAATGCATCCAAAAACCTACTCAGGGGAAGGCCTATATTCCTTCTTCAAATTAGGAGAATCATCAGTATATCCTGATGGGGAATTAAGAATATGATCGGTCACATATTCATGTTTCAACTAGAGGTAATTGGAATTCCTATAAAGTCACTTTTGGGGAGGGTTATATCCCTTCCAATACACCAGGATCTCATTGGCATATTCTAAAAATTACTCAGGAGTAGACTTACACTTGTGAAAGAATTAGTTAGTACAACACATTTATTACACCATTTCTAAAAAAATATGTTATAAATGGTTTTACACATTGGTTACTATATAACCAATATAAAAAATTATCTTAGTATGTTTTCTATGTCCTTTGTCTTATAATCAATATATATTCCCCTTTAGAAATAATTAATATGTTGAAACGCATTTTAGTTTTTTATTCACAAGCTCAATTTTTCACTTAATAAACCCTAATAACCATATTTGAAACCTCTTTAATTCAATATCTCTTATTCTTCCTCCCTATCTTTATCCTTAGTTCTTTAATCACTCACCATCAGTGCACTTTCCTCACTCATTTCCTCTATCTTTTTCATTGTCCCTCCCAACCATCATCGTCCTCTCTGATTATTCTTCTCTAAGGATTTCATTCCTAGTTTGTATTTTTTTCAACATCTATGATATTTTAAATTTACTGATTTATTTTTACATGAATATGATATTCCCTAGATGATAGATATCTTTTTATAATTATCATAAAATCATACAATGATTATTTGATTATGGGGGTGTTTAAGGCTAGTTAGTTTCTTATATTGTAATGAAATGTTTTCATGCTTTAATAGTCATATGAGATTAAATATTAAATGTATAGTGGATTACGTACAATATGAATCTAAAAGGTTTCTCTATAATAGCTGAGTCGATGAGATTTTTATATTCCTTAGGAATGAGATCATTTCTATTGAAGTGTGTATTCCACTATGATGTACATGGTGAATACACTACTACAAAACACGTCTTTAATAGTGTTGGCATTTATCCGTGCTAGAAAAATGCACTGAGAAAGTTTGTCTTTATCAGTGCTAAAATAAGTTCTAATAAAGTGGGACCTTTATTAGAAATTTTTTTTATTGCTGCTGAAAGGTTCCCTTTATCAGTGCTCTATTTTATCACAGATAAAGGTTAACCTTTATCAACAGTGATAAGAAGTTCACTTTATGATCACTAAAAATAAAGTGCTGATAAATGGTAACCTTTATCATTTATTTATTAGTGATGATAAAGGTCCACAATAAAATGAAATAATTAAACAAATAAAATTAAACAAAAATTAACAATTTCATTAATTAAATAATTATTGTTAAAAATGAATAATTTGAATATACATATATGTAAATTTAAAAAAATGATAAATAGTATATATTAAATATATAGATATGTAAAAGTAATAAAATTAAATAATTAAACAAATAAAAATTCAAAATGTGTAAATTAAGAAAAATATTAAACATTTTATTAATTAAATAATTATTGTTAAAAATGAATATATTTAATATACATATATATATTATAAATATTGATAAATAGTATATATTAAAAGTATATATATAAATTAATATATAATTAAACAAAAAATTAAAATTACAAAATTAAAAAATTATTTAAAAATATATTAATGAAAAAAAATATTAATAAAATTGAATAGGTAATATATATATATATATATTAATTATAAATAGTAATAAATAATATATATTAAATATATATATATAATGAATAAAATTTTAGGTAAAAATATATTGAAGTCTTATTCGTTTTTAATGTTGTTTGATAACATATATCAAATGTCATTTGTTACATTGATTTCACGTATATATAGGTGTAATTAATGCAGTTTTATATAAAAACACACACACAAATATATTCACACAATATATAGAAACACATGCACCTTATATTTAGGTAATTTATTCAAATTTCAATATATTTTAGAATTTAATTATAGCATGATAAATTTAATATATTATGTTTTTAATCAATCAATTTTATTTATTTATTTTTAATATTATTACAGTTCGAGCATTCATTTTTAATATTTTTTTATTTTTATTTTCTTTTTGAATTTGATCATTTTCTATTATTTGTTTATATTTATTTATTTACTAGGTTTTCGTATTTTAAATATGTACTCATCTTATTAAATATATTTATATATCCATATTTTTTTTATAATTTGTATTTAATTAATAAATATTAACCATTTTGTCAATATTTTTAAAGTGTACTCATTTTGAATTATTCAATTTCACTCATTTTTAATATGAATGTATTTAATTTTATATATCCAATAATAATGTTAAAAATATATTTTTAAATAAATATTTTTAAAAATGTAAATTTACTATATTTATATATTTATAATTATTATAAATAAATAATTATTTTTTAAAATAAGTATTTATATAATTATAAATAAATAATTATATATATAATAATAATTATAAAATTAAAATAAATTTATTAAAATAAATCATTTATAAGTGCTAAAAAATCATTGTTAAAAAGAATCATTATCAGCGCTAAAATATTAGCACTTCTAAAGATGCTTTTTATCGGCACTTTTTTATCACTGATAAATCTCTAGATTTATCAGCGCTTTTTTAACACTTATAAATATCCCTTTTATCAGCACTTATAAATATCCCCTTTATCATAAATTATCAATTTAACGTAGATAAAAGGTATATTTATCAGTCCTTTACTAATAGAGTTATTAAAAGTGTTCCTTGTCTATTTAAAATAACCCTAGCAGGTAATCAGTCAGTAAAAATTCTCAATCTCTCACGGAACTTCTCTGCTATCGGTGCGACTCCTCTACATTCCCTAAGATGAATCAAGGAGAGAATCCAATGTATATTATTTTCCCCCTTTCCTTTATCATTTTTCCATCTTTTGGGTTCTTTATTTTTTTTTATTTTTTTTTTGTGTTGTTCTTAACCATGACGAACCCTACATCTCATCTCCTTACCACTACGAGCGTGAATCCTCTAGGTTCATGTAAGGATCATAAAGATATACCGTGATATTAGTCACCTGTTTTGTAGCCTATAATGATGAAATAAATCGTAGTATTCCTCGCTAATTTTTTTACCTATAATCTGATTAAGGAAAAATACAAAAAACCAATAAGTACTCTTTTAATACTTTCTTTTCCTATTAGAAAATGGGATGAAATCATGATGGATTTCATGAAAAAATTTTCAAGATCAACTAAATAGAAAGTTGTAGTGTCGGTTATATTGGATCACCTAACTAATATGAACAACTTATTACTTATTGAAGAGGCTTCCTCAGTTGATGAACTTGATTAATTGTATGTCAAAGAGATAATAATGCTTCTAGGTGTCCCATCTAGTGCAGAATTTTATATGGATGTGATGTTTTTATCTTTATTATAGAAAGGATATTAATTTTAAATGAGGTTATGGATGGAATTTTAAACTTTCATTATTCCATAGACTAACACTCATTATAATCAGACTATATTGATATTGGATGATATTCTTTGAGCCTTAATTCTTAACATCAAAGACTCCTAAAAGGATTAAATTTCCTTGGTGGAATTATCTTATAAAAATAGTTATCAATCACTTATCCATATAGACCTATATGAAGAATTATATTAAATACATTTTCACTCTCCTTTATGTTGGATAAAGAAATAATAATCTCCTATGAATAGCCCTAGTCTTGTCCAAAAAAATAATGACCAAGTGATGATAATTCAAAAAACTTTTTGACACTACTCGTAGTCAACCAATTCCCTAAACTTACCATTAGAGTTGACCCTTGTAATTTAATGTTAATGATCATGTGTTTATTTATGTTTCCTTGAGATTGGTTCACTAATGGATTAGAAAGAGGAGGAAATTAACCTTGAAATACATCAACCCTTTTAAAATTCGTGGAAAATTCTAGGAAATTTCTAAACAGCTAGCCTTAAACATATGAAAACCCAATGGTTGAATCTATTCCCTCAAGAATCTGGTTGAATCTTATTGGATATTAAATGCTAGAGGCTATGTCACGACCCTTCCTCGGGGCCTGTGCCGTGACAACCCCAAGCCTGCCTTTTCATGACCCGTCCTCGGGGCCCATGTCGTGACTACCCCAAGCCTGCCTTCTATAGGCCAGGGGATGGTGACTAGCACCAAAGGCGTAAATCCTGATAACTGGGAAGGCATTGCCTTTATAAAAGTAAAAAAAACACCACAGAGAACAAGAGGAAGTAATACACTAAGTACAAAAGAAAGTTCTGAAAAGTAAGTGGTCCAGAATACAAACCCAACTGAAAGTACAGCTATAACTGAATGAAAGTACAACAGAAAAGACAAACAGCTGGAAGAAAATAAGCAGCTCCTGGGTCATCCACCACAGATCCTACCTGAAGGGTAGGTATAGATAGCGCAGCTCCTGGATCGTCCACCACGGATCCTACCTGAAGGGTAGGTACAGATAGCCTCCACAACGCTCTCGCCCGTCTACCTCCTCTGAGTATCGTCGCGTCGTGAAGTCCACCTCCGGATACTGACTCGTTGTGAGGTCCACCTCCGGGTACCATCCAGTCCTCGAACACTCGGCCTCTGTCAGCGTTGTCCGTCGTCTACAACCAACACAACGAGGTGCGGGCAGAGCCCATGCATGGGTGAGTATACAATACTCAGTAGGGACCCCGAGACCATCAAGGTCTCACTAAATCCAACAAGGATAACCATAAATAAGGATCTCAACAGATAACCCTAACTTAGGTATAAGCCCATACTTATACCTAAGTTATCAAGTAATCCATCTCAATCATGAAGAAACACAAAGGTTATGAAATAAATGGATAACCACTACCTATGTATATGCCCATACATATACCCAAGTTATCAAGTGACCCATCACAATCATGAGGTAAACACAAAGGTCATAGACTCAGCTCAAACCAGGATTTTCATTATCGAAACCGTAACTGTTAAAGAGATCTGTCTCTAACGAGTACAGTGATCCTTTCACGACTCCGAGGTACTGATCACTAACCTAAGACTGTTGAGATACTCCTCTTGTCAAGTACCGCGGGTCTGCCACCTCACAAAGTAGTGCTCCTCCACCATGGGTCTGCCACCTCACACAGTAGTGCTCCCCCTCATAGCCTACAAAGGTACTCCTCCTATCGAGTACCAAGGGTCTGTTGTTTACTACCAGGCGCTCTGTCTGTCATGGGTCTTCACCCAAACACAGTAGTCCTCCATCCACTGGGCTAGTCGACTCACTCCAAGTCGAGTCAGTCAAGCAGTCGTCAGGTCTCAGCCGGCTACACGGCCTCCATACTCTGTACGCTCATCTCCGGGAGGGTCCGCTCCACGAGCTACAGGTCGATACTCCAAGTATCACAAAGTATCATTAAGAAGTATCTCAAAGGACCGCCTTGTCATAGGGGTCTCAACGAAACAGACGGCGCGTCTATCGGACACCCGGTCTGTGAGTTATTAGCCTTTTCATCCCAGGCGCCCAGTTGGTTTCGTGTACGAACCAACCCGGACGCATCTCAACTGTACCCAGAACTCTCATAGGGTATACTCATAGAGACTCTTTCTCAACATGATCACCAACGCCGCTGACGGTTCGTCAAACGGATGTCCGGTCTGAAAGTTATCAGCTTTTCTGTTCGAGGGGCCCGGTTGGATTTCGGGTACAATCCAACCCAGCCTTACTCCAACTACGTCCAAACCTCAGGTGAAGTATTCCAAAAGTTACGTCTCATCAAGAGTAATCCAACAAAGTTGATGGCACGTCAATCGGACGTTCGGAGCTCAAGTTATAAGCGTTTCCGCTCTGAGGGCCCTATTGGTTTCGTGTTCAAACCAACCCGGCTGTAACCAAAGTTCTCTGAAACCTTGACTATAATATATCTAAATGACCATCTTGATCCAAGTATCGCATCGCAACTGACGGTGTGTTGATCAGAGGTTCATAGCTGAAGTTATGGGCGTTTGAATGAAACTGCCCGAGAATAGGGGGTTCGGGCCCGGTCCGACCCGGCCCGATACCCCACCTGGGTCAGCCCGAACCAGGTCGACCCGACCTGGGTCCGGGTATGGCTCAATAGGGCGTGGCCCAGCCCAGCCTGGGCGGCTGGTCCGCGTGGCCAGCATGGAGCGGGGGTTACAACCCTCGCTCGGTTGAGTGAAACCGGCGCGGCACAAGCCGCGCCGCCCAATCCGGAATGGTTGAAGTCGTTTCGGTTCTCCCTCCACCGCCGCGGCGGTTTGCTCCGGCGGCGCGCCGCCGCCGCCTTCTACGGACCACCGGACGCACTCTGATGGTCCGTTTTTCCTGCCATCTTCTCTAGTGGTCCTCCCGGGACCCGAACTTCACTACGAAGGGTTTCAAACGCCATTACGGCCCGCTTCGTCATCGCTCGTCAATCCGCACACCAATAAACAAACTGCGGAGTCTTTGAATCTCCTCTGCAGCCCCGACTCCGGTCGCGGTTTCGTTCGGCCTCAACGGCGTGGCGCGACGGCGCCGCGCTTCTTCGTCGCGTTCTTTCTTGTTTCCGTGCGGTGCCATTGCACCGCGCCGCCTTTGTTCGAGCCGCAACGAACACAACATCAAAGGGGGAGGAGGGTCGGCCGTGTTTGTGCAGTCCGACCTCCTCCCGTTATAATGATAGCAAGCGGCCAACAAATATCAACGAAGTTCGTTAAATAAACTTGAACGAAGATTAAAACCCTACCTTGAAATTGACGTCGCACGTCATCGAGTCGTGGAAGTCGAACGTCGCGGTAGAACGGTATCGATTCTGTCGACGTCGGAAGAAGAAGAAGAACGTTGTTTTTGGCATCGGTCTCCATGGTCAGCATCTCGTTCTTCATCGTGGAAGGTTGTCGTTCTTCGATAATAAAGCGTAATTCTTCGAAAAGGAGGAATTCTCTTCTCTTCCTTCTTCTTCTTCTTCTTCTCACAAAGGCTCTCTCACCCAAGAATCCCAACCCCAAATAAAATAAGAATTACTCTTATTTTATTACAACATTCCAATCATTTCAAACTTAAAATTAAAACTCTTTAATTAAATTAATTGAATAGGTTTAGTCAATTAAGTTAACGCGAGTTGGCATGAAATAAAGAAGAAGAGAAGGAGAGAAGGAGTTCCCCAAAAAATTAAGAGGGTGTTAGGAAGGTGAGAAGTTATACAATTAAACAAAAGGGGTGTTAAAGAGAATTAAGGGAAGTTGGAACATTAAGTGAAAGGGAGTTTAAGAGGGGTTATAAGATGTTCAAGGGGTTATGGTCTCGTGTGGGACCCACCCCACTAAACTCTCCCATGAGAGGTTTGGTGGGTGTGGGACCTACCTACCACATATTCACACATGGGAAGTTGGGTGGTTGTGAACCCCACCAACAACTTCCCATGGTAGATTTTAACTTCCTTGAATAACAAAAATAAAATTGTGCACAATTTTATTTATTTCTTCCTTAAACCCCAAAATTTAACTTCTTTCCCCAAGCAAACTCACCTACGATAAAAGTCCAATTAAGAAAATATTGGCGCTGCGGTTTCATCGGTGCCCTCGGATTTCGATTCCAAGCACCGGTTCAACAGTTAGAAAAACTCGTCCGTTCGTTCACTGAACGTACCCGAGCTAAACTTCGGAAATTGATTCTGGGCACACCGGGCCTCGGAATTAGGTGCCGTCAAGAAACTGCGTACTCGTAAAATTCCAATGAAATTAAGGAAAAAATTTCCTTGAAATTTCCAGGTCTTTACATTACTCCCACCTCAGGGATTTACGTCCCTGTAAATCTTTAACACAAACTAGGGATGCAAAAGTGGTACTGAGCATGCATCTGAGCCTTCCGCTCCCATGTGCTCTCCTGGAGGTTCCCATGCTGCCAATGAAAGCGCACAAGAGGAATCGACTGTTCTCGTAGGACCCACTCCTATCGACCCTTAACCTCTACTGGAACCTGCAAAAGTCACCCCATCGCCAAAGTCCAGCTCCCCATGGTCAATGATATGCGTTGGCTCAAGCACGTATCTCCTTAGCTGAGATACGTGCTAGTCGTTGTTCCCCTGTTGCAACTAAGGTAGATGGGTCAAGCGGTAACCCACCTCGCCTACCCTGCTGAGGACCTTGAAGGGTCCTATGAAGAGCAGAGATAACTTGCTACCTTAGCCAAATCTCTGTAATTCCACGTCGAGGTGAGACCCGTAAGAAAATGTGATCGCCATCCTCGAACTCTAGTGGTCTCTGCCTCCTGTTAGCATAAGACTTCTGTCAGCTCTGAGCTTTCCTCATCTGCTCCTAGATGACCTGTACCTTCTCTGTCGTGGCCTGGACCATCTATGGTCCCACAAGAGCTGTTATGATTTCTTCTTTTCCGATAAGATAAATCTGGTCTCATCCCCTGGATGAACCACGATCTTTTCCTAATATAGTCAATCCAGACATGAATGATGCATTCATGCCATGGAAGACGTCGTAAGGCCTCGACGTTACTACCAAGAGATAAAACTATCACTCTCACCTCTAAGGGTCGAGTCACACTGTCGGCATCAGCATGAGGTAACTGGGTCTCCTCCAGTAGGAATCTCGAAAGTGAGGGTCAAGTCAACAGTTTTAACCGGGACCTCTCAGTACACAAAAATAACGGAAGCAAATGTCACAAGGACAAGTGTCTTTTATTACTGTAGCTCGAAGTACAAAGACACACAGCAATGAAAACAAGGAAACTAGAAGCACCAAGACCAAAGGTCCCATGCCTGGAACTAGTCCCGCTCTTGTCCGCCAGCTTCCAGAGCTACATAGTCGTATGCTTCTGCTACTTGAAGCTGAGCTCTCACATGTCCACATGTTCCCTACGGTCAGGGTGGACCTCCTGGTGGTGGTGGTGGTGGCAAAACCATGAAGCATCATCCACCTCCAGCTGCACGGCCAACTCCCCTGTCTCGGTCTCCTGTTCCCTGCGGTCCGCCTCGATTGAACCTCTGCCTCTGCCTGGGAGGTCCTTCGTTTATCTACTGGTCATCTGTATAGCAGGTCAGACAGTCACGTGCCATGTGACCAATCCCGCCATAGGAGTAACACTGCATGGCAGGTCTAGCTCTGTCATTCCCCTTGGTGCCTCGCACTACCGACCCTGAGTCATGCGGTCAACCACCTATAGGTCTGGTCCTCTTGGACCTCTGCATCATTTGTCTACTGCCCACTACAGAAGACTCTTCCGTATGTTGGCTAGTGGTGGGTCATGCTGGTGGAGACTGCTCAGCAAGGAAACTCTCCACTAAGAGTTCTCGCTCCAACACCCCTATCCGCATTAGGATGCTGTGAGAAACAACAGAAGCTCTAATCTCTCGCATGAGCCCCTGCTCAAAGGTTCGAGCCCTAAAGAACGGGTCACATACCTTATCTGTGGAGTAGCTCGAGAGGTCTTTGAACCTCGCTGAGTACTGCGCCACCATCATGCTACCCTATTATAGATGCAGCAGCTCCTGTATACGCACCGCTCGAATGGTGCCTGGTACAAACTCTGCTCGGAACAGGCTCTCGAAGTCTGCCCACAGAAGTGTCACCTCGTCATGCATCTGGAGAATCAGGGTCCACTATCTGCCTACTGCTGCCTGAAGGAGGCTGGAAGCAAGGATCACCATGAAGTCTGCTGGTGTCCCTACTAGCCTGAAGACTCTCACCACAGCCTCCAGCCAATCCTCAGCTGCTTGTGGTTCCATATCTCCCCTGAACCTGGGTGGCCTCTGGCGCTAGAACTCGTGAAGTGCACTCAAGCGACGTGCACTCTCTACTACTGGGGCTGGTGGAATCGGTGTCCCAGCGGGTGGTAGTACCGCTGGTGCCTCCGCTGGTGCCTCAACTGGGATAGGGCCCTTTACTGAGGTCTCGTCGCTCGGGAGCTGTCAGTACGTACAACTCTTGGGGCTCTAGCTGGTCGTCTTCGGGGAGGAATCATGAAAGAAACAAATGTGACACAGTCAAACGATTATACCTGGTGAGCTGACCTGGTTTGAGCTATTTTAAGGTAAAACCTTTGAAAACACACATGCAATTAGTGTTTTCGTGCACTGAGTTGGAAATCAGAAGTAAGGGTCCTAGTGTATGGATACGTCGGCCGCCCACACCAACACTGGACTCCCTGAACTGAAAACCACACTCGGTACCCTTAACACTATTTCTTCACAGTAAAGAAAAATCAGCGTTATAAGTTCTGTGGTAGAACCAACTCCTCTGATACTAATTTGTCACGACCCGTCCTCGAGGCCCGTGTTGTGACTACCCCAAGCCCGCCTTCCATAGGCCAGGTGCTGGCGACTAGCACCAAAGTCATAAATCCCGATAACTGGTAAGGCATTGCCTTTATAAAAGTAAATAAAACACCACAGAGAACAAGCGGAAGTAATACACTAAGTACAAAAGAAAGTTCTGAAAATTAAGTGGTCCAGAATACAAACCCAAATGAAAGTACAGCTACAACTGAACAAAAGTACAACAGAAAAGACAAACAGCTGGAAGAAAAGAAGCAGCTACTGGGTCTTCCACCACAGATCCTACCTAAAGGGTTGGTACAGATAGCCTCCAAAACGCTCTCGCCCATCTACCTCCTCCGAGTATCGTATCGTTATGAAGTCCAACTCCGGATACTGACTCGTCGTGAGGTCCACCTCTGGGTATCGTCTAGTCCTCGAACACTCAGCCTCTGTCAGTACTATCCATCGTCTGCAACCAACACAATGAGGTGTGGTCATAGCCCGTGCAGGGGTGAGTATATGATACTCAGTAGGGACCCCGATACCCTCAAGGTCTCACTAAATCCAACAAGGATATCCACAAAGAAGGATCTCAACAGATAACCCTTACTTAGGTATAAGCCCATACTTATACCTAAGTTATCAAGTAACTCATCTCAATCATGAGGAAACAAAATGGTTATGAAATCAACGGATAACCACTACCTAGGTATATGCCCATACATATACCCAAGTTATCAAGTGACCCATCTCAATCATGAGGTAAACACAAAGGTCATAGACTCAGCTCAAACCAGGATTTTCATTATCGAAACTGTAACTGCTGAAGAGCTCCGTCTTTGACGAGTAGAGTGATCCTGTCATGACTCCAAGGTACTTCTCACTAACCTAAGACTGTTGAGATACTCCTCCTATCGAGTACCGCAGGTCTGCCATGTCACAAAGTAGTGCTCCTCTGCCATGGGTCTACCACCTCACATAGTAGTGCTCCCCCTCATAGCCTACAGAGGTCCTCCTCCTGTCGAGTACCACGGGTCTGCTGCATGCTACCAAGCACTCTGTCCATCGTGGGTCTTCACCCAAACACAGTAGTGCTCCGTCCACTGGGCTAGTTGACTCACTCCAAGTCGAGTCGGTCAAGCAGTCGTCAGGTCTCAGCCGGCTACACGGTCTTCATACTCCGTACGCTCGTCTCTGGGAGGGTCCGATCCACGAGCTACAGGTTGATACTCCAAGTATCACAAAGTCCCACGAAGAAGTATCTCAAAGGACCACCTCATCATAGGGGTCTCAATGCAATAGACGGCGTGTCTATCGGACGCCCGGTCTGTGAGTTATTAGCCTTTTCGTCCCAGGGGGCTGGTTAGTTTCGTGTACGAACCAACCCGACCGCATATCAACTGTACCCTGAACTATCATAGGGTATACTCATAGGGACTTTTTCTCAATGTGATCACCAACTCCACTAACTTTTCATCAAACGGACGTCTGTTCTGAAAGTTATCAGCTTTTCCGTTCCAAGGGCTCGGTTGGATTTCGGGTACAATCCAACCCGGCCTTACTCCATCTATGTCCAAACATTAGGTGAAGTATTCCAAAAGTTCTGTCTCATCAATAGGAATCCAACAAAGTCTACGGCACGTCAATCGAACGTCCGGAGCTCAAGTTATAAGCATTTCTGCTCCGAGGGCCCGGTTGGTTTCGTGTTCGAACCAACCCAGTCGTACCCAAAGTTCTCTGAAACCTTGAGTGTAGTATACCAAAACGACCGACTCAATCCAAGGATCTCATTGCAACTGACGTTGTGTCGATCGGAGGTCCGTAGCCCATGTTATGGGCGTTTGAACAAAACTGCCCGAGAATAGGGGGTTCGGGCCCGGTCCGACCCGGCCCGATACCCCCCCTGGGTCGGCCTGAACCGGGTCGACCGGACCCGGGTCCAGGTCCAACCCAATAGGGCGTGGCCCGGCCCGGTGGGTGTGGCCCGACCCATCCAGCGCAGCCTGGCCCGGCCCGTCCTGGGCGGCCGGTCCGCGTGGCCAGCGTGGAGCGGGGGTTGCAACCCCCACTCGGTTGAGTGAAACCGGCGCGACTACTGAAGCCATTCTGGTTCTCCCTCCATCGTCGTGGCTCAGCCGTGGTGGTTTGCTCTGGCGGCACGCCGCCGCCGCCTGTCGCCGCCTTCTGCGGACCCCCGGACGTGCTCCGGTGGTCTGTTTCACCTGTCGTCTTTGCCAGTGGTCCTCCCGGGACCTGAACTTCACTGCAAAGGGTTTCAAATGCCATTACATCCTGCTTCGTCCTCGCCCGTCAATCCGCACACCAATAAACAAACTGCAGAGTCTTCGAATCGCCTCTGTGGCCCCGACTCCGGTCGCGGTTTCGTTCAGCCTCAATAGTGCGGCGCGACGGTGCCGCGCTTCTTTGTCGCATTCTTTCTTGTTTCCGCGTGGTTCCGTTGCACCGCGCCACATTTTTTCGAGCCGCAATGAACACAACATCAAAGGGGGAGGAGGTTCGGTTGTGTTTGTGTGGTCCGAACTCCTCCCGTTATAATGATAGCAAACGGCCAACAAATATCAATGAAGTTCGTTAAATAAACTTGATCAAAGATTAAACCCCTACCTCGAAATTGACGTCGCACGCCGTCGAGTTTTGGAATTCGAACGTCGTTGTATAATGGTAACGATTTTGTCGATGTCGGAAGAAGAAGAAGAAGAACGTTGTTATTGGTGTCGGTCTCCACAGTCGGCGTCTCATTCTTCGTCGAGGAAGGTTGTAATTCTTCGATAAGGAAGTGTCGTTCTTCGATGAGGAGGAATTATCTTTTCTTACTTCTTATTCTTATTCTTCTCACAAAGGCTCTCTCACCCAACAATCCCAACCCCAAATAAAATAAGACTTAGTCTTATTTTATTACAACATGCCAAGCATTTCAAACTTGAAATTCAAACTCTTTAGTTAAATTAATTGAATAGGTTTAGTTAATTAATTTGACATGAGTTGGCATGAAATAAAGAGGGAGAGAGGGAGAGAAGGAGTTCCCCAAAAATTAAGTGGGAGTTAGGAAGGTGAAAAGTAATACAATTAAACACAAGGGCTGTTAAAGAGAATTAAGGGAAGTTGGCACATTAAGTGCAAGGGAGTTTAAGGGGGGTTATAAGAAGTTCAAGGGGTTATGGTCTTGTGTGGGCCCCACCACACTAAACTCTCCCATGGGAGGTTAGGTGGGTGTGGGCCCCACCTACCACATATTCACACATGGGAAGTTGAGTGGTTTTGGACCCCACCAACAACTTCCTATGGTAGATTTTAACTTCCTTGAATAAAAAAAATAAAATTGTACACAATTTTATTTATTTCTTCCTTAAACCCCAAAATTTAACTTCTTTCCCTAAACAAACCCACCTACGGTAAAAGTCCACATAAGCAAATATCGGTGCTGTAGTTTCATCGGTGCCCTCATATTTCGATTCCGAGCACCGGTTCAAAAGTTATAAAAACCCGCTCGTTCGTTCACTGAATGTACCCGAGCTAAAATTTGGAAATTGATTCCGGGCACACTGGGCCTTAGAATCAGGTTCCGTCAGAAACTGCGTAGTCGTAAAATTAAAAAGAAATTAAGGAAAAAATTTCCTTGAAATTTCTATGTCTTTACAGGCCATACAGGTTTTAAATTTCCCATATGATCTAACCATGTAATCCCCTTTTATTTTAGTATCTTAGTATCATTTTGGGTGTATTTTGTGTTGAAGGGGAGTTAAAAGAGGGATTAAAGGATTTAATAGGGGAGATTGGTGGTGAGATAGATGTACCCTTGTGTGGTAGGAACTAAGTACCTGATGTAATGGAACCAGGTACCTATTGATATTATAGTGTAAGTAGGGACACTTTTATCACAACCAAGAACTCAGTGGCCTATTATTATGTATATGGCGGTACTTTTGAGATTTGATTAGTGGTGGGGGTTTATCTTTTTAATCATAGTAAACTCATATACTAAATAACCTATGAACAACTACCATGTATTTAGGTTAAGCATGACTACTAGTTCCTCATTTTGGGGGTTTAGCATGAATTATGTCTTGTTTTTGTCTTGGTTATTGTGAGAAATCTTTTAAAATGAATATTATTTTGAAAATTAAAATGATTTCTTCCAAATGGTCTCATATTGGAAAAAATGAATTTTAAAAGAAAATTTTTTGGAGTAAAGTTTTGTTAAATTATTGGGTTTATTGAAAAAATGGTAAGTGAGAACCTTTGTATTTTTTATGAGTGTTTTCATATGTTTGGGTATGTGAGGAATTTATTTTAACCTAATTTTATGATTTTTGTGTTATTCAGAATATGCCTCACAAAAAGGTCCCTGATGTTTCTAGTGGGTTTGACCCTATTTCTAGTTCTCCTAAGTTTCATCCCATCTTCTATGGAAATATTGGTTTTTTAGAGGTAGTTAAGTGGCTTTAGTATGTTTATCATATCTTCAGAATGTTGTTAACTCCCAAATCTGTTATAGTTTGTGCTGGTATGGATCTTCTTAGGGGTCCATCTTTGGAAAAATGGGAGTTTTTTCCACTCCAACGATGCAAGTTGGGATGACTTGGGAAGTTTTTAAGTATGTATTTATTCAGTGGTTTATACCTAAGGAGGTGAAGAATAATAAAAGGGAAGAGCTCATGAGTTTCCATCAAGGTCATCAGATGATGAAGGCTTATGTTGAACACTTCAAAGAGATGGTTTCCTTTTCTCTAGGGGTGGTTTTATAGTATCAATTGAATGCTTCTGTTTTTATTTGGTGTCTCTATCCAGGAATCAAGAATTGTGTCCTATTCTCCTAGGATCTCCATTTTGAGAAGTTGGTGGAGGAATCATGTTTTGGCTGAGTTGTTGTGAAAGAAGAATACAACACATTGGCTCAATTGTTGTCTCCTGTGTTGGGGTGAAGACCTTTACAGTTTCCTCGTTTTTGTTTTGTGGTTGTGGTAAGCTCATCTTTCATTATGCAAGTTTGATGAAATCATCCTTTATTATTTCAAATGGATTTTTTCCTAAATTTTAACCTTTAAATGGTTATCCTTTCATGAATTAGTTCCTCTATTTCTATCATGAATGTTTGGAGATGTCTATTTTTGTGGAAAACACTCCTTTTCCTTCTGTGCAGGTTCATTATTTAGTTCGAGATATTTTTTTGTTTATTAAAAAAATGATAGGGCTTTATATGATTGTAAAAAAGTGGTCTTTTGAGGTTTTTTCTTCATTCACTCTTAGGTAAATGATCCATAGGTCATTTGATATGTGTAGGAATCGGTTGAACCTCAATTCAACACATGGTGTGACCGCTATGAATCAATGTGTTATGCCTTTGAAAGAATCGGATGCACCTAAAAATAGAACAAACACATTAAGATTGTTTTGATACTTTAGTGAAATTATCCATAAGTGATTTGATATGTGCATGAATCAGTCGCACCTCAATCAAAAGCACAGTGTGACCGATATGACTCCTAGTGTGTGTCTTTATTTTAAATTGACATCAATTTTAGTAAAAAGGACAACTAAATTACTCAAAACTGAGAAAACACATTAAAATTGTTTTAATAATTTATTAAAATGATCCATAAGTAATTTTTTATGTGTAGGAATCATCTACACCTCAATCTGATACACAATGTGATCAGTATGAGTCAAAGTTCATGTTTCAATTTTAAAATGACATTTTAGTAAAGAAGACAAGTGATGTACTCCAAACTGAGAAAATACATTCATATTTTTTGATACTTTATTAAAATGATCCATAAGTCATTTAGGACATGTAATAATCAATCGCACCTCAATCTGACACATGGTGTGATCCGTATGACTCAAAGTGAATCTTTTTATTTAAATTTGTCATTAATTTTAGTAAAAAGGTCAACTAACATACTCAAAACTAATCAAACACATTCTTATTGTTTTGATAATTTATAAAAACAATAAAAAAGTCATTTTTGATGTGTAGGAATTAGTCTCACCTCAATTTGATACATGATGTGCCCGATATGAGTCAAAGTGCATGTTTCAATTCTAAAATGACATTTTAGTAAAAAAGAAAAGTGAAATACTCAAAACGGAGAAAAAATATTAATATTGTTTTGATACTTTGGTAAAAACAATTCATAATTCATTTGGGACATGTAGGATTCATCCCCACCTCATCCAATGCACAGTGTGACCGGTATGACTCAATGTATGTTTTTTATTTAAAATTGCCATCAATTTTAGTAAAATGGACCACTATCCTACTCAGAACTGAGAAAATACATTTGGATTGTTTTGATACTTTACAAAAATTATCCATAAGTCATTTTTGAAATTTATGAATCATCCTCACCTCAATATGATACACAATGTTTCAGATATGAATCAAAGTGTCCGTTATCATTTTAAAATCGACATTTTATTTCAAAAAGTGTCACTCACTGAAAATCAATAAAATGAACTCATATTTTCTTCATATTTCAAAAAATATATTCATAGGTGATTTTTGATGTGTAGGAATCCATTTCACATCAAACTGATGCACTATGTGATCATAAAGAGTTAAAAGTGCATGTTTCCAGTTTAAAAAGACATTTTAGTAAAAAAGACAACTAACTTACTCAAAACCAAGAAAACACATTCATATTGTTTTGATATATTATGAAAGTGATAAACAAGTCATTTGATACATCTTTTAATTATCCTCACCTCAATATGATGCACGGTGTGTCCATTATGACTCTAAGTGCATATTTTTATTTAAAATTGACATCAATTTTTGTAAAATTAACACTTTATGTTAATTTATTTCTATATATTATTACTAAAATAAAAAAAATTATTATGCAGGTGTGTTATTTTTCTCATGAAGGGGTGGTTTTTTGGAAATATCATGAGTCATTCGGGATTAAAAGATAATGGAACATTTATGTTTTTGAATATATGTAATAATTTGTATTTTGTAATTGTATAAATCAATGTTTGAAATGTCTATAATATATTGTGTATTTTCTTGTGTTTGTGTTGTAAATTACATTTCATTTAAATCCTATATTGGGAATTTTTTTATATCTTCTGTGTTTCTAGTTTTGCCGTGTGTTGTTACAGCACACTGTAGTGGTGTTGTGGTGTACTGTTAAAACACACTGCAGAATGGCCCTTTATCAGTGATTCTATAAGAACTGATAAATGGTTCCTTTAGTGGTACTAAATTAAAGTGTTGATAAATGGTTCCTTTATCAATGCTTCTAAAAGTACTGGTAAAATACCAGGGCTTTTAACCTCGCTCATGTAGTTAGTTCTTTTCTAGCACTAATGAAGGCCATTTCTAGCGTTGTTAATGGCCTATTTTGTAGAAAAATTTCACTTAGTGCATGGTATTTTCACTATCCTATTTTTTATTTTCTTATATTTTATATTATACATAGAAATTTTTTCATAAACTATTAAATTTTATTTCTAAAACATGTGTGTATATTCCTATTACATATGTTAAAACTATAAAAAAAATATTGATATTCAAAAATCATTTTTCCATTTATATTATTAAATTTATTTGTTTTTATTGTTTTTTATAAAAGTAAATTTGAAAATCAAGTTTAATATAAAATGACATATATTCTACAATTTAAATTTATAATAGGTGATATTGATTCATTTTTGGATTAATGCAAGGTGATCGAGTGATGAATATGAGTAAGGAGTTCATGATTTTTTAGAATTTCCAAAAAAAATGTTCCAAACAACAACTTGTTTTTACTTCAATGTTTTAAATGTTTAAATATAAAAAAATTAAAGAAGATAAAGTAAATATTATTTAATTTTAAATTTTTTTAATCTGAGTTATATTCCTTGGATTTGGCATCTTTAAATAGGATAAAATTCAAGATCTAGTGATGATAAATATTTTCAAGACGATAAGGATGATAAAACTGAATAATGATACATGATATTAGACTAGATGGACTTTATAAAGAAAAAATGACCAAATGATTGTATAGTGATATTGAAAAAACATTTTATCTAGGTTATAAAAAAAATTATCAATGGTGTTAATATTGATCAACTTGATGTGCAGAAATAGGTGGAGTGACAAGAGTTTTCCAATGTTGTTATAGATATTGAAATACATTCTTATTGATGAAAATGATCTTCCATATTCACAGTATAATGTGAAGAAAATATTATTCCTAATGGTTTTTGGTTACAATATGATAAATTTATTCTCTAATGACAATTTTTTATATAAGAATTAATACTAAAGTCTTTCTAAGTGTCCTAAATGTGGTACATCACAGTATAAGTTGAAATGAAAATCATAGGTTGATTTAGCAATTACCAAGACCCCTTATAAGGAAATTTGGTATATTCCTATAATTTCAAATTTAAAACATTTATTTTCAAATTCAAATTATTTAAAAAGGTTAATATTTCATGAAAATGAGTAAATATCTAATGGAAAATTTTTTCATCTGGCTGATTGTCCATAGTGGAAGAAAATTGGTTAACACTTTCCTACTTTTAGAAATGAAGTTAGAAATGTCAAACTTAGAATTTTCATAGATGGAATGAATCCATGTTAGATCCTTAGTATAAATAATAGTTCATGGATGTTATTATTGTTAATTTAAAACTTATCTCCAAAATTTTATATGAAGTGAAAATGTATCATGTTGAGTTTAATGATTTCTAGACTAAAACATCCTAGAAATGATATTTATGTTTTATTTTCACCTCTAATTGATTATTTTAATATTTTATGGTATAAAGGTATAATGGTGTATAATTTTTATAAAATATAGTATTTTAAATTGCTTGCAATGATTATACTCACTATAAATAACTTCCTAGAATATGGAAAATTTTCTAGATATAATGTTAAAGGGAATAAATTCTATCTAGTTTATGAAGAATAGACTTCTTATTATCAACTAAAATATGAGGAAAAAGAGTATACATGGATCTTTGAAGGTTTTTTTATATGGATAACTCTTATAAATGATTAAAAAAGGAATTAAATGGCTCACAGAAATTTGATATTTCTATAAATACATTTTCAAGAGATCATTATTTTGATAGGGTAAAAAACAATGATGTCACATTTATAAAGACACAAAAATATGGTAATGATAGAAATATATGGAAGAAATGAACTATGGTTTTTGAACTTCCATATTAGAGATATCATGAGGTCAAATACAGTATTAATTTCATTCATATTGAGAAGAATATATGTGATAGTTTGACTACAAAATTTTTAGATATTAAAGGAAATACTAAGGATGGGTTTAATGTAAGATTAAAATTAATTTCTATTGGAATATATTTGGAGTTATCTCCCACTCTCGAAGGAAGAGAAAAATACCTACCTATGGTTTTCATAAATTATCCAAGAGGTAGGAAATCAGTATTTTCTAGTGCCTCTATGGTATCAATGTGTTTCTAGGTTATTATTAAAATGTAAAATATTTTATGCCAATAAAAACTAATTATAATATTCACTGATAAAAAGAAAGAAAAGTCATTTTTGAAGAATAAAATATTTTTGAAGAATAAAATGACTACTAAAAATCAAGAGATTATTTTATAAATATTTAATTAATATATTATAAATTAGTTGAACTATTATATATATTTTGTAATTTGTTTAATTCTATTCATTCCATCCAATTTAAAAATTAGTTTATAAGGGTCTCATTTAAATAATTATAATTCATTGTTCTTTTAAGATAGGGGTTGTGTGGCTTGTAAGCTATTGAACATAGTCTTTATTTTTATAAAATATCATGATATTGTAGTTATAACTTCAAAAAATGATCTCCCCCTGAGTCCCATAGGTTTTATGGATTCACACCATGTATATACAAGATTTTCTTTACAACTCCTTCTTGGTATTTGATCAAAATATATGAAAAAGATGCTTCTTTATTAATAAGATATATCTCCCACTATTTTAAATAATAGATAATTATAATTCCATAAATTATTCATTAATAATCTTTAACTCCATGACTACTCATAAACCATTTTTATAATCTTCAACAAAATCTTCTCATCTGGTTGTAACACTCAATCTAAGATTGTCTTGACACTAATTAGTAAAGATTTAAGATTATTAGAGGTATGTATCAACCATTGTTGTCATATATATTATCCTCCATTATACTCTAATTTTGGTTCTTCTAGTAAGGTATTTAATTGATTGTTCTATCAGATAATGGTGTAATCATCCCAAGACAATGGGACTTTCGTGATTCTTATAAATAGGGTATCTCGAGATGACATTTTCACGTAGTTACATGGTGATTCATTAAAGGTATTTCACCCCACCAATTAATTTAATGTTTATCCTTAAATTTAAATTTAATTAAGTATTTTACTATTTTTTTCATGATAGGTATTAACCCAAGTTGCTTCTGGGAGTCCATTGTGGACCTCCAATAAATGTTGGGCCTTTGTTTTGGTGCGATGATGGTTATCGGTGAGTTGATTGGATTTTATTCAAATTTGAGATAATTTTTAAATTAACTATAATTTTTTAATTAATTATAATTTTAATATTATTAATGAATTATATTTTTTATATTGATCTATGTCCATGAAGGTGTGGGTGATGGATGGTTAATCATAGATGGGCATGGGAAGATGCTGCCAGACTATGGCTTAAAGTAGAATGAAGTTTTTAATGAGGTATGTGGTCCAAGTACTAGACTTATGAAATTATTAATGATTTTATAATCATGTGTATATGTGGTATATCCACTGTGGATATGGGTCCCCTCATATAAATTATTTAATTTAATTTAAAAAATTTAATTTCAATTAAGTTATTAAACTTTCATGATCTCCTAATAATAAAAGGGAACAAAGTGCATAGGCCACCATGGACATAGTGCATTGGCTTGATGACTTATTCACCAATGTCTAATGCTTGGACTAGTGGTATACCTTAACACTTGAACTCCTTGAGGGGTTTTAATCAAATGAATGAAATACTTAATACTTAGTGGCCATTTCTTAATTTTTGATAACAATTGTCCTTAGTAGGTTGTATCTTGATCCCTATATCACTTTAGACCTATTGGGCTTTCTAAAATGAGTATGGGGAAAGCATTCAATGACCTGGGGATATGTTTTTTCTAAGAAAGATAGACCATAGGCTAGATGGATTCATTTTGGGTAATTGGACCGACCTTACATGACCCTAGTCATTGACGTGAGTCATGAGCCATCTATATAGATCGTTGTCATTATGGCCTATCCTATGAAGCTTACGAGGTTGTACTAAGCACGAAATACTGAGGGGGTTGATACCCTCTTATGATGGAAAATGATATAATACTTTTTTGATATTGAGGACCCCATGTGATGTTATTCCCTTTTTATTATGAACCAAAGGACCCCAAGTAGGGTTCCTTTGACGTGTTCACTTAGGGGACCCCATTTGGTGCCCCTTGAGAGATAGAACATAATATGGGCCATGTGGTAATGTTCATATGATCAAATGTGTCACCTTATTACTTGAATGAGCATTGTAAGCCTATGATGACTGTGATTTTAGGGTCTCACTCCTATGGGGATGACCCTATTTATGCATGTTGAGTTTGGGAACATGACCAACCCTTGTCTACTTTTTTTTATAAATGATATCTAAAACATCATATGAATAAATATTGAAAATGATAGAACATACCTTAGATGTGTTTATGATGTGATATAGAATATTCCCTTGTGGGGGTTGGGATATGTGTAGAAAATTCCATTAGGATGAAATTTTATTGAAATGAAAAACACCTCTTTTAGGGTGGTCTATGATACTAAAAAAACTCCCATAGTATAGAGGTTTGTGATACTATTGGTGGGGCTACCATGGATTTAGAGCTGGGATTATCTTGGTTCTAAGTAGTGGATAGTTCCTTCCATGTGTTATCTATTGGGGCGTGTGGTGTGTTTTGTTTCCTTTTCCATGCCTTCCTCTCTATTGGGTCTTAGATATTAGGAACCATTTTATACTATATGGAGAATTCCTCAAGTTTTTATTCAGGACATAGAATTCCCCGGGTTATTATCATGTATATCGGGGTGAGTTCAGCCCTCGGGTAATTATCACTATATACTTGGGTGAAATACCACCAAGTCATTATAATGGTTGGCATAGTTATAATGACATGCTCAAATACACTCTAGTACTAGATTGGGACCAATAATGGTATTATTTATTTATTTATTTCCATTAGTTATTTATTTATCTAGAGAATGTAACATGAACATATCATAGTGTTTCCGATATATATGATCCCATGTTGGTGGTTCCCTACTAAGTTCTGTACCAACACAATGCTCGAGATTCCATTTCACTTAGTTACCCCAAGAATCCCCCACTAGTAGTGGGTCTAGGTTAGGCTGAGGCCTGGTATTACTTGATCAAGTTAGAGAAACTTGGATGGGATTTAGAGATCAAGATCAGGTAAGGCTTGAGGATTATAGTGTACCATAAAATATTTTAATTTGTGCCTTTATTAATTCCATTATATATTTGTATTTGTATATGTGATCGGTTTAGTGGGTGGTTTGTCTTGTATTCTTGTATGACCATTTGATTCTATTTGTCGCATTTCATTTATTATTGATGATTCTTATTTATTTATTCCTCATACTCTAATGTTTGTGTATATATAGATTTTGGTTATTTTAAATACTATTAGACACTTTGATATAGGGGGTATAGTATACTAATAGTACCATCCTAGACCCATGCTGTTATTCAGTAGCCTTTTCCATATTTGGAGGCACTCCTGATGTTATGTAGCACCATCGGTCTAGTTACTATTCATAATGAGATTGTTTGGGATGTTAAAAAGATGTATCAGAGGTGATTTTATTTTGTCATACTATTTTGGGTGATGGTTGACAAGCGATATAAAAATTTGACAGATCTGGTGATGGAACCTAGACTGGAGCATCACAAACACCTTTTCTGGTGAAATTACATGTTACCAGGAGTATGGGATTTTTGTTCTTACTTGAGTTTCTATGATTATATATTATTTCACCTAATGTGATTCATATGATGTTTAAGTTTTATGATTTATTTTAGATTTTCCTCTTAGCACGTAATAACAACATGTGATTGTATGCATAATTCTTGGCACATAGGATTCACATGATATATGGGCCTTCTAATGTATTTTCATCATTGATGACAGAGGCCTGGTGTCAAAAATAGCTCATATGTAATTTTATTTTATAAGTTCTTGGGGGAATTCTACTTGTATAGATCAACATGTATATATTCCTTTATGATGATAGGTCATGTAGATTCAATGTTGAAATAAATGATGGTGATTATGATGATACGGTCCCTCTATTTGGGGACATGTAGTGACCTTAGTAGGTTGGTACATGTGTGGGATGCCTTAGTGATAAACCCCTTGGTGTGGTTACTATTTAGGTTCAGTTATTGGAAGTGTCAGTAACAACCTATATGGTGTTTTCCCATATAGAATATAATGGAATTCTATTTAATCAAGCTTGTGACCATGTTTCCCTTGATATAGGTCATCTAGGGAAATGTTTTTATATTTGTATATATGTGTGTGTGAATCATGTCATATGATAATTTCCTCCTTTTGGGGGAGACTCCTATTTGTGGAGGCCTAATGAGGATTTTCCTCAGTTTCTGATTCTTGAGGGGGTATTCCCATGTGTCTATATCCATAAGAATTGATTCCCTTATGGGTAATTAAGTTGTATTTGATGTCATTATGTATATGATACCCTAGAGTGGGTGTTGTCATTCCATGTTTTCTCACTTATGTGAGACCTGACATATGGGGTGAGTGAGAGACCCTAGTGAACTTTGAGATGTGACTCAATATTTTAGAGATTCAAAACCTAGTTATGTGCAAGGGTAACCTATTATAGTGGTTATCCCTATTTGGTAAGTACCTTAAATATGGGAATCATTGGTAGGTTCTTTGGGTTATGAAATTGTTTCATGCTAAGTGCTACTGAGTGTGTGGTGTAATCATAGAGATTCTTGGGACTTCTGAGGTAGATCATTTTGAGTACTGGAGTTATGGTTTGGGGTTGGTTTTGAATAGTATGATTATTCAAATGCCTAACCCTATTGAATAAGGAATTCATTTCTAAGCATGTAGATAGTGTGAGTAGAGGCTCTTGACATTGAAAATGATGTCGGTTGGTAGGAGATCATGTGATAAATCATGGAAAAGTGAGTGAATGACTTTAAAGAGGAGTTCCAAGGTTTCTCCTGGCTTGATATGACTACAATTATTGAGAATAATGATTAGTAGGAAGGATATATATCCTAGTTCTAGTAATGTATGTCTCATGGGAGCATGATTTAGGTTGGGAGACCATGTGGTATGAGTGAGTACACCCATTACTTTTGGATGAGATCAAGGTAGCGTGTGATGGATACATGTGGTGTTATTGAGTTTGAACTATTGAGTTTCTATGTGTAGGCTAAGAACTGATGCCTTTTATGGAATGTGTATAGGCTTATTTACTCGATGGGTTGGATGAAATGAGAAGTTCCACTATGGTCAGGGATGTCTTTGAAATGGATCAAGTGTGGTGGAACGATCAATCAAAAAAATTAATCCTAGTTAGTTTTTGAAGAGTATATATGTACCATCATTATATTTTAAAAATAAATACTATTTTTTATATAATAAAAGATATGTAACACCAAGCTTTAAATGAATAATGAAATCTTATTATTTAAATGTGACTGTAATAACCTAGCCATTAATTTGGAGGGAATGAATATTATTAACCACTTTCTGAAATATATAATGGTAATACTGATTTATAATGTAAGTATTTTAAATAATAAATTTATTTTTAGTAAATTAATTCTATTATATTTTGAGAAATGTCATTTTATTCATCAAAAACATATTTTCTTCAAAAAATGATTTTTTATTTTTTTTAATGTACAAGTAAAATAATAAATTTCTAGAAATTTTATAAAATTTATTTGTTAATATTAATTTCATTCTTATATTCATAATTTTAAAATTATATAAGGATTATTTGTTTAAAATTTTCTCACAAGATTAATTTTTCAGTGAATAGTGAAAATACCAATTTTTGTAAAAAAATCATTTCTTTTAAATAAATTAAGAAATTTAAAAGTCCAATTATGTTTTGAATATGTTTTAAAGTAACATAAGTATTATTTATTCATATTCCATCCCCTTAAATTATTTTTAATCAACTTTTTATTTTATTTTATAATAATTTTATTTTTGGGTTTAAGAATGGGATTTTTCAGAAACATATTTTAAATTACATAATGTTTCTTCTTTTTAGTTAATTAAAATAATATCTAAATTGTAATGTTTTAAATGAAATTTATAGATTATATATCATTAAATATTAATTTATTTTCATAAAATTTTATTTCTAGTCATAGAGTTAATATAAAATCATCATTTTCTTCAAAAATATACTTCTTGAAGATCCCCCTTTTCATCGCATCTACAGGTTTTGTTTTAAATATAATTTTCCAAATTATGTGATTTTAATTTGATAAAATGGATTAAATATTTTTAATAATAAGTTTAAAATTATTTATTAAGTTCATTTTCATTTTTATGCATAAACAATTTTCCATCGTAAAAATAATATTTTCTGCACTATAGGTAAAATAATGAAACGTGTTAAAGTTAAAAGGTAAAGGCTTAAAATACCTTAAAAAATAAAACTCTAAATGTTTTTTTATGTGTTTATAGACCTTAAAAATACTTTAAAACATTAATTATAAATTTAATTTGTTTTAATTAATTCCACCCAAATTTGGTTGGCTTTAAATATAAAATAATCATTATTTAATCACTTGAAACCACCCCTCCTTGAGTATAAATACCACTCCTCACCACCCGATTTATCCTCATAATACTTTAAGCTATTAAAATATCTTAAAAACCTCCAATTCCCAATATAACCATGTATAAGTGATTCTGGTCTCACCAAAATACCAATTGTGAGTTCTTTAAGGGATCCTTCAAGGAGGTGATATTCAAGAGGTGACTTTCTCAAACCACCACTCGTAATTTCTTTTCTTCTTCTACCTTCCCCTTAAATCATTCATCCATAATATAATAATATCCTTAGTGTCACTTATATACTTTAATTTTATTTTTCTAATGTAATATATTATATTCATTCCATCTCTCAACTCCTCTTATTCAAATAAATGAAACCACTGTCCAAATTACAGCAGTTAACCATCTCCATGGAAAATAATTATTCATTTTCCATTAATACCTTCAAGGATGGTAATAAAAATATTATAATGGTTAAATAATATTTTAATATGTATATTATAACTTATTTCATGTTATTTAACTAATATATATATATATAATATTAAATAAAAAGAAACTAGTTTATGATGGTCGGAAAAACCGCTAAAATAAACTAAACATTTATTATTAACATTTTATAAAATAAATCATCCTCATGTTAGAAAATAAAATTATATATGGGAGTATTTATAATTTTCTAAGTGAATTAATACCACTTAATTATATTTCTGGGGTATTATTTCCATTTTACATGAAAATACATAATTATACACAAATTAACCAACCATGAAACCATGAGTTGAACACACCTGAAAACAATGAAAATAATGAAATATTATTAATGAAAGGATGGTAAGATATTATTAAAGGATCATATAAGTTATTATAGATATTAAATTGGTTATTTAATAAATTAATAACATTCTTTAAACCATTATACATGATGTTTGAAAATGTTTTAAGAAAGACGAACCTGAGGTAAGGAATTTCCTAACTCAACTTCCATTCATTGGATAAAACATCTACTTCATTGATTATACCATGTAAATATTATGTTTGAGATGAATTTTGATTACATTATGTTTTATTTCCACTTTTTTTTATTTACAACATATACACATAATTGATTCGTTTTATTAATTCTCAATTCAATGATATGATATTTATAAGGGACTTTATTTTTAAAATAATCTTTTAAAAGTTTCCCGCAAAACTCTTTTTTATTCTAAGTCTGTGTTTTCTAAAAAAAAATTGAAAGTTTTTTTAGTATTATATTATGAATGTTTATATTAATTTCTAATAATGTTTCTAACTTTTACAAAATCATTTGAAAGGATTCTTTTCTTCTTTTTCAAAATGAGGTTCTTTGTGACTTTTTTGATGAAAATATGAAAGGAATGTTTTTTTAACTTATATGGAATGAGTGGATTTTCCCGCCATCATAAAACTTAATTATTTTAATATTAATTTGAAATTTTACATGGTTATTTACAAATAAAATTTTTTCCTTTTTGAGTGCCCATATTTTCAAAAAATATATGATTTAAAAATGAAAGGGTTATCTTCCTTAAGAATATTTTTATAATGAAAGTATTCATGTTCTATGATTGTGATATGGTTTTTGGTAATTATTTATGATTATGGGTGGTTATGTTATAAAAAAATAGTGTGTAGTTCAATGATAAACCAAGGATGGTTGGTTATGTTATTAACAAATTATTTGTGGTTCTGTGATAAATCAAGGATGGGTGGTTATGATATAACCTAAAATGCATTGGGTAATTCAAAGTTGGAGGTTGACCGTATTGGTCACTACATTTGTAAGAGTGATATGAAAAATGATATACCAAGATATAATTTAACTTTTATATTCTTGATAATTATTTTTTATGGAAATTGATTTATTTTCAAGATAGTGATCTTTTTGGAAAGAAGATTCCTTTTTAGAGGTAAAAGGGTATGTTTTTAAGAATATGATATTATTGTTTTTTATTGGAATAATGGTTTCTATTATTTTATGTCCCTTACTGAGATTTTTTTTCTCATCCCATATTTTAATAAAAATTCATAGGTTTCACGTGATAGTAGGGACAAGGATGAGGTCAAGAAGAAAATTGTGAAGATTTGTCATGAAATGAAATCATGTTTTTTTAAGTTTTGGTTTACTGGTAAAAATGGATACTAAGTATAATTATACACTTATAATTTATTTGTTTAATTTTAGTAGTTTTTTTTAATTCAGTAAAACTCTAAATTGAAAACATCCTCAGAAATTTTTAGAAGTGAATTGTAGTTCAAAAACACTAAAATATGTAATTTTTAAGGTTGCGACCTTACTATTGGTATCAAAATAGGTTTTAGATAAATTTAGAAAATATGATGTTTTCTTAAGAGTTATAGATATGATCAGAGGGTTTACAAGTTTAAATATTATTATAATTTTGAACACTTAATCACCCCATTTATTGTTTAAGTTGATGTATTTCTAGGAGACTAATGATATTTTTGGAGATTATATTTTGAAAGGTAATTCATTTAGGTATAATATATTTTAAGGTTAAATATTATATTGTTTCTAAGGGTATTTTATTTAAAAGGACCATTTTCATTTTAACATGTAATAATTAATTTCATGTTTTAAGGATATTCTTTTCTACAAATTTAAGATCATTTACGAAGCTGGAATGAAATAAATATTTTACAACCTTCATATCCCTTTCATATGATTTGATTTACACTATTATTTCAAAATATTTTTCATGTAGCACCCTCACCCCAGTTACCTAGAGTCGGTGCATTATTTTAATACATTGTCATTATTACAAGGAATCAAGTCCAGAAATACCGATCAGTTTATAAGTCTTGGAAAATAGATTACATACATGAACTTTACATTACAATTTCTAACATAAAACACAGCATAAATAATCCTTTTATAATTCTATTATTCCTCTGCATATCAATCATAATACACTTCTTGGAATCCTAGGAAAATAAAACATAAGAAATGGGTGAGCTCAGATGCTCAGTAAGGGTAAATAATTTTACGGAAGCTATAAACATTTAAAACAATATGTGTAATAAAAAAAGCCTTTTAAACATAAAATTGAATATAATATGGAAAAAATAAATCAAAAATTACCATATAAACTTGCACATGGATATTCTACTAGTCGAATAATCACATGTAATAACTAATTTCATAATGAGGGAATGCATAATGCTTGACATCATAACCACATAGTCAAGGCCTTGTGCCAAGACTAAAAATAAAATTTTTGTCAAGGACCTGTTCCAAGACACTATTTTGTCTTATGAGACCTACTGATGCATCGAGGAGCTATGTCGGGCTTCACCAGTCACTTACTAAGTCCAATTCATTCCACATATGAAAATCTTAAAACATAACATAAACATCTATATTAAAACTATCATACAAAATGTCAATACATTAACTATAAACCATGAATGGTATAAAATATCACATCCACAGTCAAACATATCATAAATAATTCAATATAATATGAAAGTTTTTATTATAATAAATCAACTTCAATCAATATTAATTTCTAGTAAAGGATGTTGACATAGTTGAAAATGATCAGTAAAATTCTTTGAGAGAAATATTTTTTTGTGAAATTATTTAAAAGTCGCAGATTTATAAAGGAAGTCATTTAAATGAGATTTTTGAATCAAATTATCCCATACAACTTTGAAACCTTTTAAATTAATTAAAATTTTAAAACTATCATGTCCATATAAATAAATCCTTAAAATCATTTTGAAAACATGGACATTAACTAAAAATATTTAGAAAAATAAATCTTTAAAAACATTTAAAATGATGATCTAGTTAAAGAGTCACTTTCATAAAACCATAAAAACTTAATTTTTAAAACATTTTAATGAAACATAGAAATAGATAATAAATATGTCCCAGTAGATACTTATAGATAAATAATCTCGGATAATAATGAGATTGAGGAAATAACCCTTACCTTGTTCTTTTCTTTGGTCGAGGGTATGTTTATCCTCCTGTATAATGACCATAGTATATTATTAAACTATAAAAAACCACATTGATATTTATTATATCATATATGATTCATTTATGACATTATAATACCCATTTAATAATAATTTCCATGTTAAAGTAACATTTTGGGTAATAATCGCTTTCTTTATCGTACGTGTTTTAACTTTTTATTGTTGATCGTATCACATAGATAATGATTTAAATAATTCCAAAATATAAAACATGATTTATATATCATATATATTTATAATTTAAATATTTATTATAGATCGATATATGAAATTGAATACACCATTTATGGAGACGGTAGGTCATACGTATGCATAAATGTTGTTTCTGTTTTCATATCATATTGAATGGAAGTAAGTAAATGAGATAAATGTAAATATATAAATACATACACACACACACACACACACACACACACACAGATATATATATATATATATATATATATATATATATATATCCCGTATAATTATTATTTCATATATTACATACTTATTAATAGGTATTTTTATAATCATCGTTCAATGGTGAACGTGGAAATGAATCTCATTGCGTCATGGAGACGATAAGTCGTACGTACACACGAGTGACGATATCATTTCCTTAATGATTAAAAGGTATGTAATTGGTTGGTATATTAATTATACCAAAACATTATCATGTTATTTAATTGTTTATATACATATTACTCATCATTATATCCATCCAAATAACATAGTTTTGAATAACAAATTACACCACAACGTGGAGACGGTAAGCTGTACGTACGCACGCGTGGTGACTTTATCATTCATAGGATGGATAGAATAATTAATATGCTTTTACCATGTTTATAATAAAATCACAGTATGTATAAGGTATTGGATTTATTATTTTTGTATGTAAACAACAAATAAATAGGAAGTAGAAGAAGAAGAAACGAACTTTGAAAGAGGTTATGAAATAATTACCTATTCTTCGAGTTCTTCCTTTTGATTTGAACAAAATGGATCCTTAAGTTGGATTTATGATCAAATTAATGCATTTAGGTTTAATTGATGGTATTTGGTAGGATATTTGATCAGGGTTTGGCCGATCCAAATGGCCTTGGGGGTTTTATTTTTAGATAAGGGGAAGTAACCTTTTATAAGAGAGGTGAGGGTCACTTTAGGAAAAGCTTGAAATATTATTTTATTATAAAATAATTTTCTGTGTATAATGTCTTCTAATGGATTTATTTAGAGTCTAAGGTGGGTTTGGGTTGAAATACTCTCAAACAATTGGTTTTATTAAAGTTTAGGTCACCATTTTAACCTTATCTTTTAGATTTAACTCTTAGTTAAATAGTTTAACTTTTACAATGCCTTCTTGTATTTTAATATTACATGGTTAATAAAATTATTATAAAATTATAAGATAACCCCAATTTGTTCATTAATAATATATATATCATTATATATGTACTTTTCCTGAACCTTATATTTTTAAGAATATTATATCATTTAATAATATAATATTTGTTTTAAAAACAAATTTATGTCAATTTTGACACTATTTAGTATTTAGTTTTTTTGAAAGTCATAAAAACATGATTACTTCGAAAAAAAATCATTGAATCAACCCTAACATTTCATATTAATCAAAAAAATTCTTTTAATTCATCAAAAGTCTCAATTTACATTTATTTTAATATTTATAACATCAATTATTTTAGTCTTTCATTAATAAGGTAATTATTGCATCATCATTGTGTCAAAAATAAATTTAGTTATTTAAATTCTAAAATTTATAAATAGAATACCATTATGTAGGAAATATTTTTTTATTTCTAATTATTATTTATAGTCTAATTCATATTATTTATAACCCTATATTAAAAAAAATTTAGTTATGAAAATTTTAATTTAACACTTTTAACTCTTCTATAAATAAAAAAATAATAAATGTCCTAATTTAATCCAAGTGGATCAAAGAGGATAATATTTTATTCCTAATATTGATTTTTGTCTAAATACACTTATACAATATAATTAGGACATGTGTTAGGGTAATTATAATATCATCTTTACCATTAATTACCCTATTTACATTTAACCATGGTAAACAAAATTCAAAAGGTACTATTCACCCAAAACTATTTCCATCCCGTTGAACCAAATTTTACTTACTGATTTCAATCGTGTCTCTTGGATTTTTTAAATTCAATTCATAGAAGTGGTAAAATTTTGTTTTATGCAAATTTGTTAACGTGCCTAGAAGGTGGGTAAAAGACGTTAAAAAATGCAATAAAATTTTATACATCTAATTTTATTATAAAATTACTCTAATGAATTACATTGAACTAATATAGGTATTATTTATCTATTTTTAAATAAAATAAATTTAAATAAAATAAATAATTATTTAAATAAGAAGTCGGTTTTAAACAATAACGCAGTATCTTCCACTATTCATCAAAAATTGAAAGTTTTCAGAAAAATACCAAAAATTCACCTTAAGTTAATTTTGATATTTATAATTCCAAAATCAAGTCTATTTTATAAAATTCAAAACAAATAAGTTTAATTAATTAATTTAAAATTAACTCCCGTTGTCAAAACCAAAAAGTGGGTTTTTCAAAAAGTAAAAACTATCAAAAGATTCACATGTATTTATGTCCAATTTAAACGTAAAATTGTTTATAATGACATAAATTATATTAAATGATAAAAATATTATCTAATTATAATTTAAAACCATTAAAATTCATAATTTAAAACTATAAATTATTTCTAATAAAAAAGTTGTTTTCAATTAAAATTTAATATTTTTCACTATTCATCAAAATATAAAAGTTATCAGAAAGGTAAAAAAAATCTAAACTAAATTTTTATGTCCCGCTTCTATGAAATAATTTAATTTCACTAAATTGAATATATAAAAGTGTAAAATATTGGATTTCAAAAGTGTTCTCCATTAAAAGGTGAAAACTGCATTTTTTGAAAAATACTTTTTATATGAAAAATTGAATTTGTCATTATATTATGTCTAAGAAACAAAAAATTTGAATGTTAAAATTATATGGAGTATATAAAATTCAAAATGAAGTTAATAAAATTCAAAACACCTTTTTGAACAGCTAGTTTGGTAAGTCGTGGTGTGCTCGAACACGGTGTTGCATGTAACGCAAGTTGTTAAATTACTTTAAAGTGATAATGTACTATGAAATCATGGGGTGTTATAGTTCAAATGATTTTTATATCTATATGAGTATTAAAATCACCTTAAAGAAACTATTATACTTATTTAACACCTTTTATTTTATCCAGAAAATTTATGGGTCATGGTATATTTTTTACTTGATTTCAAAATCTCAACTTTACCAACTCTCTTGAAAAATGAAATTCCACAAATTACATGACCATTTACTTTATATAAGTTTCCCATAATTTCATAGTATAAAGGGTATATCAAAGAAATATTTATGTCTAGATTTAATGTATTATTTATTTTCTTATGTTCTAAGTATGAAACATTTTTGGGTTTTTATTTATGAATCATAAGGATATAATTCATATATTTGATCATAGGAATGGATTATTGAGGAATAAGACTATTAATAATAGTTAATGGTTTAAGAAGGAATTTGAATGATGGATGTGTTTATGTATTTACTTTTCAAATCTATGATATATAATTATTTTAAAAATATTATTGGAATCATGGAACACCTAAGGATTTTTATATAGTAGTTTTTGTTTTCAGAAATTTGGAAACATATATTTGATAGAATCAATACCTCTGAAAAGTGGTGAAAAGGTGATAATTTTTTGGATACATTTATTGAGTTTTTTATAAATGTTTGAGGTACTTTAAACCCTTAATTTTATGAAAAAAATTGTTAATTAAGTAACAATGCCTTTACTTTTTGTGGAAATATGTTTTAAGGTATTGAAAGTTTTTTTGGTTTATATGATCTCTGAATTTGAGGTAATTATGGGTTTCTAGCTTTTTATGATTAAAAATTAAAGGCATGTGATAAACTTTGAGGTTAAATATATTAAGGTTATTTTTCACGATGTTTCTAAAAATTATAAAATTTTATAAGGATTATATTAAAATATTTTTAGAAAAGGAAATCTCGTAGACTGGGTAAAAACCTGTCACGTCCACCAAGACTGTAGGGATTGAACCCACAATTGAAGGGTGAGAAGGGTGCATCACCTAACACTAGCCTATGTGAATTCCCAATTAGTATGATTTTTTTATTTTTAATTAAACTATTTTATCAATGAAAAATGAGTCTATTTTAGGCACATATGTTTTATCCTATAGATAACCATGGGATTGGAAAAATGATTTAGTGATTAAGTGATTAATGTTATTTCAGAATATGTTCACTATTTAGGGAACCTTATATGACTAAGGTATATAGAATGATATGGGGTTTTATTTTAGAAATAAAGGATGAATTATTTTTCATAAACATATATGATTTATGGTGATTTGGGTTATTTATGGAAATGATTCGTATATCTTGAAGATTATTAATTTTTGTTTATGAGACTTTGGGATTGATAGATATTATTTGAATATAAATATTAAATTTAACATGGAAGACTATACAATAAAATATTTATTATTTTTGGGTCTTATTTTTAGTTTATAATATTTTTTAGGAATTATTTGAATGATTTATGTTGAAATTTCACTATTATTGTCAAATTTTATAAATTAACATAGTTTTTCTTAGTATGAAGGTTTAATATTTTTTGAGAAATATATTATATTTTCCTAACCATTTTGGTATTTCTTAATGACTAAATATGTGAGGATTGATAGTTATACATTGTGTATTTTTTTATCCATAAAAGATGATTTTTATGCTTTATGTATGAAAATTCATCTTTAATACTCATAATTTTTATAAAATAAGATATTGTTGTGGAAATTGACAAAAGGATGAAATTATACTTGTCAAGTTAGTATGTTTCCATATGTTATTAGTATAGGTATTAAAAGAATTACTCTGTTTTTGGAAAAGTGTTTTGAAACAAAAATGTTATCCGATTAATTTTCTTATTGAGAAATCAATGGCCATTTAACCCATCATAAATTTACAATTTTGTGGTGGTTAACATTCTCATGAACATGCTCTCTATGACTCTCTATTAGTCCTTGAGAATTAGATTTTCTATTCCATGTCCATGTTTTCCTACATGGAAACCTAGTATTTGTTGTCTTAGGTGACTTTCATACTTTCCTTTCCCTGTTTTCAAAAGGAAGCTTTATTGATCCTTTTTACAGTGTTGGTTTTCAACCAAGGTATTTTGAAAAGTAAAACCCCTAGTTTCTTATCATAATTTCAAATTGTGTTGATTAAATTTATTAAAGGGGGGAGAATTTATCATCCTAAGATTTTAAAAGGAAATAATATGTTTGATATCATAAAACATACATAACACTGAGCTTAAAATGAATAATGGAATCTTATTATTTAAATGTGACCATTCTAACCAAGCCATTAAATTGGTAGGAATGAATATTATTAACCAATTTATGAAATATATAATGGTCGTACTAATTTAAAATCTATTAATTAAGTCTTTTAAATAATTACTATATTTTTAGTAAATTTATTCTATTATATTTTTAGTAGTAATTGTATTCATCAAAAACATATTTTCTTCAAATAATGATTTTTTATTATTTTTTATGTAAAAATAAAATAATTAATTTCTAGAAATTTTAGAAAATGTATTTAATAAAATTAATTTAATTTTTTATTTATCATGTGGAAATTATCTTAGGATTATTTTTTGAAAATTTTCTGATAAGATTAATTTTTCAATCAATAGTGAAAAATATTTATTTTTGTAAAAATGATATTTCTTTTCAATAAATTAAGAAATTTAACAGTACCCTTATGTTTTTAATATGTTTTAAAGTAACATAATTATTATTTAGTTATATTTCATCCACATAGATTCTTTTTAATCAAAGTTTATTATATTTTAGAATAAGTTTATTTTTGGGTTTAAAAATGGGATTTTTCTAAAAACTATTTTAAATTACAAAATGTTTCTCCTTTTCAATTAATTAAAATAATCCCTAATAGGTAATATTTTAAATTAAATTTATATATTATATATCATTAAATATTAATTTATTTTCATAAAATGACTATTATTAATTATAAATTTAATATAAAATCATCTTTTTCTTGAAAAATACACTTCTTGACAACCCATTTTTCCATCATGTTTACGGGTTTTGTTTTAAATTTAATTTTGAAAATTATATGAATTTAATTTTCCTAAATAGATTCAATATTTTTAATCATTATTTTATGATTTTTTAGTAAGTTCATTTTCATTTTTAGGCATAAAAATTTTACTGTAATAAAAAAAGATTTACCACATTATAGGTAAAATAATGAAACGTGTTAAAGTTAAAAGTTAAAATATTAAAATACCTAAAAATAAAAGATTAAATGTTTTTTTCTGAAATTAATAAAACTTTAAAACATTAATCATAAATATAATTCATTGTAATTAATTCCACCCAAATGTGGTTGGTTTTAAATATAAAATTGTCATTATTTAATCACTTAAAACCACTCCTCCCTAAGTATAAATACAACTCCTCAACACCCCCTTTCTCCCCACAGGCCTTAAAAGTATTAAAATATATTAAAAACCATATCCTACCAATTATCCCCATATCCATGTGCTTCTAGTCTCACCAATATACCAATTCTATGTTCTTTAATGGATTTTTCAAGGAAGTGATATTCAAGAGGTAACTATCTCAAATCACCTCTCTTAATTTATTTTATTCTTCTACCTTCTCCTCAAATAATTCATCCATAAAATAATAATAACCCCATATCATGTATATATTATAATATTATTTTTATAATGGAATATATTATATCCATTCCTATTTTGATCTCCTCTTATTCAAAGAAAAGAACTCATTGTCCAAATTTTGGTGGTTAACTGTATCCATGGATAATGATTATTAGTTTTCCATTACCTCCTTCACGTTTGGTCAAAAAAACTATTATTATGGTTAAATAATATTATAATGATTACATTATAACGTATTTCATGTTCTATACCTAATATATATGCATAATATTAAATAAAACGAAACTAGTTTGTGATGATCAAAAAAACTGCCATAATTAACTAAACATTCATCATTAAAATTTTATCAAATGAACCATCTTCATGTTGGAAAAAAATGATATATGATACTATTTACACTTCAAAAATTTAACTAATACTATTTAATTCCACTTATGGAGTATTATTTCCATTTCAAAAGAAAATCCATAATTATACATAGATGAACCGACCATAAAACCATGAGATGAACATGCCCGAAACAATGAAGATAATGAAATGTTATTAATTAAAGGGTGATAAGATATTATAAAAGGATAATATAAGTTATTATAAATATTAATATAGTTATTTAATAAATTAATAAAATTCTTTAAACCATTATACAGGAGTTTTGAAAACATTTTAAGGAAATTGAACCTGAGCTAAGGGATTTCCTAACTCAATTTCCATTCATTGTGTTAAACTTATACATCAATGATTATACCATTTTAATATTATGTATGAGATGAATTTTTATTATATTATGTTGTATTTACAATTTTTTTATGTGGATTTATAACTGGTCTACGTAATCGATTCATTTGATTAATGCTCACTTCAATGATATGATGTTTATATAGGACTTTCTTTAAAAATTATCTTTTTAAAGTTTCCCTTAAAATCAATTTTTCTTCTAATTTCGTGTTTTCTAAAAAAATCCAAAAAAAATTAGTATTATCTTATGAATTTTTAAATTCATTGATTTACATTTTTTTACTTTTTATAAAATGGTTTGAAAGGATTATTTTTTTATAAACAAGGTTCATTATGGATTTCCTGAAAACAAAAGATAGTAGGAATGTTTTTTTAACTTATACAACATGAGAATATTTTCCCACCGTCATGATTCCATAATTATTTGAACATTCCTTTAAAATATTACATGTTTATTTTTAAATAAAATTATTTCCTCTGTAATTCCATAGATTTTCTAAAAATAAGTGATTTAAAAATGAAAGGGGATATTTTCCTTAAGAATATTTATATAATAAAAGTATACATGTTTTATGATTATGATATAGTTTTTTTTTAATTTTTTATGACGACAGGTGGTTATTTTATAAACCAATTATTATAGGTTCTATGATAAACCAATGGTAGTTGGTTACGTTATTAACTAATGACGAGTGGTTCTGTAATAAACCAAGGTGGGTGGTTATATTATAACCTCCAATGAATTGGGTACTATGAAGTTAGTGATTAGACATATTGGTTAATGAATTTATAAGAGTGATATAGAAAATGATTTCCCAAGATAAATATTTAAATTTTTTATTATTTCAAATTAGTTTTCCTGGAAGTCAATTTATTTTCAAGATAGTGATATTTTGAAAAAATGATTCCTTTTTTAAGGTAGAAATATATGTTTTTAAGAAGATGATTTTATAGTTTTTTACTAGACTAATGGTTTTCTTTATTTTATGTCCCTTACTAATATTTTCATACTCATACTAGGTTTTAAATTTTTTTCATAGGTTTCAATGGATATTAGGGAAAATAATGATTTCAAGAAGAAAATTGTGAAGATTTATCATGAAATAAAATGATTTTTTATTTTAAAATTTTTTGTTTGGTGAGAAAAATAGATACTGAGTATAAGTCTACAATTTTAATTTATGGGTTTACCTTGTAATATTTTGTCTTAATTCTCTAAAAATCTAACCCTAAGAGATCATTAGAAATTTTAAGAAATGAATTCTAGTTCAAATACACTATAATATGTAATACTTAAGGTCGGGTCCTTACACTGTGAGCGTAGATTGAGTGGAGTGAAACATGTGTGATATTGGGATCCATTATGAATTATTCTTTAGGATTGATATAAGGAAATCCATATGGTGGGGATTCCAACATAGGGTCCATTATAGTCTCTTGGAGGTTGTGAACCTTTCTTCAAATTAATTTCAACATGTGTCAAGGGTGGTGTTCCTATGAATAGGGAATAGCCATCAAGTGTTTTTTTATATTGAAGCAGAGGTATTAGTTTGGTAGAAACTTCTAGGGGGTGATGGATAGTGAATATACTCCCATGGTGAGGAGTGTCATAATGGTTGTGGTCATGTGTCCCCTATTATGGTAGAGTTGTGGGTACAACGAGACTGGTGGATAGACTATCAATGTGGATTTAGGATTTTAATGGGAATATGACCCTGATCTTATCTAGTTCCATAATGAAAACAAAATTTGATACTTAGATTTAATTTCAAATTGAGTTTGAGAATTGGTTTTGGGATCAAGATAAACTTTAGGTGATTCTAGGATGCTTCATATAAGTGGTGTATAGGGGCTTCTAGTATAGTATGATGGTGAACAAGGTTGATTGAGGATTTAACCATTTAATTTTCATCAAGAGTCGGATTATGACCCCTGTGGGTGTTTTAGTAAAATCACATGATATTTTCTAGATTTAAGGAATCATGATCAGGTTTTTGAAAGTGATTCGGTGTCTCACACCATGTGTTTTTATGAAAAGTAAGCCAAAGGAGGTCCAACTCTCTATTTATTTGTGTTTGGATACATCACATTAGAATTGGTATTAGGTAAATATTTTCAGGTATTATGGGTGTGCGTTGGGGTTTTTTCAGGTATTTCTTAGGAAATCTAAAAAATTTTAAGCCTTGTGTATGGGTTGTGGGACTCGATCGACCTTTTCTGGAATTCAGGACCAAGGGGTAGTAACGACTTCTGACCGGTGTTTACACATGTGTTTTGAGTGTGTTGATTTTGTACCTTCACTGAGCATGTTCATAGATATTATAGACATGTTTTGGTAGTTGAATCTGATAGTGGGGAGAACTGTGAATCAAAATCATCAATTATGATCTGATTTATGTGCTAGGGAGTGCCACAGGATGGATGGTTAATTGAACAATAACACATGGGTTTCTCAGGATAGACAGACACTATGGATTATTTTCATGATGTTTCAATGATAATAATGAGTGGATTCTTAGGTGTTAGTTCTTCATATACCTTTTAATTGGATTTGTGCTATGGAAACAAATTGGCCTATCAAGATTGGAACACAGCCATTGGCATTGAATTAATAACCAAAATAGGTCAAGATTTATGACTGGAAGGCCACTTAGACTTCTCAAGGATGAGAAGAGGTATGGTGGGGAGTTTGAAAACCCCTATAACCATTTTAGGGTGTGAAAAATAGGGGGATTTTAACTTTTAATTTAGTGTATGGTTCTTCTTATGGACCAAAAGGTGGGATGGTATTCTGAGTGCCTGACCACCCTGAGGGAGGTATTTTTGGATAGGGAATAAGGCTCCTAAGATAGCATAGAGTATTCGGAGAGCAATGGAGGAAGTTCAGGTGGCTGGGGATATAGTTTACAACCACTGGCTAGCCAATGGCTTAAGAAGTTGATAAAAATTCACTTTTACCCCTCTTGGTTTTTTAGAAGGGGAAACACCCTTATCCCTTATTTGTGCACACATCCAAACCCCCTCTCCTCCTCCCTTCCTTCCCCTATTTCCCCTTTCTTTATAGATTTTTTTGGATATGATTTTTGTAGATTATATGCATGTATCAACTTCTATTTTCCTTTAATCATCTCTTCTTTCCTTATCCTATAATTTTGGTTCTTCTGATTAAGAATTTTAGTGAATATTCCACCGAAGTATGGTGGAAACATCCTAGGATGATGGTTCTTTCATACTGCTAGAGGGCATCCTGGGATGATGTATGCATGTGGTTTCTTAGTTATTCATTGAAGTTATGTCATGTCACCAATTTATTTAACATTTTACTTAAATTTAAATTAAATTAAGTATTTTATTATTTTCTCATGATAGGTATTAGCCTGAGTTGGTTTCAAAAGTCTATTTTCGACCTCTTGTGGGAATTTAGCCTTATTTAAAGTGAAAATGTGGTGGCTAGTGAGTTTATCATCTTGTATGGTAGCTTACCTCATTAATAGATTCCTCTTAGTTTAATTCATCTTTACTATGTTCATGGGACCCCTCTTAGTAATTAAATTATTTAATTTAATTTAAATAGTTAAATTTAAATTAAATTGTTAAAATTTTATGATCACCAAAGAATAAAAATGAATAAATTTCCTAGGCCACCATAGACCTAGTATAGTGTCTTGATGTCTCGTCCACTAATGGCCATGGATTTTACTAATGGTATGCCTTAACACATGAACCCCTTGATGGGTGTTAATTATTTTAATTAAATATATGAAACTTAGTACCCCTTTCTTAGGTTCCATTAATATCAGTTGGCCTTAGTAGGTTGTATCTTAACCCTTATGAAACTTTCGAGTCATTAGGCTCATTTAACTGAGTATGGGGAAATTGATCTTTCCCCTAGAGATATGTTTTCTCCTAGGTGGATGGAATGTATGATAAATGAAGTCAGGTTGGGTGAGTGTACTAACCCTGCATGACCTTGGACATTGATATGGTCCATGATCCATCTCTCTCGACTGTTTCTAGTATAGCTTACCATGTGATTATTATGAGGTTGTACCATGAATGGCACTTCTAAGGGACATGATACCCTATTTTAATGGGATATGACTCAAGACTTTTTTAATATCAAGGTCCTATATAAGGTGCCTCCATTTATGTTATGACCCAAAGGACCCCATGTAGGGTGCCTTTTATGTATTCAATTAGGGGACCCCATTAGGTGCCTCTTGAGAGACAGACCCTAAGTTGGGATATGTGTTAAGGGATAGATGATAAAAAGTGTCACCTTAGAACCTAGATTAGGGTCTTGGTCCAACATCACTTATGATGTTTATGGTCACACTCCTAGGTGGAATTTATCCATGTCCGGTTTAGTCATGTCCCCAACCCCTGTTTCCATGTATTTTTATAAATAATATGGAAAAAACCCTATGATATAGTCATGACACTATTAGTATATTCCTTAGAGGAGTTGATATTTTATATTTCATACACCCTTGCGGAATTTTTTATATATGTAGAAAAATCCATTGGGGAAGTCTTTATGTGAAATGAAAAACACCCCTGGTATGGTGTAATGTGATACTAAAGAAATCTCCCCTGGTATGGAGGTTTGTAATAATACTGGTGGGATACTATAGATTTTGATCCAGGATTATATAAGTTCTAGGTAAAGTATAGGTTTGTGCACATGCTAGTTTTTGGGGCTTATGGGGTCTTTGTAAGGCATGGTCGAGTCTCCCACACTTCTAGGGCTCAACCATTTGGAACCATTGTATACTATGATAGAATGTTCCTTGGGTTTTTATTCAAAGATAAAGAACTCCCCATGTCATTATCATGTATACTAAGGTGATTTTAACTCCAAGGTCGTCATCAATTTATATTGGGCTGAATTACCCGCAGATCATTATTATGGTTGGCACGGTCATTGTGACATGCTTAGAGACACTCTGGAGTTTTCCAAAGAATGTATGGTTGATCAAGGTCATGGACCTGAGGATCTATGGTGTTCTTGTTTATTTATATATTTTTAGATGTTATGTATTCATCTAGAGTATGTAATATTCTCATATAATGGTATTTCCTATATGTAAAGTACAATGTTGGTAGTACCCTACTAATTTTTGTACTCGCACATTAATCGGGTTTCCATTTCACTTGGGTACCCAAGAAGCACTCACTTATTGTAGGTACGGGTTGGGTTGAGGCCTCCTATAGCTTGATCAAGTTGGAGCATCTAAGATGAGATTCAGATATCAGGATAAGGCGAGGATAGGGGATTTTAGTAGATCCTCCTGAATTTTTATTTCATCCATTATTCATTCCTATTTTTTTATTTTTATATGTGATTGTCCTAGTGGGTGATCTTTATTATATCTCGGTATGATCGTTTGAGTGTTTGTAGCATTTCATTTATTATTGAGGATTATTTTTTATTACTTCCCCATACTCTAATGGTTGTGTTTGAATGATTTTTTTATTTTAAAAATTTTTATGCACTTTGATATAGGGAGTATATTCTCTTTACAGTACCACCCTAGACCCCTTCTACTAGTCAGTATCCTCTAGCATATGAGGAGGTGGGATTGGGGTCACATAGCACCACCAGTCTAGTTATTGTTTATAGTGAGATGGGTTGGGATGTTACAAACATGGTGAATTCAATATAACACTAGTAAATCTGAAAATATTAGAATACACAGATGACCCCTTTATCATGGAAATACATGTTAAAAAAATATTCTATATTCTTGATCCATAAAACATGTAGTGGTCTATCATTTTATAAGGAAAAAACAATATTTTGGTGGTGAAAAACTTGATGATAATGACATACTGACTTCAATATAAATATTAGAATAGGATATTAATGACTAGGTCAAATACATGGTTTATGTATTATGGAACGATCATGAAGAAGGAATATGGGAAAATAATTCTTTAGAAATATTTTAATATTACAGGTAATATATATTTATTTTTTATTTAACTTTTAAACTTTTATAGAATGTTAGATATAGTATTTGTAATTTTTTTGTTATTTAAGTGAAATATTTTATCAAATACAATATATAATTATATTTATATTTTTTTATACAATTTTATAATTATTCAATTTTTTAAAATTTTAGATATACTGTTTGTAATTTGATAAATAGTATTCCAACTTTCATTTTGTATTTTTTGTATCTTTTTCCCATTTTTATTCAGCTTTATAAATAACAATTGGATTTGTATAACCTTTTAGTTATGTATTTTTCTTATTTCTATATCATTGAATTTCTCATGAATGTTATCAACATTTTTTTGTATTATAGTTAAATACTTCAACTAATATGAATAAAAATGTGTTTCCTTTAGTTTCGTTATGGTTGTATCATTTTTTCAATTTTTATTTAATTTTATATGTAATTGATAGATTGTAGAAACTTTTACTAATTTTTTGTTAATTTTATTTATAGGATAATTTCAAATACAACAGTCAAGTCACTAAGATCTTCTAGGGAGGATCCTATGTATACTTTTTCTCAAGATCATCTTCATTCGTTTATATAGGATCTTTCAGGTTATAAAGTAAAAGTGAAGGATTATAAGGTTGGTAAACATGGTTTAACATATATATCTAAATTATCAGTTTCTATTAGCTATAAAAAGGATAGATATTGAGTTTAATAATGGTGGTGATTCATAAAGTTAAAATTCCAAAAAAATATAACTTTTTTATCTTTGCATGATCAATAAAAATTCATCATTTTGATTTCTAATTAGAGAAGTTTTGACCAGATGATAGTATCTTAGCTATGGGAGACCATTTTGGTAAGCTCATTTTTTATTTTTTTTATCATGGTATGTTTTTACTAATTTAGGTTTTTTCCCTTCCCATCAGATAGAATATGATATACTTAACACTAGATAAGTTAGGAGAAAATTGTTACCTTTTTATTCTGAGAGGATAAGAGATTTTAAATCAATGCTAACTTCTTATTTCATTTTTTTTGAAATGAAAAATGAAGATCCATGTAATATATATGGTTTTATAAATGAAGATACATGGAAAAAAATTATTTAAATTACGCATCATGAAGAATTTTTAGTGAGTTTAATGTCCACCTTTAAAAGTGTTTCTTTTTTAATCATTAAAAATTATCATATTAATGAGTTTTCTTTAATTAATAGGAACAAAGGAGATATCATTAGGAGATCTGATAAAAAAATGTATACACACATACATTATCTTGGGGATGGTATAAATTGTTGGAATAATAAATGACAAATGTATATTTTTAAAAAATGAGAACCAAGTCATCAAGCTCTGCAAAGACTACCCACCCCCACCCCACCCTACCATGAAAAATGGAAAAGATATTGAATGTTTAAAGGATATATGTATATATATATATATTATAGAAGAGGTGAAGTCTAAAAATGAAAATATTATGAGAAATTATTTAAATTCTTTTTTAACTCTTTTTATTTTGTAATTCACTTAATAAATTTTCCAAATATTATATACAGGATTCCCTTGAGAAGCATTGAGCATAGGTGACCTTTATACCCAATTGTAGGATTGATATTTTGACTTTTACATTAGGGAATCCTGGAAATTTTGGTCATGTATGAGGATATGTAGTGGGTGTATTATTTAAAAATGTGTTTCGTTATTTTGAAACATCTTCAAGCGATGATGTTTATAAAGGTAAAATAGATTTTTCAAAAGCTAAGGTTGAGAAGATGGGTGAGATAATGGAGGAGAAGATTATATCATTGTTATAGTCAATGTTTTCTAATATGTAGAGATAGTTTCAAGTCATATTTTCCAATAAACCTCTTCTTGCATATCCTAATCCCCCACCCCTGGCTAAATATCCCACTCCTCCATATCCACCTCTATAGAATCCCATCTACTCTGAGTTAAATGTAGATGATTCATGGTATCATATTATAGAATATGGGATTATATATTATATCATGGATACCTTACATCATCAGTAAATAGAGTTGGATTATCATAGGGTAATAGTATTGGATATTATATATGCATCATCTAGAGTATCATTCCCTATGGATAAGGTTTCTACAGTTGGAAAAATCAATAAAAAAATTTACTTTATCTATTCTGACATCAACATACCAATGAGATATGATTCAATTATATTATTTATTTAATATTTTTTAAAATTTATTTTAATATTATATATATTATAAGAATATGTTAAATTTAAATACATGTTGTATAGAAAGAAAAACATTTTGAGACCCGATCAGGTTGTTTCCTATTTCAGACGGACTTTCTATATTATCGTCATATGAATTTATGTTGAGTGATACTTATGAAGTGACAATGAATTTTAAAATTTATGAGAATGATTATATGATGATAATATATAATAGATATATCATGGAACGTTTAACAGTATATATATTGGGTCTCACAGTGATGAAAATATTTATCATGTATGGATTTTCATGTTTATTTCATTTATATAAACTTGATCTAAATTCATAACTATGTTTGTTTTTTAGGTATCTTCATACACTTTATATTTAGTGTTAAATGATATCATTATATAGATTCATGAACACATAATTTATTTCTCCTATATCATAGAGAATGATGGATGAAGAAACAACAAATTATATATTTGAATGATTTTAAAATCATGTGTTAAGGTATTGTATTTTTTCTTATTTTGAAAACTATAAAACATATACTTCACAAATTTTATTTAGTTTTATTATATAAACACTCATGTTATATTTTTTTATATTACTAACAATTGAATGTTGAGTTTTTTTCGCATGAAAGGAAACTTTACTACTTATGATCCATACCTGGGGAAGTATGAGAAAACTTTAAAGAAGTATTAGAGACGTAATTTTTATTATTTCAATACTTATTTATTATAATAATATTATATTTTATTTAATACTTATCATTTCTAAATAGGGAATGAAATCACTATGATGATATAAGTGAAAAAAGGAAAATAAAAATAAAATATGTGTACACCAGACAACATCATTTTTAAGTATTAAAATTTATAAAATTATTAAAATGTTATTTTCAACTAAATTGAAAACTTATTTTAAAACATAATTTTCATAAACATCAAGGACTAATTGAATGTAAATTTTAATTTTTAAGATTTATGCATTAAATAATAACAATCAGAATAGTTACAAAGTTTTGCAATGTTAGATTTTACTATAACATTTCCTTTTATTTAAATTAACATTATATTTAGTATAAATATTTAATAATTTGTTTTATAATTTGTATCTTTTTTATGATCCTCACCCTTATGATTCAAATGAGTTGAATAATCTCTAGGGAACATGGGTAGTTTATTTTTTATCTTTAATTCATTTTTAGTTTATGTAGATTTTGAAAGACTAAACTTTAATTGAAAAGTATTTGTCATTTGAACCAAGTTTTGATGTATTTTTGTTATAAAATCATACATTGGTTTTATTTTATACAATTATTTATATTTTTTGTAGCTTCTGGTTTTGATGTATGTAGGTTAGTTTCGTGTATTTTTTTAATTTAAAAAAATTATTGCGTCAGTTATTTTATAACTAACATCAATAATGACATTTTAATATCATTTATTCAATAAATGATGTTAATGGATGATTTTAATATTGTTTATTATAAATAACTAACGTCATAAGATTCATTTCACATCCATTATTTAGTAATCGATGTGAAAACATTATATAATTTTAGGTTGCCTGGGAAATTTATATGTCAATTTTGAATTAATTGAATTTAAATAAAAACATTTAGGTTGTTCCTTTATAACCAACATAAAAAGGTTATTTATTGCATCACTTGCAATGGTTTTTCTAAAGAACCAACATTAAAATATAAAAAAAACTATGTTAAAAACAATTTTTTGCACTAGTGTAATATGTCTGCTCCAAGAAAAGGAGATTATTAGAAAGTTTATGAAATGACATAGGGGAGGGATCATATTTCTATCAACACACATCAGGTTCATCAATATATATCAGCGGTCTCTGTTAAGGAGAAAGATTATATTTATATCTTCATCCTAGAATCTTGTTGACATATTTCAACAATGAATAAATAACAGAAGCATTCTCATATCCCCATAACTTACAACACTTGAAAGGCATGATAGTTTGTTTAAGAAATCACCCAAGATAGTTTTCGGTATATTCTGACAATAGGAATAATGTCAGCTAGGAGGTTTTTTACACAAAAAGGTTATTACCCACACTATGTGACACCAATCCTGACTGAGGTTTTGACACTAGTCACCCGAACATAAATATTCAGGAGGTCTCATTAAGGGAATATACAACCCATGAGTAGGATCATATTCGTACTTTGATCATCATTGGTGTTATTGAGGCCCTTCAACATATCTCAATAGTATTTCAAGAAATTTTATACACCTAATCAACCAAATAAATCATAAATAACTATGGAGTTTGACCCTGTATTACTTATTATTAATTTCCACCATACAATGACATATTTTTTTATATAAAGGCCCCCTTGTGTTGACACTACTCCAAGATTTGTCTCATATTGAGAGGTACTCAAGAGTTTGAGTCTGACTACACCAAGATACATATCATTAAGTAGTGACACATCTTCCTAACCAAAGGATATTTCTAGGAAATGGTCATAATCTTCAGATCCCTTAGATCGCTTATTCTCTTATAAAATAAAGGAGGTTCTAATTGATCCTTATCCCCTTGATATGGAAATGGGAATATGAACTCTATATGTGAATTAATTTGAGTAATCTTTCCCTGGGGATGTGAATAATTCCATGGTCATGTGGAAAGAACTAGATGAAGGAAATATACCATTCATTTTCTTTTTCTTATCCACCCAAGGGTATGACATTCTAAAGATAATGTAAGCGGAATGCATGCCTCATTTCCACTAGAACCTATGGAATACTCTTTATTTTCTAAATTAAAAACATATATATAGATGGAAATAAAATTACCAAAATAAGGTTATGAGAAATTTCTACCATCAGGTTAATTTTTCCACCTTCTCAATGGAACAAAATCCTAAGGGGGAAAATAAAAGGGGTAGCCTATAATAGGATTTCTTCAATGGTATGAAGCCACTCTTCCAGATAATTGTAGATGTTATACCCTATGTCCACATTATGGGTTTGAGAGGGTACAGGGATCAACACTTCACCTCATTTTATGGTAAGTTTAGTTCATTAGGGAGCACAACATGTAACATTATTACATCATGCCAGGTATTAGGCCTAGGATCTTTATATTTAAATTGGTCTATTTAATGAAATCTCATCATTCCAAAATTATGAAAATGATATATTCTTGAAGATTGATTTATTGATAGGATACTAAATCAAGAATCCAAGAAGGTCAAATAATAATACCATTTGAGACATTAAAATCATGTAATCATAGAGAAATCTATAATGGAAAGCATTTATCGCCCTAAAAATGTTCTTCATCTGAGACATACTTGAGTAAAGGCCCAAAAAATTAAGAGAGTTTTAATAGAAGATGCCTCTATAATATTATAGGAGAAAACCCATCCCATGGGAATGGGGTAATTTTACCACCCCCACCACCCTTGGGATCATCAAATCCATAAAAATCTAGGATTTAAGATTGGAAGAAAGAATTCCTCCCTGACCCATATGGATGGGGACATTTATACTACATATTCCAAGAAAATATGTCATCTCTGTGATGGGTGAAGATTCCAAGAGAAAATATCACAGTAATTCCCCTTGCGTGATATGTCTCCTTTTTATGGGAGTGACCAGTGGATGTCACTAGAGACTCTCTCAAATTCATCATCCATCAAGGAGGGAAATAAAAACCACATAGGATCTGAAATCCAAAATGTTCCACCAATAAGAAAGTGATAAGGAGTATCAAAATCCACCCTGTGATAGATATTTCAATGATAGTGAATCCTCTGATTACTCTGAGGATGAGAAATGATTCCTACTTCATGATATGTGTCATTAAATTTCATTAGAGTTTAAATCACAAATAATATTTAACACAAACCTAATGTGGAAGGACATGAGGAAGATATGTCCAACTGAGACATAGTTGGAACCGATAAAGAAGGTGTGAACACCTAGAACTAGAGTTAGACCTAGAACCTTTGACCTTTTCCAAATGATCAGTAACTACCTACTTAGTGTTCCTCGGTCAAATAGAGAGGGAAATTTCTTATTGTATACACCGCCTACCCACCACCCAAGGAAGTTAAATCCCTTTCCTTCAAGGAAATTTATTCCAAATATAATTTTGATCTAGAAGAATTTAAGTTGCTTAAAATCAAAAATAATCAACGGAATTAAACCTATCTTTTGGTAAATATTCAATGGGTAGGAACTAATTAACAAGTTAGAGTATATTATAACCACCTAACTGATTCTAATTCTAGAAAATCATTTTATCTTAACTGTGTGGTTGAAGAGTGTCTATATTTTCCTCCACTGGGACATCCAATTAAATTTCAAGCATTCAACCTTAGGCCAGCTCAAACCAAATATTGATAGTTATCATAAGAGATCATACCATATCAAGCTTCACCTATGACTCCAAATAGGAAATCATCTTAAGATACATTGTAATCATAGATCCTTAAATCCTTCAAGTCCCTTATTGCTTTAATATAATCTATAGACCGGAGGCATACACTAGTATAGGCAGAGAGAAATCTATACCCTGATTGGGTGGAAGATACTCCTCCACCGCCCAATTTTTGAAATCTCGCATTCTTAATCTTCAATGGAATGGGAGAACTAGAGTAACACCGAACACACTTCATGTCTTGATATGGTCCCATAATGGGAACATTGTAGAAATAAAAAGATAAAAAACTTTAGTGATTTTCCAAGGCCTTGGAAGGACTGGTGTTCATCCGGTATAGTAATCTACCAGTAGGGTATATTGTTAATTGGAAATATTTTCAAGGATGGATCCTCTATAAATTCAACTTAATGTTAAAGAAGATGATTTATTTATGCCTCTCAAACTGAAAATAGAATGAAAATGAGAGGTTCTTAGACTTTGTCTCTAGGTAGAAGGGGTTGAAATATTCACTAAACATGCACCTCTATCAAGAGAACCAACTGGAGATCTTCATAGAGAATCTCTATTAGAAATTATAGGCACTGTTAATTATATTAAAATATCTTATAGGATTCTGGGAATTTTCATCAATAACATAGAACCTGGAAGATTCCACCTAACTGTCTAATTTCAAGTCTTAAATGACACCTCCTGTATAAGGAAATAAGTTGGGAAGAGAAAAGACTATAACTATCTTGATCAAACAAACAACAATGCCATGTCAACCACCTAAACACACACAATATAACATGGTACCTCCCCCTGAGTGACCATATTAATACATGTTCCCTTTAAAGAATGGGAGGAGGGATTCACCTCACCCAAAGTATGAGGATTGGAGAATAAAACTTCTTCATTCAAAATAAAGAAGGTTTTAATATACTTTATCACGACCATGGAGAACAACCTACTCAAACTTATAGAAGTTAAGTAGATCGATGAATTTGGTTGAAAAAATTTCCCTGATTACTGCCCCTTCCATCAAATTTTGGGGAAAATATCAGTGAATACTTCATTTTCAATGATATACTCCAAAAGATATTTGATTATGATAAATTCAATATAATAGAACCTTCTACATAGGTAAACCATATTTTTTCCACTAAAATGGAATTAGAAAGAGAATGGAAGAAAATATTGATCAGGTATGAATAGAAATTCAACAACTGGATGACCAAGATTTCAATCAATCGAGTGCATTCAATGCTTAGGGTGTACTTGAACCATCCATTTGTGGGACCATCCCCCCCCCCTCTCATCCCTTAAAATATCAGAGGTAGAATCTTTATCATCTCATTCTTCTAAAATTCAACATAATTATCACCAAATGGACAAGATATCAGAGGAGTCAATAATGACACCTAAGATAATTCAAACTCTCAAGGTTTTTACATCAATCAGTGGGAGGAAGGGAACCACCCTACCAAACAAGACAATTCTCACCAACCCATCAAGAAGAATCCTCATCCTATGAGGAATATCAATATATTTTAGTCAATTTCATCCACCTAACTATCCCATTTTCTAAAAAATGAGAACTTTTACAAACCTGAACTCCCTATCCATAATATGGTACAAATTCATAGAGGTCTAGGAGATCACATAAGATGGGTTGAAAATTGCCCTTGACATTCAGGGTCTATTTCTACTAAGTTTATATAAACCGTAGATACTCGAAGACAAGCACTCCAATGATCCTAATAAAAGTATATATCTGATCCCAAGGGATTTAGGTCTCACTTGGACCCCATCATACTAGGGGAATAACTTTCATATCTTTAGTTTTATAGTCAATGTTAGACCATATTAAGGATAGTGAAACCAACCCATCAGCCATGAAAATGAACCCCTGTTTCAATAAATGAAAGGATTCTTCAGCATGGTCAGTAGTGACATCAAAATCCTAGTCAAAGGAACCACCCCAAAAAAGGAATCATAGGCCCTTGGTCTAGAAATAATACATCCAAAAGTATTTGGTGATTGTTTTAGTCGGGATCTTTATTCTAGATCCTCTTAACCTCTCCAAATAACTTAGGTAATCCCTCATTTAGTCCCTTTTGATCCCTCTGGAGTTTGAGGTGGAAGTCACTATAGGTGAGGCATATCACATAGAGACTGGTCATTTCGAGTGTCACGTGGTAATTTCCTTTACATAGAAATATTAAGAAGCAACCATACATGGGAATATTAGACCACTGTATATATATATAAGACTTGATGATATTTATGTTAATCAAGGCCCGGTTAATAATTGTTCCAAGATAAAACATTTATCAGTAAAGACCCTCCCCTACCTGGTTTATAGTGAGGTAGACATAACTCCCTCCAACCTGACAATTCAGGGATATTATAATATCATGTAGAATCCACTTAGGAGGATCTAACTCAAATATTAGTTCAATGATCATATATTTCACTTGTAATCAAATTTGGTTCCCCAAGGAACACCATTTAACATTTTTCTAGGATGTTCATGGACTTATATGCATGCCCCGATACCATCGGCATACTATCAGTTCCACAAATACTTTATTGATGGGAAATTTAGGGTGTTATATGGTTATAATTCCCTATTTGATTCATGTGATTCCCAATATATAGACATAGTTTTTTAAAAAAGATATGGGTATCAATCGATAGTAGAAAAGTTTATCTAGATAAACACCCCAAATGGATTGAAGGTTGGATCTATTAGTCCATGGATTAAACATGGTAAAAACTACATGTTTCCTATCAATCAAATTGAGGAAAAGTATCTTGATCTAGGAATTTATCAGTTCATTCAAGTTCCTTCTGATAATAAGTCAAATAACTTGACCACTTTCATTTCATACACTGGTTATGAAAATTTTCTTATGGACTAAATTCCACCACGGAAAGAAGAGACTATTTCTAAAACCATTTGTATCAACTTAGCTTCAAAGAATCTTTGTTTTTTTATGGGTATAACCAATATTTTATCTCATTTAACATAGTTGTGACTCTTAACCAAGTGGATATAAATCCAAAAAGAATAAAGAAACATGGTTTTTGGGCACATTTTCCCCCATAATAATGATATAGGTTGTGTCACCCGAACATAGTCATATAGAGGAGATATGTGATCTTATAAAAGATAATAATAACCTTGATAATAATATCCCCTTATCATCTCCTAAAACTTAATATATTAATGCATCATCTACTCTAGATGATAGTGAGGAGGAAGGGAAAAAATCCAAGATATTAGTGCATCAACTTTATGATCTAAATATTCCCATATATCATCTATAATATCCCTTAATTCCCATTTATCTTCTACTTCCAACAATAATAAGGAAGAATACAAGGGTGAAGTGGACCTAAAATATACCCCTATAGTGTTTGAGAAGGTGTCTCTACCACTGTTAAAGAACTCAAATAGGTGAATTTGGGAACAGGTTAGGATATTTGGCCTATGTTGATCAATGTCTCCATGTACGTTGAGGAATACGAGAAATATATCTCCTACCTTGAGTAGCACCATGATTTATTTTCATGGAATGATACAGAGATACCCATGTAGGGTCCTAATGTGTCAACCCATAATTTGGGTTTTCTAAACAACTATCATGTCCTTAAGTAGGTATTCTAGAGGATTCATCTAACCTGTGTTTCTAAGGTAGAATCTGAAATTGAAAATCTCATCAAATAAAACATTATCCAGGAGGTTCATTACCCAAAATGGATTTTTAATATTTTCCCCATCAATAAAAATAATGGTAAAATCAAATTTTTATTCAATTTCAATAATCTCAACTAACACTACCCAAAATATGAATTCCCTATCTTGATCATAGAATTAATGATCGATTAAAAGGTTGGTTTCGAGACCATATTTTTATGTATGTTTTTTTTCTGGAAATAACCATATTTGAATGTCCCTTGATGATAATGAGCCCACTGATTTTAAGAAAACCCAATGTGTATATTAATATAAAGTGATTTCCTTTTTATTAATGAAATTTGGCCCTACATACCAAAATTCTATGCATTAGATATTCAATACACTTCTAGGGGGAAGATATTAGAATACTATTTTCATGATTTTCTGGTCAATTATCAATAGTGTTGATATAAACTTTCTAATCATGAGACATTTTTTAAAAAATTTGTCAAGATATCCTGAAGATAAACCCATTAAAATATGATTTTGGGGTAACATCAGTAAAATTCATCAAATTTGTGATACACTATTGTGGCATTGAATTCAATCCCAAGAATAACAAGGTGATCCTAGATATGCCTCTACCTCAAAATAATAAATAGATAAAGGGACTCTAGGGGTATCTTGACAATATCAAATGATCTATTTCTAATCTCATTGGAAAAAATTTCCCATTATTAAATTGATTACGAAAGAATTCACCAATTAATGGGATAAATATTTTCATAAATTTTTCAATGATATCAAGTAGTATCTCTTATACATATCAATGTTGATGCCTCCAGTGGAAGATAATCCTCACATACATTATGTGGAGACCCTAGAGAAATCATTCAGTGCACTCCCTTCCTAAAAAATTGATACAGGAAAGGAGAATCATCTCTATTATCTTAAAAAACCATATGGTATATTGAGACTCGATACTTTGATACTAATAATAACTGACTCACATTTATTTTTATAGTGATGAAGATGAGGTATTACTTGCAACATCATAAGGTCTATCTCATATGTCATATAGACCCACTAAAATATATACCTAGTTAACCAATGTTAAATTGGTGTCTATCATGATGGGAGATCATTCTATAGTAGTTTGAAATCTGATTTATGTTTTAAAAGATTATCAAATGATGTGAATTTTATAACTTATTCATAATACATCATTCCCTAAAGAAGTAATTGTTAGATATAAAGCTCCCTGGAGAATATATTTTCTACATCCATAACACTACTCATTTATGGTAAATGTACTTTAAAGGTGCTTCTATAAACCCAATAGGAAGAAGGATGGAAATACCAAAGAATAATAAGGGTTTTCTATGTATTTTACTCATCTACCCATCCAAATTAGTTCTAAACTAATTTTTCTTTATATCAGAATGATACACCAATAATGAGGCAGAGTACCAATCCCTCATTTTAGGATTGGATCTAGCTTTATATATACTAGTTTCCTTCTTGAACATTTAAGGTGATTCATAATTGGTAATATAGTAGATAAATGTTTTATATTCCATTAAAAATAATGAATTGATCCCCTAACATTATATGTACAAAGTTTTATGGATGACTTCCCCTTATATCCACTGTTGTCTCAAATCTTGTTTTCAGAGAATATCCAAGCCGATGCACTGCCTAATATAGTCATATCCCTAATAGATCAATACCAGGTTGATACATTCATTCACATAAAACATCATAGGGTGTTATTACTATTAATCAATAATTATATAGAGGATATCAATGAAGTTCCTATGACCCCTTATAAAGTCGAACCCATATATTCACTAATTGATACCATAATTTGATGATTGTAACCCATAGTAGATTGTCTATAGAGTGGAATTATCCAATTAGATTGATCCAAAAAAACAACATATTGGGAAAAGGGAATTAAATTTCATTCTATAAAATGTCCTAAATTCCCTGATGATTCTTTACAAATGAGGTTTTTAATGAATCCTCCTTTAATTTATTGAAGGAGTATAGACCACACTGTTATGCAAGAAGCCCATGTCAGCACCTATGGTACCCACCAGTAAAGATCCAAGCCCTTCTATCAAATCAAGATACTTTGTGATAATAATGTTGTGAGATTATATTGAATTCATGAATAAATTCCATTCTTTTTAGATACACACCAATTTCATCCATAAACTCCCAGAGTTTTTGTACGTCGCCAGATACTCCTGTACAATATCTATATTAGGAATTAATGTAATAGAGATATATCCACCAACTACATATAGGTAGTTCAAGTACATCCTTACTACCATTTCCTTATTTTCTAAGTGGGTTGAAACTATATCCCTCAAGTAAGGTGAGATAAAGGCAATCATTGACTTTGTGAAGACAAATATCATCACTAGATTTGATATCCCTAGCCCAATATTGAAGGGAAAAAAGAAGTAATTTCTTTTCATCCAAATTGGAAAGGCTATATAAAGAATATAATATCCAATCTATCCATTCATCCCACTATTATTAAAATGACAATGCATAGATATAAGCTTTAAAAACCCCTATCTAATATCATTCAGAATATAGTGGATAAGGGTAAGAATACTTTGATAAATAAACATCTACATGATTTGTGGGATTATGGAACCACAATCTATATGGCTATGTAGAAGACACCATATTTTCCTATATATGGGATATATATAGTATTTCCTATTAAGTTTCAACTACCTTAACTTAATATTTCCCATATGAAATCAGTTATCTAAAGATGATCAGTCTCATAACCAAATGTATGAGTCAAAGAAACTCGAATAGAAAGTGTTATGAGAACTACATAACTTTGAAATCCATCATAACTAAGTTTCAAAAGTGTTCAAAAATAAGGTTCATCTCCACTCATTCCTCCAAGAAGAACTGGTATTGAATTCTATAACTCTAATAATACCTAGGAAGAAACCCACATAGCTAGATCCAAAATGGGAGGTACCTTACAGTATAAAAAAATTATATACCAATTGATATTATTATATAATTAAAATGGAAAGATATTTTATCATGTCTACTTCCGATGAAAGTTTTCTCAAGAAATGGTTTTCATAATTTTATTTTTGGTTCACATAAGTCCTAGTGGCATGAATATTAACTACATGAAACATAAGTCCCAACTATATGATTATTAGTATGGAGTACATAGTGAAATCATAAAACAAGGGAAATTAAAAAAAATAATGTCATATCGACATCATGACATCATCTCCAGTGAGGCACCACCTGATTATCAACCCAAGGATCTCTTGTGAATTAAATAAGAATGAAAAATAAAAAATTAAACTGTACATAATTTGATTTTTATTGAACATGCATTATCCACATTGTTGTAAATTTTTTCTTTAAGTAATTAAATCCATAACCCTATAGATTATCCATAAGTGTTTCAAAATATTTATGAAATGTCGATCCTTGAAATTTGGGTACTGGTGTAGTGAATTTAAGGGACTTCTAATATCAAAACGATCATGGGAGCACTGATTCATCGATATAGGAGGGATTTCTTGGATCAGGGTTCCCTAAACCTCTCTTTCACTCTCTAAAAATTAATATATAAGAGATATATACTCTAAAAATCCTAGGAATGAGTAGTACCACAAATTTGGGTGTTTATCATCTTATATAGGTGGGTTATAAGTTATAAAAATCACACATTATCCCCCAAAAATGTTTAACCATCTAAATAATCTATAAAAAACACTTATGACCTACTAAAAATTTTATAAACATCATAAATATTTTATTAATTGTAACATAGAAATAAATTTACATCATAAAATTTGATCTGTTAACTTGAATTACTTCTCCCATAAAATATCAAACAAAACTTGAATATAAATATTAATTCATTAAATATTTTCCTTATAATCAACCAATAACTTGTGAGTATAATGTGTTAAAAATTTAACATTTATTATTCTAAAATTGAATAATATTGAATTTATTTATTTCTTGAGATTATTAAGACTCGAACATAAATCAACCCCCATTATGGATCTTTCCATGTACTAAACTCCACTTCATTAGAATTGGTAAATATTTTGAATAATCTTTGTGTGTGACCCTCTATGCGCTAATTTTTTAAATAGTGCGTATAACTCACAAACTAAGAGTAGTTCTTAGTAACACATTAAGGACCCTAAGGATATAAGGTTTGATCATAGTAATTACAACCCCCATGACCACACATTATGTAATATAATATCTTTGTCATGTGATATTTCATAAATCATGATGCCTCACTTGTGTAACCATCCTTAATTCATTTATTCTTTTAATAAACATTCCAAATGTATTTACCTTCTTCTAACATGGTCATGGATTTAATAAAGTTACTACCATCCTGGTCAAATAAGCCTGAGATATCTCTTCCTTTAATAAGTAAAAAATATATCCTTGATTATACCACCAATTTCATAACACTAATGACATACCAAACACAATCAAACTCACCAAATACATAAATGTCATGGATTACATCTAGAATCAAATAATGTGATAAAATAGTACACATTGATAGTGATCTGAATTCAAGATACTAATACACATGTTCATATATAGGAATAACCAATGACACCTAAAACATGTGGTGTGCCTATTACCATGTCAGTCGTCATGATCTCTACTACTGAGATCTCCAAGTACGAACTTCATGAAAAGAAGTATCAATACTTATGATACCCTAAAAATGATATCCAAACACTATATGTGTCCTAAAAATATGATATATCTAGACCATTGGACCTATGTTTAAGATTATTATCACACTATCTTGAGATTATCATTGTAGGTGGGAATTATTATAACCATTTGATATGATAAATAATCCAAGGAAATTAAAATGTAAATAGTGTATGAATAAGTATTAACACTATTATATTAATAATACATCATTCATAACACTCTATATACATGATATATTAATCAAAAAGTACTTCTCAAGTTAGGTCTAGGGAAACCACTCTTACAACACTTCCACTTTCACTGTAGATAACTTATTAACTATCAACTTGTTATATCTCACATGATAAGATCATGCTTCTAATGAGTAATGTATTTAGTCATTGGGCCTACCACATTTTATTATATGGATACCCTTCTATATGTGACTTCACCTCCTTGATTAAAACTCTTCAAAAGTTTATATCCATGAGTATATCCCATTTTATTCTATCATAACCTTGAAATCTTGGATAGTACCATTATCAAAATGTTATCATAATTTATATGATAATATATAACTTTCTAGGTATAATTCCAAAAACTTGAATAAATCATTGCATATTTTATACTGCTTATTTAACAGAAATCGAATAAGTAACATACTTGGTATTTTTGGATATAGATACCATAGGCTTCTATGATATTATATTTATCATTTCATTATCCTAAATGAAATATTAGATTAATTTATTGATAGTAAGACTAGTTTTATATCCATTGATAACTAGTGTCAATTTATCTCTAAGTACCATGTACATATCCCTTGTACCTTCACAGGTATTATTGGATAGTTCTAACTACTTCCTATACATTTCTCTTAGATTTATTTAATAATTTATATGTCAATGGACTAGGTTTCTCTAAGCATAAATACTAAGTCACCAGCAATGGAGATGCACGACAAATTCTAGGAAAAGGGAAAATACTGAAGAAATAAAGTTACAAGGAAAGCTTCAGGATTTATAATATTCCATTATAACCATTAAAATGAGTGAAAAAACATTATAAAGACATAATAAATAGAGATAAATTACCCAAAAATAATTATAAGTCATGGGAGCACTCAAAAGTCACATAAAAATATTAAAACCCAGTTTTTCATGCTAATTAATGACTCCACTAGCTAATATATTAGTATTCCCTCTTAATGAGGATTTTCTCCATTTTCTATCTCCTTATTAAGGTGATTCAATGAATTTACATCACTTTCCATGTAGATATATCATTTTGGGCCCCAAATAAGTGTTTCTTTCCCCACTACAAAGTTTGATTTTGAAAATCTTGGGCTATTCCAATTTGAATTACAATTGGGATTAAAAATTCTATCCAACTCAAAATTATTCTCCCTGGGTTGAATCTAGTCTATGTCATTCTCTTCTGGTTGGATAGGATTTACCTAAAATATATGGCATTTTCATCATAAATGTATGGAGATAAGTCCCCAATGTTAAATATTGTAGAAACCCCACCAAAATCATCATCTAAATTGATCTTATAGGCATTTTTTCCCACTCATTCAAGTACATTTAATAAACCTTCAACTCGTGGTTCCATCTTAATCTTTATTTTTTATTGAAATTAGTCATTTAAAAGTTTAATCTAAACTATTTATATAGGTTGGAAAATGGAATAATTTTGATTCTTGTTAGATCACCTCTTTTAAGATTCATTATACTTATCTACTTGAGCACGAACAGATTCATGAAACTTCTTTATCTACTTTTCCTTATGTTCTGCATCAATATTCACCTGAAAATTAGAATTCAAAGAGAAATTTTATATATGATTAATTTGGTGGATTCCATTGACCACATGAAATTGAGAATGTTGAGTGGTATCACTTGGATATCATTTGTCTGCAAATTCATCTTGAGCAATCTGTAAATCTCAATATCTCAAATTCTTGTTCACCAATGTTCTCAAAATAGTTTCCAAAGTAAAATTAATATTATTTGTTTTACCATATATTTTAGGGTTATGGGAATAATACAAATGAATCCTTGTGCGGAATTTACCTTAGAATGACCTCTAAAAATGAATGAAAAATTTAGGGTCTCTATCTAATACAATTTTTTGAGTAATTATATGAAGAAAACCAATTTCTTTAAAATAAATTCCACCACTTTTACTACATCTTCAGTCTTATGGAAAGTTATGAAATTCACCATCTTATAAAATAGATAAAAAATAAAAATTACTGAATATTTACCTTATTGAGTCCTTGTAAAATTCATAATGAAATCCATGATGATATCTTCCCATTGCTGCTCCAGAATAGGTAAAGGGGTGTATAAATCAGGCTGAAAATGACTCTTTACTATTTAAAATATCTTATATCTTAAAATAGTTACTTGAACATTTGATTATATCGTAGTCCAATATAAATTATTCTTTAGTATATACAATTTTTTTTAATACAAAAATGACCAGAAATTCATCCTTCATATGCCACCCAAATGAGAAAGTCCCTAAAATTACCCTTTTGAACACACAACTTGTTTCTCATAAATATAAACTCATAATGTATAGTATAATCTTCCATAAATCCATTTTGATATTGGATTAAAATAAAATATAACTTTATATCATGCTGATATTCTTCTTTCATAAGCTGAAATCCAAGAATTCAAGCATCTAAAATGGTAACTAATGAATACCTTCAAGATAAATCATATTCCACCATGTTGTATTACCCCTTCATGTGTTTTAACACAAAAAAAAGAATTTTTATAATAATTTCATCCATTTTTCTTTCCTTGAACTCAACTTGTGTAGAATATTGATAAATCTTAGTGCATGATGATTAGAATGAAGAATAAACTCTTTTGGTCAAAATAATAATAAGACCAACAATTTAAGATTCTCATAATTTCATAAAATTACTTGTTATAAGTTTTATAATTTTTCCTTGAATCATTAAATTAATTGCTAAAATATGCAATGTTATACTTATTTGAATGAGAATAGCACTTATCATAACTCCACTTACATCACACTCCACTTAAAATTCTTGGTAAAAATCATGTAGCACCAATATTGGTTCTTTACATAATTTCTTCTTGATTATTTAAAATTATTATTTGCTACCTTTGACCACTCAAATTTCTATTTTTTAATCATTAAGTTATAAGTCACATGATAGTGTTGAAATTGGAAACAAAGTGATGATAAAAAGTTTCCAAACCATTAAAACATATTACTTCTATGTCGGATTCTCATTGTGTCCAAGACTTTCTTGTTTTCACCTTAGATTGATCCATCATGATTCCTTTATTAGATACCACATATCATAAAAACACCAACTGAGTTGAAAATAACTTTCACTTCTCTATCTTACTATATACCTTTTTCTCCAAAAAAAACAAATTCTTATTAAAGATGATTCACATATCTCTCCACATACTTATTCTAAATCAAAATATACACTAGATAAATAAAAATAAATTTACCAATAATGGGGTTCATAACTTCATTAATGATTCACATAAATGTACTAAGATCATTTTAAAGACCTAATGGCATGACCATCTACTCAAACAATCCCTATTTGGTTTTTAATGTTGTTATCCACTCATCACCTTCCTTTATCTAAATCTAATGGTATCCACTCCAAAGATAAACCTTCAAAAATATTTATAACCCATGTAATTAATCAAGCATGTCATTGATTCATGGAATGGGAAGCCTTTATTTTATGGTTATATTATTGATAAATCTATCATCAATTCACATTGGATACATACCATTTTTATTTATCACCAATAATGTTGGAACCAAACCGGGATCATGCTCCACCTTATAAAGCCTTGACCCATTGATTCATCCAATTTCTTATTCAATTCATTTTATTCATTAGGATTACGCTAATATGATGGTTTATTGGGAAATTTTTCACATGAAATAAGGTAAATTTTGTTTTCAATGTGTAACATCCCAGGTAAATAAAGAATATAAAATTTTCATATTTATTAAAATTTGTGAATTAAATATTAATTTTACTTTAAAATGGATTCTATGTTCAATGGAGTACCCGACACGCAACAATTGGTTTCTCCAAAATCTTATGCCGCACACAATGCTGAGTCACACAAAAAAATAATATATTATTATTATTTAAAATGGTAGTTAACGCCTAACTGTTTTATTGGAGAGAATGAATAAAACTAACCATATTATTATTAAACATGTTTGTTAAATGTTTTTACATTTATCCAATAAATTTTAGAGTCTTAAAATAATAAATAATTTGATTTTAAGCATTAAATACTCTAATATACTTTAAAAGGTCATTTTACCACCTTTTGATGGAGAACCCTTTTTAAATCAAGTTTTTTTCACTTTTATATGTTCTATTTGACAAAATAAAATTATTCTTTAGAATTGGGACATCAAAATTTAATTTGGATGTTATTTTGTTATTTTTATGATAAAGTTCATTTCTTAATGAATAGTGCAAAATACTGCATTTTAATTCAAAACTGCTTTTTAATATAATTTATTTATGTGATTATAGTATCTTTTTAATTTTTTAAAATTTTAATTAGATTATATTTTTACCAATTAATATAATTTTTGTCATTGGAAGTAATTTCACTTTAAAATTAGACATAAACAAGTGTCAATCTTTTGGTATTTATTATTTCTAAAAAACACACTTTTTGTTTTGACAAAAAAAATTAATTTTAAATTAGTTTTTTCCACTTCTGTGTTTTGAATTTGGAAAAATGGATTCCGTATTGGGAATTATGAGGTCCAAATTTTTTAAATAGGTAACTTTTATTTTTAGACATTATGAAGATTTACTTCAGAAAATATTTTATTTACCATGGTTAAAGGGTAAATTTGGTAAATAAGGGTAAAAAATATTATTATAATTGTAAAGACCCATAAATTTCAAGTAAAATTTTATTATTAAATACTTTGGAATTTTACGAGTCTGTGGCTTCAGATGGCACTTGATTCTGAGGCCCGGTGTGCATGGAATCAATTTCCAAAGTTTAGCTCGGGTACGTTCAGTGAACAAACAAGCAAGTTTTTCTATCTTTTGAATCGGTGCTCAGAATTGAAATCTGAGGGCTCCGATGAACTCGCAGCATCGGTAATTGCTTAAGGGGACCTTAACCGTTGTTTCATTTTATGTAGGTTGTAAATTAAAAATTTGGGTTTAGTTAAGAAGTTATTAAAATTGTTGGAACAATTTTATATCTAAGGAAGTTAATTCATCCCATGTGTGGATATTTGAGAGGTGGGGCCCACACGATCCCCAACCCTTCATCTCCCCATAACCTCCTTTAAACTCCCTTGTTTAATGTGAAAACCCATTTAATTAAGAGGTCCCTTTCACTTCCTCTCTCTATCTCTTTAACTCTTGCCAACAAACCTTAATTAATAAATTGAACCTCCTCAATTAATTAATTAGGTGTTTTGAATTTTGAATTCTTGGCAAGTTTAATTAAAATAATGGGAATCCATATTTTAATTTGGTTGGAATATGTTGTGTTGGGGGAAATATTTGAGAGAGAGCTCCTATGAAAGAAGAAGAGAGTTTCTCCTTTGTTGAAGAACACCAACCCTCTGACGAAGAATGACGCTCTCTTCCACGAAGAATGACAATGCGCCTTCTATTCTTTTCTCCGTGACAAGAGGGGAGATGCCACATCTTTGGGTACACTCTGACGATGATGGAATCGACACCGTCATCCACGACGCTCGGCTACCGCGAATCTTTTTTGATGTAGGGGTTTAATTTGAGTATGTTTATATTTCCATGTTCTTCCCTTCTAAAGGAAAGAATGCAAATCAACTCATTATCAAGTTAATCCACATATGTTTTCTTTTTCGGTATGGGAATAGTTATTTTGGGGGGAATTGTAGGGTGGTTTGTTTCAATTTTATTTGAATAAATTGTTCTTTGTACAACGTGAAATTTTGTTTATATTTTCCCAATTGATAACGCCTAACGTGGAGGGTGCGGGACAAATGAACACGGCCCGATGACCCTCCGCTGGTTGTTCGTTTGTGCTCGGATTTACGGGAGATGATGAAATGGGACCGCAACGGCGATTTGAAGCCATCACAATGAAGAGCAGGTCCCGGGAGAGCCGCAGGCGCAATCGGTGGGCGAATTGGACCACCGGAGCGCATCCGATGGTCCGCGGAAGGCGCTGCCGGCACGGCGGCACCGGCGTCCGGTGGAGCAGACTGCCGCGGCAGAGCCACGACGGCGGGATGAATCGGAACGGCTTTGCCGTTCCGGATAATTGGGAGGCGTGGAATTATGTAACACCCCAGGATTTCATAGTGTGTTATTTCTTAAAAATAATTCAATAACTTGCACTACACGCAACACCGAGTTCAATCACACCATGATGTACAAAAAAAAGCCATTAAAAGAGGTCATGAATAGTATTAACTACATTTTGAACTTTATATAATCCTTATAATTTTAGAATCCCTATTATGAGTTTCTTAGTCATAATGCAAGAACAGATTCATTTTCAGTATTGCACTTTTATCAACTTTTAATAGTGAAACCTTTTTAAATAAAATATTTTAAACTATCTGAATAAATTGGGACATCAAAAAATTTAAAATGAAACATCCCAAGCTTCCACGGTACGCTTTCCTTTGAATAAAATAGTAGCGTGTGTTGTACGCAACCTTGAGTTTTAACACACGCCACAACCAATCAAACTAGCCGTTATGAATAGTAATACCTAAATTTTGAAATTATATATATTTTATATTTTAAAATGGACTTCATTTTTGGATTCGGAATATCGAATTTAGCCTAAGGTGAAATTTTGGTACTTTTCGGATAACTTTCATACTTTGATGAATAGTGAAAATTACTAAATTTTAATTAAAAACAACTTTTTTAATCAAAATAATTAATAGTGATAAATTGTGAATTTGAGTGGTTTTAAAGTATATTTAGAATATATTTTTACCATTTAATATAATGTTGGTCATTGGACATAATTTTACAATTAAACCGAACATAAACAAGTGTCAATCTTTTGATAGTTATTACCTCTTAAAAACACGCTTTTTGTTTTGACAGCGGGAATTAATTTTAAATTAATTTCTGCCACTTCTATGTTTTGAATTTAGAAAAATGGATTCCATATTTGGAATCATAATTTCCAAATTGTGTAAATAGGTAACTTTTATTTTTAGACATTTTGAATAATTACTGTGGTAAATATTTTATTTACCATGGTTAAGGGTAAATCCGGTAAATAAGGGTTAAAAAAATAATATTATAATAATACAAAATTACCCTAAAACGTGTCCTAAACTTATTGGTGGACACATAACCGACCATGGGCATCCTGGGGTCGATTTGGGGACCCCTTGGAGCCACTTGTATGTGGTAGGAACACATTATATTAATAAAGGTAAAATAAAAATAAAAATGGCATAAGCTTACATCTTTTAGAAGAACAATTTTTACATAGGGTTATATATGTTGGATTTTCGATTATAAATATTCATTAGAAATCTAAAAATATTTCATACATAATGATATTTTATTTATAATTTTTAGACATCAAATAATTTAAATTATTAATGACACAATAATGATGCAATGTTTACCTCATTAATAAATCATTTAAATAAATAAGATTATAATGATTAAAATATTATCTAAAACCTGTCCAATTCTTATTGGTTTATGTTATTTAGAATATTAGTCATCTTATCTTCGACCTCAATTATTTTTGGACCATTATAAACCGAAATTAATTATATTATAAAGTAATACTTTCACACTTTCCTAAAGAGCCCCTCCAATCCCTTATAAAAGGAGACCACTTCTACTCATTCCTCACACCTCTCAAGCCACTTGGATCATCCAAACTCTGCCAAAATAAGCTCCCCACATCCCTCTCCTCCTCCTTGAATCTTCCCCTTAGGCAGAAAGCATTTCAAGAAGTCCTTTGGTTCCAACCAAAGTGAGTTACCTAAATTAAAGGTAACGATTTCTCTTAAATTATTTTCATTTATTTTGCTTCTCCAACCCCCAAACTCTTTTTACTTACTTTATTTTGTAACAAAAAAAAGTATCCTCAATATACTAGGATGTATTTATAAGAAGGATTAGAACTACACATACACACACCTCCATCTAATGGATGATGAACATAATGTTTCTGTGAATGGAAAACTAACGCCTCATGAAACGATGATTGTTCAAATACATCTTACCGCCTCTCATGGTGGCCATTTTGATGGAACTGTAATTAAGTGTGATATTAATGATAAATATTTTATATATAACCTTCTGTAATTCCATTTTATTTCATACCATTATTCGTTTTATGTTGTATATATGTACGATAATTTCATTTGAGGAAGTGCGGACTACCGCCCCCTTAAAATGATATGACTCGTTCATACCACACATGGAACGTATAAAGAATGGTGTTAATTAACATAAGTAACATATATAAAATATTATATTATACTGTAATAATAATATACCTATGTATCATTTGGATTCAATTCTTTTAAAACGAAAAATTAAATGGAAGTAGCGTTCGTGCGTACGTACAGACTACCGTCTCCACGAACACGATGAGATCCATCCTCCATCGTATCCATTCAAGTATTATTCTCATTTTAGGGATAAAAATAATGTTAATATCATTCTGATTATGAATAAGATATAATATATCCATTACAAACATGTCTTACGTAACCAAACATTTAAGAAGAACGAATCGATTATCACCCGAAACGACGATAATACTAAGATATTATTAATAAAGCAATGTTAAAAGATCATATATGATATCATATTGATGTATATGATTATTGTATAATTTAATAAATGTTTTAATTATTATATAGGAGGTTAACATACCATCGACTAAGGGAAAGTTCAAGGTAAGGGATTTTCTTATCTCACTTTCAACTCCGTGAGATTTCCATTGTTCGCCACTAAATTATTGAAAGTGGTGTATTGTGTATGGCCATTTGATATATATTATCATGATTCTCTTTATATTCATGTTATTCTGTAAATCATTTTGGTGGTTATTAACTTTTTTCCATACGAATCAGTTGATTAACGTGGTAAGGAGTTTCTTATCTCACTCTTAATTTCGTGAGAATTCCATTGTTCACCACTTAATTATTACATGTGGTGTATGTGTACTGCCCATGATTGTATTAATTGTGTAATATACATTAATTTATGGGTACTTACATAGTCATGGTATGATCCTTCTTTCATAGTTGTATGTTTCGTAATTTACCAAATCGATAAGGGAATTTGACATTTCAATTTCCACTCATTCGGCTTTACGCATATTTCATTGATTATATTACTCCAAGATTATGTGTGGAATCACTATTCATTTGAATATGTCATAATTTCCACTCCCCTTCCTGTGGATATACTTTTGATACACATAATCACTCTATTGATAATTCTCAAGTCATTAATATGAATTTGATAAGAGTAATTTTAACTCTTTCACCATTTGTTGAGTTAAACATCCAATTCGTTGGTGTTGTTTCTACAAGAATATGTGTGAATATCCTTTGATTGTTTTACACTGAATATTAAATCATATATAGTGTATTTATATTTTCACACATAATTATGTCATTGATTTATCCTTAACCTAAGGATACGACCTTTAGGAGAGATTTCATCTCAATTTACATTCAATTGGGACTTCTTTGTTGATATACAGCAAATCACTTTTATGTGGTGTATATAATGTACTTTGACATAGTATATCATGAATCCCTTTATTCTCATGATATTACAAAGTTTTGATTACCTCAATTATTTGTACTCATGTTTCTCTCTTTTGGTTAGAATCTCTAACCAAAATACCATTTTAAAATGTTTTAAAGACTTATTCTTCTAAATCTTGCTCATTAATGTCCATGTTTTAAAAAAATGGTTTTAAGGATTTATTTATATGGACATTAAAGTTTTAAAATTAAAACTCCTTTTAAAAGTTTCAAAGTGGTATGGGAAACTTTGATTCAAAAATCTATTTTTAAATGGCTTCTTGACAAATAGTGTGACTTTTAAATGATTTCAAGAAAAGGGGGATATTTCCCTCAAATAGTTTTGATGATTATTTTCATCTATGTCAACATCCTTCATTATTCATGATTGAGGTTAATGTGATACAATACAATCTTCCATATTGTATCAAATGAGTTATGTTTGACTGTGGATGTTCTATTTTTATACCATTCATGGTTTGTGGTTAAAGTATTGACATTTTGTATGCTAGTTTTAATACGAATGTTTATTTTATGCTTAAACCTATTCATATGAGGAATGCATTGGACTTAATAAGTGACGGGTGGAGCCCGCTATAGCTCCTCGATGCATCGGTAGGTCTCATGAGACAAACTAGTGTCTTGGCACAAGGCCTTGGAAAAATCTTATTTGTAGTCTTGGCACGAGGCCTTGGCTATGTGGTTATAATAGTCTGGCATTATGCATTCCATCATTATGAAAGTGGATATTGATATTGCATGTGATCATTCGACTAGTAGAATATCCATGTGAGTAAGTAAATGGCATTAATTCATTTTACCTTTGCCATTTTATGCTGAAGTTCAAGTTTAAAAGGCTTTTGTTTTAGTTATAATTGCCTTAAGTGTTTATGCTTATTTATGAAAGCTTCTGCTATAATGTTATCCTTACTGAGCATCTGAGCTCACCCTTTTCAATGTTTTATTTTTTTCCCAGGATTATGAAGAAGTAATTTATGAATGACCTGCAGGGATAGTATGAGGGGATATGAAGACAAGATGTTTTTTTTATGATGTAATGTAAAAATTTATGGATGTATCTAGTTATTCCAAGGCTACTAAACTAATCGGTCTTTCGAGACTTGATCTTTCTCGTGATCATGCCAATGTTATGTAATAATGCACCGACTCTAGGTAATTAGGTTCGGGGCATTACAGTTGGTATCAGAGAAAGTTTAGTACAAACCTTGGTAGCTAGATTTAGATAAACTCTGATTAGAGCACGTAGACCTAAGATGAACTTTGAGGATTAGTATAAAAGAACTTCCTAGAATTTTGGTATTGTAGAGATTTTGTGAGTTTTCCGAGCAATACATCCCTGTCTGGATACGAGCAGGTAGAGGCGGCTCTGGCACAGATGTACCTAGGGGTAAAACCCGAAAACACCGCTTTGAGCTAGACTCGAACGGGAACTGGTGCACGACAATGGGCCTTGCTGCACTCTTGGTTACGACACTCCCGGGGGATATGCTTAGGATAATTTACATTTTTTTTACAAACCGATTTAAGTAATATATACATAAGATGAGAGTAAATGACCTTGGTTAATCCTAATATGTTTCAAATTGAGAATATGGTGACATTTTAATCTCTAAATGATTTTACGACTACTATTACTCACACAATGCTTTCTGGTTTTAGTCAATGGCTGGATTCCAAGGAAGTCATAGTGACTTTGAGAATGATGTACAAGGTGGGAACGGTGGTGGCGATGAGCAACAAAATGGAATGTTGATAGGCGTAAAAGATATCGTCTTTATGCCAAATCAGTTTTCCAAAAATATGATCAACAACATATATATTAACCAACTCCCAGACTCAACAAGGAAGAGAAAGGTGATAAATGATAAGATCTCCATCAATGGAGACCATGGAGAAAAGAAACCTCAATTTTCATCATGCAGGAAATGTGGAAAGAGACACCCAGGAAAGTGTCTCAATGGGACAACGAAATGTTTTACGTGCGGGAAGGAAGGACATAAAGTGAAGAATTGCCGAAGAAAAATGAAGAGTACTATGGAAGAAGATAAAAATGGTCCCAAGAGTCCATTTACAGTCATTTGCCGTAAATGTAGGGGACCTGGCCATTACCCGAGTGAATGTCCTATTCTATAGGATATTTTATTGGTCAAAGAAGAAGCTATGTGGAAATAAATGGTTGGAGAAAAATTTAAAAAGTATTAGCACTCCTTGTCGATGGGTTTACTTTGGAATAATTTTCTCTTGTATTTGTAACCCCGCAGTTTGCCATGTGAGAATGATATTTGAGGAAGAATTGTCTCTTCTCTTGTGGATATAGGTATAAATAACCATTTGGTTTTATATAATCATTGGGGTTTGAGAAAATGATAAGTTATTATAATTTGGGATGAAAATGCAAAGTATGATATAACATTTGTGGTTAAATTATGTTATTTTGAGGAATTTATCTCATTTTGGTAATATTATAAAATATAGTTTTTGAAAAAGGACAACACGTAGACCGTGTGACAACCCATCGCGTCGGACAAAGCTGTGGGAATCGAACCCACAACCAAAGTGTGATTGGGATTTATCGCCTACCACTGGACTACGTGAAGTCCCTGGTTAGTGTGACTATTTTTTTTGTTAAATGATTTTATTGATCAATAATAAGATGATTTGGGTTCTTATGTCTTATCAAATGAATACCCTTGGTATAGGAAAATGATTTGGTGATTAAGTGATAAATGTTATTTTGGAAGATGTTCGTTTTGTTAGGAACACTATATGCCCAAGGAAAATAGAATACAATGAGGTTTCATTTGTAGAGTAATGGTGGATTTTTATCTACGTTTTTATTGTTGATTTATAGTGATTTGGGTTATTTATGGAAATGATTAACCTATAACAGAGAATATGTGATGATGTTAATTACTTTTAAGTATGTGACTTTAAGAGTATTTGATGTCATTTGGAGATACAATGTAACATGGGAGACTACATAATCAAATTCTTCTATGTTTTGGGTTTTAATATTAGTTTGGATTATATTAAAGGATTGTAAGGACAATTCGTTATTGAATGGTATCTATTTAACTTTGGGGTATTGTTGGTTTAATTTTAGAAATTAAGATTAGTGCATATTTATCTCAATGAATATCCTTTTGGGGGATCATTAGATCATTCACTAACCATTTTGGTTTTGATTAATCTTCAAAGACAATGTAAATATATGGTTTATCCTACATGGATCATGTGATTCTATAGAAGTTTATTCTAGTTCTTCCAGTGTGACCAAGTCTTCTTGAATACTCATCGTTTAAAAAAAATTGAGTTAGTGGTGGAAATTTATTAAAGAATGAAAATCTACTTAAAATTTAAGTATATCTCATAATGTTCTTAGTCAATATCATAAATTAATTCCTCTTCCTTATGTAATGTAATTTAAAAAAAAATGTTGTCCTAGATGGTACATTAAATCATCACTAATTTATGGCTTTGGGATTGTTGGCCTTTTCATAGCCATGTTCTCTACCACTCTCCATCAGATAATTGATGGTTAGATTTCTCTTCCATATCCATATTTTCCTACATGGAACCCTATTATGTGTTATTTTCGGTAATCTTCATACTTTCCACTCTTTATTTTAAATAGAGGCCTCATTAATTCATTTTTCGATGTGGGATTTCAACTAAGATATTTTGAAACGTCAAAAATGTGTTATCCCAATACCCTATGTTTTCTTGGACCGATGGTATTTCAAATCATCATAGATTGATGAGTTTAAGGACCTCAATTTTATACTTGTTTGTGATTGATGACCTCAATCACTACCTATAAATATTTACGTTTTTTCTCCAATTATATGTCTCTAATTTCCACCAATGTTCTCCTAATCAAGATCATAATTTGGTGGTGACCCTTTCATTTCTCTTTTCCTTATATTAAGACTAAATTTTAGTAACCCAATTTCCGATGTGGGTTTTCCCACAAATATATTTTCTACTTTCAACCTTTTATTTTCGAAGAACAATTTCAAACTGCGAGGACACAATTTATTGAAGGAGGGGAGAATGTAACACCCCAGGATTTCATAGTGTGTTATTTCTTAAAAATAATTCAATAACTTGCACTACACGCAACACCGAGTTCAATCACACCATGACGTACAAAAAAAAATCCATTAAAAGAGGTCATGAATAGTATTAACTACATTTTGAACTTTATATAATCCTTATAATTTTAGAATCCCTATTATGAGTTTCTTAGTCATAATGCAAGAACAGATTCATTTTCAGTATTGCACTTTTATCAACTTTTAATAGTGAAACCTTTTTAAATAAAATATTTTAAACTATCTGAATAAATTGGGACATCAAAAAATTTAAAATGAAACATCCCAAGCTTCCACGGTACGCTTTCCTTTGAATAAAATAGTAGCGTGTGTTGTACGCAACCTTGAGTTTTAACACATGCCACAACCAATCAAACTAGCCGTTATGAATAGTAATACCTAAATTTTGAAATTATATATATTTTATTTTAAAATGGAATTCATTTTTGGATTCGGAATATCGAATTTATCCTAAGGTGAAATTTTGGTACTTTTCGGATAACTTTCATATTTTGATGAATAGTGAAAATTACTAAATTTTAATTAAAAAAAACGTTTTTAATCAAAATAATTAATAGTGATAAATTGTGAATTTGAGTGGTTTTAAAGTATATTTAGAATATATTTTTACCATTTAATATAATGTTGGTCATTGGACATAATTTTACAATTAAACCGAACATAAACAAGTGTCAATCTTTTGATAGTTATTACCTCTTAAAAACACGCTTTTTGTTTTGACAGCGGGAATTAATTTTAAATTAATTTCTGCCACTTCTGTGTTTTGAATTTAGAAAAATGTATTCCATATTTAGAATCAGGATGTCCAAATTGTGTAAATAGGTAACTTTTATTTTTAGACATTTTGAATAATTACTGTGGTAAATATTTTATTTACCATGGTTAAGGGTAAATCCGGTAAATAAGGGTTAAAAAAATAATATTATAATAATACAAAATTACCCTAAAACGTGTCCTAACCTTATTGGTGGACACATACCCGACCATGGGCATCCTTGGGTCGATTTGGGGACCCCTTGGAGCCACTTGTATGTGGTAGGGACACATTATATTAATAAAGTTAAAATAAAAATAAAAATGGCATAAGCTTACATCTTTTAGAAGAACAATTATTACATAGGGTTATACATGTTGGATTTTAGATTATAAATATTCATTAGAAAGCTAAAAATATTTCCTACATAATGATATTTTATTTATAATTTTTAGACATCAAATAATTTAAATTATTAATGACACAATAATGATGCAATGTTTACCTCATTCATAAATCATTTAAATAAATAAGATTATAATGATTAAAATATTATCTAAAACCTGTCCAATTCTTATGGGTTGATGTTATTTAGAATATGAGTCATCTTATCTTCGACCTCAATTATTTTTGGACCATTATAAACCGAATTTAATTATATTATAAAGTAATACTTTCACACTTTCCTAAAGAGAACCTCCTCTCCCTTATAAAAGGAGACCACTTCTACTCATTCCTCACACCTCTCAAGCCACTTGGATCATCAAAACTCTGCCCAAATAAGCTCCCCACATCCCTCTCCTCCTCCTTGAAGCTTACCCTTAGGTAGAAAGCATTTCAAGAAGTCCTTTGGTTCCAACCAAAGTGAGTTACCTAAATTAAAGGTAACGATTTCTATTAAATTATTTTCATTTATTTTGCTTCTCCAACCCCCAAACTCTTTTTACTTCATTTATTTTGTAACAAAAAAAAGTATCCTCAATATACTAGGATGTTTTTATAAGAAGGATTCGAACTACACATACACACACCTCCATCTAATGGATGATGAACATAATGTTTCTGTGAATGGCAAACTAACGCCTCACGAAACGATGATTGTTCAAATACATCTTACCGCCTCTCATGGTGGCCATTATGATGGCACTGTAATTAAGTGTGATATTAATGATACATATTTTATATATAACCTTCTGTAATTCCATTTTATTTCATACCATTATTCGTTTCATGTTGTATATACGTACGATAATTTCATTTGAGGAAGTGCGGACTACCGCCCCCTTAAAATGATATGACTCGTTCATACCACACATGGAACGTATAAATAATGGTGTTAATGAACATAAGTAACATATATAAAATATTATATTATACTGGAATAATAATATGCCTATGTATCATTTGGATTCAATTCTTTTAAAATGAAAAATTAAATGGAAGTAGCGTTCGTGCGTACGTACGGACTACCGTCTCCACGAACACGATGAGATCCATCCTCCATCGTATCCATTCAAGTCTTATTCTCATTTTAGGGATAAAAATAATGTTAATATCATTCTGATTATGAATAAGATATAATATATCCATTAAAAACATGTCTTACGTAACCAAACATTTAAGAAGAACGAATCGATTATCACCCAAAACGACGATAATACTAAGATATTATTAATAAAGCAATGTTAAAAGATCATATATGATATCATATTGATGTATATGATTATTGTATAATTAAATAAATGTTTTAATTATTATACAGGAGGTTAACATACCATCGACTAAGGGAAAGTTCAAGGTAAGGGATTTTCTTATCTCACTTTCAACTCCGTGAGATTTCCATTGTTCGCCACTAAATTATTGAAAGTGGTGTATTGTGTACGGCCATTTGATATATATTATCATGATTCTCTTTATATTCATGTTATTCTGTAAATCATTTTGGTGGTTATTAACTTTTGGCCATACGACTCAGTTGATTAACGTGGTAAGGAGTTTCTTATCTCACTCTTAATTTCGTGAGAATTCCATTGTTCACCACTTAATTATTACATGTGGTGTATGTGTACTGCCCATGATTGTATTCATTGTGTAATATACATTAATTTATGGGTACTTACATAGTCATGGTATGATCCTTCTTTCATAGTTGTATGTTTCTTAAGTTACCAAATCGATAAGGGAATTTGACATTTCAATTTCCACTCATTCGGCTTTACGCATATTTCATTGATTATATTACTCCAAGATTATGTGTGGAATCACTATTCATTTGATTATGTCATAATTTCCACTCCCCTTCCTGTGGATATACTTTTTATACACATAATCACTCTATTGATAATTCTCAAGTCATTAATATGAATTTGATAAGAGTAATTTTAACTCTTTCACCATTTTTTGAGTTAAACATCCAATTCGTTGGTGTTGTTTCTACAAGAATATGTGTGAATATCCTTTGATTGTTTTACACTGAATATTCAATCATATATAGTGTATTTATATTTTCACACATAATTATGTCATTGATTTATCCTTAACCTATGGATACGACCTTTATGAGAGATTTCATCTCAATTTACATTCAATTGGGACTTCTTTGTTGATATACACCAAATCACTTTTATGTGGTGTATATAATGTACTTTGACATAGTATATCATGAATCCCTTTATTCTCATGATATTACAAAGTTTTGATTACCTCAATTATTTGTACTCAAGTGTCTCTCTTTTGGTTAGAATCTCTAACCAAAATACCATTTTAAAATGTTTTAAAGACTTATTCTTCTAAATCTTGCTCATTAATGTCCATGTTTTAAAAAAATGGTTTTAAGGATTTATTTATATGGACATTAAAGTTTTAAAATTAAAAATCCTTTTAAAAGTTTCAAAGTGGTATGGGACACTTTGATTCAAAAATCTATTTTTAAATGGCTTCTTGACAAATAGTGTGACTTTTAAATGATTTCAAGAAAAGGGGGATATTTCCCTCAAATAGTTTTGATGATTATTTTCATCTATGTAAACATCTTTCATTATTCATGATTGAGGTTAATGTGATACAATACAATCTTCCATATTGTATCAAATGAGTTATGTTTGACTGTGGATGTTCTATTTTTATACCATTCATGGTTTGTGGTTAAATTATTGACATTTCGTATGCTAGTTTTAATACGAATGTTTATTTTATGCTTAAACCTATTCATATGAGGAATGCATTGGACTTAATAAGTGACGGGTGGAGCCCGCTATAGCTCCTCGATGCATCGGTAGGTCTCATGAGACAAACTAGTGTCTTGGCACAAGGCCTTGGCAAAATCTTATTTGTAGTCTTGGCACGAGGCCTTGGCTATGTGGTTATAATAGTCTGGCATTATGCATTCCATCATTATAAAAGTGGATATTGATATTGCATGTGATCATTAGACTAGTAGAATATCCATGTGAGTAAGTAAATGGCATTAATTCATTTTACCTTTGCCATTTTATGCTGAAGTTCAAGTTTAAAAGGCTTTTGTTTTAGTTATAATTGCCTTAAGTGTTTATGCTTATTTATGAAAGCTTCTGCTATAATGTTATCCTTACTGAGCATCTGAGCTCACCCCTTTCAATGTTTTATTTTTTTCCCAGGATTATGAAGAAGTAATTTATGAATGACCTGCAGGGATAGTATGAGGGGATATGAAGACAAGATGTTTTTTTTATGATGTAATGTAAAAATTTAGGGATGTATCTAGTTATTCCAAGGCTACTAAACTAATCGGTCTTTCGAGACTTGATCTTTCTCGTGATCATGCCAATGTTATGTAATAATGCACCGACTCTAGGTAATTAGGGTCGGGGCGTTACAAATTAAGTCGCGCCAGCTGGGGAGGTCGCACCGCCGCTCGGCCGCTGGCCGAACCAGCTCCCCCCCCCCCCCCCGGTCATGCCGAGGCAGGCCATGCGGGCGGACTGCATCGGCCAGGCCGGACCCGGACTCGGGTCGGGTTGACCCGGTTCAGGCCGACCAAGGGCGGGATGGGTTGGGTCAGACCGGGCCCAGACCCCCCTTTTTCAGACCAGATTCGTTTAAACGCCCATAATGTGAGATATGGACCTCCGATCAATGCACCGTTAGTTTCATAAGATTCCTTGAATTGAGATGGTCGTTTTAGTATATAACACTCAAGGTTTCGGTGAAGTTTGGGTTTGGCTGAGTTGGTTCGAACTCGAAACCAACCGGGCCCTCAGAGCAGAAACACTTATAACTTAAGGACCGAATGTCTGATTGACGTGCTGTCAATTATATTGGATTTCTTTTGATGAGAAGGTTCTTTTATAATACTCCACTTGAGGTTTGGATGCATTTGGAGTATGGTCGGGTTGGTTTTAGCTTAAAAACCAACCGAGCCCTGGAATGGAAAAGCCAATAACTCTCAGACCGGACGTCTGTTTGACGAACCATCAACGGCGCTAGTAATCTCTTTTAGAAATGGTCCATTTGAGTATAACCCATGGGAGTTTAGGGTTTAGTTGAGATACGGTTAGGTTGGTTCGTTCACAAAACCAACCGGGGCCCCGGGATGAAAAGGCTAATAACTCACAGACCGGGCGTCCGATTGACGCGTCATCTGATGCGTTGGGACTCCTATGATGAGGCAGTCCCTTGAGATACTTCCACGTGAGATTATGTGACACTTGGAATTATCGACCAGTATCTCGTGGATCGGACCCTTCTGGAGACAAGCGTACGGAGTGTAGAGACCTAGTAGCTGGATGAGACTTGACGACTGCTGATCGATCGACTCGAAGTGATTCGGATGGCCCAGTGGGGTGAGCTTGGTAGTAGCAGCATACCCAAGGTGGAGGAGCGCTTGGTTGTAGCGGAAGACCCGTGGTACTCGACAGAAGGAGTACCTCTGTAGGCTATGAAGGGGAACGCTTGGTTGTAGCGGCAGACCCGTAGTGGTAAGTGCTTGGTTGTAGCAGAATGACCACTGTACTCAATAGGTGGAGTACTTCATCATTCTAAGGTTATTGGGAAGTGCTTGGTTGTAGTGGCAGGCCCACTGTACTTGACAGAGGAGGAGTTCTCCAGCATTCGTGGTTTCGACATTTCGAATAAAATCCTGGTTTGAGCTGAGTCAATGACCTTTGTGTTTCTCTCATGATTGAGATGATTTACTTGATAACATAGGTCTATGTATGCTCATATATCTAATTAAAGGTTATCTATTGAGATCTTTCTTTGTGGTTTATCCTTGTTGGATTTTCGTGAGACCTTGAGGGTCTCGGGATCCTTACAGAGTATCGTTATACTCAGCCCCGCATGGGCTACACCCACACTTCGTTGTGTTGGTTGCAGATGACGGATAGTACTGATCGTGGTTGAGGCTTGTAGAGTTGGACTGTACTCGGAGGTGGACCACTTGGAGAGATGTACACAGAGCGTACGGACGGAATCGAGGTGATGAGGAGACTATCTGTACCCACCCTTCAGGTGGGATTTCCGGAGGATGACTTAGTGTTGCTGCTTTACTTTACCATTGTTATACCAGTCTTTCAGTTGTAATTACTTTTCAGTTGTGTTTTTATTCTGGCCCATTTACTTTTCAGCACACTTTTTATACTGCTTTACTTAGTGTTTGCTTCCTCTTGATCTCTGGTTGTGTGAGTTTACGTTTTATAAAGGAAATGCCTTCCCAGTTATAGTGAATTTATGCCTTTGGTGCTAGCCGCCAGCCCCTGGCCTATGGAAAGTGGGCTTGGGGTAGTTACGACATAGGCCCCAGGGGATGGGTCATGAAAAATTGGTATCAGAGGAGTCGGTTTTACCGCAGAACTTAGGACTCTGATATTTTTCTTTCTTTGAAGCAATAGTGTTAAGGGTACTAAGTGTGGTTTTCAGTTCAGGGAGTCCAGTGTTGGTGCGGGCAGCCGATGTATCCATACACCAAGACCCTGACTTCTGATTTCTGACTCAGTGCACGAAAACAATTATTGCGTGTGTTTTTTCAAAAATTTATTTTAAGTCAGCTCAAACCAGGTCAGCTCACCAGGTATAGTCTTTGACCGTGTCACATATTTTGTTTTCAGGAAGCCTCCCCGCGGATGACCAGCTAGAGCCCTGATAGTTGTACGTACTGATAGCTTGCTGAGCAATGAGGCCATAGTACAGGGCCCTCTTCTAGTTGAGGCACCAGCGGTACTACCACATGTTGGGCCACCGATGCCACCAGCCCTTGTAGTAGGTGATGCACGCCGCTTGAGCGCACTGCATGAGTTCCAGCGCCAGAGGCCACCCAGGTTCAGGGGAGAGATGGACCTGTAGGCGGTTGAGGATTGGCTGGAGGCTGTGGTGAGAGTCTTTAGACTGGTAGGGACACCATCCGACTTCATGGTGATACTTGCTGACAGCCCCCTTCAAGCAGTAGCAGGAAGATGGTGGATCTTGATGCTCCAGATGCATGACGAGGCGATACTTCTATGGGAAGACTTCGAGAGCTTGTTCAGGGCGGAGTTTTTACCAGCCACCCTTTAAGCGGTGCATATACCAGAGCTACTGCATCTGCATCAGGGCGTCATGACAGTATCACAGTACTCAGCGAGGTTCACAGACCTCTTGCGCTACTCTAAAGATATGGTACGGGGCCCATTCTTCAGGGCCCGGACCTTTGAGCAGGGACTCAGACAAGAGATTAGTGCTTCAGTTGTTTCTCACAGCATCCCGACGCAGATAGGGGTGTTGGATCGAGCCCTCCTGGTGGATAGTTTCCTTGCTGAGAAATCTCCCGTAGTGGAACCCACCACTAGTCGACATGCAGCGGAGTCTTCTGCAGCTGGCAGTAGATAGATGACGTAGAGGTCCAAGAGTACCAGACCTATAGGTGGTAGACTGCATGACTCAGGATCGTGTGTGCAAGGAACCTAGGGTGGAGAACGAATTACCAGGAGCGGACAATGTTACTCATGTGGTGGGCTTGGTCACATGGCATGTGACTGTCCGACCTGCTGTGCAGATGATCAGCAGATAGATGAAGGACCTCCTAGGAAGAGGCAAAGGTTCGATCAAGACGGTCTGCAAGGAGCAGGTGACCGAGGTAGAGGAGCTGGTTGTACAGCTGGTGGTGGACAACGCTTTGAGGTGTTGCCACCACCACCAATAGGAGGTCCACCCCGACCACAGGGAATGGGTGGATATGGGAGCGCACGGCTTCAAGCAGCTGAAGCATGTGACTATTGAGCTTCGAAAACAGGTTTACAGGAGCGGAACTAGTTCCAGGCATGGAGGACTTTGTCCTTGGTGCTCCTTATTTCCATGTTGTTGTTGTTTGTGGTTGTTATGTGTCTTTGTACTACGAGCTGTAGTAATAAAATAAACTTATATTTGTGACGTTTACTTTCCTATCCTATTTTTATGGTTGATACTGAGAGGTTCCGGTTAAAACTATTGAATTGACCCTCACTTTCGAGAATCCTACTGGAGGAGACCCAGTGACCACACACTAATGCTGACAGTGTGGCTCAACCCTTGGAGGCAAGAGTGACGGTTGGATCTATTGGTAGTAGCGTCAAGGCCTTACGACGTCATCCAAGACATGAATTGTACTGTTCATGTCAGGATGGACTGTATTAGGCAATGGGAGTGGTTCATCTAGGGGATGAGATCGGATTTATTTTTTCAGCAAAGGAGAAATCTTAGCATCTCTTTCAGATCATAGGTGAAGAAGGGTGATCGTCGACCGACTTACCAAGTCGGCCAACTTCCTACTGACCAGAGATGGTACGAGCTAAGATGGAGAAGGTGCAGATCATCTAGAAGCAGATAAAAATTGAACAGAGTAGGTAGAAATCCTATGTTGATAGGATACGGGACCACTGGAGTTCGAGGATGACGACCACGTTTTCTTACGGGTCTCACCTCGATGAGGTCTATGGAGATTTGGCCGGGGCGGAAAGTTATCTTCGTGCTTCATCGGACCTTTTCAGGTCATCAGCAGAGTGGGTGAGGTGGCTTACCTCCTGGCCCTTCCACCTCAGTTGCACCGGGTGCATGACGTCTTCCACATATCTCAGCTGAGGAGATACGTGTAAGACCTATTCCACATCATCGACCATGGGGAGATGGACATCGATGACGGGGTGACTTTCATGGAGGTTCTAGTAGAGACTGAGGATCAATAGGAGCGGGTCTTATGAGGATGGTCGATTCCTCTGGTGTGAATTCGCTAGCAGCACGGGAACCTCCAGAAGAGCATATGGGAGCGGGAGGTTCAGATGTGTGCTCAGTACCTCTTTTGTTTTCCCTAGTGTGTGTTGAAGCATTACGGGGATGTAAATCCCTCAGGTGGGAGTAATGTAAAGACCCAGAAATTTCAGGGAAATTTTTTTTTTAAATACTTTGAAATTTTACAAGTCTGTGGCTTTAGACAGAACTTAATTCTGAGGCCCGGTGTTCCCGGAATCAATTTCCAAAGTTTAGATCGGGTACGTTCGGTGAACGAATGAGCAGGTTTTTCTATCTTTTGAACCGGAACTCGGAATTGAAATCTGAGGGCACCGATGAACTCAAAGCACTGGTAATTGCTTAAGGGGACCTTTACCGTGGTTGCGTTTTATGCGGGTTATAAATTAAAAATTGGGGTTTAGTTAAGAAGTTAAAAAAATTGTTGGAACAATTTTATATCTAAGGAAGTTAATTCCTCCCATGTGTGGATATTTGAGAGGTGGGGCCCACATGAGCCCCAACCCTTAATCTCCCCATAACCTCCTTTAAACTCCCTTGTTTAATGTGATAACCCCTTTAATTAAGAGGTCGCTTCCACTTCCTCTCTCTCCCTCTTTAACTCTTGCCAACAAACCTTAATTAATTAATTGAACCTCTTAAATTAATTAATTAGGTGTTTTGAATTTTGAAATCTTGGAAAGTTTAATTAAAATAAGTGGAATCCTTATTTTAATTTGGTTGGCACATGTTGTGTTGGGGGAAAATATTTGAGAGAGATATATTGTGAAAGAAGAAGAGAGTTTCTCCTTTGTTGAATAACACCAACCCTCCAACGAAGAACGACACTCTCTTCCATGAAGAACAACAATGCGCCTTCTATTCTTTTCTCTGCGAAAAGAGGGGAGATGCCACTTCTTCTGGTACACTCCAATGACGACAGAATCGACACCATCATCCACGACGCTTGGCTACCGTGATTCTTTTTCGAGGTAGGGTTTTAATTTGAGTATGTTTATATTTCCATTTTCTTCCCTTCTAAAGCAAAGAACGTGGATCAACTCATTATCAAGATAATCCGCGGATGTTTTCTTTTGCGGGTTGGGGATAGTTATTTGCAGGGGAATTGTAGGGTGGTTTGTTTCAATTTTATTTGAATAAATTGTTCTTCGTACAACATGAAATTTTTTTTATATTTGTCCAATTGATAACGCCTAACATGAAGGGTGCGGGCCGAACGAACATGGCCCGATGACCCTCCGCTGGTTGTTTGTTTGTGCACGGATTGACAGGCGATGATGAAACGGGATCACAATGGTGATTTGAAGTCGTCGCAGTGAAGAGAAAGTCCCGAGAGAGCCATAGGTGAAATCGGTGGGCGAATCGGATCATTGGAGCGCGTTCGGTGGTCGGTGGAAGGCGCTGTCGTTGCGCCACACCGGCATGGCGGCGCCGGCGTCCGGTGACGGCGGTGCGCCACCAGAGCAGACCACCGCGGCTGAGCCATGGCGGTGGGATGAACCGTAACAGATTTTTCATTCCGGATAATTGGGAGGTGCGGCATTAAGTTGTGCCAGCTGGGGAGGTCGCACCCCCGCTCGGCTGCTGGCTGAGCCGGCTTCCCCTCCGGTCGGGCCAGGTCGCGCCCAGCCAGGTCGGACCGGGCCCAGACCCCCCTTTTTCAGACTAGATTCGTTTAAAAACCCATAACTTGAGATACAGACCTCCGATAAATACATCTTCAGTTTCTTAGGATTCCTTGGATCGAGACGGTCGTTTTGATATATTACACTCAAGGTTTAGGCGAAGTTTGGGTAGGGCTGAGTTGGTTCGTACTCGAACCTAACTGGGCACTCTGAGCAGAAACGCTTATAACATAAGGATCGGACGTCCGATTAACGTGACGTTAACTACATTGTATTTCTTCTGATTAGAAGGTTCTTTGGAAATACTCCACTTGAGGTTTGGATGCAGTTGGAGTACGGTCAGGTTGGTTTTAGCTTAAAATCCAACCGGACCCCTGGAATGGAAAAGCCAATAACTCTCAGACCGGACATCCATTTGACGAACCGTCAGCGGCGCTAGTAATCTCTTTGATAAACATTCCCTTTGAGTATACCCCATGGGAGTTAGGGGTATGGTTGAGATAAGGTCGGGTTGGTTCGTTCACGAAACCAAATGGGCCCCCGGGAGAAAAAGGCTAATAACTCACAGACTGGGCATCAGATTGACGCGCCGTATGATGAGTTGAGACCCCTATGACGAGGTGGTACCTTGAGATACTTCCATGTGAGATTATGTGACACTTGGAAGTATAGACCAGTAGCTAATGGAATGGACCCTCCTGGAGACGAGCGTACGGAGTGTAGAGACCTAGTAGCTGGCTGAGACTTGAAGAATGCTGATTGATCGACTCGAAGTGATTCGGATGGCCTAGTTGGGTGCGCTTGGTTGTAGAAGCAGACCCACAGTGGAGGAGCGCTTGGTTGTAGCGGCAGACCCGTGGTACTCGACAGAATGAGTACCTCTGTAGGCTATGAGGGGGAGCGCTTGGTTGTAGCGGCAGACCCATGGTGGGAAGCGCTTGGTTGTAGCAGCATGCCCACAGTACTCAACAGGTGGAGTACTTCAGCAGTCTATGGTTAGTTGGAAGCAATTGGTTGTAGCGGAAGGCCCACTATACGTAACAGAGGAGGAGTTCTCCAGCAGCCGTGGTTTCTACATCATGAATAAAATCCTGGTTTGAGCTGAGTCAATGACCTTTGTGTTTTTATCATTATTGAGATGAGTTACTTGATAACTTAGGTGTATGGGAATATACCTATGTAAAGGTAATCTGTTGAGATATTTCTTTGCGGTTTATCCTTGTTGGATTTTCGTGAGACCTTGAGGGTCTCGGGGTCCCTACTGAGTATCGTTATACTCACCCCTGCACGGGCTACGCCCGCACCTTGTTGTGTTGGTTGCAGATGATGGACAACACTGATCGTGGTTGAGGCTTGTAGAGATGGACGGTACTCGGAGGTGGACCACTTGGCGAGACATACACGGAGCGGACGGACGGACCCGGGGTGCTGAGGAGACTATCTGTACCTACCCTTCAGGTGGGATTTCTGGAAGATGACTTAGTGTTACTGCTTTACTTTACCGTTGTTGTACCAGTCTTTCAGTTGTACTGTACTTGTCAGTTGAGTTTGTATTCTGGCCCATTTACTTTTCAGCACACTTGTTATACTACTTTACTTAGTGTTTGCTTCTGCTTGATCTCTGGTTGTGTGAGTTTACATTTTATAATGGCAATTCCTTCCCAGTTATAGGGATTTATGCCTTTGGTGCTAGTCGCCAGCCCCTGGCCTATGGAAGGCGGGCTTGGGGTAGTTACGACACGGGCCCCAGGGGATGGGTCGTGACAATAATATTATTAAATTACCCTAACATGTGTCATAATCATATTGGTTGATACATTTAATACCATGGGCTTCCATGGGTCTATTTTGGGACCCCGTGGATCAACTAGGGAGTGATAATGACACTTTATATTAATTGATTTAAAGTAAAGACAAAAATGACATAAACATATATGTTTTAGTAAATAAATTTTTACATAGGGTTATATAAGATATCTCTTCAACTATAAATATTCATTTGAAATATAAAAATATTTCCTACATCATGGTATTTCATTTATAATTTTTATACATCAAATAAATAAAATTCCTTATGACACAATGATGATGCAATGATTACCTTATTAATGATTAATTCAAATAAATGAGATTATAAAATTTAAAAAACTATCCAAAACCTATCCAATTATTATTGGATGATTTTATTTTGAAAAATAGTCATCTTATCTTCTAATTTAATGAGTTTTTTACCTTTTAGAACCTAATATAAGTTTATAATAAAATAATATTTTCAAACATTCCTAAAGAGCCCCTCCTCCTCCTTATAAAAAGCCACCACCTATAACCCATTACTCACACCTTTAAATCCACTTGGATCATCAAAACTCTTACCAATTAATCTCCCTACATCCCTATATTCCTCCTAGAATCCTTACCTTAGGAAGAAGGAACTTCAAGAGAGCCTTTTGGTTCAAACCAAAGGGAGTTACCTGATTTAAAGGTAACGTTTTCTCTTAAGTTCTTTTCTTTTATTTTCCTTCTCCACTCCCTATGCTCATTTTATTATTTGTTTACATAAAAAAACCAGTATCCTAACTATACTAGGATATTTTTATGAGAAGTATTAGAACTACACTTCCACACACCTCCATCTAATTGATATGAATATACTGTTTATGTGGACGGTGAACTATTACTTCACGAAACGATGATTGTTCAAATATCTCTTACCGCCTCTCATGGTGGACATTATGATGGAACTACATTTATATATGATATATATTATGTTTATGTTTTCTCTATTCTTCTGTATTTTTTATTTACAAACAAACCTTTATGCTTTCCAATATGTGTAAACACGATAATTTCATTTGAGGAAGTGCGGACTACCGCCCCCTCAAAGTGATATGACTCGTTCATTCCATACGTGGGACGTATAAAGGATGGAGTTAATGAAATTATATAATATATTATACTCTAATTATGATATAACTATGTATAATTATGTTTTCATACCATTAAAATATGAAATATAAATGAAAGTAGTGTTCATACGTACGTACGGCTTACCGTCTCCATGAACGGTGAATTTCATTTCTTATCTCCAAATGTTATGTAAAACTATAAATACATACATATATATATATACTGGATATATGTGATATATATGATATCTAAATCATTAATATAATTCTGGAGATAATGGACTTTTAACCACATGGACAACTTGTAATTAAAAGAAGTTCATTTTTTACTCAAGTTCCGAACATTGAAAAAATGTTCGATATGAACTCAAATAATTAACTAATTGTTATAGAAAGTTAATAAGATATATAAAAGGAATAATAAGCATAAAAAATGTTCTTATGAAATTATAAATTATCTTAAGTTTATTATTTTAGAAGAAAAGGGAACATAAAAGACAAGTCGGACTTGAGGTAAGGGGTTTTCATCTCACTTTTAATTCTCATGAGATTCATGCTATATTTTCCACTATTTACTTTTGTGTGGTTTATGTAATTCCCATGATTGTATTATTTGTATAATATAATTTAATTTATGGGTATTTACATCTTCATTTTATGATCCTTCTTTTATGGGGTGTATGTTTCGTATGTTACAAAATCGGTAAGGGAGTTTCAAACTTCAATTTCAACTCATTGGGTTTTACACATACTTCATTGATTATTTAACTCCAAGATTATGTGTGGAATCCCTATTTATTTATTTATGTATTGATTTAAACTCTCATTTTTTGTATATACTTTTGATACACATAATCACTCAATTGATAAATTCTCAGGTCATTGATATGAACATGATAAGGGTAATCTTAACTCAATTTCCATTCATTGAGTTAAACATCCAAGTCATTGGTTTTGTTTTTAAAAGAACATGTGTGAATGTCCTCTGATTTATTTACACTTAATATCCAATCATATTGAGTGTATTTATATTTTTCACACATAATTATGTAATTGATTTATCCTTAATCTAAGGATACCTTCTTTATGAGGGATTTCGTCTCAATTTACATTCCATTGAGACTTCATTTTGGTTATGCACCAATTCACTTTTATATGGTGTATATAATGTCCTTTGGAATATTATATCATGAATACCTTTATTCTCATGATATTATAAACTTTTATTAAATGTTATTCCTCAATTATTTATATTTAAGCATATCTCATTTTTTTAATAACTCCTTAGCTAAAATATTGTTTTAAAGATTTATTCTTCTAAATATTTCTCATTAATTCCCATGTTTTAAAAATAGTTTTTAGGATTTATTTATATGGACATTAATGTTTTAAAATGTTAATAACTTTAAAAGTTTCAAAGTGGTATGGGACACTGTGATTCAAAAATATCTTTATTAAATTTTTTAAATGGTTTTGGAAATGGATTGACTATTTTAGTATCTTGAAATGTTATATTGTGATTGGAATATGGAAATGTTATCATTACTTTATGCATGTTTTTCATGTTTTAAGTTTTATGAATATGTTATGGTTCTTGGGAATTTTTTATGTATACGGGTGGTTTCGTGATAAACCTACGGTGGGTGAGCCCGAGATAGCTCTCCAATGCATTGGGTAACGTTAAAGAGGTTAATGTTAATATTTCTCCTAAGATATTTAGGTAATATACTGTGATGGGTATTCCAAATGTAAATAACTATGTAACTATGATAGCTACAATGTATGTATGTTAAGTATTTCCCAAGTTACCTTTATGATTTATTATTTTTTGTGTGTTATTCATAAATCTTATGATTTCATGAGGTATGTTATGATTGAAAAGTATGGTTTCATTGATTTGTATTTATTGATGGGATAATATTTTATTTTCTGATTTTATGACCCATACTGAGATTTTTATGCTCATCCCAAGTTTTGAAATGTTTTTCACAGGACTTAAAGATGAATAGGGTCAAGGATGGGATCAAGGAAAAGTCATGTTGTCTAAAACATGGAACTAGACATGACTCTTTTTTTTTCAAGAGTTTTTATTTTATGAACAAAAATTAAAACTAAGTAGAAGTGTCTACTTTTTTATTTTTGAGATATAATTTAATAGTTATGGCCTAATTCTCTAAAAAACTAAACATGAAAAGATCCTCAATGTGAATTATTCATTTAATTCAAGATTATGTAATGTTTTAACATTGGTTCCTTATAGTTGGTATCATAGGTCAATTTAAACAACTTTAGGGATTAAGAGTTTTTGTTAAACACATGGTTAGTCTATATGTCTATTATTTCAGGTTAATCCGTGTTTTATAACTTTTTTAGATCAATTAAATTCTGTTAAAAATGGAAGGAAGAGGATCTCAAAAAACATTCATATCTCTTCTTGATGACATGCTTGCAATAATTATTATAAAGTCATGTTCAGATGATTGTGAAACTTTTTCTAGCATACAACTCACTTGCAAGCAGTTGTTTGAGATATCAAACACCTCCAATATACCTTGATATCATTATGGGTCATGGGTTGAATTTAATCAAATCCTATTTTTACAATATTCTCATATTTTTAAGAAAGGTAAATATTATCAAGGAATTTTCAAAAAATTTACCTTATCACAAGATTTTGAAGCATATTATGATTTTAAAAAAGGTGCTGAAGAAGGAGACCCTTGCACAACCTATTTATATTTTCTTTTACAATATAGTCTCTCAGAACATACTTATGGTATTTTAAAAGGACCATTTATTTAAAGTTTCAACTCAAATTCGGTCTGAATGTTTTATAAGAATCATGTTTTATCAGATGTTTTGAAATTATATGTCATACATGATTATTTTCCAAAACTATTTTTCTGCGAACACCCATATCACCCAAGTTGTACAAGGTGTATTTGGATGAAGGAAGAAAATGATTTTAAAGGATATCTAAATCATTGTTGCAATGCATGGACCTTCTACCTATGTGAACAAGATGACAATGAAACCATATGGACACCATGATAAAGGTATGATATTCTTTCTATTAGGAATAGTTTTTTTATCATATGGAGGTGAAATAAAAAAAGGACAATATATATAAGGCTTCATGAATTAATATTTTGAGGTCTTAATTTGTTGGGATGAAAATGAAAGGTATAAGAAAACCTTTGAGGTTAAAACATGTTAGGGTTATTTTTTAGTTTTATAAAATGGACAACCCGTAAGATGGGTGACAACCCGTCGTGTCTGGCAAGGCCATGGGAATCGAACCCACAACCAAAGGGCGACAAGGGTACATCACCTACAACTGGCCTATGTGAAGTCCCTAGTCAGTATGACTTATTCTTTTAGTTAAATGATTTTATAGATCAAGAATAAGTTGATTTTTGGAACATATGTTTTATCAAATGGATATCCTTAGTATAGGAAAATGATTTGGTGATTGAGTGATAAAGGTTATTTTGGAAGATGTTTGCTCTTTCGGAACATTATATGCTTAAGGGAAATAGAATACTATGAGATCTCATTTGTGGAGTAATGGTTGAAATTTTATTTTGGAAAAATCTATGTTTTTCTTGTGTACATATGGTGAATTAGGTTATTTATGTAAATAATTAACCTATCATAAAGAATATTTGATTAGGTTAATTACACTTAAGTATGATACTTTAAGAGTAGTTGATGTTATTAGGAGATAAATGTTAAGATTTACTGTGGAAGAATATGTGATTAAATTTTTCTGAGTTTTGGGTTTCAAACTTAGTTTGAATTATTTTGAATAATTTTAAGGGAAATTTTGTATTGAATAGTATTTGTTAATCCTTGGGTATTGTTTGTTGAATTTTTTAGATTAAGAGTAGTTTTTATTTTTATAAATGATTATCCTTTTGGGGATTATCTGATCTCGTACTAACCATTTTGGTTTTGGTTGATGTCTAAAGACAGGGGAAATATATAGTTAATATTTTTTTCATTATGTGATACTCTAGAAGTTGATTCTAGAACTTTTAATGTGACCAAGTCAATTTTAATACTCATCGTTTGGATAAAATATGAGTTTTTTGTAGAAATTTAGAAAAGGATGAAAGTATACATGACAAGTATGTATGATTCCTTATGTTTTTAGTTAAATAAATTCCTCAACTTTATGAAAAGTAACTTAAAACAAAAACATTGTCCATTAACTTTTACTACTGAGGAATCAAAGAACATTTAACCCACCACAAGTTTGTGGTTTTATGGTGGTTAAATTTCTCTTAATCATGTTTTCTACCACTCTCCGTCAAACCATGATGGTTTGTTTCTCTTCCATATTAATGTTTTCCTATACGGAATCCTAGTATGGGCTAACTCGAGTGACCTTTTTAATTCTCTTTATTTCTTTTAAAGTGATAATTTTATTGACTCTTTTTCTAGTGTGGGATGTTCAATGAATTTTCCAAGCCCAATTTTAAAATTTCTAGGATGCAATTCCCAAAAGGGGGGAAGGATGTAACATCCTAGGTAAATAAAGAATATATCATTTTCATATTTATTAAAAATGTTGAAGTATATATTAATTTTTCTTTAAAGGGGATGCTATGTTTAATGGATTACCTGACACGCAACAATGGGTTTCTCCAAAATCTTATGTCTCACATAATGTTGAGTCATACTAAAAAATAATAATAATATAATATTATTATTTTAAATAGTAGTTAACACCTAGCCGTTTTATTGATAAGAATGAAAAGAAATAACCATATTATGATTCAACATGTTTTTTAAATGTTTATAAATTTATCCAATAAATTTTAGAGTCTAAAAATAATAAATAATCTAATTTTAAGAATGAAATACTCTAATATTCTATAAATGTTCATTTTACCACCTTTTGATGGCGAACCATTTTTAAATCTAGTTTTTTTTCACTTTTATATGTTATATTTGAAAAAATAAAATTATTCTATAGAATTGGGAAATCAAAATTTACTTTGGATGAAATTTTGGTATATTTTTTATAAAGTTTATTTTTTTAATGAATAGTGCAAAATACAGCATTTTAATTCAAAACTGATTTTTAATCTAATTTATTTATATGGTTAGAGTATCTTTTTAATTGTTCTTAAAGTATAGTTAGATTATATTTTTACCAATTAATCCAATATTTTTCATTTTAAGTAATTTCACTTTGAAATTGGACATATACAAGTGTCAATATTTTGATAGTTATTATTTCTAAAAAACACGCTTTTTGTTTTAACAACGGGAATTAATTTTAAATTAATTTCTGCCACTTCTGTGTTTTGAATTTGGAAAAAAGGATTACATATTTGGAATCAGGAGTTCCTAATTTTTTAAATAAGTAACTTTTATTTTTAGACATTATGAATATTTACTTCAGTAAATATTTTTTTTACCATGGTTAAAGGGTAAATCTAGTAAATAAGGGTAAAGAAATTTTATTATTATAATATTAAATTACCCTAACATGTATCATAATCCTATTATTTGATAAATTTCTGATCATGGACATCCTCGGGTTGATTTTGGGACCCCATGGAGCCACTTGGGAGTGATAATGACACTTTATATTAATTGATTTAAAGTAAAGACAAAAATGACATAAACATATATATTTTAGTAAATCAATTTTTACATAGGATTATATAAGTTATCTCTTAGACTATAAATATTCATTTGAAAGATAAAATTATTTACTACATCCTGGTATTTTATTTATAATTTTTATACATCAAATAAATAAAATTCCTTATGACACAATGATGACACAATGATTACCTTATTAATGAATGATTTAAATAAATGAGATTATAAAATTTAAAAAACTATAAAAAACTATAAAATTATTATTGGATTATTTTATTTCTAATAATAGTCCTCTTTTATTTTAATTTAATGAGTTTTGGACCTTTTTCAAACCTAAGATAATTTTATAATAAAATAATATTTTCAAACATTCTTAAAGAGCCCCTCCTCCCCCTTATAAAAATCCACCACCTCTAACCCATTACTCACACCTCTCAAACCACTTGGATCATATAAAAACTTCCCAATTAATCTCCATAAATACCTATATTCCTTTTAGAAACCTTACCTTAGGTGTAAGGCACTTCAATAAATCATTTTGGTTCAAACCAAAGGGAGTTACCCGATTTAAAGGTAATGTTTTCTCTTAAGTTCTTTTCTTTTATTTTCCTTATCCACTACCTATGCTCATCTTATTATTTGTTTACATAATAAAACCATTATCCTCAGTATACTAGGATGTTTTCATGAGAATTATTCTAACTACACTTCCACACACCTCCATCTAATGGATATGAACATACTATTTCTGTGGACGGCGAACTACTGCTTCATTAAATGATGATTGTTCAAATATCTCCTTTTTCATATCATGGTGTCCATTATGATGGCAAAGTATTTATATATGATATATATTATGTTTATGTTTTGTCTATGATTCTTTATTTTTTATTTACAAACATACCTTTATGCTTTCCAATATGTTTAAACACGATAATTTCATTTGAGGAAGTACGGACTACCGCCCCCTCAAAGTGATATGACTCGTTCATGCTGTATGTGGGACGTATAAAGGATGGAGTTAATGAAATTGTATATGATATTATACTAGAATTATTATATACCTATTTATAATTATGTTTTCATACCATTAAAATACAAAATAGAAATGAAAGTATTGTTCATGTGAACGTACGGCTTACCGTCTCCACAAACGGTGCATTTCATTTCTTATCTCCAAATGTTATGTAATATTATAAATACATATATATGTATATATAATGGATATATATGATATATATGATATCTAATAATGAATATCATTCTGGATATAATGGACTTTTTACCACATGGAAAACTTGTAATTAAAAGTTCATTTTTGACTCAAGTTCTGAACATCGAAAAAATGTTTGATATGAACTCAAATAATTAACTAATTGTTATAGCATGGTAATAAGTGATATAAAAGTAATAATTAAATTTAAAAGGGTTCTTAAAAATTTTAAATTATCTTATGTTTATTATTCAGGAAGAAGAAGGAACATTAATGAAAATTCAGACATGAGGTAAGGGGTTTTCATCTCACTTTTAATTCCCATGAGATTCATGCTATATTTTCCACTATTTCCTTTTTTGTGGTGTATGTACTACCCATGATTTTATTATTTGTATAATATAAATTAATTTATGGGTTTTTAAATCTTCATTTTATGATCCTTATTTAATGGGGTGTATGTTTCATAAGTTACCAAATTGGTAAGGTGATTTCAAACATCAATTTCTACTCATTGGGTTTTACGCATAATTCATTGATTATTTCACTCCAAGATTATTTGTGGAATACCTATTTATTTATTAATGTTGTAATTTACACTCCCATTTTGTGGATATAATTTTTATACACATAATCACTCCATTGATAAATTCTCAAGTCATTGATATAAACTTGATAAGTGTAATCTTAACTCAATTTCCATTCATTGAGTTAAACATCAAAGTCGTTAGTTTTGTTTTTAAAAGAATATCTGTGAATGTACTATGGTTTATTTACACTGAATATACATTCATATTTAGTGTATTTATATTTTTAACACATAATTATGTAATTTATTTATCCTTAATCTAAAGATGTTGTCTTTATGAGGGACTTCGTCTCAATTTACATTCCATTGAGACTTCATTGTTGTTATGCACTAATTCACTTTTATATGGTGTATATACTTTCCTTTGGAATATTATATCATTAATACCTTTATTCTCATGATATTATAAATCTTTGATTAAATTTTATTCCTCAATTATTTGTATTCAAGAATCTCTCATTTTGTTAAGAACTACATAGCTAAAATATTGTTTTAAAGATTTATTCTTCTAAATATTTCTCATTAATTCCCATGTTTTCAAAATGGTTTTTAGGATTTATTTATATGGACATTAATGTTTTAAAATGTTAATACCTTTAAAAGTTTCAAAGTGTTATGCGACACTTTGATCCAAAAATCTATTTATTAAATGTTTTAAATGGTTTTGGAAATGGATTGACTATTTCAATATCTTGAAATGTTATAATGTGATTGGAATGTGGAAATGTTATCTTTACTTTATGATTGTTTAAAATTTTATGAATGTGTTATGGTTCTTGGGCATTGTTTACATATACGGGTGGTTCTCTGATAAACCTAGGGTGGGTGAGCCTGAGATATCTCTCCAATGCATTATGTAATGTGATGGAGGTTAACGTTAATGTTTCTCCTAAGAGATTTTGGGAATATACTGTGATGGGTATTCCAAATTCAACTCTCTATATATTTGTGATAGCTACAATGTAATTATGTTATGTATGCCACAAGTTACCTTTATGATTTATTATTTCTGTGTGTTATTCATAAATCTTATAATTTCATGAGGTATGTAATGATTAAAAAGTATGGTTTCATTGATTTGTATTTATTGATGGTATAATGTTTTCGTTTCTTATTTTATAACCCTTACTAATATTTTTATGCTCATCCCATGTTTTGAAATGTTTTTCATATGACTTAAAGATAAATAGGTTCTAGGATGGGATCAAGGAAAATTCATGGTGTCTAAAACATGGAACTAGACATGACTCTTTTTTCAAGAGTTTTTATTTTATGAAAAAATGGAAATTGTGTAGAAGTGTCTAATTTGTAATTTTTGAGATGTAATGTAATAGTTGTGGCCTAATTCTCTAACACTCTAAACCTGAAAATATAATAAATGTGAATTATTCATTTAATTCAAGATTATGTAATTTTTTAAGGTTGGGTCCTTACACAATGCCTCTTAAGGTTGGTAATCCAAGTGGAATATCATTAAGAAATACATTATGATATTCCTAAATCAAAGATCAATCCAGGATATGTTGATGAATTTTCCCTTAATGGACTACTTTTTCTATCATAAATAAAGTGAAAACCATAGTTTTTTATAAATCTCTTTCTCTGTTTGATATTTATTAATAAAGAGTCTATTTTTGGGATCTTCTAAAATATATTTTTCTTGAATGGTTTGAGATAGATTTAAAGGAACAAGTGTGATATTATTTTCCACAAATTAAAAAGAATATGTGTTCTTCCTCCCATCATATTTCACTTCCCTATCAAATTTTTATGGTCTTCCCAATAATAAGTGACAATAATCCATAGGAATAAAATCACACAATACCTCATAATAATATTTCATACCAATGGAAAATGAAATCATAACCTATTTTTTGAGCTCGTTCAACCATTGCAGCTTGTATAATCGAGGATGATTTTGAGTTGGAAGCTTCAATTTCTCTAGAAGTTTCCAAGAAGAAACATTTGTACAACTCTAATTATTAATAATCACCATTCACACTTTCTAGTTTTTGGTAAAATGAGTATGGAACAAGTTTTCTCATTGATCTTATTCTAGATAATTCTGATTTTGTAAAACTCTTCATAGCATTAGCATATTACCCACAACAACTCCGTCCATACCATGATATTTATTTTAAAAATTTTGAAAACCATTTTTATCCTATTTTATATAAATTTAAATATCTTTAATCTTTTTTATTTTAATAATTTATTTATATAGAAATTTTCCTGAAAATGAACATACCCATGACATTTTAAGCACTTTGGAATCACATGTTCAAAGGATTTGTATTTTCCTTTTGGTTGTTTTGTATCCCTCTATTTCCCTTTATCCAACATCTTATTTCTTATAAATATTTTTTAGTAACACCATATTTATTAGAATAAGTACCTCTATAAAAATAAGTAACTCTATTTTAGTTTTTGAGCATCAGTTCCTTTTAATTATAAATTTTATTTTCCACCTTGATAGCCAGCTTATAAATGTCATCAAGTAAACATAATGGTTGTAACTCCAAAAATTTGAATTTTATTCAATTAATCCACCCAAAAACCTTTTAATAGTTTGTTCTTTATACTTCATAATATCACTTTGAATCAATAAATTATCAATCTCTTCAATGTACTCTTCAATAAATTTATCTCCTTGTCACAAGCAATGCATTCGTAATTAAATCTCTTGCTTAAAATTTTTAGGTAGAAATCATCGTCTCAAAATATTTTTCAACTTCTCCCATGAACGTATCATTTATTTTCTATTATAAACTCAATTTTTTTATATATCAACACTAATTATATTCATAATATTTAAATTTAATATTGTATGCCTTTTACTTATTCTCATCGGAACAATTCTTAAATTAAAAGAATCATTCGATTTTTCACATCTAATCAATAAAATCATCTAGATCCATGATATCAAAAAAATATAGAATGAAAATATTAAATACTCTTTCAATATATTTATCATTTATTATTCACTACATATCCACCTCTGAATCACTGGAATCAACATCATTTGTAGTATCTTCATAAAATGTTTCCATATTCCAACTATTATGTGAAGATAGACATCGAGGATGCTACTGAGGTAGAGGGGAATCCCATCATCATGCTCTAAAAAGTTGAAAATTTTTCTCAATAATTTGATTAATTGGTGATTGTAGTTATTCATTGGTTATTTCCCATAGAGAAGAAGGAGTAGAAGATCTATTATTGTAAGACATGGTGGAGAAATTTTTCAATGGGGAGTGATAAGAAGAATTTTTAAGAACTTCCTAGTTTAAACCATAGCTCTGATACCAAGTTGATGTGTCAATGGAAGAATAAAACGAGTAAGTAGAGATGAATATTTATATTTTATCTAAATGATAAATTATTTAAGGAAACATCACCCACCAAGGTTTCTCCAAGATTAAAGACTAAGTCACCAGCAATGTAGATGCACCACCAATTCTGGGTGAAGGGAAAAGGTTAAAGTAATAAAGTTTCAATACAAGCTTAAAAATTATTAAGATTATATTCCATCCATTAAAATGAGTGAAAAATATATTTTAAAGACATAATAAAGAGATGAAAATGACACGAGATGAATTAAAAGGCATGTAATAACTCAAAAGTCACTTAAAAATCATAAAAAACACTTTTATATGTTTATTAATGACCTCACTAATTAATTAAGTGAGATTATCTTCTAATGTATCTTTTTTGTATGTTCTAAATCCTCATTAAGGTGATTCTATGAATTTATATAACTTTCCATGTAGATATGTCATTTTTATTCCTAAATAAGTGTGTTGTGGCCCACTATAGAGTTGAATATCCAAAATATCAAGATTGTCCAATTCGAATAACAATTGGGATTAAAACATTTCTCAAGCCCAAACGTATCTCTTTATGTGGAATTAGGTCCATATTAATATTTACCTAACATAATTTATGTGTTTTCAATATCATATGTAGTATATAACATGGAGTATGTGATAGATCCGTCATTGAGGCATATATAATTCTACTCACCGTCTTAATCTCCTCATATGTTTTAAACATGTCTTCTTGGAGAGATTTATATGATGTGACATTGGAAACAATTTTATCTCAAATTTTACCAAATTTTATTTTTCAATACATTATCAATATATGTACTTTGACTTGGTCCAATAAACCCATAAATCTATCTCAGTAGATCTTGTCCCCTAGAATATGGGCTATCACTTTAATCAATATTTGGAGATATTTTTTCAATCTAGTCTAAACTAAATATAAGAATATTAAGTACTTTACATATATTATCAACATATTTTACTTAGAAAATTATAGCTCTCCCATGAACCTCTTATATACACATGAAAAAATTTCATCCGAAATGAATATTCTATTTCTAAGATGCTTGAATTAATCTATAGATAGATCTATACAACTTGTATTAATTTTTATAATTCTATATTGCAACCAACCCTTTCTAGTTACATCGTATTGACATATTCCAAAAGTTTATTTTAGGGTAGGTGGTATTGAAATTCAATTCCTAATATAATGATCATAGAAAGTATCTATGACAAGTAAAATTATAATGTATTTCAGAAAAAAAAACTTCTATAATCAATCGATATCTATTGGTACCACACATGAACCACCCATATATAGTTTCTCTTGAATACCCACCAAAATATTTACATTAATTTGAGATACTACCAAAATAAAAAACTTTTTTTTTACATGGAATCCATTTCTCTAAATTAATATTAACTTATTCCTCCTACAACTTAAACTTTTTTATTTCATGAGAAGAACTTTAAGGGTTGAGTGGGAACTCAAAAGTTAAGGAAAAACAAAAAAAATAGAAATTAAAAAGAAAAAACGAACCATTTCAAACAAATTTTAAAGTATTGGTACCTTTAATGTAACACCCTAAGGTTTTACTATATAATTTTCCTTTAAATAAACATGGTGTCGGTAGTTTTCTTCACATGTAATACCAAACCAAAATGAACCAAGAAAAATTATATAACTAAAATATAGGTATTAATTTAGCAGGTAAAAATAAAGATAACTATATTATGAAATTCATTTAGAACTAAAATAAATTTCATTTTTAATACTAATTAATTGATAAAATTAATGTGGACAAATAACTAATAAGATCATTTAATGATAAAAATATATTTTCTTATAAAAGTTTATTTTTATACGCTTTATTTTAAGAAACTAAATATATTATTGTTAAGGTATATTCTTGATATGGATAATATATAATTTGATATAAATAATATATTAACACTGATTTTATTAGTAATTGATAGAAAATAAGAATAATAATGGCCAACACTTTGAAAAGTTATTTTCCTATAAAAACAGTTTTCATTATATTTTATGATTTTATTTAAAAATTAAATCCTCATTTTTAATAATATAAATTCCAGAAAATGAACTATATTTTTGGATTCATCATAACCACATTAGCTTGTCATTTTTCTAAAAAATATTGATTTTTAGGTGAATAGTGCAAAAATATTATTTTTACAAATAATGGGAATTTTACAACATTATTTGTATATAAGTATAACTGGGAAATTTTTGAAAATATTTTAGAGACCAGAGATTTATTTTATAAGTGAATTTATAATATTTATTTTAATTTAAATATTTATATTTTACATTTTAGAACATATTTTTTTTCAAAGAAATTATAAATTAGGCACTTATTATTTTAAAATTGATTTCCATAAATTTTTTAAAATTAATATAATAAAATGGATTTAATTTATGTAATTATAAGTTATAGATTATTTAATAAATAACATTTTATTTTAGGCTATAAAGGATAAGTTACCTTTATAAAAAAACTAGTTACTGTAGTAGAAAAATAAAATGGTAAAAAGGGGTACCCTAGAGAGTAAAAGGAATAACATGTTGAAAAAATGTTTATAATTAAAATTTTAAGGTTTTTCTTGTCCAAACCTTATCTTCACTAAATTATTATCCATTTTTAGAGAAAAATTACATGTTTAACGTGTTATCTATTTATATTAAGTGTTTATAATTACAAAAAAATCATTCTCTCTATAACACCCCAGGTAAATAAAGAATATAAAATTATTATATTTATCCCTATTTGTGAATAAAATGTTAATATTAATTTAAATGTAATTCTATGCTCGATGGATTACCCAATACGCAACAACGAGTTCCTTTGAAATCTTATGTTGCACTCCAATAATAAAATAATTTTATTTTAAATAGTAGTTAACACCTAGCCGTTGTAATGACGAGAATGAACAGAACTAACTAAAAAATTATTATATATGTTTGTTAAATATTTTTACTTTTTACAATAAATATTAGAGGATTAAAAATGAGAATGAATCCAATTTTAAGAGTAAACATTCTAATATTCTTTAAAAGGTTGATTAACCGCCTTTTGATGGAGAACCTCTCTTAAATCCACTTTTTGACAATTTTATGTGTTATATTTGACAAAATAAAATTCTTCTTTAAAATCGGGACATCAAAATTTACTTTGTTTAAATTTTTGGTATTTTTCCGATAAAGTTCATTTTTTAATGAATAGTGAAAAATGATGTATTTTAATTCAAAACCTCTTTTTAATCTAATTTATTTATATGATTATATTATATTTTTAATTGTTTTTAAAGTGAAATTATAATATATTTTTACCATTTAATCCAATAGTGGTCATTGGAATTAATTTCACTTTGAAATTGGACTTAAACTAGTTTCAATCTTTTGATATATATTGTTTCATAAAAACACGCTATTTGTTTTGACACTGGGAATTAATTATTAAATTAATTAATGTAACTTATATGTTTTGAATTTTTTAAAATAGACATCATTTTTGAATTTGTAATATCAAATATAGCTTAGGGTGAATTTTTGGTATTTTTCTGAAAAAACTTCAATTTTTGATGAATAGTGAAACCACTAAGTTGTAGTTTAAAAACTGATTTTTCCTTTAAATGAAACTTTACCACTTCTGTGATTTGAATTTCAAAAATCCTACATACATGGTTTTCATTAGGATGTAAAATGTGTCTCAATGGGATTAAAATAATTTTTTGGTGAATAGTAACTTTCAAGTTTTATTAATCGTGATTAAAGGTAATTAGTGTAATTTAAAGTAAAGATAATGTTATAATAATATGAAATGACCTTGACACATGTACAACCCTTATTTTATGAGTCATGGCCGACCAAGACAATCCATGAGTAAACTTGGGGACCCCATGGAGCCACTTTGGTAGGAAAATGACATTAATAACTTTTTATTTAAAGTTAAAATTAAAATGTCACAAACATGTGTTGTTTTACTAAAACAATTTTTACATGGGGTTATACAAGTAATATTTTTGAATATAAATATTAATTAGAAATATAAAAACATTTCCTACATCATGATATTTTTTTTATAATTTTTAGACATTAAATAAATTAAATTATTTATGACACCAAGATGATGCAGCGATTACCTCATTATTTAACGATTTAAATAAAATGAAAAGATAATGTAAAATCTAAGACTTACACTTGTCAAAAACCTATTTTATGTATGTATTTCGAACTATTATCACCTTATCCTCGAAATATATAATTTCAGGACCTTTAAAATCCGAAAATCATTTTATAATAATGTTACTTTTCAAGACTTTCCAAGAGTGTCCCTCCTCTCCTCTTATAAAAGGCCCCCAGCTCTACCACCTTACCCACACCTCTCAAGCCTTTGGCTCGGCCAACCCCTGCCCATTTCATCTCTCCACATCCCTCTCTTCATCATTTAAGCCTAACCTTTGGGCAGAATCCTTTCCAAGGAAGCCTTTGAGCTCAAATCAAAAAGAGTTACCCGATTTAAAGGTAATGTCTTTCCTTGTGTTCTTTTGTTTAATTTTGCTTCTCCAACCCTCTAAACTTTTTTTATTCCTTTATTTTGTAACAACACCAGTATCTTCAATATAATAGGATGTTGTTATGTGAAGGATTCGAGCTACACTTACACACACCTTCGTCTAATGGTTAAAGAACATACTGTTTCTGTGATGGCGAATTTCTGCCTCACGAAATGATGATTGTTCAATCTTCTCTTCACACCTTTCATGGTGGCCATTATGATGTCACTATATTTTATATATGATATATATGGTATTTATGTTTTCTATATGCTTCTGAATTTTATATTTAAAACATGCCTTTATGCTTTTCATGTTGTGCAAATGCGATAATTTCATACGAGGAAGTGTGGACTACCGCCCCCTCAAGTGATGTGACTCGTTCATGCAATACATGGAATGTATAAAGAATGAAATTAATGAATATATGTGACCTATATAACATATATATTATACTGGAATTATAATATATATATATATATATCAATTATTTTTAATTCCATTAATATGACAAAGAAATGAAAGTAGCGTTCATGCGTACGTACGGCCTACCGTCTCCATGAACGGTGCATTTCATTTCTTTTTATCTCAAAATGTTATGGAGAAGTATATAATGAATATGTACTGGATATATATGATATTTAAATCATTAATACTATTCTGGGGATGATTTACTTATAACTACGTGGACAATCATTTTCAAACAAATTCATTTTTGACTCATGTACCAAACATCGACAAAAACATCTGATATGAACTCACATTATTAACCAATTATTATAACATTATAATATGTGATATGAACTTAATAATAATCTTTAAAAGATATCCTTAAGAAATTATAAATTGACCAATGTTTATTATTCAGGAATATAAAGAAACAAACAAGACAAGTCAGACTCTAGGTAAGGGATCTGACCTCTCTCTTTCTTTTCAAGTGCCCTCTTTTATGACATTTAATATATGCTCCATGTTCTTATGTTGGAGGATGTTCTTTAATATTCACCATACTGAAATTTTTATTTTCATATGATGAGTTACCCCCTCTTACTCTCATCAATTCATTTTAAGAATTTTTATGTGGCATCGTTAGGCTGCTGAATTTTCATAAGGGATCCAACCTCTCTCTTTCTTTTTAAGTACTCTCTTTTATGTCATTTCTTTTAAGCTCATCTTTCTTATGTTTGGGGATGTTATTTTATATTCCTCATACTGTAATTTTTATGTTCATATTATGAGAGACAATATTTGATCTCATAAATCCATTTTTGGAAGTTTTAAGTGGCGCCGTTAGGCTGCCGAGTTTTCGTAAGGGATTTTTCTTCTCACTTTTATTCCCGTGAGATTTATGCTACATTTTCCACAATTTCCTTTGAGTGGTATATGTACTGCCCATTATTCTACTCTTTGTGTAATATAATTTCGTTTATGATTATTTACATCAATGTTGTATTGTCCTTCTTTCATGGGGTGTATGTTTCGAAAGATACCCAGGTCGGTAAGGGAACCTTTCACCCTCCTCTTTTTAAAAGACTTCTTTGTGTTGGGTCTTTTAATTTACATATTGTTATCTTGGGATATGTTCTTATATATCTTTATTGATGCAAATTTTATGTCCAATTGATGAGATACCATTTTCTCTCTCATCAACTCATTTTTGGAATTTTGAAGTGACGCCGTTAGGCTGTCAAATTTTTTTGCAAGGGAACTTCTTAACCCAACTTTGATTCCTTGGGATAAACATGTACTCCTTGAATATGTTGTTCTATGAATATGTGTGAATGAACTCTGATTGTTTTACACTTAATATCCACTTATATTTGGTGTATTCGGTTGTCACACATAATTATGTAATTGATTTATCCTTAATCCAAGGATACTGTCTTTGTAAGGGACTTCGTCTCAATCTCCTTTCGTTGAGGCATATATTGTTCTAATACAAGACTTTCTTTTATACTCTGTATAAACCCCTTTGACTTTCAATTTTATACAAAATGAATCTTTTTCTACGAAGCGTTTTAAAAAACGACAAAAAGGAATGTTTCTTTTAACGTATGCGGTGACAACGACCTTTTCCGCTGTGGCGAGTATTATTTGGTCTTTGGCTTCCTCAACAAGCCGTAATGTTTTTAAAATGAAATAAATACCATATACTATTTTATGTATTTTGGTATTGAAAATGGTTTCTATAATAGATTTTTTATGTCAATATATTTAAGTGGTATATTTTGATCAAAGTGTGGAAATGTTTTCTTTCCATTTTATTTGTTTTATGTCTTTTGATTTTATAATGGTACTTGGACATTTGATGGGTGGTTACATGATAAACCATATGACGGGTGCTGTCGTGAATACCAGGATAGGTGGTTATGTTATAACCTCCAATGTATTGGGTATGGAAGTCGGCGGTATGGTTGTTCCATTAAGTGATATGTGTGGAAGTCGACCGTATGGTTATTCCATTTATGTATGTTTATGTCCCAAGTTACCTTTGCATGTTATGTGTTCTTTATATGGGTTTTATGGTAATCTTTTGGTTACAAAAGGGTAAGTAATGATCTTTTATTCATTTAAGAGTTTATACTACTTCATAAAGGTGAAAAGTATTACTTTGATAAAGTACTCATGGTTTACTTGTTGTTTTGAAAAACTAACTGTTTTCCATCTTTGTGTATCCCTTCCTGAGCTTTTTATGCTCACCCCAAGTTTTTTTTTGAAATGTTTTTCACAGGACTTAAAGATGAATAGGGTCAAGGATGGGATCAATGAAATACATTCTATCTAAAACATGGAACTAGACATTTTTATTTTTAATTGGTTTTTTTTATTTTATGTAAACTTAGTAGAAGTGTCTACTATGTAATATTTTGAGACGTAATAGTTATGACCTAATTCTCTAAAACTCTAAACCTGAAAAGATCCTATATGTGAATTATTCATTTAATTCATGATTAAGTAATGTATAATGTTGGGGCCTTATAGTTGGTATCAGAGATCGGTTTAGATAACTTTAGAGGTTAGGGTATTCTCTAAGCATAAGTGACATTACCATAATGGTTAGGATTTCAGAAAGAGTCCTAGTTTTAGATAAAGTGAATGAGTAAGTATATCTTAGTGTTTATCTTCCTCACTAGTACGTGGTGGTTTTGTTGATATACTCACACTGACCTTTCTGGTTTTAGTAAATGGAAGGATCTTGCAGGCACCAAAGTGACAAAGAGTTTGAAGGAAACTGTGGTGGTTCTCTGATTAAGAGACTAGATGAAATAGGGCATTCAATGAGAAATCTCATGGTTATTCTAAACCAACTATCAGGAGTCATTGTAACACCCCAAGATTTTATGAAAAATATTCTTTTTAATTTCATTAATGTCTTGTGTTGTACGCTACACCAAAAGGAGCTTGCACAACACGCATCATTGACTTGCCTTGCATTACACGCAATCACGACCTTCCTCGATAGCGTGTGTAGTACGCAATACCGAGTTTCACTAAACAACGATATGCTATTAAAATATTATTAAAACTAGCCGTTATGAATAGTAATAACCACTTTTTGAAATTTTGTAAATTTTAGTTTTCAAAATGGACTTCATTTTTGTATTTGGAATATCGAAATTAGCTTAGGGTGAAATTTTGGTACTTTTCGGATAACTTTCATTTTCTGATGAATAGTGAAAATTACTAAATTTTAATTAAAAACAACCTTTTTAATCGAAATAATTAATAGTGATAAATTATTAATTTGAGTGGTTTTAAAGTATATTTAGAATATATTTTTACAATTTAATACAATGTTGGTCATTGGATGTAATTTCACATTTAAACCAGACATAAACATGTGTCAACCTTTTGATAGTTATTATCTCTTAAGAACACGCTATATGTTTTAACGACGGGAATTAATTTTTAAATCAATTAATGAAACTGATATGTTTTTAATTTGGTAAAATAGACATCATTTTTGAGTTCATAATATAAAATATAGCTTAGTCCTAATTTTTGGTATTTTTCTGGAAACATTCATTTTTTGATGAATAGTGAAAACACTAAGTGGTAGTTAAAAAAATGAATTTTTCATAAAAATTAATTTTACCACTTTTGTGAGTGGAATTTCAAAAATCCGAGAGACACGGTTGATGTCAGTAAGTAAAATGTGATTCAATGGGATGAAAATAATTTTTGGTGAATAGTAACTTTTTACTTTTTTTACCATGGTTAAAAGTAAATAGGGTAATTAAGGGTAAAAATGATATTATTATTACCCTAACACATGTCCTAATTCTATTGGATAAGTGTAATTCGACCAAAAACAACCTTAGGAATAAAATATAACCATTTAGGCCCACATGGATTAGATTAGGACATTTATTATTAATTTATTTAAAGAAGGGTTAAAATAGTTAAAATCAAAGTTTAATAAGTATATAATTTTTAATATAGGGTTATACATAAGATAAATTCGACTATAAATATTCATTAGAAATCTAAAAATATTTCCTACATAATGATATTTTATTTGTAATTTTTAGGCTTTAAATAAGTTAATTTATTTATGACACAAAGATGATGCAGTAATTATCTTATTACTGAAATATTGACATAATTGATTTTATAAATACCCAACTAAATGTAATTTAAGACTTTTTATGAATTCCACTAATTTTATAGGTTAATATGACATGTTAGTATTGATTTAATTAACTTTTTTCGAACTAATCATTCTGTTATGATTTTCACAAAAATCAATTACTAAATAGTGTCAAAATTGACATAAAATAGTTTTTAAAACAAATATTATATTATTAACTTTTATTTTATTCCTAAAAATCTAAGGTTTGGAAAAATGACTTATATAAGGTTATATATATTAATAATAAACAACTTGGGGTTCGTTTGTCTTGTTATAGTAAGTTTATTAACCTTATAGTGTAAGAACACAAAAAGACACGGTAAAAGAAAAATTATCTAACTTAAAGTTAAAACTAAATGGTAAGGTTAAAATAGTAAACTAAACTTGTCCAAATTCTATTTGATGAGAGGATTTCGACTCATCCCCACATTATCTTAGAAATAAATCAATTTGGAGCTACTTAAAACTGAATTTGGCTTTATAATAAAATAATATTTTTTGTTATTCCAAAGGTGCCCCTCTCCTCCCTTATAAAAGGGCACCTCCTCCCTCTCTTCCTCACACCACTTTGAGCATTCAAGCTCGGCCAACCCCTACCAAATTCTCTTCTCCACTTCCATAGAAACATCCTAGAGGTCCTGGTCTTCTTCAAAGACCAATTTTAGTACCCTAAAAGGAGGACTCAAAGAGGCGCTTCAAAGAAAAGGTAATGTCCGTTACCGATTCTTTCAACTTTATTTCTTCTTCCACTTCTTCTTATTAGGTTGTTTCATTATTAAGTAATAACATAAATATCACTCATATACTGATATTTTATTATAAGTATGAAACAACCCTATTTCACCATCTATCCATCCTACAGAAAATGAAATCACCGCAGGTGCGTACGTACGGAATGTTGTCTCCACGCCGTGGTGTAATCTATTTTCCACCACCACCTTAATTGGATGGGTATAATGGTTTAAATAATAACTATATATGATTATTGTAAATTAATATTGATTCTAAAATAGTATACATACACTCCAATACAATTCCACGATCATGAGAATGATATCATCGCTCGTGCGTACGTACGGACTACCGTCTCCACGACGCGATGTGATTCATTCTCCACATTAACCATACATGAATGATTATAAAGTATATATAATAAGTAATAATGAAATATATGACATAATAATGATACTGGATTTATGTGTATATATATGTATGTCATCTACTTAATTCCATTCAACTCAATAAGGAAACAAAAACAGCGTTCATGCGTACGTACGGCCTACCGTCTCCATGAACGATGTATTTCTTTCCATTTATTGATATATTATATATATGTATATTCTATATATTATATATAAATCATGTTTTGTATTCTTGAATTAAGTAATCATTATCTAAGTAATCATATCAATAATTACAAGTCAAAACACAGACGACAAATGAAACGATTTTACCCAAAACGCTCTTTAACATGGAATTTACAAAAGAACGGGTAAAATAAAGTCATAAGTGAACCATATATGATATCATAAAAATAACTATGATTCTGGAATAAGTCAATAACATTATTTAAATCATTATACAGGAGGTTCGGACACTTACGAAGCAAGTCGAACCTAAGGTAAGGGAAATATCACAATCTTATTTTTATCCGAGATTGTTTATACTTTGGTATTTACTGGGGTGTATTTTATCATCCACATCCATGTTTCCTCAATATGTAATATTGTTTCCATACACCTACAATTTTCTAAATACAATTTTACCCTTCGGGGAGTTTTTAGTAAAAGATATGAAAGGAATATTTTGTCGTTTTTCGTACGAGGTACTTTTTGACTTTTCTGACAAAAGTACGAGAAGAATGTTTTTTTTAACTTATTCAACATGAATGGATTTTTAAAACATTATTTCCAAGAATCTTCCTTTACAAGTTTTCAAGTTTATTTTTAATCAACTTCTTTTAGTTGAAAATTGCATGACATGTTAAGAAAGGAAAAATGTTTTTGAAGTAGAAAGGATATTTTCCTCAAGAATGGAGTTCAAGTGTTTTATCAAAATTATTTTCCATATAAGATAATATAGGGTTCTGTTTATATCCCTATTATTACATTAATTTGATTATGTTGTGATGTAAATATTTTTATGAATTCTTTTATCTTATATGAATTGTTTTATGATTTCACGATGTTTAAGATTCCCATTTTTATTACATGGGTTATGCTATGATATATGGTTTATGATTTTGTGGCACACATAAGAATGGTATCATTATGAGATGGGTGGGACCTATATCTCCCTCAAATGCGTTGGGTAAAGATTTTATATCTCATGAGATAGACATGGCTGGAACGGCAGGTTAAACCGGTTCAGTGAAACAGGACTGAAACGAGGAGTGAACTCGGTTCAGAAATGGACTTTGTCCACTAAGATAGTCTTGGCAATGAGTCTTGACTAATAATAAATGATTCTCTATGATTATGTGTGTATTCCACAAAGTTTTATGTTTTAATTTATGATTATTGGGATTACATTTCACTACTATGATTTATCCCATGTTATGATATTACGCTTTTGCAGGTTAAGATTTCCAAAATGTTATGTTCTTATGAATATGATGTGATTGATATTTATTTTGTTTACCCTTAATGAGAATTTGAGCTCACCCTTTTATGTTTTCTTTTCCCCAGGATATAAATAAAGATTTTAGTTAAAAAAAGGGGGAATATCTTTATGGGAGATGTTGAAGATCTTTCACCATGATTAGAAGATTATATTCTGAGTTTCCAAAGACACTAAACTATTACGGTCCTTGTGTGTGTGTTTCTGTTATGTACTAAGTATTCCGCAAAATTAATGTAATGTCCATGTACGTTAAGCTTCGGGTCTCTACAGTTGGTATTAGAGGAAAGGTTTAGTCAACCTTTGGAAACTAGGATGCGAGAACTTTAGTGAGATCCCTAGAGATATTTCTATGGTATGTCTAGGGATGTCCCTAAGGTTAAGTATAAGTATAGGTTATAGTCCAAGAATTGCGCTGACGATCTTAGAATTTAACCTAAGATGTTAGATATTGAGGGTACTCCCCCTTTACTATGTTGTTTTCTCTAGCATGATTTTTTCCTCTCACAGAATTCTTTTGTGTTTTAGTTAATGGAGGGAACCAGAAGGAATTCGGTTAACATTGAATCCAATGGACAAATTGGAGACTATGAGCAACAAAATTGTGTAATTCTGAGAGAGAAAGATATTGTGATTATTCCGAATCAGTCATCGCGATATATGATTAACAAGGTGAAATTTAGTGGTATGCCTAATTCATCAAAGAAGAGGAAGATAGACTATTATGCATGTTCTCATGTTGAGGAGCATAAAGAAAGGAAGATTGAGATTTCTAAATAAGGGAAGAAGAACCTTGAGGAATACCTCAAATGGAGGGACCGATGTTATCTGTGTGGAGAAAAGGGTCATAGAGTGACAGACTGTTATGGAGTTCAATGTATTATTTGTGGAGAACATGGGCATTACCCAACTCAATGCCCTGACCTAAAAATTTACTTCTAAATCAAGGAAGGACTTATTCCAGGACAATAATTGAAGAGGATTGATTGAAGTGTTTATGTATTGGTATTCAAGAATAATGTTGTTGAGGTACTTTTATTATGTATTAGAATATTTTTGTACTATTCTATTGTGGTTTTCAATAATTTTAAGGTACCGGTAACCATGAAAAGTGATTCAAATATTTTGGAAAGCAGATGATATGCGTATAATGAAGGGATAAGGAGAAAATGAAATGTTTGACAGTATTCATGAGCTCATGATTGATATAAGGACTAAGTGATATCATGGTTTGAGTATAAAGAATTTTGAGGATTTTGGTTTGTGCAAAGTGTTAACTTTTAACTACATTCATGTTTTCACTAAGGTTCAATGGGTATTAATTCTTCAAGAGAATACATGATTAAGGTATTCACATGTTTGTAATTTGACCAAAAAGATATATCTTATGATATATGGGGGATAAATTATGGCATTCATGTGATTGTTATGTGACATTTCAAGTAATCGTTTTCTTTATACTATGAGCTTGGACCGAAGTATTTTAGATAAGCCTAAAGATTGGAATGGATTATGTTGTACATAAGTTAGGATAGAACTTTTTTCGATATTATTGATTTGATGTTATAGTAATATAGCTTTAGAAAAAAGACAACCTGCAGGACTGGCGACAGCCCATCGCGTCGGACAAGGCTGTGGGAATCGAACCCACAACCGAAGTGTGACTGACCTTTATCGCCTACCACTGGCCTACAGGAAGTCCCTATTTTGTAGAAACTTGTTTTATTATATTAAGCAGTATGATATATGAAGTATAAGTTCATTTTAGGAACCATATATGATTGATCTCACTATATATGGACTTACGTATTTTTTGATAACTTTTCTAACCTTTTGTTTGAGATAGATGGAATGACCCATCATTCTATCACATGATCTGCTAACACTTCACGAATAAAAAATTCAACTTAATTTCTTTAAGAGATTAAGTGGAAATTGTTCAAGGCACGAACAACAGTGAGATTTTACCAAAATAAAGTAAGTATTTATTCTAATTCAAATTCTTCAACTTTAGGGAAATGATCTTGAAAACCAAAAATGCTGTCCTAGTGCTCTTATATCTGATGAATCAGATGGTACCTTAGATCGTCACAAATTTATGGCTTTGTGATTGTTGGCTTTTCCATAGCCATGTTCTCTACCACTCTCCATCAGAACATGATGGTTAGATTTCTCTTCCATATCCATATTTTCACCTCTGTGGAAATGCAGTGATTAGTTTATTTGGGTAACCGTTACGTTTCATACTTTTGTTTTTAAAGATTGGTTTTGGTATTCCTTTTTACGATGTGGGTTTATATTAAAGAAACTTTCGAGTAGTAAACCATTTATAACCCCGAAGAATTTCGAGGGCGAAATTCATTTTAAGGGGGGTAAAATGTAACACCCTGAGATTTTATGAAAAATATTCTTTTTAATTTCATTAATGTCTTGTGTTGTACGCTACACCAAAAGGAGCTTGCACAACTAGCATCATTGACTTGCCTTGCATTACACGCAATCGCGGCCTTCCTCGATAGCGTGTGTAGTACGCAATACCGAGTTTCACTAAACAACGATATGCTATTAAAATATTATTAAAACTAGCCGTTATGAATAGTAATAACCAATTTTTGAAATTTTTTAAATTTTAGTTTTCAAAATGGACTTCATTTTTGGATTTGGAATATTGAAATTAGCTTAGGGTGAAATTTTGGTACTTTTCGGATAACTTTCATTTTCTGATGAATAGTGAAAATTACTAAATTTTAATTAAAAACAACCTTTTTAATTGAAATAATTAATAGTGATAAATTATTAATTTGAGTGGTTTTAAATTATATTTAGAATATATTTTTACAATTTAATACAATTTTGGTCATTGGATGTAATTTCACATTTAAACCAGATATAAACAAGTGTCAATCTTTTGATAGTTATTATCTCTTAAGAACACGCTATATGTTTTGACGACGGGAATTAATTTTTAAATAAATTAATGCAACTGATATGTTTTGAATTTGGTAAAATAGACATCATTTTTTAGTTTATAATATCAAATATAGCTTAGGCCTAATTTTTGGTATTTTTCTGGAAACATTCATTTTTTGATGAATAGTGAAACCACTAAGTGGTAGTTAAAAAAAATGAATTTTTCATAAAACTTAATTTTACCGCTTCTGTGAGTGGAATTTCAAAAATCTGAGAGACACGGTTGATGTCAGTAAGTAAAATGTGATTCAATGAGATGAAAATAATTTTTGGTGAATAGTAACTTTTTACTTTTTTTTACCACGGTTAAAAGTAAATAGGGTAATTAAGGGTAAAAATGATATTATTATTACCCTAACACATGTCCTAATTCTATTTGATAAGTGTAATTAGACCAAAAACAACCTTAGGAATAAAATATAACCATTTAGGCCCACTTGGATTAGATTAGGACATTTATTATTAATTTATTTAAAGAAGGGTTAAAATAGTTAAAATCAAAGTTTAATAAGTATATCATTTTTAATATAGGATTATACATAAGATAAATTCGACTATAAATATTCATTATAAATATAAAAATATTTCCTACATAATTATATTTTATTTTTAATTTTTAGACTTTAAATAAGTTAGTTTATTTATGACACAAAGATGATGCAGTAATTATCTTATTACTAAAATATTGACATAATTGATGTTATAAATACCCAAATAAATGTAATTTAAGACTTTTTATGAATTAAACTAATTTTCTAGGTTAATATGACATGTTATTATTGATTTAATTAACTTTTTTCGAACTAATAATTCTGTTATTATTTTCACAAAAATCAATTACTAAATAGTGTCAAAATTGACATAAAATAGTTTTTAAAACAAATATTATATTATTAATTGTTATTTTATTCCTAAAAATCTAAGGTTCGGAAAAATGACTTAGATAAGATTATATATATTAATAATAAACAACTTGGGGTTCTTTTTGCTTGTTATAGTAAGTTTTTTAACCTTATAGTGTAAGAACACAAAAAGACACGGTAAAAGTAAAATTATCTAACTTAAAGTTAAAACTAAATAGTAAGGTTAAAATAGTAAACTAAACTTGTCCAAATTATATTGGATGAGAGGATTTCGACCCATCCCCACATTATCTTAGAAATAAATCAATTTGGAGCTATTTAAAACCGAATTTGGCTTTATAATAAAATAATATTTTTTGTTATTCCAAAGGTGCCCCTCTCCTCCCTTATAAAAGGGCACCTCCTCCATCTCTTCCTCACACCACTTTGAGCCTTCAAGCTCGGCCAACCCCTGACAAATTCTCTTCTCCACTTCCCTAGAAACATCCTAAAGGTCCTGATATTATTCAAAGACCAAATTTAGTACCCTAAGAGGAGGAATCAAAGAGGCGCTTCAAAGAAAAGGTAATGTCCGTTACCGATTCTTTCAACTTTATTTCTTCTTCCACTTCTTCTTATTAGGTTGTTTCATTATGAAGTAATAACATCAGTATAAATAATATACTGATATGTTATTATAAGTATGAAACAACCCTATTTCACCATCTATCCATCCTACGGAAAACGAAATCACTGCGCGTGCGTACGTACGGAATACTGTCTCCACACCATGGTGTAATCTATTTTCCACCACCACCTTAATTGGATGGGTATAATGGTGTACATAATAACTATATATGATTATTTTAAAGTGATATTTATTCTGAAATAGTATACATACACTCCAATACAATTCCACGATCATGAGAACGATATCATCGCTCGTGCGTACGTACGGACTACCGTCTCCACGACGCGATGAGATTCATTCTCCACGTTAACCATTCATGAATGATTATAAAGTATATATAATAAGTAATCATGAAATATATGACATAATAATGATACTTTATTTATCTGTATATATATGTATGTCATCTACTTAATTCCATTCAACTCAATAAGGAAACGAAAATAGCGTTCATGCGTACGTACGGCCTACCGTCTCCATGAACGGTGTATTTCTTTCCATTTACTGATCTATTATATATATTTATATTCTGAATATATATTATATATAAATAATGTTTTATATTATGAAATTAAGTAATCATGATCTAAGTAATCATATGAATAATTACAAGTCAAAACACGGATGATAAATGAAACGATTTTACCCAAAACGCTCTTTAACATGGAATTTACAAATGAACGGGTAAAATAAAGTCATAAGTGAACCATATATGATATCATAAAAATATTTATGATTATTTAATAAGTAAATAACATTATTTAAATCATTATACAGGAGGTTCGGACACTTACGAAGCAAATCGGACCTAAGGTAAGGGAAATATCACAATCTCATTTTTATCCGAAATTGTTTATACTTTGGTATTTATTGGGGTGTATTTTATCATCCACATCCATGTTTCCTCAATATGTAATATTATTTCCATCCACCTACAATTTTTTAAATACAATTTTACCCTTCGGTGAGTTTTTAGTAAAAGATATGAAAGGAATCTTTTGTCATTTTTCGTACGAGGTACTTTTTGACTTTTTCGATAAAAGTATGAGAAGAATGTTTTTTTAACTTATAAGGCATGAATGGATTTTTAAAACATTATTTCCAAGAAGCTTCCTTTACAACTTTTCATGTTTATTTTTAATAAACTTCTTTTAGTTCAAAATTGCATGACATGTTAAGAAAGGAAAATTGTTTTTGAAGTAGAAAGGATATTTTCCTCAAGAATGGAGTTCAAGTGTTTTATCAAAATTATTTTCCATATAAGATAATATAGGGTTATGTTTCTATCCATATTATTACATTAATTTGATTATGTTGTGATGGAAATATTTTTATGAATTCTTTTATCTTATATTAATTGTTTTATGATGTCACAATGTTTAAGATTCCCATTTTTATTACATGGGTTATGCTATGATGTATGGTTTATGATTTTGTGGAACACATAATAATGGTATCATTATGAGATGGGTGGGACCTATATCTCCCTCCAATTCATTGGGTAAAGATTTTATATCTCATGAGATAGACATGGCTGGAACGGCAGGTTAAACCGGTTCAGTGAAACAGGACTGAAACGAGGAGTGAACTCGGTTCAGAAATGGAATTTGTCCACTACGATAGTCTTGTCAATGAGTCTTGACTAATAAGAAATGATTCTCTATGATTATGTGTGTATGACACAAAGTTTCATGTTTTAGGTTATGATTATTGGGATTACATTTCACTACTATGATTTATCTCATGTTATGATATTATGATCTCTTTTGCAGGTTAAGATTTCCAAAATGTTATGTTCTTATGAATATGATGTGATTGATATTTGTTTTGTTTACCCTTACTGAGCATTTTAGATCACACTTTTATGTTTTCTTTTCCCCAGGATATAAAGAAATATTTTAGGTTAAAAAAAAAAGGGAAGATCTTTATGGGAGATGTTGAAGATCTTTCACCATGATTAGAAGATTATATTCTGAGTTTCCAAAGCCACTAAACTATTATGGTCCTTGTGTGTGTGTTTCTATTATGTACTAAGTATTCTGAAAAAGTAATGTAATGTCCATGTACGTTAAGATTCGGGTCTCTACAGTCATGATCAACCACTTGAACCTTGGTGATTTCTCTATTGCATCATGTACGAGAGAACCAACTCAGCACGGAAGTTCAGGTAATAATTATAAAGGTAACCATTAGGGTTTATATGATCCTTACTTTTGAGGTAATTATGGGTTACTATACTTTATGATGGAATATGAACGACATGAGATAAACTTGAGGTTAAATTATGTTATGGTTATTTTTGAAGATTTTACCTCATTTTGGGGAATGTTTTAAGAATTATATAGTTTTGGAAAAAGGACAACACGCAGACCGTGTGACAACCCATCGCATCAGACAGAGCTGCGGGAATCGAACCCACAACCAAAGTGCAACTGGTATTTATCGCCTACCACTAGACTACATGAATTACCTGGTTAGTATGACTTATTCTTTTTAGTTATATGATTTTATGAATTAATAGTAAGTTGATTTTGGGTTATCTATGGAAATTATTAACCTATCATGGAGGATATGTGATTAGGTTAATTACTTTTCAATATGTGACTTTTAGGGCAACTAATGTTATTTGGAGATAACTGTTAATTTGTACCTTGGAAGACTATGTGATTAAATCCTTCAAATATTTGGGTTTCAGTCTTAGTTTTGATTACTTTGAAGAATTTTATGGATAAATGTTTATTGAATGATCTTTGTTGAACTTTGGGTATTTTTTGACAAATTTTGGAGATTAAGAATAGATTTTTTTTATAAAGGATTATCCTTTTTGGGTATTATCTAATCTCGTACTAAACTTTTTGGTTTGGTTTTGGTTGATATCTAAAGACATGGGAAATATACAGTTCTCTTTTGTGGATTAGTTGATTCTCTAAAAGTTGATTATAGTACTCTTAATGCGAACAAGTCTTCCTAAAAACTCATCTTTTGGAGAAAGTATGAGTTAGTGTAAGGAATCTAGTAAAAGTTGAAAGTCAACATGACAAGTAAGTATGTTTCCTTAAGATCAAAAATAAATTCCTCAATGAAAAGTAACGTAAAACAAAAATGTAGTCTATTAACTTTTCCTACTAGGGAATCGAATACCGTTTAACCCACCACAAGTTTGTGATTTTCTTGTGGTTAACTTTCTCCTAAACATGTTTTCTATCACTCTCCCTCAGAACATAACCCTTTGCTTTTTCTTCCATATCCATGTTTTCCTACATGGAATCCTAGTATGGGTTAACTCGAGTGACCTCTGTACTTCTCTTTCTTTCTTTTAAAGTGATTGTTTTACTGACTCTTGTTCCGATGTGGGACTTTCAATGAAGTTTCCGAGCCCAATTTTAAAATTGCGAGGACGCAATTCCCAAAAGGGGAGAAGGATGTAACACCCCAGGTAAATAAAGAATATGACATTATTATATTTATCCCTATTTTTGAATAAAATGTTAATATTAATTTAAATGTAACTCTATGCTCGATGGATTACCCAATACGCAACAACGAGTTCCTTTGAAATCTTATGTTGCACACTAATAATAAAATAATTTTATTTTAAATGGTAGTTAACACCAAGTCGTTGTAATGACGGGAATGAACAGAACTAACTACAAAATGATTATATATGTTTTTTAAATATTTTTACTTTTTACAATAAATGTTAGAGGATTAAAAATGCGAATGAATCCAATTTTAAGCGTAAACATTCTAATATTCTTTAAAAGGTCGATTAACCGCCTTTTGATGGAAAACCTCTCTTAAATCCACTTTTTGAAAATTTTATGTGTTATATTTGACAAAATAAAATTCTTATTTAAAATAGGGACATCAAAATTTACTTTGTGTAAATTTTTGGTATTTTTCAGATAAAGTTCATTTTTTAATGAATAGTGAAAAATGTTGTATTTTAATTCAAAAACTCTTTTTAATCTAATTTATTTATATGATTAGATTATATTTTAAATTGGTTTTAAAGTGAAATTAGAATATATTTTTACCATTTAATCCAATATTGGTCATTTGAATTAATTTCACTTTGAAATTGGACTTAAACTAGTGTCAATCTTTTGATATATATTATTTCATAAAAACACGCTCTTTGTTCTGACAGCGGGAATTAATTATTAAATTAATTAATTTAACTTATATGTTTTGAATTTTTTAAAATAGACATCATTTTTTAATTTGGAATATCAAATATATCTTAGGGTGAATTTTTGTTATTTTTTCTGAAAAACTTCAATTTTTGATGAATAGTGAAACCACTAAGGTATAGTTTAAAAACTGATTTTTCATTTAAATGAAACTTTACCACTATTGTGATTTGAATTTCAAAAATCCTACATAAATGGTTGTCATTAGGATGTAAAATTTGGTTCAATGGGATTAAAATAATTTTTTGGTGAATAGTAACTTTCAAGTTTTATTAATTGTGATTAAAGGTAATTAGTGTAATTTAAAGTAAAGATAATGTTATAATAATATGAAATGACATTGACACATGTAATACCCTTATTATATGAGTCATGGCCGACCAAGACAATCCATGGGTCAACTTGGGGACCCCATGGAGCCACTTTGGTAGGAAAATGACATTAATAACTTTTTATTTAAAGTTAAAATTAAAATGTCACAAACATGTGTTGTTTTACTAAAACAATTTTTACATTGGGTTATAAAAGTCGTATTTTTTACTATAAATATTAATTAGAAATATAAAAACATTTCCTACATCATGATATTTATTTTATAATTTTTAGACATTAAATAAATTAAATTATTTATGACACCATGATGATGCAACGATTACCTCATTATTTAACGATTTAAATAAAATGAAAAGATAATGTAAAATATAAGACCTACACTTGTCAAAAACCTATTGGATGTGTGGATTTCGAACTATTATCACCTTATCCTTGAAATATATTATTTTGGGACCTTTAAAATCTGAAAACCATTTTATAGTAATGTTACTTTTCAAGACTTTCCAAGAGTGCCCCTCCTCTCCTCTTATAAAAGGCCCCCACCTCTACCACCTTACCCACACCTCTCAAGCCTTTGGCTCTGCCAAACCCTGCCTATTTAATCTCTCCACATCCCTCTCTTCATCATTGAATCCTCACCTTTGGGAATAATCCTTTCTAAGGAATCCTTTGAGCTCAAATCAAAAAGAGTTACCTGATTTAAAGGTAATGTCTTCCCTTGTGTTCTTTTGTTTTATTTTGCTTCTCCAACCCTATAAACTATTTTTATTCCTTTATTTTGTAACAAAACCAGTATCTTCAATATACTAGGATTTTTTTATGTGAATTATTAGAGCTACACTTACACATACCTTCGTCTAATGGTTAAAGAACATACTGTTTCTGTGGATGGCGAATTTCTGCCTCACGAAAAGATGATTGGTCAATCTTCTCTTAACACCTTTCATGGTGGCCATTATGATGTCACTATATTTTATATATGATATATATGGTATTTATGTTTTCTATATGCTTCTGAATTTTATATTTAAAACATTCCTTTATGCTTTTCATGTTGTGCAAATGCGATAATTTCATACGAGGAAGTGTGGACTACCGCCCCCTCAAGTGATGTGACTCGTTCATGCAATACATGGAATGTATAAAGAATTAAATTAATGAATATATGTGACCTATATAACATATATATTATACTGGAATTATAATATATATATCTCTCTCAATTATTTTTAATTCCATTAATAGGACAAAGAAATGAAAGTAGCGTTCATGTGTACGTACGGCCTACCATCTCCATGAATGGTGCATTTCATTTCTTTTTATCTCCAAATGTTATGGAGTAGTATATAATGAATATGTACTAGATATATATGATATTTAAATCATTAATACTATTCTGGGGATGATTTACTTATAACTGCGTGGACAATCATTTTCAAACAAATTCATTTTTGACTCATGTACCAAACATCGACAAAGACGTCTGATATGAACTCACATTATTAACCAATTATTATAATATTATAATATGTGATATGAACTGAATAATAATCTTTAAAATAAATCCTTAATCAATTATAAATTGACCAAAGTTTATTATTCAGGAATATAAAGAATTGAACAAGACAATTCAGACATGAGGTAAGGGATCCGACCTCTCTCTTTCTTTTCAAGTACCCTCTTTTATGTCATTTAATTTATGCTCCATGTTCTTATGTTGGAGCCTGTTCTTTAATATTCACCATACTGAAATTTTTATTTTCATATGATGAGTTACCCCCTCTTACTCTCATCAATTCATTTTAAGAATTTTTATGTGGCGTCGTTAGGCTGCTGAATTTTCGTAAGGGATCCAACCTCTCTCTTTCTTTTTAAGTACTCTCTTTTATGTCATTTATTTTAAGCTCATATTTCTTATGTTTGGGGATGTTCTTTTATATTCCTAATACTATAATTTTTATGTTCATATTATGAGAGACCATATTTTATCTCATAAATCCATTTTTGGAAGTTTTAAGTGGCGTCGTTAGGCTGCCGAGTTTTCGTAAGGGATTTTTCATCTCACTTTTATTCCCGTGAGATTTATGCTACATTTGCCACAATTTACTTTGAGTGGTATATGTACTTCCCATTATTCTACTCTTTGTGTAATATAATTTCATTTATTAGTATTTACATCAATGTTGTATTGTCCTTCTTTCATGGGGTGTATGTTTCGAAAGATACCCAAGTCGGTAAGGGAACCTTTCACCCTCCTCTTTTTAAAAGACTTCTTTTTGTTGGGTCTTTTAATTTACGTATTGTTATGTTGTGATATGTTCTTATATATCCTTATTGATGTAAATTTTATGTCCAAGTGATGAGATACCATTTTCTCTCTCATCAACTCATTTTCTGAATTTTGAAGTGACGCCGTTAGGCTGTCAAATTGTTTTGCAAGGGAACTTCTTAACCCAACTTTGATTCCTTGGGATAAACTTGTACTCATTGAATATATAACTCTATGAATATGTGTGAATTAACTCTGATTGTTTTACACTTAATATCCACTTATATTTGGTGTATTCGGTTGTCACACATAATTCTATAATTGATTTATCCTTAATCCAAGGATACCGTCTTTGTAAGGGACTTCGTCTCAATCTCCTTTCGTTGAGGCATATATTGTTCTAATGAAAGACTTTCTTTTATATAGTGTATAAACCCCTTTGACTTTTAATTTTATACAAAATGAATCTTTTTCTACGAAGCGTTTTAAAAAATGACAAAAAGGAATGTTTCTTTTAACGTACGCGGTGACAACGACCTTTTCTGCCGCTGCGAGTATTATTTGGTCTTTGGCTTGCTCAACAAGCCGTAATGTTTTTAAAATGAAATAAATACCATATAATCTTTTATGTATTTTGGTATTGAAAATGGTTTTTATAATATATTTTTTATGTCAATATATTTAAGTGGTATATTGTGATCAAAGTGTGGAAATTTTTTCTTTCCATTTTATTTGTTTTATGTCTTATGATTTTATAATGGTACTTGGACATTTGACGGGTGGTTACATGATAAACCATATGAAGGGTGGTGTCGTGAATACCAGGACGGGTGGTTACGTTATAACCTCCAATGCATTGGGTATGGAAGTCGGCTGTATGGCTGTTCCATTAAGTGATATGTGTGGAAGTCGACCGTATGGTTATTCCATTTATGTATATTTATGTCCCAAGTTACCTTTGCATGTTATGTGTTCTTTATATGGGTTTTATGGTAATATTTTGGTTACAAAAGGTTAAGTAATGATCTTTTATTCATTGAAGAGTTTATACTACTTTATGAAGGTGAAAATTATTACTTTGATAAAGTATTCATGGTTTACTTGTTGTTTTGAAAAACTAACAGTTTTCCTTCTTTGTGTTTCCCTTACTGAGCTTTTTATGCTCACCCCAAGTTTTTTTTTTAAATGTTTTCCACAGGACTTAAAGATGAATAGGGTCAAGGATGGGATCAAGTAAAGACATTCTATCTCAAACATGGAACTAAACATGTTTCTTTTTAAGTATTTTTTTTTTATTTTATGGAAACTTAGTAGAAGTGTCTACTATGTAATCTTTTGAGATGTAATAGTTATGACCTAATTCTCGAAAACTCTAAACCTGAAAAGATCCTCTATGTAAATTATTCATTTAATTCATGATTAAGTAATGTATAAGGTCGGGGCCTTATACTCTCCACTTATAAAAGGTTCCTCTCACCACCCCTTTAATATCACTCAAAGGATTCAGTTTACACCTAAAAAATATTCCCACTCTCTATCATTTATAAACCTATTCCTTTTACTTGAGTCTCTGGTCACAATATATTGTCTTAAGACCTCAATTTAAAAGGTGTATTCCAATGGAAATCTTAAGTTCTCAAAGTGAGTACTTTTTTATAAATTATTTTCTTTTCTTTTATACCTTCCAAATATATTTTTATAACGCACTTTCTTTACCTCTCATTCATGAAATGAAAATGTTAATCGTGCATTATGCGGACTACCACCTCCACAAAGTAATGCATCGCATTTTTCATCTAATTTATTTATTATTTATTAAATCTCTTAAAATATAATTAAAGTCATTAAAATTATCTAAATAATATCATTATGATTATATAATAATGATATTATTCCAAAATAAACCCCTTTTAAAATCATAATCATCCATTAATTATGGTATGTTCTTGTTTGAGTTTCTCTAACCACCTACATGAACAATAATATAAAATAATATCATGGATGACTATGATAACTTAATTAAATATAATATATGAGATAAATAAGTAAATAAATATTTTATATTTATTTTATAATTGTAAAGTTAATAATAAAGCCATTAATTAAGATACAAATGCTCATTCATTAAAAATCACTAAAACATACTCATTGACGATTTCATCTTTAAGGATCGTAAAAAAACTCCAAAATATTAAAATTATAAAATTAAAAATAATGAAAAATAGTTTTTTCTAGTGAATTTTATTACCTTGTAATGAATAAGTTTGGTAGAATAGCGAATAATAACACCTTTATTATGTAACTATTTCAAAATGATCAAGAAAACTCACACCCCAAATTGAAAATGGATACAAAATAACTAATATACATGTTGGTAATAATTATAAATTAAGTTTTTAAAAGGGTATGGATATGAATAAGGTCATAAAATAAGTTTTTAAGATAGTTTTTTTATATAGGAGGTTAAATAACTTCCATAGAAATCAAGAGTAAAGATAAGGTATTTGGTAACTCAAACTCCTTCCTTTGAGTTATAAGAGTTCTTCTTGAATTTATTTCCCCTATGTTCATTATATTCATGGATTTCCCATTTAAGACAGTTTCTCTCTTATATATCTAGGTAAAATAGTTTTTAATTCAATTCCACTTCCATTAATGGTTTTATTTTCACTTTTTTTAAGGATACTTTTTGAAAGGATACTTGTAACTATGAATTTTACATTGATGATTAAAAAAAATCAACAAAAATAATTTATTATTTAGTTTATAGTTTCCCTTATATATTCAAAATATAAATCTCTATTAGATTTATGTTTCAAGTTTCACTTTCCATTTTTCTTCTATTATGTGATTATTTTTGGGTGATCTAGTTTTCAATGTCAATCAATTTAATTTAAGTTGAAATGTTTTGAATACCTATTTTATTTATATGGTTTATTTATGCTATGAAAGGTAAATTATTTTCTTCTGAAAGTTTTATGAAATAAATTATTTATTTTTATGGGATATTTATTAATAGTAAATAATTTTTATTTAAATGTTTTATGAAAACCATTTTATTTCAGTGGGTTTTTTATTATGAAATAAGTGAATGCTTTTCAAGTGACACTAAAAAGTATAGATGATAACATGTGGATACTATATTTCCTTCTAATGCATTGTTTGAAATTTTAAATATCATGAGATATGTATACTTATGAACAATTTAGTTGTTCTCAAGACTGGGTGCAAGTTTGTTACTAAAGAAGGTGTTGTATATATGGGTACAATTATGTTTTCTCCCAAGTATTGGTGCGATTGTGTGACTCATGAAAGTAATGTTTCCATATTCTAATGTTTGTTCCATGGTTAAAATATACTATACAATCTGATCTTATAATCTCATGATTCAATGTTTATGTTAAATTTTTTAAACCATGTTATGACTATTATGTTTCTTTGTTGATATTTTATATCTTTAAGTTCTTACTCCCTGTCCTTTTAAGCTCACTTATGTTTTGTGATTATCACTCGTGATGATATTATTTGTTTCTTATGATTTTTCCTTATGCTTGTGAACTCATCCTTCATGAAATAATTATTCATCCCTTATTGATAATTTTATCTCACCTCATTCTTATCTTTCCCTTCCTCAGGTTATAAAGATAGTTATAACTTATGAGAAATCTAGAAGGGGGTACAGAAGAGTTAGATTATGGAGAAGTGTTTAAAAGTTTTTGAAAATAATTTTCTTGTGTAACTGGTCTTCAAAGACATTAAACCAAAATATTCTTTGAGATTTGTGAGATTTTGTGAGATATAATGTTTAAATTCTGGTAATGTTGTTAAATAAGAGAATTTTTAGCTTGGGTTGTTGTAGTTGGTATCAGATCAAAAATTAGTTATTTCTAATGATTAGTTTAGTTATTTCGGGGATTATGATTAAACAAATTTAGTAAAAACACTAAGGATAATTCTATTTATAGGATAACATCCTAAAATTTAAGTAAAGTTGATATTTGTGGTTTTCCAGGAAATAAAATCTATGTCTAGATACTATAAGTGGATTCAGGATCTGGAATAGAATAACCTAAGGGTAGTAAACCTAAAAGGGGAATATTAGGTATAAACACAATCATAATCCAGTGCATGATAAATAGGCCTAAGTATACACATTTTTTGAAAATCCCGGAGGATATTCTTCTGTTATTCTCATTTTATTTTAATGCCATTATGAAGAATTTATGATGTTAAGGAATTAAGATGTGAATTATGAGATAGACCAACCTAAAGATACCTAGATTTAACCAAGAGTTTTTTGGGTTAAACTAAAAGATAATGTGATGGTTTCAAAGAGTAATACATTTCAAGGTTGAGTTTTCATAAGATAATTTATGGTAATTATATTATGATGTTAATTGGTCATCACTTATGTTCACATATTTTGGTTCTGGTAATGGTTGAATTCTAAAGGAACCAAGTTAACAATGAATTCCATAAACAATGAATAGATTTCCCTAATGACTGACCTAATGGGATAAGATCTGGAATAAGAAATATTATGATTATTAAAAACCAACTATTAAGAATTATGATTAACAATGTGGACTTAGTTTAGTTTCCAAATACACCAAAGACTATAAGAATGTATTTTCATGGATGTTTAGGTGATGAATATAATGAAGGAAAGGATATTTAATCTCCTTTATTTCAAAAATGTGGGAAGAGACAACTAGGGAAATGTATCAGAGAAACTATAAGATGATTGATCTATGTTAAAGGAGAGAATCAAGCAATAATATTCTGATGAAAAAGGAAGATTTCAGTTAACATAGTGGGGGAAAATAAGTCATTCTTAAGGATACTCTCTAAATTCGATGTTTTATATATCAGGAATTTGAACACTATGAAAACTAGTGCACTAATCTAATAGATTAAGATGAAAATAAATACCAACAACTTCCAAGGCCAATGGAATATGGGTGAGCCTATAAAACAACAAATACTAAAGTAAGTTCTGAAAATTATGTGGTGTGAGGAACAGTAATCATCCACTCAAGCACTGTGAAGTGTTGTATTTTTATCTTATTCAACCCACTTCTTTATACTATATTTTTTAACAAGGATGTAAAATTTTCACTGCGATGACTATATTGTTATTTATTAATAACAAATTCTAGCATTATGATTATTGTATCCCAAGTATATAACTCCTTTATAATGAATTATTATAGGAATATGCTTCCTATAAAATCCATTTATCTTTTATTTAGTCAAATTTGATGTAATATAGGCAGGTATTGGCCCTCTCTGCATAAAGGCCATGATAATTACCAAGATAGGAAAAATACATTTAAAATCCTAAATCAACCCATGATAACTTACTATTAGAAGGTTGATTATATAATCCCTATGAAAATTTACTCACATTATATTGGGGAATTTGGTATGAATAGTTATAGAAAAACTCAATATTAATTATATTCATATTACAGGGAAAAAGATGATTTCACTAGCCAAACATAAGGTAGTAAGGATGAAACCTCACTAGAAATAAAATCTTGATTCATATCTTTCTTTCCTTAGCTATTTTCATTGTTAGGTAATAATTAAAATTGTGAGGATTTAATTTATTTAAGGTGGGAGAATGTAATGCCCCAATAATTTACTATATAATTTTCCTTAAAATAAATAATGTGTTGATATATTTATTCACATACAACACTAAACCAAAAAAAACCATAAATAATTATACAATTGTTGAAATATATCCAATATGTTGCTGGGTGAAAATAGAGGTAACCACATTATAAATAAAACTAGAAATAAAATAAAGTTCATTTTTAATACTAATTCATTGATAAAATTAATGTGTATAAATAAAAAATAAGTTCATTTTATGATAGAAATATATTTTTTTTTAAAAATTATATTTAAACATTTTAAGAAACTAAATATATCAAACATAAGGTGTATGGTTGATATGAATAATATAAATTTTGATATTAATAATATATTAACACTAATTTTATTATTAATTGATAGAAAATATAAATTATAATGGCTAAAACTTTGAAATTTTAATTCAAATTTAAATAAATTAGAATGGATAATTTTATTTTATTTTCCTATAAAAACAATTTTCATTCTATTTTATGATTTTATTTAAAAGTTAAATTCTAAAATTTTAGAAATTTAATTTGAAAATTTTAACTAAATGTCTAGATTCAGTATAACCATATTAACCTTGGATGAGTTTTTAGGATATTCTAAAAATATTTATTTTTAGGTGAACATTGCAAAAATACAATTTTTATAAATACCGTGAATTTTATAACATTATTGTAATATAATTATGTATAGGAAATTTATAAAACTCTTTTAAAAACAAAATATGTATTTTATAATTGAATATATAATATTTATTTAATATTTCAAATTTATATATGTCATTTTAGAACTTAAGTAATATTTTTTTTCAAAAATTGTTTTAATAAATTCTTCACTTATTATTTTAAAATTGATTTTCCTAAATTTTTGAAAATTAATATATTAAAATTAATTTAATATATGTAATTATAAGTTCAAAATTATGTAATAAGGGCCATTTTATTTTACGTTATAAAAAGATAAGTTATCTTGGTAAGAAAACTACTTTCAGTAATAGAAAACCAAAATGGTAAAAAGGGGTAACCTAGGGAGTAAAAGGCATAACATGTTAAAAACATGTTTATAATTTATTTATTTCAGTGTGGATAAAAATGAACTTATATCCACTCAATTATTGTTTATTTTTTTGATTCATTATACATGTTTAACATGTTCTCCCTTTATATTAATTGGTTATAATTACAAAAATATCATTCTCACATCTAATAAAAGGGACTCTCACCACCCCTTTAAGACCACTCAAATAAATTAGTTTACACATGAAACTCTAACCATTACCATTACTTTATGACCATATCCATTTTAATTGACCTCTTGTCACAAAATATTGTCTTAAGACCACCATTTCTATGGAGTCTTCCAAGGAAAAGCTTAAGTTCTCAATATGAGTAAGTTTTCTGTATATTCTTTTCTTTTATTTCTTACCTTACAAATATAATTATATAATTCCCATATAATTACATAATTATTTATTATATAATTAATTTTATTATTCTAATAGAATTAACATTAACCACCTTTCACCTTTTTTATTAGGAAAAATTAAACCATTATTCGTATGTTATGCGGACTGCCACCTCCACAAAGTGAAAACTTCTGTTTTTTCACCACACCCTCTATTCACTAATTATAAGGATGAAATTGAAGAATAAATATGAAATTTATAATATTATTATTATTATTTAAAGTAAAAATTATAATCCACCTTCTTTCCCATTCCTTCTTAAAGAAATGAAAATGTTAACTGTTCGTTGTGTGGACTACCGCCTTCACGAAGTGATGTTTCCCATCTTTCATCTAGTTTTTTTATTATTTGTTAAAATATAATAAAATATGATTCATAACATTAAAATTATCTAAATAATATCATTATTATTATGTAATAATTATATTATGCTAAAAGAAAACACTTTTATAATCAGGATCATCTGTTAATTATGGTATGTTCTTGTTTGGGTCAGTTAAACTATCTACTTGAAAATGATATAAAATAAAGTCATGGATAAATATGATAACATAATTAATGATAATATATGACATAAATAATCAAATAAATATTTTATTTTGGTTCTATATTGTGGATCTAAACTCATTAATTAAGATACAAATTATAGTTAATTAAAAATTTATGAAACATGCTCATCAATGATTTTATCTTTAAGAATTGTAACCAAAACTCCCATATAATGAAATTATAGAATTATAAATAATTAAAAATATGAAATTAAAATGAATTTTATTATTTATTAATGATGAAATTTTATATAATAATGAATAACAACACCACGATTGCAAAACTTGTTCAAAATGACCAAGATTACTCACACATAAAATTAAAAATTATTTAAATCTAACTAATATACATATAGAGAATAATTATAAATTAATTTTATAAAAAGTTCATTGATGTGAATAAGGTTATGAAATAGGTGATTAATATAGTGGTTTTTGTTATATAGTAGTTTAAATCACTTTTTTGGAAATCAGGAGTAAAGGTATGGGATTTGGTAACTCAAACTCCTTCCTTTGAGTTATATGATTTATTATTGAATTTATTCCCCCTATGTTCACTATATTAATTTATTTTACATTTTAAATGGTTTAATATCTTATATATATTAGGAAATATAGTTTTTAATTCAAATCCACTTCAAAGAATTGTTCTATTTTCACTTTTAAAAAAATGATACTTTTTAAGATACTCATAACTATGACTTTTACATTGATGATTACAAAATAAATAAATAAATATCTTTAGTGATTCAGTTTATAATTTACTATCTATATTAGAAAAATATATATTTAATGGAGATATTTTCTAGTTTCACCCTCCATTTTTCTTCTATTATGTGATTATTTTTGGGTGATCATGTTTTCGAAGCCAATCGATTTAATTCATGTTGAAATGTTTTGAAACCCAGTTTTATTTCCATGGGTTCTTTATTCTATGATAGGTGAATGATTTTAATTTGAAATTTTTATGTATCTAAATTTGATTTATGTGTTTTATTTATGAAAATTCAATTATTCTCATTTAAACATTTTCTAAAACCCATTTTATTTCTATGGGTTCTTATGATGTGTTAAGTGGTTGATTTTTTAAGTGGTAATCATTAGTATGAATGATGATGGGTGGGGTCATATATCACCCTCTAATGCATTGGTTAGAATTTTAAATCTCATGATATATTTATATGTACTCAAAATTTAGTTATTCACAAGAATGGATGAAACTGTGTGACTCACTAAGGTGATTTATACTCGTGTACAATTAAGTTGTCTCACAAGTATGGGTGTAAGTGTGTGGATAATGAAAGTAATGTTTCCCTGTACTAATGTTTGTTCCATATTTGAATGATGTTATGAATTCTAATATTATAATCTCATTATTAAAGGTTTATGTTAAATTTTTTTAATCCATGTTATTACTATTATGTTTCCTTGTTGATCTTTTGTGGATTTAATTTCGTATTCCATGTCCTTTGAAGCACACTTATGTTTTGTGATTATCACTCATAATGATATGATATTTACCTTATGATTATGTTTTCTTCTTATTATTATGAAATAATTATTGATGAAATGTTTATTCATCCCTTACTAATATTAAAAGAGGCTTCTATATCTAGGTTTTAACATCATTTTTTTAGAAACTGGCATAAAAAGTGATGCAAGAACCTTTTAACATCTGTTTTATATAAAACTGACATTAAAAGGTCTTTGGAATTACCTATAACTTCAATTTTATAGAAAACCAATGTTAAAGGTAATAAAAAAACCTTTTAACAATGGTTTTATATAAAATCAACATTAATAGTGTTTAAAAAACATGGGCATCCTGAAACCCTCATTTGTTCGAAAAAAATGTTTAAAATCCTCCTTCTCTTAACCCTTGATGGCACCTGATGGAATGCCCCGACCCCATAATCCTAGAGGCGGTGCATAATTTTAATACATTTTCATGATTACAAGGAATCAAGTCCCGAAAGACCGATCAGTTTAGTAGTCTTTGAAACAAGATTCATACATAAGTTCAACTTTACAACTTGAAAATAAATACAACACTAATTTATTCTATTAGAAACATCCAAGCCTCCTAGATTATGCCTGAAAGTCACTCATAAATAAATTCTTCATATCCTGGGAAAATGAAACATAAGAAAGGGGTGATCTCAAATGCTCAGTAAGGGTAAAAAATACAGCAAAAGATAACATAAACATTAGGCATGGTGAATAATTTAAAACACATACCTTTAAAAATGATAAACATAAACACTTTATGGTAGGAATATGAGCAGAGAAAATAATTCCATAATAAAACATAGTCATGGGTATTCTATTAGTCAAATAACCACATGAAATATCAATAACTAATCTCATAATGATGGAATTCATAATGCCAGACATTCTGAAACATTTTGTCAAGGCCTCAGCCAAGATGTCTAAAAATGATTTAGGCCTCGTCCAAAACCATATATAAAGTGGGAAAGGCCTCATCCAATTCCACTTCTAATTGTCTCATGAGACCTACTGATGCATCGAGGACCTATAGCGGGCTCCACCCATCACTTACTAAGTCCAATGCATTCCTCATATGAAAGGGTGAAACATAATCTAAACATTCATATTAAAACTAGCATATTAAATGTAAATATTTTTACCAAAAACCATGAATGGAATAAAAATAGAACATCCACAATCAAACATAACTCATTAAATACAATATAGAGGATTGTATTATAATAAATTAAACTCAATCGATAATAATGAAGGATATTAACATAGATGAAAATAATCATCAAAACTATTTGAGAGAAATGTCACCTTTTTCTTGAAAACATTTAAAAGTTTCACTATTTATCTAGGCTGTTTAAAATATATTTTTGAATCAAAGTGTCCCATACCACTTTGAAACATTTAAAAGGAATTTAAATTTTATGACATGAATTTCCATATAAATAAATCCTTAAAACCATTTTTAAAACAAGGAAATTAATGAGAAATATTTAGAAGAATAAATATTTAAAACATTTAAAATGATATTTTAGTTAGAGATCCTAACCACAAGAGAGACACTTGAATACAGATAATTTATGTAATCAACACTTTATAATATCATGAGAATAAATTAATTCATGATATACTATGTCAAAGTTCATTATATACACCATATAAAAGTGAATTAGCGTATAACAATAAAGAAGTCTCTCAATGGAATGTAAATTGAGATTAAATACCTTATAAAGACCATATCATTAGGTTAAGGATAAATCAACGACAAAATTATGTGTGACAAATATAAATACACCCAATATAATTGGATATTCATTGTAAATCAATCAGATTACATTCACACATATTCTTGTAAATACAATACTAATGACTTGGATGTTTAGCTCAATGAATGGAAATTGAGTTATGATTACTCTTATCAAGTTCATATCAATGACTTGAGAAATTATCAATGGAGTGATTATGTGTATCAAAAGTATATCCACACAAAGGGTAGTGGAAATTACTACATAAATAAAAAATAGTGATTCCACAAATAATCTTGGAGTAAAATAATCAATGAAGTATGTGTAAAGACCAATGAGTGGAAATTGAAATTTGAAATACCGATTTGGTAACTCATGAAACATACACCCCATGAAAGAAGGATCATACAATGAAGATGTAAGTACCCATAAATTAAAGTATATTACACCAAGAATAAAATCATGGGTAGTAAAAAATACACCACATGAAATAAATAAGTAGAGAACAATGGAAATATCATGAAATTAAGAGTGAGATAAGAAACCCCTTACCCCGTGTCCGACTTGACTCGTTCGTTCATTAATCTCATGAATAATAAACTAAAGTTAATTCCTACTTGCTTAAGAACCTTTTTCAAGTTTATTATTCCTTTTATATCCCTTATTACCATGTTATAAACATTATGTAATCATTTAAGTTAGTAATGGTCATTTTGTCGATATTTGGTACTTGAGTTAAAAATGAACTTGTTATAATTACAAATTGTCCATGTGGTCAAAATTTTATTATCTCCAGTATCACATTCAAGATTTAAATATCCTATATATCATATATATCTAGTATACATATATATATATATATATTTATAATTAGTTCGTGATATTTTGAGATAAGAAATGAAATTCACCGTTCATGGAGACGGTAAGTCATACGTACACATGAATGCTACTTTCATTTCTATTTCATATTTAATGAAATGAAACCTTAATGATACATAGGTATATTATAATTCCTGTATAATATCATATGATATATTTGTTTCATAATTTAATTAACTCCATCCTTTATGTGTTCCATGTATGTCATGAACGAATCATATCACCTTGTGGGGGCAGTAGTCCGCACTTCCTCATATGAAATTATCGTGTTCACACATATTGAAAAGCATAAAGGTGTGTTTGTAAATGAAAATTACAGAAGAATATAGAAAATACATATATAATATATTTCATATATAAATACAGTTCCATCATAATGGCCACCATAAGAGGTGGTGGGAGATAATTGAACAATCATCGTTTCATGAGGCAGTAGTTCGTTATCCACAGAAACAGTATGTTCTTTTACAATTAGATGGAGGTGTGTGTAAGTGTATCTCTAATCCTTCTCATAAAAACAACCTAGTATATTTAGTATACTATTTTTGTTATAAAATAAATTAATAAAACGATTTTAGGGGGCTGGACAAGTAAAATAATAGAAGAAAACTTTAGGGAAGACGTTACCTTAAAATTGGGTAACTCCCTTTGGTTTGAACCAAAAGGATTTATTGAAGTTCCTTATGCCTAAGGTAAGGATTCTAGGTGTAAGGGAGGGATCTTGAGATCTTATTTGGTCAGAGTTTGGATGAGCCAAGGGGCTTGAGAGGTGTGAGTAATGTGTTATAGGTGAGGGCTTTTTATAAGGGGGAGGAGGGGCTCTTTAGGAAAGTGTGAAAATATTATTTTATTATATAATTTTCTATTTCAAAAGGTCCAAAACTAATTATAGTCAAAGATAAGATGACTAATTTTCTAAATAAAATCATTAAATAATAATTGGATAGGTTTTGGATATTGTTTTAATTTTTATAATCTTATTTATTTTAATTATTTATTAATGTGGTAAAAACTGCATCATTATTGTGTCATAAATAATTTTATGTATATGATGTATGAAAATTATAAAAAAATACCATGATGTAGGAAATATTTTTGTCTTTCCAAATAATATTTTTAGTAGAAATTATAACTTATATAACCCCATGTAAAAATTAATTTACTAAAAGATATATGTTTAAGTCATTTTTGTCTTTACGTAAAATTAATTAATATAAAGTGTCATTATCACTCTTAAGTGGATCCATGGGGTCCCAAAATCTACCCAAAGATGCCCCTAGTCGTCCATGACTCATCCAATAAGGTTAGGACAAGTGTTAAGGTAATTTGTTATTATTATAATATTTATTTTACCTTTAATTACCCTATTTAACTTTAACTGCAGTAAATAAAAGTCAAAAGTTACTATTCACCAAAAATTATTTTTATCTTATTGAACCACATTTTACTTACTGATAACAACCATGTATGTCATATTTTCGAAATTCAATTCACAGAAGTGGTAAATTTTCATTTAAATGAAAAATTCATATTTTTAACTACTACTTAGTGGTTTCACTATTCATAAAAAATTGAAGTTTTTTAGAAAAATACCAAAAAATAAGCCTAAGATATATTTGATATTCAAAATTCAAAAATGATGTCTATTTTTCCAAATTAAAAACATTGAAGTTGGATTATTTAATTTAAAATTAATTCCCATTGTCAACACAAAAAAACGTGTTTTTAATAAATATTAACTATCAAAAGATTGACATTTGTTTATGTTCAATTTCACAGTGAAATTACTTCCAATGACCAAAATTGGATTAAATGGTAAAAATAAAATATAATTACACTTTATAACCAATTAAAAAGTTAATCTAACCATATAAATAAATTAGATTAAAAGGCAGTTTTGAATTAAAATACAGTATTTCTCACTATTCATAAAAAATGAATATTATTAGAAAAATACAAAAATTTCATCCAAAGTAAATTTTGATTTCTTGATTCTAAATAAGAATTTTATATTGTAAAATTGAATATGTAAAAGTTTCAAATATTGGATTTAAAAAGGTTTCACCATTAAAAGGTGGTAAAATTTCATTTTTTGAAAAATACTTCCTTTATCTGAAAAGAAATGAATTTGTTCTCATATTATGTCTAAGAAACACATAATATGGATTCTAAAATTATATGGAGTATATAAAATTCAAAATTCAGTTAATACTATTCATAATCGCTTTTTTAACGACTAGTTTGGTAAGTCGTGGTGTGCTCAAACTCGGTGTTGCGTGTTGCGCAAGCTATTGGACTATTTTAAAGAAATAACGTACTATGAAATATTGGGGTGTTACATTCTCTACTCCTTCAATAAATTGGTTCCTCACAATTTAAGCTCAGGATTAAAAACATGGGTTTTAACATTCCAAAATATCTTAGTTGAAATCCCACATCAAAAAATGGATTAATGAGGCCTCTATTTTAAAATAAAGAATGGTAGGTATGAAGGTTACTGAAAATAACACATTCTAGGGTTCCATATAGGGAAACATGGATATGGAAGAGAAATCTAACCATCAAGTTCTGATGGAGAGTGATCGAGAAAATTATATGGAGAAAGTTAACGATTTGAAAGCCATAAACGTGTGATGGGTCTAAAGGTCTTTGATTACCAAGTAGGAAAAGTAAACGGGCAATGTTTTTGTTTTAAGTTTATTTTAATAATTTTTATGAATTTATTTATGAGATTAACTAAGATAATAAGGAAATATACTTACTTTATAAGTAGAGTTTCATCTTTTAATAAATTTCTACCATAAACTCATCTTTTCTCCAAATGATGAGTATTCAAAATGACTTGGTCACACCTGAAGCGCCATAATCAAACTATAGAGAATCACATAATCCAAAAAGGATAAAATATTTATTTCCCTTATCTTTATAGATTAACCAAAACCAAAATGGTTATTACAAGATCAGATGATCCCCAAAAAATGATAATCCTTTAGAGAAATAAATACTAATCTTATTTTCTAAAATTAAAACAACAATACCCAAAGTTCAATAAATACCATTCTATACCCAATTTTTCTTAAAATCCTTCAATAAAATCCAAACTAATATTTAAACCCAAAACTTAAAATAATTTTCTTACGGAGTCTTACACATTAAATTTTATCTCCAAATAACATCAACTACTCTTAAAGTCACATACTTAAAAGTAATTAACCTAATCACATATTCTCTATGATAGGTTAATCATTTCTATAAGTAACCCAAATCGCTATAAATATAAAATAAAAATCCACCATTAGTCCTCAAATGAAATCCCATAGTATTCTATTTTCCTTAGGCAAATAGTGTCCCCAACAGAGCAAACGTCTTCCAAAATAACATTTATCACTTAATCACCAAAACATTTTCCTATACTAATGATATCCCTTTGATAAAACATAAGATCCAAAATTAACTTATTATTGATCAATAAAAATAATTATTTAACCAAAAAGAATTAGTCACACTAACCAGGGACTTCACGTTGTCCAGTGGTAGGTGATAAATCCCAATCGCACTATGGTTGTGGGTTCGATTGATGCAGCTTTGTCCGATGTGACGGGTTGTCACATGGTCTGCATGTTTCCTTCTTTCAAAAACTATATAAGTTTATAATATTCCCAAAAATGAGATAAATTCCTCAAAAATAACCCTAACATATTTTAACCATAAATGTTATCTCATATGTTGTATTTTCATCCAAAAAGTAATAACATGTAATTGAATGGCTTGTTTGACTAAAACCAGATATCATAGTGTGAGTCATAAAATCATTTAGTGAATCTCATAACACCTTATTTTCAATATGAAACACCTTAGGATTAACCAAGGTCATTTATTATCATCTTATATTAAAATCCATTAATTCGTTTTGTAAATAAAATGTGAATTATCCTAATCATATCCCCTGGGAGTGTCATAACCAAGAGTACAGCAAGGCCCGTTGTCATGTACTAGGATACCCCGGTTCAAGCCTGAAACTCCTTGTCAGAGTTTTCACTCCTAGGTACATTTGTTCCAAATCCGCCTCTACCTGATTGTATCCAGATAGGGATGTATTGCTTGAAAAATACACAAAATCTCAACATTACCAAAATTCTGGGAAGTTATTCTATACTAATCCTCAAAGTCTATCTTAGGGTAATGTTCTCTAATCAGAGTTTTTCTAAATCTAGTTTCCAAGGTTTGTACTAAACTTCCTATGATACTAACTGTAACACTCTGACCCCAGAATCCTAGATCCGGTGCATTATTTTAATACATTGGCATGATTACAAGGAATCAAGTCCCAAAAGACCAATCAGTTTAGTAGTCTTGGAAACAAGATTTATACATAAGTTCAACTTTACAAATTGAAAATAAATACAGCACTAATTTATTCCATTAGAAACATCCAAGCCTCCTAGATTATGCATGCAAGTCACTCATAACTAACTTCTTCATATCCTGGGAAAATGAAACATAAGAAAGGGTTGAGGTCAAACACTCGGTAAGGGTAAAAAATACAGCGGAAGATAACATAAACATTAAGCATGATGAATAACTGAAAACACATGACTTTAAAAATGATAAACATGAACACTTTATTGCATGAATATGAGATGTGTAAATAATTTCATAATAAGACATAGTCATGGGTATTATACTAGTCGAATAACCACATGAAATATCAATATATAATATCATAATGATGGAATTCATAATTCCAGACATTCTGAAAAATTTTGTCAAGGCCTCAGCCAATACGTCTAAAAATGATTTAGTCCTCAGCCAAAACCATATATAAAATTGGGAAAGGTCTCAGCCAATTCCATGTCTAATTGTATCATGAGACCTACTGATGTATCGAGGATCTATAGCAGGCTCCACCTATCACTTACTAAGTCTAATTCATTCCTCATATGAATGGGTGAAACATAATCTAAACATTTGAATTAAAACTAGCATACGAAATGTCAATATTTTAACCACAAACCATGAATAGAATAAAAATAGCACATCCAAAGTCAAACATAACTCATTAAATATAATATGGAAGATTTTATTAAAATAAATTAACCTCAATCAATAATAATGAAGGATATTTACATAGATGAAAATAATCATCAAAAATATTTGAGAGAAATATCCCCCTTTTTCTTGAAAACATTTAAAATTCTCACTATTTATCAAGAAGTTGTTTAAAATATATTTTGGAATCAAAGTGACTCATACCTATTTGAAACATTTAAAAGGAATTTTAATTTTAAAACATTAATTTCCATATAAATAAATCCTTAAAACCATTTTTAAAACATGGACATTGATGAGAAATATTTAGAAGAATAAATCATTAAACCATTTAAAATGATATTTTTGTTAGAGATCCTAACCAAAATAGAGACACTTGAATACAAATAATTTAGGTAATAAACACTTTATAATATCATGAGAATAAAGGGATTCATGATATACTATGTCAAAGTAAATTATATACACTATATAAATGTGAATTGGCGTATAACAACAAAGAAGTCTCAATGGAATGTAAATTGAGATGAAATCCCTTATAAAGACCATATCCTTAGGTTAAGGATAAATAAAAGTCATAATTATGTATGACAAATATAAATACACCCAATATGATTGGATATTCAGTGTAAATAAATCAGAGGACATTCACACATATTCTTGTAAAAACAACACCAATGACTTGGATGTTTAACTCAATGAATGGAAATTGAGTTAAGATTACTCTTATCAAGTTCATATCAATGACTTGAGAAATTATAAATGGATTGATTATGTGTACCAAAATTATATCCACACAAAGGGTGGTGGAAATTACTACATAAATAATAAATAGTTATTCCACACATAATCTTCGAGTAAAATAATCAATGAAGTGTGCATAAAGACCAATTAGTGGAAATTGAAATTTGAAATTCTCTTACCCATTTGGTAACTCACGAAACATACACCCCATGAAAGAAAGATCATACAATGAAGATGTAAATACCCATAAATTAATGTATATTACACCAAGAATAAAATCATGGGCAGTACATAATACACCACATGCAATAAATAAGTGGCGAATAATGGAAATCTCCTGAAATTAAGAGTGAGATAAGAAACCCCTTACCTTGTGTCCAACTTGACTCGTTCGTTCTTTAATCTCCTAAATAATAAAGTAAAGTTAATTTATACTTCCTCAAGAAAATTTTTCATGTTTATTATTCCTTTTATATCTCTTATTACCATGTTATAAACATTATGTAATCATTTGTGTTAATAATGGTCGTTTTGTCGATATTTGGTACTTGAGTAAAAAATGAACTTGTTATAATTACAAATTTTCCATGTGGTCAAAATTCCATTATCTCCAGTATCATATTCATGATTTAAATATCAGATATATCATATATATCTAGTATATATATATATTTATAATTATTTCATGATATTTGGAGATAAGAAATGAAATGCACCGTTTATGGAGACGGTAATCCATACGTAAGCATGAACCCTAATTTCATTTCTATTTCATATTTAATGAAATAAAAACTTAATGATAAATAGGTATATTATAATTATAGTATAATATCATATGATATATGTGTTGTATAATTTAATTAACTTCATCCTTTATATGTTCCATGTATGTCATGAATGAATCATATCACCTTGAGGGGCAGTAGTCAGCACTTCCTCAAATGAAATTATCATGTTCACACATATTGGAATGGATAAAGGTTTGTTTGTAAATGAAAATTACAGAAGCATAGAGAAAAATAGACATAATATATATCATATATAAATAAATTTCCCTCATAATGGCCACCGTAAGAGGCGGTAGGAGATAATTGAACAATCATCGTTTCGTGAGGTAGTAGTTTGTCGTCCACAGAAACAGTATGTTCTTTTACCATTAGATGGGGGTGTGTGTAAGTGTAGCTTGAACCCTTCTCATAAAAACAAACTAGTATATTGAGGATACTTATTTTGTTATAAAATAAATTAATAAAAAGATTTTAGGGGGTTCGAGAAGTAAAATAAAAGAAGAGAACTTTAGGGAAGACGTTACCTTAAAATTGGGTAACTCCCTTTGGTTTGAACCAAAAGGATTTCTTGAAGTGCCTTCGGCCTAAGGTAAGGATTATAGGTTGAACTTATGGATCTTTAGATATTATTTGGGCCTAGGTTGGATGAGCCAAGGGGATTTAGAGGTTAGATTAATGGGTTAGAGGTGAGGGATTTTTATAAGAGGGAGGAGGGGCTCTTTAAGAAAGTGTGAAAAGATTATTTTATTATATAATTATTTTCAGTTTCTAAAGGTCCAAAACTAATTATAGTCGAAGATAAGATGACTCATGGTCGAAATAAAATCATCCAATAAAAATTGGACAGGTTTTGGATATTGTTTTAATTTTTATAATCTTATTTATTTTAATCATTTATTAATGAGGTAAAAACTGCATCATTATTGTCTCATAAATAATTTTATTTATATGATGTCTAAAAATTATGAAAAAAATACCATGATGTATGAAATATTTTTCTATTTCCAAAATATATATATAGTTGAAATTATAACTTATATAACCCCATTTATAAATTAATTTACTAAAAGATATATGTTTAAGTCATATTTGTCTTTACTTAAAATAAATTAATATAAAGTGTCATTATCACTCTTAAGTGGATACATGGGGTCCCAAAATTGATGAAAAGATGCCCATGGTCTTCCATGACTCATCCAATAAGGTTAGGAAAATTTTAAAGGTAATTTTGTATTATTATAATATTCTTTTTACCTTGAATTACCCTATTTACCTTTAACTGCAGCAAATAAAAGTCAAAAGTTACTATTCACCAAAAATTATTTTTAACTTATTGAACCACATTTTACTTTCTAATAACAACCATGTATGTCATATTTGTGAAATTCAATTCACATAAGTGGTAAAATTTCATTTAAATGAAAACGTCATATTTTTAACTACTACTTAGTGGTTTCACTATTCATCAAATATTGAAGTTTTTCAGAAAAATACCAAAAATTCAGCCTAAGTTATATTTGATATTACAAATTCAAAAATTATTTCTATTTTACTAAATTCAAAACATAGAAGTTTTATTAATTAATTTAAAATTAATTCTCATAGCCAACACAAAAAGCGTGTTTTTAAGAAATATTAACTATCAAAAGATTGACACTTGTTTATGTTCAATTTCAAAGTAAAATTACTTCCAATGACCAAAATTTAATTAAATGGTAAAAATATAATCTAATTACACTTCATAACCAATTAAAAAGATAATCTAACCATATAAATAAATTGTATTAAAAGGTAGTTTTAAATTAAAATGCAGTATTTCTCACTGTTCATAAAAAAATTAATATTATTAGAAAAATACCAAAATTTCATCCAAAGTAAATTTTGATGTCCCAATTCTAAATAAGAATTTTATTTTGTCAAATTGAATATGTAAAAGTATAAAATATTGGATTTAAAAAGGGTTCACCATTAAAAGGTGGTAAATTTTCATTTTTTGGAAAAATAATTCTTTTATCTAAAAAAAAATGAATTTGTTCTTATATTATGTCTAAGAAACACATAATATGGATTCTAAAATTCTATGGAGTATATAAAATTCAAAATTCAGTTAATACTATTCATAAATTCTTTTTGAACGACTAGTTTGGTAAGTCGTGATGTGCTCGAACTCGGTGTTGCATGTAGCGCAAACTATTGGATTATTTTAAAGAAATAATGTACTATGAAATCTTGGGGTGTTGCCCCTGAAAATGCACAATCTTTAATTTAAATTGATTTTAATCATTTTTCTACATTTTTTATCCTCAATCTTCCATCCTTCATCTTTCTTTCACGATCCTCGACAATATTCAATCCATATAAACCCTAATCCAGTCAAATCATAATTGTAGTTCAAGGTTTTTGTTCATTATTTTTTCTACTTCATTTTTTCAAATATTTCACTTAAATATTATAGATTTCACCTTATTTATACTACCTTTGAGTTAGTTTATTGAAATTCGGGATGTATTTTTCATTATCGACCGCTTAATTTTTTAAGTTGATTTCTATTTTTTATGATAAATTAATCATCTTTTAGTTATAAATTAGATTCATCTATTCATTTTCTTGTATTCATTTTAATGTCAATTATTAAAAAAATCTTAAAATTTATTTAATTTTATAATTTTTTATGATTCAAAATTGTTTATCAGGGTAATTTTTTTGGTTGTAATTAGTTGTATTTATAACTTTTTTGTATTTATAAGTTTTTTATCATTATATTTTTTTTGTGGTTTAATTTTTTTTCATTAATTTTTCTTCATTTATAAATTTTTTTTATTACAATGACTCTTGATTAAAAAAATTTGTTGTAATTTGTTTTTCTTGTTTAAACTTTTTTAAGATATCAATTATTTATTAAAAATTTATTCATGTTAAATTATCTATTTTTATATATTCTTATATGTTTCTATTCAATCATGTAGTGTTATCCCTGTTGCCATCACCTTCGAGTGAGTTCATCGCAATTTAGGATCTATTTTTCATTATTAACCTCCAAATTTTCTAAGTTATTTTTTTATTTTTTAAGATAAATTAACTAGTTGTTAGTTATTAATTGGATTGATCCATTCATTTGTTTTTATAAATTTTATTATTGATTATAAAGTTTACTATTAAAATTTGTTTAATGACATAAATTATTTATAATTATAAATTGTTTGACACTATAATTTGTTTTTGGTTGTAACTCATTGTGTTTATAGTTGTTTTTATTTATACATTTTTTATCATTATAGTTTTTTTGTGGCTTAAATAATTTTTTTAAAATTTTTTTCATTTATATATTGTTTTTATTGTTATAATGAATTTTGATTAATTTTTTTGTTGTAACATTTTTTTCATTTTTAATTTTTTTTAAGACATAAATTATTTGTCCAAAAAATTATGCATGTTTAAATTAATTATTTTTATATATGATTATATGTTTCTCTTAAATCATGCAGCGTTTTCCCTATTGTAACCATCTTCAAGCGGTTCATCAAAATTCAGGACCTATTTTGCATTATCAACCACGAAAATTAGTAAGTTATTTTTAAATTTTTGAAGATAAATTAATTATTTATTAGTTATAAATTTCATTCATTCATTCATTTTATTGTATGGATTTTATTATAAATTATACATTTTTTTGGTATACTTTTTTTAATATTAGAACTTTTTTAGGATTATAATTTTTTTTGTGAGAGTAATTTGTTTTTGGATATAGCTTTTTTTATTTATATTTGTCTGCATTTATAAATTTTTTATCATTCTAAATTTCTTGTGGTTAAAACCGTTTTTTTCTTCAATTTTTTTCATTTATAATTTTTTTCATTATTATTACTTTTGATTAAAAAATATTTGTAGCCAGATTTTCATTTTAATTTTTTTTTTATAATTTAAATTATTTGTTAAAATTTTATTCATTTTTTCATTATTTGTTTTTATATATGGTTATATGTTTTAATTTTATTTATATATATATGTTTCAAAGTTTATATATATTAATATATTCATCTATTATATTGAGATTTTTTAGCTAATTAATGGATAGTAATTGGATAAATGCATGAAGAACTGTCGATGCATATGAAAAAGGGTATGATAATTTCCAAGAATTTTCTAAAAAAATCTTGAAAACAAAGATATAATTTTATATCCATGCATGAAATATTTGAATATGAGTAAATTTGGATACATAGAAATCAAAACCATATGATTTTTGATGGTTTTAGTCATTATTATACATGTTAGATTTGTAATAGTCAAATAACAAACAATAAAATTTCTAATGATATTGAAAACGTGCCACATTAGATAAAATATCATCTTAAGGAATTAATTCATGATGTAGTTGTTGAAACCATTGAAATAAATAGTGAAAACTGTACAAAGATACTGAGAAACCATTATTATCATGGTTCACTAAATTTATAGTGTTATCAATAGTGCTAAGATTAGTTAACTAAAAATAATGACATGGTTGGAGTGGTAAAATTTTCACTAAATTGATTGAACTTTTAAAATAGATATTTCCTCAAGGAAATGAGCTTCCAAATACCAATTATGAGAAAACAATATTATGTCTAATGGGGTTTTGGTATAAAAAGATACATTATTTTCTAAATGACTCTATGTTATATAGGAAGGAATATGAAATTTTATCATAATTTCATGACATAAAATGGATGATAAATCCAACCATGATTCATTCTCAAGAACAGGCACCAAACCTCCCACTAAATAAATTTGGTGTCTTCTAATAATTCCACATTTGAAGCATCTCTTTTCAAATTCAAATAATGCAAAGAGGATAAGATAGAATACATATGATCACATCTCTAATGGAAACCTACTCCATCCTACTGATTCAACACAATGAAAAATATTTAATCACAGTATTCTAATTTTTGAAATAAAGTTAGAAATCTTAGAATAGGTCTATGAAAAGATATAATGAATCCATATCGGAGTCCGGTATCCAACATAGTTCATAGACTTTGTTGGTTGTCTATAACTTATCCCCATATATATGTATAAATAGGAAATATTTGATGATGAGCTTGATTATTTCTGGTCCAAAACAGCCTGGAAATGGTATTGATGTTTAACTATCACCATTTATTGATGATTCTAAATTTATATGGGAGATAGGTTTTACAACATTTTATGCATAAAAGAAAGAGTATTTTCTTATGTGTGTTATGATAATGTTCATTATAAATGACTTTCCTGCATATGGAAACTTATTTGGATATAGTGTTAAAGGAAATAAATCTTGTCCAATTTAAAAAGATGGGACTTCAAATCATAAATTACATAATGGAAGAAAAAATGTGTATTTGGGACAACTGATTTTTTTTTGAATGGATCATCCTTAAAAAATATTAAAAAATGGATTTTAAGAGTTTTCAAGAGTATGATTCTAACCCCCATACATTTTCAGCTAAAGAATATTATAAAAATGTGAAAAACATCGATTTCACATTTGGAAAGTAAGTTCTGTTCATAAACCAAATAAATATAAGAAACAATCCATTTTATTTGAGCTACCTTATTGGAAATTTTTTGACGTAAAATATAATATTGTAATTATGCATGTTGAGAAAAAAAATTGTTATAATATAATTGGAACATTGTTAAACATAAAAGGAAATATAAAATATATATTGAAAGAAATACTAGACTTAATAACCATGGGAGTACATTTGGAGATAGAACCCACAATGAAAGTAAAAAGAGCATATTTACCTTTGTCTTGTCACACATTAAGCAAGAGTAGGAAGTTATTTTTTGTTAATCCCTACATGGTATTAAAGTACCTAGTGGGTTTTCTTCAAATGTGAAAATTTTGGTATCATTGAAGGATTTAAATTTAATCGGTATGAAATGTCACAATTTTCATGTATTAATGAAAATTTTTCTAGCAATACCATTGTGTGGAATGTTTTTAATACTTTTTAGAAATTTTATAGTCAGGTAGTGTTACTTTTTCAATTCAATTTATAGCAAATTCATAGATCCAAATTTGTTAAATGGATGGAGAATGAATTTGTCCTAATTCTTTTTGAACTAGAAATGTATTTTCCACCATCATTTTTTAATATAATTTTTCATCTATTGATTCATTTGGTGCGATAGATAAGAATATGTGGGATTGTTTATTTACATTTGATGTATCCTTTTGAAATATATACAAAAAAATTGAAGGGATATGTTAAGAATATGCATCAACCAGAGGCCTCTATTGTTCAAAAATATATATTAGAAAAGGTAATTGAGTTATTTATAGATTATTTGTTTAAATTGGAGCACATTGGTCACCTTACATCTCTTCATTTAGTAGTTGACAATGAAGGTAAAGGGATTCATGGATTAATGGTAAAGTTAATTCCACATGATTAAGTGATTCATGAACATTTATATTTTTTTAACAACATAGGTGATGTTCAACCATATATATTATCACATATTGCTAGATTAAAGGTATGATATCTGAGAATAAATGAAAATTGGTTGATGAATGAACGTAAAATCACATTAGTTTCATGGTTTAATGAGAAAATCAACATTGATTAACCCACACTAGAAACATTTGAGTGGTTATAAGGGTGAAAAAGTGTTAATGTGATCATGTGGTTTGGTTTTGATATTAATGGTTACACATTTTACACAAAAAAATCATGATGATAAGAGTATCATTCAAAATAGTAGAGTTATGGTTGTTATTGAGGAACTATATTTTTCAAATGCCAAATATAAACACTCAATTTTAGAATCAACATCATATTTCGGATTTTTTGAGAATATATAGGATATTGATTATACTAACTTTTGGGTGCTGTTATTAAAGTGTAAGTGGGTTGATAGTAACAGTGGTGTGAAACATGAAGAGTATGTATTTAAACTTTCTGATTTGAAAATATTTATTTTCAAAGAAGAGTCATTTATTACAAAGATTCATGAAAAACAAATATTTTATATTTTTGACCCATAAAATGATGAGTGGATCATTGTATTTATAGGGAAAAAATTATTTGGGTGATGAGAATATTGATTATGTTGAAGACTTATATGAAATTTCTCTATCTATTATATGACTACCTGATGGTAACTATGATTATGATGTGAACATTTTCCATACAATATGAAATGATCATGTAGAAGGGATATGGGAAAACACTCCATTACTCTCCTAATTAATCAGGTAGCCTGTTTTCTTATGTGAAACTAACATAGCTAAAAGCACTATTTTTTAAATTTTATATTTAAATATATAGATATTTAACATTACTAATATTTTTTTTAATATTTTTATATTCTTTAGTATCCATTTTGTAGTTGAAAATTTTTCCCTTTATCATTTTTTTGTGACTATTTTCTTTATATTCATAATTTTTAGGTATTCTATTTTATTCAATAAAATATTTATAATTTTCTTCCTATTATGAACAATTACATTTTTACTTATAACATTTATTTATTTCTAAATAAATACTGGTACACAAAACTACACATTTTTATATTATAATCATTTATGTCATTTGTTTATTGTTACTTTTAATATACACTAGTTTTTGTTAAATAGTTTTTTGGTTGAAAAATCTAACATTCAATATTTTTTTCTATTATGAACAATAAATTTTTTACTTATTACATTTATTTAATTTTAATCAAATATTGGTACACATAAGTCTTTTGAAGTAGCATACATCATTCTAAATGACAGACACTGATGCAGTGGAACTGAGGTATGTACATTTTTCCTTATAAATATATATATGTATTAATTAAATAATTTAAGGAAATTAAACTTATATTTATTAAAATTATGTGCAATTCTTCTTCTTATACATTGAAGATGGTGCCTAAATATTGTAGGTGTGTTATTACATATTTACCAAAACTTTCACCTGTACATGGAGAACTGAGGGTGATAATTAACATTAATGAGGACAAACACATAACTATCCCACATGACACATAGTTTAGGACTTATCTGGCTATGTAGAGTCATTGAAAGATTAGTATTTTATTCCCTAATTGGAGTATTATAGACCAGTCGGTGAAAGATCTATTTTAGGAGTCCATAACGATAAAATTTCTAATCTTATTTATTTAGTTTTCCAATGGTTTAAATATTATACATTTCATAATATTTCATATATTCAATTACATATATCATTTAACTTTCATGAGATAAAATGAATTTTGAAAAATTATCTATATTTTTCAAAAATAAGATGGATAGATTTTAAGATGAAGTTGAATTCATTTTATATTTTTTGGGAGTAAAATTAATCAAGATCCATGCCTTCAGTATGGGTTTATAGATAGGTAGATATGGAAGAATTGTTTCACTATTTGATTCCAGGAAGATTTTATGGTGAGTGTAAACTAATTTAGTTAAATATTTTTAATTAATTTATAAGTTATTTTTTTATTATATAACAGGACTATAGAAAAAATCACCAAGAGATACGGTGTCACAATTTATACCCTCAAACATTGTCTCGTGGAGGGTATCAGTTATTAGAGCCTCAAATGATTACTAAAAAATTAGTGAATTAAGATCCAAGTCAAATAGTGGTTCTAAAGATGTTTGACTTTCCCCTCCATCTCCTCCTACTCATCATAAAAAGTGGAAAAAAGAGAGAATGACAAAAAATAGGGAAGTATATTACTGATCCAACAAAGGTGGCTAATAAGATTTTATATAATTAATTATTACTTTTCATCAATATAACTATTTAGTACATTTATCTCACTAATATTTCATTTGAAAATATTACTCCAAGATGAACTTCAAGATAAAATGACATAGGGTACCTTTATCCCTTATGTTAGGATGGATATTCTTTCCAATTTTTCAGAAAATTCAAAATACTCAGGTCATGTCAAAGGGTATCAAGAGGGTATTCGTTTTACAAAACAAAATTGCCCTTAATGTGGCATTGATGGGGGCCGAATATAAGAAATAAATAGAATCTTTGAATACTTATTTGTGAAACTTAAATGAGTCAATAAATGATATATTTAAATCATCTGTATCTATTATACTTGAAGAAGTGATGAGATAGATGTGCCATGTACAGCCTACCTACCTAGATCCACCACCTCCTCATTTAGACCCGACTGTGTACTATGAGTTACATGCTGGGGATCCACATGTATGTATTGTAGCATACAAAATTGTAAATCATTTATAGGATTACGTAGATCATAATCTTATGCAATAAAGTCTGATAAAATCATTGGAACATGATATTATTGATCCAACTGTTTAGTGTTGTTGCCTACTAGGGAGGTGTCCATAGTTGGACAGAGTATTAGTTATTTATTAATTTAGCCATCTAATATTTTTCATCATGTGATATATGAGGTATGAGTTGTTTTTAATTTTTTATTTATCATTAAATTCATAATTACTTATAATATTTTCATACACTTAACTTATATTGGAGTATCTAAAAACAAAGGAATCATTGCAAAGGAAAATAAACTTTAAGGTTCTAGTGCCTTTAGATACTCCTCGGGATGTGGATTGGGTAACAAAGCTATCACACATTTTTTCTATATTAGATAATTATTATAATTTTCTAATGATTACTAATGTATCTAGAAGATATTATACATTAAATAGTTTTAGAAATATCATTATGGATATTTTAGAGGGTGGTTATCTCAGTGTACTTGTGTTGTAGTTTTTTATATAAGTATATTTCAATTTTTAATTTATTTTAATTGAGAAAAAATATTTTATATTAACTTACTTAATTAATTTTTTAATAATTTATATCTATAGTCTTTGCAAATAATATGATTTCACTTATTTTTATGGTTTTATTAACTTGAGATACATTTCAACAGTGGTGAAATACATGAATCAAGAATCCATAATTGAAAATGTATCTCAAATATTAAAAAACACATAGATTACATATTGGATTTTTCCATTCCATGAATGGTAAAAGATATATATATATAATTATGAACCATTATTCATTATAATATTATTAATTCTTAATTTTTTATATTTTATCATACATTTTTTGTTATGTTTATTTTTTCCAGAAGAATGTAAAACATATTTGTTATGATCTTTATTGAGTGATGTTCATAGAATATTTAGCTAATTGTTAAAGAAGTAAGTTTTATTCAATTATTTTAGTTCTTTGATCTTCAATTTTTCATTTTTCATCAGTTTTCATAATTAATATTTGAAATTACAACTATTCATGGATTAAGTTCAATAGGGATCACTATCCAACAATGGAATAAAAAAATTGAATATGTGAAAGTTGAGGTATCATACTCTTATATCAGTAAATACTTGTTTTTTCTTATATATATAGTATTTTTATTTATAAAATATTATTTCATAAACATAATTTCATCATAAAAAAGGTAATATTGAATGTGGATATTATGTTTTGTGATTTATTTATGTGATTATCATGACCAGAACAAAAATAGATTTTGAAAAGGTTAGTTTCATTATAGCACTTATAATTTAAGAAAATGTGTAGTTTTTAAAATTCGTAAAAGTTTATTTTGTAGGTTTTTTATAATGTTTATTTATATATATAAAATGAATTGAAATGCATCAAAATTCAATTCGTTAAATATTTTCCAAGTTGGATGAATTTTGAGTTTTAGTTTCATTTAGTTTTATATTTGTAAAAAAATATTATGAAAGTTCATAATTACTTTTGTTGCTCTTGTTCTATTACTACTGCATTTTTCTGCTTTTGGTTCTATATTTTGAGTTTGTAGGTGTGTGATCATGTTATTTTGTAATTTTTTTTTTAAACAATAAAATTTCAATGTCATTTTTTATAGAAAACTGACATGGAAATCCTTGTATGAAGGATTTCAACATCTATTTTACCAAAAACCAATGTTGAAATCCTTCTATATTTCACCTTTTAGAAGGGATTCCAACATCATTTTTTAAAAACCAATGTTTAAATCCTTACATAAGGAATTTACATGTCGTTTTAATATAAAAATGACATGGAAATCCTAGTTTTAAATATTTCAACGTCGGTTTTGCAAAAAAATTGATGTTGACAGACTTCTATATTTTACCTTTTATAAGGGTTTTCAACATTTATTTATAAAAACCAACATGGAAATTTCTAATTTCAACATAAAATGTATTTTCATCACTTTATAACCAATATTGAAAGGTAAAAAAACTAACATTAATATTTACCTCCCCCATGTTATAAAGATAAGTATGATTTATGAGAAGTTTAGAAGGGGGTCTAGAAGAGTTCAATTATAGAGAATTTGTCACAATTTTTTGTAAAATAGGTTGACTATATAACCATCCCTCAAAGACACTAAATTAAAAGTTTCTCTGAGTTGTGTGATATTTTATGATATATCATGTTTAACTTTTGGAAATAATCTAAAATAAAGGCATGCTTATCTTAGGTCTCTATGGTTGGTATTAGAGGACGTTTTCGTTATTTTTTAGGATTAGTTTAGTTGTATCACTACCCGCCTTCACCAAGATGAGGGAAGGGATAACAGACTGTCGGACCCTTCCTTCTTCAAGTTTAAGGAGATATAATGACCCCCGAGACCACCTTCAATAGGTCCCGGAGTTGCGAATAGAACCAAGGGTATATAATCACACACAAATTGGAAGGCATTACCCTTTTTATTTAGTAGGATCAAGAGATAGATAGCAAGTCCCAAACAACACCCAAAACTAGAAGTAAAAGTAAGGCCAAAAGCAAACCCTTCCCATATGCATGTCTAAAAGTAAATGCTACAAAAGTACAAGAAACTCCCAAAAGGAAAGTACCAAAGAAGAGAAAAACAGAAGAAAAAAAAAACTATTGTCCCAAGGTCTGAACTAGTATGGTCATGCACGATCCTCGAATTCCTCCTAGAAACCTGAAAACAGTTTATATATGTAGGGTGAGTATACAAGTATACTCAGTAGGGAAAACCAAAATCTCTCGTGCACAAGTGGGGAGTCATTCTAATGCCCCATGAGAAAAGGAGATAATCAGAGCACCTATAAAGGTAACTATCCACCCCAACCTCACCAAGGCACACTCCCCAAATAATTCAATTCAAGTAATGTAATAGTATTAACAAATCGATGTTTGGGTACCCCACACCACTTTCCCACTAGTTTTTGAATAAATCCTATGCATCAGATCTCTCCTGCCATTCTCACCGCAGTCCCACTACCACACCCCTCCCGCACACACCTAGGCTATCACTACCACACATCCCGACCGCAAACACCTGGGCCATAACAACCAAATGTAACCACGCCCACACACACCTGGGTCAGAACAACTACTGTCACGCCCGAAGACACCTAGGCCTCATCCTGAAGACACTTGGGAAACTACCTGCCCGCACACACCTGGGTCAACCACCACCACATACCCTGCCCGGAGAATATAGGGTTATAATGAACCTCAGGACGTTACAGCCTGCCCAAAGAGTCTTCGGCTACTCGAGAAAGGGGGAAGAAAAGGAGCTAATAACCAACCACTTATCGGAAAAACACCCTCCCCAAAGAAATGTGGGTATTTAGTACAAAGTGCTCAACTTGGGTGGGGTGAGAATATAAAACATAAGAACTATATTATATATATAGGTAAACAAGAACTCATCCAAACCTAGGGGTTCTAAAAACAACCCAACCAAAAACACCCTTGTTATTATTCATTCATAAGAAGCACAACACTCGTAACCAATTCATGGCTCATTCCTAGAAACGATTCCCCATTTTCCCATTCCTTTTTTCATATTCCAGTGATTCTATTTAGAAAAATTCTGCACTACTGGGAAACTAATAGGCATAGCCACAATCCAAAGGAAGGCAAATAGCCAAACATCAATTTAAGCGTTCACACTCGGTTCTCTTGTAAGGTCACATCAATGAAAGGGATCTGTGAGATCTCTCAAAGTACTGGAACTAAACCTAGACCCAACATACGGCCCCACACGGCCTCAGATTCACAAACCAACTACTACACCAACACAGGGGATCCCATCCCCATCTATGTCACCCCACATGAATCAAGAAGAACAACCACACATATCACCAAAACAAAGCAAGGGGGTTTTCCATATTCAAGTGCATCATTGATTAAGTTTCTTCTTTCCGTTAGGTTGGTCGGGTTTATCACGCAAGGATTCTTGTTCACTGGACATTCATTTAATCAAACGAGTTTACATGATTAACTAATTTCCATGTTATAGCCATTCAATCATCATAGAAGACATGGTTTAATTAGTGCAAAAGGAAGGACCACCAACGGCCATGATTTTCAGTGGATATAAGCCCATATAATTCACAACATATAAGCAAAAGTAGGAGAATACAACAACATCATCAAACGCACCCCATCATTTTAAAAGTCCATTTATTATCTTCATTAAGGATCAGTTTCATCCATCCCCATAGAAACACTAGCATACCAGCCTCGCATGATACACAATAAAGAGAGATGAAGGAATAACCCTTCCGGGATGATCAACGATCGAAGTTTCTCCTCCCTACACCAAGAATTGGGGATGCGCGATTTTCACGGAAAGAGTTCCAAGGACTCCAAGAATGAGTAGGAGAAACTCTAACATGGTCTCACAACTTTTCTTGGTAAGGGATAACTTCAACGCACCAAGGAAAGGAAAATAGAGCAGTCAAGAAGGAAGGAAAGAGATTCGTGTGATTAAAAGGGTCAGATCTTGGAGTTACGGGATTTGAGAATTTCAAATGGCTTAAAAGTCGGATCGTGGTTTCCCACGTGGTTGGGCAGTTACATATGATGGAATTAATTTTCATTTAACAATTTTCATTAGAGAGGTGTCCATGATAGTTGTGCGTTAAATGGTTTACTTTAATCAAAAGAAAAATCCTAACTGGGGCGGGACTAGAAAAATATGAAAAAAAGGTGTGACACTAAGGAAAAGACATGTGTTTTGATAAGATAAGGGTCACTCGGATCTTGGGGTATTTTACATATTATTTATGGGCTTTAAATGGCTTTAAAAGGGGATATTAAATCATTTTTACGTCAAAATTTACATTACGGGAGCGAAAATAGTTGGAAACTGGAAAAAAAAGAACAAGGGTGGGACATCATTCGGTGAGACACTGTAACGGTGCCATGGTCATAGTGCCACCATGATCGGTGCCACCATTTTGGTGCCACCCTCAAGGTGCCACTGTTTTAGTGTGCGACCGTGATGGTACCACCATTACGGTGCCACCATCACGGTTCCACCCTCACGGTGCCACTGTAAGTAGTTCCACCTTAAGCGGTGCCACCATTTCGGTGTGAGACCATGACCAGTGCCAAGTTTTTGGAAAACTCCTCAACTAACTGCTTCCTGGCCCATTACATCAGATACCCCTCAAAGTATTCTCGTCCCTGAGAATTTAAGGATAAACCCGAAGGAAGGAGAGGGGCCTGAACATCCACCTCGAAGATACCTCTTAGGAGAAAACCTCACTGACATCTAGGAACACCTATCCCTCAAGAAACCCCAACACATATAAAGTTTCACTGCCCAGACATATGCATTGGGGAGCTCCTCCCTCCATGTCAAGATACTATCCTCTTTGGGCGGCACTGACTCGCCCGCATGGGTTTAATCGCATCCACCTTAATGTGCCTTGATTAGGGATCGGGTACTCCCCTCCCAATAGTCATGACTCTTCACACACATCCAGAGAACAAGGGAAATAGTCTATTTCCTAGTTAAATAGGTCAATCACTTCATCACAACAATTATAAAATAGAATATATCAAAACTCATAACAACTCTCGGTACTGAGCGTGCATCTGTGCCTCCCGCTCTTAGGTACTCTCCTTGAGGCCACCATGCCTCCACAACACATGAACCAAAGGGATGCTTAATCCACGAAGTAATTTCCCTTTTCATCCTTTGATCATCACTGGTTTCTCTACAAATGTCACATCATCCTCGATATCCAGCTTTCCCCAGTCGAGGACGTGTGAATCATTGTGTAGATACTGTCGGAGTTGAGACACATGGAAGACGTCGTTCACTCTCAATAGCGGCGGTGGTAGCACTAGCTAATAAGCCACTTCGCCGACCCACCGTGGCACTTTGTACGGTCCAACGATCCTGGGAGAAAGCTTACTCCCCCTGTCGAACCTTTGTTGCCCACGCCGAGGGGAGACCTTCAAGAATATGTGGTCCCCGACCTCGAACTCCAAGGGTCTCCTCCCATTATTGGCATATGACTTCCACCGGTCTTGAGCCGCCTTCATCCTCTCTCATATAAGTTGAACCTTATCTGACGTGATCTGCACCACCTCCGGGCCAAGAACACCTGCTTCCCTGACCTCTGTCCAATATACAGGTGAGCGAAACAGCCTCCCATACAAAGCTTCGAATGGAGCCATGCCAATGGTAGAGTTATAGATGTTGTTGTAGGAAAACTCCACCAGAGGCAAGTGTCATAACCACGATCCCCCAAAGTCCAAAACACATGCTCGTAGCATATTCTCCATTGTCTGGATGGTCCGCTCTATCTTCCCATCTGTCTGGGGATGGAAAGCAGTGCTGAGGTATAGTTGGCTGCCAAAACCACATTGCAATCCTTTCCAAACCTATGAGGTAAACCGGGTATCCTGATTAGAGACTGTGGACCTCGGAACCCTGTGCAACCACACCACCTCATCCACATATTTTTTTTCTAGGGAATCCACCATACTTGACTCCTTGATCGCCAGGAAGTGAGCTTATTTCATTAGTCGGTCCACCACTACCCAGATAGAATCACAGCCTCCCTGAACCCTGGGTAGTCCTGTGACGAAATCCATCGAGATGTCCCCCCACTTCTATTCTGGGACAACACCAGGCTTCAACAAACCTCCTGTAACACGGTGTTCAACCTTCAATTACTAACACATGAGGCACCTTTCCACAAACACTTCCATTGATCGCTTTACCCCGGGCCACCAAAACTGATCCCTTAAGCCCCGGTACATCTTGGAAACTCCTAGGTACACCGCCAGGGGTGAGTTGTGGAACTCACCAAGAACTATCTCATGCATTCCCACTGGGATGAACAACTTTCCATGAAACAACATCTGATTCTTCTTGTCTTCCAACCATCCTTCTGGAGAATTGACCTGGCTAATGTGATCGCGCATCACTTTAGCCTTTAAGTCCCCCCACTGAGACTCTTCCACCTATTTCAACAGAGAGGACTACATTGTCATTTTAAATAGACAGCCTCTACCATTCTCTACCCTTGCATCCAGATGTAGGGCAGGCAACTCTTCCATTGTCTTCCAAGCATCTGTCGATTCTCAAACCACATCCTTTTGTGACTTCCTGCTCAAGGCATCGGCCACCACGTTCTCTTTTCCTAAGGTGTAGAAAATTTAAAATGTGTAGTTCTAAAGGAACTCCATCCACCTTCACTACCGCAAGTTCAGGTCCCGCTGGGAGAAGATATACTTCAAGCTCTTGTGATCTGTGAAGACCCTGAAGTGCTCCACGATGAGGTAATGTCACCTCAACTTTAGTGCGAACATGACCGCCGCAAGCTCCAGATCATGGGTGTCATAGTTACGCTCATTGGGACATAACTTCCTAGACCCATAAGAGATCACCCCTTGTTATTGAATCAGCACACACCCCATGCCTTTTCCTGAAGCATCAAAAAACACCTCAAACGCCACTCTTTCTTTTGGAAACCTCAGCATTGGGGCACAAACCAAATTCCCCTTCAGATAACTGAAGGCTGCCTCGCACTGCTCATTCCACATGAAAGCCTGGTCCTTCTTGGTCAAGGCTGTCAAAGGCGCTGCAACTCAAGAGAAGTTGGGCATGAACCTCCACTAGTAACCTGCTAGACCTAGGAAACTACGAACCTCTGCCATGTTCTTGGGAGTTTCCCAAGAAACAACTGCCTCTACCTTTGATGGTTCCACCGATATTCCCTTCTCAGACACCACGTGGACAAGGAAGTGCACTTCTCGCATCCATAACATTCACGTGGAAAATTTCCCATAGATTTGGTACTGTCGGAGGACCTTTAAAACTGTTCTCAGATTCTCAACGTGATCCTCCTCTGATCTTGAGTAGATCAGGATTTCATCAAAAAAATACAACTACAAACCGGTCCAGGTATTCCTGGAAGATAGAGTTCATGAGCCCCATGAACACAGTCAGTGCGTTCGTAATGCCGAATGGCATGACTACAAACTCAAAGTTCTCATATCTGCACTTTAAGGAAGTCTTAGAGATGTCACCCTCCTTCACCCTCAAATGGTGATATCCTGACCGCATGTCGATCTTGGAGAACCATCCTTCCCCTTTTAACTGGTCAAAAAGGTCATCTATCCTCGGGAGAGGGTAACGGTTCTTGAACGTTACCTGGTTCAGTCTCTGGTAGTCTATGAACAGCCTGAGCCCACCATTTTCCTTATTTTCGAATAAGACTGGAGCACCCCATGGGGACGTACTTGGTCGAATAAAACCCTTCTTCATCAGATCGTCAATCTGAATCTGCAACTCCTGCAACTCAGAAGGCGTTATTCGGTAGGGAGACATCGAAATCAGACGAGCATCGGGTTGCAATTCTATCTCGAATTCAACATCACGTCGAGGGGGTAGAGTCTCCACCTCTTCAAGGAAGACATCCATGAACTCACTAACGATCCCCGAGACTTCCTCCATCTCTGTATCTGCCGACTCCACTGACAGCTTAGCTAATAAGGAAAGGAGGGTCTCCACTCGCTGGCTGCCCTCCTGACAATCCTGATAGCCAAAGAAAGTCACACATCGACCGCCCAAATCTGAAAACATGATCCTTCTTCGGAATCAGTCAATAATGACATATACAGAAAACAGATAGTCGATGTCCAAGATGACATCGTATGGTTGTATCTGCAACAGTAAAAGATCCCTGCTAGACTGATGTGGCCCTATCATAAGTCTACACCCTCGGAAAACATAAGACAAGTCGGTCTGACCTCCGACTGGCGTACTCAACACCAGGGGAACTGGAAGTCTCTCAGCATATAGACCCTGAGAACAAGCCATACTGGGTGAAAAAAAGGAGTGTGAATATCCTGTATCGAACAAGGCATAAACAAGAGTACTAAACAAGCTGATCGTACCTCGAATGACTTACAACTCTACTGAAACTACTACCTCTGCAGTGTGTAACTGCCCACGCCCAGCTCCTTTACCCCACTATTTTCAGTCGCCTCCCCGACCATGCCCTGGTCGAGCTCCCTGAGGATCACCCTGAGGTCGGCCTCCTTATTCAACATCTGCCCTCGGAGAAGCGGGAGCTCGCTATCCCCACTGCCGCTGCTGAAAGAGTATGGCTGAAAACTGTTGTTGCTGAGGTGGGTGCTATATCGGCCCACCCCTACTGTATTTCACTCAGTCTGGGCACTGATTCTGAAGGTGACCACGGCTTCCACAGATGAAGCATCTTGGCCCTAGGCCCGAAAGGAAAGGGAAATGACCGGTATATTAGAACTGGAACTTCTAGGGCATGCTCTCTACTGGTCGAAACCTAGAGGGCCCTGAGTTTTGGAATAAATCTAGGTTTAATTGGTAGTTTGCCTTTCTTTAATGGTTTGATTTATTTTAAGAATGTTTTTAAAAGCGTGGTGCCTTGGTTGCGAAAATGGATTTTTAAGATGATTTTTGGAACTTAAAGATGTTGAGAAACATTTTTTTCTGATTGGTAATGTTCTTTGTAAGTTAATGGGGCCCGTTTGGCACTTTGAAAATGGTTTACAAATTGGAAAACCCCTCTTGAGGTATCCCCCCTAGTTTGAGAAATGTAATGCAAGTGTTAAAATGTGATTTGTGATATGTGTCTAGTGTTGATGCTTATGCTTTGTGTGGAGTGAAAGAGGGGGAATGCGCTTAAGGAGGGAGAACAGTGGTGAGAGGTTGAATGAGTTTTGGATAAAGAAAGTGTTGTGTACATATATGTTTGCTTGATAAAAACTCACCACCACTTGAAAAAGAGCACAATGGAAAACCTAGGTATCTAGGTGGGTGAACTAGGACTTGTGGGCTAGTGGTCCGGAGGTGACTTGACCCGGTTCTACTACAGATTTGACGATTTCAACACTAACTAAACATATGAATGACTGAGGGTCGTGGTCTTCTAAGCCACGTTTTCTGAGGGTCGTGGACTTCTAAGCCACGTTTTCTGAGGGTCATGGTTTCTAAGCCACATTTCACCAAGACACGGAGATCCTAGGTCCCCAACTAACACTAGCTGCTTAGGGACTTTCCATGGTGCTTGTGATACGATTTTCAATTCAGTTGTTTCATGCTTGTTCCATCTTTTGTGAAAATCATATTTTAATCTAAATTGGTCTTCTTTAATTTTGAAATGTTAATGCATGCTCAAAACCTATTTTTAAAAGGTAAGAGAAATGTTTTTCTTGGAAATGAAAGCTTTTTATTGAATTTGAAAAGAGCGAAAAAAATTATTTTATTATGCCTTATTTTCAAACTAGCATGATTTGGATTTCTTATTAAAGGCAGTGGCATAGGGTGTTGTTGTATTTTGGATTTCCTACTGATCATATTAGTGCTCATGCCTACTTTATCTTTTCGGTTTAAGGTTCTAGTTTTGGATCTCTCTTGCAGTAAGCTTGTTTCTGTGTTTGGTGGTGACCCATGAGGTCACTTGGAGGTATGTTTAATTTTCCATCCTTGTTATATTTTCAATTGCAAGTATTTAACTACCTTGTTTAGTTTATGTCGATTTTTTATATGTTTTTTTGGGCTAAATCGTTCCCAACTGCCACATTGTGGTGCCCGACACTAGTTTTCAGCTCGTGGGGATCGGGAATGCCCTTCGGGCCATGTCACGGACCGGGTCGGGCACCGGGTCGAATGAAGACCCATCCTGGTTCGTGACAATTGGACTTATTTTGTGATGGGTGGGGCCTGTTATACCCCCTCGATACATCGATAGGTCTCAAGAGACATATAGATATGGACTTGGCCGAGGCCTTGCCAATTTTTAGATATGGTTTTGGCTGAAGCCTTAATCATTTTTAGATGTCTTGGTCGAGGCATTGACGATATATTTCAGAATGTATGACATATGCATTTCCCTCATTAAGAAGATAGAAATTCAAATTTCATGAGGTTATTTGACTAGTAGAATACCCATGATTGTGTTTTATTATGACAAAATTTACTCACCTCATATTCCTGCCATATTATGTTCACGTTTATTTTTAAATTCATGTGTTTCCAATTAGTCATCATGCCTAATTTTTATGTTATATTTCGTTGTAATGTTTACCCTTACTAAGCATCTGAGCTCACCCCTTCTTATGTTTCATTTTTCCCAAGTCATGAAGAGGTATATTATGATTGACTTACAGGGATAATCTTAAAGTGGTGGATGTTCCCAATGGAACTTATTTGTTGTTTTTCATTTCAAATTTTAATGTTGAACTTATGTATGTATATGTCTTTCCAAACCTACTAAATTGTTCGTTCCTTCGGGATACGACTTTCTTGTAATCATGCCAATGTGATGTAATAAGGCACCGGCTCCGGGAAACTGGGGTTGGGTCTTTAAATGGCTAGCTTCCTTTTCCTGTTCCAACACACAGTTGAATGTGGCATATTCACATGCAACTTAACTGAGAAACCTACTTCAAAAGAATCTAATTTCTAAGCACTTAAAGCTTAATAGCATTCTACTCCTATTACAGATCATGATGTTGGTATTTTAAACACTCACTAAATTTGAGTGTTAAAAACAAATTAGGATTTTACAATAATTCATATGATCCCATGCATACCATTTCATATGGTAACCAAAAGAACCACTCAAATCAGTGCTCGGGACCAAACACTTATGATTGTAAGCAAGTAATACCATACCGAGATAAAGCTCAAATTGGTGTATTTCAGTAATTAACAAGTTCATAAAAAACAGAAAATGTTACTCCATATTCACTATAGAAACAACAAATTCATAATTTATCAATTTGGGGAACTAGCAGGTTAGCAAAATAACATAACACTATAGATCAAAGATTCAAAAGGCTGCATTGTTGTGGAACTTGTCATGCCGTCAACATTATGGAATTTTTGGCAGATCCATTACTGAAGTGTTGAGAAAGGTATACCTGAAATCCAAAACTACTATTAAAAACTTTTGATTCATGTGACTTGACATTGCCAGAATAGGAATTCAAAACTACTCACATGGAATGGAAGCAGAAGTTTAAGTAGGCCAAACCTCTGGAGCAAGAAAAGAGAAGGCTCAGCAGCTTTATAAGACAACATGTAGTTCACCTCCATTATTCTTGCATACATAAATAAAGATGTTAATAAGATGTATGAAGAAAATTTAACATGTTTGTAAAATTCAAGATAGAAAAAGACTAAAGATAAGTCATAAAGAGCATTGTTGATAGGATGGCCAGGGTTGGGAACTTGACTTCCCATCCATTGAAGACCTACTTTAGGAGGAAAAAACATGTCATTTCTATTAAATAGTAGTTTTTTAATCTTGTTGGTTGTCATTAAAGGGATATTATGTGAGAAAGAGGGGTGTGTCGGGTTAGTGAGAGCAGCACGGTTGTTGGAGGTTGTAGCCTTGGCTCCTGGAGATCCTACCAGGAGAGTCTTCTTCTACTCTTCCCTTTTGTACCTTCCTTCTAGCAAGAACTGTAGTTCTGATTTCCTTCAATACTACGATTGTACAATTGTCATATCTGATTGTTATTGACAGAAACAGATGACTGACTACTGTGTATATAGAGAAATAAGAGCAGAAATGTACAGACATGAGGAAGAAGATGGGCAAGACGCTTTAAGAGAGCGATCTTGCGCCTCGCCCAAGCCTTGCTGAATTTCCAAGTCTCCCCAAGCAGCTTACAATATATTATTCTCTCTCCTTTTCCTATCACCTTTGTACCTTCTTATAACCACTATACCCCCTCCCTTCGCTTTCAGTGGACCCCGAATGGTCCCCCCGCTACAATGACACTTTTACCTCAGCTCCCCTGTAGCCATGTCACTATCACTCACACCACCTTGGAGAAATTGACAGAAATACACCATTTCTTCACATATTGATGCAGAAACGTCGAGAGTCACAATGACAAAAAGAAACGACTCATAGAAGAGTAAAAGAGAAAAACAAAAGAAGAAGAAAAACTTGGACATAGAGGTTTATGTGGTTCGGGAAATGTTCCCTACGTCCACAGAGAGACAGAAATATCACTATGAAAAAATCTAGGAGCACAATTACAAAGAGATCTCTCAAAGTTTCTAACTAAGAAACTCTAGCCCGAAATGGGCTACAAAAGCAGGAAGACGATCCATTGTTCCACCAACCGCATAGGAATTCTACATCGCTACAATAAAATGTTACTGGAAGTCTGTGTCTCAACAGTGTCGTCATCACCCAAGTCAAAAGTACTACAGTGTTCGGTAGCTGCAAGTCTAAGGAACTACAGTACTGTCAACTTCAAAGTCTGCACTATTACAGTTTCATGTCGGTGTTGGTCGGTCAGTTCTACAAGAGTGGTCATAGTTGTTACAGTTCCCCAAAATTTGGGCCAGGGACCTTCAGCCCCTGGAGTAGGGACATGTTGCCCCGGTAACCCCGAACGAGCTCAACACGGAGCTCGGCCTGCGAAAGTTGCAGCCTGGTGCATAGTACATTTCACATGCATTCAGCCCAATCATCATTCAAAACGGATCGGGCTACACCAATCCAACAATCTCCCACTTGGAGCCTGATCTGCTACGCTGACCTTCTTCGATGCTACTGAATAAGACAACTTACTTAAGAGATCATTCTCTTCTTCACTCACCAGTGTGCATGATTTCCATTCACAACTTCAATTTCAAGCTGGCGATTCATGAAATATCAGTTTTCCTCTTGTGCTCTCATTGTTTCCTCCCTAATTCTATCTCTCATCCTCCGTTCATTATTGCAGACCAATAGAGGCAAAACAGTGCCTCAACTTCTGTATTACCATCGACTTCGTCAACATGTCTGTCGGATTGTTGGTTCCAAAAATCTTCTGCAATGTCAGCAACTCATCCAGTATCAAACCTCTGATGAAATGATACTTCAAATGAATGTGCTTCATTCGTGCATGAAACTCTGGGTTCTCTGCAAGATGTATAGCACTCTGACTGTCACAATGAAATACATTCTCCTCTCGCTTTCTTCCCAACTCATCCAAGAAGTTCTTTAGCCAATACCATATTCTTACCAACTTCTGTTACAGCAATATATTCTTCCTCTATGGAAGATAAAGCCACCACTTTCTGCAATTGTGATATCCAACTTATTGCAGTTCCTCCACAGGTAAATACATAACCTGTGGTACTCCTCCTGCTGTCGACGTCGCCTCCAAGGTCAGCATCAACATACCCCTGCAATGAATTTCCATTATCAAAACACAGAGATACCTCTTTGTTTCCGTTAAAATACCTCATTATCCACTTCACAGCTTCCCAATGTTGCTTTCCAGGGTTATCCAGATAACTTCTCACAACTCCCACCACATAAGTAATGTTAGGTTGAGTACAGACCATGACATACATCAGGCTTCCAGCAGCCGATGCGTGTGGAACCTTTTTCATGTACTCAACCCCTTCTTCCGTCTCAGTTATTACTCTTTTGATATTTTGAAATGGCCTGAAGGGGGAATAGAGACTGACTTTGCTTTCAGCATACTTAATTTTCTTATAACCTTCCCAATGTAGTCAACTTGTGATAACATTAAGGTTCTAGCTACACGGTTTCTCTTGATCTTTTTTATCCATCTATAAAAGAATGTCTCAACCTCATCTTGAGGCAAGGGGGATTCACATTTACATTGTATCAAAGGGGAAAAATCCCAATGATTTTTTTCCTCCCTCCGCCTATATCACAAAGTCTCGTCCCTCGCCTCTCTCGACGCATCCCAACCCCGCATTTGTTGTGACATCCCGACCTACCTTTCGCACGTCTCTCAGACTCTCCCTCCTCAGCGCTCCCCGGACTACCACCAATGAGGTCTCCCAGCCCCCGCCCTCCTCGTCATTTCCTGGCCCGACACCTGCCCTCCTCAGCGATCCTCGGCCCACCTTCGACACGGTCGCCCGACCCCCGCCCTCCTCGGAGTTTCCCAGCCCCGTCTCCGACGCGGTCTCTGATATAGAAAATATTTTCAATTATTTTATTCTAAATTTCAATGTTTTTAATCCACCAAATGTGTTATTTAAAGTTCAATTGTCACATTTTATGTTTTAGGAACATTTTTTAGCTTAATTTCTAAAATGGATTATTTTGGATTTAAACAGTTTTAATTTATTTTAAGGTTTCAGCCATAATTTTTTCTACACTGATCCAAATTGAAAATTTCTTATTTATAGGTTTCTATGTTCAATGGGATTCATTTTATCCTTCTGAACCCAAATCTCAATCCATCATTTGGAAGCTCAAATTCAGCTCACAAGTCAGGCCTCGAAAACTGTGCATAGAACTGAATAATTTTATTTTTGGGACCATATCTCATAAATGGACAAACCATTGGAGCTGAAATTTTACATGAAGCTGGAAAACATCCGGAGTAACAAGTTTTATTAATATGTCCGTGCATGATTATTTCATTCTCAAGGCCATAAATTCATTGGAACTCGACATATTGGAATAGGAAAAGTTTGTCTGGAAGAATTAAATATTCTGAGTTCGGCGGCCATAACTCCTTCATTTCCTGGCCAATGAAGCTTAAATTTCGTGTGTCGATATAGGGGAGATGGAGGAACAACTTTCAAGGACCAATTTACAAATTATGCCGTTTAATATGCCAACCGGACTCAAACTTTCAGTGGAGTAATTTCAGAGGGAAATTCTCAACTCCAAAAGCCTATAAATAAGAGTGTTCACTTCCATTCAAAGGGGTTCAAGAAGGTGCCAGAACGGTTGTGCTAGAGGATTAAGTTCTTGAGTTTCTTTCTATTTTCTATTTTCTTTTTTACTTAGTTTCATAATTCTCTCTTCTTCCCCTTTCAACTCTAATACCCTTCACATGGACGGGTAAAACCTTTGAGTGATCGGGGAAGGGGGAGTTTCACTTTTGTAATGTCGAAGTTTTGTGCTTAAATGTAAAACCCTCATTTTCTTTTGAATGACTTCTATTATTAATGTTTCACAATTCTTTTAATGCGATTGTGTTTTGCGTTTGGTGTATTTATTGTTAATAGCTTTGGTTAGAGACTTTTAATCTCCCTCTGCCTAGTGCAATTTGTCTCGATCGAGCAGATTGTGTTAGGTGGTGAGTGTCTAGAGATCTTTGGCATGTGTGTGGAACTAGTAAATTTTTTCTAGAGTTCTAAGGATCAAAAATTCCCTATCAGGAATTGCCTTAGTTATTTAGGTATTGTTTATGAACTTACATGCACATAGGAGTGAGTTCCATTTGTTTCTTTAACCAAGGGTGATAGATAACTCGATCGATGAGTCTTTCATTTTTCATTCAAAAGGAAGAGAGGGAATATGGTCTTTATTACTATGATGACATTGCAAAAGTGAATCCTACCCTTACCCCATCACTCTCGTCATCCATTAGTGTTCAACCTTTCTTTTCAATTGCTTGCTTTATTTTTTAACTCAAAAAATTTCAAAAAAAATCTCTTCTTCTTTCTTTAATTTAAGTGACAAACGTAATTGTTGTGCACTCCTATCTGGATACAACTTAGGTTACCCACTTTAATGAATTTTTAACTTAGTTTTTATTTGTTTTTGTCACACCCCACGACAGGAACGTGTCAAAACTTGGCGCCGTTTTCTGGGGAGTTTGTGCCAATAATCCATTTGTAAATATTTGACTCTTTAAAAAAACATAAAAAAAAATCTTTTTCCATTATGTTCTCAAATGATTTTTTCTTTAATTCATGGAACAGTTATCCACGAGTGAAAGAACCAATTATTGACTCACCTTGGTCTACAGAGGATAGTGTTTCTCTCTTTTCTAAATAGATCAGGGGAGCTCGAATCCAAATCAACAAGGAAGACGAATTCAAGGATCTCATTCAATACCATAAAGCAAACCTTGAATATCCAGTATTGGAGGGATTGGCTAGAGAATTAGTTGAACTCCAAGATTATTTCCTATAATTTTATCAAGAAGTGTTTGAGGTGAAAAAATAAGGGTAAATTCAAACAAAAGATCAGTTGTGAGGAATTCGGGAAAAAATACATGACCTGGAAAGAAAAATGGAATGGCTAATTGAATATGTTCACACATCCCAAGAGGAACAAGAAGCTAAACATGATCCATTAGTGGAAGTGGATTCTCCTCTCATATTTGATGTTGAAGAACCTGGGGAGACCATGATGAAATTAAAAGAAGATCCATTTTTCCCTTCTCAACCATTTCTGAAGAAGATTAATGAAAAATATTTTCCTTATGAAGTACGTACGGAAGATCAACAAGATCTGGATGAGTTCTGGAAGGAGTGTGAGGAACTACTTGATCCCCATGTTCCTCGTAATAAAGAATATCCAGCATCATTGAAGGAATACACCACCAAAGTGGTAGAATTTGAAGAGAATGTTGAGGATCCTGACTACCGGCCTCCATCTGGTACCAATCTACACCAAGAGGCAATTACCACTGAAGAATCAATTGAAGCTGATCCAATTAAGGGAGATGATCTTTTCTTGAACTCATTATCTTCTAATTTTATTGAATACGAATTGAGTATCACCTCACCTTGCTTGAAATTTTCCGATTCGGACAACTCGTGTATTACCTTGGTGGATGAGGAAGAAAAATATGACGCACCCAAACAGGAACAGTTGGATCTCTCCAAACATGTTGACCATTTATTAGAGGGAGTACATGATAATATTCAAGTGGAATTTCCTGAGGAAAAAGAGACACAAGATACTTAATTTTAAAGGGAAGAATTTGATATTGAAACTTCTTGCTTTAACTTTGTTCAAATAGAAGTATACTCTGACTTTCCCTTTTATTTTTTCAATTATGTATCATACCTTCCGCAACCACTGGATAATAAAAAAGAGGCTATGAAATTGGAAACCAAGAAAGATGAGGACTCATTCTTTGTCCTACCCCTACCAAGAAATCTGTATCTTATTGTCCTAGGGGTGGATTTGGTGTACTATACCCATGATGTCCTCAACAAAAAGAATGAAGCACATGATGTAAAGAAGAAGTTTTGTTGGTTCATCACAAAGAAACTCAACCCACCTTCAGATTGGGGATAACTAACTGGAACTGCTCATCTGAAGGCAATCAAAACCCAGGGCCCACTTGGGGGATTAAACCAAGATCTATCCTTCTTTTCTTATCCTATTTCTATTTTCATTTCTTTCAATAAATTTCTTATTTTTTTCTTTTGTTATTTTTCTTGTGGTTTTTTAATTTGAAACACCCAGGAGCTTAACTCAATATTGCACTACCAATAAGTCAGGTTGTACCTCTCCTTTACACTTGCTTGCTGTTGTGATTCATTTTAAAAGTTGCTTACATGTTAAATCCACTTGAATGCATTGAGGACACTGCACCATTTAAGTGTGGTGGAGGGAGCCTTTTTAGTTTAGGATTTTCATTTTGTGATTGTTTTTTACAAAAAATAAAAACAATTGTGTTCTCAAATTTTTGTGTGTTTATTTTTCAATTTTTTGTGTGTTTTTTAAACTTTTTAGCTGAAATTATTATCATTGCCATTTTTGAAACCCATGTCATTTAGTGATCCAATTGATTCAATGAAACTGAGCTTAAATGAATGCTAAAAATGATTTTGTTTCAAGTTCAATTCTTTGGGAATTTCATGAAAAGTACTCAGATTTTTGAATCTCATGCCACATTTCATTGTCTTTATATTTGAAATCACTTTCCCGTGAGGCTTCTGAACCATTGTTGTTATATTCTTTTCATTCACCTCACTTCTTGAGAGAACCAGACCGTGCTTATCTTAACCAAAATTTGATTTATTCCATTCAAAACTTGAGGGTTTGGGGTACATGTGCTTTAAATGATTGAGGCATTTCTTTGATTTGAAAGCCCCCTTTTCAAGATAATCCCTTTAATTTTGGAATACCTTGTAAATTAATCCTTGTATCTCATAGAATCCATGAACAACCTGTTAGGTTAACCACATTACAAGCCAATTTTCCCTATCCAACCTTCTCTTGAAGTGAAATTGCATGATCTAGTTGAACTTAAGTGTGGGGGAAGCTGTCTTGTGTTGTGCTACCTCATCTGGTGAAACTTTGGGTGGAAATAAAAATGCTGAAGAGATGTGTGTGCTGATAAAAAATCATTATTTTGAAATTTGTGCCTTTTCTGGAGCTTTCATGATAAGATAAGTTGTGCCTTTTCTGGAGCTTCTAATGGAGAAAGAAAGTTGTGCCTTTCCTGGAGCTTTCAAGAAAAAACATGTTTGAGAAGATTGAATTGTTTTCTACTGGAATGCTGGGATGTTTGAAAATTTCTTCATATTTCATGATGATGGAGCTTAATTTATACTAAGTTGAGTGAGGAGGATACTATACTTGAGTGAAAATTAGAATTGTGCAATTTTTCTTAAAAAAGAGCCAAGCCCTCCTCATTTTGGCTCATAATTTTTCGCATAAAAATCCTACCAACCAAAAGCAATAGAACAACCCTGAAAATTACTCATGATAAACACATTTCCTTGACTCACATAGGGTGTAGAATTAAGAGTTTTTCAAACCTATGGTGAACCTTGCATTGGTTTTGATGAGAAAAACTTTTTTGAAAATTGATATTTGTGAGATGAGAGAAAATTCATGTGAGGTAGGTGTCTTGTGTGCATGGGAGAAGAAATGAAGAGGAAAAATATTGAATGATCTGATATGAGAACTTGGAATAATGGTTTTTTATGAGGCATGATATCTTTTATTTCTTGGTGTGGAATTGGGGGATCTCAATGGCATGTGTTTTGAATTTACTTTGATTTGATTTTGATTTTGACTTGTCCGGGAGTCCAAGTGCTAAGTGTGGGGGAATTGATAGAGAAAATATTTTTGATTATTTTATTCTGAATTTCAATGTTTTTAATCCCACCAATGTGTTATTTAAAGTTCAATTTTCACATTTTATGTTTTAGGAACATTTTTTAGCTTAATTGCTAAAATGGATTATTTTGGATTTAAACAGTTTTAATTTATTTTAATGTTTCGGCCATAAGTTTTTCTAAACTAATCCAAATTGAAAATTTCTTATTTTATAGGTTTATATGTTCGATGGGATTCATTTTATTCTTCTGAACCCAAAGCTCAATCCATCATTTGGAAGCTCAAATTCAGCCCACAAGTCAGGCCTCGAAAACTGTGCACAGAACTGAATAATTTTATATTTGGGCCCATATCTCATAAATGGATGAACCATTAAAGCTGAAATTTTACATGGAGTTGGAAAACATCCGTAGTAACAAGTTTTATTAATATGGTCGCGCCTGATTATTTCATTCTCAAGGCCATAAATTCGTTGGAACTCGACATATTGGAATATGAAAATTCTGTCTGGCAGAATTAAATATTCTGAGTTCGGTGGCCATAACTCCTTCATTTCCTGGCCAATGAAGCTTAAGTTTCGTGTGTCGATAGAGGAGAGATGGAGGAAGAACTTTCAAGGACCAATTTCCAAATTATTCCATTTAATATTCCAACCGGACTCAAACTTTCAGTGGAGTAATTTTGGAGGGAAATTCTCAACTCCAAAAGCCTATAAATAAGAGTTTTCACTTCCATTCAAAGGGGTTCAAGAAGGTGCAAGATGGGCTGTTCTGGAGGATTAATTTCTTAAGGTTATTTCTATTTTCTATTTTATTTTTTACTTAGTTTCATAATTCTCTCTTATTCCCCTTTCAACTCTAATACCCTTCACATTGAGGGGTAAAACCTATGAGTGATCGGGGAAGGGGGAGTTTCACTTTTGTAATGTCGGAGTTTTGTGCTTAAATGTAAAACCCTCATTTTCTTTTGAATGAATTCTATTCTCAGTGTTTCACAATTATCTTAATGTGATCATGTTTTGGGTTAGGTGTATTCATTGTTAATAGCTTTGGTTAAAGACTTTTAATCTCCCTCTACCTAGTACAATTTGTCTCGATCGAGTAGATTGTGTTAGGTGGTGAGTGTATAGTGATCATTGGAACGTGTGTGGAACTAGTCAACTTTTTCTAGAGTTATAAGGATCAAAAATTCCCGATCATGACTTGCCTTATTTGTTTAGGTATTTTTTATGAACTTCCATGCGCATAGGAGTGAGTTCCATTTGTTTCTTTAACCAAGGGTGATAGATAACTCGATCGAGGAGTTTTTCGTTTGTCATTAAAAAAGAAGATAGGGGATATGATCTTTATTACTATGATGACATTGAAAAAGTGAATCCTACCCTGACCTCATCACTCTCTTCATCCATTAGTGTTCAACCTTTCTTTTCAATTGCTTTATTTTTCACCTCAAATAATTTCAAAAAGAACATCTGCTTCTTTCTTTAATTTAAGTGACAAACATAATTTTTATGCACTCCTCTCTGGAGACAACTTAGGTTACCCACTTTATTGCATTTTTAAATTAGTTTTTATTGGTTTTTGTCACACCCCACGATAGGCACATGTCAAAACTTGGCGCCTTTTGTTGGGGAGTCTGTGCCAATAATTCATTTGTAAATATTTGACTCTTTAAAAAAACATAAAAAAAATATTTTTCCATTATGTTCTCAAATGATTTTTTCTTTAATTCATGGAACAATTATCCACGAGTGAAAGAACCAATAATTGACTCACCTTGGTCTACAAAGGATTGTGTTTCTCTCTTTTTTAAATAGATTAGGGTAGCTTGAATCCAGATCAACAAGGAGGACGAATTCAAGGATCTCATTCAATACCTTAAAGCAAACTTTGAATATCCAGTATTGGAGGGATTGGCCAGAGAATTAGTTGAACTCCAAGATTATTTCCCATAATTTTATCAAGAAGTGTTTGAGGTGAAACAAGAAGAGGAAATTCAAACAAAAGATCTGTTTCAAGGAATTCGGGAAGAAATACAGGACCTAGAGAGAAAAATGGAATGGCTAATTGAATATGTTCAGACATCCCAAGAGGAACACGAACCTAAACATGATCCATTAGTGGAAGTGTATTCCCCTCTCATATTTGATGTTGAAGAACCTGGGGAGACCATGATGAAATTAAAAGAAGATCCATTTGTCCCTTCTCAACCATTTCTAAAGAAGATTAATGAAAAAGATTGTCCTTATGAAGTACGTACGGAATATCAACAAGATATGGATGAGTTCTGGAAGGAGTGTGAGGAACTACTTGATCCCCTTGTTCCTCATAATATAGAATATCCTGAATCATTGAAGGAATACACCACCAACGTGGTATAATTTGAAGAGAATGTTGAGGAGCCTGACTATAGGCCTCCATCTGCTACCACTCTATACCAAGAGGAAATTCCCACTGAAGAATCAATTGAAGCTGATCTAATTAAGGGAGATGATCTTTTCTTAAACTCATTATCTTCTAATTTTATTGAATCCAAATTGAGTATCACCTCACCTTGCTTGAAATTTTCAGATTTCGACAACTCATGTATTACCTTGGTGGATGAGGAAGAAAAAGATGATGCACCCGAAGAGGAATAGTTGGATCTCTCCAAACATGTTGATCATTTATTAGAGGGAGTACATGAGACGATTCAAGTGGAATTTCCTGAGGAAAAAGAGACACAAGATTATTACTTTGAAAGGGAAGAATTTGATATTGAAACTTCATGCTTTAACTTTGTTCAAATAGAATTATACTCTGACTTTCCCTTTGACTTTTCGAATTATATAGCATGCCTTCCGCAACCAGTGGATAATAAAGGAGAGGCTGTGAAATTGGAAACCAAGAAAGATAAGGACTCATTATTTGTCCTACCCCCACCAAGAAATCAATATCTTATTGTCCTAGGGGTGTATTTGGTGTACTATACCCATGATTTCCTCAACAAAAAGAATGAAGTGCATGATATAAAGAATAATTTTTATTGGTTCGTCATAAAGAAACTCAAACCACCTTCAGATTGGGGATAACCAACTAGAACTTCCCATCTAAAGTCAATCAAAACCCAGGGCCCACTTGGGGGATTAAACCAAGATCTATCCTTCTTTTCTTATCCTATTTCTATTTTCATTTCTTTCAATAAATTTATTATGTTTTCTTTTGTTCTTTTTCTCGTAGGTTTTTAATGTGCAACACTGAGGATCTTAACTCAATATTGCACTGCCAATAAGTCAGGTTGTACCTCTCATTTACACTTTCTTGCTGTTGTGATTCATTTTAAAAGTTACTTACATATTAAATCTACTTGAATGCATTGAGAACACTACACCATTTAAGTGTGGGGGAGGGAGCCTTTGTATTTTAGGATTTTCATTTTGTGTTTGTTTTTTACAAAAAATAAAAAAAAATGTGTGTTCTCAAATTTTTGTGTGTTTATTTTTCAATTTTTGGTGTGTTTTTTAAACTTTTGAGCTGAAATGATTATCATTTCCATTTTTGAAACTCATGTCATTGAGTGAGAAAATTTATTCAATGAAACTGAGTTTAAATGAATGCTAAAAATGATTTTGTTTCAAGTTCAATTCTTTGGGAATTTCATGAAAAGTACTCAGATTTTTGAATCTCATGCCAAATTTCACTGTCTTTATATTTGAAATCACTTTCCTATGAGGCTTCTGAACCATTGTTGTTATATTATTTTCATTCACCTCACTTCTTGAGAGAACTATACCATGCTTGTCTTAACCAAAATTTGATTTATTTCTTTCAAAACATGAGGGTTTGGGGTACATGTGTTTTAAATGATTGATGCATTTCTTTGGTTTGAAAGCCACTTTTTCAAGATAATCTCTTTCATTCTGTCATACCTTGTAAATTAATCCTTTTATCCCATAGAATCCATGAATATCCTGTTAGGTTAGCCACATTACAAGCCAATTTTCCCTATCCAACCTGCTCTTGAAGTGAAATTGCATGATCTAGTTGAACTTAAGTGCGGGGGAAGTTGTCTTGTGTTGTGCTACCTCATTTGGTGAAACTTTGGGTGGAAATAAAAATGCTGAAGAGATGTGTGTGCTGATGAAAAATCATTCTTTTGAAATATGTGCCTTTTCTGGAGCTTTCATGATAATAGAAGTTGTGCCTTTTCTGGAGCTTCTAATGGAGAAAGAAAGTTGTGCCCTTTCTGGAGCTTTCAAGAAAAATCATGTTCGAGAAGATTGAATTGTTTGCTACGGGAATAATGGGATGTTTGAAAATTTCTTCATATTTCATGATGATGGAGCTGAATTTCTACTAAGGGGAGTGATGAGGATACTATACTTGAGTGAAAATTAGAATTGCGCAATTTTTCTTAAAAAAGAGCCAAGCCCTCCTCATTTGGGCTCATAATTTTTCGCATAAAAATCCTACCAACCAAAATCCACAAAAAAAACCTGCAAAGTAATCATGATAAACACATTTCCTTGACTCACATAGGGTGTATAAGTAGGAGTTTGTCAAACCTATGGTGACCCTTGCATTGGTTTGGATGAGAAAAACTTTGTTGAAAATTGATATTTGTGAGATGAGAGAAAATTCATGTAAGGTAGGTGTCTTGTGAGCATGGTAGGAGAAATAAAGAGGAAAAATATTGAATGATCTAATATGAGAACTTGGAATAATGGTTTTTTATGAGGCATGATATCTTTTATCTCTTGGTGTGGAATTGGGGGATCTCAATGGCATGTGTTTTGAATTTACTTTGATTTGATTTTGATTTTGACTTGTCCGGGAGTCCAAGTGCTAAGTGTGGGGGAATTTATAGATAAAATATTTTCAATTATTTTATTCTGAATTTCAATGTTTTTAATCCCACCAATGTGTTATTTAAAGTTCAATTTTCATATTTTATGTTTTAGGAACATTTTTGAGCTTAATTGCTAAAATGGATTATTTTGGATTTAAACAGTTTTAATTTATTTTAATGTTTCGGCCATAATTTTTTCTAAACTAATCCAAAATGAAAATTTCTTCTTTTATAGGTTTCTATGTTCGATGGGATTCATTTTATCCTTCTGAACCCAAAGCTCAATCCATCATTTGGAAGCTCAAATTCAGCTCACAAGTCAGGCCTTGAAAACTGTGCACAAAACTGAATAATTTTATTTTTGGGTTCATATCTTATAAATGGATGAACCATTAAAGCTGAAATTTTACATGGAGTTTTAAAACATCTGTAGTAACAAGTTTTATTAACCGCGTCTGATTCTTTCATTATCAAGGCCATAAATGCGTTGTAACTCGACATATTGGAATACGAAAAGTATGTATGTCAGAATTAAATATTATGAGTTATGTGGCCATAACTCCTTCATTTACTGGTAAATGAAGCTTAAATTTCGTGTGTCTACAGAAGATGGATATATGAACAACTTTCAAGAAGGAACAATTTCCAAATTCTTCCATTTAATATGCCAACCGGACTCAATCTTTCGGTGGAATAATTTTGGAGGGAAATTCTCAACTCCAAAAGCCTATAAATAAGAGTGTTCACTTCCATTCAAAGGGGTTCAAGAAGGTGCAAGAAGAGTTGTGCTGGAGGATTAAGTTCTTTATGTTCTTTCTATTTTATTTTTTATTTTTTATTTTTTACTTAGTTTCATCATTCTCTCTTCTTCCCTTTTCAACTCTAATACCCTTTACATGGAGGGGTAAAACCTTTGAGTGATTGGGGAAGGGGGAGTTTCACTTTTGTAATGTCGGAGTTTTGTGCTTAAATGTAAAACCCTATTTTTCTTTTTAATGACTTCTATTCTTAGTCTTTAACAATTATCTTAATTTGATCATGTTTTGGGTTTGGTTTATTCATTGTTAATAGCTTTGGTTAAAGACTTTTAATCTCCCTCTCCCTAGTGCAATTTGTCTCGATCGAGCAGATTGTGTTAGGTGGTGAATGTCTAGCGATCGTTGGCACGTGTGTGGAACTAGTAAACTTTTTCTAGAGTTATAAGGAGAAAAAATTCCCGATCAGGAGTTGCCTTAGTTGTTTAGGGATTTTTTATGAACTTCCATGCACATAGGAGTGAGTTTCATTTGTTTCTTTAACCATGGGTGATAGATAACTCGATCGAGGAGTCTTTCATTTGTCATTCAAAAGAAAGAGAGGGAATATGATCTTTATTAATATGATGACATTGAAAAAGTGAATCCTACCCTGACTCCATCACTCACTTCATCCATTAGTGTTCAACCTTTCTTTTTAATTTCTTGCTTTATTTTTGAACTCAAATAATTTCAAAAAGAACCTCTTCTTCTTTCTTTAATTTAAGTGACAAACGTAATTGTTGTGCACTCCTCTCTGGATAAAACTTAGGTTACCCACTTTACTGCATTTTTAACTTAGGTTTTATTTGTTTTTGTCACACCCCACGACAAGAACGTTTCAATCTCCTGGCCCCTGCCACCCTTGCGGATTCTTGACCTGCCCTCCTAAGTGTTTCCCAACCCCGCCTCTGACGCGGTTTCCTGGCCTCACCACCATCGGCAACTCCCAGCCCCGCATCTCTCAGAAAATCCCAGCCTCACCTCTGGAGATTGTTCCCTAGCCAGACCGTGTGCCCTCCCTCTGGAAAACCCATCTCCAGGCCAGACCACCCACCTGTTGCGGAAACTTTGGGAGTTGTAACGACAGAAACGGTGAAAACAAAAGAATAAAAGGGAATAAAATGAGAACGAGAAAACAAGGATATACATGGTTTGGTAATAATACCTACGACCATGGAGAGGCAGAATATCCACTATAATTCAGGAGCACAATTACAGAGTTTTGCAGCAAGTAACCCTAGCCTGAAAATGGGCTACAAATGGAGAGGAAGACGGTCATTGTTCCACCAGCCACACAGGATGTCTGCATCGCTACAGTGGTCAGTAATACTTCAATGGTCGAAAAATTGGGTAGGGACCCTTCGGCCCCCGGACCCCCAGAGTAGGGGCATGTTCCCCCTGCAACCCCCAACAAACTCATCGCGGACCTCAACCCGCGACAGTTGTGGGCCATAAACATTCGGCCCAAGCATCATCGAAAACCGGATCAGGCTACACCAATCCAACAACCTCCCACTTGGAGCCTGATCCACTATGTTGCTATGCTTTGATGCAACTGACTAAGACAACTTAATATGAGTTCTTCCTCTTCTTCACTCACCAGTGCGCGTGCTTTCCATTCAAAACATCAATTTCAACCTGGCAATTTATAAAATGCAAGTTGTTTTCCTCTTGTACTCCCATCGTGTCCTCCCTTATTCTATCTCTCATCCTGCATTTATCAGTGGAGACCAACAGAGGCACAACAATGCCTCAACTTCTGTATCACCATGGGCTTTGTCAACATGTTTGTCGGATTGTTGGTTCCACAAATCTTCTGTAATGTCAACAACCCATCATGTATCAAACCTCTGATGAAATGGTACTTCAAATGAATGTGCTTCATTCGAGAATGAAACATTGGGTTCTTTGTAAGATGTACAGAACTCTGACTGTCACAGTGCAATACATTCTCCTCTCGCTTTCTTCCTAATTCGTCCAAGAAGTTCTTTAGCCAAACCATCTCTTTCCGAGATTCTGTTACAACAGTGTATTCTTCCTCTGTAGTAGATAAAGTCACCACCTTATGCAATTGTGATATCAAACTTAATGCAATTAATCCACAAGTAAATACATAACCTGTGGTACTCCTTCTGTCAACGTCACCTCCGAGGTCACCATCCACATACCCCTGTAATGAATTTCCTTTTCCAAAGCACAGAGATACCTCCTTATTTCCCTTCAAATACCTCAGTATCCACTTCACAGCTTCTCAATGTTTCTTTCTAGGGTTATTCATATATATTCTCACAACTACCACTGCATGAGTGATGTCAGGTCGAGTATAGACCATGGCATACATCAGGCTTCCAACAGCTGATGCGTCTGGAACTTTTTCCATGTACTCAACCTCTTCTGCCGTCTGCAGTGATTACTCCTTTGATAGTTTGAAATGGATTTCCAGGAAAATAGAGACCGCCTTTGCTTCCACCATACTGAATCTTATCAGAACCTTTAAAATGTAATCAGTCTATGATAACATCAATGTTCCAGCTATGCGGTCTCTCTTTATCTTCATCCCCAGAATCTTGTCAGCTTCTCCAAGATCTTTCATCTCAAACTCCTCAGCCAACTGCCCGTTCAGCTCATTGATCCTCTGAATACATGATCCTACAATGATCATGTCATCCACATATAGAAGCAATATAATATATTCATCACCAAAGGATTTTATGTAGCAACATTGATCCATGCCACATCGTTTGTATGCATTTTTAGTCATGAATGCAACAAACTTTTGTTCCACTGTTTGGGTGCCTGCTTCAACCCATACAAGCTCTTATGGAGTTTGCATACCAGATCTTCCTTCCCAGACTCTACATATCCCTCTGGCTATGGAATGTAGATATCCTCCTCCAAATCTCCATGAAGGAAAGCAGTCTTAACATCAAGATGCTCAAGGTGCAAGTCTTTTGACGCCACAATGTTGAGAACCACCCTGATGGTGGTAAGATTCACTACTGATGATAATATTTCATTGAAATCCACTCCCTCCTTCTGTTGGAAGCCTTTAACCACCAACCTTTCCTTGAACCTCCTCTTGTCATCATATTCTTCCTTGACTCGGTATACCCAGTTTTTTTGCAATGCATTCTTTCCTGTTGTAAGAGGTGTCAGCTCCCAACTTTTGTTATCATGAAATGATGAAATCTCCTCCTTTATAGTTAGATCCCACTTTCTCCACTCCTTCAGCTGCATTGCCTCTTCAAATAATTCTAGTTCTACACTATTAGTCAATAGCAGATATTGAAAGGATGGTGAATACCTCTGCACAGGCCTTATCACCCTTGTTGATCTCCTCAACTCTACTGGAGTAGTAGGTTCCACCGGTTTTGATGTCTCGTGATCAGGTACACCTTCAAGATCCACTTTCTCTTTGCATTCATATTCAATGTTCTAATTTTCATCTTCAACTATATGGTGATCCTTGTACATGACACCTTCATTGAATACCATGTTATGGATCCTGAATACCATCTTCTTGAGATCATCCCAAAAGTGATAACCAAACTCCTCAGTACCATAGCCAATAAAGAAACATGGCTTGGACTTAGCATCAATATTGTCCCTTGAGTTAGCATCAATGTGTACATAAGTCAAACTACCAGACTCATAAATGTGAGAGTCTTACCTCCTTACCAGACCAGAGCTCCTCGGGTAGACGTTCTATCATTGGCATAGATGGACTCTTGTTGATAAAATATGATGCCATGTTCATTGCATCATCCTAGAAAATATTGGGCAACCCCAAGTGTAACCTCATACTCCTGGCACATTCATTTAACATCCTATTCATCCTCTGTGCCACACCATTCTTTTGCGATGTACCTGGAATGGTCTTCTCCCACTGAATTCCATTATCAGAACAGAATTCCCTGAACTCATTACTGTCATACTCTTCACCATTGTCAGACCTCAAGCATTTTAGCTTTGCTCCTGACTCATTATCCACCATGACCTTTCACTTCTTAAATATCTTAAACACATCAGATTTACTTTTCAGAAAGTAAACACATACCTTCCTTGTTGAGTTATCAATGAATGCCACATAGTATTGTGACCCTCTAAGGGAATGTACTGGCGCAGGCCCCCAAACATCAGTGTGCATCAGGTCTAGCTTCACAGCCTTCGGTGTTCTACCTCCTTTTGAAAAAGATACCTTTTTCTGCTTTCCGAAGATATAATCTTCACATTGGCCAACATCCACTGACTTCAACTCTGGTGTAAACCCTTTTGTTTTTATCACCTTTATCCCCTTCTCACTCATGTGGCCTAGCCTGTAGTGCCACAGTTGTGAATCTCCATCAACATTCAATGATGCAGCCATGTCTATGCAAGTTTCTGTCATGTTGTATAGTGTAGCATTCTTTGTTCCCCGAGCTATGACCATAGCTCCTTTGGTGATCTTCCATGCACCACCAGTGAATGTGGTACTCAACCCTGCATCATCAAGTTTTCCAACAGAAATAAGATTTATTCTCAAACCAGGGATATACCTCAATTTTCCAGAACCAACAGACTCCCACTTTTTGTCTTGATCTGTGCATCTCCTTTCCCCACAATCTGTAAGGGTTCATCATCAGCAAGATGTACCTTGCCGAAATTTCCAGAAACATAATTTTTCAGGAATCTCTTCTCCGATGTAGAATGGAAAGATGGCCCACAGTTTAAAATCCAAGACTTCATTGGGATGTCCACACTCAACAACAGCACATCATCAGTTCCTTCAGCCACCGTGTTTTCTCCACTGGTTTCAGGTCCCTTCCATTTTCTCTGAACTCTTTCTTGACATGTCCTTTCTTCCTGCAAATCCAGAAGGTAGGACCATCCCCCTTTGCCTTGTCTCGGCTTTTCCCTCTTGATCTTGATCACCCTCTACGATTGTCTCGATGTGGGTATTTTCCTCTTCCTTCAACATTCAGAGCAAAACTAGAGAATTTTCTTGATTCTCTTCTTTATATATCCTCACTGAGGATCAGGTCTCGTACATCTTTCAGAGCCAGTTTTCTATTCCCCAAAGTACTGCTCACAGCTGTTACAGTTTCTTCCCAACTGTTGGGTAAAGAAGATAGTAAGACCAATGCACATACCTCATCACTAAGATCAATCTTCATAGATGTCATCTGACTTATGATGGTGTTGAATTTGTTGATGTGGTCTGTAACAATTCTCCCTTCAACCATTTTCAGGTTGAACAGTCGTCGCATCAAGTGCACCTTGTTTTCCGCATAAGGCTTCTCGTACATATTTGCGAGAGCTTTCATCAGATCCATCGTCGTCCTCTCCTCTATGATTTTGAATGCCATGTTATTTGCCAACGTAAGGTGCACAACGCCCAGAACCTACCAATCCAGAAGCTCCCACTCCGACTACTCCATGTCTGTTGGCTTCAAACCCAGAAGTGGCAAGTGCAAGTTTTTTTTATAAAGATAATCCTCAATCTGCATCCTCTAGAAACTGATGTCAGTTCCATCGAAGCGATCGATCTTCACCTTGCCTTATTCCATAGCCATCGTTGGAGAATCCTGAACTCAACCTTTGATACCAGTTATTGAGGAAACGTTGGGAGTTGCAGCGATAGAAATGGAGAAAAACAGAAGAGTAAAAGGGAAAAAAACAAGAATGAGAACACAAAGATTTACGTGGTTCGAGAATAATCCCTATGTCCATAGAGAGGCAGAATATCCACTATAATTCAACAGCACAATTATATATTTTTTCAGCAAGTAACTCTAGCCCGAAAATAGGCTACAAATGGAGAGGAAGACAATCATTGTTCCACCAACCGCACAGGAAATCTAGCCGGTAAACACTGTATCACTTTTGACAAAGGTGGCTTCCTTTCACTATAGTGATGAGGACTTCCTATTCGGAACAGTGGATCGTCTTCTCCATATGTAGCTCATTTCGGGCTAGGGTTTCCCATCTAAAAAACTCTGTAATTTGTGCTCCCGATTATAGTGATAATTCTGCCTCTCTGTGGACGTAGGGATTATTCCCAAACCACGTAAATATTTTGTGTTTTGTGTGTTTTTTTCTTCTGCATTTTCTTTCATTTCTCATTTCTTTCCTTGCAACTCCTGACAATTTCGCAACACCCGGTGCACTATTGACCAGCCCCTAGTGTGTGGATTTAAATCTACTCAATGGTCGATTCTTCCATTATTTCTCCACTGATCACTACTTCCACCCGCCTTGTTGACGAACATATAGAATCAACAAAAAAATTGGTATGGAAGAAGACGGTACTGATGTCTCTCACTGGCATGGACCTCGAGTCTCTTCTTCCACAACCATCATATCCCAAATACAAGCCCTGGAAGCTAGCTGACAGAAAAATATTTGTTTTACTTGTCAATTCCATGGACTGCTCGGTCAAGGATATAACTCGGACAACGAATACGGTTAAGGAACTTTGGGACTGCTTAAACCTTACCTATTCTGAAGTAAACAATCTAGCTCTAGTTTCAGACATTCTTCAGCGCATGTCTGCCATCCGCCAAAAAAACCTTCATTTTATGATGTACTTCATCGAGTGGAAATCCCTCTGGGATGAATTACTTGAGTTGTGGCTCATTCCTCAAACACCTGAGGCAGTCTAGTGTTAGCGGGACCAACTATGTCTCTTTATCCTTCTCTATGGCCTTGATCCCGAATATGCAACAACGGCCACAGAGATGCTTGGCAACCCCTCCTCACTTGAGATTCCACAGGTTTATCATCGCCTTGGAAAGGCTCATTGGGCTCTTCCCCCACCCACTCACAGCATCGATCCTACTGTCCTTTTGGGTCATGGTAGTGGACACTCTTCGGGCACTCGTGGATGTGGACGTGGCCATAGTGAGGGTCGTACTCATCCTCTATGTCAGCACAATGGCAAGCTAGGCCACCTCATCGACCAATGTTTGATTCTTCATGACCATCCATCTCAGCCACCTCTTCAAGGTTAGACTGTGATCCATGATGCTTTCCCATCGGCCTCTGATCTTCCTCCCACACTAGACCTCTCCATGGTTGAGCTCCAATTGATTCACAATCATCGGACTGCCTCTCTACCTGGTTCTTCGAAATCTATTGCCCATATTGGTGGATCAACTACTTGCACCACTCATCGCTCACCTATCTGGATGCTTGACTCAGGTGCATCTGATCATCTCACAGGTGATGCAGGTATGTTATCTACTTACCGTCTGTAAACTGGCCCCTCAACCACCACTATTGCTGATGGATCCACTATCCTGATTGCGGGATTTGACTCATGCTCTTAAAATTCATATATTCGTCTTCCATTTATAGCACATGTGCCTCAAATTCCTTTAAATCTTCTCTATCGGTAAGCTTACAAAGGACTTCAATTGTATTGTCATTTTTACACCTTCTGTTGTTGTGTTTCAGGAGTAGATGACGAATCGGGAACTTGGTAGAGGCCATCTTCGGAATGGGGTGTACATGTTCGATGGTCCGACATCAGTAGCTTGCATGACGCTCTCTGCTCGTCTATTAGACCTTCAATCTTGATTGGGAAATCTACCTACCTCCACCCTTAATCAGCTTTTTTCTGATATTAGTCTGCATATTTAAAAGGTGGGTATTATTTATACACACGCTACAAAGAAGACGGACCAGAACTCAACCCTGCGACTGGCGCCCCAAACCCCCCTGTTACCACAGCCGCCTGCATGGGGCATGATATTAGTCTACATATTTCTTTTGTTGTGAGTCATGTAAATTTTCGAAACATTATCGCACATCATATATTCCTCGCATGGTTACACGGGCCTCAAAACCCTTTGATTTGGTTCAATCAGATGTGTGGGATCCCTGTGTCGTCTCGAGTCACTTATGGAATATTATGTATCCTTCATTGATGATTTCTCACATATGACATGGTTGTACATTCTTCGTGACAGGTTTGAGGTGTTTACTGCTTTTCAGACCATTTATCATGAAATTCATACTCAATTCTCCAACTCCGTGAAATGTCTCTGCTCGGACCATGGATGAGAATATTTGTCCACTACTTTTAGCAATTTCTCAAGGCTAAATGCATCATTCATCAGACATCCATCTCCGATACACCTCAACAGAATGGATTGACCGAGCGTAAACATCACCATATTATGGAGATGGTTTGTGCCCTCCTATTTCACATGCAGGTGTCTTTTCTCTTTTGGGGGGATGCCATCCTTACTGCTACATACCTCCTAAATCTCCTTCCTTCTTCTATATTTCAGGGGGAGACTCTTTTTCATAATTTTTTCTCCTCTCTCCCTCCTCACTCACTTTCATTCCGTGTGTTTGGGTTTTTTTGTCATGTTTTTGACACTCATCTCAACCTCTCCAAACTTTCCTCCAAATCCCTCAATTGCATATTCCTCGGATATTCCCACACTCAGCATGGTTATCAATGCTTCTCTCCCAACTTACGGTGATATATCATATTTTTTTATGTATCTTTTATTCAGAGCTCTCCTCTCTCTATTCCCTCTCTGCATCTAGACACTACCATCGATGATTATCTTCCTTTCATCATTCACCCACCACTAGTGTCCCGCTCTTATGATCACCAGTTTGGCACTGTCTACTCACGTCACTCATCACATTTTCCCCCCATCCAGGCCGAGGACACCATCGTCCTAGCTTCGTCCAATGCTCTTGCCCAGACAATAGACGACTTGCCCATTGCACTACGAAAAGGTACTCGTTCTTGTCAAAATACATCTCTTTACACATCCTCATACAAAGTTCTTTCTTCTCTAGAGATGATATATATTCCCTACACGGTTAACGATGCCAAATCTCATTCTGGGTGGCTTCAAGCAATGCGGGATGAATTGCAGGCTCTAGAAGACAATCATACTTGGGATCTGGTCCCCCTTCCAGCAGGTAAATAGGCGGTTGGTAGCAAATATATTTATACGATCTGTCTCAATGCAGATGACACTTTTCATTGCCTTAAAGTCAGACTTATGGAAAAGGGATTTGCTCAAACATATGGTGTCAAATATTTTGATACTTTCTCATTACAAAGATGGCATCTATATAATTATCCATCTCTCTTTCTGCTCATCATTGTTGGCTTCTTCATCAACTTGATGTCAAAAATGTCTTTTTTTGCGGCTTCCTTGAAGAAGAGGTATATCTGCAGCAACCCCCTGGCTTTCGTGCCTCAAGAGACGACTCTCATGTCTGTCGACTTCATCACTCTTTATATGGCCTCAAGAAGTCTCCTCATGCTTGGTTTGGCCGATTCAGCACCATCATCACTACATTTGGGCTATCTTGGAGTATGAAGGATCACACTATCTTCTACCGTACGATGTCCTCTGGCTGCATCCTATTGGTTGTATATGTTGATGATATCATCATCACTGGGAGCGACTCAACTGGAATCCCCCAACTAAAAGGGCATCTTCAACAACACTTTCACATCAAAGATCTAGGTCCTCTCACATAATTCCTTGGCATTGAGGTCTTCCGCTCTCTGGACACCATATTTCTTTGCCAAAGTAAATATGCCTTGGATATCTTGTAGGATGCTGGGTTGACTCAGACAACTGCCGTTGACACTCCTCTTGAGCCTGGGGAATGGTTTATCTATGACAACACATAACCATATTCTCACCCAGAGATATCGTCATCTTGTGGGAAAACTCAACTATCTCACCATGACTCATCCAGACATTGCTTACGTTGTTGGAAAAGTTAGTAGATTCATGGAGCATCCAAAAAAAATCTCAATAGGATGTTGTCCTATGCATTGCCAAATACATCAAGAAAGACCATGCACGTGGTCTTCGGTATTCACATCTCATGGCGCAGCATGAAACAAACTGTCATTTCCAAATCCAGTGCTGAGTCTGAGTATCGTGTGATGGCTATTGGAGTTGGTGCCCTAAAAACAAACTTCTTTGTAATTTATGATAAACATGTATTCATTGGATGAATATTAATAAACTCCTTATCACATCATTATTGTTCTTCTGCGTAACATAATATGTGATAATATCCTAAGAATAGTTGTCGTACTAAAAGATCGTGGTGGATCTCTACTATGATGAGAAACCAGAAGTGTCATGACACTATTCTTGAATATATGTTCTATGGCCGGATGATATCATTTTAAGGGACACAAATAATACAGGCTATCAGGGGTGAGGACTCATGAAACTTTGAGGCACCTTCTCATAGTGTGTGTCATTGGTAATATCTAGGAGGATATTATGAGAACAAGACCCGCCAGTAGGAAATTCACATTCATAAGTGTCATTGGATGTTCCTATCTGTAGACGTGTGTACTAGTCCTTAGAATTTAATATTATTATTAATGAGTATTATGACTCTCCCACTTAGATGTATTGATGAAAACTGTGACGATGGATGTTCGCGGTGAGGTAAGATATGTTGGGTGCGTCATGAGTAATACTGCATTGATGAATAATGCAAGAAAAGATTTGTCACTTCAATTGAAGTAGATATCTCAGGCCCTTTGATGGAAATGATATAGCCTAACTAAATCTATGACCATGGTGTTCTTTAGGAAAATTCAATTCTGAGAAGTCAAAGAATGAGAAATCGAGCACATGGGTTGATGCCACTTACATGAAACTCACTTGATTGGAGATATCAGGACAAAGGGATTATATTACACATTAAGTGTTCATATGAGGTGACATGTCGTTATGACATCAACTTCTTTCTCTTTGGTGTCGACCCATTACTAGAGAGTAATCTTGGATTTTAGGCAAGCCCGCCTAATGCCAACGAGAAAGAGCCCTAGAGGGTCAAACACTAAGTGTAGCCACTATCTCAATTAAATAATTTATTTATTTAACAAGTTGAATAAATATTATTCTCAGTTGTGGTATAATAATTATTCAAATATACTTGATCGTATTTATTTCGTCACTAGTTATTCGGGATAATATATTGTGGACGGAATATTTATTTATCGACAAATAATGCATCTATATTTATTTAATAAATAAATAATCATTATTCAAGACCCGGTAAATATTGAGGAGGATTGGTGGACCAAGTTATGGGTCCGGTGAGAAATAATATTAAATATTATTTGGTTAAATAATATTTAAAAATAACGTGCAAGTTAAGCACATTTCATGGAAATAATAGCATTGCTATTATTATTTGACATGTGGTTTTCACTTTAAATAACAAATTAAGTAACGACACATGTGCTAATTATTTATTATTATTTGGTGAATTAAATTCATTAAGCACATGTCATGGAAATAATAGCATTGCTATTATTATTTAACATGGGGTTTTTAACATTAAATAATAAATTAAGTAACAGGACCTGTGCTAATTATTTATTATTACCTAGTGAATTAAATTCTCCATTATGTTATTATTCTCTATATAAGCCAAGAGTTCATTCCACCAGCTAACCAATCGTTGTGTGCACAACATCGTTGAAGAAAATCTCTCAATCTTAGAGAACTCTTCCCTATCCAAGAACACTCTCAAGAATGAGAGAGGTCTTCCTCCACCAGATCAATGAGAACGCTTTGGAAGCGATTCTCAAGGTGATTGAAGACGGACATTGCAAACACAAGGATCTTCTGCGCTAGCACCCGGAGACTCCTTCGGCGATGTTCGAAGATATGTGGAGCACGTGTGGATCACCGCTAAAGGATTCATATCCTTGAATTCTACATCGCAATGAAGTCTCACCTCAGACCCGTGGACAGACATATCAACGAAGAAAGAATCACCTTGGAGGTAATTCTATAATTTAATTAAATTAATTGTAAAAAAAATATGTCGATCATCTCTTCTCAGTTCCGGGTTCTCTCTTTTGTCTATTATCTTTGATTCAATTCTATAGATATTAGCATTCATCGTCGTATTGATCCCAAATTAATCATTGATTACGGCAATTTTCAAAGTTGGGTACACGCCCATACTGCGCTCCCGCTATGCCCAGAACCTACAATGGTCACGGTCACTACTGAGATCACGTGGCTTCATCATCTCCTCTATGATATTGGTTTCCCGGCACAGACGTCTGCTCATATTTTGTGTGATAATCAGGCAGTCATGAAAATTGTTTCTAATCCCGTCTTGCATGAACACACGAAGCATATCGAGGTGAACTACCACTTTCTTCATCATCACCTCAAGCAACACCATGTCAGTTTCAAACACATACCGATGGCAGATCAGCTTGCTGACATCTTCACCAAACTCCTCCCATGAGCTCGACTAGACTCTCTCAGTACCAAGCTGGGTATCTATAGTATTAGTTACCCAACTTGAAGGGGAGTGTGTAGGGTCTTTTTTTTGTGTCTTCTTTCTTTTTGTGGGACTCTCGGTCCAAGATATCATGTACTAACTTGAGGGGGGTGTTGAACCCAATTTATACAATTTTCATGTCTCTGGACTTTGGAAGACCTCTACGCCGCAGTACCACATCACGCCACAATGTGCAATAGGTAGTTAAAAAATAATTGTTTTGGACCACTATCCTACGCACCAAAGAGGAAGGCGGTGGCATGAAGATGGATTTTCGAGAAATTTTCTGGGCAGTTCGAGCACCCATGATAACTTGGATTCATCTAAGCATTTTGGTTGTTATTTTGACCTATTAGAATGACCAATTCGAATTCTAGGGTTAAGATGAAATGAAAGATGATCCAAGCTTTGTTTGAAGAAGAAGATTTTAATTTGAAATTCAAATTCAAATCTGAGACATAAGAAATATAGATTTTTTGTGCAGAAAGGTGTGTGTAGAAATTCAAGAGGAAGCCAAAGGTGAAGTAGAAGTTCTGGAAAATGTGCAAAATAGAGAAGATTTTGTGATTATCCAAAGTTGAAGTCAGGAGAAGAAAATTGAAGTGGTTGATGTTAGGTACCGGGATGGGCAGCGGAAGTTGGTGGGCCAGGAAATTAAAAAAATTTGCATCACCGAAGTGACGTTACGACGTCAACTCCGGTGATCTATCCTGGTACGGTCCGAGGACCACGTGTGGATTTGACATAGCACAAAATATAAAATGAACAAGTACCTTGTTCGGATCTGATGTGCGCAAGTGTGTCGTAGGTTTCCAGTGACCATCGCTTGAAGACTCTGACGTCTAAGTCTTCTAGATCGTCCACACACGCCTTTCGAATCTGCACGTGCGTATTTCGTTGGAATCCGGGTGCTAGCGCAGCACACCAACAATCTCCTCGACTCACTAACTGTAATATATATTAAATATATATTGTGTGATAAACTAGAGTCCATAACTCGACTCACTTCTCCTAAAAATATTAAACGAACCCTGGATATTTAAATCTGTTCGAATAATATTTTATTTTTTGTATTTACTAATCACTTGTAAATACATGTTATAAATAAATTCAACATATTATTCCAAGCTTGAATAATTAAAGAATTTATTTATTACCTGGTGATCCATAGAACTTGGATAGTACCTAGACCCTTTGGAAGGGCACACCAAGTTCTATATTCCTATTTCCATAATAGGGCAGATTCTCAAAGCGCTATTGTGTGTAGCCCTCTAGGCCTTTATCTCAATAGTAGTGAATAATATCCACTGACCAAGAGCGGGGTCTAGTAACCCATCGAGACCCCTATAGAGACAAGGTAAAGTCAGAGCAATGACTACCTTCCTACAAACACGGTCTGTGTAATATAATCTCTTCGTCATCGATATCTCAATAAAGTAGAATGCACACTAATGTCATCATTCATTATCTTGCTTTATTTTATTTTTTGATTTGTTCAGACAGTATTACCTTCCACTACCATGGCCATGGATTTAATGAAGGTGCAACCATCCTAATCAACCAGGCCCGACATATCTCTTCCTAAAATCGGAAGCGACAAATCCTTTCTTAATCATTCAATCACCGTCATTCCATTAATGACATAACCAATACAAACTACCTCACCATGATTTATCACCATGGTTTTTTCCTTGCATCAAATGTACGTAATTAAATGACATTCATTGATAATGATCTCAAGTCTGGAGACCATTACACATGTTCGTAGATAGGAATGACCAATGACACCTGAAACATGTGGTGTTTCTATTATACGGGTATGTCCTCATGATCTCAACTACTAGAAATCATCAAGTGCAAACTTCATGAGAAGAAGTCTCAATGCTTATGATCCCCCATCACCTGTTGGTCACACATCATCTGTGTTCTTTCAGAATGATGTAACTGGACCACATGACATTAGTTTAAGATTATTGTCATGTTATCTCAGGGTTCTCATTATAGCATGGGATCTGCTATAACCTTTTTGATACGATATGTAATCTAAGGACATTTCCATAAATAAAGTGGATGCAGAAGTATCTACACTATTATGGCAAGATAAACACATGTATTGGAACAAACTGCATACATGTAGCGGTAATCAAAGTACAAAACAAGTTGGGTCTAGGGAACCCACTTTCAACACTCCCACTTGCACTAGAGCCAACTGCTAACAAGTTTCAATTTGCTAGCTCTCACATGAGAATCATGCTTCTGCTGAGAAATGGCTTTAGTCAGGGGGTATGTCATGTTGTTCTTTGTGTCTACTCTGCTAACTGTGACTTCTCCTCTTTGAGTAAAATCCCTCGAGAGATGAAACATCTGGAGAATATTCTTTGTCCTTTGGTGAGACCTGGGCTCCTTGGCAATCACCATTGTATCAGTATTATCGCAATATACTGAAACATGGTCTGCACTACTAGGTATAACACCAATGTCTGAGATAAAGTTGTGTATCTAGACGTCTTCCTTTACTGCATCGGAAGCTGCAATATATTCGGACTCTGCTATAGAATCGGCAACCATGGCTTGCTTCGAGCTTCTCCAGCTCACTGCACCACCATTCAGGAAAAAGATGTAGCCTGGCTACAATTTCAGATCATCATAATCTGTCTGGAAACTAGCATCAGTGTATCCCCTCACTACTAGTTCATCATCTCCTCCATACACCAGGAACATATCCTTAGTGTGCCTCAAGTACTTTAGGATAGTTTTAACAACTTTCCAATGTAGCTCTCCTGGATTGGCTTGATATCTACCCATCATGCTTAAAGCAAAGGCGACATCAAACCTAGTACATAGCATGACATACGTGATAAAACCCACTGTCGAGGCATAAGGGATTCTACTCATTCTGTCAATCTCCTCCTATGTTTGAAGACACATTTTCTTGGAGATATTTATACCATGTGACATAGGTAACAATCCTCTCTTGGATTGTTCCATATTGTATCTTTTAAGTACATTGTCAATATATGTACTTTGACTTAGCCCAAGCAGCCTTTGAGATCTATCTCGATAGATTTTGATCCCTAGAATGTAGGCTACTTCACCTAAGCCTTTCATGGAGAAGCATTCATTTAACCAAGTCTTAACTGACTGTAAAACTTGCACCTCGTTTCCCATAATTAATATGTCATCAACATATAACGCTAGGAAAACAATGGCATTCCCTTCAACCTTTTTATAGACACAAGGCTCGCTTTCATTTTTGACAAAACCAAAATCTCTTATGGCCTCATCAAAATGAACATTCCATGATCGTGATGTCTGCTTCAACCCATAAATGGACCTCTACAACTTGCATACTTTATCAACATTCTTTGACTTGACAAACCCTTTGGGTTGATTCATATAGACGTCTTCAACCAACTTCCCATTTAAAAAAGAAGTTTTGAAATCCATTTGTCAAATTTCATAATCATGAAAGGATTCTATTGCAAGCAATATTCTTATGTATTTAAGCATTGCTACTGGTGAGAAGGTTTAATCATAGTCAATGCCTTGACGTTGCTTGAAACCCTTTGCAACCAGTCTTTCTTTAAAGGTATTAACCTCACCATCCATGTCCAAATTCTTCTTGAATACTCATTTGCATCCAATGGGCTTTACATCAGCTGGAGGGTCTACCAAAATCCAAACTTGATTTTGGTACATGGAATCCATCTCAGAATTCATGGCTTCTTTCCATTTAGCATCTTCTTTGTCTTCTACTACTTCCTTGTAGGTTAGAGATTCATCATCCCCAAGGACTAATGTGTCACCTATCTCAGTGACAAGAAAACCATAACGCTCTGGTTCTCTAACCTCTCGCGTAGACCTACGCAGTATTTGTGTCTCAGGAACAACTTCTTCTTCTACTTGTTCTTGTGGAGATTGTTCCTCTACCAACTCTTGTGCATCTGAAGCATTAACTTCATTGAAGTCAATATTGGTCCCACTATTTCCAATAGAAAGGTGTTACCTTTCTAAAAATACGGTGTATCTTTCCACAATAACTTTTCTATCTAAAGGGTTATATAGGTAATATCCTCTAGTTTCCTTAGGATAACCTATAAAGACGCACTTAGTGCTTCTGGATGCTAATTTGTCACTTGGTAAAGTCTTGAAAAATGCCTCGCACCTCCATACATGTATGTGTGTCAGACTGGGTTTCTTTCCATACCATAACTCGATGGAATCTCATCTGCAGCTTTAGTTGGTACTCGGTTAAGTTTATATGCTGTTTTCTACAAAGAGTATCCCCAAAAGGATAATGGAAGAGTTTCATGACTCATCATTGATCTGACCATGTCAAGCAAGGTCTTTTTCCTCCTTTCACTAACACCATTCCATTGTGGCATATAAGGAGGAGTGAATTGAGATACTATTCCACACTCTTTCAAATGATCAATGAAAGCTTGGTTAAGATATTTTCCACCTCGGTCTGAACGGAGTGATTTTATCTTCTTACCAAGTTGGTTTTCTAATTCATTTTGGTATTCCTTAAAAAAACAAAAGGAATTAGACTTATACCACATTAAGTAGATATATTCATACCTACTATATTCATCGGTAAAAGTAATGAAGTATGAAAAACCACCCCTTGCCTCTACTGGAAATGGACCACATAAATCAGTATGTATTAATTCCAGAACTGCATTGTCTCTTTCTCCCTTTCCTGAGAAAGTTGTTTTGGTCATCTTTCCTTGTAAACAAGTTTGACATGCACCCAAGGGTTCTAACTGTACCGAGTCTAAATATCCTTATTGATGTAATCTTCATAATCACTTCTTATTTACATGAACAAGCCTGAAGTTCCATAGGCGAGTGATATATGAGTCATGTTGGTTGTTTTTGTAATTGATTTCCATTACGGGGTTCTCTAGTTCCAACATATATAAACCATTGTTAAGATGTGTCATACCATAACATATGTTATCCCTATAAAAGAGACAACATTTATTTCCAAACTTGAAATAAAAACTCATAGTGTCTAAACTCGACACAGAGATAATGATTCTGGTAACAGAAGGTACATAATAGCAATTGTTTAAAACTAGAACCAAACAAGTTGTCAAGGTTAAGTGATAGTCTCCCACTGCCAAGGCCGCCAGACTTGCACCATTTGCAGCTCAGAGATCCCCTTGACCCTTTTCAATCTTCTTGAACCTACTTGATTCCTGTATATGAATACAAATGTGTGAGCCACATGCCGTATCCAATACCCAACTTGTAGAAAAAGATAGATTGCATTCAATGACGAAAATACCTTAAGTAGAATAATCAGTTTGCTTCTTCTTCCCAGCTCTGCAATTCTTCTTCCAGTGGCCTTTCATGCCATATCCAAAGCAGACAGCTTCCTGCTCATTACTTTGCCTCTGAATCTTTGGCTTCTTTACAGGATGATGCATTGGTGTCTTTGGCCTTGACTTGGCCTTATACCCCTTTGTCTTGCCCTTGTTTTTCTTGTTCACCATAAGGACAGATGAATTGGTATTTTTCATATCCTTATCATTTTGGAGAATTAAAGCCAAAAGGTTCAAAAGCGACTTTTTCATATCATTCATTTTATAATTGACAATAAAAGTCGAGAAGCTTGATGGTAAAGAGGCAAGAATGAGATCCACTGCTAGTTCTTGGTTCAATTTGAACCCAAGGGCTTCAAGCCTCTCAATATACCCAATCATCTTCAGTATATGAGGACTGGCTTGGTGCCCTTCTGCTATCCTGCACTTATAAAGAGCACTTGAGATCACATACCTTTCTTGCATGGCCCTCTCCTGATATAATTCTTAGAGATGTGAAAGCATATTATAGGCGTCCTCATCCTCATGCATTTTTTGCAATTGGCTGGACATAGATGACAACATGATGCATTGTACATCAAGCACATCATGTACATGCTTTCTCCATTTATCTTTTTTCTCCTTGATTGCTCCTTGAGGAGGCTCAACAGGAATAAGGGATTCCAGCACATATAACTTCCTTTCTTGGCGCAGTACTATGCGCAAGCATCTATACTACTCCGAGAAGTTATTGCCGGTCAGGATATTTTCTTTATCCAAAATCGATAGCAATGATAAAGTACTTGTGGTGTTGGTGATTTCCATTTTAAATCTACATCAGATAAACATATAGCAGTTAGTACTTTGTCTTGATTACCTTTTTGACATTTATGATTAATAAATTATTATTTCATTTTAATGTCCCCCGCCATTTTAACGAACCTTAATAACTCCCACTATTAGATTCATAATACTATGTCGCTTGAGTATTCTAGTGACAAGGATCCTCAAAACCCCCCTCATAGTCAACGAGCTATGGCTATGCCACTACTTGGAGGGTTTCATGGTTGACACTAGGCTGGAAAACCACTTGACTTGTGGTTCCTTGTGTTGTTGAGTAAAGTCCCAGTTTTTGGAATCCGAACTTGATTCTCTCAACCTCTTGCCTCTAAAGTGATAGAAAGTTAGCTATGACTAAACTTTGACTACTCAATTTAGTTAAGTCGTCCCAATTCTCTTATGCAAACGCCCCGGAAATAAGATGCACTCTAAACTATGGCTGACAAGCACCCCAAACAGCTGGTTTTGTTTAGATGTGAGAAATGGAAGGAGTTTGGACATAATATCTCTTTGAGGGATTTTAATATTTATTGACAAATAATCATTTTTCTATCTATATGTTCAATCTATATTGTTGTGCTCACAATAGAACATGCAATAGAAATATATTCGCCAATTCTTTATGCATTTTTATCCTTTTTACTATTCTATGTGATCAAGAAATAATCATTCACTAGCATAAAATAATAAACTATGCATAAAGTAAATCATGCAATCTGGATGGTCTTGAGCATTCTATAAAGATCGATCCATAACGGATCAATCTTGACCTAGGGGCATTCATACCTGAGTCGACACTTGACTCACGTCACAGCCATCCCCAGTGCAATGCGCTCAGCTCTCGTCTGGTTTACCACCTCAAATTGGAAGGGTTTGTGTCTCGGATCATCATCGATTAATTACAAATATACTCGCACGCAAGCGAGGGGGTCTAGGGATACAAAATACAGCTCGTGCATTGGACAAGCAGGCCCAAATACATATTTTAATTAAAAGACGATTCGCAGACCGTCATTTATCTAATTAATTATTACAATCATCGCATGCATTGAATAAATAATTAAATAAATAAAACACCATACATGCATGGTTCGGTCGCTTACTCAAGATCAGTCTGTATAAATAAAGCGCGATTAAAATTAAGTTGCAATGAAATTTAAACAATACGGAGGGTTCTTATAAATTAAAAGAATTTAAATAAATTCAATTAGTTTATTTTTATCAATTACAACTATTTAATTTAATTTCAATTCCAAAATTAAATTAAACCATCAATTTAATTTAAATATAAAATTAAGTTAAACTATTAATTTAATTTTAATTCCAATTAAATTAATGTTTCGGATTAAATTAAATTTAAACCCCAATCTAATTCTAATTGATTTAATTTAAAAAACTAAATTAATTAAAATTAATTTAAGGGGTTACCTCTACCCCGCCACAAGGGACTGTTACTGGAGCCGATACATGGTATAATTGCGGCGCGACCGAGGCGTAACCGCATGGTCCAGCAACTCTCGCGGCGGCGGCGGCTTCTAGCGAGGTGCAAAGGTAGCGGGAGGTGGCGGGGCACCGCTCCGGCCAGCCGCAAGGGCGGCAGCCCATTGCTCCGGCCAGTCGCAGGGGCGGCGGCCCGGTCCGGCGCGGCCTGGTCCGACGCTGCCTGGTCCTTCGCGGCCAGGTCGAGCAACGACGAGCAACATGGGGCGAACGGGGCGGTGCGATCTGACAGTAGGGAGGAGGCCGCGGCATCCAGCACGAGCAAGGAGGCGGGCAGGTCTGGTTGGGGTTCGGCCTATGAAAGACAGGGGCGGTGCCCCGGCAGGGGGAAGGTGGTCGGGCGAGTACTGTGCGACGTCTCTAGGGAGAAGGGAAGAGGTTGCGGCCTTGAGGCGAACCGATCGAGAAGAAGGGAGGCGCGCCTGCAGCGGCTAAGGGGGAAGCGGGAGCTCGAGGCGGACCGGTAGCCGGGCACCTTCCTCCGTGCTGCTAGGGTTTCACCCAAGGGAGAGGGGGCTGCGCCGCATGAAGAAGAAGAACCATTTTGGTCTTCTACCTTTTTTTTAATTTTCCCTTAGACAAATAAGACACCTCCCCTTTTTTGTTTTTTTAATTAAAAGGGAATAATACCCCAAAATTGAGTCTTGGTCTCAATATTTTTATATTTAAAAATAAAAGCAAGACTTGACCCCAAGTATTTAAAGACCTCCTTTAAATAATATTTTATTTGAGAAAAAAAAATATATTATATTATTTTATTATTTTATTTATCTCCTAAAATTAAACTTACTGGATTACTTCCGGCTACCGGATTCCGGACAAAGCGTGGCCGGATTTCGGTACTTAGAAGAACAAATAAAAATTAAAACGTGTTCATCAAATTTTAATCCGAAGATTTAAAACCCGACGGCGTTGATCCCATTAATTTTTTTTTAAATAGTCATAACTTGGTCATTCAGAAATAGATCGACGTGCGGTCGGATCCATTGGAACTGATTTAATCCCCCGCACTTAAATTTAATGCAACTTAATTTTCTTTTGACTCTGAAAAATCACGTGCCCCTTTGATACCACTGTTAGGTACCGGGATGGGCAGCGGAAGCCGATGGGCCGGGAAATTTAAAAAATTCGAATCACCGGAGTGACGTTATGACGTCGACTCCGGTAAGCTATCCCGGTACGGTCCGAGGACCACGCATGGATTTGACAGAGCACAAAATATAAAACGAACAGGTACCTTGTCCGGATCTGACGTGCGTAAGTGTGTCGTAGGTTGTCGGTGACCGTCGCTTGAAGACTCCGATGTCAAAATCCTCTAGATCGTCCACACACGCCTTTCGAATCTGCATGTGCGCCGTTCATTGGAATCCGGGTGCTAGCGCGGCACACCAACGATCTCCTCAACATAGCAGTGATCACCGCAAGGCAAGGAACTTCGATCCACGAAGGAAACTCTTGAAGTTCTTCCTTGCTTGAGAGAATCTCTCTCTAGAATCCAGGAGGAGAGAGAGGCTCTCAAATTTGACACATGAATAGTTCCAAGGGGAGAGTCTCTCTCTTACTTATATAGGGGATATCTAAAATACCCGGTATGGGTTCCCGACCCCCGTGTAATAAATATCCTTTGTATAAGTATTATAAATATTTATTTATGTCAAATAAAATTATGCCATAAATAATATTTATAACTTTATCACTAACTGCAATATATATTAAATATATATTTCCATAAACAAAGTGGATGCAGAATTAACTACACTATTATGACAAGATAAACATATGTATTATAACAAACTGCATACATGTATTGGTAATCAAAGTACAAAACAAGTTGGGTCTAGGTCACCCACTTTCAACAGTTGGGTGCATGTGTTGTGCATACAAAGTGAAGGAGAAACTTGTGTTCCAGCAAGAAGAAGTTCTGCTTGTTTTATGTTGTGCAAGTAGAGAAGATGAAGAACTCATCACACTCGACCACTTGGAGGAAGTCTATTTGGTTAAAGACTCTTCAGTTGTTTCTAAATTATTATCATTGTATTAGTGCGAGATGCACAAAACAATCAGGAGACTTGTAAGCGATTTCTAAGGATTTTACATACTCGTAGTGATTCACCATATTTTATTAGTGGATTGTATGGACATAGGCTTTACCAGATCATACCAAGGACTAGATACTCACATTGGGTAGTGAACCTTGTAAATCGTCCGTGCCCTGTATGTGTGTGCTTGTGTGTGAAAAGACGTCAATCAATTCATTCTCTTTTTAAAATAGGTAGAGGTAGACCTAAAAGAACCCTTAAACAAATCATTAAAGATGATCTTATTATAAATGGTTTCAATGAAAATATGGTCTTCAATGGAGTTAATTGGAGACGTTTGATCCTTGTAACTGACCTCAGTGATTCCATTGATCCTGTGTTACTACAAGGAGAGTCGATGGGAATGGTACCGGGGAGGGACTACTTATTGCCAGGGGCAGTGTTGTATTTAGACACTTAGTAGTTTACTGGGAGTTGTTATAAAAGGGGTATTGGATTAGTTGGGAAGGAGCATTGTTTGGGCTTGTGGAGAGGATTGCTTCCAGGAGGATCGACCGAGCTACAAAGGGAGCTCAAGTCTGCTGAACGTGTAAGAGTTGGATTTGGTATGGAAGTTTACTTTGTTTCTCCATTCTGGTTCTCTCTTCTAGACTGAAACATGTATCAATAGGGGGTAATAAGTATGGGTTGTTGGGAGTTGTTTGGGGGTGAATCAATGATATTTTTTTAAGCTTTTCCCTTTTGAAACAACCTTGGTCACTTATAGTGAATTGATTGTTGTCTTTTCACACCCAAACACACACAGACGTGGCATGAACGATTTACAAGGTTTACTACTAAATATGAGTAGCTAAACCTTAGTATGATCCGGTAAAACCCGTGATCATACAATCCACTCAATAAAATCTTATGAATCATTGCGAGTAGGGAAAATTCTTAGAACTCGCTTAAGTCCCCCGACTGTTTTGCGCATCCTGCAGAGTTAGTTCATCCCGAACTGATACAATGATAACAATTTAGAAACAACCGAAGAGTCTTCAATCAAATAGGCATCCTCCAAGTCACCAAGTGTGTTGAGTTCTTCCTCTTCTTCTCTACTTTCACACCATAAAACAAGTAAAACTTCAAACTTGTTGAAACACAAGTTGCTTCTTCACTACGTATGCACAACACATGCACAAAAGATGATGAAATCAAATTTAACCATAAAAACTTTAAAATAAATCTTCTTTTATCAAGGAAAAATCAAATACCTCTAAGGACTTCAAATCCCTCATAGCATTGGAGTAGTTGTAGATTTTATTCATAAAGTTATCCAAGAATAAACTGCATCCAAAATCATAAATGCAAACTGTTGGAGTCTGCACCCCACAACGGACTTATAGTCTGATGTGGTCTTTATTATTCCTTATAAAATAACTTCAAGGCCTCCTTTAGAGAGGTAACCTTGGCTATTGGGTTCTCCCTCATATCATTTTACATGGTATCAGAAGAAGTTTTCTGAACCCGAGCCCTCCCTCCCATTTTTTCCCCCGGTTATAGGGTTCGATTTTTCCCCCTCCATAGGGGGGGGGCACATGGCCCTAATTCTCTGTCATCGCCCCTCCTACGCGACTCTTCCCAGTGAGGCCACGCGCGCATCTTCCATCTCCTGACGCCATCCCCTCCTGTGCATGATGGATTTCTTGGCGGTCCTCCTCCAGCCTGCACGCGACCTCAACAGTGTCTCTGCCTCCCTACGCTGCTTCCCGGCTCCGCGGCCCTCCATCCGCCCGCAGCCCTCCGCCACCTCTTAAGGCTCATTTACCGGTGTCTCCCTCCCGACGACTCCCTCCCTGCACGCGAAAGAACTCGTCGGCAGTCCGCCTATCCCTCCACCGGCCTGCATGAGTCACGGCCTCCTCCTCTACGCGCGACGGACCAAGCGGCCTCCCCTCTCCAAGATTTGGCCCGATCCAACCGAACCTCGTCGCTGGCCTCCTCATGCGGACACCCAACCTTCGTCGCCGGCCTCCCCTCTGGAAACCGACTCCCCTCCTCACGGCGTTGTCCGGATCTAGATTGTTTCTCCTCTGCAAGGCAGCCCTCCCCGCTGGTTTCATCAATGTCCAGCTTTGTTGGCCTCCTCCTGCGGTAGCCCCCGCCTCCATACCGGCCTCCTCCTGCGGTTTCCCGGTGCTTCGATGACTGGTCCGCCAGTACGGATTTCCCAGCGCTCCGACGACCGGCCTGCCCGTGCGGCTTTCCTGGTGCTCTGATGATCGGTCACGCCAGTGCAGATTTCTCAGCGCTCTGTCGTTCGGCCCCGCCTATGCGGCTTTCCCGACGCCTCGTTGGCACATCCTTTTCAGCGACTTCTTTCATCATTCATCACCTTCCTGAGAGAGAGCAACAGTCATGGTGGTTTATCTTTTCTTTGTTTTGTATTGTTTTGTAATCAAGCTGGATATGTTCAGCTTGAGGGGGAGTGTTTGTGGCTTCTGTTGATTGTTTTGTTTTTCTTTATGTGTTCAAGCTAGGTACACCTAACTTGAGTGGGAGTGTTGGAGTCTGCATCTCATTTCGGACTTGTAATCTGATGTGGTCATTATTACTCCTTATAAAATAACCTCAAGGCCTCCATTAGATAAGTAATCTTGGGTATTGGGTCCTCCATATCATTTTACACAAACTAATAACTAGAATGACAACTGAATTCATAAAAGCCAAGGGAAAGAACCTGTAGCTGCAATGGTGATGTAAGTTGCATGCTTGGAAAACTCATTCTTAGGAAAAATCTATTGAATAAAAAAACCTAATTATTGTGAAATCACGTTGCATACAATTTCTCCATCACATGAAGTCCTCTGACAAAGTAATCAGGAATTTCACTAGCATCAATCATCTCCCGTTCTTTAACTTGACTAGTGTCGAAACTGGATACCATGCATGAGAAAAAAGAACGGATAGTTCCCAGGTCCGTATTGCCCCTTATAAAAGCACAGTTCCTCCTACCTGTAAATCCTAACAGCCTTCATGTGGTTGGACCATATTTCCCCTTCTAGAATAAACCTTCCAGTTCCTGAACTCTATTAACGGTCGGACCTTGAAGTTCAGTCTTGTCCTCAAGACTGAAGGATGGAAACTGATTCTGGATGACGAACAGATCTTCCCATGTAACATCCTCAACCGGTTGGCCCTGCCACTGGATTAGAAATTTTGGTAGCAGAACACCATCTTGAAACTGAGAGCGGCAAGAGAGAACCACTACAGCTTCTGGGCGTGACATCTCCTTCCCCACCAGGTCATGGGGAAGATGAGCGGAATTGGATTGTTGGCCTACCGCTCGTTTAAGTTGAAAGATATGGAAAACCGGGTGGATGCGGGCCGTTAGGGGAAGGTCCAACTAATAAGCAACGGTTCAATCTGCTTGAGGATGGAAAAAGACCCAAAGTAGCGGGGGGACAGCTTCTGGCTGGTCCTCCGAGCTAAAGAATGTTGTTTGTGTGGACGGAGCTTAACATAGGTCTACTTCCCAACAGTGAAACTGTCTGATCGTCTGTGGAAATTTTCTTGGCGCTTCATGATGCCTTGGGAGCAAGCTAGGTGATGTTTAAGTTGCTTCAAGGCCTCTGTCCGGATCAACACAGCCTGGGCAACAACTTCAGCACGAATTTCTGACGGAAGATAATTGAGAAGAGTTGAGGGCTTCCGGCCATAGACAACTTCAAAGGTGGTGGTTTTAATGGAAGCATTTCATGTGGCATTGTAAGAAAATTCATCCCAGGTATCCAGAATAGCCAATTTTTTGGTTGGTCTCCCATAAAACACCGTAAATAAGTTTCAAAGCAACAGTTGACATCATACTCACAAGATTTAGGCATCCCCGTAATAAAGTCCATAGAAAAATTTGTCCACACTGAATGATGAATTTCCAAAGGCTGCAAAAGCCCATAGATGGAGATAAAGTTGAGTAGTTGTTTCGTTGGCAAACGAAGCAGCGGTGCACAAACTCCTGCACCAGTCGGTTCATGCCTAGCCAATATAACGTGTCAGCCAGCTTTCTATATGTTCAGTAAAAACCTGAGTGGCCACCTTGTGGAGTAGTGTGGTACTCCTTCAAGAGATGCGGGAGCCAGGGAGAGGTGGACAATAACACCAGATGACCCTTGTATTGCAATGTACCATGGTGTAACCTAAAATGGGGAGGGGAACACTTTCCAGCTTGGAATGCCTTGAGAATTTTATGGAGTTGAGGATCTGGAGAAATGATTTCTAGTAAGTGGAGGTCGTCCTCCCATATAGGTGCGGAGTGGAGCAGGTGCAAAGAAGGGTGCTCATCGCGGTGAGAAAACGCATCTGCAGCCGAGTTCTCTCACCCCGTCTTATATTTGATTTCAAAACGATAGCCTGTCAATTTTCTATCCAACATTTCTGATCAACCGTAGCGATACGCTGGTGAAGGAGGAATTTAAGGCATTGCTAGTCGGAGTAAACGACAAAGGGTCGACTCAGGAGATATGGGTGCCACTGCAGAATGGCCAAAACAAGGGCCATAATTTCTTTTTGGTAAGTAGACTTTGCCAAGCTACGCATGGATAAGGATTTGTTGAAGTATGCGACAGGTTGGCAGTGTTGCATAAGTATCGTGCCATGCCACAACCAGAGGCGTCAGACTCCAACTCAAAGTCCCGAGTAAAATCCGGCGAATGTAGGACTGGAGCTTGAGTCAAGAGCTTCTTGAGGCTAGAGAACACTGCTTGACCAGCTGGTGATCAGGAAAACTCGTTCGTTTTGCAGAGGGTCGTGAGGGTTGAGCAATACCATCGTAATCCTTGATGAAGGGGCGGTAGTACCCCGTAAGGCCGAGAAAGCCACAGACCCCTTTTACAGTTTTTGGAATAGGCCAATCAAAGACAACTTGAATTTTTTTGGGATCCATCGATGTGCCAACTGAAGGAATAACATGCCCCAAATACTCCACTTGGTGTTGGGCTAAGTGGTGCTTGCATTGATTGGAAAATAATCGGTTGCCTTGGAGAATCTGTAAGGCAGTAGCGAGGTGGTCAAGATGTTGCAGCCAATCCGAGCTGTAAACTAGGATATCATCAAAGAAGATTAAGATAAACTTGTGAAGCAAGGGACGAAATAAATCATTCATGGTGGCTTGAAAAGTAGGAACATTAGTCACCCAGAAAAGCATGACTAAATACTTAATGACCATTGTGGGTATAGAAAGCCATATTTTCCATGTCTTCTTCATGCATCTGAATCTGATGATATCCGAATATGAGATCAAGCTTGGAAAAAAATATAACGCCATGCAATTCATCCAATAATTCTTCAACTGCTGATATGGGGAATTTATCGGGAATAGTTTTGTTGTTCATAGAACGGTAATCAACGCAAAGATGCCATGATCCATCCTTCTTTTTAACAAGTAAAATCGGGCTTGAATACGCACTACAACTTGGACGGATGATGTTAGCGTTCAGCATTTCCTGCAACTGGTGTTACATTTCAATCTTTTGAAAATGTGGGTACCTATAAGGTTGAACTTGTATGGCTGTATGAGCAGGAGTTAGGCGGACCGTGTGGTCCTGAGGATGTTGAGGAGGGAGTCCCGTAGGAGCCTTAAAGGCAGGCTCAAAGTTAGCTAATACCTAAGAGAGATTTTGATGTTGGTTTGACACCAATGTGAGGAAGTTGCAGTAACGGTTTGGCCACCCAACAGGATGCGTTGACATCCTTTAGTAATGGGACGTACGATGAAACTTGTCAAAGAAACGGTCGTGTGAGGTGGGGGGCGAGTCCCCTGAATACAGTAGGTGCGGCCGTCGACAGTGAATTTCATGAACATGATTTGCAAATTAGTGTGCACGTCCCCCAGGGTACGCAACCAGGCGACGACCAGTATCAAATCAAGGCGGCCAATGTCCAAGACGTGGACGTCAACCGTGGTAGTACCAGATAAGAACAGAGGCCAGAAACTGCACTTTAATATTTCCAGAGGAAGAAAATAGGGGTATGGCAAGGTAGCTGACACTTACAGCAGCACGATATACCTAGGTAAGCCGAAGCCCCACCTAGTCCAAGCCCCCCAAGTCGAAGTACCAAGCACTTTTCCCCCTAGAAAACTACACCTCTGTGTTATTTATAGGACATTCTGGGGAATCTTCTACAGCTAGCTAACAAACTCCCCAGCTCCTAACAGACAGTTGGGACCACCACAACCCAAAACACAAAAGGGGACCACATGCTGAGTCATCTAACTAACTCCCTATGGAAACCCAATAAACCCACTGCTAAACTGCCAATGGGGACCGCTTACCCCTCCTTGTGTACACCTTCAGTGGTTCTGGAACCTTCTGAGTTGTATCAGTTGCCCCTTCTGGAAGAGCACCCTTGTCCTCAAGGCTGAAGGAAGGAAATTGATTCTGAAGGATGTAATCATCCAGCCATGTGGCATCTATTTTGGGTTGGTTCTTCCATTTGATCAAGCTTTGGGGTGTACGCACCGGTGGAAGAAGAACGCTTGGCCAGGATGTATTCTGGTTCGAGGACAGGGGTGGTATCGGCGTCCAGAGCAGGTGGTATGGATTGCTGCAGGGGGTGATCTCCAATGGCTTTCTTCAACTGGGAGACGTGAAAAACAGGGTGGATGCGGCCTTCAGGTGGTAAATCGAGGAGGTAAGCCATGGTGTCAACCCGACGGAGGATCTGAAAAGGGCCATAAAATCTAAGAGATGGTTTTTGGTGGATCCGATGGGCCACAGATTGTCGACGATGGGGTCGGAGTTTGAGGTAAATGGTATCACTCGGTTGGAAAGAAATGTCCTGACGGTACTTGTCCGCTTGATTTTTCATGTAACTTTGGGCCCGAGAAAGATGATGGTGAAGCTACAAGAGGGTTGTCTGATGATCAAGCAGTGGTGACCGCCTCGACCTGGATTTCAGAAGGCAGCCCGGTTACAAGGGTGGGGGGAGGGCGGCCATAAACAGCTTCAAAAGGTGTTGTTTGAATGGAGGAATGTCATGTGGTGTTGTACCAAAGTTAGGACCAAGGGATCCAAAAGGACCAGTTTTTGGGCTGCTCACCAACAAAGTAGCGAAGGTATGTTTCTAAGCAGCGATTGATAACCTCGGTTTGACCATCGGATTGCGGGTGGTAAGCAGAGCTCATTTGTAGTTTGGTACCCTAGAGACGGAAGAGTTCCGTCCAAAAGTGACTGACAAATATCGAATCACGGTCACTGACAAGTGTCTTGGGGATGTCGTGTAGGCAAACAACCTCTTTGGCAAATAAGTCGGCGACGCTTCTGGCTAAAAAGGGATGGTTTAACCGAAAAAAGTGAGCATACTTTGGGAGTTTATAAACAACCACCATAATGACATCATAGCCCTTAGATTTATGTAAGTTAGTGATGAAGTCGGTAGAGAGGTCCTCCCAAATGGATTTCAGGATAGGAAGGGGTAAGAGAAGTCCCGCCGGTGAAAGTGTAGAGTATTTGTAACGTTGGAATGCGTCACACTCCCGAACATACTGCATAATTTGATGGTGAATGCCGAACTAACATAAATTGGCAGCAATTTTGTTGTAAGTGCGGTAGAAACCCGAATGGCCCCCTTAGAGGAGAGGCATGGAATTCCTCGAGGAGACGTGGTATCCAAGGGGGGTGGCTAGAAGGACGAGTCAACCATGGTAAAAGTGGACATCTCAGGAAAGGTAAAATTCATTGGGAGTGGGGTTTCCTGTCCGTAAGTTCTGAATAATGGTGTTGGTGAAAGGGTCGTCCATCAAACCAGCTGCTAATGGAGGACCCTGCTGCCAAAATGGGGCGGAGATGGATAATGGGCAGGCAGTGTATTCGGTGCGGCGAGAAAGGGCATCAGCTGTAATATTGTCCCGGATAGGTTTGTTTTGAATGTCAAAAGTATACCCCAAAAGCTTGGTAATCCAACATTGCTGGTCGGACGATGTAATATGCTGATCTAGGAGGTATTTTAGGCTGTGTTAATCAAAGAAAACTACAAAAGGGCGGCCCAAGAGGTAGGGTCGCTAGTGTTGGATGGCGAGGACCAAGGCCATAATTTCTTTTTCATAAGTAGATTTAGAAACGTTGTGCGGCGTGAGAACCTTGCTGAAATAGGCGATTGGGTGGTGATTTTGCATGAGGACGGCACCGACGCCGCATCCAGAAGCATCACACTCAACTTCAAAGGGGCAAGAAAAATCCGGCATAGCCAAAACTGGTGTTGTTGTCATTGCCCTTTTGAGGGTGTCAAATGCTTGTTGAGCAGAGGACCAAGAAAATCCATCCTTCTTGGTTAGTTGGGTGAGAGGTTGAGCTATCTTGCCATAGTCTTTGACAAATTTGTGGTAATGGTCGGTGAGACCAAGGAACCCACGAACTCCGCAGACATAATGGGGAATTGGCCATGACAGAACGACCTGAATTTTGGCCAGGTCCATTGCAATGCCCTAGTTAGAGATAATATGGGACAAGTAATCCACCTGATTTTGAGCAAAGTGACATTTTCCTGCAATGACAAAGAATTTTTTGTTGTGGAGGAGCTCCAAAACTGCCTGCAGGTGGGTCATATGGGAGTCTCAAGCTGTGCTCTATACTAAAATATCATAAAAAAATGAAAAAGTGTCAAAGATGAGGCCGGAATAAATCATTCATGGTTTCTTGGAAAGTGGAGGGGCATTGGAAAGATCAAAGGATATTATCAGAAATTCGTAGTGACCATTGTGTGTGCGGAAGGCGGTTTTTTTCACGTCAGGCTCGGACATCCAAATTTGATGATAACCAAATTGGAGATCCAACTTTGAAAAGTAAGTCACCCCGTGTAATTCCTCTATCAATTCGTCCATGATGGGAATAGGAAGTTTTTATGGAATTGTGGCCTTGTTGAGGGTTCGATAATCCACACACTTGCGTCGGGATGTGTCCCGTTTTTTAATCAAAAGAACCAGACTGGAATAGGCACTGGTACTAGGACGGATGAGCCCATGCTGTAGAAAAATTTATACCAGCTCGATGACCGATTTGTGGAGATGGGGGTAACGGTACGAGTGAACTAAAACCGAGTCGTGGCCAGGGTATAGGGTGATTTTATGGTCATAATGGCGATGGGGAGGCAAACTGAAGAGAGGCTGAAAAATGGAATGAAAAGTGGCCAGTAGGTGTTGCAGGTGAGAGTGCTAGTGGGGCTATAATAGGGCAGGTGCTGGTGTAGTGGGGCTGGAGAGGAGGTTGGAGGCAAGAGGAGAGGGTGGGCCGTGAGGTGTCAGGGTGTGTAAAGAGGATAAGAGGTTAAAGATGTCATGGGTCCCCTAAAGGGTATAGAGTTGCTGGCCGATGGAAAACTTCATGGTCATTGTCTGCCAATTGGTGTGGACGTGTCACTCAGTGTTCGCAGCCATGCTATCCCAAGAATGAAATCAAGCCCCCCGATATCTAAAGACATGAGCGTCAATGGTGCAACGATAAGAGCCCAATGCTAACTGGAGGTGATGGAAAAGTCCTGTAGTAGAGAATAAATGACCGTCGCCTAGTTTAACGGGTTTTATAATGGTGGATTGGAAAGGGGGGATGAGTAAGGTAACCAAGGTGGGGTAAATAAAGTTGTGGGTGGAACCACTGTCAATTAGGACCAAGAGTGGAACACCGCTGAGTGTGCCTTCCATTCGTGAGGAGTCAAGTGGCGAACGCCCCTTCCAGCTGGGGAGAGGTAGTGGAGAGGCTCTGTGGCTGGGAAGAGGAGAGGGGGTGAGGGGGAGACCCGACACGCCAGGAAGAGGTGCGGACCTCGTTCCCAACGCCACGTTTGATGGAAAGTTCGACATGGAGAGCAAGTCACAAAGCTTGGTGACATGTTTTTGGACTATGGATACGAACCCAATCCTGAATATCCGCCTGAAGGCCATGTAGAAAATAACCGATATATTGTTGTTCGAGTAGGCGGGGAATCAAGGAGGCCAAATATTCAAACTCCTCTACATAATCCTGCACTGACGAGAGGTGTTGAAGGGTGGCTAATTCCTCATAAGGATTTTGGATATCAAGACCGCTGAAATGGTCGATGAGTTCGGCTTTCAGAATGGGGCAGGTCATGACAGGATAGAGTTCCTAGACAATGGTGAACCAGTGAATAGCCTTGCCATCCATACTCATATGTGCGAGGGGAACTTTGGCTTCATCTAGTTTGTGATTGAGCTGGAAGAAGAGCTCTACTCGAGCGATCCAACCCCATGGATCGAGGCCCTCAAACTGGGGGAAATCGAGACGGGTAGGTGCGGCAGAGGAATGATGGAGCATGGCGAATGGGTGGGTGGTGGGAGTTGGTTCCCAAGGAGAAGTTTCGGTCGTATTAGGTGGAGGAAGATGGGTGGCGGAGGAAGAGGGTGGATTCAGAATCCAAGGATTTGCGGAACTCGGACTGGTTGCTGCGGATGGCCGTGAAAGAAGTTTCCACTGCAGTGAAAGAGGTTTCCAAGGTGGTCATCTGCTGATCAAGATTGTCGTGGCGAATTTGGCAGGTTTCCATGGCCGGAAAAAATGAACGGGACGGCAGGTCAGAAAAATTTGATAATAAAAGAGGCCAGAAACTGCACTTTAATATTTCCAGAGGAAGAAAAGATGGGTACAGCAAGGTAGTTGACACTTAGAGCGGCAGAATATACCGAGGAAAAGCCGAAGCCCCACCGAGTCCAAGCCCCCTGGCCGAAGTATCAAGTACTTTTTCCCCTAGAAAACTACAACTTTGTGCTATTTATAGGATATTCTGGGGAATCTTCTACAGCTGGCTAACAAACTCCCGAGCTCCTAACAGACAATTGGGACCACCACAACCCAAAACAGAAAAGGGGACCACATGCTGAGTCATCTAACTGACTCCCTGTGGAAACCCAATAAACCCACAGCTAAACTGCCAGTGGGGACCGCTTACCCCTCCTTGTGTACACCTTCAATGGTTCTGGAACCTTCTAAGTTGTATCATTTTCCAAAAAAAAATCAGTGAGACAAATGTTGAGTTTCTTGTCAAGAACATACATTTTTTCTTGATTTTGAAAAGTCTGCAGGCGAAGGCATTCGTTCTCCCCACTGATTGAAGATTTAATAGGAAATATTATCTGACCAGAGATCAGTAAGTTACTTTCGCCTTGGAAATCCATTGCCTCATTTGATTTTTCCTTCTGATTCGTCACCAAGATTGGTTCATGCATAAGTTTCCAATCAAGGGCCTCCATCAACTTAGTCTTTTGTGTAGTGAGTTGTACATGCAGCAAGTGCCCCTCGGCTGTAAATGTTTTAGCAGAGACTGCCCCCGGCCTCTTTATTCCTGCTTCTCGGAACCTCGGCCTCATTGTCAGCCCTTGTAATTCATTTTCTCTTTGATTAATCAGTTTCAAGGCAGCATGATTTACAACGATCAGTGCCTGCAACGCGACGTCTTTATCTCTTTACCTCCTGAAAGTCCCGACAAGGGCAACATCATAATCTTTCTTACGAGTCATCCTTGTAAGTGGATTGAAAGATCCCTGTAGACCTTCCAATTTTAAGAATCCTGGAGATGTTGGAAAGGATGTTGCACAGGTGTCATTCTCTTTATTCTCCTCTCTATTGACGAGTCTTATCAAATGTGAAACAACTCTCCACAAATGATGAATCAACATCCCAAATGCAAGGACATATCCAGATGCATCTTCATTAATAATTGCATTGTTCTTGATGAATTTAGCACGCTGAGCAAATTTTAATGAGCTCAATGTCTCCAATGCACAACAATTAGAAGGTCTGACATTTGCAATTATTGTTGTTTTTGAATTCCCTCAAAGAAAATCCTGAAGCAAAAAATGTGAGCTTCGAATCTCGGTAAGGAACATGAAATGACTTTCTAGTTGAAATGTTAACAAGGTTCATAATCACAACCCCCTGTATTGAAAGAGATTTGTTGACATTTGAAGCTTCTTTAAGACGTTCACCTTCAGCACCAGAACTCTTTTGCCTTTAAGATCCTGCCAAATCTACAAGATTAAGCCGAGCAAATTGGTGGTGAGTTACTCCTTGAGATTCTCACTTGCTTTCAACAGTGCATGTGAAAACACTTTGGGATCGGCTGCTAACACGATTCATATTAGTAGCAGCTACCCTTCTGTTATCAGCACCCTCAGCATTAACAACTGGAACATGGTGTTGTTCCATATGGTGAGGTGGTTCTTGTTCTCCTATTCATCCTCTTCGGACCCCGAAAACTTAAGACAAAACTACCGATGGAATTGGCACGTCAAGCTGCGGTAACAGTTTAGACTGAGCCGCAAAACTAGAAAATAAGTATCTCCACTTGCCAAATATGGGACTAGAAGTCCTCCCTGGCCGAAGTACCAAGTACTTTTTCCCCCTGGCAAACTACACCCCTGTGCTATTTATAGGATATTCTGAGGAATCTTAACAAACTCTCCAACTCCTAACAGACAGCTGGGACCAACACAACCCAAAACAGAAAAGGGGGCCACATGTTGAGTCATCTAACTGACTCCCTGTGGAAACCAAATAAACCCACAGCTAAACTGCCAGTGGGGACCGCTTACCCCTTCAGTGGTTCTGGAACCTTCTGAGTTGTATCAGTACCCCATCGAGAGGGTCAGCTGAGGATACACACCTTGGGACCATAATGTATGTGTGTGGAGTGTGTGGGGGATGATTTAATGTGGGGGCATATTGGGGCTGTCAAGGAGCAGGTTGAGGCTGTCAAGTCTGTGTGGGGGCGTGGGGATGTCTGTGTACAACTGCTAAGGGAGGCAGTGATGTCTTTTGGCTTTTTTTTAGTTTGTTAGGGGATAAAGATGGCAGTAGGTTGTTAGTTTGTTAGGGGTTACAGTTGGCAATAGGGTTTTAGTTTGTTAGGGGTTATAAGAGTGAGTTGGGATGAGCAGGGGTGTGATTCATTCTGGAAATTTACATCAGATCTTCTAGGAAGGTTAGGTCGTTGGCACATCTAACCTGGAGCTCGTAAGAAGAGTGGTCTTCTTCTGCGACTCACTTCTTCTTCTCTTTCTCCTATCATCCACTGTATCTCGTTCTTCTACATTTTATACTGTGAAGGTGTGTGATTCTGTTATTGATTTTGTTAAGGCGGGCCCCTGGAAAGTCTACACACGCAGGGGCAGAGCTGGAAGTGCTTCTGGAGATTCTGTTTTGGCTGGTCCCACTGCATGTGGTGATTCGGTTAGGGGTGGTCCAGGTGTTAAATCAGAAGGGCACAAGGGATGTTCAGGGATTCCATAGGGAGAATTCAATTAGAAGAGGCCCTATAAATAAATGGGGCTCGCGGGAGGGAGTTGTGTATCGGGTATTTTTCTGGTTTGTTACTACCAACCTGGCTTGGGCAGCTGAAGCAGGTTCCTCTGTATTTTTCCTTTTTTCCCAAATTATGTACTGTTTTGGCTCATTTTCGTTCAACTGTAAGGTTAGTACCATTTGAATATACTCCTTCTTCCATTAGTTCTTCTGGATTTTGGTGATCGTATCAAATTTACAGTAATACGGTGGGACATTTCTCTCTCTCTCTCTCCTGCTCCTAACAATTTGGCGACTCTGTTGGGGAACTCGTGTGGAAGAGACGATCGTAGAGGGAGCCGATTGCTGCTGGAGAAATCGCCATCGCTACAGTGAGGCTTGGATTCCTAGGTAAGAATTGCTGGAAAAAGGTCCCAAATGCTGGAAAGAACGTCTGTTGCAGTTCAGACGCGTGCGCTGGTCGTTTTTTTTTTTTGAGTTTTTGAACAGTGGTGGAGAAGATCATTACTGCAATTCAAGCTTGGCGTTGTAAGTAATTCGTTGCACCTTGGCGACTGCTGATTAGAGTGCTACGGACGGAGATAGGGGTCGTTGAAAGGCTGGAGGAGTCACGACGCTGCTGTAAAAAAAAGAAAAAGAAAAAGAATACCGGTGTTCAAATTTGTTTTTATCTCTCTCATCTAATTTTTTTTGTGTGACCACTACTGCGAGGGAGACGCGTTCGCAATGGATCAAATGATGTCCAGCAGAGAGATGCGTTTGCAGTAGAGCCAACACCGTCCAGCAGGGAGACGCGTTCGCAGTGTGGCCGGTCATTGTTTGCCGGAAATTATGAAGTTGAAGTTTGGTCTGGATGATTACTGTTGTGCAATCTGTTGTGGGAGACTATCGCTGGAGAAGATGTGCGTGCTATGTAGTGCTCTGATTCCGGTCGTGGTCAACTGCTTAGAGGAGTTGCAGCAGTTGGTCTATGTTGGAGTTCGTTGATTAGAATGGCGACTAGAGTTCAGCTGTCTCCGTTTTCAGGAGAGGATCCATGTGGTTGGATCACTAAGATGAAGACTTCAAATTCAATCGAATGTCAGAAGATATGAAGGTTCATTGGACGCAATTGTGGATGGAATATTCTGTTTTGAATTGGTTATTGCCTTGGTTGAAGGAAAATCCCGGTTTAGGGTGGGAACGGTTGTAACCAGGACTCTTGGAAAGGTATGGGAACAACAAGGAGCAGCAGCAGCTTGAAACCAAACAACAAAAGTGTGCTTGAGGAGTAGGAAAATTCAGTCCTATTTGGCTTGGAGAAGTGTTGTCTGTTCCTATTTTCAGCTCAAATCTTTTTGCTGAAGCGGTGGCCAGTTTGGGTGTATTACCAGCCGAACAGGAATGGCAGGGAACGTGGGAAGTCCCCACACATTCTACTCTCTGTGACATGGAAACTCCAGTAGAGTCGACAAGAGATGAGGAGGAGAAAACGACAGAGAAAATTGAGGGACTGGTATTGTTGGAGGAACAGTTGGACTCCAATTTTGTTTGGCCGGAAGAAGTCCAAAGTAAGATTATATCAATTCGGTGTGCTTATGACCTGGCTGGAGGTAGAGTAACAAGTCTGGGCTGCCAGATGTTAAGGGAGCTATCGGAGCTTCAGCAGAAGATTCTGAAGTTGAGGTTGTAGATCTCTTGCAAGATGTCATGCAAGAAAGCTCAAGCAGTGTATATTGCAGAATGGCAAGTGTTGCGGGCCATACTAGCGATGCGGCTGAGCATTCTTTGGAGTTGTTGGATTTTTTGTATCAGGTAGGATTGAACCGGAAAGAGTTGTATTCGAGGAAATGCAGGCAGATTGTTTTTGTAACTGGGGCTGGCACTGATTCTGCTCCAGCTATTCTTGGGGCTGCTACTAGACCTGCTGTGCGTTACCGAGGAGCAGAGAATCTTGTGTACAAAGTTAATATAGATGGTGTTTTGAGGGAAGCTCTGAAGGAGGAATTTCTTGGGTGTTGAGGGAGGAACAAATGCACAAGTAGAAGTTATTAAGTCTGGTTTGGATGAACCAATAAATGGTTGAACCAGAGTTTGTAGAGCCAAACAAGTTAATGTTTTTGTAGAATGATAAAATGAGACACCCGAACCCCCAAAGTGTTCTCTCGAAAGGAGCCCTTGGGGTTATTTTATAATGATTAATAAACTCCACATCAGGCCTCAAGTCTGATGTGGGATACAGACTCCAACACTCCCCCTCAAGTTGTACACCTAGCTTGGACACATAAAGAAAAAAGAAAGCAATCAAAATACTTCAAACACTCCCCCTCAAACTGGACATACCCAGCTTGATGACAAATCTAGATGAAATAAAAGATAAACCTTCAAGGCTGCTGCTCCCCCTCACAATCGCAGCTCCCCCTCAGGATGATGGATGGATAAAGTTGTCGTGGGCATAGCAGAGGAACCACGTAGACCGGGCCGGTTGACGGAGCGCCAAGAATGCCGCATGAGTGGGGTCGGTCGATGAGACGTCGAGAAATCCACACTAACACCGGGAAAGCCGTACTAGCGAAGCCGGTGACGGGAGGCGGGGATTCCGTAGAATTATTGCGGGATCTGGCGGCGTCAAAGGGCTCAAATCCTAGGCGGTCGAAGTGTTGCGCCACGGTGGAGGAATCGTGAGGGTGTGCTGCGGAAAGGGAGGCGGTTGTCGGGAATCGTCGGGAGATGTCGGCGATGGGAGGTAGGGATTCTGCAGAAGGTGCCAGCGAGGAGGCAGCGCTGAGAGCGAGCAGCTTTGCAGAGGCGACGCAGGAAGGCGGAGCCGGTTGTCGTCGGGAGTCTGTAGGAGGGACGCAGGGGGCTTGGCCGGTGCGAGCAGAGGAGGCTGACTGGAGGGCGAAAGGCAGGAGGGGGGTGGCCGTGTAGGGCAGACCTGGTTGGCCGCAGCAGGTCGGGAGCCGCGACGGGATGGTGAGTGTCTGGCGCAGAAGGAGTCGGGATGCCGCCGGGAAGGGAGGGTCGGACGTCCGCATGGAGGGCGGAAGCCAGGAAATGCAGGATCCGGGAAGGGTGCCGCGTAGGGCTGGTCGTCGGGACGCCGCGGAAGGATATTCCAGCAGGGGGGAGATCCGCCGGGAGGGAGGGAGGCGGGGCTAGAAGTCCGCAGGAGAGAAGGCAATGCCGAAGCTGCGTCTAGAAGTAGGGCCGCCGGGATGTGGGGGGGGGGAACTGCTTCGTGCGGGAGCAGGGAGCACCGTCGGGGAGCCGGGAGGGAGCCAGGGGGCGCGGTCGTCTGGAAGCCGCGCGGAACCGCGGCAGATGTGCGGCGTAGGGATCGAGAGACGACGACGACAATGGCGTCAGGACCGGGCGACGACGACGGGATCGGGATGTGCGACGTCGGGCGACAGCGTCTGAGCGGGGTCGGTCTTCGCGCGCAGGGAGCAGTAGGGAAGAGGTGGGCCATCGCACGCAACGTGGTGAGGGCGATGGGACGCATCGCGCAGGTCGGCCGGGAACCTGGGCTGGATCGCGAGCGAGGGATGCGCGCAGGGATCCGCAGAAGGAGGCGAGCTTGTAGTCGCTACGGGGAGCCAAAGCAGGGAGGATTCCGCCGGTAGGGTGCCGCCAGAAGGGATCTGCCAAGAGGGGCGTAGGGAGCGTCGTCGGCATGCGCAGAGGAGGCAGTGGGAGGGACAGGTACGTCTGGCTGCTTCGTGACGGAGGGGCTACGCCTGTACGAAGATCCGCCTGCAAGGGGGAGATCCATCGGGAGGGAGGCCGAAGCAGGGATCAAGGACCGCCACAGGGGGTGGACGGGAAATACCTACGGCTCGTAGGCCATGGAGGCCGCCGCCCCCCATGGGGGAGAAAAATATTGAGAAACCCTAGAGAAAAATAGAGAAAAAATAGATGGGAGGGGGTCGGGATAAGGTTCCCTCTGATACCATGTAGAATGATAAAATGAGAGACCCGAACCCCCAAGGTGTTCTCTCAAAAGGAGCCCTTGGGGTTATTTTATAATGTGTAATAAACTCCACATCAGACCTCAATTTTGATGTGGGATACAGACTCCAACACTCCTCAAATTGTACACCTAGCTTGGACATATAAAGAAAAAAGAAAGCAATCAAAAGACTTCAAACACTCCCTCTCAAACTGGACATACCCAGCTTGATGACAAATCTAGATGAAATAAAAGATAAAGCTTCAAGGCTGCTGCTCCCCCTCACAATCGCACCTCCCCCTCAGGATGATGGATGGATAAAGTTGTCGTGGTCGCAGCAGAGGAACCACGTAGACCGGGCCAATTGACGGAGCGCCATGAATGCTGCACGAGTGGGGTCGGTCGATGAGACGCTGGGAGCATAGCAGTGAAGACATTACAAACTCATTTGATTTAAATATTGTCCAAAATTTGCCTGACTGCTACGTGAGGGAGCATAGCAGTGAAAACATTACAAACTCAAAGAGTAATATAAAAATTAGCATCAATATAGATGAAGTCCCAAATTCAGAAGAAAGCATCCCATGTGAAAACATCTCTAAACAAAGTAGTACATGGAGACCAAGTATTGAGATGGTTTTTAAATCAGATTCTGAAGCTTATTCATTTTATGTTACTTACGGAGGCATTGTTGCTTTTAGTGTATGGAAACAGCATGTCAACAAACATAAAAAATACAAAAGCTTAGTAACATCAACATTGTATACATGTAGCAAAGAAGGATGCCAAAGAGCAGACAAACGTGATGTCAATGTCAAAAAGGCACGTGCAGAAACAATAACTAATTGTCCAACACAAATGGGAGTTGTCTGCATGTCCAATAATCAGTATGAGTGCACACAATTTGTTAAGGAGCATAACCATGCTTTACATTCTCCTAACACCATGCATTTCATGAGGTCACAAAGACGCATTAGTGATGCACAAGGTGCCGAGTTGGATGTTAATGACAAAGCTAGTCTAAATCCCGGTGATTTGTTTTCACTTGTAACAGTTATTGTAGGTGACCCTACGAGTCTTGGATATACACGAGTGGACCAACTGAATTATCTACGCTCCAAAAGACAAAGAGACTTGAATCTATGTGATTTTGATGGTATGTTACAATACCTAGAGAATCAATCAAGGAATAACATTTCATTCTTATACTCGGTGCAACTTGACATGTGCGGTCAAATTAGCAACATTTTTTGGGTTGATCCGAAAATGAAGGTCGATTATGAGCATTTTGGAGACGTCATCGTGTTTGATACTACCTTCAACGCAAACAAGGAGTCTAGGACTTTGGGAGTGTTTGTAGGTATAAATCATCGTAAGTAGATTGTAATTTTTGGTGCATTATTGTTATATGATGAGACAACACACTCATTTAGTTGATTGTTTAGTAGATTTGTTGATATCCATGAGAGCAAAAATCTAGAGACAATTTTCACAGATCAAGATGCAGCTATTGTGTAAAGCCATTGGTTTGAAACTACCTAAAACAAGACACGGCCTATTCACTTGGCACCTAATTCATAATGGCATGAAACGCTTAGGCCATGTAATGAAAGATGATTCGAAAAAGTTAGGAAAAATTCAAAAAATGCATGTATGGTGTTGCCGAGATTTCACAATTTGAAACAATATGGAAACAAATCCGACTAGATTACAATAATACAAATTCAACATGGATAGAATATTTGTACAAAGTCAAAGAAAGACGGGCTCATTGTTTTATGAAAACTGCATTGACATCAAGAATTCGAAGCACGCAGTTAAATGAGAGTTTCAATGGTGTATTAAAGGATTACTTGAATCGTAAACTCAGTGACTTGGAATTCTTCCAATAATTTGAGCGTGTGTTGGAAAAGAATCAGTATCGAGAAATGAAAGCTGAATTTGATGGAAGGGAAAAGCTCTCACGCAATCATTTTCCATATCCTCCAATCATGGTTCAAGCAAGTCAGTTGTACACTTCAAAAATATTTAACCTTTTTCAGAATGAACACCAACTATGTGGTGCTTGTTGCCTTAAGTCTTGTAATGAAATTGTTTCCAAAAAAAGGTATGTTGTAGAAATGAAAGGTTCGTTAAATGAGTTTACAGTAGAAGTGTACCAACAGTCACCAATCAGAATTGGTTGTACTTGTATGAAATTTGAGAGTTATGGCTATTTGTGTTGTCATGCACTGAAAATATTGGAAAAGTTGGATATGCAGTCCTTGTCGGAGTTGTATATTCGTAAGAGATGGACAAGACATGCCCGTGACATCCACTTGGCGGACCTCATAGTTAATCATGTCGGAGAGGATTTGGTAGCAAGAAAAGATAAATGTTACCAACAGTTGGCACGAATGGAAATAAAACTTGTAACGGAATCCTTTGAGTTTGAACAAAGATATAGAATTGAAATGTCAAATTTGAACAATTATGCCAAAGAATTGCAGAAAACTAAAAATAATGTACCCTCAAAATGAAGTCAACAAGAATCTAACGGGCAAGGATGACAACGGTCTAAAACATCATTCAAGAAAAAAGATAAAAGGAAAGGCGGTGACAGGCTGAAAAGTTTTCTAGAGCAGACAACAAAACACATGAAAAGAAGGCGCAAGATCAGAAATCAAGAGACTGCAAAACTTGTATTGTATTGCTATTATTTTCTTATTTTATTGAACTAATACATTTTTTTCAATCATGAATAAATAATGTTTTAATGTTATTGCAGGGAACAGCTACAGAACCGTCAAATAGTGGCTGCAATGGACATCATATCACATATGTCAACATATGTAAATACTGTACAGTAGGTTAAAAACATTGATATTGAAAACCACTTCATAGAACTTCATATAATGTGATATTTAAAACCTTATAAAATAGTTCTGTTTTAATTGCTTACGTTTTTTGAACTACTGAATTAAATGCTATCATGCATAAATAATGTTATAATATTGTAGTAGGGAAATGAAACAGAACCATTGAATGCTGACTACAATGTTGATCCTGTCATAAATCTCAATATATGTACATCTTGTACCATATGTTCAAAACCTACAAATTTAAACACAGTTTTTAGTAGTTGATATATTGTACTTTTTGAGATCTCATGCAACACTTCTGTTATTTATCTTTGTAGTTATTAATATATAATTCTTGATGCACTTAGGAGCCACTAAGGATGAATTTTCCTCCATTGATATTGCAAGATTCAGCAAGCGCTGCAAAGGGGAATAACAACGTAAATATGATGACCGAAAACTCATTGGAAGCATTTCGGAATTCAGTTGATCTAGAGCTTCAACTGCAGATGTCATCACAATATGCAACTACTTTTGAAAATCAGTTTTTATAATTAAAGTTGTGGATGTAGATAGGGAAATTTAAATTAGAAACTTGTACATGATCAAAGTGGAAACGTCCCCTCCCGGTTTAGAGGTAAAATGTCCCCTCCCAGTTTACAGTGGAAATGTCCGATGGAAATTTCCAATTCAAATTCCCAATTGCAATTTCTATGCACAATAAGTTACCATCCAACGAACTGACAGCAGATACTACAAAGAAAAATTACAGTGTTACAGTTATCATTTATCACATATTAAATAAATATCATCTTTATCAAAATGTTCGTCCACATCGGAAAATAATCATTGTCACCCACTATACACCAACCAGCCAATTGATATAAACCAAATTGGATATCTCCACTGAGTTTACCATGTGGGTTTCCACTGAAAATTTCCAATGGTTATACAAAGTTGGAATTTCTACACAAAGCAGGTTTTCATTCAAACAAGTGACACCAAAGAGTACCAAGATAAATTACAGTGTAACACCTATCATAATATGTCAAAATATAACAATATCAACTTTAAAAAAATGTACATCCAGATCGGAAAACAAATATCTCCACCCCCTATGTACGACCCACTGAATTCAGGAAAACCAAACAAAAAATTTCCACTATAAGTTTAAAGTGGGAATTTCCGGTGGAAATTTCTAGTAGAAATTTCCAAAGGGAATTCCCAGTAGAAATTTATAAGCACACCAGGTTTCCAAATGATCGAAAGAAAAGACAGTGCATACTACAAACAAAAGGAATATTGTAATAGCTACATAAAAGCATAGAAGTTAAGTTTGTAAAACAACAGAAAAATATGCGTTTCAATCAAATATTTGTTTTAATGAACAACCAAATATCTACGAAAAACTAAGCCCCAAATCCCACACCCACCCAAATCCCGCACCCACCCAAATCTCGCACTCACCCAAATCCTGCACCCACCCAAACCATCACAATAACTGACGGTAGTTATGTTTGTAATACAAAAACCAAAATATCTGTTTCACTAAAAAAATCATTTAACTCGCTTCAAATGTATCTGGAAGCAACCAAATACGTCATACTCTCAGCATAGACCTCCGACGTACTCCTTCCAGGACCATTTAAGAAATAATGAACCATAAACAACCACCACTCAGCAACTTCATTTTCTGTCAAACTCTCTGCCACTGCAACTCCTGTAGCCAAACACTCCATGACATAACAAATAATGACATACAATCCAAACTAGAGTCTCCCTGTTGTGGGGTCTTCTTAGTTGTCATTCCCCATTTCCCATGCTTCACTTTTTCAGCATGAACTCCACAGAACACGTCTTCCAAATATGATTTCTGCAAAAAAACGTCAATCAGCAGACAATCTTTCAATGTATTCCAAATTTTCATGCACATTCTATAAGACCTTACCATACTAACGACGTCTTTTATAAATGGTTCACTTGCTCTGGTTGCTCCTAACAGGTTGCATGAAGTTGTAATATCTAAACACCCGATTTTTCAAGTCCATCACTGACAAAGTCCAATGAATGTTATCTGATTTACTGGACAAAATAAAAAATTGGAGTTCTTCATATTCGCAATTGTTGCCCGCTTCAAAAAGGTCTTCTTTAAGTTTTCATTTGACGAATAAAGAACTTCCTACATACTAATAACAAAATAGAATATAATATTGTACTCACTGTTTACTTCAATCATGGAATACATAGAACGAAAAACTGAAAAAATATAAGCAACAATTTGTCAAAAAACAAACAACAATCTTACAGTGAAGTTGCTCGGCATGAAGGAACAACTTATCAATTCTGCAATGCCAACCATACTGTGAAGCTGCTATTTTTCTTGAATAATCACCGTATATGCATCAATGACCTATTTTCAAAAAAAAATAACTCAATAAAAAATAAAACATAGGTGATTAAAAAAAGTGATATACGACATACCATACTGGAAGTGCACCTCTTGTTTAACAAATCAATAATATTTTTAATATTGATCTGATACGATTTTTCTGCAGATTCCTAGACAACACCACTGTTTTCATGGAAAGTCATTTATATTTTCAGTAAATACTCAAATATAATACAATATATTCTAAATATAGTAAATAAATAATAGTACCTCTCCCCATCAGCATCAAGGAGCATGAAAATGAGCCTTTTATAATGAGTTTTCACTATATTATGCTGCTTCACCCACCGTGGAAATACCTGGAATAGTTTGGGGGTCATTGGCAGCCTCTTCTTGGCAATCAGCTGCGGATATATATAGGGAGATTGACGCTTCGGTTTCCTTTCCCTACTCTTCACACCTCTAACCAATGAGGTATGTATCTTAGAGGCAGAAAACATTGCAGTGGACTGCACAACACATTTTCCTTCATCCATACACAGTTCTTCATTCACATCCTCCTCCTCACTTACATCTACATTACCCATTTCCTTCATCTCATCTACAGCAGTTTCCTCTATGCTGCCCTCAATACTAGCAGTTGAAGTCATTTTCTTCTCAAGTTCAACCTCTTGAATCTGAACATTCTCTAAAACAGTTCCTTCCCCCTCACCAATAACTAATTTCATCTCCTCCTTCTCCTTCATCTTTAGCCTTTCACTCAAAACAACAATCTGTATATTCTTCATTTTTAATTGCGTCTTAAGTTTTTTAACCTTATTGTTAAACTTCACATTCTCCATATACAATCTGAGAGTCTCCTCATTTGAAACATTTGGCACTTATGCTTTCATACTTAAATGAAGTTTTTTTTCTTTAACAACCTGCTGAATAAGTTCTTTAGCCTCACAAGGGATTGACTGCAGTCTACATCACTTTATCGGGGTCGTTTGAGTCTACAATGGATAGTGAAAACAAAAATGCAGATTTCATAAATTAATATAAAAATAAAGAACTGCTCGAAAATATAAAATAGTAACAATACCTTGGTACTTTTCTGTACAACAGCAACAACGTCTTGCAAACTCCACGATAAAAATAAGGGTGCACCCTCTCTTTTGGGAACAACATTCTCAGACTTCTCAGCAAACCAATACTGTAACATTTAACATTATTAGGAAATGGTCAACCAACTTGGAAAAAATAATCGGTTAAATATAGTTGAAGACCTTACCGATAAAAAAACAACACAGCCAACAACTTTTAAGGGAGTTCTGTAAAATTATTTCACTGATGTAAGAAATTGTTCATGAATAGCAGCAGCCCAAGCATAACTCTTCCCTTTTGCTACATTTTCAAAATATGTAACAAAATTCTAATCAACATAAGAACCAGAAGTAGGAAAAAATAACATCGCACACACAAAAATAGAAAGCAAACAAGCCACATCAGAGAAGTCTTGCCCCTCAGTAGCTTCAACATCCTCAAGAATCGCTCTTCGTAACACACCGTGGGACAATAGTCGTCCAGCATTGGCAAACCACCTCAGCAACAGTGTTGAACTAGTTGCTCGTAATGTATAGGCAATAGACACAGGTAAGTCACCATCCTCAATGCCGAATATATGCGAAATGTCATCAACTCTTAAATCCATCATCCTACCAGCTATATCAAACATTCTTAAATCAATATTGAACCTCTGTAGTAAAAATAACACGAAACCATCAGTTTTCTTACAATCATCGAATGGCAGTAGGTTATCAATAAACACTTTAAACAACTGTCAAAACAGTATCATTTGAAGATATTTAATGTGATTGTCATTAATCTTAGGCCTAATGTCATTAAAAAATTTCGACAGCCCAGTCATTGAAAACCTGTAGTGGTTGCTAGCTGATGTAGACATTATTCTTCCATAAAAAAACAATATCCCTAAAAATTATCATTAAGTAAATTTGAATATTAATATAAGGCATAAGAGTGAAAACATAAAACTGAAAATTGCAAGTACAGAAATGCGACATGACTTTGAATCAGTATGTTCAAATTAGTGGACCAATCAAAATTCACTATGATAATCACATAAGAAATTATCAGTGCAAACTAACACCAGAAATACTACAAATCATAATACAAATTATAATTGAATAACAGATGGAATTTACACTCATATTCAAACTTTCCAGTGAAAAGTTACACTGGGAATTTCAACCGGAAATTTCCAGGGGATTTCCAGTGGGAATTTCCCCTGGGGATTTCCGGTGGGAATTTTGAGTAGAAATTTCCAGTGCAAATTTCAAGACGCAAATGCCAGTGGGAATTTCCAATGGAAAATTTTCCACTGGGAATTTCGAGTGGCTATTTCCAGTGGTAAGGTCAACTGTGAATTCAACACCAAAATTGCACCCGCTGGAAAATTACAACTAATTCAATTGTAAATTTTTCATTATTAAATTTAAATAATTTTCCATGTGAATTTCCACAGGGAATTGCAAATAAGAATTGTCAGTGGGAAGCCCAGGTGGGAATTGCCGGTGGAAATTTCCACTGGAAGTTGCAACTGGGAAGTCCCAGTAACAATTTCAACTGTAAATTCCCGGTGCAAATTCCCAGTTGGAATATCCAGTGGGAATTTCCATGGTAGAAGTCAGAAATCTAACCGTACAATTTCAACACATTCTAGAAAAGTTTATGTACTTCCAAATTATAATTTCATAACAATCCAAAATTATAGTGGGAAATTCAACTAGGAATTCCAAGTGGGATTTTCCAGTATCAATTGCCATTGGAAGTTGCAACCTGGAATTCCCATTGAGAATTTCAAGTGTAAATACACAATGCTAATTCCCAATTAGAATATCCAGTGGGAATTTCCAAGGCACAAGTCAGAATTATAGCTATATAATTTCAACACGTTCTATAAATTAATATGTAGTTCCAAATTATAATTGCATAGTAACCCAAATTTTCAGTGGGGATTGCAAGTGGGAATTGTCGGTGGGAATTGTCAGTGGGAATTCCCACTGGAAGTTGCATGTGTGAATTCCTAGTGGGAATTTTAAGTGTAAATTCCCACTGCGAATTCCCAGTTCGAATATCTAGTGGTAATCCGAGGTACAAGTCAGAATTTTAGCTGTACAATTTCAAAACATTCTAAAATTGTTATGTAGTTTCAAATTATAATTCCATAAGAATCTGAATTTCTGGTGAGAAATTTTAGTGGAAATTTCCATGGGAATTACCGATGGGAATTTCCACTATGAATTCCCGATGGAAATTTCAAGTGTAAATTCCTGGTGCAAATTCTGAGTTGGAATATCATGTAGAAATTCCCAAGGCATAAGTCAGAATTCTAGCTCTAAAATTTCAACACATTCTAGAAAGTGTTATGTAGTTCCAAATTAAAATTGCATAGCAATCCGATTTTCCACAGGGTAATTCCAGTGCGAAATTCAAGTGGGAATTCCCTAGTGGGAATTGTCAGTGGGAAATGCTAGTGGGAATTGCCGGTGGGAATTCCCGCTAGAAGTTGAAACTGGGAATTCCCCATGAGAATTTCAAATGTAAATTACTGGTGCAAATTCCCAGTCGAAATATCCAATGGGAATTTCCAACACACAAGTCAGAATTCTAGGTGTACAATTTCAATAAATTCTATAAATTGTTATGTAGTTCCAAATTATAATTGCATAGCAATCCGAATTCCCGATGGGAATTTGGGAATTCCCAGTGGAAATTGTCAGTGAAAATTGCCACTGTGAATTTCCAGTTAGAATTTCCACCGGGAAATTCAACTGGGAATTCAAGACTAAATCACAGGCAGTATGCCTTTAATATTACAAGTGAAAGAATTATAATCGATTTTCGCTGCGAATTGCCAGAACCAATTCGCAAATCAAAATCCAAACTGTCAGTTCTTAAAATCAATGCGATAAAATCAAATCTTAAATACTAATCAACAATTACAATTGAAAATGGAATTAGCCAGCAAGAAATCACACTACAAAAGACGAAGTGAGACAAATCAATTAGAAATTCCACTCAAATCTTCCATTCTAGCAATTATTGGAAAACAAACTGAGTTTCAACTTAAATATTGGAACTTAAAAATCACATAATAAAAAGACCAAATCATCACATTTAGACTATTCCAATAACTCAAACAAACAAAAAATAATTGAGACAATAGTAATATATGTATCTCTCTATCTGCATAAGATTTACAAATAAAGAAATATCACTATATCCTAGACATTGTAATAAAAAAAATCCAACAAACAGAAATCGCATAAACCACCTACCATCTTCCGTCATTGGCGGTAGAAAACTAAAGTTGGCCGAGATATTCGCCGGTGGGTTCACCAAAAAAATCGCCTCAGAATAGACGAGGGATGCTCAAAGGGATTCACTGAGGGTTTCGTTGGTGATGGATCTGTCAATGCATTCGCCCTCAGGTTTCCACTGACGGCCTCGCTGAGGATTCCCTTCGATTTTCTCCGACAGGTTCGCCGAGACCTTCACCGAGAGATGAGGCTGGCCTCAGATTAGATGAGGGATGTGCTCAGATTTTCATCGGGGGTTTTGTCAGTGATGGATCTGCCAATGTGTTCGCCAAGGTTTTCCACCGACCGCCCGCCTGAGGATTTCCTTCGACTCTCACCAACAGCTTCGTCTCAGATGCAGCCGAGGGTTTCGACGTCCAGGTTCACACAGAACTCCGACCTAGGAGTTTTTTCAAATCTCAACCGAATTTCCCTCGCGGTTTTCAAAACCCATTTCTAATTGAAGGGCCAAAAAAATTTCTAGACACATGTCAGGCATCCAACTGCCAACCTAAGGGTCAGGTTTACGACCGAACCTGAGATGATAATTTTCCAGTTTTTATGATGTTGTGAAATACATATGAATGGATTTATGATTATGTGATGGGTGGATATGAAATTATATATTTATCTAATGGATTGGGTATATATTAATGTTCTATGAGCATATAATTTACATGTGAGGATATCCAAAACACGAAAGAAAAGTTTACATGAGTGGTTATCCCATTCTCAAAATATGAGGGTGTCAGGGAGGTTATCCCAAGCCCAAAACAAGAGGATACACAGGAGGTTATCCCATGTCCAAAGATGGTACATGAGTGGATATCCCAAACATAACAAGTTATGGATTTCTAGTTGGGCATCCATCATATTAATAATACTAGCACTCACTCGTGCGTTTTCACGACGATATGATCCAATGCTCTAAAAAATGATCCGCTGCTCAATAAAAATTAACGATCCACTGTTCAAATAAAATAAATGTTCAAATGCTCAAATTAAATACATCATCCACTCCTCAAAGAGAGTACACGATCCAATGCTCTAAAAAATGAATCAGAAGTCATATTTAGTATAAGTAAAAGAAACTATTAACTGAAACAAAATAAAATGACTCACTGCTCCAAAATATGTCCTTGCTCTAGTCTTCCATGGTGTATTTCTCTAAAATCTAGTGCTACTTCACCCTGTCACCTTGTATGCAGGATCGAACCCTGCATTAATATTGATTATATTGAATATATTGAAATCATAAATTAGTGGCACAAAATATTGTAATAAAAGTGGATTAAACATGGAGACAGTTAAAATAGTAGAAAACATAAAGGATAATCACATTGTACCTTTGTACTGAATCTTCCACTTCAAGATCTTCCGACACAGTCAAAAATATTTGTACATAACAATTGAAAAAATTAAAAATATAATGTATAAAGATTAGAATAAATACTAATGCAATCTGAGAATAACAATTTATGCAGGGCATCTGAAATTTTTTCAATTGTTATACGGGTGCATACCTCCAGAAAGTACGCCATGTTCTATTATTTCTTTAGGAATGACAGCCTGAGGATTTCCAAATACTGTGACGGTTCATAAACATCAAAACATATCAATCTCTCATGAAATCCATTTTCAAAAACTGAATAAAATGTTATATGCAGGCCATAGCCAACTTCAAGCAATCAATGCACCATCCACAAAATTAAATATAGAATTCTAATAGGAGGTCTGAGTATGACCCCTGCAACCTGAACACATACCATTGCCACCTAAAAATCTCATCTGAATAAAGTTAATCTCAATAATTATGATTTAACAGATACATGCTGACAAGGGGACTTTGATTTGTAATGTTCTCTCAAACCAAAACTTCAATTTCGGCCTCTAATTTCTCTTGAATGTATTCTATAAATGACAATAGTTTACATAATTAACCTAAACTCAATTTTCATCGATAATATAAAAGGAGACCCTCAATTTTATGTGTAAAGTATTCTTAATACGTAAAATGGGAAAAATAATATAGTTGGGAATTAGCAATGAATCAATGGATAAAGCAGGTCGCCTGGCCATTCAAGTTTAACAAAAATATGGTTACTGCAACAAACTTGAGCAACAGTGTCCATGTCATCCATGCCACCGGCCAAGATTGAGTTTTTAGTGCGATGTCATCAAACAAAGATCCTTCAGAAACCCCAAGCACCTTCAGAGCACTCTCCATCGACATCTCGAACGGCGCGGGGTCATTCTCTTTTGATCCAGTGAGGGCCATAGTGGTTTGACATAGAGTGCGATGCGGAAGAAGAGGTGACCTACAGCAAGGCACCTCTGCAACTTGGGCACTCGGAGATCGACTCCATCCTAGACGGATGACCATGGTCCGGTCAATGATGGCGCAGTTCTGTGGGACTATGAGTCGCAAACATGGATGAGAAGGTGGAGTTTCTGGGGGGCGATAGAAACCCCCACCCCAGGGGGGGGGGCATCGAGGGTTCTAAATCTTCAACTTAAATATATTCTCACACATTCAACAATATATGTACATAACTATTGATAAAATTAGAAAAATAATGTATAAATATTAGAATATACTACTAATGAAATTTGGGAATAACAATTTATGCAGGACATCTGAGATTTTTTCAACTGTTATAAGGGTGCATACCTTGAGAATTTCACATTATATTAAATTAATAGAAACTAACTCAAATAATTTAAAGACACAATAAATATTTAAAATAAAAACCTCATCACAACCTATATTTCAAGTAACAAGGACAGAAACAATTTTTTTACACAGATATAAAACTAATGATAACAATAATATGTGACAATGGTTTTAACAGTCTATAAAATGAGAAGTTTGAAAACATAATGATAAAAAGTACGCCAAATTTTCCAGCAGAATTATTCATAATTGTATTTATATAACTTTATCATTCGCTGACAGTGACTTGATGTTGTAGAATGTTTACCAATAATGTTGTCACATTTTACTAAATCTTCATCTTCAAAAGCTCACTATAGGTTTTTCGGTATAGATAATAATGTTTAAAATTTGAATTCTAACATGGAAGAAATAATCTGAAACCAAAAAAAAGATAGCATTGGGTTTGTTAACCTAAGGTCTTGTTTCCCAGAAGTCTGTGTATGTTAAAAAGTGTTTGTTAACATCAAGCTGTGTCTTTTAACATAAGGATGTGTTTGATAGAACTTCATGAAAATTGCTTATAACAGTTGTCGGTTCAAGAATTAATTATTCCCCTTATTGAAAATTGGTTGAGTTTGGCATGAGGTTGTGTTTGTTTTCATGCATTGTGTTTGTTAACATGAGGTGGTGTTTGTTTTTATGCACCATGTTTTCACAAAAGAAGTACCTGTATAGACTTAAAAATATTTTAACTCAAATAGGTTTGGTAAATATGCCTATATGCTGGAAAATGTCCAATGGATGCTAAAGTGGGATGTCAAGGCATGTGGAGATTCTCTAAGAAGTTTGAATTGGAGAAGGATGCTTAAGGAAGAAGAATGTAGTGAAAAAACAAAAATGTATTTCAGTTAATGGAAAACCTAGAATATCTACAAAATGAAACTCAATGATAGTTATATCTTCCACCCAAAACTATGATGTTTATGGGCTTGTATTTATATCAACAGAGAATAATTTCTATTAAGCATTGACTAAATGTAGACACAAATGGAAGATCAATGAGAAAAAGGTGGATGCAAAATGAAATCATAAGAAAGAATCTTCTTATTCATGCTCAATTTCTAAACAATGATATAAGATACAACATTATGTGTATTTTTTCAGTAATCTATAAATCCAAATCATATGGGTGGCTAGTTTGCAAGCAGTGAATAGGTGCATAGATGTTCAAAAAAGTGAAACATCTATATGAACTTAGAATGGCCAGAAGACATCTATGTTGAATGTACATAAAAAAATGAAAATAACTGGTTAAATTGTAAAATGTGCGGTGGAGACGTATTACATATGAAAAAATAAATATCTGTTGGAAAAAAATCACGATAGTTGAGGGAGTGTTTTTCAAATACTTGAGTAAGCAGCATAAGTGACAAAAATTTAAATTTTAATTAATAGAAAAAGATATGAGCAATGTAAGAAAAAATATAAGAAATGTTGCATGCTTATAAAAAATTGATGGGAATGGTAAAATGGTTTTCACACCTTTGGATCTATGACCAAAATAATGGTATGTTGATTCATGTGATTACCATGGTTTGAAATATTCATATTATTTGTGATAAAAACAAGCTCATCAATTTATGAAAACAGAAATAGAAATGGAATAATTGTATAGATGAAAAATTACCTTGAATCTTTGTCACGATATTTGAGGGATTGCATGTCACATACCTGAGTAAGTAGCATAAGTGAAAAAAAATTGAATTTCAATTAAGATAAAATGATATCAGGAGATGTAAGAAACAATATAAGACATGGAACATGCTTATAAAAAATTGATGAGAATGGTAAAATAATTTTCTCACCTTTGGATCTATGACCAAAATAATGGTATGTTGATCCCTGTGAAAAGCATGGTTTGAAATATTAATAGTGTTGGACCCCATTTTAGTATAATGGGTATTTTCGAGTCCCACATCAGAATATCCTACTTTGTAATTATTTTTACTAATCTATAAAAGAATATCTCCACCTCACATTAAGGTAAGGAGAATTCTCCATCTACATGGTATCATAGGGTACTTTCTAACCTGATCTCTCCTCTCTCTTTTTCTCTCCCATCTAGGGTTCTGAGAAATCCCCTGCGGATTCCTGGTTATGTCCGGCCCTGCCTCTTCCCTAACCCTACTGGGTCCGGCGCTCCCTATGCCCTCTGTTCTAACCTGATCCCTCTTTTTTTACACCATGACTCGTTTTTTAGATCATAGAATTTGTGGGTATGATTTTCAATTGTTAAAATGACGTCCTTGTAGACATCAGGATCATGTTATGAATAAATTCTTACTCATATCTCACTTTCTTACCATTACTGAGCATATGATCTCACCATTTTTTATGTATCATTTCTCCCTGTTAGGAAGAATTTTTTTATGTAGGATAGATCTATGAAGAATACAATGTGGAAGATATTTATTAGATATATTTGTAATCTTTCATTAAATAAGAATATTGCAAATGAAGTCTCTAAAGACCCTAATTCAATACAGTTCTGGTGTGGATCATAATGTAATGTAATTAATATTCTATTAAAAATATGAAATATTGATGTATGAAACATATGATTCACTATAGGAAAAATAATTTGAGGATATCTATAGAATAATGTATGTGAGGATGGTTGACCATAATCTTTGTCTCAGACTAGCCAATAAAGGATATATCTATATTCATATATCATAGGTGTTGGTCGGAGTGAACACTCAAGAGGGGGGGTGAATTGAGTTCCAATTAAAATTTCGGTTAAAAAGATTTCTCCTAAAATCCCCCAATTTCAAAAACTAAGTTAAACTATAGTGAATTTGTAATATAGCAAAGGATCAATTGGCTTCTCAAGAGATTGATTATTTCTCAGTCAATTTTAATTTGAAGATTAATTAACTTTTGAAGCTAACCTAATGCTTTACAGTAAATACAAACACTTTCTAGTTTAACTGTCAAAGTAACTTTAAAAAAAATTATATTTCAAAGAAATTGGCAGTGGAAAATAAAGTAGCTTAAGCTAAGAAAAATATGCACAACAGATATAACTATGAGGTTCAGTCTCAAGCCGAGACATGGTCCTCTTAAACAATTTATGTAAATTTTGATCCACACCCTGGATCGGGGTAAACAACAGTACAAAGACAGTCCAGGTCCTAAGACCTCTACCACAGTTTTAGGTGGGAAAACAAAGTCAATAGCACACAGGCTATCCAGGTCACACTTGACCTATTCCACAATTCACAGTGGGATACAATAAGATGTAAACAGTTTGGAGTGAGGATTTAGTATCCACCAGTTCAGATCAGGAGACAATGTGTGTAAGAATTGTACAAAGTTCACACACACTGCTCAAAAAGTAAATTAAAGAAACACAATAGATCTAAACAGATAGAGAAGAGTTTAGAGTGCTCTATGTGTTGTGAGTGAAGCACGGGACTCCTTAGTTTGATGTAAATGAAGCTATGAATACTTCTCTGGTTTTTTCAAGAAAAACAGAGTGTCGTGGTTCTCTTTCTTCACATTCAATGTAGGTGTTCAGCTCGAGTATGAGAGTGTTCGTTGTAACACTTCAGCTTCTTCTTTTAATGTCTGTTCTTGATGAGTATCATTGTTCTTCAAGTTCCTTGTGTGTTCTTCTTTCTTGTATATGCCTCGTGTTTTCTCTATGTTAAAAATCACTTTCTTACTGCAGCTCGATCTTCTTTATATTCCACGAGCTCTGGCAATGGGAATGATTACCTTTTCATAGGTATGAGGTACGGTTCCCTGACATGCCAACAACTATCATTAAATATCATTAATTGCATTAAAAACATCAAAAATGACCGTTAGCATTATTTAAATAATATTGACATAGTATAGAGTTCGAGTAATCGGTGACTGGTTTTCAATCGGTATCTCCTTGTAACAGTGAGCTTGTACCAGTAGACTTGAGTCGAAGAGTCTTGAGTCGGTAGCTGTTAATCTCTGTATCAGTAGCTTTCTTGAAACAGTAGCTCCTTTATATCGATGAACTTACTCTATCGGTAGCTCTTCTATCAGTAGTTGTATGTATCGATAACTCCTATCGGTAGCTCTTCTTGTCTATCAGTAGCTGTCTGTCTTTGTAACGGTGGCTCTTTGTATACCAGTAGACTTACTATAACGGTAGCTCTGGTGTAACGGTGACTGTCTGTGTATCGTTGTACTTCATATATCGGTAGCTTGTCTATATCGGTAGACCAAGTATCAGCAGCTCTTTATCAGTAGACTTCATATCAGTAGCTCTGAGCATTAGAGTTCTCTATCGGTAGACTAGATATATCAGTGACAAATGATTACCAGTAGACTTACACATACCGATAGCTCTGTTCTGTACCAGTGACTGTCTGTCTATGCATTAAATCAGTGACCTTTGTCTATCGGTCGACTAAGTACTAGTAGGTCTTTCTGTTTGTCTGTATTAGTAGCTATGTGCATACCATTAGACTTAACACTTGTCTGTTTTATACAACACATATCCAGATTGGGTTAGAATTGTTTCATAGTATGTATAAACATAGATAATCCTTGATTAATATATTCCAATGAGTATTCTAATATTCGTATAATTCAATAGTAGGATAAGAATGTAGATAGTATATAAATGAACATTATTTGGGATTATCAGCATATTAAAACATAATTGAGATTATCAAAACAGGTGAGGTCAACAATCTCCCCCTTTTTGATAATTACAACTTAGGATAAGATAAGTCCAAAATAATTTGCAATGTATTAGAGGATATAGCATTAAATCCAATTGTATCAGAGATAAAAACAATAACAAAGTACTAGACTTATGTATCAGAGGCATTATAGAACAAATAATCAGGTATCAGAGGTAGAAGTAAATGCAATGGTATCAAGGCTACAAGTAAATTAGGCTTCAAATCATAATTCTTCCCTTTTGGCCTTCCATAATTTGTCATATCAGTTCTGTTATCCCCCTTTGTGATTAGTGAAAAGTGGGAAACAAACAAAAAGAAAAGTACTAGAATGGAATAAAAGAGAATAGGAGCATTTGTATTGTATGGTTCAAAAAGGTACAGTGAAATACAACCAATGAAACAAAAAGAATAAAAAGTATTACTATCAAATGTCTTAGCCACCAAGTCAATCCACCTCCTAGATGTCTACTTGAGATTTTCCTTTGGGATCCGAGGTGGGCTCAGAATGTGTGGATTCAGGTGTAGGCTTAAGAACACCAGAAAGGATCAAAGGAGGTTGATCTACTGAAATTGTCCCTGGCCTGTACTGAGAGGATCTCTGAGTGATCATATGAGTAAGGTTTCGGATGGCTTGGGCTGGAGTCATCTGAGCAGGAGAAGCAGTAGAGGCAGAGGCAGGCAAAGCAGGTGGTATAATCACTGGACTAGCATCAACATGCAAGAAGGGAAACATGAGATTTCTGAAATCCATAATGATTCCCCCTCCTCTCCCCATGGCAGATATGAAATCATCCTTATTCTCCATAAACTTATCCAAGGCTGGAGTCAGTTCTCTGAGCTTGCTGACTTGCTCTCTGAAGGCTTGAGTCACTGGAGGCAGCTTCATATTTTCTAACATAATCTTGAAATGATTGTTGACTTGATGCTTGGTATACACCCTTTGAAAATAATAATCTACCTTGTCTTTCACCTCTTTCTGAGAAGTAGAAGCTTCTCTCATATAATCTTGGACAATCTTCATGATTTCTCTAGTGGTAGTCACCACTTTTGTGAGGTCAGATGAGTCAACAGAACTACTGGTTGAAGCTGAACCAAGCTCCTCCTTCATCAATTCTCTAATTTGATCCAAATACACTAAGGGTCTGGAAGCAAGAGAGCCCAAGGAAAAAGTCACAGTTTCCTTGAAACTTTTGGTTAGCCCACTAATAAGATTTTTCACTGCATAATCCTGGGTGCTAACACGCCTTTAGATGGAGTGCTTAAACTCCTCAAACACTGAAACCATCTGATTGACCACACTTTTCACATAAGCCAGATCCTTATCTGCTTGAGATTTAGAACTCATATAGGAGTCTAGAGAGATAACTGATTTCTTCAGAATTTCAACATTCTCTGTCAGTTTAGATACTTGATCCTGGAAAGCTGTAACTCCATCCACTATTTCTGCCACAAAGGTTGACACATTACAACCAAGAGATAGTTCAAAGGATTTTTCCATATTGTTCATATCTTCAATAAATCACTTCTTCAACTCGGAAACAGAAGTACTAAAAGACTCTTTCAGCTCATCCTTTAGGGATTCAAGATCAGCTCTGGTGATCACATTGTCAGGCACAACTACAGGTGATCTTGCAGATACAATACTGGCCACTGATTCAGTCATAATTGATTGGATTGATGATACCAAAGATGTTTCCATTCTCCTTCTTCTACAAAACTGGCTTTAAGATCTGACTTCAATGTATCCCGATCACCTCTTCTAACCACATCTTCAGGTAATATCTCAGACTCAATATCATAACTGACTTTTGGTCTATTGAGGGATGCCTCATTATCAGAATCTGGGTAATCCAAACCACAAACCACAAATCCAAGATCTTCTATCCAGTCTTTAATGGAAACATCCACAGAAACACTGCCACAAATGGTAGGATTCTCCCCCTCAACTGGTGCATTCTCCTGTACAGTAATGACACCTCCAGCAACTCTGTCTTCCACATCAGAATCTTCTACAACTAATTTGATTTCTCCAACAATAGTAAGCTCCTCTGGAATAGGTATAGATTTATCAACTTCACCAGATTCCTTAGCAGACACCAAGTAGTGTCCAATCAATGGACTGAGGCTCAATCTAGCTGAAATAGATGCTTCACTTCCATGAACATCTTCTTCATTCTCTATAGCAGCCTCTTCATGATCTGATCTCTACTGATCTTCTTTTCCTTGTGACATAATTTTAGGAGCTGGGCTAGGAGGCAGGTCAGGATCTCCTCCATCAACAGCAGAGGAATCCTCTTCTTCTGAATCATCACTATACTGTGGTTCCTCTTCATCAGGTCTTAGACCTAGATCCCTCACATCCTTTGGCCTAGAAGGATGATCTACAGGATTAAACCTGTCATATAATTTCTTATCATCAGTAACCCATTCTCCTCTCCAAGGGTTTCATCTTATCTTCATGTACTTGCACACTATGCTTGTGATACAAAAAATATTCTTTACTACCACTGTCTCATCCTGAGACTCAGCTACTCCTTTCACTTTGATCATAACCGAGATCAATTTGGCAAAGAATAAGGCATTTGTTTTTGACTTGGGTCTAATCATATCCTCCATTTGAATCATTAACAACCTGCACAGATTCACTTTCACTCCATGTATCAAGAGATATAACAAAAAGATATCTTGATATCTGAGATTGGAAAACTCCCCTCTCCTTGGACTTAGCACATGTTGCATAAATTTGAACAGAAATCTATTCTCTCCATCCATTTCAGCAGCCACTACCTTCCTTTGCTTGCCACTACCAGTGAGCTCCTCTAAGGCAGTCTCATAGTCAAAAATATCACTTGTAGGTGGTACTATCTTTGATGAATATCCATAAACTCCTTCATGTGGTACTCTCAGGTACTCATCCCACTCAATAGATGAAAAAGATATCTCCTTTCCATTCACAAAAGAAATCATCCAATTCTCATCTTCTGATTTCTCAAAACTTACAAACTCATAGAACTGTTTCACTACCTTCGGATAGTAGGGGTCATTATTATTTGAGAAGCATTCTACCCATATTTGATCTTCCAGCACCTCTAGTACTAATGATTTACTAGATATCAGCCATTTCGCGCATAACTCTTTCTCGATTACAATGTATCTATTTTGTAAATGCGGTTTCACTGGGCGCCTCCCAGACCTTGTTCTACTAGCACTACTACTAGCTTCAGGTCCTGTCTTCTGCTTCTACGCATTCGGCTCATCAATACCATCTCTGACTGCAGGGATCTTGGTATTTATCATTTTTGGTTCGAGGAACTTAGGTATTTCAAGAGATTCAGGAGCTAAGGCTGTAGAGACCCGAAGCTTGACAGACATGAACATTACATTACTTTTGCAGAATACATAATACATAACAAAAACAGACACACAAGAACCGTAATAGTTTAGTGTCTTTGGAAACTTGGAACATAATCTTCTAATCTTGGTGAAATATCTTCAACATCTCCCAATAAAAATCTTCCACTTTTTTTCTTACATAAAACCTTTCTTTATATCCTGGGAAAAATAAAACATAAAAGGGGTGAGCTCAAATGCCTAGTAAGGGTAAAAATAGAGAACATAAAACAATCCATAAACATTTGAATGCAAAAACTTGAACATAAAATCTAAACATCAAAATCTTGAGCAAAGACATGAATCTTGGGAGTGCGTAAGGCATATATCATAAGGGAACATCAATCATGAAAAAATAGCATGGGAATAACACATGTAATTATGGCAACCATTAATCATATGATATGATTTCCACAGTAGCCAAGGCATTGCTGCCAAGACCATCTTAGTGGACAAAGTCCCTTTCTGAATCGAGTTTACTCCTCGTTCCAGTCCTGTATTACTGAACCGATTTAACTTGTCGTTACTGCCATGTCTATCTCATGAGATATAAATCTTTAACCAATGCATTAGAGGGAGATATAGGTCCCACTCATCTCATAATGAAATCATTCTTACTTGTGCCATAAAATAAACATACATCATTCATAATAACCCAATAAATAAAATGGGCTTCATAAACATCACGATATCATAAAACAATTCATATAAGATAAAGGAATTCATAAAAATATTTCCATCACAACATAATCAAATCAATGTAATAATAGGGATAGAAACAGAACCCTATATTCTCTTAGATAGAAAATAATTTTGATAAAACACTTGAACTCCATTCTTGAGGAAAGTATCCTTTCTACTTCAAAAACATTTTTCCTTTCTTAACATGTCATACAATTTTAAACTAAAAGAAGTTGATTAAAAATAAACTTAAAAACTTGTAAAGTAATCTTCTTGGAAATAATGTTTTAAAAATCCATTCATGCCATATAAGCTAAAAAAACATTATTCTCATACTTTTGTCAGAAAATTCAAAAAGTACCTTGTACGAAAAATGACAAAATATTCCTTTCATATCTTTTACTAAAAACTCACTAAAGGGTAAAATTGGATTTAAACAATTGTAGGTGGATGGAAATAATATTACATATTGAGGAAACATGGATGTGGATGATAAACTACACCCCAGTAAATATCAAAGTATAAACAATCTCTGATAAAAATGAGATTGTGATATTTTCCCTTACCTTAGGTCCAATTTGCTTCGTAAGTGTCTGAACCTCCTTTAATTTGGGTAACTTCCTTTGGTTTGAACCAAAAGGACTTCTTGGAGAGTCTTATGCCTAATGTAAGGATTCAAGGGGAAGGAGAGGGATGTAGGGAGCTTAGTTGGGCAGATTTTGGACGAGCCAAAAGGCTTGAGAGGTGTGAGGAATTGAATATAAGTGGTCTCCTTTTATAAGGGAGTGTAGGGGCTCTTTAGGAAAGTGTGAAAACATTATTTTATTATAAACTTATCTTCGGTTTCAAGAGGTCCAAAACACATTAATGTCGAAGATAAGATGACTCATATTCGAAATAAAATCATCCAATAGGAATTGTACAGGTTTTGGATGATATTTTAATCATTTTAATCTTATTTATTTAAATCATTTATTAATGAGGTAAATACTGCATCATTATTGTGTCATAAATAATTTAATTTATTTGATGTCTAAAAATTATAAAAAAATTACTAACATGTAGGAAATCTTTTTAGCTTTCCAATTAATATTTATAGTCCAAAATATAATTTATATATCCCCTTATAAAAATTAATTACTAAACGATTTTTGTTAATTCCAATTTTGTCTTTACATTAAATTAATTAATCTAATGTGTCATTGTCTTTCATAAGTGGCTCCATGGGGTCCAAAAATCGACCCAAGGATCCCCATGGTCGGCCACTACTCATCCAATAAGGTTAGGATAAGTGTCAAGGTAATTTTGAATTATTATAATATTCTTTTAACCTTGAATTACCCTATTTACCTTTAACCGTAGTAAATAAAAATTACCGTAGTTACTATTCATAAAGCCCAAAAATAATAATTAGCTTATTAACATAATTTGGACCCACTGATTCCAAATATGGAATCCATTTTTCCAAATTCAATACACAAAAGTTTCAGAAATTAAATTAAAATTAATCCCGTTGTCGAAAGAAAACGGGTTTTTGTTTAAAACATTGCAAAAGATTGAATTGATTTAACCTACGAATTCAAGGTAAAATAAATTCTAATGGCATACATTATATTAAATGGTAAAAATATATTATATTTATACTTTAAAACCATTCAATATTATAATTTAACCACATAAATTATTACGATGAAAAAAGTTGTTTTTAATTAAAATATAACGTGTTTTTACTATTCATTAAAATATGAAAGTTATCAGAATAATATGAAAATTTTATCCAATGTAAAATTTTATATCATTATTCCAAAGAATAATTTTATTTTTTAAAATTGGACTTATAAACATGTCAAAAACTAGATTTAAAGTGGGTGCGCCATCAAAAGGCGGCAAAACTGCATTTTTTGAAAAAAATACTTATTTTACCCGAAAAAATTTATTTTGCTCTCTTAACATGTTCTAGAAAATGTATAAGATGAATAATAATGTTATAAAATTCAAAATGTAGTTAATACTATTCATAACGGCTAGTCAATGATAATATAATAACAATATATCATTGTTTAGTGAAACCTGGTATTGCGTACAACACACGCTATCGAGGAAGGTCGCGATTGCGTGTAATGCAAGCCAAGTCAGGGTTGCGTGTAGTGCAAGACTCATTTGTTGTTTTGTATAACATAATCCAACCATATTTCATTTATACATGAATATATATATATATACACATATATATATACACTCAATGTTGCGAACATGAAATTGTGTGTAACAAGATCCAAGAATAGTGTTGCGTATACTGCAAGCTAATACGGTGCTGCGTATAGTACAAGATAATCTTTGTGTAGCATACAACAGATGATATGAAAGAAATTAAAAAGAATATATCTTATAAAATCTCAGGTTGTTACAAAGGATTGAGAGTAAAGGGTTGAGGTGGATTGAAATGAGGTTAAAAACTAATGTTTTATCATTTAGGAATCACCAAATAAATAACCAAAACATAATAATTATAATATAAACAAAACAGATTTGAGCGGCTAAAGCTACAGAAGTTTTAAAACAGCGCAACCTATCGGTAACTCATACCGGTGAGAATTTCTAACGGTGAGGCATATCAGTGAGGTATAACGGTGAGGTTCACTAACAGTGAGGTCTAATGATGAGGTTCACTAACAGTGAGGTCTAACGGTGAGGTTCACTAACAGTGAGGTCTAACGGTGAGGTTCACTAACAGTGAGGTCTAACGGTGAGGTTTACTAACAAACAGAGTTTATCATTACTAACTCATGTCTAATGTAACTTAACCTATCCGAACTTTAGGGTTTGGTGAAAAAGTCAGCTAATTGATGTTCAGTGCCTATAAATTCAAGAGTAATATCACCTTTTTGGTAATGATATCTCAAAAAGTGGTTCCTTACATCAATGTGTTTGGTTTTAGAGTGAGACACAAGGTTCCTTGAGATATTAATTTCACTAGTGTTATCACAGTTTATTGAAACATTCTTAAAATCATATCCATAGTCCAAAAGAGTGTGTTTCATCCACATAATTTGTGCACAGCAACTACCAACAGCTATATAATCTGCTTCAGCAGTAGACAAAACAACTGAATTATGTTTCTTACTACACCAAGATACTAAGGACTTTCCCAATAAATGACATGTTCCAAATGTGCTTTTTCTATCCAACTTGCAACCAGCAAAGTCAGCATCTGAATAACTGATTAAATCAAAAGATTATCTTTTTGGATAAAACAAACCTAAATTTTCAGTATGTTTAAGATATTTGAAAATTCTTTTAACAGCAAGCAAATGATATTCTTTAGGATTAGCTTGAAATCTTGCACACATACATACACTAAACATAATATCTAGTCGACTAGCAGTAAGGTAAAGTAGACTCCCAATCATACCTCTGTAATTGGTTTGATCCACTGGTTTCCCAGTTTCATCTCCATCCAACTTACAAACAGTACTCATAGGTGTATCACTTTCCTTAATACTCTCCAAACCAAAATGTTTTAAAAGATCCTTTGTATATTTACTTTGATTAAAGATAATACCATTTTTATTTTGAAATACTTGAAATCTAAGAAAATATTTGAGTTCTCCCATTAAACTCATTTCAAATTCATTTTGCATACTCTTTGAAAAATCAGTACACAAAGTATTTTTCGAAGATCCAAAAATAATATCATCAACATAAATTTGTACTATCAAAACATCTTTAGAAATTCTTTTAATAAAAAGAGTTGGATCAGAAATCCCTTTAGTAAAACCTTTTTAAATAAGAAAACTACTAAGTCTATCATACCAAGCTCTTGGAGCTTGTTTTAAACCATATAAAGCTTTAGATAGTTTAAAAACTCAATTTGGAAAATGAGGATTAGTAAATCCAGGTGGTTGTTCAACAAAAACATCTTCAACAATAAAACCATTTAGAAAATCATTTTTAACATCCATTTGATATAACTTGAAATTAAAATGAGCAGCATAGGCAAGTATAATCCTAATGGCCTCTAATCTAGCTACAGGTGCAAAGGTTTTCTCATAGTCTATTCCTTCCTCTTGACTATATCCTTGTGCAACTAATCTTGCTTTGTTTCTAACTATGTTTCCATACTCATCAACTTTGTTTCTAAAAACCCATTTAGTGCCTATGGTCAAAGTGTCCTTAGGTCTATCAACTAATTCCCAGACTTTGTTTCTTTCAAATTGATTTAGTTCTTCTTGCATAGTCATTACCCAAAACTCATCATTGATTGCATAATTGATATTTTTAGGTTCTAATTGTGAAAGAAAAGCTTGATGTTCAACCTGGTATCTTAGAGAAGCTCTAGTCTGTGTCCCTCTATCAAGATTACTAACAACAACATCTAAAGGATGATTCTTTAGAATTCTAGTTGATCTAGTAAAGGTAGGACTAGAAATTTCAGGTTCTTCTCTGGGTTCAGGTTCTACAGAAACATGTTCTGAAAATTTTCCTGAACTAGATGTCTTTATAACAGGTTCATTGATTTTATCATTAAGGTCCAGAATAGATAAATATTCTTCAATATTTTCAAGGGAAGACTTAGGTTCATGTGGATCAGTCTCATCAAACTTGATGTGAACAGATTCTTCCACACATTTGGTTCTCTTATTAAAGACTCTATAGGCTTTACTAGAAATTTAATACCTTAAAAAGATTCCTTCATCACTTTTGGATGAAAATTTGTCCAGATTATCCTTAGTATTGAGAATAAAGACTTTTCAAACAAAGACTCTGAAATAACTAACTTTAGGTTTTCTATTATTCCACAACTCATAAGGGGTTTTCTTGAGAACAGGTCTAATCAAGACTCTATTAATAACATAACAAGTTGTATTGACAGCTTTAGCCCAAAAATAAATTGGCAGGTCATATTCATTGAGCATGGTTCTTGCAATTTCCTGAAGGGTTCTATTACTTCTTTCTACTACACCATTCTGTTGAGGTGTCCTAGGGGCAGAGAAGTTGTGACTATAGCCATTGTGTGAGCAATAAGATTCAAACTCATGATTTTCAAACTCACGACCATGATCACTTCTCAGGGTCTTAATCTTGATTCCACTAAGATTTTCTATAGACTTGGAGTATTTAATAAAGAGAAATTTTCACTCTTGTGAGCTAAGAATTATACCCAAGTGTATCTAGAAAAGTCATCTACCAAAACATAGACATAGTTCTTACCATTTAAACTAGAAACTCTATAAGGTCCAAACAAATCCATGTGAACCAACTCCAGAGGTTGAGAAATTGAAACTTCTTTCTTTGATTTAAAAGAAACTTTGTGTTGCTTTCCCTTTTGACAGGGATTACAAACTTTATCATCTGGGAATTCAAGTTTGGGTAGATCTCTAACTAAGTTCTTCCGAGTCAGTTTTCTAAGTGAGTGTATATTTCAGTGTCCTAATATTCTATGTCATAACCAAGATTCTTTTTAAAAATCATTTAAACAAGTAATGTTTTGTTTAGCTAAAGAGTCCAAATCCACTGCATAAACATTTTCATTTCTCAAAGCAGAAAATACTAAAAAAATTAGAATTAAAAACATTACAGGAATCATTTTCAAATTTAACATTAAAGTCATCATCACATAACTAAGAAATACTTAACAGGTTATATTTAAGTCCATCAATAAATAAAACTTTAGAAATTAAAACTGAATCAGTGTTACCAATCTGGCCTAGGCCGATGATCATTCCTTTAGAATTATCACCAAAGGTGACATGGCCTCCATAAAATTTGATTAAACTCTTGAATCATGAGTAATCTCCAGACATATGTCATGAACATCCACTTTCCAAGTACCATATCTTCTTATGAGAACTCTTCAAACAAGTTTCCTATAAAACAGTTTTAGATGGAAAATGATTTTGGTACCCAGATCTTCTTGGGTCCAGATAGGTTAGCAATCAAAGCTTTAGGTACCCAAATTTGTCTTATTGGTCTCATATAATTCACAGAATCAATAGACTTTTAAAAGTAAACTCTATTTGATCTATAACTGTGTGAATAACTAGTTGAGGCATATGAACTTCCAGAACTAGAACTAGTAGCATTCTGTCCAGATTTAGGAATAAATCTATTTTTAGTAAGCTGTCTCTGTCCAGGATGATAGCCTATTCCAGTGGTATATTTTGGTGCCACTTGTTTTCCTAGCATTTGAGTTAGATTATCTTTTCCATTTGTGAATTTTTCTATGTCCTTCCTTAATTGTTCATTAGACAACTTCAATTCAGTATTTTCCTTAAGTAATTGAGCATTCTTTTCCTTTTCTACATCAAGTGAAGATTTAACACAGCTGGTTAAAGCATGCTGTTTCTTTAAGGTCTTATACTTGTCCTTCAATTCATTACATGTTTCTTATATCATATTACAATATTCAAATAACTCTTCACTAGTCATATTTTTAGATTCAGAATTAGAATCAAATCTAGAATAGTGTGAATTTAAAGCAGGAGTATCCAATGTTATCTCAAATGTGTTTGTCATAAAACACATGTTTGATTTTTGAGATTTCTCATCCTGAGTAGAATCAGAATCACTTGAACTATCTTCTGAAGCACTCCAAGTTGTTTTCATAGCTTTCTTGTACTTGTTTTCCTTGTAGTCATATTTCTTTTTGAATTTTAATTTAGGACAATTTTCTTTCACATGTCCTTTCCTTTTGCATTTATAGCACATGATTTCATCACTTTTATCAGGATTTTTCCAATCCTTCTTCCAATGACCTTTGTTGTCATACTTTCCTTTGTAATTTAATTTTCTGAATAATTTCTTCTTCCTATAGAAATTCTTGAATCTCCTGGCTATCTGATCCATTTCAGCATCACTGTCAGAATCTGAACTTTCACTTGTTGATCTTTCAGATGGTATGGGGACTTTATCCTTATCCTTGCTCTTTGAGGTAGTAGACATAAAAGCCACTGAATTCCTTTTTGGTTCATCATCATCTTCTTTGTTTACCTTAATTTCTTCTTCATACATCATAAGCTTACCAATCAGCTCCTTGACTAGTAGCTTTCCTATGTCACATGATTCTCTAATTGAAACAGATGTGTCTCTCTACTTGTCTGGCAGACATCTTAGTATTATCATAATTTGCTCCTTTGCAGGAACAACTTTTCCAAGTGAGCTCATAGTGTTGACAATCTCATTGAACCTGAGATACATATCATAAATAGGTTCATCATACTTCATTTTAAAATTATCATATTTAATAGTATAGGTGTTCAATCTCATTTCTTTAACATTGGTTGTTCCCTCATGGGAAATAGCCAAAGTGTCCCTGTTAGGAGTATAGGGGGGTTGCCCAGGTGTGGGCTATAATGGGGATAGTTTGTTAGCTGTCAGCTGTCAGTTTGTTACAGCAAAGCACAACTTTGGTTGTTCCACCTTGAGGACAAGGTGGTTTTTAGGTGGGAGGGAATTTCTAGGAATAAAGGGGGCTATCCAGGTGGGGTTTTTTATTGGATGGAGGTTGTTGGTATGTTAGAGGAGAGAGGAGAATATATTTGGCTGGAGGTTGTTGGGCTGTTAGAGGAGAGAGAGGAATATTCTAGGCTGGAGGGGGAACACCTAAAAATAGTTAGTTTGTTCGAGGGGGCTGGGTGGGCCTTTAAATAAAGGGGGTCAGTGTTTGTAGAGGGGTATGATTTATTTTATAAAATTCTTGGCAGTAGGTCGCCGGTGGTCTCGGTTGGGATCAAGGGAGGGTGGTCTTCTCCTGCGGGTTACTTCTTCTTTTTCCCTTCCTCCTCTTCCTCCTATCATTGTAGCTCTACTTTTGTTTCTGTTCAACAGTTATTATACAGATTATTCAGTTGTTTTTCCTCTCTCTCTCCCTCTCTCAATATTTTTACATAACAATTTGGCGATTCCGCTGGGGAGTGTTGTTCGAGAGGGAAGATCGTGTTCGCTGGAGGAGGATCGCAGCAGGGGAGGGCCGTGCGAATTTATTTTGTTGTTTGTTTCTCGATAAGAACCATAAACCGGTGCTGGGGAGAACCGCGATCGCAGCTGGGAGGCTCGAACGCTGCTAGAGAACTGTGGCTCGGACTGAACCATTGTGTTGTGGCTGTTGAGAAAGAGTCGATCGCTGTTTCAGTAGGGAGGGAAACGCGAACCGCTGAAGAGTCGGACTCGAGCCACAAACGCAGCCGAGCGTCGCAGTAGTTGGTTGAAGCCGCGCATGCTGCTGGTCGAAACCAAACGCAACAGAAGTTCACTACTGGGGGAACGTACAACTGTTTTGGAGAAGAGCCACAAACGCTGGGAAGTCGCGATTGCAGTTGGGGAAAAATTCTGAGGCGAGGATGGAAAATAGATTAGCTTCCATTGAAACATCTATGGAGATTTTATATTGGGAGATGTCTACTATGAATGAAAGTTTGGAAAAATTGGTCCAAGAGCAGTCTGAATACCAGCAGACGCATTTTCAAGTGCGTGATATGGAAGAGCGGGTGATGGAGAAGCTCGAGGGGAATGAGTTGCAGGAGGAACACGGTATTGGTTCTGGAAAACAAAGTATGGCAGTTGTAGTAATTTTGTGTGGACCTAGAAGCAGAAATATGGTAGACAACAACAAACAATATGGAAGCCTGTATCCGAAAGATATTGGTCTAGCTGTAGGTAAGAGGAGTAAAATGAAGAGAGTGGAATTACCTGTGTTTGCAGGAGAGGATCCCCTAAGCTGGATCAGGGAAGCAGAAACCTATTTCATGTTCAATCAAACGACCGAGGAAATGAAACTACATTTGGTACAAATAAACCTAGAGTACTCGGTACTAATTTGGTTCTTTCCTTGGCTGAGCAAAAATCTGGGTTCTGAATGGGAGCAGCTGAAGCCGGCGCTATTAGAGAAGTACGGGTCTGACAAGTATCAGGAGGAGTTTTTACGATGACAGTGTGACAAGCAGCAATCCAAGTAGGCTCTGGGAGACATAGAGGAGGACATGCTGGTTCTTCAATGCTTAGGAAAAGAGAAGGTTGATTTAATTCGGATACACCAAAGCATGGACTGGTCTAGAACTGGAACTGGAGAAAAAGAGGAAGTCGATCACTTCGTAAAGGAAGAAATAACAGCAGATTTGGGGGAATTACATACTGAACAGGAAGGGGGCATTTGTACTAGTCTAGTGGAGAAAATAGTCTCCAGTTTGGCTTGGACGGAAGGAAAAAAAAGGGAGGTGGTGCCAAGATTAGTTCCTCCTATTAGCATCACAAGGGATCAGATACCAGTACCACCACTCCAGATGGAGCTATTTCATTTACCAGATTTTATAGTAAGTGAGAAAGTTCAAGTTGCTGGGGTGACTCATCCTATCAGAGATAAATTTGATTTTTGGGTCTTGAAGTATGGCCTCCAAATAAGTAGTAGACACTCACCCATTCCACTTGCTACTACGGAAGGATTTGGTAGGAGAAATTCTGTTATAAAAATGAAACGACCAGCAAGGGGAGTAATAGTGGTAGGACTGAATGAACTCACTGGAGGTGCCTTAGTTATGTTTGAAAATTGTTCTATAGTTCTAAAGGGAGGCAGGACAAGCAGGAGCCGAGTATGGTGTTGGTTGACATACGTACAGATTGGTCCTGAGTTGGATAAACTCCTCCATAGTGATGTCGATGCTACTCCCAGGATGCAGTTTTTCCAGCTGGCTATGGTTTTGAAAGGACGGGTAATAACATGTTCATTTGCACCAGTTGTTGCTGACCACCTATGCCTAAAGAAGTTTCATTGTATTCCAGCTGCTGATGTTATAAAGGAATTTGGATTTTCTCTTGTTGTTTTCCCTGCAATGGATGGTTTAAGAGCTGGAAATACCATTTTTGGGTACCCTGGAATTCTTTATTGGGACATTAGTAATGTTGAAAAAATTCTGCTTACTGGAAGGTCTGTTTTTACTCCAAAAATCGGGTGTTTAGCCCAATTAAAATTGTCCAAAAAGGTGGCATCAACTCTGTACAGGGAATTGTGGTTTGTGGAAGGACTATACACTTCTAGTCTGTTGTTTGGAGCAGCTGTTGGGACTAAGTATGGGGAGTTGAAGGCAGAACTTATTAATACAGTCACTTTAAGAAATGTTGTAATTGTTATACAACAGCAACCATATTCTCACCATGCCAAGACCATGAGAGAAGGCACTTTGGAAGATTTTTCTTACAGCAACGATGACGCTTTAAATGCTAAGCATTCCATTGATCAAACAGTGGGGATTTTGTGGTAGGGGATCTTTTATATTTTGAAGACACGTGTTTGGATTGGAACGATTTGGAAACAAGATTCACTTGGGCAGTAAGGCCGAAGTTTACCTTACCAACAAGGGGCTTCCAATCCACTTGCACCGGGCGTCTTAATTTTCCCGAGTGTGTTGCTGATTTCCAATGAAGATGCAATGATGTCGAGGCCTCCACTGAAGCCGCCACCGGGTGCTGCTGTCCCAATGTACAGCCGAGCAAAGATTGAGTTGTCCCACCTTGAGGAAAAGGTGGTTTTTTGGTGGGAGGGAATTGTTAGGAGTGTAGGGGGGCTACCCAGGTGTGGTCTATAATGGGGATAGTTTGTTAGCTGCCAGCTGTCAGTTTGTTACAGCCAGCTCTCAGTTTGTTACAGCCAGCTGTCAGTTTGTTACAGCCAGTTGTGAGTTTGTTACAACCAGCTGTTTAGTGGGGGCAGCTTTGTAATATCTTATAGCAAGTGGTTGGGGGTTTGTTTGCTGACAGTTAGGAGAATAAATAGGGGGCCGGTGGGAGAAAGAGGGGAGGGAATCATTCTGGTATCTTCTTGGGATCAGGAATGCCGGTGGTCTCAGCTGGGCTCAAGGGAGGGTGGTCTTCTCCTACGGGTTTCTTCTCTTTCTCCCACTCTCTTTTCTTACATCTCTCTCTTCCCCCCATTGTTGTTTTTCTGTAGGTTTTCTGCTATTGTAATTCTGCTGCTATATTCTATATACACATTTTGCTCCTCTTTTCTCCCTCTCTCAATTATTTTACATAACAGTCTCATATTTCATAAGCAGTTTTACAATCAGATAAACGGTTAAATTCTTCATCTCCTAAATCACAATACAGGGCATTCATTGCTTTACAATTATTATTGTAAGTTGTCTTAGTAGGTTCATCCCAAGTAGTTCTAACAGTCTATGTAACCTTATATTGAGTCTCTATAACAGTCCAGATATCAAATCTCATACTTTCCAAATGAATTTTCATTTTCATCTTCCACTGGGAAAATTTGTACCATTAAAGAAAGGTGGTATGTTGGTAGTAGCACCTTCTAGTCTATTATCCATAACTAGAGTTTAGCAAAATAAGTTTAAAGAGATAAAATTTATAACTAATAGAAATTTAAGATCTTTAAAATACAACTAAAATCACAGTTGAAAAACAGATTATTTTGAAAACTTTGATAAACAAAACATCCTCTGATACCAAATGTTGGTCGGAGTGGACACTCAAGAGGGGGGGTGAATTGAGTTCCAATTAAAATTTTTGTTAAAAATATTTCTCCTAAAATCCCCCAATTTCAAAAACTAAGTTAAACTATAGTGAATTTGTAATTCAGCAAAGGATCAGTTGGCTTCTCAAGAGATTGATTATTTCTCAGTCAATTTTAATCTAAAGATTAATTAACTTTTGAAGCTAACCTAATGATTTACAGTAAATACAAACACTTTCTAGTTTAACTATCAAAGTAATTTTAAAACAATTTTATATTTCAAAGTAATTGGAAGGAAAATAAAGTAGCTTAAGCTAAGACAAAGATGCACAATAGATATAACTAAGAGGTTCAGTCTCAAGCCGAGACTTAGTCCTCTTAAACAATTTATATAAATTTTGATCCACACCCTGGATCGGGGTAAAAAACAGTACAAATACCGTCCAGGTCCTAAGACCTCTACCATAGTTTTACGTGGGAAAACAAAGTCAATAGCACACAGGCTATCCAGGTCACACTTGACCTCTTCCACAATTCACAGTGGGATACAATAAGATGTAAAGAGTTTGGAGTGAGGATTTAGTATCCTCCAGTTCAAATCAGGAGACAGTGTGTATAATAATTGTACAGAGTTCACACACACTTCTCAAAAAGTAAATGAAATAAACACAATAGATCTAAACAGATAGAGAAGAGTTTAGAGTGCTCTATGTGTTGTGAGTGAAGCACAAGACTCCTTGGTTTGATGTAAATGAAGCTCTGAGTCCTTCTCTGGTTTTGTCAAGAAAAACAGAGTGTCGTGGTTCTCTTTCTTCACTTTCAATGTAGGTGTTCATCTCGAGTATGAGAGTGTTCATTGTAACACTTCATCTTCTCCTTTTAATGTCTGTTCTTGATGAGTATCAATGTTCTTCAAGTTCCTCGTGTGTTCTTCTTTCTTGTATATGCCCCGTGTTTTCTCTATGTGAAAAATCACTTTCTTACTGCAGCTCGATCTTCCTTATATTCCACAAGCTCTGGAAATGGGAATGATTACCTTTTCATAGGTACGAGGTATGGTTCCTTGACATGCCAACAACTATCATTAAATATCATTAATTTCATTAAAAAAATCAAAAATGACTATTATCATTATTTAAATAATATTGACAAAGTATAGAGTTCGAGTAATCAGTGACTGGTTTTCAATCGGTAGCTCCTTGTAACAGTGAGCTTATAGCGGTAGACTTGAGTCGAAGAGTCTTGAGTCGGTAGCTGTTAATCTTTGTATCAGTAGCTTGCTTGTAATAGTAGATCCTTTATATCGGTGAACTTACTCTATCGGTAGCTCTTCTATCAGTAGTTGTATGTATCGGTAACTCTTATCGGTAGCTCTTCTTGTCTATCAGTAGCTGTCTGTCTTTGTAACGATGGATCTTTGTATACCAGTAGACTTACTCTAATGGTATCTCTGGTGTAATGGTGACAGTCTGTGTATCGGTGTACTTCATATATCGGTAGCTTGTCTGTATCGGTAGACCAAGTATCAGCAGCTCTTTATCGGTAGACTTCATATCGGTAGCTCTGAGCATTAGAGTTCTCTATCGGTAGACTGGATCTATCAGTGAAAAATGCTTACCGGTGGACTTACACATACCGGTAGCTCTGTTTTCTACCAGTGATTGTCTGTCTATGCATTCAATCAGTGAACTTTGTCTATCGGTTGACTAAGTACCAGCAGGTCTTTCTGTTTGTTTGTATCAGTATCTATGTGCATACCAGTAGACTTAACACCTGTCTGTTTTATACAACACATATCCAGATTGGGTTAAAATTGTTTCATAGTATGTATAAACATAGATAAGCCTTGATTAATATATTCCAATGAGTATTCTAATATTTATATCATTCAATAGTAGGATGAGAATGTAAATAGTATATAAATGAACATTATTTGGGATTATCAGCATATTAAAACATAATTGAGATTATCAAAACAGGTGAGGTCAACAATAAGATAACATTACTACTTAATTAAAATCTATTAGTTTATTCATATTCTAAGAAATTATTTGTGTCTACAACATAAATGAAAGGAACATCAAAATTGTTGGAACCTGTTTTTATTATTCTGGGTATTTCCGAGTCCCACATCAGAATACCCATTTATGTATTCCGTATTTTCAATCTATAAAAGAAGGCCTCCACCTCACCTTGAAGAAAGGAGATTACCTCTTCAACATGGTATCAGAGGGAAAATAATTCTGAGCCCTCCCTCTATATTTTTTTCTCCTTCTCTCGGGTCTGCCCTAGGTGGCCACCCTCTTCCCCGGCAGCTCCCTTCCCCAGCGGCTCCCTTCTCCGACTGCTCCCTCCTGGACTCCCACCCGATGACCCTCAGTTCACGCTGCTCCGGTGGACTCCCCCCGCTCTTGCATCTCCTGCCGGCGCGACTTGGCTCACGACCCAGGCGCGGCTCCCGTCTCCTGACCCAGCCGGCGCGCGCTCCTCCTACGCGCGAGCCCTCCCCGTCGTGACTCCCCCGGTGTGCCTTCCCTTCCAGTCGCGGCTCCTCCCGAGCGTGACACTCCCGACGCCCCGTTGCGGCTCCTCAAGACGGTGACACTCCTGTTCAACGACTTCCAACGCCGCCTCTCCAGCAGTCTGTGTGACGGTCCTCCTTCGGCGCTCCTTCTCCTCCCGACCTGACCCTTCTCGGCGACTACGGCTCCCGTAGCCTCTCGTCCCTATTTTCAGATGCAGCTCCCGGCTCCCGCACCCCATCCCGGCGGCCCTCCTCTGCGCACAGCACCCCCAGCGGCCTCCTCTGAGCCGCAGCTCCCTCCCGACGGACCGGCTCCGTCCAGGCAACTGGGCTCCTCCAGCAACTGTCGGCTCTGCACCAGTCGGCTTCCACTCCTCCAAGCAGCCCTGCTCCCTCTCCAGGTTCCCTCCAGGCATACCGGTGCCTCCCGGAGAACCGGTCCCGGTGGCCCCCCTCCAGGGAGCCCGGCTCCCTCTCTAGGTGGTTCCCTCCAGGCAGACCGGTGCCTCCCGGTGAACCGGTCCTGGAAGCCCCCCCTCCAGGCAGCCCGGCTCCCTCCCGGTGAACTGGTCCGGGCGGATCCCTCCCGGTGACCTGGCTCTTCATGCGCACAGCTCGCACCACCTCCCGGCGCCTCTCCCGCTGATTCCAGCGCTGCCCACAACTGCGTTCTACACCACTACCCGACGCTTCCATGGCAGCCTCTTCAGCTCTACCCCAGATGATCACTGCCTCCACAATCCTCGTCAGTCGTGACAGTGGCCACTCAGGCCCTCGTGGTCGTGGCCGTAGGAGCGGTCGTCCACGTCCACTCTGTCAACACTGTGGCAAGATCGGCCACCTGATTGACCGATGTTGGATACTTCATGGGAGCCCTTCTCAGCACCTACGGCGAGGTCCGACTGCAGTCCAGGAGACTCCCTCCTCAGTCGCCACTCTCCCATCATCTCTGGCCCTGTCTATGGTGGACATCCGACTGAGTCATGATCCTCGGACCCTTGCCGACCCTAGTCCTTCTTCGGCTTCTCTAGCCCATTCCACTGCTTATGCCACCTTTGTTAGTCGTCGCTCCTCTGCTTGGATGCTCGACTTAGGTGCCTCTGAACACCTCACTGGTGATGTCGGTATGCTGATCTCCTAATGTCCTTATACCGGTCCATCAGCCATCACCATCGCCAATGGCTCCACTATCCCCATTGTGGGTTTTGGTGCATGCTTCCTGACATCATCACTTCACTTGCCCTCTGTGGCACATGTGCCTTGCAGTCCCTTTAATCTTCTTTCCATCAGTAAGCTCACAAAATATTTTAACTGTGCTGCTATATTTACCTCCTCTGCTATTATTTTTCAGGAGCTGACAACGAATTGGGAACTTTCTAGAGGCAAGCTTCGAGACGGGGTCTATATGTTTGATGGACCGACACCCGTCGCCTGCACATCTATCTCTGATCATGCCTTGGATCTTTATTCCCGATTAGGACACCCCCCCGCCTCCACCATTCATCAGCTTTATCCAGATTTCAGACCACATACTTCTTTTCATTGTGAGTCTTGTACTTTTGTGAAACATCATCACACTTCCTACATTCCTTGGGTGGATACACGGGCTTCCAACCCTTTTGATCTGGTTCATTCAAACGTTTGGGGTCCCTATCCCATCTCGAGTCAGTTGGGGTATAAATACTATATATCCTTCATTGATGATTTTTCGCGAATGACTTGGCTATACCTCCTTCGAGAATGCTCTGAAGTGTTTTCCACATTTCAAACATTTTACAATGAAATTCAGAACCAATTTTCCACTTCTGTTAAATGTCTTCGCTCGGACAATGGGCATGAGTACCACTCCACCCCTTTTCAGCACTTTCTCTAGGCGAAAGGCATCATTAATCAGACCTCCTGTCCTAATACACCCCAGCAGAATGGAGTGGATGAGCGGAAACACCGTCATATTTTGGAGATAGCTCGTTCCCTCCTCTTCCACCGATAGGTGCCTCTACATTTTTGGGTAGATGCGATACTCACTGCTACCTACCTTATAAACCGCCTTCCTTCTTCTATCCTTTAGGGGGAGACTCCTTTTCGGGATTTGTTCTCTTCTCTCCCTCCTCACTCCCTTCCGCTTCGAGTGTTTGGATGCCTATGTTATGTTCGAGACACACGTCTTGGACTCTCCAAACTCTCTCCCAAATCTCTCCGGTGCATCTTCCTTGGCTATTCCCGCACTCAGCGCGGATATCGCTACTACTCACCGGACCTCCGGAGGTATGTCATCTCTGCCGACGTCTCCTTTGTTGAGAACTCTCCGTTCTCCCTTCCCTCTCCTCATCTTGACTCATCCATAGATGATTGCCTTCATATCCTCATCCACCCTCCTCCGGTATCTCCCCCTACTGCTGATACTCATTTTGGTAGGGTCTACTCCCGTCATCCATCACCTGTATCCCCCGTCCCAGCCAATGACATCGTCATTCTCGCTTCGTCTGATGCTCCTTCCCCGGCACCAGAGGACTTTCCCATTGCTCTCCGGAAAGGTACTCGCTCTTGCCAGAGTACTCCTCTATCTGTATCTTCCTACAGGGGTCTGTCCGCTCTGGAGATAGTTTCTATTCATCGCACTGTGGGGGAAGCAAAATCTCACCCGGGATGGTTAGCCGTAATGCGGGATGAGTTGTAGGAGTTGGAAGAAAATCATACTTGGGATCTTGTCCCCCTTCCAGCAGGCAAACAGGCGGTTGTCTGCAAATGGATTTACACAGTCAGGCTGAATCCCAATGGCACTCTCCATCGACTTAAAGCCTACCTTGTGGCCAAGGGCATCGCCCAGACTTACGGTATTGACTATTTTGATATCTCTCTCCAGTTGCCAAGATGGTCTCCGTCCGGTTATTCATCTCTCTGGCAGCTCATCATCCCTGGCCTCTTCATCAACTGGATGTCAAAAATGCATTCCTCCATGGATTTCTTGAGGAAGAGGTTTATCTGTCTCAGCCCCCTGATTTTTGTGCCTCCGACGCCGATTCCCAAGTCTGTTGACTCCGCCACTCTCTTTACGGCATCAAGCAGTCTCTTCGTGCTTGGTTCGGCTGCTTCAGCACTGTCGTCATCGACTTTGGGCTCTCCCGCAGCATGAAAGACCACATTGTGTTCTACAGGACGACCTCCGCTGGTTGCATCCTGTTAGTCATTTATGTGGATGATATCATCATCACCGGCAGTGATAATGATGACATCACCCAACTAAAGGGTCATCTTCACCATCACTTCCACACTAAGGATATCAGTCCTTTCACATACTTATTAGGCATCGAGGTATCCTATTCTTCGGATACCATTTCTCTATGCCAACAGAAATATGCATTGGATATTCTGCATGATGCTGGACTGACACAGGCCACTGCTGTCGACACTCCTCTGGATCCTGGGGAACGATCTCTTTATGACTCATCTGAACTGTATTCACATCCAGAGCGATATCGAAGACTAGTGGGAAAACTCAATTATCTTACCATGACTTGTCCCGACATTGCATGCGCTGTCGGCAAAGTGATCCAATTTATGGAGCATCCGACCACCTCTCAGTGGGATGTTGTTCTCCGCATCGCCAAATACATCAAGCGAGATTTTTCCTGTGGAATTCACTACTCTCATCATGCTCATCTCAATATTGAGGTCTTATGTGATGCAGATTATGCTGTTTGTCTTGCTACTCAGAGATCAACTTCGGGGTTTGTCGTATTCTTGGCAGGCAACCTCATCTCTTGGCACAACAAGAAACAGACGGTCATCTCCCGCTCCAGTGCGGAGTCCGAGTATCGAGCCATGGCCACAGTCACTACAGAGATCATTTGGCTTCGACATCTCCCCCAGGAGCTTGTCTTTCCTCCACAGACATCTGCTCACATCTGGTGTGACAATCAGGCAGCCACCAAGATTGTTTCGAATCCTGTTTTCCATGAACGTACGAAGCATATTGAGGTGGACTGTCACTTTCTTCGCCACCAATTGGAGCACGATCATGTCTGCCTTAGCCACATCCCGATGGCAGACCAGCTTGCTAACATCTTCACCAAAGGCCTCCCAGGAGCTTGCCTCACCTTGCTCAGTTCCAAGCTGGGCATCCACAGCATCTGCGACCCAGCTTAAGGGGGAGTTTGTCTGGTCTTTTCTTAATGTTATCTTTCTTTTGTGGTACTCGTGTTCCAAGTTGGGACTGTCCAGCTTGAAGGGGAGTGTTGGAACCTGTTTTTATTATTCTAGATATTTCCGAGTCCCACATTGGAATACCCCTTTATGTATTCCGTATTTTCAATCTATAAAAGAAGGAATCTGCCTCACCTTGAGGAAAGGAGATTACCTCTTCAACAAAAATAATCAAAGACAAAAAAAGTCCAAAAAATGTAAAATATTGAATCTTGATCCATGTTTCGGTCAATGTGATGGATCGTTTTGTCCTAATGAATGACCTAATGGATATCAAATATTTTCTAGATCATAATTTCTTTCATGATCCAAAACATCATATAGAATACCAAAAATGGTGAACAATGGACATATTCTTCTTCATTGTCCAATAAAGAAGACTGATGGCGATAAAAGTTGTATCATTTTTTCAACACACAAATTCATATGACTTCACTGCTTGCAATGTTGTATGGGGTCAGAGGAGTTGCACAACAAAGGTGACAAAACCTGTCTGGGCGAACCCGAATCACTAAACCCATTGTTCTTTTTCATCTCCAGGCTCCTCGTTGTGGCACTGAATTTCCTCTAGTTGCTCTTGGGAGACGCACCACTGCATCCCAAGCCACCTGGAAGGTTTCCTTCATCATAATTCTGCGCAATCAGCCTTATATTCTCTTCACTCACTACGTTGTTCTCCTCAAACAATACCTTCACCTCCTCCTCAGCCTTCTGAAGGTTGATCTTCAAGTTTTCCTTGTCTTCACTTAGAGCATGGACATCGACAGCCAGTGACAGGATGGTTTGAGAAGATGGTCTCAAACTCTTGAAAATTTTCTGCAATTTTTGACTAGATTCATCTACATTCCTCTCTATCAAGGAAATCGCATTTTGTGCAAAGCCATCTCTGCCTGTTAATGACTTTACCGCTGCTCCCACTAGCTGCTCTTCTTCGGACGAATCACCCATGTGGATGGAACATTGCTGCTTGTAAACCTGCAATTCCACAGATAAGTTCCTTACCTCCTTCTCCAAGTCTTGAACTCGTGTATCTGCCTCTCTGGCACGCTGATAGGCTTCATTAGAAAGATCTGTCAGTGCTTCTCGATCATGTTCATAGAGTGATCACTTCTTTTTCCATTTTGAACTCTACCACCTGAGTTGGGAACAATCTTCGGCCAATTTCTGATTTTCCTCAACAAAATTATTCAAAGCTTGGGTATTCATGGCCTCAGCCCTAGCCTTGTCGATAACTTCATCCTTTTCCTTCAATCCATCATGTAGAACCCAAAACCAATAGCGAAGGCGTCCAAGTGCGTCTTCGTAGAACTGCAGCTTTGACGTCAAAGTTCATTCAGAAAAAGGGAGATCAAGGGAGTAACCAATCGATTCCTTGATGTAATCATCGATTTCTTATGGAATGGACATCCCAAATCATCAAAACCCTAAACCGGGAAAGGTTGCGGGATCTTTCTTGATCGGCTGGAACTCTAGAAAAGGAATGAACCCGTCGATCGGACAACAGATGTCGATGTTTTGACAACCAAACGGGCGAATGGATGGTTGAAGATCAACAGAAGCTTACAGATAAATCGAAACAAGTTGCGAGACCTTCATTATTTTGATGATCGCTGCATGTCATTCGGGAATTTTCCCGATGGTGGGAACTTTCATCGCGTCATTTTTTAAAATCCAGTTGAGTAAGCAGTCGGTGGGATGTGACTGTTTAAAACATAGGAGAAGTGGGGGCAGATATGTTTCTAAACCATACTGAATTATATGTTATCCCCTTTAATGAATCTCTATTACATGGTGATTTTTCCTGATATAGTCACATCCCTTCTCATTTGTGATAATAAATTTATATTTTCGTGTTTATCCATTCACTATCTCATCAATGAAATATTTCGATTAGATATGTATTATTGGAATTTAGCTCCATCCAAATTTGTTTCACTTCCAAATGTTGACTTGGGGTCCTGAAGTACTGTATAGGGACCACCATAAGAAGGTTCTTATGGTAATCCATTCAATGAGGTGACACTAGTTGAAGATATCAATTCCCCGATAATTGAATGTGTGTTTCCACAATACATAGTATTTGATCATTTTTCATTTCTAATGAACCCTCCCTTGGATGTTTGAGACTCATGTGGTCATGGCTTCGATAACAGAACCGATGGACATCGTAGTGATACACACTACATTGGGGGAAGTTCAATGAGGAGATGTCGCAATAGTGGATGTGGAAGTCAGTGTTGAAGAATATTTAAAGGATGGTTCATGAGATTTCGTTGAGTGGGTTTGGTGGCCAACTATATTACATTGAACACATGTTCCAAACTATGGAATAAGATCTATTTGATTGACTAATAATACATGATAGTCTGATGGAGGTGACTTGTTATCAAGTGTTGGGGATGATGCTTGTGTTTTTTATTTCAATTGTAGAATCTACGGATCACTCCGTAATATTGAGTGCGGTTTAAATTAATTAACCATCCCAACACATAGAGGTTGAAGATATGTGAAAATATCAGGACATTGTGATATGGAAAGAGTTGTCTTATTTCTTCAAGATTTGTAAACTAATTATATTCATATAGGGGGATCCAATGTTGGTTGAGGAAGCGCAAACAATAGGTATGGACGGAGCTTTATGTGAAGAGGCAGAGGAAGAATTCACATTGTTAACTAAGTTATGACAGGTTGTTAATGACACAAATAATGCAGTGAATATTCATTAAGAGTCTATTTAGAATTCATTTTAGCATCACCCCAATTCATGATTCCACTTGTACATGATGAGATATAGATACTCCATATTATGAACTCCCCCCTCCCATTATATCAATAATTGAAAAAATATTTTGTTTCAATCTATTGTAAATAATTTTATTACCCTTTCTATTTCATTTATTTTCAATTTAGGATAGTATATGAAATTTACAGAGAGCAATAAAATAAAAACTAAACCCTTTTGATCATTTTCAGTAGATGAATCAATAAAATCTTATCTTCGAGACACATGATCCAATGATGATGTGTAAGAATCAATCCATCATCTTGGAAACATATACCCATGAACATAAACATGTTTTCTTCATATGGTTTCATCTTTATGATCATCATAACATGGGGGTGTATATGATATATCTTACTGTGAAATTTGGTTATCCACAGATCATCTACACTTGGATTGATATAGGAAGACTAGATATGGCAGTAAAATTACCATCACCATAATCCATGGTCTTCCCCTTCAAATATGAGATGTGGCTTCCTCCAAAACATTGTCTCTCAGATAGAGAATGGTTAGAAAAATACGATGGTGGATATACCATCACCATAAGAGAACATTGTATAAATTAGTCATGATAGAGTTGAAAAGCTCAGTATACTAAAAATCATGATGGGGTATTTTGAATGAGTATTTCATCTCATAAAATGATTCATCTACACTATAATTAAAACATCATCCATGTTCTAAAAATAATACAATCCAATATCATAGAAATAGATGTTCATTCTAATATTTTCCTAGTCCAACATACCCAGTGACACAGATTGACTTTCTTCATTACCTAAGGTGGTCTCGAAGAGATCTATCGAGGAACCCCAAACCAACACTCAAAAATCCAATGCTAAAATGATATAGTTATACATTTATGTTGATACCAGGTGAGACTACCCAAGCATAATATATAATTTTTAGGAGTATTCATTTCAAATTATAATAATTCACACTATAGAACCAATAGGTTTGTTACCTTTGGTGACAATATACAAATCAATCTCATTTTACAATCATTCATCAAAATACACCATAAATATTCTTCACATATTATATCCATATAAAAAAATCATACAAAATATTTTTTTTAAATAACATGGGTTATCAAAAACATAAGAACGAGTGAGCATAGATGCTCAATAAGGTTTTCCATGATTGTCATCAATCAAAATTGATAAGCGAGAATGAGATATGAATATGGATATAAGAGTGTAGTCTATGTAGTTGAAAATATCACAAGGAATTCATAAAAAATTAATCATGGATCATAAATCATGGGAAATGACATAAGACATTATGCACCGTATAAAACAAAAGTCATGATTCATTAAATTTAACATTGAAAAAAGCTACAAAGTGTAACATAAGAATATGGGATAAATATTATATTGGAAATAAAATCATTGAAAATGATATATGTAATTGAAACATAATGAAATAGACCATTATTTTGTTTATAATATAGTATCCTTGGGATAATAATCCCTATACCTTATTAAGCCAAGGTATACAAGACATGTACCTTATGTTTGGGATAACAACTCTTATACCCTTGGGATATGAAACACCGCTAGTGCAGCCTTGGTATTGGGATGAACAACCTTGTACCCTATTTACATATGAGGCATAAAACATTACATAATATATTTGAGGGATATAACAGACTCGCTCACCAAATATTGATAAACCATGTATATGTGTTCCACAATAACAAGAAAGCATTTTTAATTTCATCATATTTAATTGTCCCGTGAAAAGAAAATGGGTTTCATAAAAGCATCCATAATAAATTATCATAACACATCATGATAATGATGGTGGATTTTTTCATTAGATTATATTTCATGTGATTCATAAGAAACATTAAAGTATATTGATATAGATGAAGGATTTTTTATAAGATCGTTAAAATTTACATAGAGAAAGTATAGGATGCTAAATTTTAATTTTTGGTAACATTTAAGATATTATTTTATAACTAAAGTATATTTAAATTTATATTTAAATAATAAAATGTGAATGATATGTTTCATAAAGTTAATCGATAATGAAATTTTGAACATTATCTCATATGGAAAATGTTTAATAAAAATTTTTCTTTGCCACATTGTAAAAAAGGATACATTTGGCATAGAATAACCATAAAAATAATGTTAAAATTATATTACTTCTTTAAATAAATTTATGTACACTTAAAAAGTACATAATCAATGCTATATTTAGATACAAGGGAACCCAAAAAATAGAATAACGTATATGGACATAAGGGAGAATTATTCTCAATGGAAAGAGAAGGTGAGGTTGATTTCTCTTACAAGCATCAATTTGTGTGAATTATGAACCAAATGGAATTTTAAATCATAAGAGGACATGTGTAACATCTAGTTACTTTTATTTCAGTTACTCCTCACCCCTTCATATTTTCATACTTTAATTGGTGCTTTTCTCATGTTGATTGAGGTGAAATTTATAGAATTTTGGAATCTCTATAGTTAGTGCATGTTTGGTGCATATCTAGCGAAAACTATGCGGTTTGGCTCATAAAAAAATGATCCCTATGTTGGTTCTCTGAGGGGGTGCATAGTTTGTCCAAAACGTGCAACCAGACACTCCAATACATCCCCTCTCAAATAGTGAGGGTTTTCATGGTTGGTGCAAAGATTGAAAAACTATTTTCCCACATAGGAGAAATCATGAAGTCCAGTATAGAGGTTCATGGTTAGGGGGAACAATTTGCCTAACCGGGCAACCCTGCCCAGAAAACCCTATGTGCATGAATATTTTTTACCGAAAAATCATTTAAAAATTCTCATGCCCCTATTTAAGATCCCTAATATTATCGCTCAACCCTATGCTGAATTCCTTTCCTTGGAAGGATCACTTGAGGTGATTTTATCTCCCCCGTGCCCCTACTTTGGAAAATCAAAGTGTTGGTGGAAGATATTATCCCTCTAGTAAGCTGATCATCTCACTTTTAGTTTCCTATGATCACTCCTCCCTTCCTAATGATAGTTTGATGGATCATCAAGTATTGGATGGATATAAAATCCATATAATTGGATCTTGATTCCAGGTTTGGTTGCTAGATCTCCTTCACCATCGATCGTCATTTGTATTCCATGTTTCATGGGTTTTTCTTGAGATTCATTGTTTTAATGTTAGGTGGTTCCATAATTATTTCCCTACAATTGAAACTTTTAATTTCCTGATTATATTTTTATGAGTTATTTATTTATTTAATATAATGGATTTGATCCTTGATTTGAAATAGGCCTGGAAATTTATAAAACACCAATTTCAATGGAGTTGAAATTTTAGGATGAATTTATGGAAAATGATGGCTTGATTTTGGAATTTTTTTTGATGAAAATGATTTTATGTTGGCCCAGAGAAAAAGGGTTGAATTTTAAGATGTATTGAAATGGAACGAAATGATTAAAATAGATGAATTGGTTTAGAAAAGAGAAAGTCATGTTGTAAATTTAAATTGGGAAATTATGTTTTAAAATGATTTGAAATGATTAATTTCCAATTTTATTAATTGATGAAGCATATGTTTGCCTGGGTAGTTAATTATAATGGAGACTAGTAAGCTGGGACCTTGCCTATGTAGCAATTGATTGACGATGTCAAATGTTACTAAAACAACTTTGACATGACTCCCCATTAAGGGTTCCCCTATTGGGGTGTATACTACAAGTTACAGGTTCCCTGTATTGGTGTGTGTTAGTTTGTGCTCACCTTACTAGTTCTGTGATAACTATGTGTTCTATGAGGATCCTACTACTCGATAAGTTGACTTACCATAGGGATTTTGTACACAGTGCTTGATTTTTTGTGAGTTTTTTGACTTGATTATACATGGATTTGAATTTTTGAACTATTTTATTCATTCCTTATTATTTACATAAATTGTTTTAAAGTTCACATCTAAGATTTTTTAGAATTCAATTGATATATTATCCATCTATCTAAAATGAAATATTTTTTTAATATGGAAATGAAATGACATGCCTAGTTTCATTTAAATAAATAGCATATGTGGTTTATTTTTTTTCATTGATTATGAAATACATGGTGATTCCACATATTGATTTATAACTCACACCCAACCTTTTACATCACACATTTTTAGATTTTATTATTTCATGTACGAGAGAAGGGAAAGATCCATATAGAGGTGGCGGATGTTCTTTTTTCCTTTGAACCTTGGAGTGTTACAATGTTTCCATTGGGATTTTTGAGTTTTATCTTGAAAAATGGTTAATAATTTGATGATTTAGTAATTTGGGTTTTTCTATACATGTTTGGTTTATGGTACTTTCTCCCTTTTTAGTGTTGAGAATATTATCTTGTATCTTTAACATTCTGCTATTTCTGTAGAAAATTCATCCACTCTTTTATTGTGTATGATTCCGAGTGCTAGTCGTCGACCCATGAGGATCATGAATTCCCACTATGATATATCAGTTCCAGCTTGGGTATATTTGTACAAGGTTATCTTATATGGTTTGTGACTAAGTTGTATCAAAGATGAAGGTTAAGCATCAATCCTTAATGTTAGTATGCAGTTAGGGATGCATTTTTAGGACTTATGAGGTAGTTATGAGAATGTGTCTGGACAGATCTCATCATAATGAGACTTACGTCACCATGGTAGGTTTGTTAATGGTGTCATGAGGAATAAATTAATTTTATTTTAGTATTTTACCACTTTTTTATTCGAATAGGTTGAAATCAAAATCTTGTTTTCTAATATGATGAGATTAATTTTCCCATTTCTATTAGTTTATTTGTTCATTTTATTAATCTTCTAATGTCTTCAATATTGAAATATAATGTTATTTAATATATTTCCTCTAATAATACATGTGAATAGGACCTAGGAGGATGCTACCGGTGAACAACAATGAGTGGATCCTCCTATAGACTAGAAACTTGTAGAGATTATTGTGCATGCTTGCCAAGCTCTGGGATATGCACCTACACCCATTCCCATTCCAGCACCAATTTTGGATCCTCAGGGCTATGAATCTCATAATCTTACACATGTGTTCCTTATCTAGAATAAACTATCATTATAAGGCCCAATTCAACCTCATGTTACTAAGGATTGGTTGTCAAAGATAGTGCTTCTATTTGATTTCTTGGAAATTCAATATACAATTCAGGTAAAATGTTCCACTTTTAATCTATAGGGATCTAGTATTAGATGGTGTAATTTTATGGATATGATTAAGAATAACGACAGATTATAGTGTAAGTAAATTTGAGTTCATTTAACTTACCGGTTTTATCCAGTGTCTATGGTGTTGTCTAAGGATATAGAGTTTTCCTAACTCGAATAGGCTGATAGGACCATGAAGGGGAATGAAAACTGCTTACATATCATGTGTAGTTTGCACCTAAGATTGTGTGGAATGAGAAGATGAATAATAGACAATAAGATATGGATATTTGATCTAATATTCATTCTTAGGTTTCCTTACTAAATATCAATTATTATGAAGACATGCAAGCTAGGGATTTGATGGTTGAAATTGACATGGATGGTATGTCAATGTTGATGAGAGTTCTGTTTTATCCCAGTGGTGGTTTAATGAGTTCCTTTAATGGGAATATGAAGTGTGATGAGTATCGTGAAGGTTCTTGGAAGCAGGTGTCCTCTAGTCCTCATGAAGTTCCTTGAAGAGGCCCTTTGACTTTCTTACAATGTGGCAATCCCAGGAATTCGAGAAGTGCTTCTACTAAGGCACTGGTGATTTATAGTTGTTTTTGTATCTTAGTAAAACTATAGAAATCCTACCATTTCATTTATATACCACATGTTGGAATAATATCATCAAAAACTAAATGTATTATGATGCAATTATATGCTTCACGAGTGAAGGGGTTCCATCTACAAGCATCCAGAATAAAGATTCTTCACGTAGAGGAAGAGTCTCCAGAGGAAGCTGATACATGACCAATGACTCTGAGAGGTACCATCATTAGAGATTCATCTTTAGTGACATATTGATTTATTAATAATGCATCTCATTTGTTTATATCGACTTTTATTCTGATCTTACTAAATCTTCCTATGGATATTTTGTCTCATGTGAAGGATATTACTACAACACTCAAAATTAAGATAGAGCAGGGTCTCCATTATCCTTCTTGATCATTCTATTTACGAGAGATTGATCTTGTCTATAATTTTCTGATTCATGTCATGATACCTCTTGATATCTTTCTCATGATGGATTGGATCATTACTAATATGACTCAAATTGACTACTAACTTTGGTGGGTCTCCATTACAACACCTGATGGGGTGTTTCATGTATTCCAGGGGAATTTGGACCCATGGTTGAGTAGAGTAGTACCCACTTATGTAGAGTTGTGGAATGAAATATTAGTTTTTTATATTTAAATGGATCTGTAATTAGCGAGTGACGATCTCACTCCAATTTTAATTGGGTTTCCTGATATGTTTCCTTTTGATTTCTCTAGTTTGGAACTAGTATGATAGGTAGATTTATTAATTGATTTGGTACCTGGTACTCAACCAATGTCTATTTCTACTTACAACATGGTACCTACTGAATTGAAAGAGTTGATGACTCAGCTATAAGATCTATTAGAGAAAGGATTTATTCACCCATGTGTGTCACCTTGGGTGATGTATATTCTATTTTTGAAGAATTCTGATGTAAAACTTCACCTTTATGTTGATTACCGGAAACTCAACTGAGTTATGATAAATAAAAAAAGTATCTATTTCCATAGAATGATGATATATTTGACCTTTTCATAGGGGAAAAGTGGTCATCAAAAATTGATCTTCAAGCTCATTATCACCAATTGAGAATAAAAGAATTTTACATTCATAAAACCACATTAAAGAGTAGGTATAGTCATTATGAGCATCTTTTTGGGACATTTGGTCTAACCAATGCCCCTAAAGTCGATATGGGTTTGATTAACAGGATCTTCCATGAGTATCTTGGTATGTTCATAGTGGTCTTTGAGGATGATATCCTGGTTTACTCTCAGTCTGAGGAGGATATTGTGAATCATATGATTGCAGTTATCTAAATGTTTAGAAATAAGCAACATTATTCCAAGCTATAAAAATTTTATTTTTTGATTTAGAATGTGAATTTTTTGGGAAACACAGTCACATAACATGGTATATGAATTGATACTGAGAAGGTGGAAGCTATTATGACATATTTCAAACCACTTATAGTTTTTTATATTCGTAGAATCATGGTTCTAGAGGGGTATTATCTCTGGTTTGTAAATTATTTCTTGAAATTAGATTCTCCAATGACTGCTCTCTCTCAAAAGGGGGGAAATCTATCTTGGGATAAAAAATGTCAAAGTTATTTTGTTGATCTAAAACAAATTTTTACTTTTGTGCGAGTGATTAGCCACTAAATGAGGCTAATATTCATTGTTAATATATATAATATTCATGTTATTTATTATTCATAAACACCATTTTAGTGCATTTTACACTTTGAACATCATTTCACATTATGATTGTAATACCTTCTTAAAATGCACTATTATGTGGTACATTTTTGAACATCCTTTAAAGTACCCAATGATTCATCTGATTTTAAGGAATGTAATTATACATATTTTAATTTTATATTTTGTTAAATTTATCTACATTTTAATATGATAATGTTTCATTTAGGGATCAATAGAGAATTCATGGAAGAAGATGGGGATATATTGTGATGAAAGGAAGCAATTTTAGAGAAGGCCGATTGGACACCATCCCACTTATGAGAATGTGGGGCCCAACATACAAACACAATGAAGCCCAAATTTCTTGGTATGCTAGAAGACATATATAGGAACAAATAATTCTTCAGGATCCAATGCTAATTCGGCCTCCATTGTGGTCATTTAAGCGGCCCAAGTTAGAGATAAAATTCTGGTCCAGATTCTGCGGCCCAGAAAAAATCCCACTAATATAATAATATCTCCGAATATAAAACTCAAAATGGGCCCAACTTTTACATGAGGTTAGGAAACATCTGGGGATAAATTTTTTTCTTCTATGGTCCACTCTGATTCGGCCATCTAGAAGGTCCTCCAAGTGCGTCTGTTCGGTGGATGAAAGCTGGCTGCCACCTCGGGTCAAATGTGGAAAAGTCTAAGTTCCACAAGATTTCCACCACCCTAGGCCTACCATAATCAAGTGGGATGCTTTTTACTGTTGGAGGCTCTACCCAAGGCTTCAAAAATTCCTATTTAAGGTAGTGGTGGTGGAGTAGTTTGATAATATTTGAGCTTTGTTTTCATCTTAATGTTATACTGCCAATTTCTCTTTGTAAGGTTCTTCCTTCACATGTAAGTTATTTTAATTCATCCTAGTTTCTTAATAAAAGTTATTCTTCTAATCTTATTCTATTGTTCTAAATATCACATTGATACTGTTGTTTCAAGGTGTGAATTTATTCATACCATACTTTGTGATATTTATCGCACAACGGTGGAGTGATCGATTTTTGTTGTTGTTTTTTTTTACTTCTTCAATTCCACCCTCGTAAGTCTACTTCCCGCTTCCGTTGAAGACATGTCATCAATGGAGGGATAACTATTTTATGGGTTGATCCAATGGAGTATCAAGGGGTTGGATTGTATGTTATTTATCACCCCATTAATGTATAATCACTTCTTTAATTTATATTTTTATTTGATGATTTTTAAACTCCATCGTCCTTGTTGAAATTAAGGCCACACACTTCAAGTGCTAATACGAACCTTTACCTTGAAGTGATCAAAACTTTGATCCTTCAAGTGTATAGGTGATTAGTATTAAAGGGTGTAGGCATTAAACTAGTAAGTGATTATGTTGTTTTATCTCCTTAAATGAACCCATCTCAAATATAAGAAATTGAAATCATTGAAAAGGAAATACGTCCAATCCACCCCGAGCGATAACCTATGATCAACTCATTATTTTAAATTGAATTTACTTAAATCTATTAGTGATCCTTTAAACCCATCTAAAATCAACCCAAGTTGGCCACTTCATAGCCAAAAACATTCCTTATAATGTGCGTGTCTATAGGTTACTTATTAGGTCTCTGTGGATTCGACAACCCAAGCTAGACTACAAGGACTATTCTACCTTCATATATTGGGCAAATTTGAGTTAGAATCAGTGATTGTTGACTCTTCTAGATGCTAGGTATGGATATCCAGTCTTCTAAGGTGCATCAGGTTTGGGTTTGGGTTTTGTTCTCATGAATGGTGATCATGTATCTGTCTACGATTCTCGACATCTTAGGTCACACAGAAATAATTATCCAACCCGTGACATTGAACTCTAATCCCTAATTTATGAACTTAAGAGTTGGTTGTATAAACTTTTAATAGAATGTTTTATGTTATATTTTAACCATAAGATCTTGAGTTTCATCTTATCTCAAATAAATTTTAATCTATTCCAAAGTTAGGTGGAGTACCTGCAGTCTATTTTTTTCAAAATTACATATACCCAAGGAAAAGGGAACGTTATTTCCCACTCTTTGAGGAGGAAACATCTGAACTAGACCGTTAAAGAAGCATCTGAATAGTGTAATATGATGGTTCTCTTTGCATAGTTTCACTTAGGAGAATAGGAGAATGAGGTTGAGTTTTTCTTGGCCAGTGTTTAGTTGAATTTATCTATTATAAAGATGATTTTTTAGTATCATCAACTTCATGATAAATTATACGGCATTAGGAAATCTATTTATGGTGGGGAGACCAATGGTGAATAGTGGTTCTCCAAAGATGGTGTTATATGTTTTCAAAATTGGTTTGTTGTGCCTTTATTTGTGAGAAATGTTGTGATTTTGGATTTCCATAATTCCAAATGGGATGTGCACCCATGAACCACAATTATATTCTTTTACATGTAGTTATGATTCTGGTGGCCAAGTATGAGATGGTACATTGTTGATTTTGTTTCTTACTGTTATACTTTCCATCAGGTCAACGGTGAGCAATATAGAACATTAGATTTTATTCAGCAACTTCTAGTGACAACATGGAAGTGGGATGCAATTTCTATGGGCTTTTTTGTTAGGTTACCACATATCCCTAGGAAGAAGAAGGAGATATGGGTTGTGATCTATCATCTGAACAAATCAAATCACATTATACAAATTCATGATAAAAATAATGTTGTGGGGTTGTGAATTTTATAAATGGAATATATTTTTTATTTTTGGAGTTCCATATGCCATAATATCTGATATAGATCCTTATTTTACCTATAGTTTCTGGAGAGGCCTTCAGGAGGTGATGATGTCTCATGTCTGTTTGATTATGACATACCATCTGTAGATGGATGTCCAAACAAATATTGATATAGATATTATTGATGAAATTATTCATGCCAACATCCTTTATTTTTTTGGAGCTTGGGATGACCATTTGGAACTGGTTGATTTTTCATATAACAATAGTTAACAATCTGTTACCACAATGGATCCTTCTAAGGCCTTGTGTGGTAGGTTGTGCAAATCACTATTATGTTGGTTAGATATTGGTGAAAGTCCCTTTTTTGGGATGAGTTTTTCCTAATAGATGAATAATATGATTCACTTAATTCATCAGATAATGTTTACGGAACATAGTCGTTATAAATCTGATGTTGACTGTCATCATAGACCATTGGAGTTTTCATTTGATGACATGGTGTTATTGAGTGTTTTACCTAATATTGTTCATTGATGGATTGGGAGATAAGGCATGTTTGGTCCTCATTTTGTGAGACCTTTTGATGTTTTTGGGAAGGTGGGGAAATTGGATTACCATTTTTAACTTCCACCATAATTGATGTTGATACATAATGTGTTCCATGAATTGTACCTTTGGAAGTAACTTTCTGACACCTCACATGTCATGATTTGGGAGGATCACGATGTTGATATTGACTTATCTGTGATAGAGCATCCAATTAGGATTGTTGATTTTGAGGTAAAGGTACATCATGGGATGCAAATACCTTTATTATGTATGCTATGGATGTATGGTTCTGATACATGTGTTTTTTAGAGGGAGTCATTGATGATAATGTAGTGGACTCTATTATTTTTTTCTAGAAACTTCTTGATAAGATTTATTGGGTCATAATGTTTTTATGGTGGGGAGGTTGTAACATCCCATTACTTCTTTTCATGAACTCTTTAACCCTTATTTTGACCAGGGTTTGGTTGGGGGATGTCTTGGTTTATTTCAAGAGATTGTTTTAATTTTTTTGAAGCCATTTGGGATATACATAGTTGCCACATTGTTAGAGAAAAACATGTTATTTTTCCTAAAAAACCACACCCCCATTGATGGTGCTCTGGAGGGGGCACAAGGTTTGTCCAAACAATGTGTCCAGACCCTCGAAACCATGAACACTCAAATAGTGAGGGTTTTCATGGTTGGTGAAAATCTTGAAAACTGTGTTCCCACTTAGGAGAAATTGTGCACCTTAGTGTAGGGGCGCATAGTTAGGGAACAAAGTTTGTCTGATCATTATTCCTTTCCCAGTAAACCATACACATTGGTTTATTTTATTCCAATTTTTTTAATTTTTTTTACAAATCTCCATTCAAGATCCCAAATCCCCTCACTCAACCCTAAAATGAATTACTTGGCTAGAAAGGCTATATAGAGTTGATTTTGGCTCCCCAAAACACCTCATTTGGTTAATCAAAGTTCTAGTGAAAGATCATATCCATATTTGGTAATTGGATCCTCTCTATTTTAGTTTCTTCCAATATCTCCTCCCTTCATCCTAAGAGTATGATATATAATCCCTTATTTGATTAATCTAAACTCTGTTAAATTTGATATTTTTTATAGGTTTATTTTCTTGATCTCCTTTTCCTTTGATATTAGTTGGTGTTCCCCATTATAGGTGTTGTGCATTTATATTCCATGATTTAAAGGTAGGTCATTCTATAATTCTTTTCACTACAATTGAAACCCTGAATGGATGAATTATATTGTACTGAGTTTTTAATTAGTTTATAAACATGGATTTGATGGTTGATATGAAATGTCCATGGAAAATAAGAAAAACCCAAAATTCAATGGAATTGAAATTGTGGGATGGATTAATGGAATATGATGGCTAGATTTTTGAAATTGTTTTGATGAAAATGGTTTAATATTAATCTTGAGAAAAATTCTTGAATTGAACGATGTTTTGAAATGTTATTAAATGATTGAAACTGATGATTTAATTTTGAAATGAGAAATGGATGTTTTAAATTGATAATGGGAAATTATTTTTTAACAATATTTGAAATTATTAACTTCAAATATGATTGATCATTGAAGCACATGTTATCTTGGGTAGTTAGTGGTAGCTGGGACAAGAACATCGAGACCTTGATTCCCTAGAAATGAATTAATGATGACTACTATTACTAAAAAAATCTTTTCCATTAATACCCATTATTGGTTCCTCTATTGGGGTGTAGACTTCCCATTATGGGTTCACAATATTGGGGTGTATTTGTGTGTTCACACCTGACTAGAGCCACGATCACATGAGTTTTTTTTCAGATCCTATTACTTGATAAACTGACTCACCACAAAGATTTTTACACAATTATTACTTTGGTATGAGTTCTTTGAATTCATTATACATGAATTTGAATTTTTTTAATTGGTTTATTCTTTGACAAGTGATTTATATAAAATATTTTATATACAATAAACATTTATTCCTATTTGAAAGTCATTTGACATATCTGTTATTTATTTGAAATGAATTCGTTTTTTTAATATAAAAATTAAATGGAATTCCTATTTTAAGTTAAATTAATAGAATATATTGATTATTGTTTTGGCATTGATTATTGAATAAATGGTGTGACCCTACTGGTATTTATACTCACAACCTAACTTTTCCTTGGTATGTTTGTATATTTTCTTACGCCAAGTATGGAAATGGGAAAGCAACTCGTATAGGTAGTGGATGTTCTCGATCCTTTTGAAAATGGGTTGTTATAATGTTTTTTTTAGGTTGTTTTACTTTTATCTTTCCAGTCTTTCTATAATTTGATGATGTACTTTTTTGGGTTTCTTATACGTATTTGGTTTCTATTACTTTCTATCATTGGAGTGTGGGGAATACTAACTTGTATCTTTTATCTTCCACATTTTTTTTGAAAATTATTTCCCTCTTTTATAATTTATGATGCTAGGTTCCAGTCGTCAACCCATGGGGATTTGAAATTCCCTTCAGTCTATGTTAGTGACCACTCAGGTATCAGGGTACTAGGGCATCTGAGATATTTGTTGAATAAACATTAAACAAATAGAAACTAGAAGGGAATAATTTTTTTTATCGATAAATATCATAAAATTTTCATTAAAGTAAACTATGTAAAAAAATATCGGATTCAATGTGACATTGGAATGAATTACCTTATAACTTTGGTAACGTTAAAATCAAAATACTTTGGGAGAGAACATGAGATATGTGCTTCTAAATAAAAGGAATTTCAAGAAAATTATTAATAATATTATCCATGGGGAAGTTCATAAACTTCATAATATAATTTTTTTTATAATATTTCATACATCTAAAAATATGAAAGTTTACATGCTAATTTTTTTTTCTATTAATTTCAACTTTTAATTATGTAATTTGAACTCCTATATAACAATCATAAAAAAATAATCTCATATTTATAAATCATATTCATATATATTAACTTTAATTCAAATTATATATCATAACATGATATGTTTTTTATGAATTTACTTTGAAATAATACATGAAGTATTTGATAGCTTGTCTTACATGAAAATCGAGTTTATATGAACCACAATATACTAAATCATTACATTCTAGTCATTAAATTGGATGGTTTTAATATATATAAAATTATTTGAACACACAAACACACAAATATATATGTTTTTTTTATTTCAAATGTATTGAATAATTCATAATAAGTAATTACTAAAATTTTGGTATTGTCTTTATACGCATCAAAAGTTTTTCTTCTTCAAAAAGGTTTTCTTAATCATTTATCACTAAAATTATAATTATTTTATTCCATTTATAAAAAATTCGTTGGAGTAAATTAATATCAATTTAAAAATAATAAATTCTATATTAGATTAGGTTGAATTTTTAGGATTTTTCTAAATATATTGAATTTTTAATAAATAGTAATAAATACTTATTTAAAAAAAACTATCATATAGTTTCAAGTAAATGTACCACTATGTTTAAAATTTGATCTTAATGTAAACTAAGCCTCAATTAATTAGAAATATACTAACCGTTTCATAGTAATCAACATTATACACTACTTATTTATAAGTGAATTTCTATGCTTAAAAACACATTTTTATAAAAAAATATTATTATGCGTGCAATGTGTTTTTATATCAATAAATTAATTTAATCTCAATTTATTAATACTATCAATGAAATGTATATATTATATATAATTTATAATATTTTAACATTCAATTTTTGGTTTTTCCATGGAAATGAATCGAAGTAAATTATGTTTTATGATTAAAAATTAATTTCAAAAAATGTGTTTCCGTTGATATTTGTGAAATTAATTAATGATAAATTATGAGCACATAGAAATTGAATCAGTTAAAAATATTTATATATATGGAATAATAATAATTTATATAATTTAATAGGTGCAATGTAATTTTTGTTCATAGTTTATAGTAAAAAATGCAAATTACTGTTACCATAGTTAATGTTTGAATGAAATTACAAGTTGTTAATCCATGAGACAAGGGTAGTATTTACACTCAAACATACCAAATTTTTTATTTCATGAATATATATAAAACTTATCATATCTTACAATAAAATCTCTATAAATTTGGAGCAACATTATAATGAATGTGACCATAAATCATTGAACTATTTTAATAAATTCCACATGTGTCCCTCCCATCACATATCAAAGGGCACCTCTTCTCCTCCATTATTAATCTAATTTGAGCCTTAATTATTAGAAAATTATTGACCCAAAACCTTCCAATGATACTTCACTCCAAACATGTTCTTATTTTATTCTCCCAAATACAATCCTTCAGGGATTATTGAGTAAGTCAAGGAGGTATCTCAAAGAATATGTACAAATCTTAAATATGAACAATCAATTTTATTTATTCTTATATATCATAAAAAAACTGTATCCATAAAAAAATATTGACTTAAATATCATCAATATAATTATATGTTATTTGATAATGTCACAACCATTTAACACCTCTTCTTAATCAAATGATAGATGAAAGTATCATCCATGTGTATGTGTGCACTATCTCCTCTACATAGAGATGTGACACATTATCAACCACCATCATCCATGGATTGTTATAATGATATTTTTAATGTTATGATGTTTTATTTATATTATAATAAATATTCATTAAATATGAATTAATATTTACCTTTCTTTCATTTCATCAAACATAAAATGGAAATGAAACTCATGTGTATGTACAACTTACAGTCTCTGCATAGTGGTGTAGTTCATTTTTAATCATTTCATTGTATGAATTATTATAATTATGTACATAATGACTATATTACATATATATATATATATCATGATAAATATTCTTAATATAAAGTAACCATGATTATTTTTCATGGAACATGACCCCAAAACCAAAACATGCACAAAAAATGAAGTGTTTAATAGTGGAAATGATAGTGATAATGAATGATTATTAATGAATGGGTGATAAGATGTTATAATTAATACTTGTGTTGTATTAATTATGTTAATATAAATTTTATATAGTTTTATAATAAAATTTAAATTTATTAAATAAGAGTAGATCTTATAAATAATGGGGGACTTAAGGTAAGTGTTTAATTTTACATTCTCATTTTTGTGTGATTGTTTATGCTTAAATTATGAAATGATTATATTTTATGATATATATTTCCAAAATAATATATATTATATTCTCTAGGTTTATGTTCTATTTGTTTCATTTGTTTCATTTCATTTTCCACTCTTTAATCACTAATAATTCCAAATGAATGTTTTTATTGAAAATAGACCTTGTTTTTCTTTTCATCCAGGGATATTTTATTCAATGTCCATATATTATTAAAATTTTATCAATAATGGTTTTAATATTCTACCAATATTATTTAATATAATTTTATTAATAATTTTTTTTATTCCTTACCAATGTTTAAATGGAACTCCTCATCATCATCAAAACATGGTACTTTTTACATTTTACTAAAAAGGTGAATGGTATTTTTTTAAGAGACACCGCATGAAAAGATTTCACCACCACCATGAATAATATTTTCATTATTTATTTTATTATATGATTTCTTTTTTTATTTAATAGAAAATGTTTTCCTTGATATTTGGATGTATTTTGAATCTTAACATGTGATCTAACAAAAGGTGGAATTTTCCTCTAGAAACGATCTACTAATCCTTTAATGATATTTTTATATATAGAATGTTTTGAATGACTTAATGAGGAAATGATCCAATGTTACCACATATATTATTTCTATGTATGGTTTATTACTGAGATAATGAAATTATTTTGAATCTCGTTTCCTCACCACATGATTTGATATGATGTTATGATGAATGTTTTACGATCTTATGGCATACATAAGTATGGTTTTCATTATGTGAAAGTTGGGCCCAAAATTATATACTCATTTAATGAATTTGGTAAAGAAATATATATCATGAGATAAAAAATAATTTAATGGGGAGTGATCCCAGTTCAATATGTGACTTTTTTTAGTAATATTGTATTTTTAGTGAGCCATTACTAAAGATATTATGTTATAGGGAGCGAACTCAACCCACTATGATTATATTGGTAGTGATTCCTGACTATGAAAATTATGATATATACTTATGTGTGTACCAAAAACTTATGTCATATGATTGTGATATGTTTTATTGTATTATTATTTATTATTGATTATTTCACACTCTTATGTATTCTTTCATACAAATTATTTTTTTATTATCATGTTTCATGATTGTTATATATGAATTGATGGGTATATTTTATAATGTTATTCTCATGTTCTCAAACCATTATTTATATCATATACTAACATATGATAAATTATTTTTATCTCTTATATTAACTATCACATAGAATCATAGTTGACCCTTTCTTATGTTTCCTCCATGTTATGGTAAAATTTTTAAGAATTTTTTGTCTAATATGGGTTCTTGCTGTGATGAACTAAATATGAAATGATTTTGATCACTTATATAACATTTTTTTTACATATCCATGATTTCAAAGACACTAAACATATACATTCCTCAATCATTTCATATTGTAAAATTTGTATAATATTCCTCTAAAATGATTTCATATTCACATATGAAACATATGGGTCACTATAGTTTCTTTCAAAGGAATTATATTGTAACATTTGAAAAAAAGGATGAATAAACATTAGTGATAATCCTTGTTATAAGACTATGAATTGGATAACATCCTATGTTATGGTAAATAATGGAGTGTTTATTACTTAAAAAATATGCCCCTCTTAGGATATTATAGATGGACATGGTTTTTTAATAGATTCATATAGGGATAATAACCACAAAAATTATTGGTCGAGTATATTTGGTCCTTCATTCTAGTCCATGGTGAATAATCCCTTACTACACACCTATGTTTTAACTCTCAATGGATATACACATGATAATACACATTAAATTTAAGAGAAATTATGATAGATTTAAATAGATAATGACCATGGATGACTTGGATTATTCCTATGGTTCCATAGATTGAAATGAAAGTGTCAATATTGAGATATCTTGTAAATGATTTTTAGGATTATATGATTTACCACTATGATTGTTTTTTCCCAAATTATTTTTTTGGTTTAATTTGATGGATTATACTAGAAAGAATCATGTTAACATTGAATTTTATAGACAATTAAATGATTTTACACATGAGTAAGTGAATGTTATGGGAGATTGAATGAAAAATATAGTTATTATTAAAACACAACATTCTTAGGCCATGGGTCATGGTGAGTAACAAAATGATAAATGGAAGGAATAACATACTATTGAGTGTATCATGAGGTAATTCCAAAAATATTTTAATGGTTCAGACGAAATACTAATTGTTGATAAGTGGATATGTACCACTGAAAACATATTTTCCATCCTCTAGTGCTCAAAACATGAAATGTTTATCATAGTTGTATAACATTTTGAAGGAAATGTAGATCAATGGTTAACTCTTATCATGAATATGAGTAAATGTATCAAAATCCACTCCATAGAGTGGGATAGGTTTATGAGATTATTATTCAATAAGTAATTTACATTTATAAATTATACGAAGATGGAGAAGAAATTCATTGAGCATAAATATAAGGATAATGAATATGTTGGAGCCTATGAGAAAATTGGTATAAGACATGTGAGGTACACTTCTGGATTTACTATTGAATCAGATTGTATGATTGATCAATTATTTAATGAAATACAAAATTTCTTTAAATTGTGTTACCATAATTGAATTTAGTGTATATAAGAAAATAATTTGATGTGATATCAAGGTATAAATGTAAATTTGTGTTAGCCATCAATATAATGTTTTTTTATGAATGGAATGATTAAATTCAAAGGAAATTACAATAACAGTAACCATGGTAAGAAGAATTTGAGTTTTTATTTATGCTAGAAGTGCCTAAAGAATCATGGAGGAAATTTTATTATGGGAAATGGTAACATTTTTTAATTATGGAGATGAATTTCATAATGAAATAAAATTCTAAAGTTACATGAAAATATTTCTAATGATAAAAATACAAAGAAATCTCTAAAAAATGTTCCACCAATACTCCAACTCTATAATTTCAAGGAGTATGGTTATTTTACTAACTAGAGAATTAATTCAATGCTTAATGAAGATGACTATCATTAGAAACCTCATAATACCATAGAGAAGGGGAAATATCATTCCATCACTATTGATGATGTGGAGTGTGATAGTGATGTGTTTAAAGGTACACATACCATCAACTCTAGAAAAAATAATGAATTATTTTAATCGAGATCTACCAACTCTTTCATATCAATTTTTTTATAATGTTATAACATTACTTACTCAAAAATTTATATTTTTGAATAGAAGTTAAAAATAAAAATGGTATGATGATCGAAAATTAAGTGTATGAATAATCCAAAATTGATGATTGTGGGAAGGTGCTTCCTAGAAATCCTTATATTATACATTTAGTCAAATTTGATGTGATTTTGCGTAGGAATTGGGATAATTTATATAATGCACCTATAAATTTTCATCAAAGGGATGTCACCTTTGATATTCCAAATAGAAATTACATTCATTGAATAATTCATTATTTATATACTATTTGGGTATTTATATAAAATGTTTGGGATGAAATTCAACATCGATGATATTCCTATTGTACATGAGTTTGTTAATGTCTTCAAATAAGGGTTTTCTATTATTCCTTCAACAAATGATGTTGAGTATTCAATATATCCCATACTTTGTGCTTTACCTATTTCAATTACATTATAACAGATGACCTTGATTTCATTAAATAAAGTAAATAATAAATTATAATATAATCTTAGTATGATATTCATTTGGAAAATATTATCACCATGGGGAAAACCTGTACAATTTTTTAGAATAATGATGGATCAATTTGATTATGAATTTATTTTCAAGAAACAAACAAGATCAAAATAAATAATAAGTATTCACTTTCATTTATTTATGATTTTTTGTATCAATTATGAGGAGCTCAATATTTGTCCAATAATAAATTTTTAGCTTATACTACCAGTTGAGGGTAAAATCTGATGACTTTCACAAGAAAACATTATTCTTGTTGTATGAAAAATATAAATTGATAATTATTCATTTAGAATTACTAATTATCCTACCATGTTTATTAATTTAATTAATATAGTCTTTATAAATTACCTTGATCACTATTTTTGTAGTCTTTATTGAAGATATTCCTACATATTCCAGTTGATAATAATAGAATGAATATCACTAGAGGATTGTACTGATGCTCCAAAAGAAGAGGTGGTTAAATGAAAAATTTAGCAATTGTTAATTTTTAATATAGGATGTTTAAATTTTGGGTTATATAATCTCATGTGAGGGTATATTTATGGATTAAAAAATATGGAAGATATTGTTCATTGGACCAATCTAACAATTTTGACTGGAATCCATAGTTTTCTTGGATTGGCATGATATCATCAATGATTTGTGAATGATTTCCCACTACTATTTAATACACTCACCAAGTTAACCTAAAAGGTGATATTTTACTTTAGGATGATGACTTTTATTATAATTATAAAGAATTGAGGTGGTGGTTGGTCTTGGATCACGTTCTCACACAACCATGATATGGATATGGGTTTGTCAATAATAGTGTCACATAAATGAATGGTCTTGGATGTATTAAAAAATAAAATTTTATTATTATAGATTATGCCTCATGCCTATAGAAAGTTTATGAGAAAGATTACACGACTCATGGTTTTTAATTAGCAGCCATAATCATTGAATTAATGATACAGAGGTATAATATCTACGGGGAATGGAGTGACATATATACTAATCATATGTGTTTAAAGTGTATATTGACTAATAAATATTTGACTAGGTTCAATATAATATTTTTGGAGAAATATAATGTTTTCAAACACTTAATAAACTAATACCCTAAGAAAGAGATAAAGGTGGTTGGTGGTTTGAGTAAAAAGGATAACTCTTTCACCAATTAGTGTTAAACCATCTATTTATTTAAAGATTAAAGTGGCATAAAAGAAGTATGTGGATATAAAAAAGGTGTGAAATGATAATGATATCAATCATGATTTTAATGGAATGATATGTTTCATAAATTGAGTAAGTGTCCCATAAATAAGATACCTAAAGAAGGAACTTTTAGAAGAAGCACATATCTACTTATTCCTTATTCATACTGGATGTAAGATGATCTATAGGGATCTAAAAGACAATTTATGGTGGGATAACCTAAAGAGGGATATTGCAGAGTATGTATTCTAGTTCTTAGTATGTCAACAAGTGAAGTCTAAGAGACAAAATTATAAGGGGATATTAAAACCATTACCTAGACCAGAATGGAAATAGATAAACATCATCAAGGATTTTTTCATCAGACTACCTAAAACTTCTAAAGGAAACAATGTTATTTTATTGTATTTAATATAATTACGATGACATTGCATGACATTTATATTAGATAAATTTTTATTCTTTATCAACATTTAGGATATAAATTATTGATTTGGTATGGTTATATGGGCTTCCATATTATATTGTATCTGATTGGGATGTGGTTTTCACCTCGAAGTTCTAAATATGCCTATAAAAATATGTAGATAATACATTATATTTCAATAATTCTTATCATCCATAGAAACAAAGTTAGTCTAAGGGGACCATTCAAACCCTGAAGGATATTTTGTGATATTATTATCTAGATTTTAATAGTGGTTGGGATCATCACATTCCTCATGTCGAATATTCATATAAAAATAGTTTTCAATCAAGTATTCAGATGAATCCTAATGAATCCCACTATATAAATATGTGTTGAAAAATGATATAGTAGGACAAATTTGAATAATGAATGCTTTTGGGGATTGATATATGTGAGGAAATGGAATAGATGGTTAGATCCATTCAACAGATTAAGGTATCTCCATGTATAAAGAAGTGTTATGTTAAAAATCTTTAACGAGATTTATAATTTAATGTTTGTGAGAATGTTTTCAGATTAATTTCTCTACAAAATAAATTTATGAGATTCAGAAAGAAGAGAAAGATGATCCTTAGGTATATTTGTGTATTTAATTTTTTTGAATGAGTTGGGACTACATCTTTTCACCTGGCACTCCCACTATACCTCTCTCAAGTTCATGATGTGTTCCATGTATCTATTATGATTATGTAAATACATGATCCTTCACAAGAAATAAATTTATAGATTATACTGTTGTAGAATGATTGTTACTATGATTAATAACCATTCTAAATCATGGACCGTAGAGATAATTTTATATAAAATAATACTACTAACCATGTTAATATTATTTGGAGGAATCATGTAACACCCCAAGATTTAATAGTATATTATTTCTTCAAAGTAATTCAATAACTTGCACTACACGCAACACCAAGTTCTAACACACCACAACCAATCAAACTAGCCGTTATGAATAGTAATACCCACTTTTTGAAATTTTATAAATTTTATTTTTCAAAATGGACTTCATTTTTGGATTCGGAATATCGAAATTATCCTAGGGTGAATTTTTGGTATTTTTCTGAAAACTTTCAATTTTTGATAAATAGTGAAAAACACTGAGTTATTGGTTAAAACCAACTTTTTATTTAAATAATTATTTATTTTATTTAAATTTATATTAGGTAAAAATATATACATAATACCTATATAAGTTCAATGTAATTCATTGGAGTCGTTTTATATTAATTTTAGATATATAAAATTTTATTGAACTTTTTACCGTCTTTTACCCACCTCCTAGGAGTTTTTGCAAATTTGCATAAAACTTAATTTTACTGCTTCTATGAATTGAATTTAAAAAATCCGAGAGACACAGTTAATATCAGTAAGTAAAATGTGGTTCAATGAGATGAAAATAATTTTTGGTGAATATTAACTTTTTACTTTTATTTACCACGATTAAAAGTAAATAGGGTAATTAAAGGTAAAAGTGATATTATTTTTACCCTAACACATGTCCTAATTCTATTGGATAAGTATAATTCGACCAAAAACAACCTTAGGAATAAAATATGAACCTATTTGGTCCACTTGGATTAGATTAGGACATTTATTATTATTTAATTCAAAGAAGAGTTAAAAGTGTTAAATTCAAAGTTTAATAACTAAAACATTTTTAATATAGGGTTACACATAAGATATATTCGATTATAAATAATAATTATAAATATAAAAATATTTCCTACATAATTGTATTCTATTTATAATTTTTAGACATTAAATAATTTAATTTATTTATGAAACAATGGTGATGCAGTAATTACCTTAATAATGAAATATTAAAATAATTGATATTATAAATACCCAAATAAATATAATTTGAGACTTTTAATTAATTCCACGAATTTTATAGGTTAATATGACATGTTAGAGTTGATTAAATTAATTGGGTTCGAAGTAATAATGCTGTTATGAATTTAGAAAAAACAAAATACCAAATAGTGTCAAAATTGACATAAAAGAGTTTTTTTAAAAAATATTATATTATTAATTGATATTCTGTTCCTGATTTACTAACTCCTTTCCCGGAGGTTTCATTGAGCCCTAGGGTGCCAGAGCTCTTTGATGGCTTCCCTAATATGCAAATCTCGACCTTAGAATTCACAGAAACCTCCGCGCTGTTGAATCTCACGTTGGTTGCTCGGTTCAAGAAGAGGAGACCTTCGATGGATGCTTTCGACAGGTTCGTCTTTGGTGAATGGGATCTCCATGAGCGGGCGACAATTGGATTGATCGACAGTCAGCACATCCTGATTCGGTTTTAATCGGAGTTGGATCTTATCAAAGCTTGGTCTAGCGCGCCGCGTAGCGTCAACGGGTTTCGATTTTTTTTGTTTCGCTGGTCCTTTGAATTTCATATGAACCGTGACTCGCCAGATTCTGCGGTTTGGGAAAGCTTCCCCAATCTCCCTTTTCCGTTTTAGAATCCCTCTGTTATTAGACTTCTAGGTAATCTCATTGGGAGGTTCTTGTGTTCGGATAGTCGTACTGCGACTGTGTGTCACCCGGTGAACCCATGGGTTTGCGTGGAAATGGATGCATCTCATATGCCTTTTGAATATGTCTGGATCACGATCGGGGAGGAGTATAGGTATAAGCAGTGGGTAATTTATGAGAACTGGAAAATTTTTTGCTCTTCATGTCATAGATTGGGACACTCTTCAGAGGTTTGCAGGAAGGGGCGTTCATATCACCTGCAGGAGGCTCGTCGTCAAGGAATCTGGAAAGCGACAAGGAAGGAGAATAACCATGTTGGGAAAGCTCCTGAGGCTTGTGTGGCGCTTGGTATGGGGCAGATGGCGTCTGGTGTTGAAGGTCGTGGTAGGGATCAGTCTTTGCCAGCTGATGAGGTGCTTGCAGATACTGGGTCGCTGAAGAAGGATGCGGAGCATCAAGCTAGCTCGAAGGTGGCTGTTGCTTTTAGCGGGTTGAGGCAGGTCTCGGAGGATTCAAGTGATCTCAGTGTGAGGAAGGGGGTTGATGTGGTCCTGAAGAGGGGGGATGGGTTGAGGCACACTGTGTCTAGGTGTAAGTCCTGTAGGGACGGGAATGCTGGAGGCTCGGCTGATGAGGTCAGGCTCTTGTTGCAGTTGTGTAACAGGGTTGTGGAGCCAGTTGCTGCTGATGGGGTGTATATGAAGGATCAAAACCCAATGGTTGCTGCAGTCCTTAAACGGCTGAGGAGTGATCTGCAAGTGGGGGTTGAAGTGATGTAGGCTGTTAACCATGATTCTAGTGCCGGGGGTGAGCTAGCTGGCAACAACAGGGCCGTGGGGCTGCGGTCTTCCCCTACAGTGCTTGATGGTCCGATGAAGGGGGTTTTGGAGGCAGGTATTGATGGGATAGGTGGTCGGGCTGATGATGATGGAGGGGTTCTGACTACAGTTTAGTTGGGCAACCGTTTTCAGATTCTGGAACACGAGGATGTGGACGTTTTTACTTCGGTGAACAATGGTGGTAATGTGCCGGTTGGGTCTTCGGAGGATGATGTTGGAAATGAACAAATTAATATGGCGCCTTGTGAAAACAATGAAATGATGGAGCACCCATAATTCTTAGTAATGATTGATACCAATACTCAGTCAGGATATTATCAAGAGGAGGTTATCCCTGGAAAGTGGGGGGATATTTCCAAGAGTGATAAAGAAAATGGTGGCATGGTTATGCCCTCTTATAGTAGTATTTTCCAGGGCAAGAAGGTGAAAATGTCTGAGAATTAGGAGGAGATGACCGCTGCAACGTGACTAAGGCCAAGGAAAGATTACTCCTTTTTGCCAAAGCCGATGTCTACTCGGTCATCTTTCAAAAAGGAAGGTGGGGAAGGAGTAAATAAGAGTATGCTATCTTCTAATGAGTTGATTTATTTGGAGAGATTAAATATCAGGAGGAAGTATGCCAAAGTCCTGAAACATTATGAGATCTCGGAATGGGAGTCAGCCACTGCGGGGGAAGCATTCTATCATGGAGGTGGTGACGGGTACGGTTCTTATGATTTCTAGTTGTTGTATTTTGAGCTTGAGTGCTTGTCCCTGAACTTTTTCTTTATTTTAATAAATGGTTGGAGGCTATACTCTAACTGAATTTTCGGTTATTAAACATATAATATAAAAATACAAAGAGACATGGTAAATGTCAAATGAATTAACTAAGAGTTAAATCTAAAAGATAAGGTTAATATAGTGACCCAAACCTGTCTAAAACCTATTGGTTGAGTTGTTTTCGACCCATCCCCACCTTATCCTCAAAATAAGTCACTTTGGAGCCATTATAAACTGAATATGAATTTATTATAAAATAATATTTCTAGATTTTCCTAAGGTGCCCCTCACCCCTCTTATAAAAGGGAACTCCCCCTTCTCTCAAATTCACACCTCCAAAGCCATTTGGCTCGGCCAAACCCTACCCAAATATTCTCCCAACTTCCCTCAATTCAACCTAGAGGCCTTCCCTTGAGAATAAATCCAACCTAAGTAGACCTTTTGATCAACTCAAAAGGAAACACCTGAAGAAGAGGTAAATATTTCATCACCTCTTTCAAGTTCTTTTCTTCTTACACTTCCTCTTTCTTTGTTGTTTCTATTCTAAAATAATAAATCTTGTATCTTAAATATACTGTGATGTTATTAAAAATATGGAACAACCATATTCATTATTCTATACATCCTATGAATGATAATGTCACCATGCGTGCGTACGTACGACTTACCATCTCCACACCGTGGTGTAATTTGTTATTCGACACTATGTTATTTGGATGGATATAATGATGAGTAATATGTATATAAATAATGAAAATAATATTATAATTTCTCTATAAAATTAATTTACCATCTAATTCCACACCTTTAAGGGAATGATATTGTCGCTCGTGCATACGTACGGATTACCGTCTCCACGACGCGATGAGATTCATTTCCACGTTCACCATTCATCAACGATTATAAAAATATACATTACTAATAAGTATGTAATATATGAAATAATAATGATACTGGAGATATATATATATATATATATATATATATATATGTACTTACATATATCTTTTTCACTTACTTCCGTTCAATATGATATGAAAACAGAAACAACGTTTATGCGTACGTACGGCCTACCGTCTCCATAAACAGTGTTTTACATTTCATATATCTATCTATTATAAATATTTATATTATAAATATATATGATATATGAATCAAGGTTTATATTCTTGAAGTATTTCAATCAGGACCTAAATGATACGTTCGATAATAACAAGTTAAAATATGTGCGATAAAGAAAGCGATTATTACCTGAAATGTTAATTTGACATAAAAATCATTATTAAATGGGTAGTATAAAGTCATAAATGAATAATGTATGATATAATAAATATTAATATGGTCCAGTTATAATATAATAATATACAATGGTCATTATACAAGAGGTTAAACGTACCCTCGACCAAAGGAAAGTGCAAGGTAAGGGGTTTCTTATCTCACTTTTAATTCCGTAATATTTCCATTGTTTACCACTTATTTATTGCATGTGGTGTATTGTGTACTGCCATTTGATATATATTATCATGATTCTCTTTATATTCATGATATTATGTGATTCATTTGGTGGTTATCGACTATTGTTCATATGACTCAATTGATTACAACGAGGTAAGGGTTAATTCCTCAATCTCATTATTATCCGAGATTGTTTATGTGTAAGTATTTACTAGGAAATTTTTATCATCCATGTCCATTTTTCATAAAAATGATTTCAAAATGAATATTTTAAGGATTTTTTCAAGTAAATCTTTATCAAGATCAGAATTTTAATTTTTTTAAAGATTTATCTTTCTAAATCTTTTTAATTAATGTCCATGTTTTCAAAATGGGTTTAAGTATTTATTTATATGGACATGAATGTTTTGAAATAATAATTATTTTCAAAAGTTTAAAAGTGGTATGGGAAAATTTTATTCAAAAATATATTTTAAATAACTTCCTTTATAAATGTGTTACATTTAAATGATTTCACAAAAAAAGGGATATTTTTCTCAAAGGTTTTTAATGATTATTTTCAACTTTGTCAACATCCTTTTTGGATATTATTCTTGATTGAGATTGATTTATTATAAATAAAATCTTCAATATTGTATTGAATGAGCTATGATATGTTTGACTGTGAATGTTCTATTTTTATACCATTCATGGTTTATGGTTAATGTATTGACATTTCGTATGCTAGTTTTAATACGAATGTTTATGTTATGTTTCAACATTTTCATATGAGGAATGTAGTGGACTTAGTAAGTGACAGGTGGAGCCCGCTATAGCTCCTTGATGCATTGGTAGGTCTCATGATACAAACTAGTGTCTTGGCACAAGGCCTTGACAAAAATTTTATTTGTAGTCTTGGCATGAGGCCTTGACTATGTGGTAATGATGTCCAGCGTTAGGCATTCCCTCATTATGAAATTAGTTATTACATGTGATTATTCGACTAGTAGAATATCCATGTGCATGTTAATATGGTAATGTTTGATTTATTATTTCCATATTGTGTTCAAGTTTATGTTTAAAAGGATTTTGTATTTATTACACATCTTACCTTAAAAGTTTATAGCTTTGGCTAATTTATTTACCCTTACTGAGCATCTGAGCTCACCCCTTTCTTATGTTTTATTTTACCAGGATTTCCAAGAAGTGTATTATGATTGATATGCAGGGTTAAGCTAAATGTAATAATGGAGATATCAAAGAACCATCTATGTTGTATTTTATGTTTGAAATTGTAATGTGAAGTTCATGTATGTAATCTATTTTCTAAGACTGTTAAACTGATCGGTCCTTCGGGACTTGATTCCTTGTAATCATGCCAATGTATTAAAATAATGCACCGAATCTGGGTAACTAGAGTCAGAGCGTTACAAATCATGTAATGAACACAACTATGGTATCCCAGAGCTGATTCCTAATTTATTAAATTGACATAGATATAAAGGGTTAAATCATGAAGGCATGATCAATTTAGTAGTTTTGGAGAACCATATACATACATGATACACATTTTACACTGGGAATTGTAAATAAAACACAAAAAATAACAAAAGAAAATGAGATTAATCATTGAAATATCATTTAAATAATTATTATTCATATATTGGGGAATATAAATGTAATAAGGGTGATATCAAATGCTCTGTAATGATTATTTTCAAAGGAAGATATCATGAATCAATAAACACAATCAATAAAAAAGGAAAATAACTAACTAGACATGCCATTTAAATAACATGAATATCATGATAAGATAATGAATAATAAATATATAAAGTTAAATAATGGAGAAAAGATTCCTTATAATCAATAAGGTGAGAATGAAATACATCCAGAGATAATATCATGAAATAAATCTCATTAATAATAAGATAACATAATTCTCAATAAAGGAAATGCTTAATTATTGGTATTCATATCTCAGGCACATGATACCTATACCGTGAAGATCTATCCTCAAGATAGTTCAAAACCACTGTGTAAGAAATAATCTAGTTTTTTTGATTGATTTGAAACTATATGATATAAAATCATCAATTTTGGGCGACTAATTTCAAACTATTGGGTACAAACTCATCTGGTTTGGCCAACTAATTTGTATCATGAGAACTGTCGATGCATCAAGGGGCTATCTATAACCAGTACCACCCTATGTTCTCATGTATACATCATTCCTCACATATCTAATGACCAACTTTATTCATAAACAATCTTCATTATCAACAAATATTTTTATTTAGTAACAGATACAGATCTATCAATAATTAAATAGTTAATCAAATTAAATTCAAATTAAACACCATATAGATGAATGGTATATGTTTTAGAACATAATCATATCCATCATACAATAATATGAATATTTAATATAAATGTAATGTACAATGAAAAATGACCATAAGAAAGTAATTTTTTCAATAGAAAGATAATAATGACAGAAGAAAGTGCTATTGTATATAACTTTTACCATATGGTAATTTTCAATTCAAATCCTCATTGATGAAATAATTCAAAATGAAACATAAAATACCATGAATTATTAATGAATCATGATATTACAAGTAAAAGGTTCATTATATACACCATATAAAATAAATTAAGTGTGTAACATTACAATATACCTCAATAAAGGGAAATTGTGACGAAGTCCCCGACCTCACACTTCCTTTTGATTGAACATGATTTATCCTCTAGAAGAGTGGTTTTAAACATGAAATTAAAATAAAAAATAACAATTTGAATGTTTATAATATCATATACGATCCTTTTATAATATCTTATATCTGGTTAGTTAGTGATCTTTCATTTCTTTCATCGTTTTAGGTGTTAATTGCCTTGTTTTATCATGTGTGATTTGTAATCTATGTTCTAGTTATTGTAGATAGGATATAAGTAATTTATATCAAGAATAATAATATTGGTATAAATATCATATTGACTTAATATATTCATTATTTGAACAAACCTAAAATCTTTGGAATGGATAATTCATTGCATAACTTCGTGTAGAACATAGGTCGTACGCACTTACGAGCGACGATATCATTTCCTTAACGGTTGAAAGGGTAAGTAGTGGGTGATATATTAAATTTATAGAATAAATATAATATCATATATATCACATATATTCATTATTTTTATCTTTATTAAGTTCCATGTATAACGTTAGTGAAAAATGACTCACATCACTTTGCGGGGTGGTAGTCCTTCGTACATATGTGAAACATTATCATATTATAAATGGAACAGAGCATAAAAATTTATATGTGATATTAAAATTAAAATAAGTATAATAATATCATTAATATCATATAAATGGTTTATATCCCTTATTGGTGGTGATGGAAAATGAACTACATCTATTTGTGATGCGGTAGTCCTCCATACACTTGATCGATGATTTCATTTACCATTTGGTGGAAGTGGAGACGAGTAAATAATATCCAATAAAAATAATAACATCTCAATATATGTGATATAATAGTGTTATTATATTTTATCATTTAATACATAATTGAGGATGATAAAAGAATAATGAAAATGAAATAGATTTTTTATGATAATTACATTCTCTAAGAGAAACCTTCTTTGGATAACCTCTTAAGCATCCTAGGGAAGGACTTTTTGGAGGACCATAAGCTATATAATGTTAATAAGGATGTTTAAGAGAGAATTTTTCAGGTTTTGGTCATTATAGTGATCTTTGGATATATAATAATGTTTGGGGAGTTAGTTCCCTTTTATAAGTGTGGAAAGGGAGCCCTCATAGAAAATATATTGAAATTTCCAAGAAGAATCCAAAATAATAGTCATCCACATGCCAAAATCCTAAAAATAACCCTAGATTAGATCATGGGAAGTATAATTTGAAAATATTTCTATAAAATATGATTTTTAAAAGTTGGTAGGTCATTTTAAATCATATATTCATTGATTAACCACATGATAAATCCATTTTTACCACAACCAAGAAAATTAATTTTTTATTATTTTTACTATTGATTTTGGTAAAAAAATAAGTTCAAATTATTAAATAATATGAATTATTATTATTCCAAATATTGAATCAATTTTTTAAAATTCCATTAATTGATGGTTGAAATTTTAATTTAAAATTAATCCTATAGAAGTGATGAGAATGTGGGGTTTCAAAGAGAAAATGTTCAATGTTTACAATGATTTTATATCAAAATTGCATATGATAATTATTTCAACGAAATAATTTGGATTAATTTATATATTATTGAACTAATTATACCTTAAATAAAACTTAACATATCATTTAAAATTATAAATAATTTAAATGGAATGGTAGTTTTAAATAAAAATTTAGTATTTTTTACTATTTATCTAATAATGAATAATTTTAGAAAAATCCCTAAAAATCACCATAAGAAAATTTTGATTTGATAATTTCAAAAATAATTTTCATTTTATCAAATAAATTTTATATAATTATTAATAATTAATTTTAAATTATGTGTGAAAATAGTGACTAATCGGTATTTTAGAAAATGCAAATTTTAAGAAAACAACTCATTTTTTTAAAAATGATTCTTTTTTAATCATTAATCAATATACTCCATAATTTTCATAATTTATTTAGTACTATTAATAAAAACAAATTTAATGCTAATTTTATAATGTTATATTGCATTACGGTTCATTTACAATCGAAGTTTCATGTTTCAAAAGCTACCGAAGAGATTAAATTTAAAGAAATATATTGCAAGGGTTAATGGTCAGTGTTATGTGTAAAATACACTAAATAATACAATTTTTTTATTTTATAATTTTGGGGTGTTAAATTCTCCACACCTTAAATAGATTGAATTATCACAATTTAAATATGATCTTGGTAATCTTGGGATTGATATTTGAATGTTATTATGTTGAAAACCCACATCATAAAATATGTTAATAAAACATCCAATTAATAAGAAAGAAAGGGAAGTCAAAAAGGTCACATGGAATAACACATAATAGTTTTATAAATAGTTGAACATAGGTGAGAAGTGAAAAAATAGATATAGAAGATAAAAATAACACCAAAATATTTATGGGGGTGATAGAGAAATTGGTAATCAATAAGTTACAACCAAAAATACATAAACTAGAGGTGTAAAAAATGTAATTTCTATCATCAAGAAATGATGATAATAGGAAAAAAAATTCATTTCAAGATCCTTTTCATAGAGTTTATGAATTTATTCGGTCTCTTTAAATACAATGAAATATACTTACATGATTATTTTTATTTCTTATGAACAATTTCATACTTTGGTTGTGCTTCGATCAATTCCCACTTCATTAATTACTCCAAGAAATAAATATCCAAAAATGATTTTTTATGCCTAGTACACTGAAAATAACATTTGACAGATCATTATATCCATAAAATAGTAACGTGATATTCCTCATGTATTTACTAAAACCAAAATGGTTAGAAAAAATTTCTAATTAACATCCACATTTTATCATAACCCCTTTAATAAATAGTTGAACATATGGCTCATCCAAAATTTATCTGACCAGATTTAGAATTAGGGTCACTAAATAAACATTATATTCCAAAAAAATATAAATATTCTATTTATGTCACATTCTGAATATGTGAATTCCTTGACCACTATAAATCCTTAATGAAAACATGCGTTCTTTGAAAAATAAAATCCCTAGTTGTTGAATATATTCCATAGATCCAAACATGTAGTAAACTCCTACAAAGATAACATAAACCATCAAATAAATAACCAATTTCATGGACACCAATAGTATCTCATAAACATATAAATTTCATTATTTTATCAACATATAACATATATTAAGTGTTATATTCACATAATCATATGTTATACAAAAATTTTAACACTCACTAAAACACTTGTCTTGGTATCATTGAACACATTCTTTTAAATCCTTTATGAAATATCACTACAGTACAATGATTATACATTTCATGATTATTATAATGATAATATCATCAATTAATTAATTTTACAAAATATTTATTGGATCCATATACATATGAACAATAATCATTCCACTTCAATTGTATCAATAACATAATATTAACATTGATCCCTTATCTTCTTTTGAGGTGTATTTCCTTGACTCATAGGGAATTAATTTACGTAGTGGCCCATCTACTTATAGTGGAAGCATTGAATATATGAAATTTCTTTCATTCCCAAGAAATCATGAGAATTGTGGCCTTTTTATCAACACTGTTAGAGAACTCCCATTTCCAAGATTGTGCCAGGGTGTTTTTCTCAATAATTTTCACACATGGGGAAATCCTTCCTTCACTTATTCCATTTAATCATTTTTTTATTTGATCTCCTCTTCATCTACTTATTCTAATTGATTCCATAAGCTCTAGATAATTATTTTATATCTTGATAGTGCATTAATATATTTCTTCATATGAAGAAAATGTTTGATAGAAGAACGCCCTTTGAAGGCTTGGATTAAGAACTTCAAAGAAATGGCCAACCATGCACTTTGTGTTGCATATTTAATATATAGTATACCTAGGAGACCTTATAAAGTCAATTTCATACACCTCAACACTTTCTTCTTCCTTTATATTTAATATAAGGTACATTATTACTATCAAATTTTGTTTCAAATGATGGAAATATTTGTCGAATAGTTTCTCCTTAAATGTATTCCATTCCATGAGTTCCATTTCCTCTTCCCAATTAGTATTTTGGATCAACCAAAACTATTTGTCGTCACTTAATTTGAGAAAATATACTGAAAGTGTATCATTTTTCCTTTTCACCACATCCCAATCCCATAAATATCTTCTATATATACTTAATCCATTGTTTAGATGCCATATGATTACTAATACCACCAGATGATGGGGGATTCTATCACATAATGTGATCCAATGTTGGAGAATCTCATTGTTGAATAGGTTTCTCCATCTAGATAAGTTTATTTATAAAAACTTGATAAAGATAACCTAATATAGAAATAATTTTCTCAGTTCCAATACAATCCTTAATGGATTACTCAACAGTAAAATCTCTACATTGTCCATAAGTATTGATACCCTTCTTACTTATAGGCTCCATTTCTAAATAATGGAATATATATAATTAGCTAATAATTTTTTTAATTTTTAATCATAATGTGTAATTATAAATATTTCATAACACTTAGAATTAATTAAAATTTATTCATTACTAAACTCATTATAATAAACATGGTTTCTTTAGGGAAATCTTTATTTTAAAATTCTTCATAATGGTTTCTAAATAAAATGTAAATTTTCCTAAGAATATCCCCTCAAGATGTCAAATCAGGTGTGCAGTAAGACCCATATTCATGAACCGTGTGATTATTGGGTCATAAACGATGTACCATTTTTAGAGTTACTACCCCTTGGTACATCTGTTCCAAAACCATTTCCACTCGTAGTATCTATACAATGATGTATTGCAAGCAAAACCAACATAATATATTCCTTACCAAAACATTTGTATATTCATTAATAATTATCCTCAATTTATATCATATGGTTATGTTCCCTAATCTATGTTTTCTTAAATCTAGATCTCAAGGATTCTACTATACATCCTTTGATACCAACTATAATGACCCAGAATCTAATAGCCCAAAGTCAATGCCTACTTTATTTTGTTGTCATATATAAAAAGGTCCAAATCTCGATGGATAGATCAGTTTTGTAGTTTTGTAGAACCAGTTATATACATGATACCCATTTTACATTGGTAATAGAAAAAAAACATAAAACATATCAAAATAAAATGAACAACATCTTTGAAAACTCATTCCAATAATTATTTTTTTGGTTCATTAGTAAAGGAAACAAAATAACGGTGAGATCAAATTTGTAGTAAGGGTTACATACAGAGGAACATACCATGAATCAATAAATATAAAAAATAAGGAGTGGTGAAAAATTAAACATACATTCAATTTAAATAACTTGACTATCATGATAAGTTAAGGTATAATCAATATGAAAATTTAAATAACTATAAACACATTCCATTTAATTAATAAACTGATAATGAAATGAATCACAATATTCTATAATGAAAAAATATCATGGATAACAAGATAAATTAATTATAAATGAAATAAATTCTTAATTATTAGATGTCATGTCTTAGGAACATGACTCCTCTACCTTTAAGATCTATCATTATGACTTTTTAAAACAATTTGGTATAAAATCATCTGGTTTGGCCAACTGATTTGAAACTATTGGAAATAAAATCATCTAGTTTAGCCAACTAATTTGTCTCATGAGACATTTTAATGCATATAGGGGATATATATATAAATGGATCCCACCCATGTATGCATGTACAAATCATTATATGTCTAATGACTGATTTACTTCTTGAATAATTCGCCTTATGATCAAATATCTGTATTTATTAAAGGATACTGATTTACCTATATTTACCCAATTAATTAAATAACACTCAATGTTAATAATTTATGTAGTAATTGTATAAGTTTTAAGAAATAATCATATCCAATATACAATAATATAGATATTTAATATAAATTTAATTTCTAATGTAAAATTATCGCAATAAATTGATTGTGTCATGATAAAGTTAACAATAAAAAATAAAGGTAGACTATACAATAACATTTACCACATGATAAATTTCATGTCAAATCCCCTTGGATGAAATAACTCAAATTGAAATGTGAAATACCATGAATTATGAATTAATCATGACATTACATGTCAATGGGTTAGTATATACACCATATAAAAAATTAAGTGCATAACATTACAATATGCCTCAAATAAGGGGAATTGAGATGAAGTGTCTTACCTAAAGCTTTCTTTTGATTGAACATGATTTAAACTCCATTTTCATGGTTTTGAACATGTCAGTAACTTACAAAAAAACATATCAATATTTATAATATCATTTATTACCCTTCTATAAAATCTCATCACTCGTACGTTAACGATCTTTCATTATTTTTCTTATTTCTAGTGTTAATTTCGTTGATTTCTCAAGCGTGTTTTGTGATGGAATATCTAATTTTTGTATATATAATATATCCAATTAGTATAAAAAATGATAATAATGGTTTAGATATCATATTTTATCAGTATATATAGTATTAAAACCTTTATTAAAAGTTGGGCATGGAAAATGAATCGCATTGTTTCGTAGAGACGATATACCTTACATACCCCCAAGCAATGATATCGTTACCCTAACAGGTGAAAGGTAAGGACCTTAGTGATATATTCCACTTTAAAAATCAATTTATTCTCATATATATCAAATATATTCAATAATTTTGTCCTTATTAAATTCCATGTAAAGAGTAAGTGAAAAATGACTCACATCGCTTCGCGAGGATGGAGACTGCCGTAGACACAAGTGACATTATGATATTTTAAACGGAATAAAACATAATAGTGTATTTGTGATATTAAAATTAAAAAATCATAATAATATAATTAATACCATATAAATTTGTTAAATCCATCATTATATCAAGCATTTAAAGTTTTTTATGGAAAATGAACTACATCCGTTCATAAGGCAGTAGTCTACAGTACACACGATTGATGATTTTGATTCCCATAGGATGGTAGTGGATATGGATAAATATTATAAAATAAAAATAAAAGATATCAGTATATGTGACATTCTGGTGATATTATATTTTATGTTTTATGATATAATTGATGTTGTAAAAAATAATATATAAAATGAAATATATTTGTTAAGATATTTACCTTCCATAAGAGAAACCTTCTTTGGATATCTACATAAGAACCCTAGGGATGGAATTTTGGAAGGATTAAGATAATGTTTGTTAATAAGGATGTTAGGGAGATAAATTTTATTTTCTTTTCAATCCAATGGTCTTTGGAAGTGTGAATATGTGAGGGGAGGTAGTGCAATTTTATAAGCGGGGAAAGGGAACCCTCTTAGAAATTACATGGAAATTTCTCAAAAGATTCCAAAATGATATAGTAACTCAAATGAAAAAATCTTCCAAATGACCATATATTCTACATTGGAAACATTAAGTTAGAAATATATAAATCCAATAATATTTTTAAAATTTAATAACTCATTTTATTTCTTATCTTCTTAGTTTAACCCCATTATAAATCAATTTTTACTATAATCACAACAAATAATTTTTTACTGTCTTCACAATTCAGTTTGGTCAAAAGATATGTTGAAATTTTTATATAGTATAAATTATTTTGATTCCAACTATGGAATAAATTTTTAAAATAAAATTCACATAATTGTAAATTTTTTATTTATTATTAATCCCACAGACGTAATAAGAGATCAGGGTTTTAATGAGATAATGCTCAAAATTTTACAATGTTTTTATTTCAAAATTCAATATGAAAATGATTATAATATCCTCATTAGTAATAATTGATATATTATTGAATATATTTAAAATTATAACCAATTTAAAAAATAATTTAACATTATATATTATTTAAATGAAAAGGTTTTTTTCAATTAAAATTCTATAATTTTTACTATTCATCGAAAAATGATACATTTCAGAAATTTTTTTAAAAAACACCCCAAGTTAATTTTTATATTTATATTTAAAAATGGAGTTAAATTTATTAAATAAACATTATAAAAGTGGTAAAAATTTATTTTACATTATGTGTGCAAAGCGATTCTCAACCGTCTTTTAGAAAAATAATTTTTTTTGAAAACATTTCATTTTATTTTAAATGATTCTTATATTATCATTAATAAATAGATCACCATATTTTTTTTAAAAATCGTACTATTTATACACAACAATTTAATGGCTAGGTTATAATGATATACTATATTACAATTCATTTAGATTAGCAGTTGTGTGTTTTGCAAGCTGTATAAGAGATTAAATTTCATGAAATATATTTGGTAGGATATTTAAGATTAGTGTTGAATGTCACATACACTATCAAATAAAATTTTGTTATTTTATAATTTTGGAGTGTTAAAAATTAGAAATTTTATAATGATTCATGTGTAATGACCAGACCCACAAGGGCTCGCCTTGTCAGATGAAGGTCGAGCTACCACCACCCCAATCCCGCCTCCAATAGGCCAGGGGATGAAGACTAGATTCAAGTAATAATATCACATTTAAGGAAGGAATTAGCCTATGATACCTATAAACATGCACCAGCATTCATATCCATGAAAGAAAGTATATATAATAATAATAATAATAAAATATCATGCATACATAAATCCCACATCAAAGTAATAAAAAAGTATGAGAAATCAATTAAAAAGGAAAAATTACAAGCCCACCAAACAAAAAACTTTAGAAGAGTCTGACCTACTCAAGAAGAGGGGAAATTTTATAAAATCCCAATCTGTACACTCCTCAGTCTATGTATCTCAAATATATTCTACACCCACTCCCAGTCACCCCATGAACTGTGCTAGAATACCTATAGTATGCACAAGAAAAAACATGTGCGGGTAGATCCCATGAAATGGTGAGTATAAAAATAACCAGTAGGAACCCAAAAACCAAAAACCAAAATGGGAGTAACTGAGTAGAATCAGTCAACTTGACCAAATTTCATAGGAGAAAACCCAAGTAAGGGAGAGAAATCCACCCCGACACCCCTCAAGTATGCATAACTAGTTAGTTCATCACCCAATAGCATGTTAATAAAAAGACACATACTATAAGGTCTCCTAGAATATTCCAGATATACTCGAAATGGACTCCAAATCTCATAGACCCAACCATATATCCATCTACAACAACCAACTCAAGGTTTCTAGATATCACCCATCTTGGAGTACTCAATCCATAAGCCTAGCCATCCAAGATGGTACACAACTGTGATATGTCACACATCAGGCATATCATTGATAAAGGCATATCCAAGCCATCCAAGATGGTAATCAACCAAGATATGTCATTCGATCTGTATACCTCTTCACTATCCATCCCTGATGGAACTAATCTGATCACTCATCAAGTATTGCTAAAATCTTGTCTCAACCCTTCCATCCCTGGTGCTACATATCTGAGAGGGAACACTCATTGGAAATCGCTACAGAGAACATCACCCAGTGAACTAGATGATATCCAATCAAAGATATGGGACCACTCCAAGGATATTTGGGAGACACCACAAACCCTAACTAAAACATGAAGCTCCAAAATGGGTATCACTCTACAACCCCAATCATAAATATATTGCTGCAAAAAGGGTCAACGCCTGTGTAGAGTTGGTCACTTCGATTTCACTAACTCCTCCTAGGTAAAAAGTCATGGTATAATGATGAAGGAAAGCAAGGGGATTCATCAAATATACAAACTCTGTTGAAGTTCTACGCCATTATAAAGATCAGATATCGATACAAATATATGGGCTCTGTGCCTAGGGATCACTGTGGGATCCATCCCATACTATAAAATTCTTCATGGTAAGAGGATCGACTACCAAGAAAATACTGGTTACACAAATACCATGATCTCTACAAAGGGAAACATGAAAGGATGTGAATATCTCTTTGAGCCTCTTAGAGGAATACATTCTCCAAGTCACCGGGTTTGTAGTCGAAGCGGGCAGATAAATCTCACTCAAGAATATGGGAACAAACCCATGCTACACAAGATCTAGGTAGCTATAGAGGGGTCACAATCCTGTGATGAGGAAGATATTCCACAGAACCCACAAATGATAGACCAAGAGAAGTCACCCAACCACTACAAGTATAAAAGTCAATAACCTAAGTAACACAAAACATTACCTTGCGTCATATCTCAAAATCCTAAACCGTGGTTACCATCTTGTTTTATACGAGAAACCACTCAGGATATGCTACTCACAAGCCTCCATCAGAGTCCATAATAAGGAGCTTCATGATGAAGAATAGTCTTTATGTGAAGCAAATGACTTATACCCATAATACATGGTGTGTCTATTAACACTGATCCCTTACTATGTCCTCTATCTGTACTAGGAACTTATAAAAGTAAATACATGGCATGTACCCCATGTCACATGGTGTGTGACCTCACCCAAAACATTTGGATTTTCCTTGCCCATACACAACCAACTAGATAGGTAACCACACATGGATTGTACCCATAGTACATGACTTGTTACTCTTGGATAAGCCTAATCTCATGTCCTTTATTTGTGCACGTATAACTCAGCTCGTGCCTATGTACCTGACCGTGTACTATCACATGGACAAGTACTTTGACATGGAAAGACTTGCCATGTCCCTTAGCCACACGACCTGGGCTTACTATACTATGTGTAACCACCATACACAATGTGTATTCCTGAATGTTTATCTTCACTAAAAGGAAAGAACACACTGCATGTTCCACTGAACCACACACTTTTTGATTAGGAATTTTGATGGTAATTTCCTTTGAGAAACCTGAAACCTCTGATATTCAGCTGAAAACCATAGATCGAACCCCATAGAGACCCTATCAATAGTTTAAGGGATATAAAACCATAAAAAACACATAAAAAGGGTATCATTATGTAAATATTGTAAATGAACTTACCTCATGGAAGAACTCCAAAGATTTGGGTCCAAAATGACACCCGTAACATGATGCTCCTCCATTCATTGATGATCAGTGTCAAAAATGAGGATTTATGGAACCATATCAAATCAATTATTCCTCAATTCATTCATCACCATGGAAGAAACTCCCCTCCCCCTTCCATATGCATGAATCCAAATTTAGTGTGGAAATGATTATTTATGGTATGTTTATTAAACCAATAAACCTCTATTTAACAACCTCACATATGACCGCCTTTAATCAGGTACCCAACCTTGGAAATTGTTATGTAGAACATGGTGTAAAAACCAAATTCTAAACTCATATACCATATCAAATTTCCAATATTATAATCCACATGGGTGTTATTCCATATTTTTAGAAAAAATATTGATGCATGACAAAATGTACTTAATATTTTTAACAAGACCTCACTGAGGCCCTCCGACCCCCGAAATTATGTGTCGACTAATTTCATGGATTTGGAAATATTCCTTTAAATATTCAAATGTCTTACAATACAAAAATCAAGTCATTTTACACTCCCTTAATTAAGAATTTTTTTCCACTAAAAGATAAAACCTGCACACAAGTGAAAAAACCGAGCTCTCAACTGGGACACCCACGACCGTGAGCTCACCAAAGGGTTCCCATATGGTCTAAAAATAGAAAAAAAACCAGATCAAACTACATTGATATCATGAAACCAAACATGTACATGGCTCTAAAAAACATGATAGAAAAAAACACAAAAAACCAATTCCATCTACAGTCAAAGGGTATAGCGGTATACCTCTGTGGTAACCTGGAACAAATACCGACACAACCTGAATGTACTTATCCACCCTTGGAAGAACTAAACCATGAAAACATGTGAACTTGAATCATGTTTCCATAAAACTGAATGGTTCTCTTACCATGGGAAAACCACCCCTCTCATGGGGTCCCCAATAAGGGATATACAACTCCTCAGTACGTTGTCTCTCCACATTATTATTTTCATCATCCAAATATGTAAGGTTGATGTACTACCCACCATCATAAAATTAATCATGATCATGTAACGTGATTATCAGGTCACATGATACCTAGAAAAAAAAGACTACGACCGAGGAAAAGCTACATCGACCACAACCTTAAGGGTCAACTGTAAGAATTTAACTAATCTGTCACCCTTCTCTCCAATAGTGGATATAGAACTTCATTACAAGGACTGAAAAAAAACCAATCCAGGGTCCACCAAGAATCGATCCAAAAAGGGTTAGGGATATATTCCATCATCCTCACAACACCACGGAAAAATCCAATGAGATAAAAGGCATCACCATGAACTCGAGAGAAACTCCAATAGAACTAGGAGCTGTTGATAACCTAAAATGAGGCCAAACATCGAGAAATATCTTCTAACCTCTGGGAAAAGAAGATGTCAATTATTGGGTGTGGTCACTAATCCCTAATAGTCACCTGAACTAGTCAATGTAATCCATACCTAACCATAAGCAGATCCTCTATCTCTTAGGTGAAAAATACGTGGTTCAAGTGAACACACCAGGCCTTATGAGCCCTCACAAAATATACAACAGCTCACTAAACCCTCACATATGCTTCTCTATCCCATGTATCCTCTTTCACATGCCCATGTTGCCAAAATACACTAGCTACCAACACGATATTTCCCCACAACACTTTCTCACTATGATCTGACACATGTATCAGATACTCCTCAAAGGATCCATCTATATCAAGCTCAACTTCTACAATAGACCCACATGTTTCTAAACTCACCATGCCCAATAATAAAAAGAGCATCATACAACATTGGCACCAATCCTTTCCATTATAACCGCAGGGAAAAGATGTAAATCCACCACCTCTAAGTCCTACCTAGACTTTCCCTGAGGGATTTAAACATTAACCTAATAGGTTCCTCATTGGTATTCTGATGCCACCACTTCCAACCCATGTTTTGGTCCAAAAACCTACCACTGACACATTTCTCCCCACCTTTGGAGCATCGTTAACACCACTCCATCGATGGAGTACCTCCCACTATCCAGCTTCACATGTACCGCTTCATAAGCGCAAACTCTATGAGGCCCTATATCCAACAAAAACACATTCAGGTAGCTAAGAGTAATGATAGAGCATTCTCATCATACCCGGGATGATGTTAAGGTAGTGGAAATGATCTTCCTTAATTAAAAGTATGCTAAGAAGTCATCGGTGAACACCACCACAAATACTACAACACTGATGTTACCTCCCACTATGGAAATACCTAAATATATTGAAAATTTACGTCTTCCCTTCCCTCCAACATCTCACTATACGATCGAAAACCAGACTGTCCCTCGCACAACCTACAACCGAGTCCTCAAACAAGGGTATTATCATTACCCAAACCATCCACATCAAGGGTCTAATAAAAAACACAAAGGATTCTAATTTCACAACATTAACTTAGTTAAAAATAGGTATTTACACAAAACCATAACAAGTATTTACCCAATTTTCCTGCCATGTGGTAAAAAATGAAGCACTATCACTACTCTTAACCATCCTACCTATAGTTCATGGTTAACAAGGAGTAAAATCATTCTAATTATTCATGTTTCTCATTAGAAAATAATTTATTCTTATCATGTATTATTTCACAATTCATTTCATGTTAGGAACATTTTCAATTCAAATTCACATGTAAGGAAAAACATTTCAATTCCAACAACTTACCCAAAACCCATTTTCTTGTGCATTCCTAAAATGATGCATATCAAAAAATAATCCTATGTTGTTAGAATTATGCATGAAAACTCACTCTCAATCCATTTAGGTCCATGAGTTAATCCTCAAAAAATCTCAAAAACAAATGTCACATCACACCACAAGTGTGTCAGCCAAGGTGAGATAACATCAATTGTAATAAAAAATAGTAATTAAAATAATCCCACCTTGGGTAATTGGGTTCTCCCCCATACATGGGTTAGCTACTCCCATGCACGAGCTCATAACCAAGGCCTGACTCTTAATAGTATCCTTTCTACATGTCCCAAACAGTAAGACAAATGAAAATAAAAGAAAACTGGTCTCTTATAACACTTTGTAACTTCTGGCACGTGTGCCACACACCGGTACCCCCAGCTGGTTTTCCATATGACCTCATGCGTGCCTCCTCATATGCCAGAGGCTTCTAAATAATAGCGAGGGTCTAAGATCAATCATGGAGAGACTATACCATTTTTTATCAGAGTAATACTTTAGAGGAAATAAATGAACAATAATAAAAAATGATATAACCATAACCAAAACAATACCAATATCTTAGGATGACCAAAACTGAAAATATAATATCAAAACTAAACAGTAGATATGCCATTCCAAAGTACATATCATAATTCAAAATGAAAACTCAAAAGTAAAGACACTGATAACTCCCACGTGAGTCTTGAACCACATCTTGTTCCCACATCTATGATTCATCACAAATCATCCATCTAACACATGGATTTACCCCTTAACCTATCCTGCAAAAATGTAATCTATTCTGGTATAGATCAGGCAACCTGAGTAGGGTGTGTGTAAAACTCAGCAGACCACCACCAACGAAATCTATAATAATATCCAGTCAATAGAAGTGTATGCAATTGTATAAAGAAATAAGTATAATGCATAAGTAAACAATTATCACATTATTAATTATTCTTTATTTAACCACATAAACCCTCGGGTTCCTGAGGACACATGAACCTCAATAACTTCTTCGGCCCATGTCAGAGTTTGAACTATCCTCATATGATATCACATTTCTGAATGTCTATGTTACCATTTATCATCACAATTCATATTTGAATACCCATGTTACAATTCATAATTTTATAAGTGAATGAACATGTTATGATTCACCATCACATTTCACATTTGAATGGCCATGTTACCATTCGTAATTTTATAAGTGAATGATAATGTTACCATTCACCATCACATTTCACATTTGAATTTCCATATTACCATCCATAAATTTATAAGTGAATGACCATGTTACCATCCGCCATTTCATAATTTAATGAATATGTTACCATTCATAATCTCATAAGTGAATGATTGTGTCACCAATCACCATTTCATAATTTAATGCCCATGTTACCATTGATACTCTCATATGTGAATGACCATGTTACCATTCTCCATTTCATAATTAATTAGACAATTAATTAACCACATAATTTCCATTACTAATTAAAAAATTAGTTAATCACATAAAACACATCAATTAATTCAATAATTAATTGATCACAACAATTACATTAATTAATTAAACAATTAATTAATAATTTCAATCTAATTAATTAATTTAAAAATTAATTAATCATAATAATTTCATTAATTAATTCATCAACTAATCACTCATGTCAATCTTATTAATTAATTCAACAATTAATTAATCACAATAATTTCATTAATTAATTAAATAATTAATTCATAAAGTTAATCTCATTAATTAATTCAAAAATAAATTAATCAAAACAATTTCAGTAATTAATTTAACAATTAATTAGTCACATCACAATCTCAATATTTCAAAAATTAATTCAAAAATTAATTATATCAGTTCCACATTAACAGTCTCTCCATAATTAATTTCACAATTAATTACCCCAATTCCATAATCACAACATCAAAATAATTAATTATTCTAATTTCTCGATCATAACATCTTCATTAATTAATTCCATAATTAATTAATCATATTCAACCCCTTGAATTAATTCACCAATTTATTGTTCACACCAACTCCATTAATTAATTCCATAATTAATTAATCACATTCAATCCCTTCAATTAATTCTATAATTAATTGTTCAAGTCAATTCCATTAATTAATTTTGTAATTAATTAATCATATTAAATATTTTTAATTAATTCACTAATTAATTGTTCACATCAATTCCATTATTTAATTCAAAAATTAAATAAAAACATTACTCCCATTAATTAATTAATCAATTAATTAATCCCATCAATACCCTTATTTAATTCAACCATTAAATAATCGCATTACCTAAATTAATTAATTCATCAATTAATTAATCTCATCAATCCCATTATTTAATTCAACCATTAAATAATCATAGTACTTCCATTAATTAATTCATCAATTAATTAATCCCATACATCCCATTATTTAATTAAAAAAACATATTAATTCCATTAATTAATTCATCAATTAATTAATCCCATCATTCACATTATTAATTTAACAATTAAATAATAATATTAGTTCTATTAATTAATTTATCAATTAATTAATCCCACCAGTCCCATTGTTTAATTCAACAATTAAATAATCACATTACTTTCATTAATTATTTCATCAGTTAATTAATCCCATCAATTCCATCATTTAATTAAATAATTGAATAACCACATTACATACATTAATTAATTCATCAATTAATTAATCCCATAAATCCCATTATTTAATTCAACAATTAAATAATCACATTACTTACCTTAATTAATTCATCAAATAATTAATCCCACAAATCCCATTATGTAGTTCAAACATTAAATAATCACATTAAATCCATTAATTAATCCATCAATTAATTAATCCCATCAATCCCGTTATTTAATTCTACCATTAAATAATAACATTATTTCCATTAATTAATTCATCAATTAATTAATTCCATCAATCCCATTATTTAATTCAAAATTTAAATAATCACATTACTTTCATTAATTAATTCATCAATTAAGTAATCCCATCGATCCCATTATTTAATTCAACAACTAAATAATCACATTACTTCTATTAATTAATCAATAAATTATTTAATCCCATGAATCCCATAATTTAATTCAACAATTAAATAATGACATTACTTTCATTAATTAATTCATCAATTAATTAATACCATTAATCCCATTATTTAATCTAACCATTAAATAATCACATTACATTGATTAATTAATTCATCAATTAATTGTTCAATTTTACAATTCCCCAATTTCAAAAATCCCTTTATTAATTAATTTACTCAATTAATTAATTCAGTGTATGTAAAATCATTTTCTAATAAGCCAATATAAATTATAAAATTATATAAACCTAATGAAATCAAGAATTTGATATTTAAATTATAGACCACCTACCTCAATTCGTTGACGAGTGATCACCCAATGAAAATCACAAATTTTAATGGAATAACGATGTAGAGAAAGATCCAGATCTAAAACCTAAAACCAAGATTGAAAAAATCAAGATCCCTTAAATGTAGATCTAGATCCACTATCCTAGATCTAGATAAAAAAAATAGATATAGATATAACCAAATAGGAAAGAACAATCCCTTAAGGATTGGAGAAGAGCAGGAAGGAGAAAGGAAACCACATAGGATGAGATCCTCCTATTAGGAGGGGTAAAGATATTCAATCTTCCTTTAGATTTGAAATATAATGGAGTTTGGGAGCCCTAATAATGCATCCAAGATCCTCAAAAAATGATAGGATCTGATTATGTTTGAGTGGGGGTCGATTTGGGTTAAAATAGGGGGTTCGAGTATTTTAAAATCTATTTTTTGGGTTAATTTAATTCCTTCACATGATTTGCTGGGAAGGGGCCCATGGTTTTCCCTAAACATAAATCTTAACCATGCATCTTTTTTTGGGGTGTTCATAGTTTATCCTTTTATGGTTCACGACTTGATAAACCATGCGCTAACCATGCACTACCTCTCCTTCCAAAAATTTAAAATTTGACCCAAAAACTCCCCAACAATGAACTCAAAAAAAGTACCCAAAACTAGACCATGTCTGAGACATCTCTTGAAAATTTCAGGTTCTTATAGCTCCCAAAAGTGTTTAACTTTTTATATTTACAAAAATGTTACTCCCCCTCCACTATAGAAAGGCACTCAACCCCCTCACTTATTAACACCTATCAATCAATTTGAATCTTAAAAACCCTACCAAAATAAGCTCCCAAAATCCCTATTCTCATCCTAAAGTCCTCACTTTAGGATGAAATATAACCATGGAAGTCCTTTGGTGAAAACCAAAAAAGAGTTATCGAAGAAGTGGTAACGTTCATCAAAGTGAATTTCTATTTTGTTTCCTTCTCCACTCCATTCATTTCACTTTATATGATTATTATATAATGAACTCAGTATCATCAATATACATATATGTTTATGTTTTAAGGATTATACCTTTACCTATACAAACCTCCATCAAATGGGTAATTAAATCACCGTTCATGTGTATGGTGGACTACCGCCTCATGAAACGATGTCATTCATTTTTCATTTACAACTTCTCATAGTTGGGAACCACGATGGAAATATAGATTTTATATGATATATATGATATTTATAATGTATTAATAATTTATTAATAATTATTTTATATTTATATTTATATAAAAGGATTATAAAAGAAATTTTATGTCTATTTTGAATTTTACATAAAGGTTTTCAATAAGGAATCTAATTATGTGTATTATATGGAACGTTTTGACAAATGAAAAAAGTAATGTTCAATTAAAAGTGTACACAATGAAAATGAATTTTCCACCTCTTTTGACATTATTTTATTTGATTTCATTTTTCCTGAAATAAAAAAGACTCATTAATATTTTTGGTATTTTGTTATTGAAAATGGTTTTCAAAAGAAAAATGGTATTTTGTTTTGAAAATGGGGTTTTAAAAGAATAATTTATTTTTATCAAAATTGTTTTCGTATGAGTTTAAAAGTTTTTTTCAAAGTTATTAATGTGCAATGTGTAATATTCGAGAATTGGTACTTGATAAGTACATAATGGGGTGGCCCAGATAGCATTAGGAGAGCCCATTACATCTTAATATAGTGTGGCATAGATAGCTCTGGGAAATCCAGTTAAATCTTAACATGGGGTGGCCTGCATAACATTAGGAAATCCTATTACTAGTTAACTTATGGTGGCCTATATAGAATTGGGTGAGGCTGTTATAACTCTCTAATGCGTCGGGTATTGATAATATTGGAAGTCGACTTTGTGGTTATTCCAATTAAATGGGTTTTGAAAGGATTTTGAAAGGATTTTATTAATATTATGTTATAAGTCATGTAAAGGAATTTAAATTGCATCATATAGGTTTTAATTATTATCTATGAGAAAAATGTGTGTTTTTATTTTATTTGAAAAAGGTTTATTTAACATTCTTAAAGAACCTTGATGATAAAGGGAAAAATTATATGTGTTTTCATGTTTTAACTAAACTAACAGTTTCATTTATTTTTATATCCCTTACTGAGTGTTTATGTTCATCCAACTTATTTAAAATGATTTCATACAGTTTAATGCTGGGTGAGGTAAATGAAGTAGTCTAGTTGAATGTTTTGGGTATTTTACATGAAAATAATTCATGCTTTATTTTAGGAGTTTTATATTGTGAAAAAATGGATACTGATCAAAAGTTTCCACTTTGTATTTTATGGTTTTGTTATGTATGAGTTATGACCTAATTCTCTAAAACTCTAAACCTGAAAATATCCTCAATGTGAAGGAAAGAAATTTCATGACTAAAAAATCAATATTATATAATGTTTATGGTAAGGGCCTTATAGTTGGTATTAAAGGATGGTCTATAAAACTTTTGATGTTATGATAATGTTAATAGCTTGACCTTAGAAGATTTTACTTTGTGTTTAAGTTGAAATGACATAAAATTTAAATATTTCCATGTTTCTTCATCTAATGTATGATTTTTCAGAATGGTTTTCTATAGAGGAAGCAAGGATGTTGTAGTGGGAAGGCACCAAGAGGAAAATATCCTTCCAAATCAACATCCAATGATGGTTGGAATCTAAAAAGAATAGTTCTTTCTACTAATGGATCAGCATAGAGGAACCGGATCTACCATGAAGGAAAATGACTATAGTGGATAATTTCTTGATACAACATCCCCCATCATTCAATGGATCATCTGACCTAGTGGTAGATGAATTCTAGATTAATATCCTAGAGAAGATATTTGATATCATGGGATGTTTGGAACATCAAAAGTTAACTATTTCAATTTATCATTTTGAAGGTGAATTTAATTGATGATAGTCTTTGGTTAATAATACTATAGAGAAATATGATCTTCATTCCATGGAATAGAAAACATTTAAGGATCATTGCCTTGGGAAATATTTCCCAAAGTTTCTTCAGATTAATATGGAGAAAAAATTCATGGAGCTAAGGAAAAATGATGAATATTATATTAATGCATATGATGAAAGCTTTAGAATATTGTCTAGGTATGTGAAAGACTAAATTTGAGACATTGATTGTAAAATTAACAGATTTTAATCAGGATTAAAATCAATATTACAAAGAGAATTTTCAACATGAGAATTTAAATGTAATGAAAAAGTTATTTGTTGTCCAGAGAAAGTTTAAATGGAGTTTTCTAACACCTATGTTCCATGAGATTTCAATGAAATTAAACGATAAATGTGGAAGAAAATGGATAATAAACCAACATATAATTATGGAGGTAAGCCTAAAACTTGTTTTAATTTTAGAAAATACAATTTTGGGAAAGTATGTCAAGATCTAGAAAAAGATACTGGTGTCGTATGTTTGGTCATAATGTTTATTACTGCAAGAAAAGATTCAAAAATCATCAAAAAATGAGACAACATATATCCATTCAATGGTGAGGTGTTTTTTTTGTAAGGAGTTGGGTCATTATACTAATGTGTTCCAGAAGTTTCATACTCAGGATGAAAATCATGATTATAGGAATCTGAACATTTTGAAAAATTCATTTGATACTACTACAGTTTATTTTGGGCCTTATGTTGAACTGATGGAAGCTCCAGTGAGCTTGATATTTTTCAAAGGTAAACTATTAGTTCAAGTTTTTAAACACTCCTTATAAGGTTTTATGTGATGTGATCATAATGTGATTAATTATTTTTAGGATATTTTTAGATAGGTTATGTTTAGGTAAAGATTTAGTTTAATAACAGGTATAACTTTACTTTTGAACATTATAGTTTAATTTATTATCTTATCAAGTAAATGTATGATAATTTTGGGAATTATCTTACTATATGCTAACAATTTTGGTTATGGTTAATATATAAATATAGGAGGAATATCATGATATATTTTTGAGGAATACGTGATCCATTAGAAGTTGATTCTGGTTCTCTAGGCATGGAAAGTCAACTCAAAAACTAATTGTTTGGGGATTAAGATGATATTATGGGGGGAAATTGATTAAAGGATTAAATTTTTATCATCAAGTATGTATATTTACTTATTGTCATAATCTAAATGTAAATATAATTCTCTAAATCTAGGAAAATAATCTTGAAACAAAATTAATATCACAGTACCTTCAATTATGATGAATTAATGGTTTTATGAATCATCACAAATTTATGTTTTTGAGGCCCTTAACTTTCCACTAAACATTCACATTTTTGTTATCGATGACCTTAATCACACCCTAGAATTATTTACACTTTCCCTTGTTTCCAATTATGTTCTCCTTGTGTGGAATCCTAGTTATGTGTAACTTATAATGACCTTTATTTTTCAAACTTTTCCTTTTTAAGAGGATGTTTTATCAAACCTTTTTATGATGTGGGATTCAATTATGGAATTATAGAATTGTTAATCATTTGATAACCAATATGAATTTCTTAGGTGAAATTCATTTTAAGGGGGGTAGGATGTAACAACTTGAGATTTTATGAAATATATTATTTCAAATTAATTTAAATTATTTAATATTTTTTTCCACACAATACATAATTTATCTTTCATCGCACACAACACCATATATATCTTGTGTTTCATGCAACATCGAGTTCTTTGATGTCTTATGTTACACACAAGTCTGAACCTTACCAGAAAACAATATTTTATTAATATTATGATAGTTATCACCTAGCCATTGGAATGTAGTGAATGAATGAGATTATCCAAATTTTGAAATTATAGTTTATACATGTTTATATAATGAATTATATGGTTAAAAATTAATTAGAAAATAAAATAAAGACCAATAGAATATAAAGTATGTGTTTTTATGAAAAAAATAATATTTTTATGCCCACAACAATGTTTTTTAGTAAAATAAATTAATCACTATCAGTGATACATCATAATCAAATTTATATATTAAAAAATCAACCAAATGTTTTTACAATAATCAAATATGTTTTATAGGCATAAAATAATAACAAATCTAGTTTTAGGCATAAAAATATGTAATATTCAAAAATGTACTTTTACTTCCTTTAAATGGAATACTTGTTTTGAAAATAATTTTTGAAAATTTTATAATTTTTATTTGAAAAAATAAACTTCATTTTTGAAATATTAATATCAAAATTTACTTTGGGTTGATTTTTGGTATTTTTATGAGAACATATATATTTTGATGAATAATAAATAATACTCAATTTTAATTGAAAACTGGATTTTTGTCTAATTTATTTATCTAGTTAAGGTATATTTTAAATTTTATTTTAAGTTTAATAAGTTCAATTATACATATATAAATCCATTTTAGGTCATTGGAATTAATTTCAAATTGAAATTGGATATGAAAACATTTCAATCTTTGGACTCTTTAATTTAAAAACCTATTGTTTCGTCCTATGTGAGGGATTAATTTTAAATTATTTTCATCCAATTCTATGTTATGAATTTTAAATAATGGATTAAATATTTTTAGTCATAATAATTTATAATTTCTATCTTTTAAAACTTAGTTTTTGACAAATTATATTAGTAAATGAAATTAAAATTAATTACAACGATTAAGGTAAAAATGTGTTTACTTAGTTCTTCAACATTAATCATAAGAGTGAAAATAACCTAAAAACATGTGAAAAAACAATTGGATATAAATAATTATAACATATACCCTATTTTATATAATTTAGTTCATTATGGTATTCACATGATGTAAGTGATACCTCCCAATAGTGTCTACCTTTTTATATTTATAGGAATTCCACTCCCCCACTGTAAAAAGGCACTCACCCTCACTTAATCACACCACTCACGCCCATTGGCTCATCCAAAACCTAAAAAATAATATCCAAAAGTCCCTAATATCATCCTAGAAGTCTCAATTTGGGAAGAAATCCAACCAAGGAAGTTCTTTGGTGCAAACCAAAAGGAGTTACCCGAAGAAGAGGTAATATTCATCAATGTGCATTTCTATTTTGTTTCCTTCTCCAATACCTTAATTTAAAATTATATAATTATTATATAATTACCTAAGTATATTAAAAAAATATATATTTTATTATTTAATGGGTTTTACCTACACCAAAACAACCATAAAATGGGCAACGAAATCATTGATCGTGTGTAAAACAGATTACCACCTCACAAAATGATGTCGTTTATTTTTTCATTTACTACATCTCATTATTGGAAATTATGATATAAATAGTATTTTTATATGATATATATGAAATTTATGATGAATTAATACTTATTTAGTTATTATATAACACATACCTTTATTATTTCCATTTTGTGGGAATACGATAACATCATATGTGGACGTGTGGACTATCGCCTCCTCAAAGTGACTTGATTCGTTCACACTTTAAATGGAATGTGTTAAAGGTGATTTTAATAAAAACATGTGATATATATTAAATATATATTATATTCATGAAATAATTACCTTTTTATAAATATAATATATCATCTTCATTATTATCATTTTCACACACTAAAAAAGTGATAATGTCATTCTTGGACGTGTGGACTACCACCTCCTCAAAGCGATGTCATTAATTTTAAATCACAAGAATTATATATATTATAATAAATGGTTAAATAATATGGTATTCATGATATTATTATCATTATATAAGGTAAATTTTACTTACCTTCTTCCCATAATGATCATTCAAAAATGGGAATGTTACTCATGCGTACATACGACCTACCGTCTTCATGGTTGTAACGTTGGTTCATTTTTCATAACCATATTTCATGATTAGTTTTAAAAGTATAATTTATGTATAAATATGATAATTATGTTGTGATTATTATTTTTGATATGTTTTAATAATGACACATTTGACCATAGTCGAACTACCAAAGTCGTTTTTGACCCATAAACCGAATACGGTCAAAACACCCAACACAAATTTATTATTTATGTAGTTGTATACCACATTTCAATAAGTGAAATAAAATAAATAAAAAACATGAATAAGGTTATGAAACATGTAAAAAATTAATATAATATGATTATTCATTAAGATAAATACACACGTGACAATTTAGACTCAAGGTAAGGGATTTCGTCTCAATCTCCTTTCATTAAGGTATATTTTGATATTATAAACCCAAATTCTTTTATAAGGTTTATATAAATATCATTTGACATATAATATAATTAATTAATTTATTATAATTTTATTTAATAGTTTTTCAAATGTTATTATTTTATGGGTATTATGATTCAATTGTTTCAATGTGGTATGAGACATTATGATTTAAAAATCTTTTTTAAACATTTAATGAATTATTTTCAAAATATTTTCCTATATGTTAATATTCTTGATGTTAGTTTATATATTTATCTATATAAAAGTAATATAAATGAAATTTTATTTATATTTTTAATTTAATTTAATGGTTTTGAAAACTGAATCTTGTTATATGTTTTATACCGAACGTTTTCACAAACAAAAAAAGTAATGTTCTATTATTAATGTACATGATGACGATGATTTATCCGCCACCATGTACATTATTTTATATTTAGACTCCATTTCAAGATTCATGATTCCTTAAATAAAAAACCCTAATTATAATTTTGGGTATTTTGGTATTGAAAATGGTATGAAAAAATGTATTTTTTTTTGAAAATGGGTTTTTAAAAGAAATATTGTTTTTTATCCAAAAGTGTTTTTATATGAGTTTAAAAGTGTTTTTGAAATATTTTTATGAGGAATGTGTATTATTCATGAAGTGGTACTTAAGAATTACATACTGGGGTGGCTCATATAACACCAAGTAAGCCTGTTATAGCTTAACATGGGGTGACCCAGATAGTAATGAGAAATACCATTATATCTTAACATGGTGTGGCCCAGATAGCACCAAGAATTCCCATTACATCTTAACATGGGGTGGAACAGATAATGCTGGGTGAGCATGTTGTATCCCTCCTTTACATTGGGTATTTTGAACATTGGAATTTGACACTATGTTTATTCTAATTTAAAGGGGTTTTAAAGTGTTTTGAAAGGGTTTTATAAATATGACCGTCTAAGACACTTAAAGGATTTTTATTTGTTTACTATGAGTTTTGATGATTTTTTTAGAAAAATGTATGTTTTTTCCATGTCAAAGGGTTTTATTTCGTATTCTCAAAGACCCTTGAAGATAATGGTAAAATTTATATGAGTTTTCATGTTTTTACTGATGTAACAATTTCCTTTCTTTTTATAGCCTTAATAATTTTTTGTGTTCATCCCATGTTCTTCTAATGTTTCCATAGGTTTTAAGGATGGGTAAATGAAATGCATAAATCAAGATTACATTATTGGATATTTTAAATGAAAATAATTCATGATTTATTTTATGTTTTTTATATTATGAAAAAATGGATACTGATTGAATGTGAACACTTTTTATTTTATGGTTTTTTATGTATGAGTTATGGAATAATTATTAGAAACTATAAACTTGAAAAAACCATCAATGTGTTAGAAAGTAATTTCTTCACTAAAAATCATGATTATGTAATGTTTAATTTTAGGGCCTTATAAATATTCATGGAATGAGGACAAAATATGCAATTAGGTTTTAGATAGGATATCATGGTGTCAGTAAAAATCATGGGGAACAAGATTCAAACCATACATAGTTATATATATAGTATTAATCTCTACATATTTGGCTTAGAAATAGTTGTGAAAGGGAAAAATATATGATTTCATATTTAGAGAAAAGTATTTGACCAAACATTAGTTAATAAATGTTACAATTACTATAATGAATTTTGAATAGTGATAGAAGATATGGTATATCCTAAGATAGGAGATGTAAGTGTCATTATGTTATCTGAGGTAACAAATATCAAACGAGATAATGTTCTTGTTTTGAAAATTTAATCCTAGGTTTATTATTCAATGAAGTTATGGTCAACCAATGTATCCATTAAAATCAAAACCCCATGGAATATAAATTCTCAAGTAAATAGAGTTCTTACATGGTGATATTTATAAATTTATGTCACATGAAATTGGACTCTTAAAATTAATTTATGTAATGTGGGATATAAAAATCTATACAGTTTAATTCCATGTGTAGTTTACTTTCATTTATTATGTTTAATTTCATGTGAAATGGGATTTATGAAATAAACTCTATATTATTTCATATGGGACATTATAATCCATCTTCAAGATCTGGAAATTATTTAATGAGAAATCTTCCATGGGAAAAATATGACCCCCGTAAATTTTAGTTTAGGAATAGCCTATGTTGGAGACAACTATATGTATGGAATATGGCCCTTCCAATTCTATAACTTATTTATGTAGTTTTTTCCATGGTCTCATGGGAGTTCTTAGGGGAAAATATAGTACCCTCTTGATGAAGGAGTAGAGGAGAACCTTATTTTTGAATGCCCATGAAACATAATTCTAATAGGCTTATATGTTATTTAGTGATTGAAAAATTTTCTAATCACAATTCTCTAATTTATCAAATCATATATAAGATTTATCATCTTCAATTAATTAATTTTATATAGAAATGTGATGTTATGGAAATCAAAAATCTCTAAGAAGGAATACTTTTGTACTATACATAAGAAAAATGGGATCTCCTATGTGAAAGTATATGATATTGTGTGATAATCCCAAATATCTTATAGAATATTTTCTAAAAAATATTACATGTCTTTTTCTACCATCTACTAATATATAATAGATCATTTTTTTTGAAAACCTATATATTTCTTTTTTCCACTGCATGATAGTATAATTAGTGGTTAGACTAGATATTCTATTCTTAATACAAATTTTTTAATTTAGAACCATTGAATGAAGTTCATTTTTCCATAAATATTATTTGAGTCATTCCAATTCTATTAATGGTATTAGAAATAATGAAATTGATAATTTATTTTTTCTAACTTCTTTATGGGGAACCATTTCAGATAATTTTTTGAAGAATTGTTTTAGTAGGGAATAACTAGAACCAAATATTTATGGATGGAGGGTATAGACACACAACATTTTTCATACATATTAAGAATGGTAAAAAATATTGTACATTGTGTAATAATGTTTCTGTATAATTGATAAATTTGTATTATATCTAATAATAATAGAACATCATTATGAATTCCACATATTCATGCATTATTTATGGAGATAAGTATTTGGGACTCTCGATTATATAAGAATTCATTCACCATGATAAGTAGATTATGTTGGTGAAATGATAGATTTCTTCAGTCAGGGTTTCCCTAACATTGATACACTTAATGTTTACTCCATAAAATCATCATTGGTAAAGGAACATTATAGATTTTTTTATAAAGATGAAATTTTCTACCCACCCCCAATGGATCTATTCCATTCTGGATCGAACCAATGGTATCATTTCATTTTAATTTTATTTCATTATAGAACACATCAAACTAAATATAACATTTTTCGGTGAGTTTATGTGCTTAGTTGTACCTCTATATTAATTAGATTCAATGATTTCCTCTGTATGATTATATAGAAATGGAGAAAACACCCATCTATGTGTGGTGAAAATGATCGTCTCAATGATTTCAGGGTATTCCAGGGTTATAAATGAATTTTATAGTGGATGTGAATGGGGATTATATAAAAAATATATATAATACATTTTTTATGATAAAAATTTGGCCATCAACTTTAATACAATATCATGGAATAGAATGAAATCAATATTTATGATGGCATAGTTAGAAATAATTCACACAATTATAAAAAACTAAATTACATTTGATATTATACTACAACACTAGTATTTGTAGGTACAAATATATCTATAAATGAGAGACTAGTATTCAATCTCATTGTTGGTGCACCATTCTAACTTTAGTATAAAATATTACATAACAACAATCTATAGAGAGATAAAAAAATATTCACACCAACCTAGTTAAGCATTGTGGTTTCCACCATTCTACCTATTTAACACCTAGATCCATTATCAATGTACATTTTCCATTCCATTAAAGTTCAATAACATGTAAAACTTCACCATTAGGGAGTTTCATGTTAAAAATTTCCTTTTCTAGGATAAAGTGCACTAGAAGGAAATCTTATAATGCTTTCCCATTGTTCAAATTTTTGTTCATAAAATAGACATCAAACTACTGATGAATTTTTTTAGATATGTTTGAAGTAATTTTAACATTGTATAAATAAGGATATATTTGAGAAAATTAATATGAGAGATAATTTGGAACTCATGGTCTGGAAAATAGTGTCACAAATTATAAGCTATAAATATCAGTGTAAGTAATCTCTTATAAGTATCATAATATCATATCTCATCATCCAACATTATCCTACATAGGTATTAGGGAATACTCACCTTTAACATAGTATTCATCATATAATGAAGGGAATCAAGTGATAACTATAGTGTAACAACGTAGAGGATTTTGGGAATCCTATCCCCCTATGGAATCAATACATATCAGTACAAGAGTTGACACAATTGGTCATTTATTGACTTCAAAAAATCTTTATCCTATTGACAACTGACCCCTTTTATCATCAAAATCGTTAATGGAAAACACATACTGGAGATATTTTTTCAGAATATCATGATTTAGGTGAGGTATCCACTGATTCATCTCAATTTAATGATGATTCATTTTGGGGGAATATAAAGTATCACCATCATATTTTCAAGGTCTATATTGATTCTTTGATTTCACACAAAATATAAGATAAAATAAATCGATATCAACTAGAAATCACATTCAATGGGTTCATCTTTATTATGTTATATCATTTATTATTGAGAATAATTTCAAGGTCTGAAATATGATCATATAATTTTTTTCTTATCCAGAAGATCATCAATATATTACTTAAAAATTTCACATTAAAAAGACTTCAATATATTCTTCATATCACATTGATATTTGGCACAATCATTTTTCTACAAAAATATAATTTAATTGTAATAGAATACCCCATGGACTTTCACTTAATTAGGTTTCTTGATTACTATATTAATCTATTTATATATTTCAACAGTGATAATAATTATCTATAATGAATAGGGAATTGATTTCCTCATTTCCATCAATTAGTAGTTTTGTGATCGATATAGGAAAATCAACATTGAGGAATTTTTTATTAATATCACTTAAATCATTGTATAACATGATATTCATTTTCATTTTAATGGAATTGATTTTTTTGATCCATTTAGGTTATATAACTTCATATATGATATTAGATTTAATTATCTTATCAACACAATCATTAACCATGGTGTCTTGGGTCAAATTAATTCTTCCTATTTTTTTATAATCACGATGGTCATCTAAAAAACCCAAATAATGGGTGGCCTCTTTCTAATTAAATACCGTAATTTTTAAATAATTCAATTTGAATATATTTATTCAAATTTTCAAAATCAAGACATACATATATTCATTCTCATGGGTCATTGTGATACTAATAAGTGTATATCATAACACGTTCTATCCATATTAATCTATCTAAGATTTTCAATATGGTTTGAAAAAAATTACTTAAATTTCAAAATGGAATCCTTGATTCCATCCTCTTCCTCATGAAAACTATTATAGGAAGATGATTTATTAGCACTATTTTAAATGGTGGATTATATGATGGGATTTTTATTTCCATCAAAATGAAATTTTCCTTATAAATGGGTGGGTTTATCTGATATATCTAATATTATGGTAACATAAATGAACATCCATAGAACATTCTATTCCTTCTATCATAATTTATATCTAAATAATCAATGATATCTGTATTTTTTGTCTTATCATTTTTTATCTCTATACATAAATAAATATTATTGAGGGGAATGATTGATTTGAAATGACTAAACACTTACCTTATGTAACATCCTATGATTTTATGAAATATATTCTTTCTAATTAATTTAAATTCATTAATATATTGTGTTATACATAATATAATTTTTATCTTGTGGTAACACCATGTTTATCTTTCACTATATGTAATATCTTGTTCCTTTGAAAACTTGTGTTTCTTGAAAAATTGTGTTTTACCGAACAAAAATATAATATTAAAATTATTATTTAACATGAAAGTTATCACCTAGACACTGGAATAGGAGTAATGAATCAGATTAACTGATTTGTAAAAATATGGTTTACAAATGTATATAAAATGAATTCATTGTTCACTAATTAATTAGAAATTAAAATACAAATCAATTGAATATAATGGAAATGTTTTTATAAAAAAATACTTTTGTTCCCTCAATGGAATTTTATCATAACAAATTAAATTAATCAATACTAGTGACAGATCTTAGTGACATTTATATATTATATATACAAAACAATTTATAAAATTCACCCAATAATTTATATAGGATTAAGATAATAATGAATCCAACTTTAAGCCTAAAAAGATATATTTTTCTAAAAGGCAGTTTTGCAGCCTTTTAATGGCACCATTTTTTGATTTTTTTAAACTCTTAAAATTTTTATTTTAAATAATAAACTTCATTTTATAAATTATAATATCAAAAATTAATTTGGGTGAAATCTTGGTATTTTTCTGAGAAGTTTTATTTTTTGATTAATAGTGAGAAATAATAGAAATTATTTTAAAATAGACAATTCAATAAAATAATATATATTGATAAATTATAGTTTTAATTGATTTTAAATTTAAATTATATCACATATATATATCTATATATATTAATACAATTTAGTTTATTGTAACTATTTAATTTTGAATTTTACTATAAAAATATAGTATACTTTTGAATATTTTCACTTTCAAAACCAGTTTTCTCGTTACGACTATGAGAATAATTTTAAATTAGAATATGTAAATTCTATGATTGTAATTTAGAAAAATGGATTTCATAATTTTAATTAGAATAATTTAATTTTTATAGTAATGTAAATTTTGTATTTTACCAAATTTTTTAGTTAAAACAATTAAAAATAATTACAGTGATTATGGAAAAAAATGATTTTACTTAGTGGTTAAACATTAATATTAAATGGGAAAATGGCCTAGACACTTCTAAAAAACCTATTTTATGGCTAAATATAAACCATTTTTACTATTTTATTGAAAATAATTTATTATTGGAGCCACATGATGTATGGGTGACCTCCCAAATTTTTTCATCTTTTTGTATTTACAAGAATACCACTCCTCCACCACTATAAATGGGCATTCACTTTCCCCTCTATTCACACATCTAAAGCATTTTTTGTCATCCAAAACCTTCTAAAATAATCTACCAAAATTCATTATATCACCATTTAAGCTTCACCTTGTGCATAATGAAATCCAAATATATCCTTTGGTGCAAACCAGAAGGAATTACCCAAAGAAGAGGTAATGTTCTTCAATGAGAACTTTTTTTTGTTTATCTATCCACTTGATCAATTGTTATTATATCATGATTATAGAATAAAATCATTGTATTAAATATAATAAGTTTTTTATTTTAAGTTTATAACTTACAACTTCACACACTTCCAACAAATGGGGTACACAATCGTAGTTCTTGTGTACAGAGGACTGCCACCTCACAAACCGATGTTGTTCCTTCATATATTACCACATATAAATGTTGGTAAAAATGATTAAAATATAGTTTTTTATATTATATATATTATTTTATTTATTTATTTATACTTATTAAATAGTTTTATAACACATAAATTCATGATTTTTTTTGTGGGAATACGAAACCTTCATTTGTGGACGTGTAGACTACCTCCTCCTCAAAGTGATGCGATTTATTCATTCTTGACATTGAATGTATTACAGATGGGTTTGATAAAAATATGAGATATACATGAAATATATATTAAATTAATTACCATATTATTTATTTTAATAAATAATATATCACTTTATTTCTTACCTTTTCACATATTGGAAAAATGATATCTTCATTTGTGGACGTGTGGAATACCGAATTCTCAAAGCGATGTGATTCTTATTTTTCATAAGAACACTAAAGTAATTATAAATATAAGTTTATATAATAAAATTATATGGTATTTATGATATAATTATAATTCTATAAATATAAATGTTACTTACCCTCTTTCTATAATGATAATTGAAAAATGGAAATGTTACTCATGCATATGTATGACCTACCATCTCTATTATTGTAACGTTGGTTCATTTTTCAAATAAATATTCCATGATTGGTTTTTAAAAATTAAATTTTGTTTAAATATGATTATTGTCTCATTATTATTATTCTGAAGACGTTTAAATGAATTCCTCTTTGACCACAATTGACCTACCAAAGTTGTTTTTGATAGATAAACCGAATATGGTCAAAACACAAAACATAAACATAATTGATTAATTAGTTGTATAAAACATTATAATAATTGAAATAAAATTAATAATAAACATGAAATTTTTTCTCATAGAAGTAAATAATTATCATAACATTATTATTCAGTGAGAATAAAGACACGTGTGATAATTTGGATGCCTGTTAAGGGACATCGTATCAATCTCCCTTTATTGAGGAAAATTTTGATGTTATATCCCCACCATGTTTTATGATGTGTATATAAAAAACCTATTACATATCATATATTTAATTTATTTATTCTCATGTTATTTAATGATTTGTTATATTTTATTCCATAATGGGGATTATGATTCAAATGTTTCAAAGTGGTATGAGACACTTTGATTTAAAAATATATTTTTGAATGTTTAAAGATTTAATATAAAAATATTTTCCTCCATGTCAATATAGTTGATATTATATTATATGTTTATTTATATGGATATAGATAGATTATAAATAAAATTTTACATTTATTTTTAATTTAATTCAATGGTTTTCTAAAAAGAATCTTTTTAATTTTACAGTACGGAACATCTGGATTTCTTTATAGACAACAAAAGGAATGTTCTTTTTAATGAATATGGTGAAAACAATTTCATTTCCGAAATGTCCCTTATTTGATATTTTTATTTCTCTAAACATTTTCATGTTTATAAAAGAAAAATAAACCCCTCTTTCACTATTTTAGGTATTTTTTAATTGAAAATGGGTTTTGAAAAAGGATGGATTATTTCAATAACATGAAATGTTTTCTTATGAGTTAAAATGAAATTTAATGAGTGACATGTTGAAAATTGAAAGATTTTATGTGTTATGATTATATAATGATAGTTCTATATTTGAAAGGTGGTTAATTTATAAACCAATAATGGGTGGTTATGTTATAAACCAATGATGAGTGGTTTTGTGATAAACCAATGAAATGTGTTTACGTTATAAACTATTGACGGGTGGTTCAATGATAAACTAATAACGAGTGGGTCTATGATAACCCTATAACACATTGGTTATGGAAGTCGAACATGTGGTTATTAAATTTATAAGAGTGACATGTATGGAATTAGACCACATGGTTATTCCATTTATAATTAGGACAAGTATAATTATGTCCCAATATACATTTATGTGTTATCTAGGATTTATGTGGGTTTTATGGTAATTCTTTGATTTCAAAAAGGGTAATAAATTAGATTATTTCCAAAGGAAATCATTTACATATTCTTAAAGGTGATAAGTATTAATTTATGATAATTATTTCAGGGGTTTTCATTTTTTCCTAGGACTAACGGTTTTCCTTCTTTGTGTATCACTTACTGAGATTTTTACAAGCATCCAATGTTTATGAATGATATTCAAAGGACTTAATGAATAGTGATATAAAGGAATAATTCATGTTTAATTTCATGGAGGTTATCCATGAAATAAAATCATTCTTTATTTTAGAGGTTTTTTATTATGGAAAAAATGGATACTAATTAGAAGTGTCCACATTGTAATTTATGGTTTTTTATGTATGAGTTATGACCTAATTATCTAAAACTACATGCCTAAAAATATCCTCAAATGTAAGAGAATTAATTCATAAAATAAATCTCAAGATTATGTAATTTTCATGGATGAGTCCTTATAGTTGTAATCAAATGACGTTTTATAGGTTTTTAGAGGTTAATATAGTGTCAATAGAATTACCTTAGAAGATTTTACATTATGGATAAGTTGAAATGATATAGATTTAAGATTTCTGTGTTGATTTATCTAAAATATGTAAGTTAAGAATGGTTTTCTGTAGAGGAAACAAGAATGATATAGTGGTAAGAAACCCATAGGAAAATATCATAAAAAATAAACATCCCATGATGGTTAGAATTGGAACAAATCATTTTGTTGTAGGGATGGATCAGTTTACACAAAATATTAAGGGTGGTTGTATCAGTGTTAGAGTGGAACCAGATCTACCATGAAAAAACATGTATATAATGGATAATTTCATAAGGAAAAATATTTGATCATTCAATGGATCATATGGCCCAGTGGTAGTTGAAGGATGGACCAATACAATGGAGAAGATATTTGAAGTCCTGGGATATTCAGAATTTCAAATGGAAACACTTTACATCTATTATTTTTAAGGTGATGTTAATCAATGGTGGTATTTGGTTTAGAATACCCAAGAGAATTGTGGTCTTGATTCCAGGGAATGTAAACATTGAGAAACATTTCCCTATGTATGTTTTTCTCAATATGGAGAAACAATTCCAAGAATTGAGTCAAAATGATGATTATTATATGGTTGCATATGAATAAAAATTCACATGATTGGCTAGGTATGTTTTGTACTTTATTTGAGACATTGATAGGAAAATAAATATATTTTCCTTAGGATTAAAACCCATCATACAAAGAGAATTTTATGAATTAGAATAAAAAATTTATGAAAAAATCATTCATTGTTCTGAGAAAGTTTAGATGGAGTTTACCAAAACTTATGTGCCTCGAGATGAAAAGAGTTATAAACAGTAAAGGTGGATGAAAATAGAGATTAAACCAAGTAATAAATTTTGAGGTAAGAAAAAATATCATACCATGTGTGGTAAAATAATATTTTTAATTGATGCAAGGATCTGAAAAGTGTTACTGGTGTGGTAAGTTTGGTCACAAGGTTCATGACTACAAAGTGATAAGTCCTGAACTATCCAAGAATGAGATGGTGAATAGCTAGTAAATAGTGATATGTCTTAGTTTCAATGATTTAAGAAATTATTATAACATGTGTCTAATTGTACTTACTCAAAGTGGAATTAATCATGATCATATGAAAAAAGGGGTGGAAAATCATTTAATACTTCTACATATGTTGTTCGGCCATCTGGTGAAGTGGTGATAGATCTAACATGATAAATATTTTTTAAAGTTTAGTATTAATAACAATGTATTAATAAACCCTATTTTAATGTTTTAAATAATGGAAATATATTGGGAGGCATTTATTTATTTTTTTAGATTTCTAAGGTATATGTTTAAAAGTTTTTTGAGGAAGAATATCATTACTTTTGTGGACATAAGTTTAATGGTATTGGTGTCCATTAGTGTTACATATGTATAGAACGATTTAGATGTAACATTTGGTATTACTATTGAACTTTAGATATGAATGTATCATCTCATCACATGAATTATTGATAATTTTTAGAATGATCATATTATGTGAAAACTATTTTGGTTTTGGTTAATATATAAAGACATGTGGAATATCTTTTTATCTTTTTGAGGATTATGTGATCTATGATAAGTTGATTATAGTGTTTTATGCCTGAAATAGTTATCTTTAATACTAATTTCTTAGATTAAAAAATGAAATTGTCATGGAAATTTATTAATGTATATAATTATATTCTTCAATTAAGCATATTTTGATATTATTTTAGTCTATATGGTAGGATAATTATTTAATTATAGTAAAAGGATGTTGAAAAAAAGTTTTTTTGGTATATTCATTTCTAATGAACCAATGGTATTTTTCATCATCATAGATTTATGTTTTTAAGCTCTTAACATTCAGTTGATCATCTTATCTCTTATTATTAGTGGCCTCAATCACTCTGCATAATTATTTATGCTTTTCCCCATTACCAGAAATGTTATCGCTATATGGAATCCTAGTTATGTGAATCTTCAGGTGACATTTTTTTTTCTGACTTCATATTTTAAGTGTTGTTTTATTCATTTATTTTTTGTTATGTGGGTTCAATAATGAAATTCTAAAAATGTTAATCCATTGATAACAAAGATGAATTTGAAGAATAAATTCATTTTAATGTGGGTATGATGTAACATTATGAGATTTTATGAAATATATTTAATAAAATTAATTTAAATTCATTAATCAGTTGTGTTACACATAATAAATATTTTATCTTTCATTACACAAAAACATGTTAATCTTGTGTTACAAGTAACATCCAACTTTTTTGTTATCTTTTGTTACACACAAGACGGTGTTTTTCCAAACAAAAATATAATACTAATATTATATTTTATATAATATATTAAAAAAATGTTTTTATATTCATCCAATACATTTGATAGGATTAATATAAGAATAAATTCATGTTTAGACATAAAAGGTTATATTTTTCTAAAAGGTGGATTTTCCACACTTTAATGGCGTAGTTATTTTAAAACTAATTTTTGACACTTTTATATTTTTTTTTGAAAAAATAAAAATTATTTTTGAAATAATAATACCATAATTTACATTGTTTATATTTCTGGTATTTTTCTGAGAAGTTTCATTTTTTATAAATAGTGAAACATTCAGAATTTTATTTGAAAACTGCCATTTTAATCAAATAATATACATAGTTAAATTATATTTATTTGTTTTGAGGTTAAATTATATAATTTTTATATCTATTAATACAATTATGGTCATTTTAATCAATTTCATATTGAATTTGGATATAAAAACATAGTGTACTTTTGAACATTTGGACATTAAAACCCTGATTTCTCATTGCTTCTGTGGGATTAATTTTAAATTAAATTCTGCAACTTATGTGATCTAAATTTTTAAAAATTTATTACAAATTTTGAATAATAATTAATTATAATTTATATTAAGGTTAACTTAGTTTTTTATAATAAATATTAATGAATGCAATTAAAATTAATTATAGTGATTAAGGTAAAAAAGAGTTTACTTAGTGGTTATGATTTAATCTTAATGGGCCAAATGACCTATATAATTTTCCAAAACCAATTTTTTCCATATATAGACCATATAACCTATTTTACCAAAAATTGATCATTATTTTAGGCACATAATGTAATGGATACCTCCCAAAAGTGATCACCTTTTTTGTATTTACAAGAACTCTACTCCTCCTCTACTCTAAAAGGGCGTACACCCTCCCCCTCTCTTCACACCTATCAGAACTTTTGTCTCATAAAAACCAAGAACAAATAAACCCCCCAAATCCTTAATATAATCCTAGAATCCTCATATTGGTAAAAAATAAAACCAAGTAAGTCCTTTTGTGAAACCAAAAAGAGTTATCTGAAGAAGAGGTAATGTTCTTCAATGGGCACTTTTATTTTATTTCTTTCTCCAAACCTTAAATTTTTTTATATAATGCATATATAATAATATTAGTATCTTCAATATACTAAGAGTTTTTTTATATTAATGGTATGACCTACAACTTCACACACTTCCATCAAAAGTGAATCACAATTATCATTTATGTGTATGGTGGACTACCGGCTCACGAACTAATGTCCTTTTTTATTCCATTACAACCTCTAAAGGCAGGGAATAATGATGATAAATATGTTTTTATATGATATATACGATTAATATGTTTTCCTTATTCTTCTATAATTATTATATAACACATCAATTCATGCTTTCAATTTTGTGGGTATATGATAACATCGTTTGTGGGATTGTGGACTATCGCCTCCTCAAAGCGATGTGATTCCTTTACGCTTTACATGGAATGTATTAAGGATAAGTTAACTAAAAACATATGATATAAAATATATCTATATGATATTAATTAAATATCTATCTTTCTATAAATATAATTTATCACTTTTTTTCTTACCTTTTCACACACTGAAAAGTGATGATGTAGTTTGTGGACCTGTCGACTACCACCTCATCAAATATATGTGATTCTTCTTTTTCATCACCACACAACATGAATTGTATATATAATTATATATAATTAAATAATATGATATTTATTAATTAATAATAATTCTTGAAATATAACTTTTACTTACCTTATTTCCATATTGATCATTGAAAAATGGGAACGTTACTCATTCATATGTATGACCTACCATCTTCATAATTGTAACATTTGCTCATTTTTCATAACCATAATCCATGATTTATTTAAAAATAATAATTTATATATTAATATTATGATTATTTCATTATTATTATTCTATATATGTTTAAATAATGACTCCATTGACCATAGTTGACCTACCAATGTCATTTTTGACACATAAACCGAATATAGTCAAAATAACCAATGTAAAATTAATTGTTTAAGTGGTTGTATACATCATTATAATAAGTGAAATAAAATTAATAATAAACTTGAATTTTTTTCAAGAATATAAATAATTAACATATGTTTATTGTTCAGGAAGATAAATACACACGTAACAAGTTGGACTCAAGGTAAGAGACTTCATCTCAATCTACTTTCATTAAGGCATATATTTATGTTATAAACCCAACTTCTATTACGAGGTGTATATAAAAAAACATTGAAATATCATAACATGAATTTATTTATTTTAATGTAACATAATGTTTTGTTAAATTTTATTCCTTAGTGGGGCTTATAATTCAAATTATTTAAAGTGATATGTGACAATTTGATTTAAAAACCTATTTTTAAATGTTTAAAAATTTATTTTCTAAATATTTTACTCCATTTTAATATTATTGATATTATTTTATATGATTATTTATATGGATATAAAAGGACTATAAATAATATTTTATATTCATTTGATTTTCATTCAAAGGGTTTAAAAAAAATATTATTTTGATTCATGTATGGAACATTTGGATTTCTTTACAAATGAAAAACAAAAGTTATTTTTATTGTATATAGAGAAAAAAAATTCTCCACCATAGTTACCATTATTTTATATTTTGATTCCTCTAAAAACCTTCATGTTTATAAAAAAAATATTTATTTCCCTTTTTTGGGTAATTTTTTTATCTAAAATTGGTTTTGAAAATGGATTGATTATTTTAATAACTTGAATGGTTTTCTTATGAGTGCAATTGAAATTTTATGAGTGACATGTTGAAAATTGGGAGATGTTTTTATTTTGGATATATAATTTTACTTGGAAATTTTATAGTTGGTTATGTTATAAACCAATTATGGGTGGTTACATTATAAACTAATGATGGGTGGTTCCATGATAAACCAGTGATGGGTGGTTATGTTATAAAACAGTGATGGATGGTTTTGTGATAATCCAATGATGGGTGGGTCTATGATATCCCTCCAATTAATTGGGTAGAGCAGTCAACCATATGGTTATTCAATTTTTAAGTATGATATGTATGGAAGTCGACCGCATGGTTATTCAATTTATAAGAATTGCAAGCTCAATTATCTCCCAAGATAACATTATGTGTTATATATGATTGATGTGGGTTTTATGGTATTATTGTGATTACAAAATGGTTATGCAATGAGCTAATTTTCAAAGGAATATATTTACTACTTCCAAATGGTGAAAAGTATTACATTATGATAATGTTTTCATGGGATTAAAAGTTTTCAAAGGACTAATAGTTTTCCTTATTTGTGTATACTTTAATGATATTTTTGTGATAATCCCATATTTTTTAATGTTTCTCACATGACATAAGGGTGGGAAAGGGAGAGGAAGAAGTCAAGTAGAAATTTGTGGATATAATTTATTAAATTAAATCATTCTTTATTTTATAAGTTTTATATTATGGGAGAAATGGATACTAATTTGAAGTGTCCACATTTTAATTTATGGTTTTGTTATTTATGGGTCATGAACCAATTCTATAAAACTAAAAGCCTTAAAAGATCCTCAAATGTAAGAGATTGAATTCTTGACTTAAAACTCAATATTATATAATGTTTCAGGCTGAGTCTTTATAACTTTTCCATCATTACTAATATTTTTTAAATGAAAATTTTCTCCTAAAAATTACATGTGAGGAATGGAATTTTAGGTTTTAATTCATTTATTATTTTAACCCGATTAACCTGATGACTTCCCAAATCAATATTTTTCACCTTAATTTGGTATATGTGAAGTAAATTTTCATTATAATGTAAACATTGTTGATTTATGGGAGTTAATTCCTAGAATTTAGGACTATATATCACTATCATTTTAACTATAATCAATTTCTTCCTTGACCTTGTGTAATAAGTTACATCTATATACTATGATTCAAATGACTCATAAAGAGAACTATCATTGTATAATACTACAAATATATTATTAGTAATAAATTTTGGGCACTAATTATATAATAAGGGAACTAATACATTCATATAGATCTATAATATCCCAATTAGGTATTCAACTATCATGTCCTAGTGGTATACCATAAAATCAATTAAATAAACAATATCATTAAAATTGTTTCTTGGAATTATTATTCTTAGTTTCCTTTCCTCACTATTATCATGACCATAAATTTCCTGGTTGGTAGGAGTAAAGTCAAATTCTCTATAGTCTATGCATCAAAGGATCTAGATCTAGAAGAGGTCGATCCTAAAAATATTATCAATTAGGTTTCATTAGATGATGGAAACTCAGGTTTACTAGATATATATAATAGTCTGATGTGCTGAAGTATAACAGTGTACCAATTATTTTCCATTAAAAGAATTACTATTATACATTCATTAGAGTTATTATATGTAAAATATATCTCATATGTGTAATCATAAATCAAAAATTACTAGGGGATTGAATGATCCTCAGCTATATATTCTTTTAGATAAATGGAAATATGAATGGAATATAGGATTGAAATCATTTTTGGAAGGAAGATGACATGATTTCAGATTCCCAACTCCAATAAAATCGTTATATGATTCTTACCATCAAGTTTCCCACTTTCTTGTGTTTTAGATTTTTATACAGACATTGATGGAAACTCCTTTACATAACTAGTAATAGGAAATATTATTTTTAATTCTTAGAAGAGATGAACTAGACATTTGGTGATTCAATATAAACATAAAAATTTAATATCTACTAGTTTCCCTTATATTATAATTTAGTCTTAATAAACTCTAGAGGATTTAGTTTTATATTGGGTTCCCTACTATTCTCAATGTTATTATTGTCTCCATGGTTTTTTTGAAAGTATAATATTAATGGGAAAAGTCCAAATCATAATGGTCTATTCTGAATTTATCTTAACTAACCTTCTCAGACTATACAACTACATCTATAATTATAGATAATTATCTATATTTCATTTGAATCCTTATCACTAGTGAATGTGTGTAACGCCCCGACCCCAGCTACCCAGAGTCGGTGCATTACTTCGTAACATTGGCATGATCACAAAAGATCAAGTCTCGAAAGACCGATTAGTTTAGTAGCCTTGGAAACACTAGATACATTCGTAAACGTTACATTACATCATAAAGTGAAAAACTACAATAACAAAGTCTCCATAGTCCACACTCATATCCTCTTCTGACTATCCCTGCAGGTCATTCATAAAATACTTCTTCACATCCTGGAAAATATTAAAACATTGAAAGGGGTGAGCTCAGATGCTCAGTAAGGATAACAATATTGCGGAAGCTTTCGTAAATAAACATAAACATTTAAGGCAATGTATAACTAAAACAAAAGCCTTTTAAACTTGAACATCAACATAATATGGCAAAAGTAAAATGAGATAATTCCATTTACTTCTTCACATGGATATTCTACTGGTCGAATAATCACATGCAATATCAATAACCACTTTCATAATGATGGAATGCATAATGCCAGACTATCGTAACCACATAGCCAAGGCCTCGTGCCAAGACCACAAATAAGATTTTGTCAAGGCCTCGTGCCAAGACACTAGTTTGTCTCATGAGACCTGCCGATGCATCGAGGAGCTATAGCGGGCTCCACCCGTCACTTATTAAGTCCAATGCATTCCTCATATGAATAGGTTTAAACATATCATAAACCATAACATAATCATATCACATAAAACATGCATAAAGGAAACATAACATTTCCACATTTCAATCACAAGATATAAATACAACACATTGATATAATAAAAATGCTTTCAAAACCATTTTCAATACCATAATAAAAGAAAGTTAAAACTTTGTATTTATTTTTCATTAAAAAAAATGTGATGGCTTGTAGAGGAAGCCGAAACTCAATTAATGGTCACAGCGGCAGAGAAGTCATTGTCGCCGCATATGTACGGAAATAAAAACATTCCCTTTTTGTCATTTAGTAAAACGCTTCGTATAAAAAATATTCCTTTTCAATAAACGTAAAAGTCAAAGGGGTTTATACACCGTATAAAAGAAAGTTGTGTATAAAACCAAATATGCCTCAATGAAGGGGGATTGAGACGAAGTCCTTAAATAGATCATTTTTAAAATAAGATAGATCCATTATGTGTATTCACTATAGGTACACATAAAGAAAGTAAAAATACAAAATATGACATAATAATATCATGACATAATTTGAAAGTAGGAGATTAACCCAAAGAATGGAAATTGGGTTAAGAAGTTCCCTTACCTCGTGTCTGACTTGACTCAACCGTTCTTTAACCTCCTGAATAATAAACTAGAGTTAATATATACCTTATTAAGAACCATTTTAAATTTCATTATCCTTATTATATCACTTATTACAATGATATGAACATTATGTAATTATTTAAGTTAATAACGGTCGTTTTGTCGATCTTTGGTACTTGAGTCAACAATAAGCTTCTTATAATTACAAGTTGTTTATGTGGTGAAATATCCATTATATCCAGAATTATATTCATGATTTAGATGTCATATATATCTTATATATCCAGTATATACATTCATTTATAATATTACGTAACATTTAGAGGTAAGAAATGAAATGCACCGTACATGGAGACGGTAAGCCGTACGTACGCATGAACGCTACTTTCATTTCAATTTCATATTTAATGGAACTAAATCATAATGATATAAATTTATAATATAATTCCAGTATAATATAGTGTATAATACCATTTACTCCATCCTTTATACATCCCACATATGGCATTAACGATTCAAATCACTTTGAGGGGGCGGTAGTCCGCACTTCCTAAAATGAAGATATCGCGTATACCCATAATGGAAGCCATAAAGGTAAGACACAAATGAAAAATAAAGAAGCATAAGTAAAACATAAACATATTATATATCATATATAAAAATAGTGACATCATAATGGCCACCTTTGAAGGTGTTAAATGAGTGTTGAACAATCATCGTTTCGTGAGGCAGAAATTCGCCATCCACAGAAACCGTATGTTCTTTAACCATTAGATGTAGGTGTGTGTAAGTGTAGCTCTAATACTTCTTATAACAACATCCTAGTATATTGAGGATACTGGTGTTGTTACAAAATAAATGAATAAAAAGAGTTTAGGGGGTTGGAGAAGGAAAATAAAACAAAACAACATTAGAAAAGACATTACCTCAAAATCGGGTAACTCTTTTTGATTTGAGCCAAAGGCTTCCTTGGAAAGAGTTCTGCCCAAAGTGAGGCTTCTATGAGTAAGGGAGGAATGTTGGGAGAGTATTTGGGCAGAGGTTGGCCGAGCCAAATGGCTTGAAAGTGTAAATGAGGTGGGAGAGGTGGGGGCCTTTTATAAGTGGAGAGGAGGGGCACTTTTGGAAAGATTGAAATGTTACATTATTTCACAATGCTTTTCGGATTCTAAAGGTCCCACACTTATATAATTAGAGGCTAAGGTGATAAGGGTTCGAAATATCTTCATCCAATTGGCTTTGGAAAAGTGTAAGCCTTGGATTTTGCATTATCTTCCCATTTTATTTAAATCATTAAATAATGAGGTCATCACTGCATCATCATGATGTCATAAATAATTTAATTTATTTAATGTCTAAAAATTATAAAAAAAATACTATGATGTATTAAATCTTTTTATCTTTCTAATGAATATTTATAATCAAAATTTGGACTTGTGTAACCCCACTAAAAAACTGTTTTAGTAAAACAACTCATGTTTGTGTCAATTTAATTTTAACATTAAATAAATATATATTAATGTCATTTTCCAACTAAAGTGGCTCCATGGGGTCCCCAAGTTGACCCATGGGTTGTCTTGGTCGGCCATGACTCATCCAATAGGAGTAGGACAAGTGTCAAGCTCATATAATATTATTAAAACATTGTTTTTACCTTAAACTACACTAATTACCTCTAATCGCGATTAAGAACTTAAAAGTTACTATTCACCAAAAAATTATTTTAATCTTATTGAACCACATTTTTCTTCTTAATGAAAACCATGTATGTCGGATTTTTGAAAATCAAATCACAGAAGTGGTAATATTTCATTTAAATGAAAAATCAGTTATTTAACTACCACTTAGTGGTTTCACTATTCATCAAAAATTGAAGTTTTTCAGAAAAAGGCCAAAATTTCACCCTAAGCTATAATTAATATTACGAATTCAAAAATGATGTCTATTTTACAAAATTCCAAACATATTAGTTGCATTAATTAATTTTATAATTAATTCCCGCTGTCACAACAAATAGCGTGTTTTTAAGAAACAATTTATATCAAAAGATTGGCAATTGTTTATGTCCAATTTCAATGTTAAATTAATTCTAATGACCACCATTGGATAAAATGGTAAAAATATATTCTAATTATACTCTAAAACCACTCAATAGTATAATTTATCACTATGAATTATTTTTATTAAAAAAGTTGTTTTAAGTATTTTTCACTATTCATAAAAATTTTGAAGTTCTCAGAAAATTACAAAAAATTCAACATAGGCTAATTTCAATATTAGGAATACAAAAATGAAGTCCATTTTGAAATATAAAATTTCTATAATTTTAAAAAGTGGTTATTACTATTCATAACGGCTACTTTGATTTGTCGCGATGTTTTAGAACTCGAAGTTGCGTACAATGCAAGCTATTGTATTATTGAATGAGAAGCGTATCGTGGAAGCTCGGGGTGTTACAATGTGTATAAAAATTGGTTGAAATTTATAAAACCATAATATGGATCTTTATCAAATGAGAATTTTGTTTTGTGTGGTGGTGAATTTACTCTCAGTTATTGGGGTATGAAATAAATAAGTTCCTTAAAAAATTTAGGCACCATAATGGTCACTTCTTCCTAAGACATATTCCACCATTTATAAATGAAAATAATTGTGGAAGGATATGATGATGAATATTTTGTTCCTAGAGTCATAGAATGAATCAGGGTCACAACTGAATGGTTTAAATGATCTTTGAGTATATTATATGTCTGGGTAGCTATTTTTTGTTCATCCACATATCAAATTTCAGTACACATTGTCCAGGAAATATTTCCACTCTCCTCATTTTTATGAGGTAGCATGGATGTAGGTTTCATGTTTTATGGATTTTCCTAATTTTACCCCACTAGATTGAACAATCATTGTGATTTTTCACTAATGTTGAACATTCCTTGAATATTGTTCCTCAGTATTTAGTGGAAGGGATGATAATTAGAGTGACCATTAACTCTATATATAGTAGGTATTCTAAACTATAATAATGTAATTATGTTCATCTCTATTGATGTTATAAGAACCATAAAACACAATTTTTTGAGAGGAATAATATATATTTTATTGTACTTTAAATATGGTTGATTTTCTTCTTAATTAGTTATGAATGAGAGTTAATTTTTTATTACTATAGTTCTTTATGATACCCCCTCATTATATATAGTGATAATATGATTGGTATATGACATCAAAATTTTATTACAAGTGAAAATCGCATTCCTCTTTATGCCAGATAACTCCACTTATGTTGATGGAATCAGTCAAGATATGGATTTTCAATGCCAAATATGTCCCTACAATTTTTTTTATACAATTTAAAAAACTAGAAAAAACATGGTTATTTAATGGGAAGGAGAATTATATACAAGTAATCATTGATATTCCATATAAAAATATTACATTTCTATCCATGAATATATTGTAGTTCCATAGAGTAGTTTGTTTCATTACATAGGGATATGAATACTATGAAAATATCATTTTCATGATATTTAATATTTAAGAGGAAATGGGTGACTCTCATATTCAGACTGAACTGGTAAAAGAACTATAATAGAAGAAAATCATAATTTGGTATATTCCCATGTTGTTTATTTTTATTCATGATAAATAATTTTCCCACATTATTTTTCCTGGAGCACTTGATATTTGTTACATCCCACTACTCTAGTGTTCCCATCATTAGGTTGTATCAAGACATAATGTGTGTGATTCATTTTATTATATCTTCCATTATATTGAATATTGGGGAGTAGGTATTCCTAAAATTGGATAACAATGGAGTATTTCCCCCCATTTTTGATATGAATTCATTTCTATGTATACTATTTTTTCTCCCCTCTAGACCTTTTTATAGAATAAAGGTTCTATATTGAGTTGAAATATGGTTACAAGACCATCACCTAGATAGAAACATTGGTGTAGGTAGTGGGTTGAGCCTCACTTGGTTGGAATTCCAATGTATATATTTGATATTCATCTTGAGTTGGAATTAGATATATTTAGTGATTTTTTTTAGTTCCCTAATGGATTGAATTATTGACAGTCCCCAATGATCAGTGTTAGAAAAACCAAAAGTCTATGTATCAAAATAGATAAATGAGTAAAATACTCTCTAGATGATCAAAATGTCCAATAATGTTGAAGGGGGTTCACTAAAAGACATGTATTGGTGTCACCCGTTGAATATCATTCAGTAAGGATATAACCAATGAGTAAATCTATATTGATTCATGTAACGACCCGGACCCAGACAACCACCCGAACAGTGCCGAACAGGTCGGGTGTTACTACCTTAGGCACACCTCCCCTGAACGCCAAAGGCTGTCGACTAGCAGCGAGGGTCTGAATAGGTATAGTGGGGAGGCTATACCCCCTTGGAGGAATAAAATGGTACTGGTCCAAGTATAAAACTAAAATGTGCAGCGGAAATGAATAACTCAGCAGACTCTAACCAGACCCGCAGAGCGGAAGCATATCCAATATCAATAAACCAGCGGAATCAATATAGAAACAACAATAACAGAAAGTAAACAGAACAACATGCCAGCAATCAACAACAACTACTACTCTAAACAAACAAGGAATGCATCGAAAACAAGTCATACAGCTCAATATATAATGTCACCAATGGATAACCAACAGTTGCTACATAACAAGGTAATAATTCTGATAAGAAGAAAGAAAACTAAACAAATTTACTCCAGCAAGGCACGACCTCAAGGTCCATACCAGTCTCCATGCCAATAGCACTAAAGTCCAGCTCCTGAGGCTGGCCCTTTACCTGCACACAATTTCATAAAGTCTACACGCGTCCCGAAGGGCCCGTGTAGGGTGTGAGACAAGTCTCAGTAGGATACCACCCAAGGGTGCGTACCTAATATAAGTGTTTAGGCAGACATGATTATATAAGAAAATAGTAAACAGTACAATGCCCCAAAGTAAACACAAACTTCATTGGTGCTCAGCAGCCGCCAGGAAGTGTCTCCTGCTTCAGCCAGCGCTGGAATCTCTGGATGTAACCCGGCACCACGTTCCACCTAACACCATGTGTCTCATGTACCGACGTCCCAAAGGCATGCCCAACAATCATAACCCAGCTCGAAATCTCAACCTTCCCATGGCACAACATCTGGAGGAACAGTGTTACCTGTCCTCAAATAATAACCAGAGGGACAGCGATGTCTGCCATCAAATCACGGAGAGCCTCTACCCCCAACCCGACTTCCTCAAATCTATCTCCCGAAGGCTCCTCACCTTCCACGTGGCTTCCTATAGAAAGAAACCCCAAACCAAAAATACCTAACCACATCTACCGGGGGCCTCTACCCAGCGAGTGGCCGTACCACCTCATCTCGGAGTCTATCTGTGTGCACACTACTCAAAAGTACACGGTGAGTGGTAATCACCTCAGTATGTCCCCAAGCCATACCACATATGACACCTTGTGCCCCTGCAAACCTGTCACTCAAGTATGATGGCCTCGCCATCCAAGTAACCTGGGCTAAGCCCAACTCGACAGTCCAACTGCCTCAACTGACATCCATGACGCCCAATCCCATGGTAGAAACTACCCAAAGTAACCCAAGCCAAAGCCCCAACCTGTGATCCCCATCACTCAACAATATATCTGAGCCACGCCCAACACAACAAGCAGTTCAACATAGGTAATATCACACATTTCATATTCATACTTGGAATTATCACTTTACACAGGAAATTACTAAACAATCAAATTGCACTAACTTGTGCTAATCCATACCAGCACCTAAGGTCTTAAATGCCTTAAAAAAATTACTAACATGCTTTAACAAATAAAACTCAGCAGTTTAATCCAACAAAATCAAAATCATTCTAAATTTAGCAGTTTAAATACTGGTCTAAATCATATGCATTTCGGCACCCCCGGCCGAATTTCCCCAAACAAGCTATGACCTCTCACCCGGCCTCGCTCAAGCACAACAAGGGTCAGTGAATACCCAGAGGCATCCCACAATGTAGATAAACTATTAAGGATAAATAAAAAAGGGTTTTTCTCAATAACCAACGTTGCGCCTGAAGGTTGCAACCCCCAAAAGTCTACGAAAACATGAAAGAAGGTATGCACCACCCACCCCGTACTCGTACGATGACACTCCTTTGATACCAGCCTCTGATTAAGTCTGAATCACGGTAGATCTGTGTTTCCATCAAATCCTGGAAATTCTGTTCGGATGGAATCTGCGGAGAAATAGGTGAGGGATCAAGGATTAAGAAGGGTGCGTGGGGTTAGCCTTTCCGATGCGGTCCCGCGACCATCGGCGGATCGAAGAACAGAGGTCATATGGCGGATCTAGGAGGATTTCTTTTTTTTGGAGGTTTTCGGACGAAGGGTTCGTCCAACGGGGAAGATGAAGAGTTTTTTGGAGATAATACGCGACGACTTCTCAGAAGATCAAATAAAAATAAAAGTACACGGTGTGTATTTTCAAAGTACACGCCGTGTAGATGGGTTTCCGTACTCTGACTTAAGCGGAGTCCAGCACACGGTTTGGACTGAGTACACAGTCAACACACGGCCAGGGACTCAGCCACTACACAGAACATGGTTACATGGCATGTCAAAAAAGACTACAAGCCGTTTAGATGGAAATTTGCACCTGGTCACCACACGACATGTACTTGGCCTCGCATGGGTAAGGGTACATGGCATGTCTATAAATACACACCATGTAATAAGAAGTTTTCTACATGGTCGTCACACGACATGTACTCGGTGAGCACACGGCCAGTCACTCAGTTAACACATACATGGCGTGTACTTAAAGTACACAATGTGTAGTCTGTAAATTTCTAGAAACTGCCCAGATTTTCCATACTTCTCATAAAGTTCAAACAGGGGTGGGATTTGACCCGTTTTAAAAACCCGGGTTCTTACAATTCACTTGAACTTAATTAGATCATGATTTAATTGATAGTTATATTCCTCAATATAAAGTGGTTCTTTATCTTTGGGTGGATGGTGAGGCCTATCCATTCCATTCCCTTCATCCTTTGATAAATCTCACTGATTAAGTGATAGATAAGTATTTTAAGGATCTCACAAGTTATGTTTCTATCAATCTAGTTGGGTAAAAAAATCTTCTTCATAAATTAAAATGCGAACTATATAAATAAATAAATTTCAAATATATATATTACATATTTATAGATAAATATATTTTACATTATATTACAATCAATTATAGAACAATAATTTTTTATTTTCTTTGTAGACTAAATAATCAATCTTTGTATTTCATGAATGATCTTCAACACATCCCAAAAATATCTTCCCATGAAGTAAACTTCATGGACAAAACATAATTAAATACATTCATCATAACCTAGGTAAGGTAAACATTTGAGCTAGTGAGATGATATGAACATTATGGGTAAACAGATAATATATAAATGATCATGTAAAACAAATATGATAATAAGAGTATAAGAACATGATCATGACATTTTTGGAACTATACACTGTATATCATAGATCATAATCGTGATTCATTGCATAAATCTTGTAGCTCAAAATATATGAGACTTAAAGGAATCAAATAACATGACCAATGAGATAATAAGAATGGGATAATAAAAATTACAGTGGAATAAACATAATCACAAATAATAATTTATTTAGTCAAGGACCAATTCCAATTCTATCATTGCAGATTTGCTACAATCCACATTCTATAATATCTTTTTTCAACATTCACTCTCAAGACTATCATAATGGACTAAGTACCTTTCTAAACTAAGATCAATTACCCTTCAATTACTTTTTATCACATGATATATCAATCTTTATGAAATTAATTATAGAGATATATAATTTTGGACCCACCCATTACATAATGATAAGCACACATATGTGTTCTATATTATCCTAAAACAATCATCATATAGTAACACATGGAAAATAAATGGATTTTATAAACATCTCACCATTTAATCATAGAATAAACACTTTAAAATAAATAAGTTTAATTAACATCATTCCATCATAAATAGAAACAATCAAGAGAAAAAATAAGGATGTTTTCATTTGATAATATCCCCATTAATTCTTATATAACATCAAATGATGTAATATTAGGTGAAATATGCCTTTATAACGTCTCTTGAAAATCTCATGAGGAAAATAAACTTTTAGTTTTTAAATAAATTCATTAAAATCTAAAAACATCCAACATATGATGGAAAATAATTTCTTTTTGAAGGCCAATGGGAATGTGCATTAGAATCTTCAAAACAATGATTGATCCTGATGGCGGTAAATTTTATTACTAAAATTAATGTTAAAATAATGATTTCTTTAATTTTTTTAGTAAAAAGTAAAAATTAACATACTATGAAAAGGAAAATCATATTCCATTGAATTTTTTTATTAAAGTAAATCATGATTAAAAATGAAATAAAAAATTCATATGAAAATATTAAATCATTCTTGAAAACTTTTTTATGACAATGTGGACACTGATGAAAATTTATTTTCTATCAGAATGAGAAATAAATTTTGTTTTATATAAAAATATTCTTTTGGTCACTTTAGTAATTTAAGAGAGGAAAATAAAAGGAAAATATGAAATCTCTAGAATTTACTAGAGGGGAATAAAATTCATGAGATTATTGAGATATAGTTCATAAAACTTCATTAATGGAAAAAAATTATACACAATCCTAATAAATAAGAAGTTTGTAAAATAAATACCTTACCTTTGGTTTTACTTTCTTAGAAAGCTATAAAATCTCTTGTATAATAAATTTAAATTTATAATAATTATATACCAGAATCATTTAAAAATATTTAAAATCATATATAATCCTATTATAAAATTTCAAACCCCATTGCTAAATAATTCTTTATTATAATTTTCATTTTCATGTGTTAATTGTTTCATTTTTCATTGAAGTTTTATTTCAGCAGTTCCAATCCTTGTACTTTGATAATGGTTCCATAATAAACTAAATGATTACAATGATATAAATATCCTATATATTTATTATTTATATATGTATTATAATCCATAAAATTTTGATATATAGAAATGATCGACAACCTTCAAGGATATGGTTGGTCTTACATACACATGAACTATATTTTCACATTTCAATGGATGGAATGAAAAATAGAAAGTAAAAATTCATCATTCCAAAATTTTTATTATAAAATATATAATATATATACTCATTATGTTTATATTTAATACTGTACATATAAAATGGAAGTGAAAAATTAATCACATCACTTTTGGGAGGTGGTAGTCCACACGTACACACGAGTGATGTTATTATTTTCCAACAGACAATTAGAAGGTGGATAATGGTTTTTCCATAATCATAATAAAAATTCAGTATATTTAATATACTTATGTGATTATTTTATAATTGATATCATTTGTTAAAAGGATTCATGAGATTAAATAAAATTCAAAGCCCTCAGTTAAGAGTTATACCTCTACATTGAGAAACAACTTTTGGTGTACACACTATTCCTTGAAAGGATGGTATTTTGGAAAGAAAACATACTCTAGGATGTGTATAAGGAATAATTTATGATATTAATGTTGGTATTTGTTGATCTAAGTGGACCATACATTTTTAATAATGAAATAGTGATTTTTCGATTTTTATGTGATAGGATAGACACCCTTACAATTGCTTAAAGAATTAAAATAATATAAATTATTTTTTTTTCTGAAAAATAAATAAAATTGATATAATTAAAAGATAATGTGAATATGATTCTAAAACCTCCCATATATGAAAAATTTGTTATTTTTTTTGTTATTATTCACCCATATCTCTTATATTTTACCATCATTAAACCTTTATGAAAATTACTATAAAAGAATGTTTTCGACTATTTATGTGTCAATAAATTAACAATAAAAGATAAGTGACTCATAAAAGGACCACGAATGATATTATTAACCATATTCCATTCACTTTTCCACTGATCATATATTTATTGATTTTATAACATTTAATAAAATATTTTTTATAATAAAATATAATAAATATTATTTTTTAAACCATTCAAATATTTTGACTTTGAAAACAATACGAAATTAATATATTTTGAATATAAAAAATTTAAAAATTACTGATATATTATATTTTTCAATAAAATTCATGTAACACTATAACACACCCAACTATCAATAGTTTTATTTTTTTCAAAATATTTTTATTAATTTCTCTACAACTTTTACAATCATTGTGTCAGCATTGCCTAAGAATTAAAAGTAAAATTTTTTATCTAGAAAAATAAATAATTAACATACATTATATAAAAATTAATTCATATTTACATTATAATATATAGCTAAGGATACATTATTTTTGAACCTATCACAATATATTATAGATATTAAAAAAGGGACATTTTTGAAATTTTCTTTTACTTAAATATTATAAAGGATTAAATAAAATATAAATGTGAAAAAGGTAATATATTAGAGTCATGGATTATTATAGTCAACATATAATCATCCAATAAAATAATGGATTGTTTCTAAATGAATTTTGAACACCATCACATCATTTTTTACACTAGTTAAATCATTGAAATTCAAAAGTGTTAAAAAACATTAACATGCTTACAATTCATATTGATAAAAAGTAAAATAAATATATTTAATAAATATTTATATATAGATTCCTAATATATAATCTAGTTTTAATTATAAAATCTTTAAAGTGTTATAAATTAATTTTTAAATTAATCCATAAAACATGATGAAAATCCACTTTCTAAAAAAATGTTTTCTGATGTATCAAAAGTTTTAATACCATGTTATAATGAAAAATTATTTTTAATGACCTTATATTGAATATTAAAATTTAAATTAACTAATTTTACTTTTAAAATAATTTTTTAATGTATTTTAAGTTTGTAAATTCTTTAAAATCCATTACAGTTTTCTATAAAATTTAGTATTTTTCACAATTAATCAAAAAATCAATCTTTTAAAAAATTTATCAAAAACTCACTCAATGATAATTTTGAAACAAATATTTCAAATATGATTATAATTTATTCAAATACAATTTTTAAAATGTAAAATTTTAATTTTATTATTTTCTCACAAAAATAATTTTAAAACATTTTTGAAAAGATGTGAATTTTTAAAGAATATAGTCTTTACTAAAAACTTGAATATGTATTAATTAATATGAATTATTTATCTGAAAATTTTATCATTAATTTTATAATTTTATTATTATTATTTAATCCATGAATTTATCTTCTAGTTTAAAATATATTACAATTCATTTAGACATGGGTTTTCATTTATCACAAGTTTTCGATGATATTAAATATATTTTATGAGAAACATATCATAAAATCTATAGGTCAGTCATTTTACTTCCATAAAATAAATTCTCTATCAAAATTACATCTCTTTAATATAAACACATGAGGAAACATCTACCTTATGAAATCCTTAGATTTCCATGTAGCTTTATCATATTTTTTATTCATCCAGGGAAACTTAACCAGCTGAGTAATCCCTTTCCATATAACTTTATCTCTATTTTTCAATATTTATAATGGTTGATCTTATTTTTAAATATCATGATCTAGTGGTACATCCTCTGTGATCACTAAATGTGAATGACCGGGTATATACATGCTTAGGTGGGATACATGGAATACATCATGACCATGAGAGAGGTTCGGTGGAAGTGACAGATGTTATATAATCATCTTGATACGATCAAAAATATATTTAGGGAAAATATACATAGGGACTACATTCCCATTATTTTCAAATATCATAAATTTATCCCATCTATTAATCCACATGAATAATTAACCAACAAATTTGAATTCCAAATTTATTCTAATGATTCATAAAATAAATTTTATATCAAATATTGTTTGTCCGGTTGTGATACTGAATGGATTTATCCATATCTATCATTTATTGAGATAAATCACGTACTCGTATCTTTCTTTTTCTATCATTATCCATGTATTCTAGATATCTACTCTACTTTCCATAGATGGATTCGTCAGGATACATCTGAATGATCATGTGAAAGAAATATTCATTATAAAACTTGATTATTGAAAGGTGTTGATCACAACCACCATTGAAATCCATAGGAAAAGAATTCAAAATAACCTCCTTGTGTTGAATGGTTCTCTTATACTATACATATATATTAGAGGATGATATGTATTACTCAAACACAAAATTAAATGAAAATCACGCTGAAGACTTCTCCAAATCATTGATGTAATCCACTATTCCCAATCTAATACAATTGAATGTTATACTCCATTATATCATACCAATTCCTTAGTGGATAATATATAAATATAATCAAGAGGTAAACATTATCTAATAGTAATTAACTATGCCTAATTCCTAAGGATATTCACTACAACCCAAATATCATTACGATTTTTAGATGTTTTGGGGTGCATGATGACGAAATACACGGTGATGTTTTTTTAATTTCGATTCCTGTATGGGTAACAACTACAACACACCATTACACCTTTATATCATATCCGTATCATGATAACATAAAAAGCACCGAGATATATAATCCATAATATCTCTATTCAATTTTACCAACTAGAAATACTATTTTAGATATATATACATATTCATACATCTAAGATGAATAGGGAATGATGAAGGATGATCATCATCCAACACCTCCTTCATCAAATATGGTATTCATGGAACACATATGTGGTTTCTAAACCATATCATTGCATCATTATAAAAGTTAAACAATAGAATTTTTTACCATTTTCTATAGTCTATTTCTTCCTTATATCCCTATTAAATTATTACATAGATGGATGCTTGAAAACTCACATGGGAAAGATAACATTTCACCCTTTCCTTCATGATTTCAAGATCCATCATTTACAATTATAGAAATATCGGTTCTTTTATGATCCTTATCAAATATAATCTAGCACGATCCATTTCACTCAAATCATCAACCACCCTATTCATTTCCCCTGGGTGGAAATATATTAAGAAGTCATTATCTTTAATCAACTCCAAATATCTTCTATATAATACATTCAACTCTTTTTTTAGTTAATATATACATTAATATTTTGTGATCCATTTAAATGTCAAATGCTTAACACTAATGATAGTTCATCCATATCTTCAATAAAAAATATACCATATCTAAATCAAAATCATGTTTTTGGCAATTTATTAGATAAACCATAAAATTTCATGAAGCCTAAAATTTCACCATATCATTTTTTATGAGAACACATATGAGTACCTTCATTGATGTATTACTAAAATTATTAAACCATTATCAACATCAGGGTACTGTAAGAGTAACTGTATTGACTAACCCACTCTTCATATCCTTTAAATTTTCTTTTCATTAATAAATCTAATAGAACTTATCCCTCATATTAATTAACATGTTGAGAGGATTAGACCTCCAATAAAACTAATTTTCCAAAGCATTGAAAATATATAGCTATACCATGAAAAATATGGATCTCATTTATAGTGGTTAGTCTGGGCCATCATTCAAAAATATTAATATTTGATAGAACCATCAATATACTATCACTTGATATTATATTAAACAATTAATTTAAATTTCTATAGAAAAATTCACACATAGTAAATTTTACATACAACATATCCTTTCATAGGGTCTTCTATTGTAAATTTATATTATTTATCTTCTATATTGTTGGAATATATAGGAATATAAATCGTAAATTATATCACACAATTATCAGGATATCACAAAATATACAACTAATTATGTCCATTAAGATTATAGGTGAATTAGTAAGAAGAAATGGAATCACTAAAAATTAATAATGTACATACCAAATATTAAATTTTTTCTTAGTATACCATCAAGTTTACCAATTAATTTATGATATCTAGAACAAATTTCAATCATGTAAATGTATTAATCCCCATGAAGTTGATCAAGCAAGTCATCAATATGGAGTATATGATACGTGTTCTTGATTATGAAATGTTCATTTCTTGATAATCAATATAAAGTCATATCGATCAATCATTCCTATTAATAAAAAGAATAGGTGAACCTCATGGTGATGAAAATGGACAAATGATTACCATTTCAATATTTTATTAGAGTTTCTTCTGTATTTCCTATAAATTAATTAGTTAAATACTATATATAGTCTTCAAAATAGGTGTTTCACCATATAGAAGTTTTATTGAAAACTAGACATCATGATTCAATGGAAGACTGGGAAAATATTTAAAATGATATAAAAAACTCACATATAATAGGAATATCTAAAATGATGATATTATACCTAACCATCAAATATAAAAACAAATTTTTACATGGACTAAATAACTCTATATTGGATTTAATTTTCATTAGATATTCATATTTATCATCATAATGATAAAAGATCATAGGTAATTTTCAAATATAAAACAAGAAATTCCTTCCTCAGAAAATGATATTGTATTTATATAAATAATTATAATCCACTCCCAAAGTAATATAAAATTCCACTAGATAGATAATACAAATAATTTCATGAATCACATTCCCAAAAAAATCATTTGGAGGAAAATTATATACATGAGGTGTGATCAGAGAACCATTATGATATTGCACTATTAATTCAATATCTAATAATCACGATTATACTAAAATACACATTGAGAATTCAATATAATATAAATAGTGTGTAGATAATAAATTAAATAATACATTAATAGTTATAGAGTGGATGGTATATTCTCATTTCAACATATCATTATCATACCCCACATCGAAAATAGTGATCAATTATAATTTCTATTGGTCTCTGGGATTAATATTTTATTGATATTCATCACCATTAATAATTTTTTATCATTTGATAGTATAATTATGATACTCAATTCATTTTAAATAATAAATAGTAGGTGCTATATTATGTGGATACTTTTCTCTATCATTTCTAATTTCTTATTCAAAATACATTGGCATTAAATTTATGAATTACCACCTTTTAGATAAATTAAATATTTTTTAGCCACATTAAGATAATATTCTCAATGTTTTTCCACAAATTTTGAAAAAAACTAAAATCCCATATTAGTTTATACATGATTTTTATAATTTACCTTTAATTATATTTTTCAGTTCTTATAAAAAACTATGATATTGATGGATAATTTCAATATCAATATCTACCTTTATAGAACATCAAATTATTTCATCATCACTACTATATTATCTTATGGAAAAATAAAATCAGAGACATGGTTTTGATACAATAAATAATTGATCAATTTACATTCTAGTTGGATGAAAATATTAGATTTTTGACTTTAATGTCTTGTAAAATATATCTCATAGGTAAAAATAAATTCATTATCCAACTTCTTTAGCTCATAGAATTCCTTATCTATTTTCATATAAAGAATATGAGGAAAGTAATTATTAAAAAATAATCACAAAATATCATCCCAATCCATGGTGTCAATTTCTCTATATTCCCTAATCTTCTTTATAAGAGTCTATCATTGAAATTATTCTCCTTATAAAGAATAAATATATAAAAATATTAATCTTACAAACATCATAGAATAGAATATATAATTTCTATGGTAATGATCCATCTCTCTAAAAATAGTTCTTATTAATACCCACTAAAATAAGGTTGATATTTCCTCACAAAGGGTTTAAAAGAATGTTTTCCCCTCCTTTACTCATTTGAACAATTTTCATGATTCATATATTGAGAATGTTGTATAAGAATAAAAAAAAGATTATACATTATAACTCCCATAACATTTTTATAGTATATATTATAATCATTGTATTGTATAACACATTTAGTATTAGTATTATTTATTTTTTTCCTTCCATTTATTAAAATAAAAAAACATAGTGCTAGCCATAGTAATTATTGTGGGAAATCATATAATCCTGAAAAATTTTTACACGTTGTCTAAATCATGAAACCACCTACTAAATCTATTTTACTTTAGGACTAACATAGGTTATCAATGGTCATTAACCGAATAGTATAATGTCAACCTAAGGATATAATTATCCATAAGGTTTTCACCACAGATCTCCATTAATTATCTCAAAAGATTCACCAAACCCTACTATGATAAAAACTACAGAAACCCATACTTTTCATAAATATATATTAAATATTATTGTATAAATATCGATTATATAATATTTTGATCCAATCAAGAACCAAAAAATGGATTAGTGTATTAGGATAATAAATATTAAATATTCTATTTTTCGAAATGATCTAAAACATCCCAAAAAATGATCTTAATATAGAGTAAATTTCATATACATACCCACCTTACATAATTTATTCATTACCTTGGTAAATTATACATAATAAGGGTGATATCATATTATCCATAAGGGTTAAAAAGAGATATATAAATGAACACATAAAAATAAAAAGAGAATAATTGTATGATAACACGATATTAGAAATTGAGAACTATACCCACCATATCATAAATCATAATTTTTAGTCATGGAATAATGATATGAAGTACATAAGTCATTAGTCATTATTGAATTAAATAACATGGGTCATGAGAGTATAGCAACCATTAGATATAAATTTTTTCTATATAAAACAACTTATAATAAAAATTATTAATTCATGGATTACTATCAAGACTATCATAGTTGATTAAGTTCTCCCACTATTCCATCATATCCTGATTCATGGTTCACTCACAAGACTATCATGGTGGAAAAATTCCCATACTGAACATGTTACACTCCCCATTATAATCCTTATTATTTTATGATATATCCAACTTTATGAAATTCATAAGAGGATATATAATATTAGGACCACCAATCATGAAAATAATATATATGTTTTCCCCAAGTTCATAAAACAACCTCATAACGTAACCTCTTGAAAAGAAATGAGATTTATAAACCCCTAACATTTCATTATAGAATAACACATGGAAAATTAATAGTTTATATAAAAATTTCATCCATAATTATCATTAACCGTCTAGAAAAAGTATATGTATGGTATCATTGTATCATATCACCATTAAATATTTTTCAATTTCATAATATATCAAATTAGATAAAAAAATTCATTCAAAATGTCTCTAGAATATTTCATGTGGAGAATATTATTATCATTATGAAATAAGTTCATAATAATCAAAACAAAAATTAAAAAATATTATAATTTGTTTAATATAAGCATGAAAACTTGTAATTTATGCTTTAAAACATTTTCCATTCATGATTGGGGGACATTATTTTCATGCTTTTTTACATTAAAATAATAATTTCTTTCTTGTTTTTCATATAAAGTAAAAGGTAGATCACTTAGAGAACAATAAGAATATTCCATTGAAACTTTTTTTTATTAAAGTTAAACATGTATATAAATGGATATAAAAATTCATATAGGACCATTAAAACATTCTTGAAATCATTTTAAATAAAACATAGAGAAAGAAGAAAAATGATTTTCATCCAAAAAGATAAATACAGTTGATTTTACATACAAATATTTCTTTTTTATTAGGAGTACATAAATAGTGGAAAATGAAAATAAAACATGCAATATATAGAATTAAAAAGAGTGGAATAAATATAATTTGATTCATGGGATATAGGTCATAAAATTACTTCATTATAAACATAATCATAAAAAATTCTGATAAACAATTAGATTATGACATAATTTCCTTAACTCATGTTTAGTTGTATTCAAAAACACTCTACCATCCAAAATAATAAATTATAATTTATTATTACACTACACCAATGTAACGCCCTAACCCCATTTACCTAGAGTCGGTGCATTATTTTAATACATTGGCATGATTACAAAGAATCAAGTCCCGAAGGACCGATCAGTTTAGTAGTCTTAGAAAATAGATTACATACATGTACGTTAAATTACACATTAGAAAATAAAACACAACATAACTGATCCTTTGAAAATTCCATTAATCCCCAAGCTTAACCCTGCTTATCAATCACAATACACTTCTTGGAATCTTGGGAAAATAAAACATAAGAATGGGGTGAGCTCAGATGCTCAGTAAGGGTAAATAATTTAGGATAAGCTATAAACTTTTAAGGCAAGATGTGTGATAAAAACAACAACCTTTTTAAAAATAAACTTGAACATAATATGGAAAAAATAAATCAAACATTACCATATAAACATGCACATGGATATTCTACTAGTCAAATAATCACATGTAATAACTAATTTTATAATGAGGGAATGCCTAACGCTGGACATCATTACCACATAGTCAAGGCCTCATGCCAATACTACAAATAAAAGTTTTTTCAAGGCCTTGTTCCAAGACATTAGTTTGTCTCATGAGACCTACCGATGCATCAAGGAGCTATAGCGGGCTCCACCCATCACTTACTAAGTCCACTGCATTCCTCATATGAATAGTTGAAACATAATATAAACATTCGTATTAAAACTAGCATACGAAATGTCAATACATTAACCATAAACCATGAATGGTATAAAAATAGAACATCCACAGTCAAACATATCATAACTCATTCAATACAATATGGAAGATTATATTATAATAAATCAACCTCAATCAAAAATAATATTCAGTAAAGGATTCTGACATAGTTTAAAATGATGAGTAAAACTTTTTGAGAGAAATATCCTTTTTGTAAAATCATTTAAAAGTCTAAGATTTATAAAGGAAGTAATTTAAAAGATATTTTTGAATCAAAGTGTCCCATATAACTTTGAAACTTTTGAAAAGAATTATCATTTCAAAACATTCATCTCCATATAAATAAATCTTTAAAATCATTTTGAAAACATAGACATTAATTAAAAATATTTAGAAAGATAAATCTTTAAAACATTTAAAATTATGATTTTGATAAAGAGTACCTTTCAAAAATACTTAAAATATTCATTTTGAAATCATTTTTATGAAAAATTGACATGGATGATAAAAATGTCTCAATAAATACTTACACATAAACAATCTCGGATAATAATGAGATTGAGGAATTAACCCTTACCTTGAACATTCCTTTAGTCAAGGGTCCGTTTGACCTCCTGTATGAAGATCGTAGTATGTTATTAAATTATACCAGAACCATATTAATATTTATGATATCATACATGATTCATTTATGATTTTATACTACCCATTTAATAATATTTTCCATGTTAAATTAACATTTTTAGTAATAATCGTTTTCATTATCGTACGTGTTTTAACTTGTTACTATTTGTTGTATCACTTAGATAAAGATTTAAATAATTTCAGAATATAAAACATGATTTATATATCATATATATATGTAGAATATAAATATGTATAATATACATATATATTAAATGAAAAACACCGTTTATGGAGATGGTAGTCCGTACGTACGCATAAACGCTGTTTCCGTTTTCATATCGTATTGAACGGAACTAAGTGAATAAAATATATGTAAGTACACACATATATATATATATATATATACAGTAGAATTATTATTTCATATATTACACACTTATTAGTAATATATATTTTTATAATCTTCGATGAATGGTGAATGTGGAAATGAATCTCATCGCGTCGTGGAGACGGTAATCCGTACGTACGCACGAGCGACAATATCATTCTTTTGATATTAAAATATTATATAATTGGATGGTATATAATATATAAAGAATAATTATAATTTTATATTTATTATTTACTTAAATTGCACATCATTATCATACCGATCCAAATAATAATGTTTTGAATAACAATTACACCACGACGTGGAGACGGTAAACCGTACGTACGCAAGTATGGTGACATGTCATTCAAAGGATGGATAGAATACTGAATATGGTTATACCATATTTATAATAACATCACAGTATATATAAGATAATAGAGTTATTATTTTATATTGGAAATAACAAATAAAGAAGAATTTGAAGAAGAAAGGAACTTGAAAGAGGGTGGTGAGAACATTACCTCTTCTTTGGGTTCTTCCTTTTAATTTGATCAAAAAGGCTCCTTAGGTTGGATTTCTGATCAAACTAAGACCTCTAGGATGAATTGAGGGAAGTTTAGAGGATATTTGGGCAGGTTTTGGCTGAGCCAAATTGCTTAGAAGGTGTTAAATAGAGTGAAGGGGGAGTGCCCTTTTATAAGAGGGGTGGAGGGCACCTTAGGAAAAACTTAAAATATTATTTTATAATAAATTAATTTTCAGTTTATAATGGCTACAAAATGAATAATTTAAAGTATAATGTGGGGATGGGTCAAAATACTCTCAACCAATAAGTTTTAGATAAGTTTAGGTTACCATTTTAACCTTATATTTTAGATTTAACTCTTAGTTAAATAGTTTAACTTTTACTGTGTCTTCTTGTATTCTTACTCTATATGGTTAATAAACTTAATCTAAAATTCCAAGAGAACCTCAAGTGGATCATTAATGACATATATAATATTATTTAAGCCCTTTGGACAAACCTTAAATTTTTAGGATTATTATATCAACCAATAATATAGTATTTGTTTTAAATATTAATTTATGTCAATTTGGACACTATTTGGTATTTTGTTTTTTTGAAAGTCATCACAACTTTTCGAACAAGATACAATGAATCATCCCTAACATGTCATAGTCACCTAGAAAATTCGTGGATGTCACAAAAACTTTGAAATTATATTTATTTTAATATTTATAATACCATTTATTTGATTCTTTCATTAATAAGGTAATTACTGCATCATCATTGTGTCATAAATAAATTTAATTATTTAATGTCTAAAAATTATAAATAAAATACCATTATGTAGGAAATATTTTTTAGAATTATAATGAATATTTATAGTCGAATTTATCTTATGTGTAACCCTATATTAAAAATGTTTTAGTTATTAAACTTTGATTTTAACTCTTTTAACTCTTCTTTGAATTAAATAATAATAAATGTCCTAATATAATCAAAGTGGACCTAAATGATAATATTTTATTTCTAAGTTTGTTTTTGGTCGAGATACACTTTTACAATAGAATTAGGACATGTGTTAGGGTAATATTAATATCATTTTTACCCTTAATTAACCTATTTACTTTTAACCGTGGTAAATAAAAGCAAAAAGTTACTATTCACCAAAAATTATTTTTATCTCATTGAACCACTTTTTACTTACTGATATCAACCGTGTCTCTAAGATTTTTGAAATTCCAATCACAGAAGCGGTAAAATTAAGTTTTATGAAAATTTGCAAAAGCTCCTAGGAGGTCGGTAAAAGACGGTAAAAAGTTCAATAAAATTTTGTATATCTAAAATTAATATAAAATGACTCATATTAATTAAATTGAACTTATATAGGTGTTATTTATCTATTTTCACCTAAAAAAAATTTAAATAAAATAAATAATTATTTAAATAAAAAGTCGGTTTTAACCAATAACTCAATGTTTTTCACTATTCATCAAAAATTGAAAGTTTTCAGAAAAATACCAAAAATTCACCCTAAGATAATTTTGATATTCTGAATCCAAAAATGATGTCTATTTTACCAAATTCAAAACATAGAAGTTGCATTAATTAATTTAAAATTAATTCCCGTTGTCAAAACCAAAAAGCGGGTTTTTAAGAAATAATAACTATCAAAAGATTGACACTTGTTTATGTGCAATTTCAAAGTGAAATTACTCCCAATGAACAATATTTAATTAAATGGTAAAAATATAATCTAATTATACTTTAAAAGCACTCAAATTTGTAATTTAACACTATAAATTATTTTGATTAAAAAAGTTGTTTTTAGTTAAAATTTTGCATTTTTCACTATTCACCCAAATATGAAAGTTATCAGAAAAACATCAAAAATTCATCAAAAATAAATTTTTATGTCCTGATTCTAAATAAGTAGTTTATTTTGTCAAATTGAATATATAAAAGTGTTAAATATTTGATTTTAAAAAGGTTCTCCATTAAAAGATGGTAAAATTGATTTTTTTTAAAAAATATTTCTTTTATCAGAAAAAAAAATGAATTTGTTCTTATATTATGTCTAAGAAACTCATAATATGGATTCTAAAATTATAAGGATTATATAAAATTAAAATTTTAGTTAATACTATTCATAACCACTTATGAACGGCTAGTTTGGTAAGTCGCGATGCGCTTGAACTCGGTGTTGTGTGTAGTGGAAGTTATTGAATTACTTTGAAGAAATAACGTACTATGAAATCTTGGGGTGTTACATTCTCTCCTCCTTCAATAAATTGCATCCTCGCAATTTGAAATAATTTTTCAAAAATAAAAGGTTGAAAATAGAAAATACCTTTGTGGGAAAACCCACATCAGAAATTGGGTTAATAAAATTTAGTCTTAATAAGAGGAAAAGGGGAATGAAAATGTCACCACCAAATTAGTGTTTCGGATAGGAGAACATTGGTGGAAATTATAGACACATAATTAGAGAAAAAACTTAAATATTTATAGGGACTGATTGAGGTCATCAATCGCAAACAAGTGTAAAATTGAGGGCCTCAAAGCCATCAATCTATGATGACTTAAAATATAATTGGTTCAACAAAACATAAGGTATTAGGATAACACATTTTTGGTTTTAAGATCCCTTCCCTAAAGTTTAGGGGTTAGTTCCTTCATAAGATGAAAAAAAGTATACTTGGTAAGTAGAGTTACATCCTTTAACTAATTTCTACCACAAACTCATCTTTCACTCTAAAAGATAATAGAACTTAAAAATATTCTATTTATCCTAATCATATAGGGTTCCAAAAATAATGAATTTATAATTCACATATCAGACCCCTAAAAAAACTACATTATTCAATCCAGGACATCATGTGGGTTAGTGATAGGTGATACAACCTTGCCTCCCTTCAGTTGCGGGTTCAAGTCTCGTGGCCTTGCTGGACGTGACGGGTTGCCGCCCGATCTACGGGTTAAACTTTTTATGGAAATCCAAAAATAAACTTAACAATAGTATCAAATTTCAAACTTAATCCATTCAAACCTTTAGAATTATCCAAAATACTTATATCCAAACTCTCAGTCCTAGGTTTATAAGGAAGTTAAACTTAATGAGGATCCTTTTTTCCAGGTAATAACATGTGAACGCCTTCATCGTGTATTCTTTTACATCACCGCAACATCCTGAATTACCAAAATCAACCATCTCTTATTCCAAAATCACTACCTCATTATCAGAACCATATTAAGGATTACCTTTCCTTCAACCATTTATTTTCCAAAAAAGTGTAACTTACTATTAAGTCACTTTTCTTAGAACCATATAATATCAAATCCTCAATAAAATAGTACTGTAGTACAATCCTTATTTATCTCCATAATTCATGTAACCATTATACTGTTGATACAACACTCAAATGAAATAATTCTATAATAACAAAATAAGAGCAATATTCTTTCTTCTTCATCTGAGGTAGTATCATAACATGATTATTATCCAATAACATCATTTTTGGTATACTTTTATGAATGGGATACTGATTCGCGTAGTGTCTCAACTCCTTGCAATGAAACATTTTACATTGGAAAACTTTTTCTTACCCTTGCAATCACGTACTTGGTGTCCTTTTTCTCCACACTTTTAAAAAAATCCCATTACCTTCAAGAATTTACCAAGTTGATTCATTCCACATTTATCACATATTGGAAAATCCTTTTTTTCTTATTCCCTTTATCCATCTTTCTTTCTATCATCCTTTTCTTCTCTTGCTTCCCTTCAAAGCCATAGGATTCAAAGAATTATTTACTGATATTATTAACACATGATACTATTTATTCATATGATGTTAATACATGGGAGACTATTTCATTTCTAAATGTTGGATTAATACCATGAATGATATGACCCTTCTTACTCTTTGGATCATATGTATTGCTGGAGTTCTCATTCCTTCTACTGAGCGCCATTTCTAAACAATGGCACACACTAGGTCAGTTTATGAATCACAATTCATAATTCCAAACATGTAAAATACCTAACGTAAATTGAACAGTTTATGGATATAATCCATAATCACAAAAATGTTTTCTTTGAGGATGTATATACTCATAAACCCTTAATAGTGGTTCGTAAAGAAAACAAGAATTATCCTAAGCATATCCCCCAGGAGTGTCGTAACCAAGAGTGAAGCAAAGCCCGTTATCGTGCACCAGTTCCCGTTCGAGTCTAGCTCAAAGCGATGTTTTCGGGTTTTACCCCTAGGTACATCTGTGCCAGAGCCGCCTCTACCTGCTCGTATCTAGACAAGGATGCATTTGCTTGGAAAACTCACAAAATCTCTGCATTACCAAAATTCTAGGAAGTTATTCTATACTAATACTCAAAGTCTATCTTAGGTGTATGTGATCTAATTAGAGTTTATCTAAATCTAGCTTCCAAGGTTATTTCCAAACTTCCTTTGATACCAACTGTAATTCCCCGACCCCAGTTACCCAGAGTCGGTGCATTATTTTAATACATTGGCATGATTACAAGGAATCAAGTCCCGAAGGACCGATCAGTTTAACAGTCTTGGAAAATAGATTACATACATGAACGTTACATTACACATTAGAAAATAAAACACAACATAAATGATCCTTTGAGAATACCATTAATCCTCAACCTTAACCCTGCTTATCAATCACAATACACTTGTTGGAATCCTGGGAAAATAAAACATAAGAAGGGGGTGAGCTCAGATGCTTAGTAAGGGTAAATAATTTAGCGGAAGCTATAAACTTTTAAGGCAAGATGTGTGATAAAAACAACATCCTTTTTAAAAATAAACTAGAACATAATACGGAAAAAATAAATCAAACATTACCATATAAACATGCACATGGATATTTTACTAGTCAAATAATTACTTGTAATAACTAATTTCATAATGAGGGAATACCTAACGCCAGACATCATTACCACATAGTCAAGGCCTCGTGCCAAGACTACAAATAAAAGTTTTGTCAAGGCCTTGTTCCAAGACACTAGTTTGTCTCATGAGACCTACCGATGCATCGAGGATCTATAGCGGGCTCCACCCGTCACTTACTAAGTCCACTTCATTCCTCATATGAATAGTTGAAACATAACATAAACATTTGTATTAAAACTAGCATACGAAATGTCAATACATTAACTATAAACCATGAATGGTATAAAAATAGAACATCCAAAGTCAAACACAACATAAATCATTCAATAAAATATGGAAGATTGTATTATAATAAATCAACCTCAATCAAAAATAATATTCAGTAAAGGATTCTCACATAGTTGAAAATGATGAGTAAAACTTTTTGAGAGAAATATCCTTTTTGTAAAATCATTTAAAAGTCACACATTTATAAAGGAAGTAATTTAAAAGATATTTTGGAATCAAAGTGTCCCATATAACATTGAAAGTTTTGAAAATAATTATCATTTCAAAACATTCATGTCTATATAAATAAATCTTTAAAATCATTTTCAAAACATTGACATTAATTAAAAAGATTTAGAAAGATAAATATTTAAAACATTTAAAATTCTGATCTTGATAAAGAGTACCTTTCACAAATCCTTAAAATATTCATTTTGAAATCATTTTTATGAAAAATGGACATGGATGATAAAAATTTCCCAGTAAATACTTACACATAAACAATCTCAGATAATAATGAGATTGAGGAATTAACCCTTACCTTGAACATTCCTTTAGTCAAGGGTCCGTTTAACCTCCTGTATAAAGATTTTAGTATGTTATAAAATTATACCAGAACCATATTAATATTTATGATATCATATATGATTCATTTATGACTTTATACAACCCATTTAATAATAATTTCCATGTTAAATTATCATTTTTAGTAATAATCATTTTCTTTATCGTACGTGTTTTAACTTGTTACTCTTGATTGTATTACTTAGATCAAGATTTAAATACTTCCAGAATATAAAACATGACTTATATATCATATATATATTTAGAATATAAATATGTTTAATAGACATATATATGAAATGAAAAACACTGTTTATGGAGATGGTAGTCCGTACGTACGCATAAACGCTGTTTCCGTTTTCATATCGTATTGAACGGAACTAAGTGAATAAGATATATGTAATTACATATATATATATATATAAATATATATATATATATATATAAATATATATATATATCCAGTATAATTATTATGTCATATATTACATACTTATTAGTAATATATATTTTTATAATTGTCGATGAATGGTGAACGTGGAAATGAATCTCATCGCATCGTGGAGACGGTAATTTGTACGTACGCACGAGCAACAATATCATTCTTTTGATATTAAAATATTATATAATTGGATGTTATATCATATATACAGAATCATTATAATGTTATATTTATTATTTACTTAAATTACACATCATTATCATACCCATCCAAATAATAATGTTTTGAATAACAATTACACCACGACGTGGAGATAGTAAGCCGTACGTACGCACGTATGGTGATATGTCATTCAAAGGATGGATAGAATACTGAATATGGTTATATCATATTTATAATAACATCAGAGTATATAAAATATAATAGAGTTATTATTTTATATTGGAAATAACAAATAAAGAAGAAGTTGAAGAAGAAAGGAACTTGAAAGAGGGTGGTAAGAACATTACCTCTTCTTTGGGTTCTTCCTTTTGATTTGATCAAAAGGGATCCTTAGGTTGGATTTTTGATCAAACTAAGACCTCTAGGATGAATTTAGGGAAGTTTAGAGGATATTTGGGCAGGTTTTGACCGAGCCAAATGGCTTAGAAGGTGTGAAATAGAGTGAAGGGGGAGTTCCCTTTTATAAGAGGGGTGAGGGGCACCTTAAAAAAAACTTAAAATATTATTTTATAATAAATTAATTTTCGGTTTATAATGGATCAAAAATGAATAATTTAAAGTATAAGGTGGGTATGAGTCTAAATCCTCTTAACCAATAGGTTTTAGACAAGTTTAGGTTACCATTTTAACCTTATCTTTTAGATTTAACTCTTAGTTAAATAGTTTAACTTTTACCGTGTCTTCTTGTATTCTTACTCTATATGGTTAATAAACTTACTCTAAAATTCCAAGAGAACCTCAAGTGGCTCATTAATAACATATATAATATTATTTAATCCCTTTGGATGAACCTTAAATTTTTATAAATATTATATCAACCAATAATATAGTATTTGTTTTAAATATTAATTTATGTCAATTTTGACACTATTTGGTATTTTGTTTTTTTGAAAGTCATCAAAACTTGATTGCTTCGAAAAAGATACTATGAATCATCCCTAACATGTCATAGTCACCTAGAAAATTCTTGGATGTCATAAAAACTTTGAAATTATACTTATTTTAATATTTATAATACCATTTATTTGATTCTTTCATTAATAAGGTAATTACTGCATCATCATTGTGTCATAAATAAATTTAATTATTTAATGTCTAAAAATTATAAATAAAATACCATTATGTAGGAAATATTTTTTATAATTCAAATGAATATTTATAGTGGAATTTATCTTATGTGTAACCTTATATTAAAAATGTTTTTGTTATTAAACTTTGATTTTAACTCTTTTAACTCTTCTTTGAATTAAATAATAATAAATGTCCTAATCTAATCCAAGTGGACCTAAATGATAATATTTTATTCCTAAGGTTTTTTTCGGTCGAGATAAACTTGTCCAATAGAGTTAGGACATGTGTTAGGGTAATATTAATATCATTTTACCCTTAATTACCCTATTTACTTTTAACCATGATAAATAAAAGTAAAAAGTTACTATTCACCAAAAATTATTTTTATCTCATTAAACCACATTTTACTTATTGATATCAACCGTGTCTCTCATATTTTTGAAATTTCACTCACAGAAGAGGTAAAATTAAGTTTTATGAAAATTTGCAAAAGCTCCTAGGAGGTGGGTAAAAGACGGTAAAAAGTTCAATAAAATTTTGTATATCTAAAATTAATATAAAATGACACCAATTAATTACATTGAACTTATATAGGTATTATGTATATATTTTGACCTAAAATAAATCTAAATAAAATAAATAATTATTTAAATAAAAATTCGGTTTTAACCAATTACTAGTGTTTTTCACTATTCATCAAAAATTGAAAGTTTTCAGAAAAATACCAAAAATTCACCCTAAGATAATTTCCATATTCTGAATCTAAAAATGATGTCTATTTTACCAAATTAAAAACATAGAAGTTGCATTAATTAATTTAAAATTAAATCCCGTTGTCAAAACCAAAAAGTGGGTTTTTAAGAAATAATAACTATCAAAAGATTGACACTTGTTTATGTGAAATTTCAAAGTGAAATTACTCCCAATGAACAATATTTAATTAAATGGTAAAAATATAATCTAATTACACTTTAAAACCACTCAAATGTGTAATTTAACACTATAAATTATTTTGATTAAAAAAGTTGTTTTTAGTTAAAATTTAGTATTTTTCACTATTCACCCAAATATGAAAGTTATCAGAAAAACATCAAAAATTAATCGAAACTAAATTTTTATGTCCTGATTATAAAGAAGAAGTTTATTTTGTAAAATTTAATATATAATTGTGTAAAATATTTTATTTTAAAAATGTTTGCCATTAAAAGGTGGTAAAATTGAATTTTTTTTAAAAAATATTTCTTTTATCTGAAAATAATGAATTTGTTCTTATATTTTGTATAAGAAACTAATAATATGGATTATAAAATTATAAGGATTATATAAAATGAAAATTTTAGTTAATACTATTCATAACCAATTTTGATCGACTAGTTTGGTAAGTCGCGATGCGCTTGAACTCGGTGTTGCGTGTAGTGGAAGTTATTGAATTACTTTGAAGAAATAACGTACTATGAAATATTGGGGTGTTACAACCAAAATAATTTAAAAACATAATATATCATATAATATCCTATTATAACATTTTAACACCCAATTATATATAATTCCTTATTAAAATTGTCGTTTTCAGGTGATAATTGTTTCGTTTTTCATGGAAGTTATGATTCAGAAGTTATAGTTATCATACATTCATCATTATTTCATTATATCTAGAATGATCACCATGATATAAATATAATATATATTCATTATATATATATATATATATATTTATAGTTATACATAAAATGTAGATATAGAAAAATTTTACATACTGTTTATGGAGACAATAGTTTGTACGTACGCTTGAAATATGTTTTCATTTTTTGACAGATGGAATAAATGAAAGGAAAGTAACAATTTATAATTCCATAATCATTATTATATAATATATTTAATTTATATTTATTAAATTTATACTTATTAACATCAATGTAAAATGAATGAGAAAAATTAATGACATCACTTTGTGGAGGTGGCAGTCCGCATGTACACAAGATAAACATTATCTTTTTCCAATAGATATGAATAAAGGGGAAAATGGTTGAACCATAATCATAACAACAATTAAATATATTTAATATATGGATGTAATTTTATTATAGTGTTTAACATCTATTTAGCAGAGGTATAAGAGTAAATAAAACATAAACCACTCAGTTAAGTGTTATACCTCTTTGTTGAAAAACACAATTTGGATTACATCTTAATACATGAAATGATGGTGTATAGAAATAATATAAGAACTTGGATTTTTGGAAGTAATATATAATAATATTAAATTAGGCATTAGTCAATCTATAAGGATAAAAAATGATGAATAATAAAGGATAATAGGGTCCCATTTATAAGTAAGGGTGGGGCACCCATTAAATTACTTAATGTATTCAAATAATATAATTCAATTTTTTTATTCAAATGTACCAACATTGTTATAATTATAATATAATATGATTTTGATTCTAACTTCTATCATATAATAAAATTTGGATACATTTTTCATATGATTTTTCCCTTATCTCTTAGTTTTAACTCTCATTAACCCTTTTTGACAATCACCCTGACAACTATGTTTTATAATCATTATGGATCATGTAATTTACCCCAAAATTACAAGTGACTCATAAATGGACCATGGATGATATTATAATTTTAATACCATTCAAAATAATTAATTTAGGTTCTATATGAATTTTGAATCAATTAATATAATATTATTTATTATAAAATCTCATTAATGACATTTTTGAGACTATTCTTTTAATTTGACATTGAAACAAACACGATATAAATGGAATGTGATTTTAAAAAATTAAAACATTCATAATATGTTATATTTATCTATAATATTCATTTAATTATATAACCCAGAAAATTATTATTAAATTTTGAATTTTTAAAATAATTTAAATGATTTTTCTACTGCTTGCACATCCACATTATCAGTGTTGTGTATTAATTTAAGGTTATTAGGTAATAAATAAAATTTAAAATTAAATTAAATTGATAAAAAAACCATCCATCATTCAAATAAAAATTTATAAATGAACTTAAATTATTTTCATCCATGTAACAGAATATTATATGTATTAAAACAAAGAATGTGAAATTTTTAACTTTATAAATTAATTAAATATTATAAATATCAAATTAAAATCTAAAAGACATAAATTAAACCTTTTAAGTTATTTGATGACTATTAATTGAATATTCACATACAATGAAATAAATTCATTTTTATGAAATAATTTGGATACTTGTCACATTAGTTTTAACCAAAATTAACACATTTTACTTTTATTACAGTAAATTTTTTTTATATGTTTACTATTCATATTTATCAAAAATAAAATGGAACAACATAAAAAATTTGGACCTCAAGATTCTAAATATGGAATCCATATTTCAAGATTCATTTTCTAGATATAGTATAAATTAATTATAAAATTAACCAACACAATTTGTTTAAAAGATGTTTTCCCAAAAAAACGTTTTTGGATATATAAAATTTTCTTATACCAAATTACAACATTAAAATAAATACAACTAACATAATTGAATAATTAATAATTTAATTTAGATAATTTTACTTTTATAAACATTTTTAAATTGAATGGAACTTCTAAAATGCTCTAAACAAACAGTATGTTTTCAATAAAAATTAGTATTTTCAATTATTCATAGAAAAATAGATCTTATATGAAAATATTCAAATATCCACTCAATGATAATTTTTTCATAATGATTTCAAAAATTAATTTTAAATTTTAAATTAGATTTTCTATAATTTTAGAAATTTGATTATATTCTTTTCTCAAAAAAGTCATTAAATAACATTTTTGGGAATAATTTTATTTTTTAAACATATAGATACATTACTAAAAAATTGAATATTTATTTACCAATATAATAAAAGAAATATATATTTTATACCTATTTATTAAAATTTAGTTATTTTTATCCACTTTATCAATTTATTATCACAATTATAATTGTATACTTTATTACGATTATATTAGACTCCAGTTTGTGTGTATCACATGCTATCGATGAAATTAGATTTCATTAAAGATAAATATATCATAAAATATTAGGGTGTCACATGGAACATATTTAAAATGGATGGGTTTTGATCACATTTATCTATACCAGTGTCATGTATTTTTTATATGCAGGGATGGAATTAACAACATTCCCTGACATGAATCATGTAAGAGGAATACTATCACCATTAAAAAAAGATTTCTAGGAGGATTTATCATCCCATAAATATATATGGATGGATAAAAAATAATCCTCATTGATATTATCCTCTTTTTTTATAGATTTTGCTGGTGACCCCAATGAGGATTCTCTTTTACTCTTTTATTCTCTCTAAGTATTGGTTTATAGAGGGTGATCCTTTAGGAGTACCCATCACCATTCATTGAACATGATACAAATAAAAAAATATGAATTATAGAGTTGATGAAACTATATATTTCATTATAGTGAATCCATTCTCATATTGGAAAAATAATGACTTCCTCATATGTGGGTAAGGTAATAATGCCTTATGCCCTAGGGGTTAGATTAGTTTTTTTTTCTGCTTATCTCATTTCCAGTACATATTCTATAATTAGTGATTCAAGTGGTGTCATTGGTGGTAATAATTCATCCATACTAGAAATTTAATCTTTCTCTAATTTTTTATCCATCCAATATCATTGCATTCTTGGATTTTAAACATTTATATAGTCTTATAATTGTTTAATTTATTTTTTTTTCATGAAAAAATTTTATTTCTGAAGGAATTCCATTAATATTTGGATTTTTATACCTCAAATTTATGGCTTGTTTGGCCTTCTTAGTGTCATAATAGAGAATAAAATTAATATATAATTCAATCATGGTATTCTACTTAAAGGATTTTTTATTGGAATGATTTTTATTAACATAAAAACTAGAATATGGGGATGAAGCTCCAATGTCTTATTCTGAGGTGATTACATTATAGGATGATATACCTTATGAACATTATTGTCTAGTTATAGGGATGAAACACATAACTACATATTCAACAAACCCTCTAATATGTACATAAGATGGGGTATTAGTGAATATATAATGGAGTTCATTCATAATTTTTATGAACTATTGAGGGATACACGCATGTTATTTCCTTACTATTAGGATAAATGCCACTGAGATGGTTGTTAATTCAATAATGTGGTATAGTTTGTCCAACATATCAATGTGGTTGTAGTATTCCTTGTATGATATAAATCTTTATATGTCTATGAGTCATTGATATATAGTCATATATATATGAAATTAAATACTCTATAAGTTTCTCTAAATTGTAATATTAGTGAGTGTACATGAGAAAAATGATGATCCATATTCTTTCATCAACCAATCATTTCCACATGATCACAGAGTTCCACAAATCCTCAATAAGGTTATCTTATACATGATCTATAAAAAGGATACTTCATTAAAACTTTATTGATAGAATTATAATCATATAACTTATCCTAGATTTCATAAAATGGTTCATGGTATGAGGAAGTCATAAATAATGATCATCACCATGGATATTCCAATGACTAACATAAGGTCTTATAGACTTATAAAAATCCACATTATGTTGCTAAACTTAGTTTATATATTTTATATTTGTATAATGTAATTCTCAATGTAGCTTAAATATGATGAGGATCATTATGTTATGATGATATCTCAATTTAAACAGGGTCTTTACAAAAATAAAATTTTGGTGGACCGCTATAGTTGATATTCAATGTGCCCTATGTATGAACTGTATGGAAAAAATATTATCTATCATAGGTATGAACTCAATGAAATATACTCTTGTGAGTACTTATAGATTTTTTGGATATTCTATTATGGGTATGAAATTCATAGCGGGTAATCTATATAGGACCAAAAGATTTATGTTTCTTCTTATCATGGGAATGACCTATGTGTCCATAAAAACCTTCTCATATTCATAGAGATACTAGATCCTATGACCACTACCAAAACATGTCACTAAGACCCAAGGATTTCACTTCACACTAGGGAATGGATATAATCCTACTAAAAGATTATAGATTTCACTTGGTGAAACATCTATTTGGACATCCTCCATTAGTAGAATCAAGAGAGGTCCAAAATCAAAAGTAGTATCATGTAGCATAGGTAGTGTGCTTCTTGAGTAGGATCCCTTCTATGAAGCTACTCAGTTATCATTTAAATATGCTTACAATCTCACTATATGGGAGTATGGATGTGATACTTCTCATATGATTCCACTAAAATGAATTGATTTTATTCTTGAGAGTGATCCATAATAAGATATTTCTTTATAATTTCTATTAGAATATATTGATGGGATTCATGGGTTTATGCAGAAATATGAACATGTATCATCATTAATTTTGAGATATAATAATGAATCTCATGTGTGGGATAAGGGATGTTATCCTATAATTTTTTCTATAAAACTAGTTAATTATATTCCATAATATATATAAGATAATGTATATGAGAATATTCTTGAGTTATCATTAAAATATGTCATTGAGTCTCATATATGATGGTGGGTGGAGACATATTATCATGCTCTAGGCTTCATTTGCTTCAATGATATACTAATGGACTAAATTGGTGGAAAACTGAATATTTTTATATTTAATAAATTCATTAATAATCTATCCTTAGTGGGTACTAATTTTTTTTAATTATGGATTTGAAAAATATAGCCTTGTTCTAAAGGGTAACATCACAAGTATACTCCTAAGGGGATAAATCTATAAGAAAGTGATGATTATGATAGATATTAATATTCCTTCTCGTATACTCATTTTATGAGATGGGAATGGTTTAAATGTACACTTATAACTCCTCATGGTAAAATAGCTATGTGTTCTGTGCTCAATTGGTAGGATTTCAAAGACTATAAACATAGAAAAAGTGTCTATGTGAATCTCTATAGCCTGTTACTAGTGTTATATGAACTAGGGATTTATCTTATATAGTCTATCATGATCTTTTTTCAATGATGGGATGGATCCATTGAGATGGTACTCTCACATCAGGTCATTCTACAAATAGTACTAGTGGCATTATTTTGGTTACTATGATCATTGGGGGTCCAGTGTCATAACATTCTTGGAAGAAGAGTAATTCATTTGGAACATTATATTATTGTTCACATCATCCTGAGTTTCCATAATTTCATTACCAGCTTCTCCAAGGAAATTATAAAAACATGATTCATCTAATGTTAGTATTTAGTTGTAAAGGGGTTCCAGAGATAGGAAAAAAACAAAAAAAGGATTATAGTAATGTAGTTTTACAATAAAATGATGGCCAATCAATATCTATAATAGAAAAGGGATTAATATTATTTTTACCAATATATTTATGATAATCCCATGAACCCACACATTTTGAGTCAGTGTAGACGTACTATCAAAATGATACAAGATATTATAAAATATCAATGACATGGTAGCTTATGTATTTTTTGAGAGGATAGAAGGTGAGATCTCCTAGTAATGATTTTTTCCTTATCTTGGACTCTCATAATGATTTATAAATTCTTCATGAATCCTTCCTAATAATATTATTAATACTATTTACCTCTATAAAAGTGATTGATCAACACCATGAATTTAAATAAACATTGGTAGTTATTAATGGATTTAAATTTTTATTATGCTAATGATTATAATATATTTTAATATCAAACTACTAGGTCACAATGACAAAATTAAATACATCCTTGGAGATTTTTTTTGAGAATAGATAAAAATAGTGAGATGGGATTGATTCATATGCTTATAAATGGAATACTAACAAACATAGTTTTATTTCACTGAATGGGACACTCCCCACACTGTATAGAAGAGTGATAAGGACCAATGTTTATCCCTTAAAATTCATGAATCCATGAATAATTAATGTTAAATTAATGAAAATGCATCTAGGAAATATTCCAAGATTTTTTAAATCATGTTGAATTATCATTTAGTTATGGAGTGCAATGTCATGCAACTAACACATAAAGGAGAAAGGTACCTAACAATGGATTGTGTGGGAATTAAACCTATTAATCCCTTTTTAGTTCAACATAAATCTTATAAAATAAATTTTATTGGGTATATTTAAAACATATGTCATTATTGAGAACCATAGAATGCATTTATCACTAATGTGGTATCAGAATGAGATCACAAGTGATGAAATATTTGGAGATTACTCATAGTAGGGGGATTGTATGTGAATTTCAACCCCCTGTTTATTGAAAATTGTGTAGGGAAAGAGGATATGAATCATGGGAAATATAATACAATGAGGAAGGGTTATCAATTAAACTAAATTTTATGCCCATCAGGTTCATCATAGAATATGAATAATGGGATGGTAGGTGTCGTACATTACACTAGATTAGAGGAATAACAAATATGTATGACTTTTTTACTAGAAAAAAGAGGACCGTTATATATTACAGAAATGATAAATAATAATATGGTTCATATAGTATAATAATCCTGATATAATATGTTTTTTATCAACCATAATATTAATTTAAACACTCATTAATAATGGTAAACAAGTCTATGAAAACCTACAGGTTCATATCCGTTAAGGAGGAAAATATGGGATTATATATTTTAAAATCAATATATGATCTAATGGAATTTCTATTGTGTATGTATCACAAAAAAATTTATATAGGAAATGTTGAATAAATTTCTAGTATATTATTTTTGAGGATTCTACATTGGTTAAAGGAAGTGATAAATATTATTTTGGTTAATTTTTACAAGGAGGAAGACCTGGTCAAATGATAGTATATAAAGGTGGAATGATTACCATTAAAATTTCTCCTTCCTGGTGATATCAACTATAAGTAATTACATTCAGTATTTATGATAATAGAGAATATCCAAGTATATATAATAAGAATGAAAATTTTTTAAAAAAATATTTTTATGCAAGTCGGTATGGTTCATTTAATTAATTGTTTAAATGATATTTTTCATGAAGTGATTTATATGAGAAACTCTCCAAGAAGGAATATCAAGGAAATATTTGGAAAATGATGTTATATGGGAGGCCCTGTTAGGTTTTTTTGAGGAAGGAGAATCATTATGAAGATATTTTGAAGTATCTAATCTCACATCATTTTAAACTAGATGAGTTACCAGGGATATTTTTTGAAAGGATTTTGAAAAAATACTCCGGATATAATATGACTTCACTATTAATGTGTGTTCTATAGAGGAATATAAATATCAATTTTTTTTCTTATAAATATTAAAAAAATCCTTTTATAATTACTATTTTAATGTTTATTGGCATATTATGTAACACCCTTAGACATTAAAATATATTAATTTTCAAAATAAATTAAATCTATTTGATGGCTTGTGATGCATGAAACGCTATGTTTATACGAAACGCGACACATTATTAAAAATCTATTATTTAAAAATAGCCATTAAAACTGGAGGATAAATTAAAGGGTATGAAGAGGACTAAATAAATTATGAAAATTATGTTTTAAATATGTATAAAATAAATTCAATGGTTATTTATTTATTAGAAAAAATAAGAACCTTTTCAAAGAAAAAGAAATATTTTCTGAAAAAGTATATTCTCTAAAAGACAGTTTAGTGAGGATTTGAACTAATAATTTAAAATTAAATTTTAACCCTTATATATTTTATTTTTCAAAAAATGAACATCATTTTTCAATTCAAAATATAGATATTAACTTATGGTGAAATTTTGTGATTTATCAGAAAATATTACCTTTTTAGTGAATAATGAAGAAATATTGATTTTTATTAATAACTGCCTTTCCATTGAAAGCCTTTAGAAAAATAATTTTAATTTTATGATGATTTAAAAGTTTAGTTTGTTCAATAATATATTAATTTAAAAAATTAGGTCAATTTAATTAGATTCATAATGGAATTTCATATCAAAACATTTTCAATTTTTAATGTTTTTCTTTTGGAAAAAGTTTTTTTGATACATATATGGGTTTAATTTTAAATTAAAAACTATCACATTCGATAATTGAATATATTAAAATATATTCCATGTTTTTAGTAAGAATAATTTATATTATCCTATAATTTTACCAAATTGTTTTCCATAATGTATAATGAAAAATATAAAAATTATTTGTCACGGTTAAGGTAAAAATATTTTTATCAGTGGTTATACTAAAAAGAAAAGGGTTAAAAATGAACCAAAATATTAGAATTTATATTTTATTGTCATATTTATACCTCATCACTTCTATGTCGTGAGAATAGTCAATTTTGGATAATTTTTTCATGAGAAAAATGTTGTTGGAAATTTTTCTTTTCGAAAATTCAATGTGTGTCCTCTCCCCCACTTTTAAAAGGGATCCCCCTCTCCACTACTTTAATCACTTCCAATTATAATTGGATCAAATAATCCCTACCCAAATAAATTCCTTAATTCCCACACCTAATACTTTTATCCTTGTTCTTTTTTATAATTCTATCCAAGGAATTATTTTAGTTTGAACTAAAATAAGTCTTCTGAAGAAGAGGAAAATTATGTAACTAAGTGTTATATATTATTTATTCATCCACATCCTTCAAATGTTAATAAAAAATTAAGATATAATAACCATATTATATACCATATTAACATATGGTTTTATTTTTTTATAATTATCTAAAACCATATCCTCCTCCTAAAATGGGAAATGAAACCATTGACTGCGTGTACAAAAGACTACCGCCTCATGAACCAATGTCAATTTATTTCCATATCCACTTATCACAGATAGATATAATGATATCTAAAATGTTTATATATTATAATTGTTATATAATAAAAATTATGGTATTATAATATCATATATACCCTCTTTTTATCCATTTTGTATAGAATATGATAACGTGCCTCCTATGTACGGTAGACTACCACCTCACACATCGATGTGATTTATTTTTCACTTACGCATTACATGGAAGGTAATAAAGAACAATTTAATGTTTATATATTATATTCACAAAATATTAAACATTTTCTAAAATTAATATATCATATAATTTCTTAATTTATCATCCACTTGTTAAATGATAACATTGTTTATGTTTACATCGGACTGCCACCTCACGAAGTGATGTGATTCATTTATTTTACCACATCACACGGATGGTATGTGCAACGATATTTAAAGAAAATAATATGTATTTATGTAAAAAAATCTATAACTATAAAATAAAACTTTCCTTCCTTCCATCATGATCTTAAATAAATATAAATGTTACTCACACATATGTAATTATAACATAATACATTGTCCATAATGATATTTCATAGTTGGATTAAAAAGAATAATTTATGTATAAAAATTATAATTACTATGTTGTTACATTTTTGGAGTTGATAAATTTATAATCACATTTACCCTAGTCATGTTACCAATGTAATTTTTGAGATATTATCAATTCATCATTAAAACGTCTAACATGAAATTAACTAGTTATGTAATTGAATATGACATGGTAAAAACTAAAATAAAAGGAACAATAATCATGAATTTTTTTATTGAAAAATAAAATAATTATCTTGAATTTATTATTCAGGGAGACAAAGAACACATGTAACAAATCAGGCTCAATGTAAGGGATCTCTCTGAACCACCCTTTCCACCAGTTTATAAACGTTCTATCTCTAACTCTCATTATACCTCTATTAATTTTATATAATGAATCTAAATTATGTAAATATGTATCTTAGAAATATACCTAGATTATCATACCTTCCTTTTATGGGGTATTTAATGCCTTATGCTCATTTCTCAAATGACTTTATTATGAAATTTCCATTGATCATCATATATTGAAAGATTATGCAACCAATTTTATTTTCATGTGCAATTATTTTGTTATTCCTTATGATTGAATTCAATTATGTGGAACACATATATCATGACCATGTTATTATGGATTAACCTAAATATCACTTTAATGCATTTTGTAAATATTTAGTCTTATGAGTCATCATGTATGAGATTTGGGGGTAAACCTAATCAACTATGACATTTTTCCACTGTGTGATATTTCCTAGGAAGCTAGACATTACTCATGTTCATGTAATGTTAAATTATTTCACCACTTTTCTTATGATACTATAATCTTATGATACCATTATATTTATCTATTATTCCACATGGTTTCTCAAGTGCCTTCCAATTTATGATATCTTATTATACCTTTGACTCACATGTAATGCTTACTTATCATGTTTATTCCCTTATTGGGTTTTTCTTACCCCTTTCATTGTGTATTTTCTAGGTTATATCATGATGTTTTATGATTTAAAATGGATATAGGGAGATCATTATGGATAATTAAATATGGATTCCATGTTTTAAGTTCCTTCCGATGTAATATGATCCCAGTTTTCCAAATAAACTAGGCCTTTAAGATCACTGCGTTATACTAATGGATATTTATGTTGAAGAATAATGTGATAATATGTGTGAAATACTTGGGTTGAAATATTTGGTATTAGTGAAAATTCTTAGTTATCCATTATATCTATGATGAGAAAATGTTTTTGAGGACCCTAGAGATAAGCCTAAGGATAACTATAAGTATAATTCTAACTATCGGAAAATATCATGGAATCTTGGTTAACTATAGAGAATGTGGTTTTCAAGAAAATAAATCTCTATATAGATACTAAATGTGGATGTGGCATTATCATAGTGGTACCTTGGGGTTATAACCTCAAAATGGGTGCACTGAATAGGACTCGATCATCAATTGGTGCATAAAAATGGGCCTTGCTGCACTCATGGTTTCACAATTATGGGGATATGCTTTGGAAATTCATAAACTCATTAAAATCAATTATGATGAACCTAAAAGAGTTTTTAGGTTAGAATACATAATATGAAAAATTAACATGGATAACATAGATTTAAAACTAGGGGGAAATAACTTAGGAAATACTTATCATTCACGATTTATTCCATTTATGATTATAAGTTTCTCTTTAGTAAGTTAACGAATTCTCATCATGTGTTTTTATTTCTTTTAGTTAATGTTGAAAACAATAGAAACATTTTCAATAAAAAATATATATGAAATTTATGATTTCAAGAATGATATTCCTATCCTTAAGGAAATGGGTGCTAATAACTTCATGTGTTGTCACAATCCGTCCCCCGAGGCCTGTACCCTGACAACCCCAAACCCGCCTTCCATAGGCTAGGGGATGGAGACTTGCACCGAAGGCGTATTCCCTAAAACTGGGAAGGCATTGCCTTTATAACTTGTAAACACACACAACCAAGCACACAACAAGATACAAACTCAAGAAAACCGTATAGTAAAAGAGTAAGTATAGTAAGAAAAAAGGGGCTAGAATACAAGACCAACTGGAAAGTACAAGAAACTGAAAGTACAAGTAAACTGGAACAACTCCTGTGATCACCCGCCAAGGATCCTACCTAAAGGGTAGGTACAACTCTTGAATGGTCGTCTATGCGGTACACCTTGTCTAGGTCCGGCTCCAAGCTACCTCCGGTCCTGGTACTCTCATCCTCAGTCATCACTATCCATCGTCTGCACCAAACACAATGAGGTGCGAGCATATCCCGTTCAGAGGTGAGTATAAAGATACTCAGTAGGGACCCCGAGACCCTCAAGGTCTCACAAAATCCACAAAGGATAAACCACAAATCATGAGAAAAACTGTCAACCCTACTTAGGTATATTCCCATACATATACTTAAGTTATCAAGTAAACCCATATCAATCATGAGGAAACACAAGGCCCAACTCATTAGCCCAAATATCAACTGTTCCACAAAGGAAGGAATACCATAAAGGTAAGTACCACATAGGTACGCCACACAGAAGAATACCACCAAGGTATTATCACGAAGGAAGTAACACACATGTATGGACTCAGCTCACACCAGGTATTTATTAGGTACACTAATAGAGATGATTAGATGTAACTACCAAAACATATTACTTTGTTTAGAGGAAGACCCACGAAGGATCAAAGTATGTCATCAGACCCACATAGGATCTCTAGGTGCTGACCCACACAGGATTGCTCGGTGCTGACCCACACAGGATCGCTCAGTGCTAACTCACACAAGATCGCTTGGTGCTAACCCACACAGGATCACTAGGTGACAACCCACATAGGATCACTCAGTGTTGACGCACATAGGATCGCTCGGTGCTGACCCACACAAGATTTCTATTCATTCTTCACATCATAGCCAACTAATGAGTTCCCGCACTAAGCTTGCTCATCTTTGGGAGGGTCCGATCCTCAATCACTAGTCGATACTCCAACTTCCACGAATTCCCATTAAGAAGTATCTAAATGGACCGCCATGTCATAGGGGTCTCAACAAAATAGATGGTGTGTCAATTGGACGCCCGGTCTGTGAGTTATTAGCTTTTTAGTCCTGGGGGCCTGGTTGGATTCCTGCTCGATCCAACCCAACTGTACCCCATCTTAATCTAAATCTCCATTGGGGTATACTCAAAGGGACCGTCTCACTCCAAGGTTTCTAGCTCCACTGACGGTTCGTCAAACGGACGCCCGATGCCAAAGTTATGACCCATAGAGAGAATTGGGTCGAAGTTGGCTCGTGTCTGGTCCGACCCGGCCTGAGTCGACCCAGTTTGGGTCAACCCGGCCCAACTCGCTGGGTCCGTCCCAACCCGTGCTGGGCGGCCCAACCCATTGGGTTCGGCCTGGCTGACGCTAGGTGTCCTGTCCTAGGCGGCGGCCCGTGGTGCGGCTCGGGGGCCATGGGGCCACGAGGCCGGCGCGAGGCCGCAGGTGCCGTGAGGGCGGAGCGGAGGCCGCGAGGGCGGCGCGAGGCTGCAGGGGCCACGATGGCGGTACGAGGTCATGGGGGGCTGCAAGGGTAGCGTGAGGTCATAGGGCCCATGAGGGCGGCTCGAGGCCACGGGGCCACGGGGGCAACATAGAGGCCGCGAGGCTGCGAGGGCGGCACGGGGCCGCGAGGGAGGTGAGGTCGCGGGGCCGCGGGGGGCCGTGGGGCCGTGAGGGCGGCGAGGTCATGGGGGCGGCAGAGGCCGCAGGGCACCGCAGAGGCTGCGGGGCGGCGGAGGCCGTGGGGCAGCGGAGGCTGCGGGTGGTGGAGTGTCGTGCCTTCACTGGCGGTTGGCTTGACTGGCCTCCCATCGCTCGTCGCCTTCGTCGTGGCCGATGGTGTGCTAGCCGCCGTATCCATTCATCGCCGTAGCAAAAAGTCTCCTTCTTCCATTGTGAAGAACACACCATTCAAGAAGAACGACGGAGGGTTCGGGCCATGTTTGTTTGGCCCACACCCTCTACGTTAGAGCGGTAGCAAGCGGCTCAACAAAATCTTTAATGAAGAATGTCATACCCTATAACCTCCCGCAATGATTTTTCCCGAACTCGCAAAGGAAATCATCTGCGGATCAACTAGTTGGAGAGTTTATCCACGTTATTTATTTTAGAAGGGAAGAACATGGAAATATAATCATACACAATTAAACCCCTACCTAGTATATTTGTTGACGGAGGTTGCGAGGAAAGAGATGAAGTCGTTGGGGATAGACGGATGCCAGTGACGTTGGTTTTTCCTCGATCGTCGGTTCGTTGTTGCTGAAGATGTTCCTCTTCGGTGTGAGCGTTCTTCATTGGGGAGCACATTCTTCATTGGAGAACACATTCTTAGTTGATGAGAATAATCCTCCAAAGGTTCTTCTCTCCCCAATTCCACCAAAATGTGAAAAGGTATCCAATATGATATGTTTCCCCAATTTAATTGTTGGAACAAATTAAATTGGCATCATAATTACATTGAGGTTGGCATAATAAATTTTTGGGGAAACCTAAATTTCACCTCCCTCATTAAAGATGGAGTTCAAGAGGTTTCCCACATTATGAGGGTTCGGGTGGTCCCCACCCTTAAATTCAAATTGGGGGTTTTATGTTCGGTGGTCCCCGCATCCATAACCTCACGTGGGAGGTTTAGTTCTGGTGGTCCCCACCTCCATAACCTCACATGGGAGGTTTAGTTATTGTGGTCCCCACCTATCAACACTCAAATGGGAGGTTTAGTTCTGGTGGTCCCCACCTCTTAACATCCACATGGGAGTTTCAAGAGAAAATAAAATTTTACACAATTTTATTTTATTTTATTCTTTCACGAATAAGTGAAAAACTAACTTCCACCCTTGACCAACTGCAGTCGAGATGAAGGTCTCCTTAAGTGACTACCGGCGCTGCAAGTTCAATGGTACCCTTGGATTTCAATTATGAGCACCGGTTCAAAAGTTAGAAAAACCCGCTCGCACGTTTACTAAACATACCCGAAAAAAAGTTCATAAATTCATTCCGGGCACTCTGGGCCTCGGAATCATGCGCCGTCAATTTTCACGAACTTGTAAAATTACCATTTAATTAAAAAAAATTACATGGAATTTCTGGGTCTTTACATTCTCCCCACCTTAGGGCTTTACATCCCCATAATCCACAACTCAAAACTAGGAAAACAAGTGGGGGTACTGAGCATGAATTTGAGCCTCCCACTCCCATGTGATATCCTGTAGGTTCCCGTGCTTCCAACGAACACGCACCAAAGGTATCGACTTCCCACGAAGGACCCACTCCTATAGATCCTCAATCTCAACTGAAACCTCCGTAAAAGTCTCCCCTTCATCGATGTCCAACTCTCCATGGTTAATGACGTGGGAAGGGTTGTGCATGTATCTCCTCAACTGGGATACGTGGAAGACGTCGTGCACCCAGTGCAACTGAGGTGGAAGATCTAAGCGGTAAGCCACCTCGCCAACTCTACTGAGGATCTGGAAGGGTTCGATGAACCATGGAGATAACTTTCCGCCTCCGCCAAATCTCCACAAACCTCATTGAGGTGAGACCCGTAGAAAGACGTAGTCACCATCCTCGAACTCCAGAGGTCTCCGTCTCCTGTCGACATATGACTTATTCCCGATCTTTACAGTCTTCATCCGCTCCTGGATGATCTTCACCTTTTCTGTGGTAGCCTGAACCATCTCTGGTCCCATGAGTGCTGACTCCTCTGGGTCACTCCAGCCCAAAGGTGATCTACAAGTTCGCCCATACAACGCCTCAAAAGGTGCCATCCCAATGGTGGAGTGATAACTATTGTTGTATGAAAACTCCACCAAAGGCAAGTGATCCTCCCAGCTGCGACCGAAGTTGAGGACGCAAGCACGCATCATGTCCTCGAGGGTCTGAATGGTCCACTCAGTCTGGCCATCCATCTGAGGATGGAAGGCGGTGCTCAAACGAAGCTGTTTCCCAAAAGCCTCCTACAACCCCTTCCATAGACGATAAGTAAAACATGCATCACGGTAGGAGAAAATCGTCGAGGGTACTCCATGTATCCGCACAATCTCTTGCACATAGAGGTGTCCCAAGCTCTCTACTGAACCTTGCTCTCTGATCGGTAGGAAGTGGGCCGACTTGGTGAGTCGGTTGATGATCACCCAAATAGATTCATGTCTCCTGGATGTACATGGAATTCCTGTCACGAAGTCCATGGATATCCTATCCCACTTCCACTCTGGGACCTCCAAAGGCTGAACCAAGCCTGCTGGTACCTGATGCTCTGCCTTCACTTGCTGAAAAGTGAGGCACTGAGAGACAAACTTTGCAACTTCTTTCTTCATTCCCGGCCACCAGTGCTGTCTTCGGAGATCCTGGTACATTTTCGCCACTCCTGGATGTACCGCTAGAGGGGAAGTGTGGAACTCCCTCAACACTTCCTCCTAAAGTGGCACTAGTACCATGGTACATCTTCTAAAGAGGATGACGTGCTCCAAAACTTCAGAAAACCCATCAGGTGTCTGTCCTATGGATATCTGAGCACGTTGTGTCTCATAGTCGGTGTCACCACACTGTGCCTCCTTGACTTGCCGAAGAAGTGGGGGAGTGATTGTAAGATACTGAAGAAAAGCTGCTCCATCTTGATCCACAAAGGACATCTATAAAGCGCTCAGCTGCTCCGTCGCCTCAGCTAGAAGCTGTATACCAGACCTCCTGCTGAGTGCATATGCTACAACGTTCCCCTTCCCAGAAGTATAGAATATCTCAAAGTCATAGTCCTGGAGGAACTCAAGCCAACGTCTCTATCTCAGGTTCATGTCCTTCTGAGAGAAGATATACCTGAGACTCTTGTGATCAGAGTAGACTATAAAACGTTTGCCCATCAGATAGTGTCACCACATCTTTAAGGTGAAGACCACTACTTCTAAATCCAGGTCATGGGTAGCATAGTTCTTCCCATGATGTCTCAGATGTTGAGAACCATATGCGATAACCGATCTCTCCTGCATCAGGACACATCCGAGCCCAGTCCCTGATGTATCACAATAGACTATGTACCCTACGCCCTCCTATGGAAGCCTCAATATGGGGGCACTAGTAAACCTCTGCCTCAACTCCTGAAAACTTTATTGGAATATATCTGACCACACAAAGGGTTTTCCATTCTTCGTCAATGCTGAAAGTGGTGCTGCAACTCTGGAGAAATCTGGCACAAATCTCTGGTAATATCTGACCAATCCCAAGAAACTACGTACCTCTGTCACACTCCTAGGTGGATCCCAAGAAAGTACCACCTCAATCTTTGCTGGATCCACTACAACTCCAGCCTCCGATATGACATGTCCCAGAAAGTGAACCTCTCGGATCTAGAACTGGCACTTCAAGATCTTACCATAAAGATGGTGCTCTCGGAGTGTGTCCAGAACTATCTGCAAATGATAGGCATGCTCCACCTCAGTAGTTGAGTAGATCAGAATGTCATCAATGAAGTCTACTACAAAGAGATCAAGGTATGGCAAAAAGATCCTATTCATGAGTCCCATGAACACTATTGGAGTGTTGGTTATGCCTAATGGAATAACCAAGATCTCTTAATGGTCGTACCAACATCTGAAAGCTGTCTTTTTCACATCCTCGTCTTGTAATCTAAGCTGGTGATAGCCTGATCTGAGGTCTATTTTCAAGAACCACCATGCTCCTTTCTTCTGATCAAAGAGGTCATCAATCCTCAGAAGTGGGTACTTATTCTGCATGGTAACCTGGTTCATGCATCGATAGTCAACAAAAAGCCTCAAGCAACCATCAGCCTTCTTGGAAAACAAAATCGGGGCTACCCAAGGAGAAATAATGGGCCGAATGAACCCTTTCCCCTGTAAGTCCTCTAATTGTACCCGCAGCTCACGAAGCTCTGCAGGATCCATCCGATATGCTGGTGTAGATATCAGTGTCATCCCGGGGTACAAGTCAATGTAAAAGTCCACCTCTCTGTGAGGAGGTAGACCCAGAACATCATCAGAGAAGACATCCGCATACTAGTCCACCACTATAGGATAACTCAGACTCTCCACATCAACTGCTCCGAGGGTAAGGCTAGCCAACTAATGAGTGATCAGCTGCACTCTCCTCTGGGTAAGTCCATCCTATGCTGCAAAGGCTCCCTTCTCACTGGTGAAGGTAAACCTGGTCCCATCCGTGCGGACACACCGAACTTTGCGCCTAATACAGTCAATCTGAGCATGGACTGTAGATAACCAGTCCATACCCAAGATGACATCATAAAGCCTCGATGCCGCTACTAGAAGATCCCAGCCGAAGTTCTCGCCTCCTAGAGTAAGCTCACACTGCCAGCACCAGTGCGTAATCATCGAATCCTCTCCCGTAGGAGTATCTAACCATAAGGATCGAGCTAAAAGCTCCATCTGAATCTCCAAGTTCCGAATGAGGGTAGTGGAAATAAAAGAATGACTGGAACCTATGTATATAAGTACTACAACTAAGGTGGAATAGACACAGATCATACCTCGTATCATCTCCAGAGCACCATGGTCATAGGACTCAGCTACCTAGAGCTGAGCTCACCCCTGTCCACCTCCTCCTTGTGGTCAGGGTGGACCACCTGGTGGTGGTGGCGGTAACATCTCAAATTGTCACCCACCACCAGCTGCACAACCTGTGAGTTCAACGGTGCCCTCAGATTTCAATTCCGATCACCAGTTCAAAAGTTAGAAAAACCCACTCGCACGTTTACTGAACGTACCTAAAAAAAGTTCAGAAATTCATTCTGGGCACTCTGGGCCTTGGAATCACGTGCCGCTAATTTTTGCAGACTCATAAAATTCCCATTCAATTAAAAAAAATTTACATGGAATTTCTGAGTCTTTACAGTACTAGATCAACTATACGATGTTATGAATAATATAACGAATCATGAATAATAACCTACTACTTATATGAAGGATGACGTAGTAGTTGGTCCTTTTATGAAAAAATATGCCTACAATTAGTATATTTCTAATACCATAATTACTGAATAATGGATTAACTCCATTGAGATTATATTATATATCCTAAAATGCATAGATAAAGAGAATATTTTACTGTACATCTATCAGATTGAGGTATAAGATGATCAATGGTGGAAACTGATCAATAAAAAAAATTCCATAGAGGATATTGATTACATGGAATTGAAAGACATCCTGAAATCATTTTTCCAAATTTTTTTTTCTTGAAATCTTCATCTTCAAATGGAATGGTAGTTCATCATATTAATTTAAATGGAGGAAGAGTCTACCAGGGTGTATATGTAAAACTTTACAATGCTTTCACAGTATACCTCTAGATTATTTATTAGGACCAAAATCAAGGTGTATAGTTTCATTAGTGGGTTAAATATGAGTCTACAAAAAGCTTTGGTGATTCAAAACATTAATAGTTATAATGATATTTTTCATTGTTCCCTCAACGTCGAGATAATGATCGATGACTCTCAGTGTTCTCATTGGACTGGAGTTAAAAAAACATAAAATAGAGTTTCCTTTGACACCATCAATAGATAAATCCCATGGTGAGTTTTCGGATGGCCCCTTTTTTGGATGGAACTCTTGGAATGTATCCTCACTTTCTTCTACCTTTCCTATCATGGACCTCTTTCTCTCTTTCTCCGTTCCAATCCATAATGGGGTTCAATTTTCTTCCTTATCGTCTTCATTATCATCTGCGACGCTTCTGATTTCCCATCCATTATAGTCTTTCTCAGCAGTTTAGGTTTTATACCTTCTCTCTCCCCTACCACTCACTACAATCCTTATCTTCCTCTTCATAGCTTTCTATTGATACTAATTATTCCCTCCCCTTCCTCTTTGTTCACTTCTAGGTTTCTCAATCTAGAGTTTCCTTCTTGGATTAGACTCTCTCCTTATGCGACCTACGTTTTCTTCTTTTCACCTCCTTCCTTCCATCTTCGATGCTCTCGGTACTCCTCTCTAATTCTGAATCTCATGGTGTTATCAATTTTTCTTATTTTCACTTTTTATCACATTGATCTCTATTTTGTTGGTGAAGGCTTGAATATTATGCTATCTAGAGGGGATAATGGTGCTCACTCAGTCATGGCTTACTGTGGATGCCCCATTCACTCTTTCACTGCTCTAGCTTCCGGGACCTTTTCTCCCTCTGAGGTTGGCTGGATGCTATGGATCCCAAGTAGGTTTTGGGATTTGTTTTTAGGAGTGATGGGGTGTTATATGAGGTGTGTCCTATGGTGTAATTTTCCTATCCTTGGGGTTCATTCAGTGATGGTTCTTCATTTTCTTAATTCTGAAGATGTTTCTGTTTTTGGTTTGATATTTTCTCATGTCGGTGACAGACGTTATTGATCCTGTTCAGGAAGTGGGGATTTGTTTTGTTGGGTTATGTGGTGATGGTGATGGTGGTCATCGGTGGTGCGATGATTATCTTTCTCCTCCATCGATGGTTTGTGATTCTCTATGGTTCCATAAATGGTCTGTTTCATGCTGATGTTGTGTGTTAGTGGTGTGGATTTTCCTCCATGGAACTCTGACCAGTGGATTCTCTCCGGTGAGGTACTGTGTTATAGTTTCAAGGAACATGTATCAAGGTGGAACACGGTTTGAGATCTCATGAAATGAGGAGGTTTTGTGGTGCATGAATTGTCATGTTTTTTACCTATTTGAAATTCATGTTTGAATTTGAATTTTGTTCTGAGGGGAAGTTTTTTAGTTTTTGAGTTAAGGAATTTTATTTTGAATTTGGTCTTGGGTGATTTTTTTTTATTTTGGAAATGTATGGTTACCACTAAGCCTTAATGTGTCCTTTAGAAAATATTAAAAAAATGGATTTGGAGGAATAGATAAATCCCATGAAGGAAAGAAAACCCAACATCCCAATTGTCAATAGTGTTAGAAGAAGCATCCTAAAAACAACCTAAGAGGAACTAGAAGATGATTCATCTTTGGAAAATAGTGGAATCAATATAATTATATCCTTAGGTAAATGAAGAATCCCACTAATGAGAAAAGTGATAAAAAATTTCAGATCAACATTGTTCCTACCATGTAGTATTTTTGCTATATGGAACATGGACATTATGTAATCGAATTCCCTAAACAGTAGGTTGTTAAAGATAATCATCAACACAAACATCCATGAATTCATTGATGGTATTATTCCATCACTAAGGATGAGGTGGATTTCAAAAATTATGTGGTGATGGGCACATTAGTTATTCATTCATGAATAGAAAATAAAACTTTTTATTCTTGTTCTATAAATTCTTTCATATATTTCATGTTTAGTTGAACCGTTCAAACACCACTAGAAAACACGTGGGTTGTGCAATTTTTGAGATAAAAAAAGAGAGATAGTTTAATCCCATGTATACAACTCCGTACTAGTAATTTATTTTGGACTAAATATTCTAGAAAAAATATTCATACTTACTTTGGTTAAGTTTTATTCTATTTTGGGCATGGATTTTCTATCCTGATATAAATCTAACATAAACTATCAAGTGAGAGATATCACTCTTCACATACAAATCCATGCTCTAATTCTATACAAGTGTAAGGAGGAGGATGAATTTTCCATTTAATGTTATGGTCATGAATGAATATTATTTCCTTATGAGAAAGAATATATAGCCCAACTGGCTGATATAATAGAGAGAATTGATCTTGAAGAGATAACAATTATGAGGGATTATATTGATGTATTACTCAATATTTTTCTTAGTCTCCCTCCTAACTAAGAGTTTATGTACTAAATAGATCATATACCTTGATTTTCTAAAAATATCCAAGACTCCTTATAGAATAGCCATAGTTGAGTTAGAATAACTAAAGAACTGGGTACAAGAGAATATGGAAAAGGGTTATGTACACCAAAGTGCTTCACCATGGGTTGTTCTGGTCTTCTTTATCAAAAAGAATAATGGTTCAATGCACCACTATATTGATTATCATGAAATTAACAATATACTATTGAAGAAAAAGAATCCCCTACCATGGATTTATGACTTGTTTGATCGACTATGAAAATCTCAATATTTATCTTATGTGGGCCATTATTTAGGATATCACCAATTAAGGGTAACGAGGGAAGATATTCCAAAATCTGTCTTTTGAACAATGTTTGGACACTATGAGTTCATAGTGATGCCTTTCGTACTCACTAACTCTATAGAAACCTTTATAGACTTGATGAATAGTGTATTTAGACATTATCTCATCAAATTTTTAGTATTAATCATATATGATATTTTAATTTACTACAAAACCAATGAGGGGAATGAGGATAATTTCAATATTGTGACAAGGGAATCAATAAAGGATATTCTATATGAACTATATAGTAAATGTGAGTTCTTAATGAAGGAATTATCATTGGTGAGGCATATTATCACTAACAAAGGGATATATGTAGACCATTATAAGATAAATTATATTAAGGTCTAGCCTAGACTGAAATATATAACGAAGATCCATAATCTAATTGGATTAACTAGGTGATACCGAAAATTTATGATAGTCCTTTCATGATTTTCAAACTCACAAACCAAGGTAACATGGAAGAGTGTAAAATTTTTCTAGACCAGTGAATGTGAAGATAGATTTAATGAGATGGAATATAGGCTTATCACTTCCATATTAATTATGGAACCCTGGAGTAGGGAACTATTTTTGGTGTACAGTGATGCATCAATGAAGGGTTTGGGATGTGTACTAATTCATAATGATAAAGTGATAGTCCATGCCTCAAGGATGTTTAATGTTCATGAGAAGAAATTTCCAACATATGATCTGAATCTAGCTGCAGTGATCTTTTCACTAAATATCTGGATACATTATCTATATGGGGAGAAGTATGAAATATATATATATTACAAGAGACTAAAATATATATTCAAATAAAAGGTTCTTAACATGAACCAGAAATGATTGATAGAGATGATCAAGGACTATGATTTCTCAATCCTTTACCATCATCAGAAAGTAATAGGGTGGAACATTCTCTACATATAATGGATCCTGATATTTTATAAATGATTATAATTGATTAGGATCAAATAATATTATATTAACAAAGGATGATAATGGGAATTGTAAAAGGATCTTCATCTTAACTTGCTCAAATAAAAACACAACCATCCATTCTTGGGAGTATCAAGGAGGCCAAGAAATATTATGATGTGCTGTAGAAAAAAGTAAATGTATATTCCGGTGATCAAATTTGATGAAGTTATATTTATAATTTTTAGAACTTGGATATGTGTACCATAAAAATTAGATCTAATGTGGGATATTCTAGATGTTGTGCATAGCTCATCCTTCTCTATTAATCCAGGAATAACTAAGATGTCTAGTGATATGAAGAAAAACTTTTGATGGGGTATCATGAAGAGGGAGAATGAAAAATTTGTATCCCAATGATTGGTATGAAAAAAAATAAAGGCCAAATTACAGAAGTCAAAGGGTATGATGCAATTGTTTCCCACACCAGTATATAAATGATAAAACACAACCATTGATTTTGTTCTAGGGATCCTCAGGAATCCAAGAGGAAATAATTCCATCTAGGTGGTAGTAAATTGTAATAAAAAGTTAGAACATTTCATTTTATTCAAGTAATATTTAAATATTTTCTAAATCAATATTATATTAATATGGGATGTGGTAAGATTTCATAGAGTTCCACTGACTATAGTATCTGATTGAGATTCAAGGTTTATCTCATGGTTCTAGAGAATCCTTCAGTAATCATTGGATATAGAACCCAGTTTCATCACTTCTTATCACCCTTTAAAATATGGTCAGTATGAGATAACCATCCAAACTTAAGAGGATATACTAAGGTCTTGTTCAATGGATTTCCATGGATTTTTATATCAGAACCTTCCCTATGTAGAGTTCTCATATAACAATAGTTCACAATCTATAATTCAAATGGAACCTTATAAGGATTTGTATGGGAAGCTGTTTCAGACCCCTACATGATGGTATTACGTTGGAGAGGGTAATATAATGGGAACTATTAATACCTGATAGATGATATAGAATGTACAAACTATTCATATTAACATGAATTCCACCAAAAATTGATAGAATATATATGCAGACAACCATCAAAGATCCCTGGAGTTTAAGGTCATAGATAAGGAGTTTCTCCATATTTCACTGTGGAATAAAATCATGTGGTTATAGAAGAAGGTAAATATTAGTCCAAGATATATTGTACCCTTTGAGAAACTTGATCACATCAGATTAATGGACTATTGACTACCACACCCACCCAACAAATTTCAATTACATAATGTATTCTATGTATTCCTCTTGGGAATGAACATAAAAACCCCCTTTCATGAAATGAGTCTAGATATATTACCATTGGAGGAAAAAAATTAATATGGTGAGAATATGGTGATGGTATTGGATCCCAGATATAATTATCTGTGAATCAAGGTGACTCACCTAGTCAATGCACTATGGTTAAACAATATGTCTAAAGAAGAAACATGGGAACTGGAAGAGGTGATAAAGAAAAACTACCCTAAACAGTATTCAAATCTGTATGTAATATAAAATTTAGAGTGGTAAATTATTTATGGGAGAATATTATAACACCTTGAGAGTTTCCAATATTTTACATTTTTAATAAATTTAATCTCTTTGATAGCTTTTAATACAGGCATCACTGGGTTTAAACGAAACACAATAATCTATTAAAATATTAGTATTTAAACATGACCATTATAACCTTGCAGTTATAATGGAAGGTTCTAGTAAGAAAAAATTATAATACTTATGTTTCAAACATGTATAAAATAAATTAAATTGTTTTTCATTGATTATAAGTAAAATAATATTTTTTTAGAAGAAAATGAAATGTTTTTCTGAAAAAATGTATTCTCCTAAAAGACAATTAAATCACTCTTTTCAAAAATAATTTAAAATTATTTTTTATAAATTTTTTTAAAAAAATTAAAAAATTAGAATCATTTCTAAAATCAGAATATTAGTATTTTCATATGATGAAATAATGGGTTTTTTTAAAAATATTAATTTTCTAGTGAATAGTAAAAGAATACTTATTGTTATTAAAATCATCATATTAGATTAAATAATTTACAAGACCTATATTATATTATTTTTTTTGAAAATTAATTATTGTAAATTTATTTATTAATTAATAAAAATTATTTCATTGTAATCAATTTCATATTGATTTATCATATAATGACTATTTGAACTTTTGAATATTTTTCTTTTTGGAAACCATTGTTTTGACACATCCACACATTTGATTTTAAATTAAAGTGTTCCACATCTGTGAGTTGAATTTTAAAAAATATATTCCATATTTTTAATCATTATAATTTAATTTATATAATAATTTCAACATTATTTTTTACCGTAATTAATATTGAAAAGGAAAAAAAATTATTTACCATAGTTAAAAAAACAAGTATACCGGGGGTCAAACTGAAACGATAAGGGTAAAAAAAGACCTATAAATTGTATTATTACTACTATATGTTCAAATTTAAACCTTATATATTCTATGTATAGAAATTTTTCCATTTTGTATCCTTTTTACATGATAAAAATGTGGGTGTAATTCTTTCTTTTTAAAAATACCGTGTGTATCCTCTCCCCCACTTATAAAAAGATGCACCCTATCCTCTATATTCCCCACTTTTGAAACACATTTGTTTTGAAAATAACTACCCAAATCATATCCCTAAATAAATAAAATAATCTCATAAGACTTTATTTTTTCATAAATACATATTAAGAAGGATATTGTTTTAACCAAAAGATGTTTTCTAAATAAGAGGCAACGTCCTAAGCCATTAGTTTTATTTTATTTCTTTTTCAACCTCCTTAAAATATTATTAAAAAATGATGATATTATATATTATGTATCTTTTTTATAATGAGATGTTTTTATTTTATTTTAATTAACTAAAACATTATTTTCCTCCATAAAATGAGAAAAGAAACTATTGATCCTGTGTACATCGAACTACCGCTTCGTGAACCGACACAATTCGTTTTCTATCAATGCTTCTCACTGATGGATATAATGATGTATTATATTTTTATATATGATATTTATGATATATTTATACATTTATAATTATTATATCATATATACCAACTTTTATTCCATACTGTAGAGAATACAATAACGTATCTCATGTGTAAAGCAGATTACCACCCTACGAAGTGATGTGAATCATTTCCCACATACTATTCACGTAGAAGGTAAGAAGGAATATATTGATGTTAAAATATGATATTAATAACATATTAACTATAATAAATAATTAATATATCATATAATTTCTTACTTTATCATCTACTGATTAAATAATAATGTCATTCGTGTGTACGCCAAACAACCTCCTTGTGAGTCAATGTGATTATTTTTTATTACTGCATCACATGAATGGTATGTTTAAGGGTATTTAAATAAATAATATGGTATTTATGACATAATTATAATACTAGAGATATAAAATTACACTAACCTTCCTTCCTTCATAATAATATAAAAATTGAAACGTTAATATTGCGTACATGCGACCTACTGTCTCCATGATTGTAATATAGTTCATTTTTCATAAAAATATTTCATATATCATTTAAAAAGTATAATTTATGTATATAAATGAAAATAATTTCATGTTTAAAATTATTTAGATGATTAATTAATAATATCTTTGACCTTATACATCATTCCAAAGTGAATTTTGACATATGATCTATTTATTGGTAAAACTCCCAGCACAAAATTAATTTGTTATATAATAGAGTATAACATGGTAACCATTAAATTAACTGGAATAAAAAACATGAATGAAGTTACTAGGAATGTAAATAATTAACTAATGTTTATATTTTAGGGAGATAATGAACACACATAAAAAATTGGTCTTAAGGTAAGGGATCTCTCTAAACCACTCTTTCCATCGGATTATGAACCTTCTCTCTCTAACTCACTTTATCTGTCTATTAATGTTATATAATGATTATAAATTTTGTCTTTATTTCCCTCACCTATTTAACTAGATTATTCTCACTTCCTTTTATAGGGTAATACATTCCTTATAATCATTTCACAAATTCCATTATTACGAAATTTCCATTAATCCTGAAAAGAAACATGATTATAAAACACATTTTCTTTCAATAGGAAATTACTATTTTATGTATTATTATTGAATTTATTTATGAGAAACACAATTATTATGAATTATTTTTAGGTTCACACCCATATAGAACTCAAATAAATCGGGTAAATATTTAGTCTCATAATTCGTCATGTATGGGATTATGGAGTGAAACTAATCCATTATGGGACATTGTCCACCATGTTTAATTTTCTAGGTAGTTATCCTTAACTCATATTTAGGTCATTTTATATGTTGTTACAACATTTCATATGTTTCCATGATATAACAATACCGTTATATTTTTTTAATCTTCCACTTAATTAATCATGTACCTTCTCTTTTATGATATCATGTTATACATTTGAGTCACCTTCTATTATTACTTATCATCTTTTTCACCTTTCTACACCTTTTTTTACCCCATTCATGACGTATTTACCAGGTTATCAAATTATTTTTATGGTGCTCAAATGGATTTAGTGAGATCACTGTGGAGAGTAAAATAATATTTCATGTTTTATGTTTTGCTTTTTTAATATGAATCTAGATTTTCTAAATACACTAAGATAATGTGATCATTATGATGTATTAATGGATATTTATTTTTAATAATCATGTAATAATATGTTTAAAAATATTTTTTCATCACAACTCCCATAAATAACAAACCCAATATATATGGTCACATTTGATCTCAGAATGTGTAATGAGTAATCGAGATGATTCCACAAAGATAAAACATCACACCTTCATGAAGAATACATATTATTAAATCCAAATTTGATATGCTACAATGAAGATGTTATATAGAAAAATAGGTTTACCATCATGATGTTTTATAGTGTCACATGGAAAAAATAAGTTAGATGACTATAATTAATTTCAATAATGATACTATACAGAATCCCTATCATGAAGACATTATGTAACTATGAAGGATTAATTTCTTGGTTCCATAAATTTATATCCATATCAATTAATGAATTTATGAAATGATGCATTTTTTCTTGAAGGATATAATTTTCCACAAATGTTTGGATTTTAAACATTGAATTTTTTCGTTTTCTATTTTACTTTATAATAATCTTTAAAATAGTGATTTTTTATCACTAATAGTTATCCAAAAAATCAATCACTCAAAATAAAGAAAATGACTTGTGAATCTTAAATTCCAAATATGATCTATGTGTGCATACCAATTAATACTATTGTAAAATAGACAATAACCATAAATAATGATCTCAAATAATTACATCACACTTGAATAAACATCTCAAAACTAATAGTGAAAACCAAGAACATTAATCTCATAAACCTTTTAACCTAGAATTCCCACTGAAAAGGTGTGCATGCCTACTAAGTCCATGAAATATCACAACCCATGACACATACATATCTCTAACTACCATTCCCTAAATAGTATGAAAATTCAAAAGATATTACCATAACAAATTGTATTACCCTTTATATAATCACTCAAGGATGCCATAAAAGGACCACCACAAGTCCTTAGGCATACCACCTTGTATTTAGAGACTGTCTAATAGAAGAGAGGGTATGAATCATATATTGGGGAGATTATAGCCACAATATGTTAATATTTAATAACAACAATTTAACCAGTAATAATACCTATAAAATAATCATAAGATTATTAATTAATATTAAAACTTTTATTTATCAAATATATATTACATAATATAGTCATACATCCCAACTGATCACTCATTGGAATGAATAGATATAAAAAATAAACAAATGAACAAAATGTATAAGGAAGATCCACCATAACCCTATGCTTCAACTAAATCACACCCCCAAATCCCTATCATTTTACTTAATCTTGATCAAATATACCACTTTTTCCTAGACCTACATAAATTAATAAGGTTTGTAGAAAAAATATAGTGCATGTGTTGGCTGTGAGAAATAAATATCTATAATGTGCCACAATGGTCCCCTAATATATGATATCATATACATGTATATTCATGAATATAATTAATGGAAAGAATAAAATAATAAAGTAAATATATTGTTTTATAATGTGTTAACTAGTTCAAAAATCCCCTATACCATAGCCACAACATCCTATGTTAGAAAAAAACCACCTGAATCCATAAATCATGAACCTTACCTGATGAAGCATGAAAGGGTTTCATACCGTGTCAGGAGCACTACTTCTTACTCAGGGTAAGTCCCACACAAAACCTTAACCACATTATCAAAAATATATAAATATACCATCTTGCTCAGGGTAGGGTCCTGAAACAATATCTCAAACATATATCCACTAACTCAAGGTGTTCTGTCTCAACACACTCTAACTTGCAGTCAGGCCAAGAATTCAGTCCCCTATGGAATATCAACCATCACACTCTCACTTAGTGTGAGGCATGACATAATTCATGGACTAATACTGAATCATATGTGGTATTCTATTAAAATAATATCTCCATTATGGATAGTAAAAAATCCATCTAATACTAACACCTTATAACTAAGGATAGCCAATGATATCACCCTCTCACTCTAGGAGAGCTCAAAAATCAATCATAGGCCAATAACCTATCATTAATGGTAGTGCATTCCAGCAACCACACACATTTGGAATGATAAAAAATCCCTAATGAATGAACACCTTAATGCTCTGGTTGGTCTATTCCCATACCCCATTACACATGGATTGGGAAAACAATACATCCTATACAAACCCTCTATAACAGATGGTGGTCTTTGCTGACACTCCATCACTAAAGTTAATCTTGGATATCTATCCTTGAGTTATGTCCTATCACTCTGTGTGGTCCATACCAATTACAAATCAATATGGGTGAAACCATTCACTATATAGGTATGTTTTCATGAGTAGGGAAACCATAATGAAAACCCCCAATATAAGGGAAATAATCCCCACTCAAGGATGGTCGTATGGGTAATCATACATCTCAATATATCTCAAAACTAGTACCATTCACATCTTGGTCATAACAATCCAAAACTCAGAAAATGTTCACTAATAAGATGTGACTCTGCCTACTTTTCAATGATCTTATCATTATTCGTCTTCCCTCATTGGTCAATCTATAAATACCGAACCCTCTCATAAATGGAATAAGACAATAAACACATAGGCATTAACATCTCTCATGAAAGGGAATCTATTGGGTTATCTAAAAATAAACAAGTATAATATCATCAATACCATCCTAATACCATCACCATATAGAGACACCATAGCTTACAGTCCCAACCTTACCCTCTCCGGAGGAGGCTAGTCGATTACGTCTTTGATACATAATCCGCAACCCGGTCATGAAAATAGGGGGCATGATGATCTAACAAACATATAATTTTTTTAACCTAAATCTAAGTAAGTAATAAAATTAACATAACCCAGACATGGGTTCTTTCATGTGGATCCATTATAAGACCTCTCTATTTATGAAAATTTAGGAATCCCTCCCCATCATAACATAGTTTTAATTAGAGGATCTACCCCGAATCAATATATGAAAAATGTCTCTAATACACCTCTAAGTGGAAATTAATAATCATGAATGTGACAAAGGGTTGAATAAACCATTATCCCTATGAATATGCCTCCAATTCAAACAAAACTAACATGAAAATAGAATTATATACTAGAGAAATATTTTCTGCATACTAAAGCTTTATCATAGGCCCATCATAAAACAAACTAAAATCATTTCCACCTTTAAAACATAGTATACGGGTGATCCTAAAATACCCAAGGTGAAAAAGTACACTTTTTCCACAATCACCATCCATGTTTAGATAAATCTAGACCCCACTTTGACTATGCACCTCTGATACTGATATGATCAAAAACCCCATCATATAAAATTCAAATGACCATCGATTCTAATACAAAATGGTAGAACTAGTATAAAATCCATTCGATTATGAAAATTTATTTAAATAGTGAGAAACATGTGACATATTCCCTCCTCTGATATGATTAAGTTATTGAAATATAAATCCTCATCATGTATGGATGTTTCCATGATACTTCTATGCAATACCACCAAATTATAAAAGAATAACATTTTATTCAATAGCGTGTACGACATGAAACCCCAATAATAAAAGGGAATATAACACATTGATACATTTCAATATATTTATTATTTTTATTAAATTTAATCTATTCAAAATCTTTTATTACACACAAAATTGATATTAACTTTTGTTATAATCAACACTCAGTTTAGCTTGTGTTGTATGCAAGGATGAGTTTTAACGAATACTATTAATATTATTATTTAAAATATTATTTATCTACAAAAAATTAAATTGGTGGTTAATAATAGGATTAACTAAATTATTAATACATGTGGTTGAATTATTTGGTTACTAATTTATTATAACTAAATATGAAAACCAATTGAACATAGATATTTTTTAGAAAAGACTACATTTTTTTGCTCCCAATAGAGTTTTATCTTAATAAATTAAATTATTTAAAAATAGAGGATGATTTAATGAAATTTAAATATTATATATACAAAATAAAAAAATTAACCTTCATCAAATAGATTTTATTGGCATAAGATATGAAAAAAATCCAATATTACGCATAAAAGGATGTATTTTTCTAAAGATTGTTTTTACACCTTTTAATAGAACACATGTTGTATAACTAAATTTGGAAATTTTTATAAATTTTATTTTACAAAATTGGAATTATTTTTTAATGTGTTATGTAAAAATTATCTTAGGGTGAATTTTGGTATTTTTTCGGAGAAGATTCATTTTTTGATGAATAGTGAAAATACTAAATTTTAATTGACAACTGAATTTTAGTTTAAATTATTTATATTGATATAATTTATTTAAAATTGGTTTTAAAGTAAAGATATATCAATTATAAATACAATAATCCATTTTATCTCATTAGAATAAATTTCATATTAAATTTTTATATAAAAACATTTCAAACATTTGAACATTTACACATTAAAAACCAGCTTTATCCTCATGTCTACGAGAAACATTTTAAATTATATTATTCCCATTAAATGAGTTGAATTTTTAAAAATGGATTCCATATTTAGAATCAGAATAATTTACAATGTATAATATGGAAAAAATAATTTTTGACCTATGTTATTAGTAAAAATAGTTAATATTAAATATAATAATTATGGTAAAAAACAATTTTACTTATTGGTTAAACATAGAATATATATTGTAAAATGGCCTACAAACTTGTCCAAAAACCATTGTATGAACATATTTTCACTCTTAACACATAATTATCTATTTTTATTATTTATTGGTATAATATTCCATGAAATTAACCTATATAATAAGTTAAGTAAAGAAAAATAAGAAAATGGGACCTTCCTTGACTTTAATATTTATAATTCTTTGCGATAGGGAAAAAAATCATATTTTAGTTTATAAATATTTTTATAGGTTAATGAGATATTTTATCATGATAATTTAATTTTTGATAGATGAAATAATTACTTTATATGCTTATGAAACACCAACATATGAATTATTTAGTCAGCAAATAAATAAAATTAATGATACTAAAAGTATTAAAAGTGAGGTAAATTGAATGAATTATTGTGTACAATTATTTTTTTAGAAGAATTATTCTTTTTTACATAGCTATGAACTTAATATATTTGAATTAAATCATTTTATTGGTATTTTGTAAATTCAAATTAATTTAATAATGTAAAAATTAACATTAATTCTATTTTATAATAAATGATATTTATTTTATTGATTTAAAATTATTGAAATTATTATATTATATTAATTGATTTTAAAATGTTAATATATATGGACTATTCTACATTCATGAAAAATTTGTCTTATTATATATTCTATATTTACCCCTAAATATTAGAAACATTGTTAGCATATTTAGGGTTGTAGTGTTTTTTCACATTACATGCACATCTATTGTAATTATTTTCCAAAACACTTGGGTTTTTTATTTCCTAAATTAGATATAATATATATAATAATTGGGTATAAATTATATAATAATATCCACTATAATTTAGTCTTAATGGATAAATTACCTTGGTTAAAAAATTTGTAACCTTAATAAAAATCAAAATTACAAATGTAGGGAATCATAGAAGTTAAGGAATGAAATGATAAAATTGTGTTTCTTTTTCTATGGTGGAGGTGTTTTTAGACCATAATTCCAGTAACTCCAAATCAATTTTTTTTTATTTTCATAGAATCCAATTAAGGTTAGTGGGAACTGACCGAATACACCATTCAATGGGACATTCAAAATTCAAAAACCACAAATCACACAAATCAATGCAAAACCGCAAATCACATTATCTGCCTGAGAATCCAGTACAATACACTAATTGTTAATTTTTTAGGAACATGAGTTTTGGGAGACCTCCTACTAGCGAATACATTTGAATATTTACAAGAATTTCACTCCTTCTCAACTATAAAAAGGTACTCACTCACTCCACTAAGTCACACCCCTCAAGATTTTGGATCAACAAATAACTATCAAAATCACCCCTCAAATACCTTTACCTCATCCTAGAGTCCTTTTTTTGAATAATTTGAACCATTAATTTTTTTAGTGAAAACTTAATGAGGAAACCTGAAGAATAGTAATGTACTTATAAAAGTTTTTTTCATTTATTTCCCTATCAACCTCCCCCAATTTTTATTATTTCATGATAATATAATAACATCATTATATTCCATATTTTTAGAAGTTGTTATGTTATGTGTATGACATAAATCATCACACAATTCCATCAAATTGGTTACGATATCATTGTTCAGGTGTAGGGAAAACAACCACCTCGTGAACCAATGAAATTATTTATTCCATTAACACTATTCAAGGATGGGAATAATATTTTTTTTGTTTAAATATGATATATATATATATAATATTTATTATATTATTATTCTTCTATAATTATTATATCACTCATCAAATAATACTTCAAGTTTTTGGGAATATAATAATGTCGTTCGTGTGTACGACGAAATACTGCCTCATGAAGTTATGTGATTCCTTTACTCCTTACATGGAATGAATTTAGGATGAGATTAATAAACATATTATATATATATTATATAAAAATTATAATGGAATGATAATATAAATATACATTATATAATTTTATTTGTTTCAAAATGACATGAAAATGGAAACATTCATGCTTATGTACGACCTATCATCTCCATGAACGATGTATTTCATTTTCTATCACCAAATTTTATGGATTAATCTATATAAATATACATTTAATATATATGATATTTAAATCATGGATAAAATTATTTATATGATGAAATCATGATTTAATTAAGTGGAATAAAAAATAAAATGTCAAAACATACTCGAAAAAAAATTCTATTAACAGTAAAATCAATGAAAATAATGAATGATTATTAATGAATGGGTGTTATGATGTTATAAAAGGATCATATATGACACCATAAATATTAATATGGTTCTATAGTAAGTTAATAAAATTCTTAAAATCATTATATAGGAGGTAATATCTTGCTTAACTAAACGAAAGAGTGAGGTGAGTTATTTCTTCTCAATTTACATTCCATTGAGACATCATCATTATTAAGAACCAATTAACTTTTATATGATTTATATACTTTCCCTTTTAAATGTAATATCATTAATACATCATTATTTATGTTATTTTATGTTTCAATTTGAATTATCTCACATAAGGGGACATGAAATAAAAATTACCAAATGGTAAATGTTATTATGCAATCTCACTTTATTTTATGATTGATACCTTTCTCTTGAAATAATCAATTTATTGTAATCCTTATTCATTAAAAATTTAATTTCTATTAAATATCCATATTATTTTTAATGTAAATTACTACTATTTAAAATTTATACCATTCTTACATACATTTTTTATTTGAAAGATATTCATAATTGGGGAAATATTGTTAAATTTGTATCCTTTACTCAATATAGATACTTGATGACAAGGATTTAAAAAAAATCAATTATATGATATATGAGGAATTCTTTGGATAGGTATGGAATGATTTTGGGACCATTTAAAGTAATCCCCTTGATGTATCAGTAGTCCTATGAGATGAAATTAGTTAGACAAACCCATCATGTTTATAACAAGTATGTTTTAAGTTGTGTTGTGAAAGGTCTTAACACTAGTATGTTTTAAACTGTCCTATGAAAGGTCTTTATCATAAAGGTTTCATGTATCTAGGAAACATAAAATCTAGTAAATAATCATTTTTTCTATTCAAAATTTCACTATTATTATCCATGGTATTTTCACTATGATAAAATATATAGATGCATTTCATTCTAAAATTATTGATTTCATGGCATGTCTATTTAGTTCTTCACCATTCCATGTTGATTATTACTTGTCGTATCATGATAGTATAGTTATTTAAATTGAATTTGTGTATATTTATCTACCTTTCTATATTGATTATGATCATTAATTCGTTATTGATTCTAATTTACTTAACCCTTACCTAGAATTTGAGCTCAACCTTATTTTCTTTTCATTACATATGATTCCATGAAGTTTAAGATGATTATTCTGTTGGGATAAACAAGATGGAACAAAGTTATTCATTGAAAAAACATTTTTTTTCATTAAAATATAATATAGGAATAATGTATGTATCCCGTTTACTAAGAATACTAAACAAATCATTCCTTTAGGATGTGATTACTTTTATTTTATTCCAATTTAATGGTAGTAAGAACCGGCACTAGGATTCTAGATTTAGGGTCACTATAGTTTGTATCAAAGGAATATTGGTAGATACAACTAGAACTATGTAATGCTCTGACTCTAGTTACCCAGAGTCGGTGCATTATTACATAACATTGGCATGATACAAGGAAATCATGTCCCGAAAGACTAATCAGTTTAGTAACCTTGAAAGTACTAGATACATTCATAAGTTTTAAATTACATTATAAAATGAAAAACAACAACAACATTGTCTACATTGACCACATTCATATCCCATAGAATATCCCTTCAAGTCTGTCATAATATACTTCTTCGTATCTTGGGAAAAATAAAACATATAAAGGGGTGAGATCAGATGCTCAGTAAGGATAACAAGATAGAGGAAACTTCAATAAGTAAGCATAAACATTTTAAGGAAATGTATAAGACTAAAAAAAGACCTTTTAAACTTAAACTTCATCATAATATGGAAAATATAAATCAAAATAATTCCATTTAATTATTCACATAGATATTCTACTAGTCGAATAATCACATGCAATATCAACAACCAATTTCATAATGATGGAATGCATAATGCCAGACTTCATAACCACATAGTCAAGGCCTTGTGCCAAGACTAAAAATAATATTTTGTCAAGGCCTAGTTCCAAGACACTAGTTTGTCTCATGAGACCTACCGATGCATCGAGGAGAAATAGCGGGCTCCACCTATCACTTACTAAGTCCAATGCATTTCTCATATGAAAAGATTGAAACATAACATAAACATTCGTATTAAGACTAGCATAAAAAATGTTAATACTTTAACCATAAACCATTATTGGTATAAAAATAACACATCCATAGTCAAACATATCACAAAACCTTCAATACAATATGGAAGATTGTTATCATAATAAATCAACTTCAAACAAGTTTAAAATACATCAAAAGATGTTGACATAGATGAAATGGAAACTATTTGAAAGAAATACCTCTTTCTATTTTGAAACCATTTAAAAGAAAAAATTTATTTTGGAAATATTCTTATAAGATTTTCAGGGAAGCTTTAAAGGTGTTATAATGGTGGAAAATAGCCGCACCTGCCGTATAAGTAAAAAAAGAGCATTACTTCCTTAATTTTGTTAAAAAGGTCATAAAGTACCTTGTTTGGAAAATGATTGAAAGATTCATTTATAAAAAACTTATAAAAAGTAAAAAAAGGGTATAAATTACTTTAACCCACAGTCTAGTAAATAGTAAAAATGTTTTGAAATACATTTTAAGAAACATGGATGTGGATGATAAAGAGGTCCCATTAGATAATTACGTATAAACAACCTTAGATAATGAAGAGATTGTAGAATTAACCCTTACATTGTCCTTTTTCTTGGTAGAGGGTAAATTAAACTCTTTTATAATAGTTAAATCATTGTTATTAAATTATAAAATAACTATATACATAAATATGATATCATATATGATCTTCTAATATTGCTTTGTTAATAATATTTTAGTATTATCGTCATTTCAGGTGTTAACTGATTCATTTTCCATTATATGTTTTGTTACATAAGACGTTTTTGTTATGGATAGGATGTATTTAATTCATATACATAATTATATTAAGTTCTTAATCATTATTTTTAATGATCAAATGAAAATTATTCTTGAATGGTTATGATGGGGAAATGAATCTCATCGTGTTCGTGGAGATGGTAATCCGTACGTACGCACGAGCGACAATATCATTCTCTTGATATTAAAATAGTATATAATTGGATATTATATCATATATACATAATAATTATCATGTTATATTTATTATTTACATCAGTTATACTCATTATTATACCCATCCGAATAATTAAGTGTTTGAATAACAAACTTCACCACGACGTGGAGACGGTAAGTCGTACGTACGCACGTATGGTGACTTTGTCATTTATAGGATGGATAGAATGAAAAATATGCTTGTAAAATATTTATAATAACATCAAAGTATGTAGAAGGTACTGTATTTATTATTTTGGTATGGAAACAACAAATAAAGAGGAAGTGGAAGAAGAAAAGAACTTGAAAGAGGGTGGTGAAATTATTACCTCTTCTTCAGGTGTTTCCTTTTAAATTGATCAAAAGGGATCCTTAGGTTGGATTTCTGATCAAAGTAAGGACTCTAGGTTGAATTGAGGAAATTTGGAAGGATATTTGGGTAGGGGTTGGCCGAGACTAATGGATTTGGAGGTGTGATTTTGAGAGAAGGGAAAGTGCTCTTTTATAAGAGAGGTGAGGGGTAGCTTAGGAAAAGATTGAAATATTATTTTATAATAAAATCATTTTCAGCTTCTAATGGCTCCAAAATGATTTATTTCGAGGCTATGGTGGGGATGGGTCAAAAAAATCTCAAAAAACAAGTTTTATATAGGTTTAGGTCACCATATTAACCTTATCTTTTAGATTTAACTCTTAGTTAAATAGTTTGACATTTACCATGTCTGTTTGTATTTTTATATTATATGGTGAATAAAATTACTATAAACTACCAAGAGAACCCCAAGTGGTTCATTAATGACATATATAATATTATTTAAGACCTTTTTCTGAACCTTATATTTTTAGGAATATTATATCAACCAATAATATAGTATTTGTTTTAAAAACTCATTTATTTCAATTTTGACATTATTTAATAATTGATTTTTGTTAAAGTCCTAAAAACTTTATTACTTCGAAATAAATTCATATATTCAATAATAACAAGTTATATTAACCTATAAAATTCGTTTAATTAATCAAAATCTTCAATTTACATTTATTTGGATATTTATAATATCAATTATTTTAATATTTCATTAATAAGGTAATTACTGCATCATCATTGTGTCATAAATAAATTACATTATTTAATGTCTAAAAATTATAAATAAAATACCATTATGTATGAAATCTTTTTAGATTTCTAATTAATATTTATAGTTGAATTTATCTTATGTATAACCCTATATTACAAATGTTTTAGTTATGAAAACTTGAGTTTAACACTTTTAACTCTTCTTTAAATTAAATAATAGTAAATGTCCTAATCTAATCCAAGTGGACCACAAGGATCATATTTTATTAATAAGGTTGTTTTTGGTCGAATTAAACTTATCCAATAGAATTAGTACATGTGTTAGGGTAATAATAATATAATTTTTACCTTTAATTACCCTATTTACTTTTAACCGTGGTAAATAAAAGTTAAAAGTTACTATTCACCAAAAATTATTTTCATCTTATTGAACCACATTTTACTTACTGATATCAACTGTGTCTCTCAAATTTTTGAAATTCAATTCACAGAAGCGGTAAAATTATGTTTTATGCAAATTTTCAAATGCTCTTAAGAGGTGGGTAAAAGACGGTAAAAAGTTCAATAAAATTTTGTACATCTAATTTTATTATAAAAATGACTCCCATGAATTACATTGAACTAATATTGGTATTATGTATCTATTTTGACTTAAAATAAATTTAAATAAAATAAATAATTATTTAAATAAAAAGTGGGTTTTAAACAATAACACAGTGTTTTTCACTATTCATCAAAAAATGAAAGTTTCCATAAAAATACCAAAAATTCACCCTAATCTAATTTCTATATTCTAAATTCAAAAATGAAGTCCATTTTGAAAAATAAAATTTATAAAATTTCAAAAAGTTGGTATTACTGTTCATAACGGCTAGTTTGATTGGTTGTGATGTGTAAAAACTCCATATTGCGTAGAACACAAGCCACTGCATTATTCAAAGGGAAATGTACCATGGAAGCTTGGGATGTTACATTATTACCTCCTTCAAATAATTTTGTCCTAGAAGTTTCTAGAATATTACTACATAAAAAGATTTGGGTGGTTCTTCATCATATGTTCTTAGGGTTCCCACATTACCTCTTCCATCTTATGGTTTCTCCATAGAAATTTTACCATATGAGTCGTCCGGTTTCTCAACACTTGTTATCTTGTATCAAGAATCTTGATAGGATCTTCACAATAAGACAGATCAGGTTCCAGTTCAATTTCCTCATAGGTGAGTACATGTGTTGGGTCAGGCATGTATTTTCTCAACAGTGATACGTGGAACACATCATGAACTTTGGAGAGACTTGGAGGCATTGTCAAATGGTAAGATACATCCCCAATTCGTTCTATAATTTTGAAAGGTCCAATGTACCTGAGACTCAATTTACCCTTCTTAACGAATTGTATAACTCCCTTCCATGGAGATACCTTCAAGAAAACATGATCTCCTACCTGAAATTCCAATTCCTTCCTTTCGTTATCGACATAGCTATTTTTTCTACTTTGAGCTACTTTTATGTGGGTTTGGATAACCTTCACCTTTTCCACTGTTTCCTCAACAAGTTCTGGGCCTACAAGTTTTCTTTCACCAACATCATCCCAACAAGTTGGTGTGCGACATCTCTTTCCATATAACGCTTCATATGGTACCATCTGAATACTTAAATGGAAGTTATTGTTATAGGAAAATTCTACCATAGGTAAATATTGATCCCACATAACTTGAAAGTCAAGTGAGAAAGATATCAACATGTATTCTAAGGTTTGAATAGTCTGTTCTGATTGTCTATCAGTTTGAGGGTGGTAGGCAGTGCTCAAACGAAGTTCAGTATCCAGGGATTTCTAAAGACTTTTCCAGAATCTTGATGTAAAATGGGGATCACGGTCAGAAACAATCGATAGGGGTACACCATGAAGTCTTACAAATTCATTAAAATATAGTCTTTCCATACGTTCAAGTGGTAAATATTCTATTATAGCAAGAAAATGTGTTGACTTGGTTGGACGATCAACAATGACCCATATAGCATCGTTCCTTCTAGGAGTCTTTGGTAGCCCCATGACAAAGTCTATCATAATATCATCCCATTTCCACTCAGGTATGAGAAGAGGTTTCATGAATCCTCTAGGATGTTGTCTTCGAGCTTTCACTTGTTGGAAAACCATACATCTCGACACAAAACCAGAAATCTCTCTCTTCATGTTGTCCCACCAAAAAGTTTATTTCAAATCTCTATACATATTATTACTACCAGGGTTTATAGAGAAATTAGAGCTATGAGCATCATCCAAAAATTCCCTTTTCAGATCAGGTATATCGGGAACACAAATTCTATTCCCAAATTTCAAAATCCCATCTTCATATAAAAAGTTGATCAATCTCCCATCATTCACAGCTTTAATTTTCTTTTGAAATTCCTCATCATCAGTCTGAGAACTTTTTATCTTTTCTAGTAAAGATGGTTTGTCAACCATTTGAAGAATCATTGATGTTTCAACTTCCATGGTTATTCCCATATCCATATTTACTAGATCCATATATATAGGATCATTTTCAACTCTCATCTTGTTCAAAACTTCATGATCCTTTTTGATCAAAGAATCTGCCACCTTATTTTCCTTCCCCAGGTGGTAGTGTATAGTGCAATCATAATCCTTGAGTAGTTCAATCCATTGACTTTCCTCATGTTGAGTTCTTTTTGTGAGAAAATATACTTCAAACTCTTGTGATCAGTATAAATCTCACATTTTTCACCATATAGATAGTGTCTCTATATATTCAGAGCAAATATTATAGCTGCTAACTCAATATCATGAGTGGGATAGTTTTGTTCATGAATTTTTAGATGTCATGATGCATATACAATAACTCTATCATTCTGCATAAGGAAACGACCAAGTCCTTTATTTGAAGCATCACTATAAATAATAAACCCATCATTCCTCGATGGTAGAGTCAAGATAGAAGCATTGAATAATATTCTCTTCAGTTCTTCAAAAAATTATTCACACTCCTTTTTCCAAACAAATTTAACCCCTTTACGTGTGAGCTTGGTTAATGGGTTAGCCAATCAGGAAAAATTCTGGACAAAATGCCGATAATAACCTGTTAAACCAATAAAACTGCGTACCTCGGTTATACTTGTCGGTGCTGGCCATTATTGGATTGCCTTGGTCTTTTAAGGATCAACATAGATTCCATCCTTAGAGACAATATAGACAAGAAAAGAAATATCCTGAAGCCAGAATTCACACTTGATAAATTTACCATATAATTCATTTCTTCTATGATTCCTTAGGATAACGCACAAGTGATTTTCATGTTCTTCATAGCTTTTGGAGTATACCAAGATATCATCAATAAATACCACTACAAATTCATCAATATATTCCTTGAAAAATCTATTCATTAGATCCATGAAAACAGAGGGTTCATTAGTTAGCCCAAAAGGCATTACTGTAAACTAATAATGCCCATACCTGGCTCGAAATTCTATTTCCAGAATGTCTTCCTTCTTCACACACAACTGATGATATCCAGATCATAGGTCAATCTTTGAAAAATATCAAGCTCTATGAAGTTGGTCAAATAAATCATCAATGCGAGGTAGGGGATACTTTTTCTTTATTGTTATAGCACTGATCTCCCTGTAGTCAATGCACAACCTCATAGATTTATCTTTCTTCTTAACAAAAAGAACATGGGATCCCCATAGAGAAAAACTAGGGTGAATAAATCCCTTATTACTCAACTCCTCTAGTTGTTTCTTTAGTTCCACTAATTCCACAGTGGCCATTCTATAAGGGATCTTCGATATAGGCCTTGATCCAGGAATTAAATCAATAGAAAACTCAATTTCTTATTCTAGAGGATGTCCAGGTAAATCCTATGGAAACACATCAACATATTCTTGCACAATAGGTACATCTTCTATTTGAACATTCCTTTCCTAACACATAGTTATTTCATTATCTTCCACCCCAATAATTGAATTTAGTTGATCTATTGGGGTTGGATCTAGATAAGAATTAGGTGGTAACATTTCTTCTCTAAAGATAAGGTACTCCTTATCATCATCGAAAATTGTAACCTCCTTCTTCTTACAATAAATTTTCGCATCATGGTCCAAAATCCAATCCATACCAAGGATTATATCAAATTCAATCATGGGTATGACGATAATAAAAAAAATAAATAATGTTTATATGACCTAATGGGAAATGATTCACAAAACTTTGTTGCAATGATACTTTCCTTAGGAGTTTTGACTGACAACTCCCTTGTTAAATCAAATTGGAAATATCTAATTTTCTTAGCAAACTAGGAATATATGAAACAATGCGATGATCTAGAATCAAATAGAGAATTGTCTAAACTTGAGGAAACCATTAAATTACCTTCCACCGTGTCTTTTTGAGCTTCAACCTCAACAGTAGTGATTTCATAAGCTTGGCCTTGATCCCTTGGCCTTTTCTGAGGTAAGTTTCCCTGACGCTTAGGAAATTGATTTTCATAATGTCCCATTTCTTTACAACTATAGCATTCAACATTGACAGCCTCTTTCTACCCCTTGCAATCACGAGATTGGTGGCCTTTTTCATGACACTTATAACAGACTCCCATTCCTTTCAGTCAAGTACCAGGGTGTTTCTTCCCACATTTACCGCATGATGGATATTTAACTTTTCCCTTCTTCCCCTTATTTCTATTTCCAGAGTGTTCATAAGATCACTTCTTCTCTTTCTTTTCTTTAAAGTCGCAAGACTTAGAGAATTCCTTTTCTGTCTTGATAGCACATGAGAAAACATCTTCGTACAATGAAAAGGATTATGAGACTAATACTTGGTAGAGAAATGGTTTTAACCCATCAAAGAAATGATCAATCTTACTCCTTGGTTTACGTATATAATCTGCAGCATGCCTTGCTAACCTTGTAAAGTTAGCCTCATACTTTGCGACATTCTCATCCTCTTTTTGCCTCAGACTCAGAAATTGTCTTTCCATATCTGCTCGATGGTCACGAGGAAAGTATTTTTCTAAGAAAATCTCTTTAAACTCCCTCCATTCCATATTTTATACTTCACCATCTTCCTTTTTGTTTTTAATTAATGATCGCCATTGATCTGCATCTCCTGTGAGGCGATAAACTGCCATGACAACCATTTTCCCTTTCACTACTCCCCAAAGCATGAAATATTTTCCCTAAGGAACTTATACATTGCTCGACTAAAAATGGATTTGTAGTCCCAATGAATGTTGGTGGTTGTTTCCTCATGAAGTGGTCTAATATTGATCCTCCGCGTTGTGGATCAGGGTGCTCCATTCGGGTAAGGTTATTATTCATAACATGAGTGAGTTGTCCCAGTATGGTGATAAGATGATCAATACTAGTTGCATCTACCTTTCCACTATAATTATCTTGAGTAGGATGGAAATACCTAAATGTATTACGTGCGTTGATATAGTTTCCATTCCTTCCACTAGGTTCCATTTCTAAATAATGGAATACACTAGATTAGTTTATGAATCACAATACATAATACCAAACTTGTAAAACACTTAACATAAATTGAACAGTTTATGGTTATAATACATAATTATAAAAATGTTTTCTTTGAGGAGGTATATACTCATAAATCATTCATAATGTTTTGTAAAGAAAATGTGAATTATCCTAAGCATATCCCCTGAGATTTTAGTAACCAAGAGTGCAGTAAGGACCATTGTCGTGTACCAGGATACCCCGAGTCAAGCCCGAAACTCCTTATCGGAGTTTTCACTCCTAGGTACATCTGTTCCAGAGCCACCTCTACCTGCTCGTATCCAGATATGGATGTATTACTTGTAAAATACACAAAATCTCTACATTACCAAAATTCTAGTAAGTTCTTCTATATTAATCCTCAAAGTCTATCTTAGGGTAGTGTTCTCTAATAAGAGTTTTTCTAAATATAGTTTCCAAATTTTTTACTAAACTTCCTATGATACCAACTGTAATGCCCTGACCCCAGTTACCCAGAGTCAGTGAATTATTACATAACATTGGCATGATACAAGGAAATCATGTCCTGAAAGACCGATCAGTTTAGTAGCCTTGGAAGTACTAGATACATTCATAAATTTTACATTACATTATAAAATGAAAAACAAAAATAACATTTTATCCATTTACCACATTCATATCCCATAGACTATCTCTCCAGGTCAGTCATAATATACTTCTTCGCATCCTGGGAAGAATAAAACATAGAAAGGGGTGAGCTCAGATGCTCAGTAAAGATAAAAATATAGCGGAAACTTCCATAAGTAAGCATAAACATTTTAAGGAAATGTATAAGACTAAAACAAAGGCCTTTTAAACTTAAACTTCATCATAATATAGAAAATATATATCAAAATAATCCCATTTACTTATTCACATGGATATTCTACTAGTCGAATAATCACATGCAATATCAATAGCCAATTTCATAATGATGGAATGCATACTGTCAGAATTCATAACCACATAGTCAAGGCCTTGTGCCAAGACTACAAATAAGATTTTTGTCAAGGAATTTTTCCAAGACACTAGTTTGTCTCATGAGACCTACCGATGCATCGAGGAGCTATAGCGGTCTCCACCCGTCACTTAATAAGTCCAATGCATTCCTCATATGAAAAGGTTGAAACATAACATAAACATTCGTATTAAAACTAGAATACGAAATGTTAATACTTTAACCATAAACCATGAATGTTATAAAAATAACACATCCATAGTCAAACATATCACAAAAACTTCAATACAATATGGAAGATTTTTATCATAATAAATCAACTTCAAACAAGTTTAAAATCCATCAAAAGATGTTGACATAGATGAAATGAAAACTATTTGAAAGAAATACCTCTTTCTATTTTGAAACCATTTAAAATAAAGCATTAAATATTCTCATAATATTGTAAGGGAATCTTAGAAGGTGTTATAACAGTGGAAAATAGCCGTACCCGCCGTATAAGTTAAAAAAATCATTCTTTCCTTAATTTTGTCGAAAAGGTCATAAAGTAACTTGTTTGGAAAATGACGGAAATATTCCTTTATAAAAATCTTATAAAAATTTAAACAAGGGTATAAATGAATTTATACCATAGTCTTGGAAGTAGTAAAAATGTTTTGAAATACATTTTAAGAAACATGGATGTGGATGATAAAGAGGTCCCAGTAGATAATTACGTCTAAACAACCTCAGATAATGAAGAGATTGTAGAATTAACCCATACCTTGTACTTTTCCTTGGTTGAGGGTACTTTAAACTCCTGTATAATAGTTAAATCATTGTTTTTAAATTATACAAGAACCATTTACATAAATATGATATCATATATGATCATCTAATATTGATTTGTTAATAATATTTTCGTATAATCGTCATTTTGGGTATTAACTAATTCATTTTCCTTTATATGTTTTGTTACATAAGACGTGTTTGTTATGGATAGGATATATTTGATTCATATCCAGAATGATATTAAGTTCTTAATAATTATTTTTAATGATCAAATGAAAATTATTCTTTAATGGTTAGGATGGGGAAATGAATCTCATCGCGTTCGTGGAGACGGTAATCCATACGTACGCACGAGCGAAAATATCATTCTTTTGATATTAAAATCGTATAAAATTGGATGGTATATCATATATACAAAATAATTATCATGTTATATTTATTATTTACATCAGTTATACTCATTATTATACCCATCCAAATAATTAAGTTTTTGAATAACAAACTTCACCACGACGTGGAGACGGTAAGCCGTACGTACACACGTATGGTGACTTTGTCATTTATCGGATGGCTAGAATAACGAATATGGTTTTACCATATTTATAATAACATAAAAGTATGTATAAGGTATAGGATTTATTATTTTGATATGGAAAAAACAAAGAAATAGGAAGTGGAAGAATAAAAGAACTTGAAAGAGGGTGGTGAAATTATTACCTCTTCTTCGGGTGTTTCCTTTTGAGTTGATCAAAAGAGCTCCTTAGGTTGTCTTTATGATCAAAGTAAGGACTCTAGGTTTAAGTGAGAGAAGTTGGGAGGATATTTGGGTCAGGTTTGGCCGAGCCAAATGGATTTGTAGGTGTGATTTTGAGAGAAGGAAAAGTTCCCTTTTATAAGAGAGGTGAGGGGCACCTTAGGAAAAGATATAAATATTATTTTATAATAAAATCATTTTCGGTTTCTAATGGCTCAAAAATGATTCATTTAGAGGATAAGGTGGGTATGGGTCTAAAAATTCTCAACCAATAGGTTTTATATAGGTTTAGTTCACCATATTAACCTTATCTTTTAGATTTAACTCTTAGTTAAATACTTTGACATTTACCATTTTTCTTTATATTTTTATATTATATGGTTAATAAACTTACTATAAACTAACAAGAGAAACCCAAATGGTTCATTAAGGAAATATATAATATTATTTAAGCTCTTTGGATGAACATTATAATTTTAGGAATATTATATCAACCAATAATATAATATTTGTTTTAAAAACTCATTTATGTCAATTTTGACATTATTTAATAATTGATTTTTGTTAAAGTCCTAAAAAAATTATTACTTCAAAATAAATTAATATATTCAATATTAACATGTCATATTAACCTATAATTTTTTTTAATTCATCAAAAGCCTCAATTTACATTTATTTATATATTTATAATATCAATTATTTTAATATTTCATTAATAAGGTAATTACTACATCATCATTATGTCATAAATAAATTAAACTATTTAATGTCTAAAAATAATAAATAAAATACCATTATGTATTAAATATTTTCATATTTCTAATGAATATTTATAGTCTAATTTTTCTTATGTATAACCCTATATTAAAAATGTTTTAGTTATGAAAACTTGAGTTTAACACTTTTAACTCTTCTTTAAATTAAATAATAATAAACATCCTAATCTAATCCAAGTGGAAAAAAGGATCATATTTTATTCCTAAGGATGTTTTTTGATTGAATTACACTTATCCAATAGAATTGGGACATGTGTTAGGGTAATAATAATATCATTTTTACCTTTAATTACCCTATTTACTTTTAACCGTGATAAATAAAAGTTAAAAGTTACTATTAACCAAAAATTATTTTCATCTTATTGAACCATATTTTAATTAATTATATCATCTGTGTCTCTCAGTTTTTTTAAATTCAATTCATATAAGCGGTAAAATTAAGTTTTATGCAAATTTGCAAATGCTCCTAGGAGGTGGGTAAAAGACGGTAAAGAGTTCAATAAAATTTTATACATCTAACTTTATTATAAAAATGACTCCAATGAATTACATTGAACTAATATTGGTATTATGTATCTATTTTTACTTAAAATAAATTTAAATAAAATAAATAATTATTTAAATAAAAAGCGGGTTTTAATCAATAATGTAGTGTTTTTCACTATTCTTCAAAAATTGAAAGTTCTTAGAAAAATACCAAAAAATCACTCTAAGATAATTTCGATATTACTAATTCAAAAATGAAGTCCATTTTGAAAAATAAAATTTATAAAATTTAAAAAAGTGGGTATTACTATTCATAACAGCTAGTTTGATTGGTCGTGGTGTGTTAAAACTCCATGTTGTGTACAACGCAAGCCACTGCATTATTCAAAGGGAAACGTACCATGGAAGTTTGGGGTGTTACAATCTATATTTAGGAAAACATATATTAAGGATCATATACCTAAGGTAGAATTTTTGTATAATTATAGTATAACATCTTAATGTTTTGGTATGATAGTGATAATGTGGTTTTTCCTTCCAACAAATCCATGTATGGGTACTACATGTTGACATGGTTCTAGAGAAAATATACCTAGGGGTAACAACTCTGAAATGGGTGTGTTGGGCTTGACTTGAGCATATCCTATTACACAGAAACATGTCACACTTCACAACTGGTGTGAGACTCTGAGGGGATATGATTAGGATAATATTTATATTCATTAAAAATCATTATGATGCATTTGAATAGGTAAAGATAATTCATGACCTATTTCAATCCTTAGACCAAGGAATGAACTATGTTGAAATAAAATGGATGATACATTTATGTATTATTATTCAAGAATTAAATTATATAATTATTTTACCAATGGTATTTTGGATAAAATAATCATGAATAATCTAAGGAATGTTTTAAATTTTAGGCACACATGTGTACCGATTAACATAAGTGTTTTTAATGCCATGAAAATATTATGTGATTAAGGTTGATTAGAGGTTCAATGTCCCAAACACCTATTTTCAGGTTTTATATGATGGCCATTTACCAATATTATGGACATTTTTGAAATTATTTTACTATGTTTTTTTAGAGGAAATGTTATTTGAGGAATACTACCTTTAAATTTTATAGACCCAAGTTTAAAGGTATTGATAAATTTTAGGTTTAACATTATTATTAATGAAACTGCAATAATACTCAAATAATAATATTAGACATTGAATAATAATAATAATAATTTGTATTGAAAACTAAAGTAAAAATGTTACATATTCGTTAAAATTATTTCAAGGATGGACATCGTATTTTTGGGATCATTATAGGAATTATAATTATATTGATTTAGAAAAAGGACAACTTGTATGATGGGTGACAAAATGTCGTATCTGGTAAGGTGGTTTCTCTTGAACCCATGTATGAAATATGATAAAGGCTTCGTGCCTACCACTGAACTACATTATTTATTTCTTAATTTGTCATTTTTTTAAATTAAATAATTTAGATAATAAACATTAATGATGAATAAGTTGTATTATTTTTTTGGTTTTGAGATTAATGTATCAACCATATTTGTTTTTTAAAATATTTAGAGACAGATGAAAATACTTTTGACTCTTTTATAGATCACAAGGACTGTTAAGAATGATTTTTAGTGCATCAGTCATTAAAAAAATTAGTTTTTCGATATTTATTTCATGAAATAAGAGATTAATTAGAAATTGATCAAATCCCAACAAAAGGGAAAAAAAGTTCATAATAAATAAAAATATATCAAGTTATTACAATTCTATATATTCTTATATTGTAAAAAAATTCCTAAACTTTAGGAAAAATGACCTTCAAATGAAATTTTATCATACTAACATAATTTCCATTAATATCAATGAACATCCCACACCTATTATATTTATGGTTTTTATCCCCTCAACATTACATTGATCATTAAATTGTTTGTTATCAATGAACGCAATCACTATCCATAAATATTTCCTCTTTTATTCTATGTCTATATCTTAACTTTCCCATGCCATTCTCCTACATAGAATCCTAGTATTGTGTTCTTCCAGATGACCGTTGTAATTATCATTCTATCCTATTAAGAGGATATTTTGTCAATCCTTTTCCGATGTGGATTTTTCAATAATGTTAATTACAAATTTCAAACCCTTGACTGCCAAGATCAATTTTAAATTGTGGGGAAGCATTTTATTTATGGTGGGGTGAATGTAACATTCAAAAATTATAAAAGAATAAAACTTTATTAAATGGTGTCTACAGTATAAAACACCAATCATAAAACAGAATATAAAATCCTGATACATTAAAATATATTTAATATTTTAAATAAATTCAATATATTAAATAGATTTTATTGCATGAAACACTATGGGAATGGATCAGTTCTCACCCGGAGAGCTCTGCCTCTTAGACTCTCTATTATCCCCTAGGTTTTCTTCCTCTTGCGATGGAGCACCACCTCTCAGACTCTACTTCTTTCTTCTCCCACTCCTTTTCTTCTGCTTCCTTTCCATCAACGGGTCCTCCTTGGGATCTTCCTCTCTAGTGGTATTTTCTCTTTCAACATCCTTGGCTTTGGGCACACTTCTTCAAGGGTGAGTGGTCCATATCTTTTCCATTATTTCCTTTTATGCACTTGTGTCTCATGTTTTTGGTCCTTAGACCATGAATATCGACTACTCTACCGATCAGATATGTCATACTGGACTCCATTTCTAGTCCGGTTTGGCATTCTTCACAGTAGTTTGGGATGGGTTAGGGTTCATGTTTGAGTTTCACTACTGAGGCCTTGCCCGAATCTTCCCCTCTTCTACTTGTTTTTAGGGTTTTTCTTGGTTTTATGTTGTTTTTATTCCTCGAAGTTGACATCTTTAGCTCTTCCCCTCTTTTTTGGGTGGATTTATGTTGTTTTTGCATGTTCAAAATAGCTTTTTGTTCTTTTTGGTCCCATTCGTCTTGAATGTGATTTCCCAATGGCTTTATTTGACTCTTTTATTTCAAGTTTCATCTTTTCTGGTTGGATATATATGTTTGGTGTGACGAAGTTGGTGGTTTTGAAGTGTGTGGTTTGTGGTCTAGTCGAAGATCGCTCCTCCCTGATTGGGCCTTCCCACTTAAAACTCTTCTATGGCCTTTGGGTCCTTCTCGCCATGCCAGGTTGGTCTAGTGCATTGGATACTGGTGAGGTTTTGGGATGGTGTGGTTTGATCTGTGGTTGGAATCTCAAGAGGTAAGACCTGGAAGATAGTGTATGATCTGATGGTGGTTCATTGGTTCACAATGGTGATGCTGCAAGCTGTGTGTATTTGACAACGATGATGGTTCTTATCATCGACGACGATGGATCTTGATGGATTCCTCACCAGTAATTGGTGATGGGTGGTGAAGAAGATGGTGTATTTCCAATGCTATTGATGTCTAATGGTAGATGAAGCAACTCTAGCTGACACTGGTGACTCCTGAATTGAGGCAGACATTGGGTTCTGTGTTGTTTTTGAAATTCAAATTTGGAAACTGGTTATGTTCTGTATTTTTCAACTTTGGATTCCCACCTGGTGATGTTTTGGGACTGTAACTTTGGTTACTGCTTATTCTTAAAGAAGATATTTTGAAATAACAAATGAATTTTCAGTTTCATGAAACACTATGTTTATCTTGCGTTATACGCAACACTCATTTTAGCTTGCATTGTTTACAAGGCCGAGTTTTACTGAATAATGTTAATTTTTTTACATAAAATTAAAAGTATCTAATAACTATTAAATTGGTGGTTTCAAGTAAGATTAAATGTCTAATGAAAATATATGGGTGATTTTATTCATTAAAAATTAATTATAAATAAATGTTAAAACTAATAAAATATAAAGGAAATGTTTTTATAAAAAACTATTTTTATGATCCCAAAGGAGTTTATCTTAATATATTAAATTAATTACTAATAGTTAATTATATTAAATATATTTATATTTTATATATTTAGTAATTTTTTTTGACATACATATAATATATTTTACAGGCATAATATAAGAAAAAATCAAATCTTACGCATAAAGAACTATATTTTTCTAAAGACAGTTTTTCTCCTTTTAATGGAGAAATTGTTTTAAGATTTTTTTGATACATTAATAAATTTTATTTTAAAAAATAAACCCCATTTTTAATTTTTGACATAAAAATTATTTAGGGCAGATTTATGGTATTTTCCTGAGAAGTTTCTTTTTTTTTGAATAATGAAAACACTGAATTTTAGTTGAACACTAATTTTTTGTTTAAATAATTTGTAACTCTATATTGTTTTTTGAATTGGTTTTAATGTAAAAATAGTTCAATTATACAAACAATAATCCAATTTAGAACATTGTAATCAATTTAATATTTAATTTGGATATAACACATTTCAAACTGTTGAATATTTTCACTTTAAAAACCAGCTTTGTCTTCACGTCTATGAGATTAATTTTAAATTAAATTATGAAATTCCTAAAAATTGAATTTGGAGAAATGGATTAAATATTTTTTATAATAATATTTTTAAATTTATAATTATGAAAACTTAAATTTTTACCAAAGTAATTAGAAAAAATAGTTAATTTTAATTACATATATTAAGATAAAAATGAGTTTACATAGTGATTAAACATATAATATAAGGTGTAAAATGACATGATGACTTTTAAAACACCAATTTTATTGAATTATTTCTACCCATAACTCCTTATTACTATTTTAGATGTTTTATTTGGAAACTATTCCATGAAATTTACATATATAATAAGTTATGTAATTAAAAAGAAAAAAACAGAACCTTCCTTGCCTTTAATATTTATAAAGATTTGAGATTGGGAAAAGACATCACATTTTTGGTGATTAATTCTATTATAAAATATGAATAAGTATTTTTATCATGAAAATTTATTTTAAATTTTTATAGAATAAATAATTACTTAGATAATTATGAAACACGAACAGAGGAATTATTTAGTTAACAATTAAATAAAATAAATGATACAGAAAAATATTAAAAGTTAAATAAATTGAATAAATTACCATTTTACATTATTTTTTAGATTAATATATCATTTTAAAATTATTTTAACTTTATTTATTTGAATTCCATCATTTTATTGACATTTTTTAAATTCAAATTAAATTAACAATGTCAAAATTGGCATTAATGAAATTTTAAAATAAATGATATCTTATTTATTGATATAAAATTATTAAAAACACTATCATCATTAAATTTATTTCTAAATTTTAATAAATATAAAATATTTTTTATTAATGAACCTATTTTCCTATTATAATTACTACATGTATTCATATATAGTAGAAAAAATTTTAGCGCAGTTTTTGTTAAGGAAGTAATTTAGCACGTTACATGCGCTTCGGTTAAAATTAATTTCCAACACATATGGTATGTTTTTTTAGAAATTAGATATCATATTTATAATAATTTTGTATAAATTTCATAACAAATATATAAATTAATTTATTCATAATGGACAAATTACCTATTTTGTAAAATTAGTTACTTAATAAAAACTAAAATGGTAAAAGTACAGAAACATGGATGTTAAGTAACAAAATGATAAAAAACTATTTCCTTTTTGTGTGGTTGTGGTATGTATCTAACATAAATCCCCTAAAATCTATTATTTTACAAATTTTGAGGTACATTAGGTGAGGTATACCTCAAAATATTGAGTACCTTTGAGTATTTACATGAATGCCACTCCTCTACAACTATAAAAAGGAACTCACTCCCCCCACTTCATAAGACTTCCCAAGAAATTGAGATCAACCAATCTATGTGAAAATATATCCCAAAATACCTGAAAAAATCCTATATTCATTATTTTGGGATGAAAAAAAAATCATTTTAAGGTCGTAGTGCAATCCTATGGAGGAAAACTGAAGAAGAGATAATGTTTTTATAAAAGAGTTTTTATTTATTTCCTTCTCTACCACCTCCAATTATTATTATTAAATTATAATATAATAAATTCAATTCCATAAATATATTGAGATGTTGTTATGTTAACTTTAATACCCAAAAATTCACACACTTCCATAAAATGTGTTACAAAATCATCATTCATATGTACGATACACTACCGCCTCGCGAACCGATGTCATTATTTCTTCCATTACCATCTTTCAAGGTTGGGAATAATGATGGATTTATAGTTTATATATGATATATATTATAATTTTTATGTTATTATACTTATGTAATTACTATGTCACACATACCATCAAGCATTCCATTATCTTGAAATTCGATAATGTCGTTTGTGTGTATGATGGACTACTACCACATAAAGTGACACTATTTGTTCATGCATTACATTGAATGTATTAATGATGAGTTTAATAATCATATTTTTTATATATGGAATCAAATTTATAATATAATTATAATATATATATTTATCATTTACTTTTATTATAATCAAAATGACAAGATAATGGAATCTTTATTCATGCATATGTATGACCTACCGTCTTCATGAACGATTTATTTCATTTCTTATCACAAAATTTTATAGACTACTCTAAATACATATATACTAAATATATATGATATTTAAATCATTTTATAAATTCTAGATGTAATAAAATCATTATTTAAGTAATAGGAACGAAAAAAAGTCTAAAAATACTCAAAAAACATGGCCATTAACACCTAAAAAATGAAAATAAAGAATGATTATTATATAATAGGTGATAATATGTTATAAAATGATCATATATGATATCAAAAATATTAATATTGTTCTATAGTAAGTTAATAAGATGCATAAAACCATTATACTATAGTCTAAAGAACATTCAACTAATGGAACATGTGAGGTAAGGTATTTAGTCTCAATTTACATTCCACAAAGATTTCACTATTATTATGAACCAATTATCTTTTATATGGTATATATTTTGCCCCTTATATATTAAATATCATGAGTAAATAATTATTCATGTAATTTTATGTTTAAATTTTATTTATCTCTCCCAAGGAGATTAGAAATAAAAATTACCAAATGGTGAAAGTTATTGTGAAATCACACTTTCTTTTGTGATTGTTAACTTTATATATAAAAACTCACTTTATTGTAATAATTTTTTCATTTTAAATTAAATTTATATTAGATATATATTTTCTTGTGGATTGGATATGATTATATCCTAAATTTTATTCCATTTTTAGATAGTTTATTACATTTAATGATATTGATTAATTAGGGTAATACTGATAAATATGCACCCTTTGCTCAATACAGATATTTAATGATGAGTCTCAATATTTATGAATTAAATAGATTATTATATATAATATTTTTCATTGTAAAGGTATGAAATGGGTTGGGGAATTTTTAAATTAACACCCTCAATGCATCCATGGTCTCATGAGACTAAATTAGTTGAAAAAACCATACGTTTTTGTAACCAGTATGTTTTAAAATATATTTTGTGAAAGGTCTTGATAGTAGTATGTTTTAATCTATCTCATGAAAGGTCTTGAAGTTAAAGGTTTCAGGTACTCGTGAAACATGAAATATAATAATTCATCACTTTTTTCATTAAGAATTTAGTTATTATTTTTCATAAGAGTTTCACTATGATAAAATATATGGATTAATTTCATTCTAAGATTATTGATTACATGGAACGTGGGCTTAGTTATTTACCATTCCATAATGATTATTCTTTATCTTATCATGATAATCAAGTTATTTAAATGGAATGTGTGTTCAATTTTTTACCTTCTCATATTATTTTTCTCATTAATTCCTTATTGAATCTATTGTAATTAAACCTTACTGTGAATTTGAGTTCATCATTATTTTGTTTCTATTCCTTAGGATTCCATGAAGTTTATTATGACTATTGGGTAGGGATAAATTAGATTAAATAAAGTAACTCATGAAAAAAATCATGTTGTAATTCATTTATTAAAATGTAATGTAAGACTCGTATATGTATCTAGTAAACCAAGATTACTAAACTGATTGATCCATTGATATTGGATTCCTTGTATCATATCCAATGTTATGGTATATAGAAAAAACTCTAGGAATCTGTAGTCAGGTTCACTACACCTATGCAACCATTACTAAAATACTATGAAGAAACACCCCATATTAGTTAATGACGAATGATAAGAACTAAGGCTGGAGGGGTAAATCATACCATATATGATCATTAAAACCCCATACACTCTATATAGATCATATTGGGTAGAATGGGGTATATGAATAGTATATGGGTGATTCTTCCCCTTTTTAATACATTAAGAAAACCAAGAAACTTGAAGGGGTATCCAATTTAGAAGGTTCATATACCAGGCTACCATTTTTTAAAAAAACTATAAATCATACCTATAATGGTATAACACCAATAGATAAAAATGTTTTTTTAAAACCTTTTCACACATCAAGGAATTTCCCTTTTGATCATGATGTGGTTCCTTTACTATAGGAAAAAGAAAAAAAAATATTTTTCTAAAGTTATCATGACGTAGCCTTAAACCATTATTTAATCAAGAACTCAAATTGACCAGGCTACATGGTTTGAACCTTAACCTAAAAATATAAGCATCTTCACTCATGAATCCCACATGAAATTACCTATGGGTCACAATATGATACTTTACTAAAATATTATTCAAAGGTATATGAATGGCCTCAGAAATAATATGTAATGGATGAAAAACATAATACATTAGGGTTATAATCATGGGGTGGTTCCCTCTCCATGGTATTATCCACACACCTAATACAAAATTATTTACCCAACCCAACATGTAAAGGATAACCTCATAGTGTGAAACCACCTTCTAAAGCATGATACAATATATAAGGGTCATTATCACAGAATTTCACCCTCTACCACAATGTGATAATCATTCCATAAGGATAAAACTTTTTCATTAGGACATAAAAAATTGTGCAATATATCGATCACGCCATGGTTTCCATGTAGCTATGAAATGATTCTGGAGATACACCCCCACTACAACTTGAATGACAATAGAAAATGTGTGATGAGGAAACAACAATAAAAAGATGATAATATGGTCAGTCTAACACAAATCTACTAGTATTTAAGGAACCCAAGACACCACCCGACCCTATAAACATTTAAAAATCCAATAGAGATTCTAAATATCTAAAAAGTATAATCTATATCTCAATTCTCATGAAATCATGAGATTTAAGAAACAAATCAATTTACCTATGAAGATAATGACCTAGACATTCACGAGCCATTATAGATCAATTATAGGTGGAATCACTAAAGTAAAAGGAACATTAGAAAAATATAAATTTATTAAAGGAAAATTACATAATAAGGATCCCTCCCATGGTTGAACCAATAAGTTGATACAAAATAATAATAAATATGGAATTAGTTGGAAAAAACAATGTTATATATAAATATATATGTCATATTCCTTAATGAAAACTTTCAATATGGTCATATTATTTTGGATTCAAGGGTTATTCCATGGTCATGTATTCAAAATCCAATGTTCTCAATAGTGGAAGGTAATTTCATTACACTTATCAATAGGGACATCAATGCATATGGTGTGTTTTTATTAGAAGAATTCATATATGTGATAACAATGTCCATATATAATCAAATCGATACTGGAAAATGGATAGAGATTCCTTGTATAATTTCCCAATTATTATATTATGGTGTAAGAATTTAAATAAGTTAAATTAACTTTTTACACAGAAGTACAATTACCTAGGGATAAAACATGATACTGATGGAAAGAAATAATTGGTGAATCGTGAACAAATAGATATGTTAATACCATAAGAAATATGGATGAAAAATATTAAATATTATGAAATAATAACATGTCACTCCAACTACACACAAGTTTTATGAATTCTTAAAGAATGACATACAATGTAAAAAACAAGACTTTTGGTAACCTAATTTCCATTAAGGAATAAAATCTCAATGAATGCCTATGTGTTTTCATGAACACCAATACAATGAAAGGGGAGAATACTATAAGAATATTCTTAATATCATAGAGGAATTATAGTAATCTTATCCTTTTACACATATTATTACATGATTTTAATCATAATTATCCATCAAATAAAAACTAAGGATCATAAAGTCTAGTGTCTTTAGAAGAATAGATAAATAAAATTTAAAACATAGAAAAATAATAAAACACCTCATTATTAATCTTCCATGATTATATCCTAACTTCATTTGAGCTCATACATCCACACATGTTAACCTTGGGATTACATAGGCAAAATTAATTAGATAAAAATCCTAGTAAGGGAATAAACATAGAAAATAAGCATAACACATGAGACAAAGGCATAAAATGATAACATAATAGGCATGATACGTGAATAAACATGTAGAGTAATATCATAAATAACATGTAATAATATTATAATGTAAATGTAAGAATGTATAAGGAAATTATATCATTGCATAAATATGATTTGTGGCTAACTACCAATACTATATCACATTATGGAAAAAGTCTTATAATGAATCTAGTCTACTCTCCCATACATGATGTATCATGAGACTAATAATTAACCAATTTATTAGAGAGCTAACTGGGTGCACCCATCATAATATTTTCACAAATATGTGTGATTTAATAATAAATCAAACATATGTAATAAACATAAGAGTCACCCATGGAATGAAATGGGTATCATAATCCCATCATAAGGCATAACCCAATGGTGTGCCATAATTAAATACTTAAAATAATTGATTTAAATAATACATGGACCTTCATAATGTAAAAATAACCATATATCATGATAAATTATGTCCAATTAGAGTGAAAACATGTAAAATGTGTGGTTTAGTAACCTTGAAAATGTGCCACTTAATTGGGGTATTAATAGATGATGTAACGAGTCTTTATAATGGGTAAGAGAATAATAATTTACATAAAACCATAAGTTAAATAAAATGGTTTTCCAAATAAGATGTATTTTTTTATAAATCATATATGTTATAAAATATTTCATTGAATGGTACTTTAAAAGAGAAAAAATAGAGAAGATACCTTTAATCGAATATTCGAATGGAATTAAGAAATGAAACTTTATTACATGTATATCACAATAAAATAATGATTATGTAAACATGGAATATATGCTTGAGACATATATAAAAAATATATAAGTAGTATATACGTATAATGAAGTGATAAATTGAGGTGGAGAAAGAGAGATCATAACTTAATGGAAATATGTAGTTTTGAAATGGTACCTTACCTCATGTATGAGTGCATTCTTCACTTGCAATAAATTTCATGGATAATCATATTATATTCTTTAATTACTCAATTCATAAATTCTTATACATGTATTTTATTTTTATTAATTTTACTAACTTCATTTATGTCCATTTAGATGAGTTATAATGTCCAATTTCATTATATTGGGAGAATTCGTTTTGATGGTTTCAGGATCGGTTCGCTTGTATGTAATTATGGAAGTTCCAATAAAATTAGTATAGTTATCTAAAAGTGAAATGAATTGGTATTAATGTAATTTTATAAGTCTAAATGGTCCAATATTTTTTTTCTGGTATGAGGGTGATTCATTTGATAAAATGTTAATGATAATTGTTTAGTTTATTTTGGAGGCTTTTCCAACCAATATGAACTAGTTTCATCTTATTTAATATTAAGTATATATATTAGTTTAATAACATTAAAAAAATTATAATATTCATAGAAAAATATTATTTAACCATAATAATAGTCTTATGACCATCCATGAAGGTGGTAATGAAAAATGAAAAATCAATATCCATGGTGATGGTAAACCACCATAATTTGGATAACAGTTTCATTTCATTGAATAAGAGGAGATGAGAAATGATGAGGAAATAATATATTTCATTAGAAATATATAATTAGAGTATATAAATTATACTATTTTTATTATGATTTTATGAATGAAGGAGGTGAGGAGAAGGTATAATAAGAAATGAAATCAAAAGAGATGGTTTATGATAGTTACCTCTTGAATATCACCACATTTAAGGGCCCATTAAGGAACAAGGAATTGGATTTTTGTTGAGACTAGAATAATTTTTACATGTGGAAGAGGCTTGGTAAGTAAATTGGGTATATTATTGACAAGATAAAATTCTTATAAGGTGTGTGGAGAAGGGATGGTGAGGGGTGGTATTTATAGGGGAGGGTAGGGGTGTTTTTGATTATTATATTGATTAGTTTATTATTTTTCTCAATACTATCAATATTGTTGATTACTATGACTAAATAAAATACATGGTTTGGGAGAGTTCAAACTAATGGTTGATTATAACATCCGTGACTCAAAAATTCATGTATTTGGATTTTAATGATAAATACCGTAAATTACCGCATTTCACTATTCACAAAAAATTCAACAATTTTAGAAAAATACAAAACTTTCACTATAAACATTTTTTTACATGTATATTTAAAAAATGAAATTATTTTAATGAAAATAATTTTCTAAATATTTTAAAGTTAATTATTAAATAAAATCACCATTTATTAAAAAAATTGATTTTAATATTATAATCGCTATTTTTTACCCTTTGAAAAATTTATTATGGTCACATAAAATTATCTTATAAATATAATACAACATAATATTAATATATGAATCGATTTTATGAAAATAAATTTCCATTTAAATAATTATATTAATTTTAAAAATGTAAATTACCATTTCAATTTTATGAAAATACCAAAAGATAATTTATCATTTTTTAAACATGTATTTACATAAACAATGATATAAATATACCATTATATTATTTATAAAATGCATAAATTTTATTTTAGAATTTCATAGGTGAGGTTATTATTCTAATGGCCAGATTACTATTTCTAATGGTCAGATTACTATCCAAAGATCAAATTTATAATTTTCATAAAGATTCCTTAAAATCTATAAATACCACTTATTTGATTCATTATTCCTTCACATATACTTTATCTCAAAGTTATACACTAAAATATTCAAAATGAATATTAAATTATTAACATTATGTTTTTTTTCTATAAGTTTTTTCATGAGTGCGTTCAATCTAGTGGATCGAGTAGATCCAAATTATCAGATTCCTATTATATTAATATCTATTTATTATCTCGCTATAATATTTGGAATTATAATAATTTTATATTCGGACTAATATATCATGAATAATTTATGAGAATGATGCTTTTATTAGGATCTCTATGTGATTTATGAGTTTTATGAAATGATTATAATAAGGGACATTCCATTGATAAAATTTTAGGTCAATACATTCTCCCCCCTTATGAAATTTCACCCTCGAAATTTCATTTTACATAATAAGGTGATAAAGGTGAGGGCACTTATCCATTATTGTATCCTCTAGTTCCCATGTCTCCACTTCATACTTTTGGTTTCTCCATAGTACATTGACTAGGTGAGTGGTATTGTTATATAGAACCTTGTATGTATGGTCCAAAATCATCACTAGATACTCCACGTAAGAGATATAATTTTCCAATTGTACCACCTATAAGTTAAGTACATGTTAGGGATATGGTATTTACATCCTCAAGTGGGATACATGGAATACATCATGTACACGAGACATGGTTGGTGGATGTGCAAGTCGATATGCCACACCTCCAATATGATCAATATTCTCAAAGGGGTCGATGTACCTAAGATATAGCTTTATATTCTTCTCAATTATCTTGACCCTCTTACATGGATATATGTAGAGGAATGACTTATCACCAACCAAAAACTCTATGTCCAGTCGATGATTATATATATAGCTCTTTTTCAACTTTGTACTTCCTATTTATGATGTTGTATGGTCTTCAACTTTTATTCCATTTCCTCGACCATTTCTGGTCCCAACAGCTTATGTTAACCAACTTTATCCCATCATATAGGTGTTATACATATTTTCACATCAAGGGATTAATATGAATCCATTTTTATATTTGATTGGAAACTATTTTCTCAAGAGAACTTGACCAGTTGAAGATGATGATCCCATCCTACATTAATGTCCATTGATCACGATCTCAACATATCTTCAAATTTTTGAATAGTTCACTCAGATTAGCCATTGGTTTGAGGGTGATAATCTATAATTATGTTCAACTCAATATTTATAGAATTTTTTAGACTTTTCTAAAACATTGAGATAAATGTTGAATCATGATCAAATATAATCGATAATGGTACTCCATTAGTGACACCACAACTCTGTTGTATATATATTCAAGTTGGTCGAGTGAGAAGTCCTATAAAATCACAATAAAGTGAGTAGTATTTTAATGAATATCTATAATGAACCATATATCATTATTTCAATTGTATGTATTCATAAGTCAAAACACAAATTCCATAGTGATGTTTTCCCTTTTTCAATATAGGAATGAGTAGTAGTTGCATCATCCACTTATAATTTTTCCTTTCATCCTTCACTTGATGACATAAGAGATACATTAATGTATATTCAGAGATACCATTATTCATATTGGCCCACCAATAGTTCTCTCGGATATCTCGATACATCTTTGTGCTCTCTGGGAGAATAGAGTAGGTTGAGCTACATGAATCATTCAAAATGTATTTTTTGTCTCAGGATTTGATGGTACACATAGTCATAACCTGAATCTTACAACTCCTTCATCATAAATTTTTAATTATGAGGATTTCTCATCTTGATACCTTCCACCTTCTTCTAAATTTCCACATCATATCTTCAAGAATCCATTATCTTCTCTAAAAGGGATGGTTGAGCAATCAATTGAGAAATGAATGACGATTTCTCTTCCTTTATGTTTCTTATGTCCATCCTTTTCATGTCTAATAAGATTGTATCCTTCTAAATTACCATAATTAATAATTTTCTAAGATCCTTTATTCTATGACCATCATAAACTTTATTCTCTTTACCATGATGGTAGTGGATTGAGAAGTCATAATCCTTGATAATTGCAAACTATATTCACTGGCATGTTTTAATCTCTTTATGTATGAGTATATATTTTAGGGTCCTATAATCAATATTTATCTCACACTTATACCAATATAGATATTTATTCTATATTTTCAATGTGAATATCACTACCTCAAACTCTAGATAATGGATGAGATAGTTTTTATCATGAACATTTAGATTCCGTGAGGCATTGGATATTAATTAATAATTTTTCATAAGTACACATCTTAACCCATTCTTTAAAGAATCACTATATACCATAAAAATAGTTCCCCACTTACTGGTAGTGTAATTACTAGTGTAGTGATAAGCCTTTTTTAAAACTCTTTGAAGTAATATTCGCATTCACTAGTCCAGAAAAACATCAATCCTTTCTGAGTTAGCATGGTTAGTGTGTCTGAAAATCATGATATTTTCTTCACAAATCATCATTAATACCCATATAGACCGAGGACACTAATTTTTTTTATTACAGATGTTTTAATGGGCCACTCCTCAATAGCCTTTGTTTTATAAGGGTCCATATATATTCCCTCACGGTTTATAACATTCCCCATGAATGATACTCCTCCATCCATAAGTCATATTTAATGTACATTGCATATAGTTTCTCCCTTAGAAATGCCTTTAGAATAGTATTCAAATTATCCTCATGTTCCTCATTACACATGAATTATATTATAATATCATCTATACATAATACCAAAACTTTGTTAAGGTAATCTCTAAAGTATCTATTCATTAAGTTCGTGAAAATTTCTTGAGAATTAGTGAGTATGAAGGGTATCACTAAGAACTTATAGTGTTCATTCCTCATTATAAAGGAAGTACTGAGAATATAATCCTTCTTAACCATTAATTGGTGATATATTGACTAATGAACCACATTATAGAAATACATTTTACCATATAATTGATCAAAAATGTCATCTATATATGGAAGGGGACACTTGTTCTTTATCGTGATTTTGTTTGGTTTGTGATAATAAATGTAGAGAAACATTGATCTGTACTTATTCTTGATGAATATGATCGGTGCACCCCACAATGAAGAACTCTGGTGTATAAAACCCTTTCCTAGATTCTATTTTAACTAATTATTTAGTCCCTCTAACTCAATGGTGGCCATTCTGTAAGGATTCATTGATATGGGAAGAGATCCAGGTATAATATCAATTGAGAACTCTACCACTTAGTAAGGAGGTAGACTAGAAAATTATTCAGGGAACACAATAGTGTAGTCACTCGCAATAGGAATGTATTCAACCATGATCCTACACTTTGTATCAATCATTTTAACTAGATATACTTTCCCATATTGAAATAATATCCACAATTTAGATGACGATTCTGCAGGAGATTCATCACCCTCCTTAAACTTGTACAAAATTGAGTGATTTCTTGGTATGTGAAGAGTGATCACCCATTACCAAAAGTTGTTATTTTATTTTTATAAATATATCCAATGCATGCTGAATATAGCATCAAACTTCACCTAAGTAAGTAATATAATATTTTATGAGAGGTTCAATACAAGAAAAATTATCCTTGGTGGAGTTATATACTTTAGATTCAATAATTACCTTATTTTTTGTTATTACAAAGAACACATTTATATATTGAGATGGTGTTTGAATAATTAAACTATATATTAAATATATGAAAGAATGTGTAGAACCAAAAATCAAACAATTCATTCACTACTCTTGAGTGAATAAAAAATGTTCTCTTCACCACATTGTTTTCAGAATCCACCTCAACAGTAGTGATAGACAATGCCCTACCTTTCTGACTTGGAGGTTGTTTTTATTTATTATATATGAAAAACCTTTTCTTATAGAATTGGATCACATAATTCCCATGTTCCATTCAGTTGAAACAATACACTATAGGCTGAGTGTTGATCTGAATAGTCATTTATTCTTTCATATTAGTGGGATTCATGACATCCCTTTGGAAATAATTTTCATGATGCCCCTCTATTCTAAATTTTAATCATTTAATGTTTCCCATTAGATAGTTCCTAGGATGTTTCTTCCCAAAATTTTTATATTTGAGATGTTAGGTTTTCATTCTTTCATGGGGTTTATCTATTGATCCTCCCATATTAATCTCTATTTTTCTCTTTTTATCTCTGATTCCATGAGACCAATGAGATTCACCAATATCCATACCATACTTTATGGAACATTATAAAATCTCCTCAAAGATTTCGAAGTCTTGAATCAGAAATTATTTTCATAGAATCATCTTTAATCAACTAAATAATTTATCCACCTTAATTCCAATGTTTATGAAAAATCCAAATCTTCTTGGTGTGAACCTTGTATTTTTTCCTCATACATCCCGATAGATTCATCTTCCTTTTCCTTTAGTATGATGAAATCTCTCCCAATAATAATATGGAGTCTTCAGGGAAAATATTTATTCAAAAATATTTTATCGAATCCTTCCCAATCCATGGAATTAATTTCTTCTTTAGAATTTGTTTTTATCAGTTTCCACCACTAATTTTCTTCCCATAAAAATAGTAGACCACTAGTATAAATTTATCTTATTTTTATCATTGATTAAAAGAGAATATATTCCCAATAGTTTTAATTAATTATTCCAAGATGAGGAGATTATAAGATCCATTAAATATAAGAGGTATTTCTAACATAATTTATTCAACTACAACATTATCTTTTTAGGATTTAGAGGGAGTTTCAAATGATTCATTTTATTATTCATAACCTGATCTAGTTGAGAAATTACTTTCATTACATTATGATATCTTGATCCCATCATATTTATAATTTTATTATGGAAATAATCACATTGCCTATCACATTGGTTGTCAAAAAAATATCTCTTATTTCACATCATTAACTAATACAAAGAAATAAAATACAATTTTGCATCATGAATACATAGATAATGAGCATATATAAAAAATGAAACTATGAACATAAAATGATAAACGTATAAATAAAAATTATATCCTAACTTTTGATTATGTAATTCAAAATCTAGGTTATACATGGTGATATAATTATCCCTAGGATTATTAATAATATTTTTTAGTCCAAATACCTAAAAAATAAGTAGACCATCCTCTGATACCAACTATAGGTAACCTATACATTTAAAAATATTATCACATTATTTTAATCATAATTATCCATAAAAAAGAAACTGAAGATCATAATGTCTTGTGTCTTTGGAAGACTAGGTACTTAAAATTAAAAAATGGAAGTAGAATAAAACATATCTTTATTAATATTCAATAATGAGATCATAACTTCCTTTAATCTCCTACATATTCATAGGATGACCTGAGAAATACACAGACAATTTGGATGAGCTAAAAAGCCTTATAAGGGAATAAGCATGGAAAAGAAGCATAACCAATGAGTCAAAGGAATAACATGATAACGTAACAGGCATGGAATATGAATAAACATGTGGAGTCCCATCATACAAAACATGTAATCATATGATCATGAAACTATATAAATTTTTAGTAAACATGTATCATGACATCAACATTAGTCAAGGCTAACTCCCAAAACTATATCACATGGTGGAAAAAGTCCCACAATGGATTATGTTTACTCTTTAATCCCTTATATGAAATGAAATAAGACTAAAAATTACCCAATGAATTGGATAGTTATTAGGGTGAAACCATCATATTATGTTCACGAATATGTGTGACACAATATGAAATCAAACATAAGGAATAAACATAAGAGTTAACCATGGAATGAAATGAGTATCTTAATCATGTCATAAGGCATAACCAAAGGGCGTGTCATAATGGTATCCATTGAAAAATGGATTTAAATCATACTTGAACATTCATAAAGGAAAAAATAAGTGTATATGATTATAAATTATTTCCAAATAATGTGAAATTATGTAAAAAGAGTGGTTTAGTATCCATGGAAATGTGCTGCTTAAGTAGGGTTTTAAGATTAGAGTTTATGAGTCTTTAAAAGGGGTAAGAGAATAATAATTTTCATCAAACCAGAAATGAACTTAAATTGTTATCAAAATAATAAAGATAGTTTTTATAAATCATATAATTAATAAAACATTTCATTGAGTGTTACATTAAAATAGAAAAATAAAGTATAGAAGTTCCCTTAAATCGACTTTTCGAAAGGAATTATGAAAAGAACCTTTAAGACATGTATATAACCATCAAAGTAACATTAAATAAACATGATATATATGTGTGAAAAATATATAAATAATATATAATAAGTACATAGGATTAATTATGTGATAAATTTAGGTAGATATAGAGATAACATCACTTAAATGAAGTATGGATGTTCATAAAGATCCTTTACCATATGTTTGAATACGTTGTGAAAATGCATGTAATGTCATGGATAATAAAATTATACTAAATAATTAATAAATTATATAACCTATTATACATGTATTTTATTTATTAAAATTTTATAATGTTCATTAATGGCCATTTGGATGAGTTATAATTTTTAATTTCATTATTTAGGGAAGGTTCATTTTCATGGATTCATGATTGTTTCACTTGTATATAATTATGGAAGCTCTTGAAAAAAAGGGAATAATTCTATATAAGTGAAATGTAGTGGTATTAAGGCACTTACATAATTCTAAATATTCCCATATATCATTTTTTTCCAGTATGATGAATATTCATTTAATAAAATGTTAATGATAATTGGTTAGTATTTTTTGGCAGTTTTTCTGAACATCATGAACTAGTGTCATTATATTTATTATTATCTCTATATATTTGTCCCATACCATGAAATAATTTATAATATTTATAAAAAAATATTATATAACCATAATAATATTTTTTATTAGGTATTATGTTAGTAATGGAAAATGAAAAACCATTATCCATGTTGACGGTAAACTACCTTAATTTGGACAACAGTGTCATTTATTTGAATTAGAGGAGATGAGAAAAGAGTTGTAAATAAGATATTATATTTCAAATATAAAATTACATTATATACATGTCACCAGATTTATAATTATTTTATGAATTAGGTAGGTGAGGAGAAGGTAGAAGAATAAATGAAATTAAAAAGATGGTTTATGAAAGTTACCTCTTGAATATCACCTCTTTGAAGGAGCCCTTAAGGAACATGAAATTAGTCTTTTTTTGAGATAAATAGAACTTGGACATGGGTAAGATGCATAGAAAGGTAATTGGGCATATTATTGACATGATACAAGGCATATAATGTGCGAGGAGAAGGGGTGGTGATGGGTGGTATTTATAGGGGGAGAGGGCTGTTTGTGATTATTATATTCATTATTTTATTATCATGGCTCAAGATTATAAATAGTGTTGATTAATATTATTAAATATGGTAAATTTTTCAGGTGAGTTTGAAACAATGTTTTCTTAAATCATCCATGACTCAAAAAATCATGTATTTGTCTTATAATGTTAAATACGACAAATTACTATATTTCACTATTCACAAAAAAAATCAATCATTTTAGAAAACTACTAAAAATTCACCATATCCATTTTGTAATGTTTATATTTCAAAAATTAAATCCATTTAATGAAAATAATTTTCAAAATATGAGATGATTAATTTTTTAATAAAATCTTCATTTATTCGAAAAATAAAAATTTTAATATTATAATTGCTTATTTGGATCCATCAAAAAATTAATTTTGGTCAAATGAAATTATTATCTAATTATAATAAAACATAATATTAATTTATGAATATATTTTATGAAAAAAAAATTCATTTAAATCATTATATTAATTATAATACTATAAATGAACATTTATGTTTAACAAAAATACTAACAAAAAATTTATCATTATTAAAACATTTATTTAATTATACCATGATATAAATATATCATTGTTATTTATATGATACATATATTTTATTTAATACTTTCATAGGTGATGTTACTATTCTAATGACCATATTACTATTCCTAATAGTTATATTTCTATTTGAACAGTCATATTTATAATAGTGATATAGGTTCCTTAATTTCTATAAATACCAATTATTTCATTTGTTCTTCATTCACTTATACATTCTATAAAAGTTATATATTTTCATCCTTAAAATTAATATTATATTATTAACATTATGTTTTATTTATAAAGCATTGTTAATGAGTGTGATCCTTCAACTGGATCGAGAAGATTAATTTTTTTTCATTCTTATTATCTTATGTTCTATTTATTATCCCTTTGTAATATTTGGAATTATCATCGGTTTATTTACTGACCAATGTATCATTATTAAATTATTATTACAGTGTTTTTATTGGGTTACCAATGTGATGTATGTATTTTATGACATTATTATAAGAAGGTAAATTCCATTGATAAAATTTTGGGTCGTTATAGGAATCACAATGAATGCTATAACAATGCAACGTTAAAGGTGGAAAAATACAAAAGTGGGATTAGTCTCATAATGGATTTGAATCCCTAGTAAACATTGATAAATAATTCTAGTATATCTATCATAATTTTTTTGAATGTATGACATCATTAAATTGGAAAAGATTAATGGTTTATTTGATGTGTAGTGAATGAAAAGGTTTTGATCATAATAAAAATTAAAACTCTTATACCTAATGATGTCAAGTACCTTCTCATGTTCTATACTAAATTAATATAACTATTTTTGGAGTAATTTTGGTTTGTGGATGAGATATGATCCATGGAGTGGATATATTGAGACGTGTTCAATAAATTTATAATGGATGAATGAGTTAAAAAAATATGAATTCAACAAGTTGTACTAAGAATGAACTTGTGGAAGAAAGGAAAAATTAGGATTCTCACATTGTATAGTCTCCTGATTCAACATTATTAGTAAGTACTAGATTAAATTTATGCTGTAGGAATGTATAATATAAAAATAAATTTTATTAAATCTTGTACTATAAACACTTATGAATAAATTTTATAGAATATATCCTAATATGTAATTCAATATTGGTCAAATTCTAATATGGAATTTTATAGTGGTATTAAAAATATATTGTTATTAAAAGTGTTATAAGGAATATAAAAAATTATTTTATCCTTATAGTAAATGGAGAATATCTTGATGAAGTAAAAACAATGTTCATAGGTTAATTATTGTTTTGGTTATTTTTTGATTTACTAATGTTTTACCAAATTAATTTTTTATGACACTAAAATATAAGAAATGTTCACTCCCATGGTTAATAATAAAGATCTCATGGAATCATATAACCACATAAAGAATTGTATGAATTAGTGTTGTCAATGTTTTATAAAATTATATTTTTTAGATAATTTATACATAAGAACCTATTTTTTGTATGGATATCATACATATTATTAATCATATTCACATTATATGTAAGGGAAAATAAAATATATCACAGAACATCGATTTTTTGCAAGGTTTTTCCTAAATTTTGGTGACTTTTTATTTTTTGAGTTATGTTCAAGTCCAAGACACATGTGATTCATTAAATTAATAATTCAAATACATGAGTGTAAGGTATCATCATTAACCTCAATGTTATCTCCAAACAAATTTACCGTCTCCTAATATGTACATTATACTAGATCCCTCCTATTTAATATTTAATAATAATGACACTTATGCATAAATTCTATTAATCCTATACAAGAAGTCACAACATCAAATTATTATATATTATTCCTCAACATAGATATTTAATATCATTTAAATAATTTTATATATTTAAATGCAATATGAATTAATATATGTCAATAGAATGAACAAAAAATTAATTAGAAATAACATATATGATTTATTCTTCCTCATTATGCATCATGATTTCTATATACCATCAATTGAACCTTACCACCATGAAATAAATGTTCAAAAATAATGTAGTTTTCACATTAGTCTCCACTATTACTTAATAATTATCAACACTTGAGTAATTAAATTATTATAGGTCATATTATCTCAATAACTCTATTTTTATTATTCTTCTTATTTAGTGTATAATATTTCCATTTATAGTATCATTTTACAAGTAACATATTTTTTATTATCAAAATCTTCATCTTTTTATAAGATCCAAAAAAAATTAAAAGTATATTTCCATAATTTTATATACAAACATTCATTAATTTTGGATACTTGATTGTCATATAAAACATTAAAATAGCTCCTCAAATCCTCTAGATAAAAATTATTTGAATATGAAAATTATATACAATAAATCCTACAATATACTATCTATAATGTTAGACTCAATCATTCCATTTCAAAACACTATAATTTTAAAAAATAGTATCTCCTCAAAATCATAATTTTATGTCTCCTAAAATATTCTTGATTATCCTAATTACATTAAAATTTAAATATTTATTATTCTTATCATATATTCCTTCAAATAAATCCATATTATTTTAATCCACAAATTAATGATTTCATGTATTCAATATTGTAATGAAAATATTTATTTATGGCGTGATCCAATAAAGAAACCTAATTAGAATCCACACCATATTCATAGGTCATATCCCTATGGTTTTATGTTAATGAAAACTATCAATTCACTAGATAATGTGGCATGGTGTTCATCTTAAAAATGAAATATTATTCATTATAACTCAAAGAAAACAAAACTTGATCTATGATCTCCTTGAACCCTCATGATATTTTTGAATTTAAGAATTGAAAAATATCATATAGTTTTGGTGTCTTACAATTCACCAGGAAAAAATATTTTAATATCATAAAACATTCAATGTTATCTTTTGTATCCTCTAATAATTATAAATCCCAGACCCCAGAATCATGGAGCCAGTGCATTATTTTATTACATTGGAATGATTACATAGAATCAAATCCCAAAGGGTTGGTCAGTTTAGAAGTCTTGGAAAACCAAAATATATAAAAATACTCATAATACATTGCTAAATAGAAAATAAAAACAAAATAAATTATAAAATGAAATAAATAGCATCCTTTAAACTTATTCAAAGGATACCTCTTCGTAACCTGGGCAAAGGAAACATAATAAGGGTGAGTTAAATGTTCAGTAAGGTTAATTAAAGCAAAATAAATAATGAATCAATGAGAATAAATCAACATACCAAGGTAAATAAATGAGAACACAATCCATTTAATTAACTCGATAAGGAAATATCAATATGGAAAGGTAAAAAATAGAATCACCTGTCATTTAATCAATAAACTGATAATAGAATGAATCTATAGATATGTCGATGAAAAATATCATAGATAATTAATAATTGAATCAAAATGAAGGAAATTCTTAATTATTGGTCATCTTGTTTGAGGCACATGAAAACATATAGCATCAATACCTTTCCCAAGATGTTTTAAAACCATGGATAGAAACCCATTTAATTTAGACAACTTATTCTTCTCATGAGAACTTGTAGATGCAATAAGGAGCTATATTAAGTTCAAGACCCACTTTTCATTTCTAGTAAAAACCATTCATATTATAGAATAAATGAAATAAATAATATTTTTTATCAAATATCTATATTGAACGAAGAATATGGTTTTATCAATATTTCCCAAGTTAATCAAATAGATGTCAAAGTGATCACGATACGTAAAAATGATATACACTTTATTCAATAATAATATCTATTGTATGAGAATATAGATATTTAAGAAAATTTCTAATGAAAAATGATTACAGTAAAATTATTATTTCATGAGAAATTTAACAATAAAAAATGGAAGTGTGATTGAAGAGATAATCATTAAGAAAATTCTTGAGGAAATTATCCTTTAAACATTCCAAAGTGTCCCATACCACTTTGAAACATTTTAATCATAATCCCCTTGAATATATGACATTAAATGAAACATATAATATCATGATAATAAGGGTAATCCTGAAGTTACAAGGATTGAATAACAACTGAGAAGGGGGGGGGGGGTTGAATTAGTTGTTTAAATTTTTATAAGTTTCAAAACTTTAAGAAACTTAACCCTTACAACCTATTAAGATTTATTTCCTTATCAACCTTTAGCATGAAACTCAAGAATGAAAGAAAGGTAAATCAAGAAAGGAAAACAAGATTTACAAGGTTCATCCTCAATAAGAGAACCTATGTCCTTGCCATAGCCACTCCCATGGGTCTATGTAAATCCACTATAATAAAGAAGTGAATACAACTTGTGCCAAATCTCGTTAGACACCTTCTATCTCCTGATGGGAAAGATTATACTAAATCCCATCAGTTTAAAAAGTTTTCTTAAAGAACAAATGATCCAAACATAAGAATAAGAACTTTGTTGAAGCTGATCCACAAATGATCACTCCAAATATTCAGTTCGGTTTTCTTGAATCTGATTTTCTGAAACCGGTCTTCTCAGCAAGGTAATGATGGTTCTGATTTCCTTTTGCTAAAAACTCAAGAAAACTTCTTCAAGATAATTCTGATCTTCTTAGCAAGGTAATATGATTCTGATTCTCTTCTTCTCAAACACTCAAGAAAACTTCTTTAAGATGGTAGAAACTTTTCACTTTGAATTCTCCAATGCTCCGCCTTTTTCGCGTCTGTGAAAGTTACAAATGAGTGAATGAAATGAGCACATATTTATAGGAAATTCATGAAACAAAGTTGGGAATCTTGAAAATCTTTCCCGCTTCCTCAAATCTCAAAAACTCTACAAATATCTCTCATTTAATCTTCAATCTTTGACTTCTTCAAATCTCCTTAAATTTCTCTGAGATTTACGCAAAGTTGAAATTCGAGTTTTCTGGAACTCTTCATATCTTTCTCAAAATGATAAAGCTAGATCTTGGTTCTGATTTTCTCAGAAGCACAATCAGAAATCAGGTTCCGAATTGTTTAGAAATCAGGTTCTGAATTGTTCATAAATCAGGTTCCAAATTACTCAGAAATGAGGTTCTGAATTGGGTAGAATTCAGGTTCCAGTTTTCTCAAAATGTTTCTCAGAATTGTAATTCTGGTTTTCTCAACATGTTGCTCAGAATTGTCATTCTGTGTTTCTCAACATACTGCTCAAATTTTTCATAAGGTTCAGAATTCAGGTTCTGAACTTTTCTTGAACTTACTTTGACTTCTTCAACTCTTCAATCTTCTTGAAAAACATTTTCTGTAAGAAAATTTTCTTTCTCTAATGAACTTTTCCTTATCTAAGGAAGTTTGTTGTAAGAAAAATTTTCTTAAGCTCAATCAACATCCTCAGTTTATAGGATCTGAGTTTCCCAGAAACATGCCCAGAAGTAGGATCCGGGTTTCCTCATAAGGTTTCTCAAAAATTCAAGTTCCGAAATCAGGTTCTGGATTTCAGGTTCAGAAATCAGGTTCTGGTTTTTTAGGTTCAAGAATCAGGTACTTTTTTTTAGGTTCAAGAATCAGGTTCAAGTTTTTAGGTTCGGGAATTAGGTTATGGTTTTTAGGTTCAGGAATCGAGTTCTGGTTTTTAGGTTCAGGAATCAGGTTCTCGTTTTTAGGTTCAAGAATCAGGTTCTGGTTTTCTCAGGAATTAGGTTATCAAAACAGGTTCTGGTTTTCAGGTTTAGGAAACAGATTCCGAATTTCAGGTTTAGAAAAAAGGTTCTGGATTTCTAGGTTCAGGAATCAGGTTCTGGTTTTCTCAGGAATCAGATTCCAAAAACAGGTTCTGGTTTTCAGGTTCAGGAAATAGGTTCTGAATTTCAGGTTCAAAAAACTGGTTCTGGATTTCGAGGTTCAGGAAACAGGTTCCGAATTTCAAGTTCAGAAATTAGGTTTTGGATTTCAGGTTCAGGAGATAGGTTCCGAATTTTAGATTCAGAAAAAAGGTTTTGGATTTCTAGGTTCAGGAAATAGGTTCTGAATTTTAGGTTCAGAAATTAGGTTCTGGATTTCAGGTTCAGGAAATAGGTTCTGAATTTTCTTAGAATTTTGCTTAGTGAAAATCGTCAATCCTCTTCACTATTTCTTCAATAGATTTTATCATGAAACTTTTCATGATTTGTGAGAACTTTAAGATCAGTAAAGCATCGTCTGATTTTGTTTATAAAGTTTGAGACACTTTCTTAACTTATGACTTCTTATTCTTCAATATCATCCTCTTTAAGAAAATCTTTAGCAACCAGGAACTTCAACTTTCTGTAACTCAAAAACATTCTTCAACAAAAAGATTAGTTGTCAAAAAATAAAAAACTTTGTTAAAACAAAACACCACAACAGTTCTTCAATCTCCCCCTTTATATTTTTTGGCAACCCTTGTTAACAAGTTTTCACCTATAAAAAAATTTTACATCTCAAGTTCTAGAACTTTACCAAAACATAGAATTTCTCAAAAAAGAGTGTCCTGACACCACACTACCAGATAAAGTAATGTTTCTGAAGGATTTCCATCCCTCAGTGATAAGAAAATTTTGTGTCCATATGAGGATAAACTTCACCTTACTCAAACTCCCCCTCAACTTTTATCTTTTTCTTTCTCACTTTTCTTAACTCTCTCATTTTTCTTTCTCTCTCCCCCATTATATGATAACCACAGCTTCAAATTCAAAAATTAAAGCCAATTAAACATTGTTACTTACTCTCCCCCTTTTTCAACATAATCCAAAGTACAGTGGAGGAGACTTCCTTATAAGTTTTTAGGAAGTCATGGGAGGAGGCTAAACATGGAGTTGCAGCCTCAGTTCAACAAACCTTTCCTTTGACATCGCTTTTGTAAAAAAATCAACAATCTGATACTTTGTTGAAATATATTCCATCAAGGCTTCTCCAGCAGCAGCTTTCTCTTTCAAAAAGTGATACTTTATATCAATGTGTTTTGATCTTGAATGTTGAATAGGATTCTTAGAAAGATCATTGGCACTTTGATTATCACAAAGTATCTTCAAAGGTTTAGAAACTTTCACTTTCAAATCTTCCAGTTGAACCTTCATCCACATCATTTGAGTACAAGCCTAAGTAGATGCAACATATTTGGATTCATCAGTGCTTAAAGTTACTGAACTTTGTTTCTTACTGTGCCAAATCACACAACATTCCCCTAAGAAAAATTGTCCTCCTCATGTTGATTTTCTATCATTACAATCACCAGCCCAATCAGCATCGGTATAACCATGAAACATCATCTCATTGTTTCTCTAATATAACAACCCATGTGAAGTTGTTCCTTTAACATATCTCAGAATCCTCTTAACTGCCAAAATGTATGATTCTTTTGGATTACTTTGATACTGAGAACATAGACTTACAACATAAGCAATATGAGGCCTTGAAGCTGTAAGATAAAGAAAACTTCCTATCACCTTTATAAATTATTTCTGATTCACGTTGTTCCCCGATTCATCTTTTCTCAACTTTGTGCCCACTGAGATAGGATTTGAAACTTCCTTTGATTCTTCCATCCCAAACTTCTTTAACAATTACTTGGCATACTTTTATTGGGATAAGAAAATGTAGTTTTCTTGTTGTTGAACTTGTAAAACAAGGAAGAAAGTTAATTCTCCCTACATTGACATTTCAAAAAATTTCTTCATATCTTAAGTGAACTCTTCACAAGACTTTTATTCATCTACAGAAAAAATTATATAATCAACATAAACGATTAAATTTAATGTTCTCGAGTCAATATATTTAACATACAAGTTGTTATCAACCTTTCCTTTAGAAAAGTTCATCTTTCTCAGAAAATTTTCAAGCTTCTAATACCATGCTCATAGAGATTGTATCAGCCCATACAAGGCTTTCTTCAATTTGAAAACTTTTTTTTCATCCTCATCAAGTAATAACCCACAAGTTTTTTCAATGTAAACTTATTCCTCAATCTCACCATTTAAGAAAGCTGACTTTACATCCATCTGATAAACCTCGTAATTCTGATGAGCAACCACTGCAAGAAATATTCGAATATTTTCCAACCTTGAAACAGGGGCAAAGGTTTCATCAAAATCCACACCTTCCACTTGTGCATATCCTTAACACCCAAGCCTTGCTTTGTTTCTTGTAACTTCTCCATGATCATTCAATTTATTTCTTTAGAACCACTTGGTTCCGATAACATTCTTATTTTATGTCCTTGAAAAAAGTTCCCATGTTTAATTATTCTCAATCTTATCCATTTCTTCATTCATATCATCCATCCATTCTTTATGTTGAATAGCTTCTGAAACTGATTCTGGTTCAAATTTTGAGATAAGGGAAGTCTGATTTTCTAATCTTAGCTTCCTTATTGTCTGAACTGGAGACTTCTAATCCCCAATAATATTTTGAGATTCAACATGTTTTTGTAAGGTAGGAAAACTCACATTTCTTTTCCCAGCATCACTTTCTTCCCCATGTGACTCATCTGAGTCACTTTCACTCTGGTGGGGATTCTATGATTTATCTTCCTCAGTATTCTTAATAGATTTTGTGAAGGAACTTGGATTTTTAATTACCTTCACATCATATGAGTCTACCAACTTCTGTAAACATTTGTTCCAGCATTTGTAATTTCTTCCATTCAGTGAATAACCCATAAATATTCCTTATTCACCTTTCTCATCAAACTTTCCTAGGTTCGGATTTTTGATTTTGAGCAATCACGGACTTCCAAAAACTTTGAAGTACTTAAAAGAAGGTTTTTTGTTATACCACATCTCGTAAGGAGTCATGTTGGTTTCTGGTCTCAACAAGAATCTATTTTGAACATGCACAACAATGTTAACAGCTTCTATCCAAAAGAATTTTGAAATTTTGTATTCTGATAACATACTTCTTCCCATTTCTACCAAGATTCTATTTTTCCGTTCCGCTACTCCATTTTGATGTGGAGTATAGGGAGCACTATACTGATGTTTGATAACATGCTTCCTTAGATACATTTCAAAATAATTTCTTTTGAATTCAGTACCATTTTTTGTTCTCAGCTTCTTTATAGAAGCTCCCAATTATTTCTAAACATATCTTCTGAAGAATTTAAACATTTCAATCGCCTATGACTTATGCTTCATGAACATGATGTTTGTCATCCTAGTGAAATCATCAATAAAAGTGATAAAGTATAAATCTCATTTTTTTGATTGATGTCTCATCGGCCCACACATATCGGAATGAATAATCTCAAGTGGTTTGTTAGATTGAATCTCAACTCTTTTATGACTTTTGTTAGTGATCTTTCCTTTCTGGAAAGTAATACAAACATATTCATCTCTTCTTTTCAGTTCTGGGAAATTTCGAACAACATGAACTTTAGAAATCTTACTCATGTTCTTCTGCCCAATTTGGAAAAGTCTTTGGTGCCACAACTTGTTTTCATCTTCAACACTCAAATAATAAGAGTTATTCGATTCTTCAATTTGAAAGAGATTCTAACTGGTTCTTTCTCCTTTTGTAATCACTTTTCCATTTTTCACACTTTTGATGATACAAGAATCCTTTCTAAATATAACAACTTTTCTATCATCACAAAGTTTACTTACACTAAGTAAGTTATGTTTTAACCCATCAACAAGCAAGACTTCCTTAGATTTTAGTTTCTCTGCTTCAATATCTGCTGTACCGATTCCCTTAATTATTAAGGAACTATCATTTCTGAAAGTAACTGCTCCTCCATTATGTCTTTCAACATGTTCCAAGATTTTTATATCACATGTCATGTGTGAAGAACAACCACTATCAATAATCCATGGTTTGTTCCTCTTACTTGCTTTCAAAGTTGTCTCAACAACAAAAAATATCTCATCAACCTTCTTATTTTCGGCTTTGTTTTCTTTCTTATCATAAGAAACTTGTTATGGAAGGGGAGTCATACATCGTTCATCATGATTTCAAGACTGATAAAATCTTCCACAATCTTCTTTCAAATATTCAAATTGATTCTTTGTTGGAATGCTTCTGAAATTTTGAGAATTCACTTTTTCAACTTTCTCTGAGTACGAAAAGTTACTCATTCTTATTTCACTATTTCTTCCACTTTTCTCAAACTTTCTTCTGGGTAGAGATAAATTGTGCCAAAAATTATAAGCTTTATGCCCATATATTCCGCAACACCCGCAATACCCCTCAAATCTTGGTTTCCTACTCAAGAATGATCTTTCTCTATGAGAACTTTGTTGAGGTTGTTAACTTCTTTCAGCTCTAGAAAACTCAAGATGTAGGCCATCTCTTCTTTTGAGTGAGTTTTCCACATTTGTAGGATTGATAGGTTTCTCAAATCCTTTCTCCACCCAAGCTTTAGTAATACTTTTTCCATAACCTGAAATCTTAGAAGAATCAGATAAAACATTATTTTTGATAGGAGAAGATTTCACCTGATTCTCATGGTAATCCTTCTCAACAATCTTGGAAGTCTCAACTTTTACTTCAGTAGCTTTGTGGAAGTTTTCATTAATCTTCCTTAGGGTGTTTTCAGATTCAATAACTTTTGATTGCAACTTGTTGACCTCTTCTTATTTAGTTTCCATCTTCTATCTAAGATCTTCAATCATCTTTCCTTGTTCAGAAATTCCAAGTTTGTAGCTTAAAATTTCTTGAATGTATTCATATTCCTTCTTGGTAACATCTTTACTTTCATCATGAACTTCTTTATGATTTTTCTTCATCACATGAATTTCTTTCTTTAGAGATTCTTTTTGATCAAGACATGAAAGAAGTTCAGATCTTAGCTGATATTCTTTGTAAGATTCTTCACCACCTTATTCAATCTCTGAGAAAACATTTGTTTTCTCAAATTTTGCAATGAAGGTTCTGAATCTTTATTTACTTTCATCTTCTGAGGAATCATTGTTAGATGATTCTGATTCAACCTTGTTGCTCAACATGCTTCTTTTCTTTCCAGAAAACTTCTTCTTGAATTATTTATAAGTCCTCTCTTCTTTTTCATTCTTGTTATAATTCTTCCATCAAGGATTATCATTAGAAACATCTTGATATTCTCCAAATTTCTTCTTAGGGCAATTTATTGCAAAGTGTCCGATTCCACCACACTCAAAACATTTAAGAGTAAGTTTCCCTCCATACTTTCCTCTTCCTCTTCGATAGTTCTTGGATATGAGAGACATGATTTTTTCATTCAACTCTTCATCTTCCTTATCAATGGACTCAAAAGGATAAGCTTCATCATCATCTTGGATTTTCATCTTTCTCATAGCTTCAAAAGCCATTTCATCTTTCTTCTTCTTCTTAAATATTAGAGCTTTCCTCATTTCATAAGAAACAAGAAAGTTATGTTGTTCATCAAGAGATAAATCTTCCTTATCTTTTAAAGATGAAATTTTAGAATCAAACATGTCTGGAAAGTTTCTCATAAGTTTCTTCACAATTGTAGAATATTCCAAGTCTTCTCCAAATCCCCTGATGTTGCATACAATTTCATTAACTCTGGTGAAGTATTCATCAATTGTTTCATCATCTCTCATCCTGATGTATTAAAATTTACTATGCCAGATTTGTAGCCTGGACTCCTTGACTTTTGTATTTCCTTCGAAAACACTTTACAGCTTGTCCCACATGATTTTTGATGTGGTGAGACTCATCACCTTTTGATAAACATTTTCTGATAAGGACATGAGAATAACATTTCTGGCCTTTCCATCAACTTCTATGTTTTTCTTATCAGCAAACATCATAGGATCATTTTTCTCAATAGGTGGAAAGCCAATAGTTGCAAAATCAACAACTTCAAGGCCAAGAGATAGGAGATAAGGATTCATCCTATTTTTCCATCCCTAATAATTATTTCCATCGAATGTAGGAATTCCTCTACTGTTGACAGAATTGATATTTTCCATGATAAGGATAAAGCAAGGGAACCTTCCTTTAATACCACTTGAAGTTCTAAGGATCGAATAACAATTGAGAAGGGGGGGGGGGGTTGAATCAGTTGTTTAACTTTTTATATGTTTCAAAACCTTAAGAAACTTAACCCTTGAAACCTATTAAGATTTATTTCCCTATCAACCTTTAGTAAGAAACTCAAGCATGCAAGAAAGGTAAATCCAAAAAGGCACACAAGAATTACAAGGTTCAACCTCAATAAGAGAACCTACATCCTTTCCATAGAGACTCCCGTGGGTCTATAGAAATACACTATAATAAAGAAGTGAATACAACTTGTGCCAACTCCCATTAGACACCTTCTATCTCCCGATAGGAAATATTATACTGACTCCCATCAGTTTATAAAGTTTTCTTAAAGAACAAATGGGCCAAACAAAAAATAAGAACTTTTTTGAAGCTGATCCACAAATTCTCACTCCGAATATTCAGTCCGGTTTTCTTGAATCTGATTTTCTAAAACTGGTCTTCTCATAAAGGTAATGATGGTTTTGATTTCCTTCTGCTAAAAACTCAAGAAAACTTTTTCAAGATAATTCTGATCTTCTTAGCAAGGTAAGATGATTCTAATTCTCTTCTTCTCAAACACTCAATAAAACTTCTTCAAGATGGTAGAAAATTTTCACTTTGAATTCTCCAATGCTCCGCCTTTTCCGTGTGTGTGAAAGTTACAAATGAGCATATGATATAAGAACATATTTATAGGAAATTCAGAAAACAAAGGTGGGAATCTTGAAAATATTTCCCGCTTCCTCAAATCTCAAAAACTCTGCAAATCTCTCACATTTAATCTTCAATCTTTAACTTCTTTAAATCTCCTTAAATTTCTCTGAGATTTACACAAAGTTGAAATTCAGGTTTTCTTGAACTCTTCATATCTATCTCAAAATGATAAAGCTGGATCTTGGTTTTTATTTTCTTAGAAGCATGCTCAGAAATCAGGTTCTGAATTGTTTAGAAATCAAGTTCCAAATTGTTCAGAAATCAAGTTCCCAATTGTTCAGAAATCAGGTTCCGAATTGGGCAGAATTCAAGTTCCGAATTTCTCAACATGTTTCTCAGAATTGTCATTCCGATTTTCTCAACATGTTGCTCAGAATTGTCATTCTGGGTTTCTCAACATGCTTCTCATATTTTTTATAAGGTTCAGAATTCTGGTTCTGAACTTTTCTTGAACTTAATTTGACTTCTTCAACTCTTAAATCTTCTTGAAAAACCTTTTCTGTAAGAATTTTTTTCTCTAATGAACTTTTCCTTATCTAAGGAATTTTGTTGTAAGAAACATTTACTTAATCTCAATCAATATCCTCAGTTTTCAGGATCCGAGTTTCCCAGAAGCATACCTAGAAGTAGGATCCGAGTTTCCTCATAAGGTTTCTCAAAAATTCATGTTCTGAAATTAGGTTCTAGTTTTCATGTTCAGAAACCAGGTTATGGTTTTTAGGTTCAGGAATCAGGTTCTAGTTTTTAGGTTCAGGAATCAGGTTCTGGTTTTTATGTTAAGGAATGAGGTTCTGGTTTTTAGGTTCAAGAATCAGGTTATGGTTTTCTTAGGAATTAGGTTCCAAAAACAGGTTCTGGTTTTCAGGTTCATAAAACAGGATCCGAATTTCAGGTTTAGAAAACTGATTTTGGATTTCTAGGTTCAGGAATCAGGTTCTAGTTTTCTCAGGAATCATATTCTAAAAAAAGGTTCTGGTTTTCCGATTTAGGAAATAGGTTCTGAATTTCAGGTTCAAAAAACCGGTTCTAGATTTCTAGGTTCAGGAAATAGGTTCTGAATTTCAAGTTCAGAAATTAGGTTTTGGATTTTAGGTTCTGAATTTTAGATTCAGAAAACAGGTTCTGAATTTCTAAGTTCAAGAAGCAGGTTCTGAATTTTAGGTTCAGAAATTAGGTTCTGGATTTCAGGTTCAGGAAACAAGTTCTGAATTTTCTCAGAATTTTTCTTAGTGAAAATCGTCAATCCTCTTCATCAGTTCTTCAAAAAAATTTATCATGAAACTTTTCATGATTTGTCAGAAATTTAAGATCATAAAATCATCGTCTGATTTTGTTTAGAAATTTTGAGACACTTTCTTAACTTCTGACTTCTTATTCTTTAACATCATCCTCTTTAAGAAAATCTTTAGCAACCAGCAACTTCAACTTTATATAACTCAAAAACATTCTTCAAAAAGAATATTAGTTGTCAAAAAATACAAACATTTGTTAAAAAAAACATCACAACGGTTCTTCAATCTCCCCCTTTGGATTTATTGGCAACCCTTGTTAACAAGTTTTCACCTCTCAAAAAATTTTACATCTCAAGTTCTTGAACTTTACCAAAACATATAATTTATCAAAAAAGAGTGTCTTGATGCCACAATACTGGATAAATTAATTTTTTTTAAGGATTTCCATCCGTCGGTGACAAGAAATTTTTGTGACCATGTAAGGATAAACTTCACCTTACTCAAACTCCCCCTCAACTTTTATCTTTCTCTTTCCCAATTTTCTTAACTCTCTCATTTTTCTTTCTCTCTACCCCATTATATGATAACCACAGCTTCAGATTCACAAATTAAAGCCAAGTAAACATTTTTACTTAATCTCCCCCTTTGTCAACATAATCCAAATCACGTTGGAGGAGAATTCCTTATAAGTTTTTAGGAAGTCATGGGAGGAGGATGAACATGGAGTTGCAGCCTCAGTTCAACAAACCTTTCCTTTGACATACCTTTTGTAAAAATATCACCAATATGATACTTTACTGAAATATATTCCATCAAAACTTCTCCAGTAGCATCTTTCTCTTTCAAAAAGTGATACTTTATATCAATGTGTTTTGATCTTGAATGTTGAACATGATTATTAGAAAGATCAATGGAACTTTGATTATCACAAAGTATCTTTAAAGGTTTAGAAACTTTCACTTTCAAATATTCCAGCTGAACCTTCATCCACATCATTTGAGTACAAGCCTTAGTAGCTTCAATGTATTCGAATTCAGCTGTGCTTAAAGTTACTGAACTTTGTTTCTTACTGTGCCAACTCACACAACATTCCCCTAAGAAAAATGTTCCTCCAAATGTTGATTTTATATCATTACAATCACCATCCCAATCAGCATCGTTATAACCATGAAACTTCATCTCATTATTTATCTTATATAACAACCCATGTGAAGTTATTCATTTAACATATCTCATAATCCTCTTAACTTCCAACATGTGTGATTATTTTGGATTACTTTGATTCCAGGAACATAGAGTTACAACATAAGCAATATCAGTCCTTGAAGCTGTAAGATAAAGAAAACCTCCTATAAACTTTCAAAAGTCTTTCTGATTCATGTTGTTTCCTGATTCATATTTACTCAACTTTATGCCTACTGAGATAGGAGTTGAAACTTACTTTTATTCCACCATCCAAAACTTCTTTAACAATTCCCTGACATACTTTTCTTCATATAAGAAAATATAGTTTTCTTGTTGTTGAACTTGTAAGATAAGGAAGAAAGTTAATTCTCCCAACAATGACATTTCAAAAAATTTCTGCATATCTTCAGAGAACTCTTCACAAGACTTTTCTTCATCTCTAGAAAAGATTATATCATCCATATAAATGATTACAATTAAAGTTCCGAAGTCAATATCTTTAACATAAAAGTTGATATCAAACTTTCCTTTAGAAAAGTTCATCTTTCTCAGAGAATTATCAAGCTTCGAATACCATGCTCATGGAGATTATTTCAGATCATACAAGGCTTTCTTCAATTTTCAAACGTTTTTTTATCCTCATCAAGTAAAAACCCACAAGGTTTTTTAGTGTAAAAATTTTCATCAATCTCACCATTTAAGAAAGCTGACATTACATCCATTTGATAAACCTTGTAATTCTGATGAGCAGCCACTGCAAGAAACATTCTAATATTTTCCAACCTTGCAACAGGGGAAAAGGTTTCATAAAAATCCACACCTTCCACTTATTCATATCATTTACACACAAGCCTTTCTTTGTTTCTTGTAACATCTCCATGTGAATTAAATTTATTTCTGTAGACCCACTTGGTTCTGATAACATTCTTATTTTCTAGCCTTGGAACAAGTTCCCATGTTTCATTCTTCTCAATCTGGTCTAGTTATTCATTCATAGAATCCAACCATTATTTATGTTGAATAGCTTCTGAAACTGATTTTGGTTCAACTTTTGAGATAAGGGAAGTCTGATTTTCTAATCTTAGCTTCCTTATTGTCTGAACTGGAGCCTTCTGATCCCCAATAATATTTTCATATTCAACATGTTTTTGTAAGGTAGGAAAACTCACATTTCCTTTCCCAGCATCACATTCTTCCCCATGTGACTCATCTGAGTCACTTTCACTATGGTGTGGATTCTCTGATTTATCTTCCTCAGTATTCTTAATAGATTTTGTGAAGGAACTTGGATTTTCAACGACCTTCACATCATATGAGTCCACCAACTTCTGTAAACATTTGTTCCAGCATTTTTAACTTCTTCCATTCTGTGAATAATCCATAAATATTCCTTCTTCACCTTTCTCATCAAACATTCCTAGGTCCAGATTTTTGATTTTGAGAAAGCATTGTCTTAAAAAAGATTTGAAGTATTTAAAAGAAGGTTTTTTGTTATACCACATCTTGTAAGGAGTCATATTAGTTTCTGGTCTCAACAAGAATCTATTTTGAACATGCAAAACAGTGCTAACAGCTTCTATCCAAAATAATTTTGAAAGTTTGTATTCTGATAACATACTTCTTCCCATTTCCACCAAGCTTCTATTTTTCATTTCTACTACTCCATTTTGTTGTGGAGTATAGGGAGCACTATACTGATGTTTGATACCATGCTTCCTTAGATATGTTTCAAAATAATTGCTTGTGGATTCAGTACCATTGTCTATTCTCAGCTTCTTTATAAAATCTCCCAATTCTTTCTCAACATCTCTTTTTAAGAATTTAAACATTTCAATAGCCTATGAATTATGATTCACGAACATGATGTTTGTCATCCTAGTGAAATCATCAATAAAATTGATAAAGTATAAATCTCATTTTTTTATTGATGTCTCATTGAACCACACATATCAAAATGAATTAACTCAAGTGGTTTTTTAGATTGAATCTCAACTCTTTTATGACTTTTGTTAGTCATCTTTCCTTTCTGGAAAGTAATACAAACATCTTCATCTCTTCTTTTCAGTTCTGGAAAATTTCGAACAACATCAACTTTAGAAATATTACCCATGTTCTTCTACCCAAGGTGGCTAAGTCTTCAGTTCGACAACTTGTTTTTATATTCAACACTCAAATAACAAGAGTTATTGGATTCCTCAATTTGAAATATATTCCCACTATTTCTTTCTCCTTTTGTAATCACTCTTATATTTTTCACACTTTTGATGATACAAGAATACTTTATAAATATAACATATTTTCCATCATCACAAATTTGACTTACACTAAGTAAGTTATGTTTTATCCCATCAACAAGAAAGAATTCCTTAGATTCCAGTTTCTCTGCTTCAATCTTTGTTGTTCTGATTCCCTTAATTTTTAAGGAACTATCATTTTCGATAGTAACTTCTCCTCCATCACAACTTTCAACATGTTCCAAGATTTTTATATCACCTGTCATGTGTGAAGAATAACCACTATCAAGAATCCATTGTTTTTTCCTCTTAATTGCTTTCAAAGCTGTCTCACCAAAAAAAGCTCTCTCATCAACCTTCTTATTTTCAGCTTTCTTTTCTTTATTATCCTAAGAAACTTTTTCTAGAAGGAGTGTCATACATCATTCTTCATGATTTCCAAACTGATAAAATCTTCCACAAACTTCTTTCAAATATTCAAATTGATTATTTGTTGGAATGTTTCTGACATTTTGAGAATTCACTTTTTCAACTTTCTGTGAGTACGGAAAGTTACTCATTATTATTTCACTATTTCTTCCACTTTTCTCAAACCTTCTTCTAGGTAGAGATAAATTGTGCCAAAAATTATAAGCTCTATGCCCATATATTCCACAGTACTAGAAATACCCCTCAAATCTTGGTTTTCTATTTAAGAATGATCTTTCTCTATGAAAACTTTGTTGAGGTTGGTAACTTCTTTTAGATCTAGAAAACTCAGGATGTGGGCCATCTCTTATTTTGAGTGAGTTTTCTACTTTTGGAGGATTTATAGGTTTCTCACATCATTTCTCCACCCAATACTTAGTACTACTTTTTCCATAACCTGAAATGTTAGAAGAATCAGATAAAACATTATTTTTGATAGGATAATATTTCACCAGATTCTCATGGTAAGCCTTCTCAAAAATCATGGAAGTCTCAAATTTTACTTCAATAGCTTTGTGGAAGTTTTCATTCATCTTCCTTAGGGTATTTTTGGATTCAAAAACTTTTGATTGCAACTTGTAGACCTCTTCTTCTTTAGTTTTCAGCTTCTTGCTAAGATCTTCAATAATCTTTCCTTGTTCAGAGATTCTAAGTTTGTAACTTAAAATTTCTTGAATGTATTCATGTTCCTTCTTGGTAACATCCTTAGTTCCATCATGAACTTCCTAATCACAAAAATTTCTTTCTTGAGAGATTTATTTTGATCAAGACACGCAAGAAGTTTGGATATTAGATGGTATTCTCTAAAAGATTCTTCACCACCTTCTTCACTCTTTGAGGAAACATTTGTTTTCTCAACTTTTGCAGTGAAGGTTATAAATATTTCTTTACTTTCATCTTCTAAGGAATCATTGTCCGATGATTCTGATTCAACCTTCTTGCTCAACATACTTCTTTTCTTTCCAGAAAACTTATTCTTGAATTATTTAGAAGTCTTCTCTTCTTTTTCATTATTGTTATACTTCTTCCATATAGGATTCTCATTAGAAACATCTTGATATTCTCCATCTTTCTTCTTAGGGAAATTCATATAAAAGTGTCAGATTCCACCACACTCAAAACATTTGAGAGGAAGTTTCCCTACATACTTTCCTCTTCCTCTTCGATAGTTCTTGGATATGAGAGACATTATTTTTTCATTCAACTCTTCATCTTACTTATCAACAGACTCACAAGGATCAACTTCATCATCATCTTGGATTTCCATCTTTCTCATAGATTCAAAATCCATTTCATCTTTCATCTTATTCTTAAATATTGGAGGTTTCTTCATTTCATAAGAAACAATAAAGTTATGCAATTCATCAAGAGATAAATCATCCTTATCTTCTAAAGCTGAAATTCTAGAATCAAAAATGTCTGTAAAGTTTCTCATAAGTTTATTCACAATTGTAGTATCTTCCAAGTCTTCTCTGAATCCCCTGATGTTGCATACAATTTCATTAAATCTGGTGAAGTATTCATCAATTTTTTCATCATCTCTTATCCTGATGCCTTCAAACTTACTATGTCAGATTTGTATCTTGGCCTCCTTGACTTTTGTATTTCCTTCAAAAACACTTTCCAACTTGTCCCACATGCTTTTTGATGTTGTGAGACCCATCACCTTTTGATAAAAATTTTCTGATAAGGACATGAGAATAACATTTCTAGCATTTCCATAAACTTCTATGTTTCTCTTATAAGAAAATTTCATAGGAGCATTTTTCTCAATAGGTGGAAAGCCAATAGTAGCAACATCAACAACTTCAAAACCAAGAGATAGGAGATAAGGAATCATCCTATTTTTCCATCCATAATAATTCTTGCCATCGAATGTAGGAATTACTCTACTATTGATAGAATTGATATTTTCTATGATAAGGATAAAACATGGGAACCTACCTCTAATACCACTTGAAGTTCCAAGGATCGAATAACAACTGAACGAGGGGGGGGGGGGGTTGAATAATTTGTTTAACTTTTTTTAAGTTTCAAAACTTTAAGAACATTAACCCTTGAAACCTATTAAGATTTATTTCCTTATCAACCTTTAGCAAGAAACTGAAGCATGCAATAAAGGTAAAGCAAGAAAGGCACACATGATTTATAAGGTTCAACCTCAATAAGAGAACCTACTTCCTTGTCATAGCCACTCCCATGGGTCTATAGAAATACACTATAATAAAGAAGTGAATACAACTTGTGACAACTCCCATTATACACCTTCTATCTCCCTATATGAAAGATTATACTGACTCGCATCCGTTTACAAAGTTTTCTTAAAGAACGAATGTGCCAAACACAAGAATAAGAATTTTGTTGAAGCTGCTCCACAAATGCTCATTTCGAATCATCAATCCGGTTCTCTTGAATACGATTTTCTGAAACCGGTCTTCTCAGCAAGGTAATGATGGTTCTGATTTCCTTTTGATAAAAACTGAAGAAAACTTCTTCAAGAAAATTCTGATCTTCTTAGTAAGGTAAGATGATTCTGATTCTCTTCTTCTAAAACACTCAAGAAAACTTCTTCAATATGGTATAAAATTTTCACTTCAAATTCTCCAATGCTCTGCCTTTTCTTCATGTGTGAAAGTTATAAATTAGCGAATGATGTGATCACATATTTATAGGCAATTCAGAAAAAAAGGTGGGAATCATGAAAATCTTTCCCAATTCCTCAAATCTCAAAAAGTCTGCAAATCTCTTTAATATCTGACTTCTTTAAATCTCCATAAATTTATCCAAGATTTATGCAAAGTTGAAATTCAGGTTTTCTTGAACTCTTCATATCTTTCTTAAAATGATAAATCTGGATCTTGGTTCTAATTTTCTCAGAAGCATGCTTAGAAATCAGGTTTCGAATTGTTTAGAAATCAAGTTTTGAATTGTTCAGAAATGAGGTTCCGAATTACTCAGAAATGAGGTTATGAATTGGGTAGAATTCAGGTTCCGGTTTTACCAACATGTTACTCAAAATTTTCATTCCGGTTTTCTCAACATGTTGCTCAGAAATGTCATTCTGGGTTTCTCAACATACTGCTCAGATTTGTCATAAGGTTCAGAATTAATGTTCTAAACTTTTCTTGAACTTACTTTGACTTCTTCAACTCTTCAATATTCTTTAAAAACCTTTTCTGTAAGAAAATTTTCTTTCTCTAATGAACTTTTCCTTATCTAAGAAAGTTTGTTGTAAGAAACATTTCCTTAAGATCAATAAACATCCTCATTTTGCAGGATTTGAGTTTCCCAGAAACATGCCCAGAAGTAGGATCCGGGTTTCCTCATAAGTTTTCTCAAAAATTCAGGTTCTGAAATCAGGTTCTGGTTTTCAGATTCAGAAATCTGGTTCTGGTTTTTAGGTTCAGGAATCAGGTTCTGGTTTTTAGGTTCAGGAATCAGGTTCAGGTTTTTAGATTCAGGAATCAAGTTCTAGTTTTTAGGTTTAGGAATTAGGTTCTAGTTTTTAGGTTCAGGAATCAGGTTCTGGTTTTTAGGTTCAGGAATCATGTTCTGGTTTTCTCAGGAATCAGGTTCTGAAAACAGGTTTTGGTTTTCAGGTTCAAGAAACAAGTTTGGAATTTCAGGTTCAGAAAACAGGTTCTGAATTTCTAGGTTCAGGAATCAGGTTCTGGTTTTCTCATAAATCAGATTCTGAAAACAGGTTCTAGTTTTTAGGTTCAGGAAACGGGTTCTGAATTTTAGGTTCAGAAAACCAGTTCTGGGTTTCTAGGTTTAGGAAACAGGTTCCGAATTTGAAGTTTAGAAATTAGGTTTTGGATTTCAGGTTCAGGAAATAGGTTCCGAATTTCAGATTCAGAAAATATGTTCTGGATTTCTAGGTTCAGGAAACAGGTTCCGAATTTCAGGTTCAGAAATTAGGTTCTGGATTTCACGTTCAGGAAACAGGTTCTGAATTTCAGGTTCATAAATTAGGTTCTGGATTTTAGGTTCAAGAAACGGGTTCTGATTTTCTCAAAATTTTTCTTAGTGAAAATCTTCAATCTTCTTCACCATTTCTTCAACAGCTTTTATCATGAAACGTTTCATGATTTATGAGAACTTTAAGATCAGCAAAGAATCGTCTGATTTTTTTTAAAAAGTTTGAGACACTTTCTTAACCTCTTACTTATTATTCTTCAATACCATACTTTTTAAGAAAATCATCAGCAACCAGCAACTTCAACTTTCTGTAACTCAAAAACATTCTTCCACAAAAATATTAGTTGTCAACAAATACAAAACTTTGTTAAAACAAAACACCACAACGGTTCTTCAATCTACCCCTTTGGATTTGTTGGCAACGCTTATTAACAAGTTTTCACCTCTTAAACAATTTTACATCTCAAGTTCTTGAACTTTACCATAACATATCCTTTCACAAAAAAGAGTGTCATGACACCACACTTCCAGGTAAAGTAATGTTTTTAAATGATTTTCATCCCTCGCTGACAAGAAAATTTTGTGGCCATGTAAGGATAAACTTCACCTTACTCAAACTCCCCCTCAACTTTTATCTTTCACTTTATCACTTTTCTTAACTCTCTCATTTTTTTCTCTCTCCCCCATTATATGATAACTATAGCTTCAGATTCACAAACTAAAGCCATGTAAATATTTTTACTTACTATCCCCCTTTGTAAACATAATCTAAAGCACGGTGGAGGAGACTTACTTATAATTTTTTAGGAATACATGGGAGGAGGTTGAACATAGAGTTACAACCTCAGTTCAATAAACCTTTCCTTTGACATCGCTTTTGTAAAAATATCAGCAATCTGATACTTTTTTGAAATATATTACATCAAGACTTCTCCAGCAACATCTTTATCTTTCAAAAAGTGATACTTTATATCAATGTGTTTAGATCTTTAATGTTGAATAGGATTCTTAGAAAGATCAGTGGCACTTTGATTATCACAAAGTATCTTTAAAGGTTTAGAAACTTTCACTTTCAAATCTTCCAACTCAACCTTCATCCACATCATTTGAGTACAACATTCCCCTAAGAAACATCATCTCATTGTTTCCCATATATTTGGATTCATCTATGCTTAAAGTTACTGAAGTTTGTTTCTTACTGTGCCAACTCACACAATATTCACCTTAGAAAAATGTTCCTCCTGATGTTGATTTTATATCATTACAATCACCAGCCCAATCAGCATCAGTATAACCATGAAACTTCATCTCATTATTTCTCTTATATAACAACCCATGTGAATTTGTTCCTTTAACATATCTCAGAATCCTCTTAACTGCCAACATGTGTGATTTTTTTGGATTAATTTGATACTGGGAACATAGAGTTACAACATAAGAAATATCAGGACTTGAAGCTGTAAGATAAAGAAAACTTCCTATCAACTTTCAAAAGTCTTTCTGATTCATGTTTACTCAACTTTGTGCCCACTGAGATAGGAGTTGAAACTTCCTTTGATTATTCCATCCTAACCATCTTTAACAATTCCTTAGCATAATTTTCTTGGGATAAGAAAATGTAGTTTTCTTGTTGTTGAACTTGTAAGACAAGGAAGAAAGTTAATTCTCCCAACATTGACATTTCAATTTTTTTCTCCATCTCTTCATAGAACTCTTCACAAGCCTTTTCTTCATCTCCAGAAAAAATTACATCATCCACATAAACAATTACAATTAAAGTTCTGGAGTCAATATCTTTAACATAGAAGTTGCTATCAACCTTCCCTTTAGAAAAGTTCATCTTTATTAGAGAATTTTCAAGCTTTGAATACCATGATCGTGGAGCTTGTTTCACCCCATACAAGGATTTCTTCAATTTGAAAACTTTTTTTTTCATCCACATCAAGTAATAACCCTCAAGGTTTTTCAATGTAAACTTCTTCCTCAATCTCACCATTTAAGAAAGATGACTTTACATCCATCTGATAAACCTTGTAATTCCGATGATCAGCCACTGCAAGAAACATTCGAATATTTTCAAACCTTGAAACTGGGGAAAAGGTTGCATCAAAATCCACACCTTCCACTTATGCATATCTTTTACACACAATCCTTGCTTTGTTTCTTGTAACTTCTCCATGCTCATTCAATTTATTTCTGCAGACCCACTTGGTTCTGATAACATTCTTATTTACTGGCCTTGGAACAAGTTCCCATGTTTCATTCTTCTCAATCTGATCCAGTTCTTCATTCATAACATCCACCCATTATTTATGTTGAATATCTTTTGAAATTGATTATGGTTCAACTTTTGAGATAAGGGAAGTCTGATTTTATAATATTAGCTTCCTTATTGTCTAAACGGGAGCCTTATGATCCCCAATAATATTTTCAGATTCAACATGATTTTGTAAGGTAGAAAAACTCACATTTCCTTTCCCAGCACCACTTTCTTCCCCATGTGACTCATCTGAGTCACTTTCACTCTAGTGGGGATTCTATGATTTATCTTCCTCAGTATTCTTAACATATTTTGTGAAAGAACTTGGATTTTCAATTACCTTTACATCATTTGAGTCCACCAACTTTTGTAAACATTTGTTCCATCATTTGTAACTTCTTCCATTCGGTGAATAACCCATAAATATTCCTTCTTCACCTTTCTCATCAAAGTTTCCTAGGTCCAGATTTTTGATTTTGAGCAAGCATGGACTTCCAAAAATTTTTAAGTATTTAAAAGAAGGTTTTTTGTTATACCACATCTCGTAGGGAGTCATGTTAGTTTCTAGTCTCAACAAACATCTATTTTTAACATACACAACAGTGATAACCGCTTCTACCAAAAAGAATTTTTAAAGTTTGTATTCTGATAACATACTTCTTCCCATTTCCACCAAGGTTCTATTTTTTCCTTTCTGCTACTCCATTTTGTTGTGAAGTATAGGGAGAACTATATTGATGTTTTATACCATGCTTCCTTAGATACATTTCAAAATAATTTCTTGTTGATTCGGTACCATTTTTTGTTCTCAGCTTCTTTATGGAAGCTCCCAATTCTTTCTCAACATTTCTTCTGAAGAATTTTAACATTTCAATAGCCTATGACTTATTCTTTATGAACATGATGTTTTTCATCCAAGTGAAATCATCAATAAGAGTGATAAAGTATAAATATCTTTTGTTGATTGATGTCTCATCGGCCCACACATATCAGACTGAATAAGTTCAAGTGGTTTTTTAGATTGAATCTCAACTCTTTTTATGACTTTTGTTAGTCATATTTCCTTTCTGGAAAGTAATACAAACATCTTTATCTCTTATTTTCAGTTCTGGAAAATTTCAAACAACATCAACTTTAGAAAGCTTACTCATGTTCTTCTGCCCTAGGTGGCCAAGTCTTCGGTGCCACAACTTGTTTTCATCTTCAGCACTCAAATAACAAGAGTTATTGGATTCTTCAATTTGAAAGAGATTCCCACCGGTTCTTTCTCCTTTTGTAATCACTTTTCCATTTTTCACACTTTTGATGTTACAAGAATACTTTCTAAATATAAAATCTCTTCCATCATCAAAAATTTGACTTACACCAAGTAAGTTATGTTTTATCCCATCAACAAGCAAGACTTCCTTAGATTTCAGTTTCTCTGCTTCAATCTCTGCTGTTCCGATTCCCTTAATTTTTAAGGAACTATCATTTCCGAAAGTAATTGATCCTCCATCATGACTTTCAACATGTTCTAAGATTTTTATATCACCTGTCATGTGTTAAGAACAACCACTATCAATAGTCCATGGTTTGTTCCTCTTACTTGCTTTTAAAGCTATCTCAACAACAAAAGCTCTCTCATTAACCTTCTTATTTTCAGCTTTCTTTTCTTTCTTGTCATAAGAAACTTGTTCTGGAATGAGAGTCATACATCATTTTTCATGATGTACAAACTGATAAAATCTTCCACAAAATTCTTTCAAATATTCAAATTGATTCTTTTTTGGAATGTTTCTGACATTTTGAGATTTCACTTTTTCAACTTTCTGTGAGTACGGAAAGTTACTCATTCTTATTTCACTATTTTTCCTCTTTGCTCAAACCTTCTTTTGGGTAGAGATAAATTGTGCCAAAAATTATAAGCTCTATGCCCATATATTCCACAACACCAGCAATACCCCTAAAATCTTGGTTTTCTATTCAAGAATAATCTTTCTCTATGAAAACTTTATTGAGGTTGATAACTTCTTTCAGCTCTAGAAAACTCAGGATGTAGGCCATCTCTTCTTTTGAGTGAGTTTTTTACTTTTTAAGGATTGATAGGTTCTCACATACTTTATCCACCCAAGCTTTAGTAATAATTTTTCCATAACCTGAAATGTTAGAAGAGTCAGATAAAACATTATTTTTGATAGGAGAAGATTTCACCTGATTCTCATGGTAAGCCTTCTCAACAATCTTGGAATTCTCATCTTTTACTTCAGTAGCTTTGTGGAAGTTTTCATTCATCTTCTTTAGATATTTTTGGATTCAATAAATTTTGATTGCAACTTGTTGACCTCTTCTTATTTATTTTCCAGCTTCTTTCTAAGATTTTCGATCATCTTTCCTTGTTCATAATTTCTATGTTTGTAACTTTAAATTTCTTGGATGTATTCATCTTCCTTCTTGGTAACATCTTTACTTACATCATGAAATTCTTCATGATTTTTATTCATCACATGAATTTCTTTCTTGAGAGATTTGTTTTGATCAAGACATGTAAGAAGTTCAGATCTTAGATGATATTCTCTGTAATATTCTTCACCACCTTCTTCACTCTCTTAGGAAACATTTGTTTTCTCAACTTTTTCAATGAAGGTTCTGAATATTTCTTTACTTTCATCTTCTGAGGAATCATTGTCAGATGATTCTGATTCAACCTTCTTTCTCAAAATACTTCTTTTCTTTCCAGAAAACTTATTCTTGAATTATTTAGAATTCTTCTCTTATTTTTCATTCTTGTTATAATTCTTCCATCGAGGATTCTCATTAGAAACATCTTGATATTCTCCAAATTTCCTCTTAGGGAAATTCATAGCAAAGTGTCTGATTCCACCACACTCAAAACATTTGAGAGGAATTTTCCCTCCATACATTACTATTACTCTTTGATAGTTCTTGGATATGAGAGGCATGATTTTTTCATTCAACTCTTCATCCTCCTTATCAACAGAATCACAAGGATCAGCTTCATCATCATCTTGGATTTTCAGCTTTCTCATAGATTCAAAAGCCATTTAATCTTTTATCTTCTTCTTAAAGATTGGATCTTTCCTCATTTCATAATCAACAAGAAATTTTTGCAGTTCATCAAGAGATAAATCATCCTTATCTTCTAAAGCTGAAATTTTAGAATCAAACCTGTCTGGAAAGTTTCTCATAAGTTTCTTCACAAATTTAGAATCTTCCAAGTCTTCGTCGAATCCCCTTATGTTGTATACAATTTAATTAACTCTAGTGAAGTATTCATTAATTGTTTCATCATCTCTCATCCTGATGTCTTCAAAATTACTACGACAGATTTATAGCTTGGCCTCCTTGACTTTTGTATTTCCTTCAAAAGCACTTTCCCGCTTGTCCCACATGCTTTTTGATGTTGTGAGACCCATCAAATATTGATAATTTTTTTTGATAAGGACATGAGAATAACATTTCTAGCCTTTCCACCAACTTCTATGTTTCTCTAATCAGCAAACATCATTGGATAATTTTTCTCAATAGGTGGAAGACCAATAGTAGCAACATCAATAACTTCAAGGCCAAGAGATAGAAGATAAGGAATCATCCTATTTTTCCATCCATAATAATTCTTGCCATCGAATGTTGGAATTCCTTTATTGTTGAAAAAATTTATATCTTCCATGATAAGGAAAAAACAAGGGAACCTACCTCTAATACCACTTGAAGTTCCAAGGATCGAATAACAACTGAGAAGGGGGAGGGGGGGGGGGGGTTGAATCAATTGTTTAACTTTTTGTAAGTTTCAAAACTTTAAGAAACTTAACCCTTGCAACTTGTTAACATTTATTTCTTTATCAACCTTTAGTAAGAAACTCAAGAATCCAAGAAAGGTAAAGCAAGAAAGGCACACAATATTTACAAGTTTTGGCCTCAATAAGAGAACCTACTTCCTTGCCATATCCACTCCCGTGGGTCTATGGAAATCCACTATAATAAAGAAGTAAATACAACTTGTTCCAACTCCCATTAGACAACTTATATCTCCCGATAGGAAAAATTATACTGACTCTTGTCAGTTTAAAAAGTTTTCTTAAAGAAAAAATGAGCCAAACACAAGAATAAGAGCTTTGTTGAAGCTGCTCCACAAATTCTCACTCTGAATCTTCAGTCCAGTTTTCTTGAATCCGATTTTCTAAAACCGGTCTTCTCAGCAAGGTAATGATGGTTCTGATTTCCTTCTACTAAAAACTCAAGAAAACTTCTTCAAGATAATTAGGATCTTTATAGCAAGGTAAGATGATTCCGATTCTCTTCTTCTAAAACACTCAAGAAAACTTCTTCAAGATTGTAGAAACTTTTCACTTTGAATTCTCCAATCCTCCGCCTTTTCCGCGTGTGTGAAATTTACAAATTAACGAATGATCTGAGCACATATTTATAGGCAATTCAAAAAACAAAGGCGAGAATCTTGAACATATTTCTCGTTTCCTCAAATATCAAAAACTCCGCAAATCTCTCGCATTTAAACTTCAATATTTGACTTCTTCAAATCTCCTTAAATTTCTCTAATATTTACGCAATGTTGAAATTCAGGTTTTCTTGAATGCTTCATATCTTTCTCAAAATGATAAAGCTGGATCTTGGTTATGATTTTCTCAGAATCATTCTCAGAAACTAGGTTCTGAATTGTTTAGAAATCAGGTTCCGAATTGTTCAGAAATCAGATTCCGAATTACTCAGAAATGAGGTTCTGAATTGGGTAGAATTTAGGTTCTGGTTTTCTCAACATGTTGCTCAGAATTATCATTCTAGTTTTCTCAACATGTTGCTCAGAATTTTCATTATGGGTTTCTCAACATGCTGCTCAGATTTGTTATAAGTTTTAGAATTCAGGTTCTGAACTTTTCTTGAACTTACTTTGACTTCTTAAACTCTTTAATCTTCTTGAAAAACCTTTTCTGTAAGAAAATTTTCTTTCTATAAGGAATTTTTCCTTATCTAAGGAAGTTTTTTATAAGAAACATTTCCTTAAGCTCAATCAACATCCTCAGTTTTTAGGATCCAAGTTACCCAATAACATGCCCAGAAGTAGGATCCGGGTTTCCTCATAAGATTTCTCAAAAATTCAGGTTCCAAAATCAGGTTTTGGTTTGCAGGTTCAGAAATTAGGTTCTGGTTTTTAGGTTCAGGAATCAGGTTCTGGTTTTTAGGTTTAGGAATCAGGTTCAGGTTTTTAGGTTCAGGAATCAGGTTCTGGTTTTTAGGTTCAGAAATCAGGTTCTGGTTTTTAGGTTCAGGAATCAAGTTCTGGTTTTTAGGTTCAGAAATCAGGTTATGGTTTTCTCAAGAATCAGGTTCCGAACATAGGTTTTTGTTTTCAGGTTCAGGAAACAAGTTCCGAATTTCAGGTTCATAAAATAGGTTTGGGATTTCTAGGTTCAGGAATTGGGTTCTGGTTTTCTCAGGAATCAGATTCTGAAAACAGGTTCTGGTTTTTAGGTTCAAGAAATAGGTTCTGAATTTCAGGTTCATAAAATGGGTTCTGGATTTCTAGGTTTAGGAAACAGGTTCCCAATTTTAGTTTCAAAAATTAGGTTTTGGATTTCAGGTTCATGAAATAGGTTCTGAATTTCAGATTCAGAAAACAGGTTCTGGATTTCTAGGTTTGGGAAAAAGGTACTGAATTTCAGGTTCAAAAATTAAGTTCTAGATTTTAGGTTCAGGAAACAGGTTCCAAATTTCAGGTTCAGAAATTAGGTTTTGGATTTCAGGTTCAGGAAACAGGTTCCGAATTTTCTCATAATTTTTCTTAGTGAAAATTGTCAATCATATTCACCATTTCTTCAACAGCTTTTATCATGAAACTTTTCATGATTTGTGAGAAATTTAAGATCAGAAAAGAATCATCTGATTTTTTTTAGAAAATTTGAGACACTTTCTTAACTTATGACTTCTTATTCTTCAACATCATCCTCTTTAAGAAAATCTTCCACAACCAGCAACTTCAACTTTCTGTAACTCAAAAAAATTCTTCAACAAAAATATTAGTTGTCAACAAATACAAAAATTTTAAAAAAAACACCAAAATGGTTCTTCAAATCCTAATATAACATTTCAAAGGTCAGTATATACACCATATAAAAGTGAATTGTTTTATAACAACAAATAAGTCTCAATAGAATGTAAATTGAGATGAAATCTGTTACTTTGAGTCTGAATTATCTCGTGTGTCACTATATTCCAGAAAAATAAACATATATTAATTACTTAATTAAATAATAAAATTTTTGATGTTTATAATTAGTTTTATTTCACTTATTACAATATTGTATAAAACTACATAAACAATTAAGTTTACATCAGAAGTTTTGATCAAATTATATTTATCCGTCAAAAAAACTTTGGTAGGTAAACTATGGTCAATGGGGTCATTAAATTACATATAAAGAATAATAATAATGACATAATTATCATATTTATAAATTAATTATACTTTTAAAACAAGTTATTAAATATTGTTATGAATAAATTATCCAACATTACAATCATAGAGACGATAGGACGTACGTACACATGAGCAACGTTCTCATTTTTAAATGATCATTATGAAAATAAGATAACTAAAATTAATATTTATAGAATTAAAATTATATCATAAATTAAACACTATTTAATCATATATACTTATATATAATTATTTTTATGTAAAATTAATCACATCGTGTCGAGGAGGCGGTAGTCCAAACGTCCACGAACGACATTATCACTTATTAAGTGTGTGAAAGGGTAATAGAAAAAATGATATATTATATTTACATAAATTTAATTATGTCATGAATATCATATAGATTTTTTTATTTCACATTGGTTAATTAAAACCATCCTTTATACATTCCATGTAAAGTGTGAATGAATCACATCACTTTGAGGATGCGGTACTCCACACTTCCACAAACGATGACATCATATTTACAAAAAATGGAATGTATACGGGTAAATGTTATTAAATAATTATAGAAACATAGATACATGATAAATATCATATATAAAATATATAAATATAGTTTCCATTATAATTCCCATCATGATAAGTGGTAAAGTAAAAACGAACAACTTCGTTTCATGAGGCGGTAGATCATTGTACAAAAAAATGACAAGTCTGTTACCCATTAGATGGAAGTGCATGTATGTGTAAGTTTAAACATTAGAATAACAACATATAATTATATTTTGGATACTAGTGTTGTTATATAATTATGGAATAATATGATTTTAGGTGGTGGATAATGGAAATAAAACTAAAGATCTTGAGGAAGGATGTTACCTCTTTTTCGGGTAACTACTTTTAGTTTACACCAAACGGGTTCCTTGGACTCATTTCTATCCAATGTGAGTATTACAGGTTGAGGGGTGGGATGTTCAAGAGATATTTCTGTATATATGGTTTGATACAAAGTTTCTTTAGATGTGTGAGGAAGTGGGAGGAGGCCTTTTTATAGTGGAGGATGAGCGACACTATTGAAAATTTTGGGAAAAGGAATTCCACCAATGTTTTTCCCATTTAAGGTGGATCAAATAATGGATAAAATTATATAAAAGGTAATATAGGATCAATATATGGACATCCAATTTATTTTTTACAATTTTATTTTTCATTTCTGGCATTTATGTTTACTCCCTTATTATACTTAATTTCACCTTAATCGTTGTAATTAATTTTAATTACATTCACTAATATTTTAGGTCAAAATATTAGTCGAAAATATTAGAAATTAGAAATTATTATGATTCCAAATATGGAATCCATTTTTCCAAATTCAAATAACATAAGTGGAAGAAATTAATTTAAATTTAATATAGCATACGGGACGATAATGTAGGTTTTTGAAGTAAAAATGTTCTAAAATTTTCAAAGTTTTCATATCTAATTTCAATGTGAAATTGATTCTAATGACCTAAATTGGATTAATTGATATAAAATTTATATATTAAAAATTAAAATATAATTTAACACTAAATAAATTATACGAAAAATTATTTTTGAATTAAAATTAAGTATTTTCACTATTCAATAAAAAACTAAACTTCACAGAAAAAACAAAAAACACACCCTAAGATAATTTTGATGTTTCTATTTCAAATATTAATATTATTTTTACATGTAATAATTAAAAATATCCCAAAATTTTATTTAAACTATGTTCTCCATTAAAAGGCTGTAAAACTATCTTTATAAAAATATAGGTTTTTATGCGTAATATTGGGTTTGTTCTTATCATATGCCTATAGAAATATATTATATGAATAGAAAAAATATTTTAATGAATATATAATATATAAATTTAATTAATATCATTAAATAATATTAATTAATTTTATTTATTAGGATAAAACACCTTTGTGAGCATAAAAATAGTTTTTTATAAATTCATTTCCTTTATATTCATTTGGTATCTATATTCATTTATAATTAATAGGTAACCAATGATTTAAATTATATATTCTAATAATTTAGTTAATCTTATTCATGACTACATATTTAATTTCTAGGTTATATCTTATTATATTATATAATAATATTTTTAATAATATAGTATTGTTCGGTAAAACTCGGTCCTGCGTGTTATGAAATCCATTGAATAAAGTCATTATTTAATGTAACAATAGCCAAATTTGGTGTTCCATGTAGGTAAATCTAAATAATATATTTATTAAATATATCATAAAATAATTGAAGGCTATATTTCTTTCTAATCTTGGTTTTGCGTGTTAAACATGCTATTAAATGCAATGTTCTTACTTTATAATTTTGGGGTGTTACTGTCACGACCCCCTCCCCACAAAGTGTACCCCTCTTGGGCAGGCAATGTGAGAAGGGAGATAATGACCCTCGAGTCCCGCCTCCAGTAGGCCCCAGGTTGGTGACTAGAAATGAGGGTATATTAACACACAAATGGGAGGCATTACCCTCTAAGAGAACACATGCGGAAGAGAGAGATAAGATAAACACCAACCAACTCCAAATCAGAAATGAAATATAAAAGAAAACCCAAGTGCACATATGTAATGTTATGCAAAGATACTACAACTAGAAGGGGAAAACTGTAAGTACCCAAAAGAAAGTAAAACAGCAGTAACCAAAAGCCTGAACAACCCCTGCAACCCCAAGCTAGTAGAAACCGGCTTGATCTCCAACCTGCTCCAAGTGACCTGAAAAGAAGTTTATATATACATAGGGTGAGTATAACAGTATACTCAGTAGGATCCTCCCCGAAGCCTCTCATGCAAAAGTAAAGAAAGCATGCTAAAGCACAATGAACAACAAGTGAAACTAACTCATCACCTAAACAGGTATACTAAGTTCCCAACCTCACCATGGATACTCTCACCAAGTAACACATAAAAAAGTATATAATATAATAAAGAATATCAAGGGTACCCCGCTACTACTTCCCCACTAGTTTTATGCTTTTCCCCAATGTCGCACATCCTAAGCATCTCTCTACAAAAAAGGCTTGCCCGCAAACACCTGGGCGAAGCACCACAATATGCACCTCGTGAAACAAAACCACCACGTCCATACACCAAAGTAACCAAGTAGTTTTCGGGAGCCACCACAGCTCGCATAAAGTGTATCATACGTCGGGTATTATACCTCAAGCCATTACATCCCAAACACTGAGTAAGGATCCTCAAGCCATCACAACCTATACACGTTACACCTATAGTAGTCCATATGATACTATATCCAGAATATATGTGTGTGAATAACAACAATCCATTACGGCCCTCTACACACATATATGGGGAAAACTAACCACTATGCCTATCATCACAAGTAACTACCAAGAGAAGAGAGTTGGGCCAAAGGGGGTATTCAACCATCCATCCTCCCACCAGAATGTTGGGGAAAACACCCCCCAGGGCTCAGAATCCCCGGGGTGTCAATTGCCCTTACTGACAGGGTGGAGTAGCGAATAGAAACACAAAAAGTACAGAATATACTATAGCTCACAACCACACTATGGGCATAACCTAGTCTTAGACTCAACTGCAACTAATGTATCTCAGACTCTGGGATGATACTTATAAGACTAGGTATCCTATAAGCACACAACAATTTAAAGAGCTTTAATACATTGATTCATTCCATTTTTATCAGTTTCACTTTACGTTAATTAATTATTTTAAACATTAATTAACCAATAACAATTCCTCATTAAATTTCATTAGCATCACACCCAAAGTCTACTGTCCCTTTAAAATTACAACCTCATCATTATGTTCTAGAAAACTCCAACCCCATGGGTTAACACAATTTATTCAAATATTCATTACAGAATTACTTTCCCATATTCCCAAGCATTCTAGAAAATCATTCTATGCTACTAAACACAAGGGGGGTCAACACGGTGAGTAGATATACTACCCGTCGAGTCTTTTTCGCTTATAGCAAGAGCATAGACCCATCCTCCCTTGAGAATCTAAACACAGAAAGCACGTGGCATACCCCGTGCGTCTTCACCTCTTTCAAAATAAGGGTAAGAAAGACCAGTTTCCTTGAGCAGTGGGGAAAAGTAAAGCAGATAATCAACCAAGGAAACAACAAGCATCCAAACATTCACATCCAACCCATTCCATCATCCTTGGTTTCCTCCCCGACACCCACATGCATAAACCGATGCATCTCTCCACTCTAGGTGTCAACTGCTGCCACAACTAATAGGCCTCCCTGCCCCCACATATCACAACAGCCATCCAGGCTCATATCACAACACAAGCAGCAGTAAAACAAACATATTAATAATTGGGCTCTTGGACCTTTAATAAACATAAGGGTAACTCAGAACCCTACAAGCAATTATCTTTTAACAAACCACCAGTTCTTTAATCCATCTTGGATTAACCGATTTATTATTCTTTGGTTCCAAATTTGGAAAACCTAACCAGTAAGCTATCACAAATAAATAAACGTGATTACTGCACCAATTTGATTAACATCAAATTACAACAACATCAATTAGATTCCTTCACATGACTCTTTATCTTTATCCAAACGATTATCAATTAATTCCGACTTTACGTTCTTTACCAATTTCCATCAAGAACAAGCATAGATATCAAATTATCTAGAAAAACAAGAGGCAATAACATACGATCAATATCAATTTATTTATCCAGTTCAAATATTTATTATGTCAATTCCATTTCCATCTAGTGGGATAAAACATGATAACTACACAATTGAACATATAAGAAAAGAGAAGCAATGGATACCCCACCTCAAACGGTTCTTGGCGTTCTTTATACGAGAACAAACCACACAATGAGTCACGATCCTCCAGTCACAATAACTACATCCACCCGAGGATGCCACGGTATGACCACACCAATCGAAACCCAAGAAAACTTAATTAGAAGCATGGAGATCACATGATGTAATATGGAAAGGAGAAACAGGAGAAGATGAATCCCAAAAGAACGACGATAAAACATACCTTATATTGAAGATTGATGGATACTGCTTGTTTGAATCGAAATAGAGCGGAATTAATCCTAGGAGGAATGTTTGATTGTGCAACTCCTATGGGATGGAATGAGATGTTCAAGCATCTTATAGCCGAGAACAAGGATAAATAATTACGGAGGAATATATCCCGTACCTTTAGAAGATTTAATGGATCGGTGGTTTAAGATACACTTGATTTCCCATTAAAAACGGATCACATTAAACCACACGGTTTGACCAAGTAAAAACATCCCAATCCTTAGGAATATTTAATATAGGGGTTATGGCCTTTGAATCGGCCTTAGAGTCCTTAAAACAAGGCTTTAAAAGCATTTTATGTCAAAGGGGTGAACTGTAGGATGATGGAAACATTGTTCACAAACTCGAAATTTGTCAAAGGAAATAGAGGTTACCATTAGAACCTCACCGTTTTGGAAACACTATTCATGAACTCAAAATTTGGAAAAGGAAAGAAAAGGTCACCGTTCTGGAAACACTGTTCATGAACTTAAAATATAAAAAAGGAAAGAAAAGGTCATAGTTAGAAGGTCACCTTTCTAGAAACACTATTCATGAACTCAAAATTTGGCAAAGGAAAGAAAATGTCACAGTTAGAAGGTCACCGTTCTGGAAACACTATTCATGAACTCAAAATTTGAAAAAGGAAAGAAAAGGTCACAATTAGAAGGTCACCATTCTAGAAACACTATTCATGAACTCAAAATTTGGAAAAGGAAAGAAAAGGTCACAGTTAAAACCTCACCATTCTGGAAACACTATTCATGAACTCAAAATTTGGCAAAGGAAAGAAAATGTCACAGTTAAAAGGCCACCATTCTGGAAACACTGTTCATAAACTCAAAATTTGGAAAAGGAAAGAAAAGGTCACAGTTAGAACCTCACTATTCTGGAAACACTATTCATGAACTCAAAATTTGGAAAAGGAAAGAAAAGGTCACAGTTAGAACCTCACTGTTCTAGAAACACTGTTCATGAACTCAAAATTTGGAAAAGGAAAGAAAAGGTCATAGTTAGAACCTCACCATTCTGGAAACACTGTTAATGAACTCAAAATTTGGAAAAGGAAAGAAAAGTTCACCATTAGAACCTCACCGTTCTGGAAATACTATTCACAGAACTCAAAATTTGGCAAAGGAAAGAAATGGTCACCATTAGAGGTTACTAATAGAGGTTACCGATAGAGGTCACTGATAGAGGTTACTGATAGAGGTTACTGATAGAGGTTACCGATAGAGGTTACCGATAGAGGTTACCGATAGAGGTTACCGATAGACCTCACCGATATAACTGTTCACCGATGGAACTGTTCATAGAATTGGAAATTTCGAAAAGGAAAGATAGGATACCATTAGAGGTTACTGATAGAATTGTTCACCAAGGTTACCGATGACACTGTTCACCTAAGGTCACCGATGCACTGTTCACAACTATCTACCATTGGAACTGTTCTCCGAAATGGAAATTTGGAAAATTTTTGGGGATAAGTCACCTTGACCTACCAGAACACCTAAAACACCATATTTTCACAAAGTAATGGACCAGGGAGGTCTGATCCATTACAGTTACATTCTACCCACCTTAATTAAATTTCATACACACAATTTTAACACGATATTGGTGATCAAGGGTTTAAAATATTATTGAAAACCCCACATTATAAATAGGTTTAATAATACATCTTATTAATAATAATTAAATGGGAATACACTGGTCATGAAACTAAGTTCCTTAGTTGAAGAACATTGGTGGAAAATAGAGACATGGATACAGAACAAAAATCTAATAATCAATTTCTGATGGAGAGTGATAGAGAACATGTTCAACTGAATGTTGATGACCACAAATACTTAAACCATTGTTATGAAAAAGTTAATTGATATCATAAAAAATGATGATAATATGACAACATTTTTGTTTCAAGACCATTTATCAGATAGATGTCTAATTCTTTCACGCTATATAAGTAAATATACATTTCTATTTCATAAACACAATATTATCTTTTGGTTGTGCCTCAAACTATTTCAACTTCATCTCTTAAAACCAGATGATTAGTATATTATAGTAATACATTGAACCATTTCATATATCGTTATATTTTCTAAATGATTATGATCCAACACTTTAGAAATAGGTCATTGAATTTCCTAAATTAACTTATCATTATACTTAAATCATCATTAAGTAGCTCTTTAATCATCACATATCAAACATGTGAACACCTTCATCATGCATTCTCTTGAAACATGGTAACCATAAAAATTTATTGGAAACATGAATTCTATATTATTCCTTATGTAAAACACATGTTATTGGATATATTCCATAAATTCAAAAGTGTTGTAAACTCCATTAATGATGGAATAAACCAATTTTTCAAAAAACTATTAATCAGTTCTAAGGTAGTTGGTACTGTCCAATTTACATTATCCAAATAAATCATCTCTTTTATTCTAACATCATTATCTCAGTATCAAGAACATATTAAGGGTTATCTATAAGGCCCCATCTATAAAGGTTACATAATCTTGAGTTAAATAAATAATTCAAATTGAGGATATTTTTAGGTTTAGAGTTTTATAGAATTAGGCCATAACTCTTACATAGTAATCCCATACATTAAATATGGACAATTATACTCGATATCAACCTTTTCCACAAAAGGATACATTTTTTAAAATAAAATATTATTTCTTTTCAAGACACATCTTCAATACTTTAATCATGGAATATTATTCTAAATTTCCAATCTTAAGACCCATGAAAAACATTTCAAAACTTGAGATGAGCATAAAAATCTCATTAAGGGATATAAAATAAGGAATGAAACTGTTAGTCCGTGAATATTTTAAAATCATGATTTTTTTTCAAAAAATCATACTTTTCTCCCGTAAAACATAAAATCTTTATCTTACCTCATGAAATCATAATATTCCTATAAAACTTAATAGAAATCATAAAACATAAAGGTACCTTATGGAATCCATATCATACTTACATTTTAGATTTCACAATTATATAGGAAGTAACCTTTATAGTTATGTTTGGAATACCCATCATAGTATATTACCTAAATCTCTTAGGAGAAACTCAACCGGTTAACCTCATCTCATTACACAATGCATTAGAGAGCTATCATAGGCTCACATTCCCTTAGTTTATTACATAAATACCCATATTTGGTTTATCACTTAGCCACCCATCTTTGGTTTATCACGTTCCACCCATCAAATTTACAAGTATCATTATATAATCATAACACATAATGTAATGGCCCGGAACTCTCCAGTCCATTACTTTTTGAAAATTAGGGTTAGGAAGAGGCCACATGAGTATCGTGGGAGAAGGATTTAATTGATGGGAGAGAGGGAGTAATTATAAGATAGTAATGAGAATAAAATTTAAAGAGATATAATAAGGTGATGAAATAATAAAGAAAAGGGGAGACACGATGGACGTCAATAATAATTATTATTATTAATGATAACAACAGTGACCCGTTGATGAAATTGAAGGAGGATTTATTACTATTATATTAATTAATAATGGTAATGGTGGATTTTAGTGTGTGATTAATTAAATGGAATAGTTTTAATTTAATATGAGAATAACCATGCTAAACTAATTTAATGGGATTAAATTAGAACATTAATGATGGGTGTTATTATTATTAATTTTATTGATAATAACATTTAAGAGAGAGTGGAGTTGGGCGCCACACACAAGTAGCGCATGGGGGAAGGAGGAGGCATGGAAATAGAGTTGTGTGTGAGTGATTGAACATTTATTCACTTTTAATAATCATTATAATATTAATTCCAATAATTTTAAACTAAATAAATAAGTTAAAAGAGGAGTCAATCAAGGGGAGGCACCACTTTTGTTGGAGCATGAGGGAATCGTGGAAGAATAAATGAGATTGGAGAGAGAAAGAGTTTAACGAAAATAAAGATTTAAAATTTAAAGCAATAAAATAAATAAGTTAACAAAAAGGAAATCAGTCAAGGTGGAATGGGGTGATGCGCACCAAATTGGAGAGATTTTGTGAGTGGATTTTGAATGTGAGAATTTAAGGAATTAAATTAAATTAAATAATATAATAATGTAATTATTAATTTTTTTGGGAAAACCATGTTTAGTCCATAACTTCTTCGTGCAACCTCGGTTTTACGAACCGTCAGCGGCAGTGAGACCCTGACTTCGAGAAGAAAATTATGAGTCCAATATTGGATGTCTTTTTCAGTTTTTCAGATCGGGTACCTGAAATGCTCGTGAATTAATAGATTTAATATTATTATTAAATCTTCGACCCGCCATAACTCCCACGTGCGACGTCCGATTGACTTCTAATCAGTGGCAATGTGATCCTGTCATTAATATTATCAATTCAAGTATAATGTTGGATATTAAATTATGGTTTGTGGCTTGAGTCCACAAAACACCCAATATTATTATTATTATTATTATTACGAGATCTTGTATCCAACATATCTCCCTCATATAATGTTGGAATGGTGAACCATTGGTGACGTTGCAACCTTGAAATTAAGACGGATGATTCAAAGACCATAAATCCTATATTAATTATTCCTATGGCTTGGGATGTTTTTACTTGGTCAAACCACATGGGTTAATGCGGTATGCATTTAATGGGGAATTAAGAATATCTTAAACTGTCGCCCCATTAAATCTTCAAAAGGGACAAGATATCATCCTCCCTTGTTCTTCCTCTTTTTTCTCGGCTATGAGATGCTAGAACCTTTCAATCATTCCTGTAGGAGTTTCACAATCAAACTTTACTCCCCGGATCGGTTCTGCTCTATTTTGATGCAACCAAGCTGTATCGATCAATCTTTGATATAAGGTATGTTTTATCATCATTCCTTTTGGACCATCTTCTCCTATTTCTACCTTCCATATTATATCATGTAATCTCCATGCTTCTAATGGGGTTTTTCTTGGGGTTTGGTTGGTACTGTCGTACCGTGGCATCCTCGGGTGGATGCAGTTGTCGCGAGAGGAGGATCGTGACCCGTTGTGTGGAGAAAGAACGTCAAGAACTCTTCGAGGTAGGGGATTCATTGCTTCTCTTTATTTTATGTGAAACTGTATTGTTAGCATGTTTAATCCCATTGGATGACAATGGAATTTACATAATAAATATTTTAACCGGATAAATAAATTGATATCGATCGTATGTTATTGCCTCATGTTTTGCTAGATAGAGTGATATCTGTGCTTTCTTTGATTAGTTGTTCATTCTTGATGGAAATATATAAAGAACGTAAATTGGGATTAATTGATAATTGTTTGGCTAAAGATAAAGAGGCATGTAAAAAAATCTGGTTCTAGTTGTGATTCGATGTTAATCAAATTGGCGCAGTAAGCATGTTTAATTATTTGTGATAGCTTACTAATTAGGATTCCCAAATTTGGAACCTACGAATAATAAATCTGTTAATTCAATATGGATTAAAGAACTGATTGTTTTATAATTACTTAAAGGGTTCTGAGTTACCCTCTTTATTGTTAAAGGGCCAAGAGCCCAATTAAATGTGGTGTTTTTTTCCTACTGTTTGTGATGTGATGTGATCCTAGATGGTTGTTGTGATATGTGAGAGGCATGGAGGCTTGTGGTTGTTGCAGAAGATGACTCCTATAGTGGTGAGATGCATCGGTTTATGCATGTGGGTGTTGGGGAGGACACTAGGGATGATGGAGTGGGATGAATGTGATTATTGGCTGCTTACTGGTTCTTTGGTTGTTTATCTGCTTTACTTTTCCCCACTACTCAAGGTAGCTGGTCTTGCTTACCTTTCTTCCTAAAGAGGCGAAGATGAGGGGGGTATGCCACATGCTTTCCGTGTTTAGCTTCTCTAGGGAGGATGGGTCTACGCTCTTTCTATAGGTGACAAAGACTCAAAGGGTAGTACATCTACTCACCGTGATGATCCCCATTGTGTTAGTAGCATATGATGCTTTTCTAGAATGCCTAGGAATATGGGAAATTAATTCTGTAATGAATATTTGAATAAATGGTGTTAACCCATGGGGTTAGAGTTCGCTGGAACATAATGACAAGGTTGTAATTTTAAGGGGAAAATTGACTTTGGGTGTCATGATAATGAAATTTAATGTGGAACTGTTCATGGTTAATTAATGTTTAAAGAGTTAATTAATGTAAAGTGGAACTGATAAAAATGAAATGAAGTAATATAATAAAGCTCTTTAAATGGTTGTATGCTTATAGGATACCTGGTCTTAGAAGTAGCAGCCCGGAGTCTGAGAGAAGTTAGCTGCAGTTGTGTCTAAGACTAGGTTATTCCCATAGTGTGGTTGTGAGATATAATATATCCTGTACTTTTTGTGTTTCTATATGATACTCCACCCAGTTATTAAGGGTAACTGACACCCCAGGGATTCTAAGCCCTGGGGGGGGGGGTGTTTTCCCCAACATTCCGGTGGGAGGATAGATGGCTGACTACCCCCTTTGGCCCTGCTCTCTTCTCTTGGTAGTTACTAGAGATGGCAGGAACATTGGTTAGTTTTCCCCATATATCTGTGTAGAGGGATATAATGGCTTGTGGTTATTCACACACATATATTCTAAATATAGTTTTCTATGTAATACTATAGGTGCAATGTGTATAGGCTGTGATGGCTTGAGGATCCTTACTTGGTGTATGGGCTGTAATGGATTGAGGTATAATACCCGACGTATGATACATGTTATGCGAGCTGTGGTGGATCCCAGAAACTACCAGGTTACTTTGGTGTGTGGACGTGGTGGTTTTGTTGCACAAGGTGCATATTGTGGTGCTTTGCCCAGGTGTCTGCGGGAAAGCCTTTTTGGAGAGAGATGCTCAGGACGTGCGACGTTGGGGCAAAGCGGCAAACCAGTGGGGAAGTAGTAGCGGGGTACCCTTTATATTCTTTATTATATGATATATTCTTGTATGCGTTACTTGGTGAGAGTAGACATGGTGAGGTGGTAACTTAATATACTTGTTTAGGTGACGAGTTAGTTTCACTTGTTGTTCATTGTGCTTTAGCATGCTTTCTCTACTTTTGCATGAGAGGCTTCAGGGAGGATCCTACTGAGTATACTATTATACTCACCCTATGTATATATAAACTGTTTTTCAGGTCACTTGGAGTAGGTTGGAGATCAAGCTGGTTTCTACTAACTTGGGGTTGTAGGAGCTATTCGGGCTTCTGGTTGCTGTTGTTTTTACTTTCTTTTGGGTACTTGTAGTTTTCCCCTTCTATTTGTAGTAATTTTTCATGACATTACATATGTGCACTTGGGTTTTATTTTATACTTCAGTTCTGAGTTGGAGTTGGTTGGTGTATTTCTTATCTCTCTCTTCCGCATGTGTTCTCTTAGAGAGTAATGCCTCCCATTTGTGTGTTTATTATACCCTCGGTGCTAGTTGCCAACTCAGGGCCTACTAGAGGCAGGACTCGTGGGTCATTATCTCTATTCTCACATTGCCGACCCAGGAGGGGTACACTTTGTGGGGAGGGGGTCATGACAGAGTGGTATCAAAGCTCTGGTTGAGGGATAGGATGGAGTTTGGAGTTAGGAACAGGTGAGGTTGCATGGGTTGGTAGGGAAATGGTGTCATTCATGTTTAGAAAGTGAGGTAAACACTGGAGACCAGCTGATACATAGGCATTTAGTTCCCCCTATGATCAGATGTATGGACCTTTATGTTTACAATGGCTACTAAACAAGGTGATACTAGTTGCATGATATATACCTAAGAAAGGATCATGCATCATTCTTCTTTGTGCCTGTGTTTGAATGGGTAGACCTTGGGATAGGTTAACCTAAAATGAATAAAAGAAAACAATTAATTAATTAATTTTGAGTCTTCCATATTCCAAGTTCAGAAGCTACACACTCCTTTATATCACCTACCCTTGTCCATGCTTTGGGACTTGAGGTAGAGAGGCTTCCAGTGCCCTTGGTGTTGACTACGCCAGTTGGAGGTCGAGCTGACTTGTTTGAAGTATGTAGAGACTGTGAGATAGTGTTGGGGAAACAGCTCTCTTGGGGATATTTCCTATGTTTATGAATACAACCATATGATGTCATCCTCGGCATGTATTGGTTGTATTCGGTGCAAGCTATCGTCGATTGCTTCAGGAAAAAGGTCACCTTCATTGGTGAAGATGAAGAGAAAGTGGTGTTTGTTGGTGAGGGATATCCTCAGATGGGTTATAGGAATGTTCCATCCTTATCATCCACGATGGATGAGATTATGCTGAGTTCTTCAGAGTTTCAGCAGTTGACGTTTCCTAGGGTCGTAGAGGAGTACCCTGATGTCTTTCCAGAAGAGGTTGTAGCATTACCCCCTTGATGAGAGATCGAGTTTGGGATAGAGCTAAAGCTAGGAGTGTCTCCTATCTCTATGTCTCCATATAGGATGGCCCCTTCTCAGTTACGAGGGCTATGTATACATCTTGATGGTTTGTTCTAGTGTAGTTTTGTTCGGACAAGTGTGTCACCATGGGGTGCACCAGTTTTGTTTGTGAAGAAGGCCGACGGAATTTTGCGGTTGTGTGTCGATTATCACTACTTAAACAAAGTGACAATAAAGAATCGCTATCCTCTTCCAAGAATTGATGTTTTATTCGATCAACTGAAGGGTTAAAGTTGGTTCACAAAGATCGACTTGCGGTCAAGATATCATCAGATGCGTGTGAAGGATGAGGATATTCTGAAGACTTCTTTTCGTTATCATCAGGGGCATTATGAGTTCGTTGTAATGCCATTTGGCATGATAAATGCTCCAGCTGTATTCATGGGATTGATGAATTCTGTGTTCTGTGAGTCCTTGGACAAGTTCGTGGTAGTTTTCATCGATGACATCCTTGTGTACTCCACATCTGAAGAGGAGCATGCAGAACATCTACAAGCTGTTTTGGGAGTTCTTCGCCAACATTAGTTATTCGGGAAGTTGTCGAAGTGTGAGTTTTGGGCTTGAGAAGTCCATTTCTTAGGGCATGTTGTGTCCCAACGGGGAGTATCTGTGGATCCATCGAAGATAGAAGCAGTTGTTTCTTGGGCATCCCCCAAGACAGTGTCAGAGGTGAGAAGTTTCCTTGGTCTCGCAGGCTACTACAGGAGGTTCGTAGCCAATTTCTCATGAGTTGCGACTCCGTTAACATCTTTGACTAGGAAGGATCGGGAATTCATATGTATTGATCAGTGTTAGGTAGGTTTCGATTATCTAAAAGAGAAGTTAGTAAGTTCTCCAGTCCTTTGTATTCCGGCTGAGGGAGTTCAGTTTGATGTTTTCTGCAATGCTTCACATCTGGGATTAGGTTGTGTTCTCATGCAGCAGAGGTCAGTTGTTTCTTATGGGTCTCGGCAGTTGCCTCCCCATGAACTCAACTATGCTTTCCATGATCTTGAGTTGGCAACCGTGGTGTTTGCTCTGAATTTGTGGAGACATTACCTCATTGGTGAGTGCTTTGTGGTTTTCACCGATCATAAGAGTTTGAGGTATGTTTTCTCCCAGTGTGACTTGAAATTTCAAAAGCGTCAGTGGATGGAGTTATTTCAGGAATACGACTTCAAAATATCATATACACCTGGAAAGAGGAATGTTGTAGCTGATGCACTAAGTCAAAAGTCACATAGTGATGCTGTGCGTGAATCTGGTGATTCCTGGAGAATAATAGAAGAAATTTCAGCATTACATCTTAATATGAGAGAAGTTGGGGGTAGAGGTTGTCTTTTTCAGATGATGGTACAATAATCCTTAGTGGAGAAGGTGGAAGAGTCCCAATTGGGGGATCTTGAGGTGGAGGTCTGGAGAGACCGAGTTGTTTGTGGTGAGGCCCCTGATGGTTAGTCGGAGGATGAAAAACATCGAGTGCTATATAATAGAAGGATTTGTGTTCCCTTGATGATGCATGAGATGGTTCTTAGAGAGTTCCATAGTTTTCCCTTAGTAGTACATCCTGGCGTGACAAAGATGTACCAATCCTTAAGGAGTCAGTTTTGGTGGCCTGGGATGAAGCGTGTGATTGTAGAGTTTGTGTCTCGATGTTTAGTCTGCCAGAAGGTGAAGGCCGAACACCGTGTTCCTAGTGGTCTTGTACAGCCATTAGAGATTCCTCAGTGGAAGTGGGAGGACATCTCAATGGACATTATTACAGGTTTACCTCGAGATCCGGGAGGACATGATATTATTTGGGTGGTAGTGGATCATTTAACAAAATTGGCCCACTTCATAGCGATCAATTAGTCGAGCTCAGTGGAAGTTTTGTCGAGGTAGTATCTAGAGGAGGTGGTGAGACTTCATGGAGTCCCTAGGACGATCATTTCTGATCGAGATCCTCATTTTACCTCCATATTGTGGAGATGTCTCTAACATGATTTTGGTTCTCAACTATGCCTTAACACTGCTTTTCATCCTCAAACGGATGGTCAGACAGAGCAAACCATCCAGACTCTTGAAGACATGTTATGATCTTGTGTTCTTAATTTTGGAGGTTCATGGATGAGGCACTTACCCTTGGTGGAGTTCACTTACAATAATAGTTTTCACTCCACCATCGGTATGGCGCTATTTGAAGCCTTGTATGGTCGGCCTTTCCATTCTCCGTTGTGCTGGACTGGGGTCGGAGAGTCAGCAATTCTCGGACCGGAACTAGTGCATAATACAACAGATATGGTTCAGGTGATTCCTGAGAGGATGAAGACATCACAAGATCATCATAAATCATATGGTGATCAAAGAAGGAGGCCCTTAGAGTTTAATGTTGGGGATCATGTGTTTCTAAAGGTGACTCCCCATCATGGGAAACAAAGGTTTGGTCATGGAAGTAAGCTTTCTCCCTGGTTTGTTGGGCCTTTCGAGGTGTTAGCCCATGTTGGAGCTATGGCGTATCAAGTAGCACTTCCCCCACAGATGAGTTGGATACATGATGTTTTCCATGTATCACAGCTCCTTCATTATCTTCATGATGACTCTCACATTATCTATTAGGGAGAGATCGATGTTGATAATGATGCAACCTTAGATGAGTGACCCGTGGAGATCCAAGACCGCAAGGAGAAGGTGTTGCGTGGGCGTTATATCCCATTAGTTCGTGTCTTGTGGTGACACTATGGCATGGAAGAGAGTACCTGGGAACGTGAGTCACAGATACATGCTCAGTACCCAGAGTTGTTTGATGTTTAACTCTTTTCATGTAATGATGTTTCCTTTGTGGTTAGACCTTTCATGTTTTATTTATGAGTTTCTTTTTTTGCTTTTGTGGCTTGCTCTCTTTTGAGAGGTATCTCGATGGGTGGTTGTTCGAACCCCGTTTCTTTTTTTTGTCTCTTTAGGTTGGTTTTGAATTCTTATGGATGAGAATTTTTTGAGAGGTATCTGATGTAATGGCCCGGACCTCTCTGGTCCATTACTTTATGAAAATTAGGGTTAGGAAGAGGCCGCATGAGTATCGTGGGAGAAGGATTTAATTGATGGGAGAGAGGGAGTAATTATAAAATAGTAATGAGAATAAAATTTAAAGAGAGATTACAAGGTGATGAAATAAAAAAGGAAAGGGGAAAAATGACGGGTGTCATTAATAATAATTATTATTAATGATAGTGACGGTGACCCGTTGAGGAAATTGAAGGAGGATTTATTACTATTATATTAAATAATAATGGTAATGGTGGATTTTAGTGTGTGATTAATTAAATGGAATGGTTTTAATTTAATATGAGAATAACCATGGTAAACTAATTTAATGGGATTAAATTAGAACATTAATGATGGGTGTTATTATTATTAATTTTATTGATAATAACATTGAAGAGAGAGTAGAGTTGGGCGCCACACACAAGTAGCACATGGGGGGGAGGAGAAGGCTTGGAAATAGAGTTGTGTGTGAGTGATTGAACATTTTTTCACATTTAATAATCATTATGATATTAATTCCAATAATGTTAAAATAAAATAAATAAGTTAAAAGAGGAGTCAATCAAGGGGAGGCACCACTTTTGTTGGAGCATGGGGGAATTGTGGAAGAACAAATGAGATTGAAGAGTGAAAGAGTTTAAAGGAAATAAAGATTTAAATTTTAAGCAATAAAATAAATAAGTCTAAAAAAGGAAATCAATCAAGGTGGAATGGGGTGATGCACGCCAAATAGGAGAGATTTTGTGCATGGATTTTGAATGTGAGAATTTAAGGAATTAAATTAAATTAAATAATATAATAATGTAATTATTAATTTTGTTGGGAAAACCATGTTTACTCTATAACTTCTTCGTGTGAACTCAGTTTTACGAACCGTCAGTGGCAGTGCGACCCTGACTTTGAGATGGAAATTATGAGTCCAATATTGGATGTCTTTTTCGGGTTTTTGGATATGGTACTCAAAACGCTCGTGAATTAATAGATTTAATATTATTATTAAATCTTCGACCTGCCATAACTCCAGTGTGCAACGTCCGATTGACTTCTCATCAGTGGCGATGTGATCCTATCATTAATACGATTGATTCAAGTCTAATTTTGGATATTAAATTATGGTTCGTGGCTCAGGTCCATGAAACACCCAATAATAACAATATTATTATTATTACGGGATCTTGTATCCAACATATCTCCCTCATACAGTGTTGGAATGGCGAATCATCGGTGACGTTGCAACTCTGAAATTAAGACGGATGATTCAAAGACCACAAATCCTATATTAATTATTCTTATGGCTTGGGATGTTTTTACTTGGTCAAACTGCGTGGGTTAATGCGATTCACATTTAATGGGGAATTAAGTGTATCTTAAACTGTCGCCCCATCAAATATTCAAAAGGGACAAGATATCATCCTCCCTTGTTCTTCCTATTTGTTCTCGGCTATGAGACACTAGAACCTTTAAATCCTTCCCGTAGGAGTTTCACAATGAAACTTTACTCCTCGAATCAGTTCCGCTCTATTTTGATGTAATCAAGTTGCATCGATCAATCTTCGATATAAGGTATGCTTTATTGTCATTCCTTTGGGATCATATTCTCCTATTTCTTCCTTCCATATTATTGCATGTAATATCCATACTTATAATGGGGGTTTTCTTGGGGTTTGGTTAGTGTTGTCGTACCGTGGCATCCTTGGGTGGATGCAGTTGTCACGAGAGGAGGATCGTGACCTGTTGTGTGGATAAAGAACGTCAAGAACTCTTCGAGGTAGGGGATTCATTGCTTCTCTTTCTTTTACATGCAACTATATTGTTAGCATGTTTAATACCACTGGATGAAAATGGAATTGACAAAATAAATATTTTAACCAGATAAATAAATTGATATCGATCGTATGTTATTGCCTCATGTTTTGCTAGATAGTGTGATATCTATGCTCGCTTTGATTATTTGTTCCTTATTGATGGAAATCGGTAAATAACGTAAATTGGGATTAATTGATAATTGTTTGGAAAAATATAAAGAGGCAAGTAAATGAATCTGGTTCTAGTTGTAATTCGATGTTAATCAAATTGGCGCAGTAAGCATGTCTAATTATTTGTAATAGCTTACTGATTAAGTTTCCCAAATTTGGAACCTACGAATAATAAATCTATTAATTAAAGATGGATTAAATAACTGATTGTTTGATAATTCCTTAAAGGGTTCTGAGTTACCCTCTTGATTGTTAAAGGTCCAAGAGCCCGATTAAATGTGGTGTTTGTTTTCATACTGTTTGTGCTGTGATGTGATCCTAGATGGCTGTTGTGATATGTGGGGGGGCATGGAGGCTTCTGGTTGTGGCAGCAGATGACGCCTAGAGTGGTGAGATGCATTGGTTTATACATGTGGGTGTTGGGGAGGACACCAGGGATGATGGAGTGGGATGAATGTGATTATTGGCTGCTTGCTGGTTCTTTGGTTGTTTATCTGCTTTACTTTTCCCCACTGCTCAAGGTATCTGGTCTTGCTTACCCTTCTTCCGAAAGAGGAGAAGACGTGCGGGGTATGCCACATGCTTTCCGTGTTTAGATTCTCCAGGGAGGATGGGTCTATGCTCTTTCTATAGGCGGCAAAGACTCGACAGGTAGTACATCTACTCACCATGTTGAGCCCCCTTGTGTTAGTAGCATAGGATGATTTTCTAGAATGCTTGGGAATATGGGAAAGTAATTCTATAATGAATATTTGAATAAATAGTGTTAACCCATGGGGTTGGAGTTAACTGGAACAAAATGATGAGGTTGTAATTTTAAAGGGACAATTGACTTTGGGTGTGATGATAATGAAATTTAATGTGGAACTGTTCATGGTTAATTAATGTAAAGTGGAACTGATAAAAACGGAATGAAGTAATCTAATAAATATCTTTAAATGGTTATATGCTTATAGGATACCTAGTCTTAGAAGTAGCATCCCAGATTCTGAGAGACGTTAGCTGCAGTTGTGTCTAAGACTAGGTTATGCCCATAGTGTTGTTGTGAGATATAATATATCCTGTACTTTTTGTGTTTCCATATGCTAATCTACCCAGTCAGTAAGGGAAACTGACACCCCAAGGATTCTGAGCCATGGGGGGGGGGGTGTTTTCCCCAACATTCCGGTGGGAGGATGGATGGCTGACTACCCCCTTTGACCCTGCTCTCTTATCTTGGTAGTTACTGGTGCTGGCAGGAACATTGGTTAGTTTTCCCCATATATGTGTGTAGAGGGATTTAATGGCTTGTGGTTATTCACACACATATATTTTGTATATAGTTTTCTATGTACTACTATAGGTGTAACATGTATAGGTTGTGATGCCTTGAGGATCCTTACTCGGTGTATGGGATGTAATTACTTGAGGTATAATACCTGACGTATGATACACATTATTCGAGCTGTGGTGGCTCCCAAAAACTACCTGGTTACTTTGGTGTGTGGACATGGTGGTTTTGTTGCACGAGTTGCATATTGTGGTGCTTCGCCCAGGTGTCTGCAGGCAAGCCCTTTTGGAGAGAGATGCTCAGGACGTGAGACGTTGGGGAAAAGCGGCAAACCAGTGGGGAAGTAGTAGCAGAGTACCCTTGATATTCTTTATTATATGATATATTCTTGTATGCATTACTTGGTGAGAGTGGCCATGGTGAGGTTGGGAACATAGTATACCTGTTTAGGCGACGAGTTAGTTTCACTTGTTGTTCACTGTGATTTAGCATGCTTTCTATACTTTTTCACAAGATGCTTCGGGGAGGATCCTAATGAGTATACTATTATACTCACCCTATGTATATATAAACTATTTTTTAGGTCACTTAGAGAAGGTTGGAGATCAAGCTGGTTTCTACGAGCTTGGGGTTGCAGGAGATGTTCAGGCTTGTGTTTGCTGTTGTTTTTACATTCTTTTGGGTACTTTCAGTTTTTCCCTTCCAGTTATAGTACTTTTGCATGGAATTACATATGTGCACTTGGGTTTTCTTTTATACTTCAATTCTGAGTTGGAGTTGGTTGGTTTTTATCTTGTCTCTCTCTTCCTCATGTGTTCTCTTAGAGGGTAATACCTCCCATTTGTGTGTTTACTATACCCTCGGTGCTAGTCGTCAACCCTGGGCCTACTGGAGGCGGGACTCGGGGGTCATTATCTCCCTTCTCACATTTCCGACCCAGGAGGGGTACACTTTGTGGGGAGGGGGTCGTGACACATAAAATATTGCAATTATCAACATCTCACTCATAAAATTTCATTTGCAATCACAAGAAATAATTTCAAGATATAGAAACAGTCAATCATTCTCAAAACCATTTTCAATACCAAAATACATATACAATGGAATAATTGATTTCTTTTTCTTTTAAAAACATTAAGCATTGTAGAGGAATCCAAATATTAAATAATGGTCATGGTGTCGGAGAAGTCGTTGTCATTGTATATGTTAAAAACATTCCTTTTTTCATTTATAAAGAAAGTAAAACAATTCATATAAAAAGATTCATTTTGAAAACTTTGAATGAAAATCAAAATAGACATAAAATGTCCTATATAATCCTTTTATATCCACAAGAATAAATATGTAAATTAATATCATGAAGAGAAAAATTCGCTAATTAAATCTTTAAACGTTCAAGGTGTCTCATACCACTTTGAACATTTAAATCTTAATCTACATGAATTAATACATTTACCAAAACAATAAATAAAATTAGTATAGATAAAATATGGATATAAAGTGTCATATTGGTTTTATATACATTTTATAAAATAATAATTGTGCATATTAACAAGAAATGCCTCAATAAAAGGAGATTGAGACGAAATCCCTTACCTTGAGTCTGAATTGTCACTTACAATATTTATAATTATGAATAATAAAATTAAATTAATTTATAATTTCTTGAGAACCTTTTTCATGTTTATTATTCCTTTTATATCACTTATTACCATGTTATAACAATTACATATTTATTTAGGTTCATATCGGGCGTTTTGTCGTCATTCGGTACTTGAGTCGAAAATAAACTTGGATTGATGTCAATAGTCCATGTGGTCATAAGTCCATTATATATAGAATAATATTTTAAAAAAATATATACATTTAAATTAGTTCATTAAATATAGATATAAAAAATGAACAATGTTACAATCATGGAGATGGTAAGTCGTACGTACACATGAGTAACGTCTTCATTTTTCATTGATCATTATGGAAAGAAGGTAAGTACTATTTTATCTTTCCATAATGATCATAAAATAATTAATATCATATTAATAATTTAAATATACTTATATATATATATCATACAAGTTGTTTAGTGAATAAAAACGAATCACATTGCTTCGTGGAGGCGATAGTTCATACGCATGCACGAACGACATTATCATTTTTATGTGCATGGAAAGTGAGAAAGTAATTGATATATTATTATTTTATAATGATTAATATGTAATTAATATCATATATTAACATTAACTTCATCAGTATAACTAGTATTTAAATATGGTTATAAAAAACGAACTATATCGGTTCGCGATGCGGTAGTCTGCCGTACACACGAATGAGATGTTCATTTCCCATTTGATGAAATTGGCGATGGATTTAGGTGATTATACTAATATAATAACATATAAGTATATTGAGTATACTGGAATTATTATTCTATCATGGTTGGAGGGTATTTTAATGACATGGAAGAAGAAATAAAATAGAAACAATTAAAGAAAATGATACCTCTTCTTCGGTTGATCACCTTTGAAGAACACCTTAACACCTCTATGAAGGGTGTTCTTCCTAGAATAAGACCTCAAGAATGTGGGTAGGGATTCTAGGAAGGGATTTCGGATGATATTTTCCGAACCAAAAGGTTTTTGAAGTGTGAGTAATAGAGAGGAATGTGTACCTTTCAATAGGAGAGGAGAGGGGCACCCTTGGAATTATTAAAAGTATTAAATTAATATAAATATATTTTCGATTCCAAATGGTCCCAAACAAATTTATTTAGAATATAATATGATTTTGGGTCAAATAAACATTATAAAATTAAAATTATAAATGATTTGAATATTTCTTAATCCTTATCTTTTTTTAACCCTTATTTTACCCTTTTTAATCTTACTATGATATCATGTTATTTACACTTTGTGAGTTAATGTAATTACCATAACATGTCAAAAGATCCAAAAAAGTTCAATTTATGAAATATTATGACTTATACTAGCCATTTGGAAAAATATTATATTTTAGGAATTTTATAACATTTAATAAATTATTTTATATTTTAAAATACCAACAGTGTCAATTCAGACACTATTCATTAGTTGACTTTTAAAAAATATCATAACAGAAGGATAAGTTATAAAAAATCATTTAATTCATCCCCAACATGTCAAATATATCCAAAAAATTCATGGATGTCCTAAATTATGTCAAATAATATTTATTTTAATATTTATAATATCATTTATTTGATTCTTTCATTAATTAAGAAATTACAACATCATTTTTGTGTCACGATTAAATTTAATTATATAATTCCTGAAAATTATAAATAAATTACCATGATGTAGATAATAATTTTATATTTCCAATTAATATTTATATTCGAATAGATATCCTTTATAACTTCATATTAAAATACTTTACTTTTTAAAAATAAAAGTTTAACAAAAATTACTATTCATTAAATATAATTTTATATATGCATTAAAGTCATCCAAGTTGCTCCAAGTGGTCCTAAAATCTACACAAGGATTCTAATGGTTAGGAAACACTCATAAAACTAAATTAGGGAAAGTTTTAGGGTAGTTTTATATTATTATAATATTATTTTTAACATTAATTACTTGATTTACCTTCAACCATGGTAATAAAAATAATTACTAAAGTTACTATTCATAATGTATAAAAATAAAAGGGACCTATTTACATAATTTGGATATTATGACTCCAAATATGGAATCCATTTTTCTAAATTCAAAACCCATAATTGGCAGAAATTAATTAAAAAATTAACCCCATTGACGAAATAAGAAAACACATTTTTTAAGTAAAATGTTTAAAAGTTCACATAGTTATTATATTAAATTTTATTATGAAATTGATTCCAATGAAAAAAATTGTATTAAATAATAAAAAATTTATTTAATTATACTTTAAAACCAATTAAAATGATAATATAACTATATAAATAAATTATATAAAAAAGCTGTTTTGAATTAAAATGCAGTATTTTTCACTATTCATTAAAATATGAGTTTTATCAAAAAAATACCAAAATTTCAACCAAAATAAATTTTTATGTCCCTCTTCAAAATAAGAAGTTTATTTTTTCAAATTTAAATTATAAAAGTTTCAAATAATTTATTTAAAATGGGTTCCCCATCAAAAGGCGGTAAAACAACATTTTTAAAAAAAATACTCCTTTTACCTGTAAAATTGAATTTATTCTTATATCATGTCTATAAAATACATAATATGAATTTTAAAAATTATATTGAAATAAAATTTCATTAATATAATCCAACAAGAGTGATTTTATTATTTTATAAACACAATTATTCACATTTAAATAGTTTTTCAAAAAAACCCTCCCTTTTATTTTAAAAAGGGGTTTACATTCATTTAATTAATTGATAACCAAATAATTAATTATATATACATGTGTAAACAATATATAGTTAGTTATGTTCATTCCCACCAAAATAATGGCTATAGGTTAACTAACATTTAAAATAATAATATTAATAATGTATTATTTTTCGGTATAACTCAGTCTTGTGTACAACATAAGATTTTGGAGAAACTCATTATTGAGTGTTGAGTACGATATCATACATAACATCCATTTTAAATTAAAATTACTATATAATTCATAAATATTAATAAATTTGAAAAGGTATTATTCTACAATTACATGGGATGTTACATCCTTCCCCCTTTTGTAAATTTCATCCTCATAATTTTAAATTTGGGATTGGTAACTAATGTTTAAATTTTCAAAATTAATTACATGAAATCCCACATCGGAAAAAGAGTCAATAAAACTTCCACTTTAAAATAAATAAAATGAATTATAAAGGTCACTTGAGATAACATATACTAGGATTCCATGTATAAAAACATGAATATGGAAGAAAAAATAATCATCATGTTCTGATAGAGAGTGATAGAAAACATGATGAGGAGAAAGTTAACAATCAGAAAACCAAAAACTTGTGATGGGTTAAACAATCTTTGATTTCATAGTAGGAAAAGTAAACAGAAAACGTTTTTGTTTTAAGATCCTTTTCATAAATTTAAGGAATTATTTTACTTCTCTGACTAAGAACATAAGGTAACATACTTACTTGACAAGTAGAGTTTCATCCTTTAATCAATTTCCACCACAAACTCATCTTTTTCTCCAAACAATGAGTATTTAAGATGAATCAACTTTTATAGAATCACATAATACACAAAAGATTAACTATAAATTTCTTCTATCTTGAAATATTAACCAAAACCAATATAGTTAGGATAAGATAAGATAATTACCCAAAAATAATAATCCTTTATAAGAAGAAATAATACTTTTAATCTCCAAAATTCAACAGTAATACCCAAAGTTCAAAATAGAGAATTAAATAAATAACTATCCTTAAAATTCCCCAAAATAATTGAAAATAATATTGAAACAAAAAATTTAGAAGGATTTGACCACATAGTCTTCCAGGATAAATTTTAACATTTATCTCCAAATAACATCAACCACTATTAATGTCTCATACCAAAAAGTAATTAACATAATCACATATTCTGCAAGATAGGTTAATCATTTCCATAAATGACCTAATTCCCCATAATTCAACAATAAAATCATATATTATTTCAAAATATAACTAAAATTTTACTTCTCAAATAAAATCCTATAGTATTCTATTTACCTTAATCATATAAAGTTCCCAAAATAGTTAACATCTTCCAAAATAGCATTTATCACTTAATTCCAAAATCATTTTCCAATAAAAAGGAAATCCATTTCATAAAACATAATTTCCAAAAATAAAATTATTCTTATTCTATAAAATATTTTAACTAAAATAAAATGATATACTAACTAGGAAATTCACATAGGCCAGTGGTAGACAATTCACCCTTGTTACCCTTCAGTTGTGGGTTTGATTCCCACGACCTTGCCAGACGCAATGGGTAATCACCTATCATGTGATTTGTCTTTTTTGAAAACCTATATAATGATTATAATATTCCAAAAATATTATAAAGACCTCAAAAATATCCATAACATTTTTTAACCTTAAATTTTATTTCATACCTCTCATTTTTCATCCTAAAAACTAAGAATCCATAATTTCTTCAAAGGTGAATGTCTCCAAAAATACAATTAGTCACCTTAAAATTTCAAAAAATAAAGACTCAAAAGGGGTTTCTATGACATTAAACACATGATCAACCTTAAAATTATAAACCCATTATGATATCCTTTACTCTTAATAAAACATCCAAATCTCAAAAGTTTTCTAAACCATCCTCTAATACCAACTATAAGGCCCCAACCTTAAACATTACATAATTTGAGTTAAATCAATAATTCACATTGATGATATTTTTAGGTTTAGAGTTTTAGAGAATTATTACATAACTCTTACATAGTAAACCCATACATTACATGTGGATAGTTATACTCAATATTAACTTTTTCCACAAAAGGAAACCCTTTTTAAAATAAAACATGATTTCTTTTCAAGACACATCTTCAATACTTTCATCATGAAATATTCTTTGTCCTTACCAATAATAGGACCTGTGAAAACATTTCAAAACTTGAGATGAGCACAAAAGTCTTATTAAGGGATATAAAATAAGGTGTAAAACCGTTATTCCATGAATATTTTAAAATCATGAAAACATTTTAAAAAATCATACTTTTATCCCATAAAACATAAACTCTTTAGCTTACCTCATTAAATCATAAGATTCTTATAAAACTTCATAGAAATAATAAAAAATAAAGGTAACTTTTTGAATCCATATCATACATACATTGTAGCTTTCACACCCACATAGGGAGTAACCTTCATAGTTATGTTTGGAATACCCATCATAGTATATTCCCTAAATATATTAGGAGAAACCCAACCGGTTAACCCTGTCTCATTACCCATTTCATTAAAGAGCTATCATGGCCTCACACACCCTCAGTTTATCATGAAACCACCCATCTTTGGTTTATCACATAACCTCCCGTCTTTGGTTTATCACGTAACCACCCGTAAAATGTTCAAGTACCATTATATAATCATAACACATAAAATATTACAATTATCAACATCTCACTCATAAAATTTCATTTACAATCACAATAAATAATTTCAAGATATTGAAATATTCAATCATTTTTAAAACCATTTTCAATACCAAAATACCCCTAAAAATGAATAATGGTTTTATTTTTCTTTTAAAAACATTAATTCTTGTAGAGGAATCTAAATATCAAATAATGGTCATGGTGGTAGGGAAGTCGTTGTCGCCGTATTTGTTAAAAAACATTCCTTTTATCATTTGTAAAGAAAGTAAAACACTTCGTATAAAAATATTAATTTTGAAAACTTTGAATGAAATTAAAAATAGACATAAAGTGTCATGTATAATCCTTTTATATCTATATGAATAAATATGTAAATTAATATCATGAAGAAAAAGTTTTTATAATTAAATATTTAAATGTTCAAGGTGTCCCATACCATTTTGAACATTTAAATATTAATATCCATGAATTAATACATTTAACAAAACAATAAATAAAATTAATATAGATAAAATATGTATAGGAAGTGTCATAGTGTCTGTATATATACTTTATAAAATAATAATGGTGCATATTAACATGAAATGTCTCAATAAAATGAGATTGAGACGAAATCCTTTACCTTGAGTCTGACTCGTCACGTACAATATTTATAATCCAGAATAATAAAATTAGGTTAATTTATACTTTATTTTGACCTTTTTCATGTTTATTATTTATTTTATATCACTTATTACCATGTTATAACAATTACATATTTATTTAAGTTTATATCGGACGTTTTGTTGTTATTCGGTACCTGAGTCAAAAATGAACACGGTTTGAGGTCAATAGTCCATGTGGTCATAAGTCCATTATATCCCGAATAATTTTAATGAAATAATAATAAATTTTTTATATAAATTATATATTTAAATCCATTCATTAATTATGGATATAAAAAATGAACAAAGTTATAATCACGGAAATGGTAAGCCGTACGTACGCATGAGTAACGACTTCATTTTTCATTGATTGTTATGGAAATAAGGTAAGTACTATTTTATCTTTCCATAATTATCATAAAATTAATAATATCATATTAATAATTTAAATATACATATATATATATCATACAGGTGGTGTAGTGAATAAAAATAAATCACATCACTTCGTGGAGGTGATAGTTCACACGTACGTAGGAATAATGTTATCATTTTTATGTGCATGGAAAGTGAAAAACTAATTGATATATTACTATATTATAATAATTAATATGTCATTAATATTACATATGAACATTAATTCCATCAGTATAATCATCCTTTAAAGATGGTGATAAAAAACGAACTATATCGGTTCGCAAGGCGATAGTCCGCCGTACACACGAACGAGATGTTCATTTCCCATTTGATGAAATTGAAGATGGATTAAGGTGATGATATTAATATAATAACATATAAGTATATTTAGGATAATTTATTTATTATTTTATCATGTTTGGAGGATATTTTAAGGAAATGGAAGAAGAAATAAAATAGAAACAATTAAAGAAAATAATACCTCTTTTTTCAGTTGATCACCTTTGAAGAACACCTTAATACCTATAAGAAGAGTGTTCTACCTAAACTAAGGTATCAAGAATGATTTTAGAGATTCTAATAATGGTTTTGGTCAGATATTGGACAAATGAAAAGGTTTTGAAAGTGTGAGTAATAAAGAGGAATGTGTGCCTTTTATAGGAGATGAGAGGGGCACCCTTAGAATTATTAAAAGTATTAAATTAATATAAATTCAATTTCAATTCCAAATGGTTACAAACTAATTTATTTATAATATAATATGATTTTGGGTCTAATAAAAATCATATAATAAAAATTATACATGTTTTGAATATTTTTTAATCCCTATTTTTTTGTTTTAACCCTCATTTTACCCTTTTTAATCTTACTGTGATATCATGTTATTTACACTTTGTGAGTTAATGTAATTACCATAACGTATCAAATGATCTAATAAAGTGTCATTTATGAAATATTAGGACTTATAATAGAAATTTTTCTAAATCTTATATTTTTAGGAATTTTATAACATTTAATAAACTATTTTATATTTTAAAATACCAATAGTGTCAATTCTGACACTATTCATTAGTTGACTTTAAAAAAATATCATAATAGAAGGATAAGTTAGAAAAAACTATTTTAAGTCATAAAAAAATTTCAAATATATCCAAAAAAAATTTGGATGACAAAAATTATGTTAAATAATATTTATTTTAATATTTATAATATCATTTATTTGATTATTTCATTAATTAATAAATTACTACATCATTTTTGTGTCACAATTAAATTAAATTATTAAATTCCTAAAAATTATAAATAAATTAACATGATGTAGGTAATAATTTTATATTTTTAATGACTATTTATAGTCAAAGGGATCCTCTGCATAGCTCCATATTAAAATACTTTACTTTTTAAAAACAAAAGTTTATCAAAAATGACTATTCATTGAATATAATATTATAAATGTATTAAAGTCAACCAAGTGGCTCCAAGTGGTCCTAAAATCGATCCAAAAATGATCATGGTTTTTATAAACTCATAAAATTAAATTATGAAAAGTTTTAGGGTAGTTTTATAATATTATAATTTTATTTTTACCTTTAATTACTTGATTTACCTTCAATCGTGATAATAAAAATAATTACTAAAGTTAAAATTCATAATGTCTAAAAATAAAAGGGACCTATTTAAATAATTTATAACTTCTGATTCCAAATATATAATCCATTTTTAAAAATTAAAAACAAATAATTTGGATAAATTAATTAAAAAATTAATCCCATTGACGGAATAAGAAAACATGTTTTTTAAGTAAAACATTCAAAAGTTCACATAGTTCTTATATTCAATTTCATTTTGAAATTGATTCCAATGACCTAAATTTTATTAAATGATAAAAAAATTATTTAATTATACTTTAAAACCAATTAAAATTATAATCTAACTATATAAATAAATTAGATGAAAAATCAGTTTTGAATTAAAATGCAGTATTTTTCACTATTCATTAAAATATGAATTTTATCAGAAAAATACCAAAATTTCAACCAAAGAAAATTTTTATCTCCCTATTCCAAATATTAATTTTATTTTTTAAAATATAACTTATAAAAGTGTCAAATTATTTATTTAAAATGGGTTCTCCATCACAAGGTGGTAAAACTGCATTTTTAGAAAAATACTCCTTTTACCCATAAAATTGAATTTGTTCTTATGTCATGTCTAGAAAATAAATAAGATAAATTTTAAAAATTATATTGAAATAATATTTCATTAATATAATCCAATAATAGTCATTTTATTATTTTATAAATACAATTATTCACATTAAAATAGTTTTTCATAGAAACATTCACTTTTATTTTAAAAAGGGTTTTACATTCATTTAATTTTTTGTTAACCAAATAATTAATTATATATACATTTGTAAAAATAATATAGTTAGTTATGTTAATTACTACTAAAACAATGACAAGACATTGACTACCATTTAAAATAATAATATTAATTATTTATTATTTTTCATTATAATTTAGTCTTGTATGCAATGTAAGATTTAGGAGAAACCCATTATTGCGTGTTGGGTACGCACTTAGACATAACATCCATTTTAAAGTAAAATTAATATCTAATTCATAAATATTAATAAATATAAAAAACTATTATTCTATAATTACTTGGGATGTTACCTCCTTCCCCCCTTTGGAAATTGCGCCCTTATAATTTTAAATTTGGGCTTAGTAACTAAGGTTTCAATTTTCAAAATTACTTTATTGAAATCCCACATCGAAAAAAGAGTAAATAAAACATCAACTTTAAAAGAAATAAAATGAATTAAAAATTTCACCTGAGATAACACATACTAGTATTCCATGTACAAAAACAAGGATATGGAAGAAAAAATAACCATCATGTTCTCATGGAGAGTGATAGAAAACATGATGAGGAAAAAGTTTACTATCAGAAAACCAAAAACTTGTTATGGGTTAAACAATATTTGATTTCATAGTAGGAAATGTAAAAGGAAAACATTTTTGTTTTAAAATCATTTTCATAAAGTTAAGGAATTTTTTTACTTCCCTGACTAAGAACATAAGGTTACATACTTACTTGAAAAGTAGAGTTTCATCCTTTAATCAATTTCCACCACAAAATCATATTTTTCACTAAAAGATGAGTATTTAATATGAATCAACTTCTATAGAATCACATAATACACAAAATATTAACTTTAAATTTCTTCTATCTTCAAATATTAACCCAAAAAAATATAGTTAGGTTAAGATAAGACAATTCCCCAAAATGAATAATCCTTTATAAGAATAAAGACTAATTTTAATCACCAAAATTCAACAGTAATACCTAAAGTTCCAAATAGACCATTCAAAAAATAAACATCCTTAAAATTACTCAAAATAATCCAAACTAAGATTAAAACCCAAAATTTAGAAGGATTTAATCTCATAGTCTTCCAAGATAAAATTTAACATTTATCTCCAAATAACATCAACCACTATTAATACCTTATACCAAAAAGTAATTAACCTAATCACATATTCTGTAAGATAGGTTAATCATTTCCATAAATAATCTAATTACCCATAAGTTCACAATAAAATAATATATAATTAAAACATATAACTAAACTTTTACTTTTCAAATAAAATCTCACAGTACTCTATTTACCTTAAGCATATAAATTTCTCAAAATAGTGAACATATTCCAAAATAAAATTTATTACTTATTTCCCAAATAATTTTCCAATAAAAAGGATATCAATTTCATGAAACATAAGTTTCAAAAATAAAATTACTCTTATAACATAAACTCTTTTAACTTAAATAAAATGAAATACTAACCAGGGACTTCACGTAGGCTAGTGGTAGGTGATGCACCCTTATCACCCTTCAGTTGTGGGTTCGATTCCCACGACTTTGCTGAACGTGAAGGGTTGTCACCCATCCTATGGGTTTTCCTTTTTCAAAACATATATAATTATTATAATATTAAAAAAATATTATAAATACCTCAAAAATATTAATAACATGTTTTAACCTCAAAGTTTATTTCATACCTCTCGTTTTGCATCCCCAAAATTAAGAACCCATAGTTTCCTCAAAGGTGAATGTCTCAAAAAATACCACTAGTCACCTTAAACATTCAGAAAATAAAGACTCAAAAGGGGTATCTAAGACATTGAAATTATGATCAACCTTAAAATTATAAACCCATGATGACATACCTAACTCTTAAGAAAACATCATAATCTCCAAATTTGTCTAAACTATACTCTAATACCAACTATAAAGCCTCAACCTTAAACGTTACATAATCTTGAGTTAAATCAAGAAATACCATTGAGGATATTTTTAGGTTTAGAGTTTTATAGAACTAGACCATAACTCTTACATAGTAAACTTATACATTACATGTGAAAATTTATACTTGGTGTCAGCTTTTTCCACAAAAGGAAACCCTTTTTAAAATAAAACATGATTTCTTTTCAAGACACATCTTCAATACTTTCATCAGGGAATCTTGTTTTTCCTTACCAATATTAAGACATGTGAAATAAATTTCAAAACTTGGGATGATCACAAAAAGATTAGTAAGGTATATAAAATAAGGAATGGAACTATTAGTCCATGAATATTTTAAAATCATGAAAACATTTTTAAAAAATCATACTTTTTTTCCATAAAACATAAACTCTTTAGCTTACCTCATGAAATGATGATATTCCTATAAAAATTCATAGAAATAATAAAACATAAAGGTAACTTTTGGAATCCATATCATACTTACATTGTATCTTTCAAAACTACATATAGACTAACCTTCATGGTTATGTTTGGAATACCCATCATTGTATATTCCTTAAATATCATAGGAGAAACCCAACCGGTTAATCCCGTATCATTACCTAATGCATTGGAGACCTATCACAGGATCATCCGCCCTCAGTTTATCACGGAACCACCCATATTTGGTTTATCACACAACCACATGTATTTAGTTTATCACGTAACCACCCGTAAAATGTCTAAGTACCATTATATAATCATAACACATAAAATATTGCAATTATCAACATCTCACTCATAAAATTTCATTTACAATCACAAGAAATAATTTCAGGATATAGAAATAGTAAATCATTTTAAAATCCATTTTCAATACCAAAAATACCTATAAAAAGGAATAATGGATTTATTTTTATTTAAAAAAAATTAAGTCTTGTAGAGGAATTCAAATATCAAATAATGGTTATGGCGGCAGAGAAGTCGTTGTCGCTGTATATGTTACAAAACATTCCTTTTTTCATTTGTAAAGAAAGTAAAATGATTCATATAAAAATAATCATTTTGAAAATTTTGAATTAGATTCAAAATAGACATAAAATTTTCTGTATAATCCTTTTATATCCATATGAATAAATATGTAAATTAATATCATGAAGAAAAAGATTCAATAATTAAATCATTAAACGTTCAGGGTGTCCAATGCCACTTTGAATATTTAAATCTTAATCTCCATGAATTAATACATTTACCAAAATAATAAATAACATTATTATAGATTAAATATGGTTATAAAGTGTCATTTTTTCTGTATATACACTTTATAAAGAATAATGGGGCATATTAACAAGAAATGCCTAAAAAAAAGTGATTGAGACAAAATCCCTTACCTTGAGTTCAACTTGTCACGTACAATATTTATAATCCTGAATAATAAACTTAGGTTAATTTATAATTGCTTGAGAAATTTTTTCAGGTTTATTAATCCTTTTATATCACTTATTACCATGTTATAACAATTACATACTTATTTAAGTTCATATCAGATGTTTTGTCGTTATTCGGTACTTGAGTCGAAATTGAACTTGGATTGATGTAAATAGTCCATGTGTTCATAAGTTCATTATCTCCAAAATAATATTCATGACCTAATGATAAAATTTTTATATCAATTATAACTTTAAATCTATTCATTAAATATGTATATAAAAAATTAACAACTTTACAATAATGGAGATGGTAAGTCGTACGTACACATGAGTAATGTCTTCATTTTTCATTGATCGTTATGGAAAGAAGGTAAGTACTATTTTATCTTTACAGAATGATCATAAAATAATTAATATCATATTAATCATTTAAATATACATATATATATATATATATCATATAAGTGGTTTTTGGGATAAAAACGAATCACATTGCTTTGTGGAGGTGATAGTTCACACGTACGCACGAACGAAGTTATCATTTTTATGTGCATGGAAAGTTAGAAAATAATTGATATATTATGATCTTTTAATGATAAATATTTCATTAATATCACATATGAACATTAATTCTATTAGTATAACTAGACTTTAAATATGGTGATGAAAAATGAACTATATCGGTTCGTGAGGTGGTAGTCTTCCGTACACACGAACGAGATGTTCATTTCAAATTTGATGAAATTGGAGATGGATTCAAGTGATGAAATTAATATAATAAAATATAAATATATTGAGGATACTATAGTTATTATTTCATCATGGTTGGAGGATATTTGAAGGAATTGTAAGAAGAAATAAAATAGAAATAATTAAAGAAAACGATACCTCTTCTTCGGTTGATCACCTATGAAGAACACCTTAAAATATATAAGAAGGGTGTTATGCCTAAAATAAGGCCTAAATAATGTGGGTAAAGATTCTAGTAAGGGGTTTGGGAAGATATGTTTTGAACCAAAAGGTTTTTTAAGTGTGAGTAATAGAGAGTAATTTGTACCTTTTTATAGGAGAGGAGAGGGGCACCCTTGGAATTATGAAAAGTATTAAATTAATATAAATTCAATTTTGATTCCAAATGGTCCCAAACTAATTTATTTCGAATATAATATGATTTTGGTTCTAATACCCATCATATAATTAAAATTATACATGTTTTGAATATTTTTTAATCCTTATCTTTTTTTAACACTTATTTTACCCTTTTTGATCTTAACGTGATATCATGTTATTGACAATTTGTGAGTTAATTTAATTACCATAACATGTAAAAAAATAAAAGAAGTGTAATTTATGACATATTAGGACTTATCCTAGACATTCGGTTGAATCTTAGATTTTTAGGACTTTTATAACATTTAATAAACTATTTTATATTTTAAAGCACCAATAGTGTCAATTCTTACACTATTCATTAGTTGAATTTAAAAAATATCATATAAGAAGGATAAGTTCGAAAAAAATACTTTAAGTTATCACAAACATGTCAAATATATCCATAAAATTCATGGATGACATAAATTATGTCAAATAATATTTATAATATCATTTTTTGATTCTTTCATTAATTAAGAAATTACTAAATCATTTTTGTGTCATAATTAAATTTAATTATTTAATTCATAAAAATTATTAATAAATTACCATGATTTAGGTAAAATTTTATCTTTCCAATTAATATTTATAGTTGAAGATATGCCCTATATAACTCCATATTAAAATACTTTATTTTTTAATAACAAAAGTGTAACAAAACTCACTATTCATTGAATATAGTATTATAAATGCATTAAAGTCATCCAAGTGGCTCCAAGTGGTCCTAAAATATACCCAAAGATTCTCATGGTTGGGATACACTCATTCAATTAAATTAGGTAAAGTGTTAGGGTAATTTTATATTATTATAATATTATTTTTACCTTTAATTACACAATTTACCTTCAACCATTGTAATAAAAATAATTACTAAAGATACTATTCGTAATGTCTAAAAATAAAAGGGACCTATTTACATAATTTGGAGCTTATGATTAAAAATATGGAATCCATTTTTCCAAATTCAAAATATATAATTGGAATAAATTAATTAAAAAATTAATCTTGTTGACAGAATAAGAAAATATGTTTTTTAAGAAAAACCTTCAAAAGTTCACATAGTTCTCAAATTCAATTTCATTGTGAAATTGATTCAAATAACCAAAATTTTATTAAATGATAAAAAATTTATTTAATTATACTTTAAAACCAATTTAAAGGATAATCTAACTATATATATAAATTAGATGAAAAAACAGTTTTGAGTTAAAATGCAGTATTTTTCACTATTCCTTAAAATGTGAATTTTATCAGAAAAATTCCAAAATTTCAACCAAAGTAAATTTTGATATTATAATTCAAAATAAAAATATTATTTTGTAAAATATAACTTATAAAAGTGTCAAATAATTTATTTAAAATGGGTTCTCCATCAAAAGGCGGTAAAACTGCATTTTTAGAAAAATACTCCTTTTACCTATAAAATTGAATTTGTTCATATATCATGTTTAGAAAATAAATAAAATGAATTTTAAACATTATATTTAATTAATATTTAATTAATATAATCCAAAAATAGTGATTTTATTATTTTATAAACACAATTATTCATATTTAAATAGTTTTTCATAAAAACATTCCCTTTTATTTTAAAAAGGGTTTTATATTCATTTAATTAATTATTCAAAAAATAATTAATTATATATACATGTGTAAACATAATATAGTTAGTTATGTTCATTAACACCAAAATAATGGCTAGGCGTTAACTACCATTTAAAATAATGATATTAATAATGTATTATTTTTTGGTATAACTTAGTCTTGCATGTAACATAAGATTTTGGAGAAACCCATTATTGCGTGTTGGGTACACTATTAGACATAGAATCCCTTTTAAATTAAAACTACTATCTAATTCATAAATATTAATAAATATGAAAAATTATTATTCTTTAATTACCTGGGATGTTACATTATCTTTCCCTTAACGAAGTGTTTTCTAAAAAGTTTAACTTACTACTAAAAAAAATCCACATTCAAATTTTAAAAGTGAAAACCTCAAAATGCGGGCAAATCAAGCCACCCAAGAAATTATACATCGAGGTAAGCCACTTCACTGGGCTACCATCACCACATCGCCAGCCATATCGTTCCATCACCGTCACCGTCATATCATTATCACGTCACCACCGTCATCGACATCATCAACTTATCACCATCAGCCAATTGGAATCCATCATCACCGTTGAGGAAATCCATCACTGTCGCCACTGTCACACAGAACCTCATCATTATCGTCATTGTCATGGTCACCGTACTACCAGAGATGGCTTGAGAGAAGACACTTCCTCACCAATGACAATTGAAGCGTCCTCACCATCAACCTCCTGAAGCTGACCACTCGAAATCACTTCCCTAAGAACCGTGGAAACCACTGTGCAAATCGGCCTCAGATAGAGTGGTGGAGTTATGGAGTAAGAGCAGAGAAATGAGTGGAAAAAGTTAGGTTAGATCGGCGGTAATACCCACCTAACATCATCGATGATGTAGAGAATAAACAACCAGCACCATAACACATTAGACCACCAAACCCAATTCAAAAACGCCCAGAAAAGACCTAAAAATAGCCATTGAAAAAGAAACCATAGATCCATCAAAGAAGAAACTATAGAGGAAAGGAAAATTTGGGAATGAAACCCTAAAATAATCAGGGACAAGGGGAAACTAGGGATAAACCCTAAAGGAAGCTTGAGAAGAAACCAAAAAGAACCATAATATAGAAAAAAGAAGGAGAAACTGGGGGATGAAACCCAAAAGGAAGAAAAAGGAGATGTCGTGAAGACCCACAGCCAACGAACTGCTAGTCAAAAACCTAAAAGTATCCATCAATCCAGATCTAACCTAGAGAAGATCAATGGAATTCGAAGTCAGAGCACAGTTGAGGTAGCCGAGGAATGAACCATTGTCACGACCCATCCTCGGGACCCGTGCCGTGACTACCCCAAGCCCGCCTTCCATAGACCAGGGGCTGGTGACTAGCACCAAAGGCGTAAATCCCGATTTAAGGGAAGGCATTGCCTCTTTGTAAGAAAACAAACACCATAGAGTATGCAAGCAGAAGTAAACACTAAGTAAACAGAGTATAGAGGTAAGTGCTAGAAAGTAAATGGGCCAAAATACAAACCCAACTGAAAGTAAAGTACAACTGAAAAGAGAGTACAGCAGCAGAAAAGTAAAGTAGCAACACCGAGCCATCCTCTGGAAATCCCACCTGAAGGGTGGGTACAGATAGTCTCCTCAGCTCCTCAGCTCCAGCCGTCCACTCCGTGTACGTCTCGTCCAGTGATCCACCTCCAGGTACCGTCCATCTCCACGAGCTCCTACCTCAATTAGTTCTGTCCGTCGTCTGCATCCAACACAACATAGTGCGGGCATAGCCCGTGCAGGGGTGAGTATACACTACTCAGTAGGGACCTCGAGACCCCCGAAGGTCTCCTAGAATCCACGAAAGATAAACCACAAAGGAAAGTTACAATCACGAAGTAACAACCAACCCTACTTAGGTATATGCCCATACATATACCTAAGTCATCAATTCCAGTTCGGTTCCAACATCTGAGCCCAATTTCGATCTAGTCCACATAGGATACCACAATCCAATCCACACAGGATAACACAACCCAATCCACACAGGATAGCAAAACAAACATATTGAATATAATGATTGAAAGTTAAGACTCATCTCACACAGGTATACTTCTTTGTAAGGCGATAGAGATGATCAGATGTTGCCACTGATTCATCTAAGTTGTCAGACCCACACAGGATACAAGACCAGCTAAGCTGTCGGACCCACAAAGGATACAAGACCAGCTACTCTGCTGGACCCACACAGGATACAAGTACATAGTCAAATACTGCCGGACCCACATAGGATACAAGAATAGTAGTCAGGTACTGCCGGACCCACACAGGATACAAGAAAAATAGTCATCGGCGTCGAACCCACAGAGGATTTCAGTACGGTCGTCATCACTGCCGAACCCACGGAGGATCCCAGTACAGTCGTCGTCATCATCGCAGTCGCAACCAGCTCTAGGGTTCCCACACATAGCATGCTCAATTCCAGGAGGGTCTGCTCCACAAGACAAGGGGGGTCGATACATCAAATGACACGAAGTCCGGATTTGATATATCCCAAAGTTCTGTCTCGTCAAAAGGAACTCAACGTGAAAGACGACGCGTCAATCGGACGTCCGGTCTGAGAGTTATTGGCTTTTTCGTCCCAGGGGCCTGGTTGGTTTTTAAGTCAAAACAAACCCGACCATACTCCAGCTGCATCCAAACCTCAAGCGGAGTAATACAAAAGAATCGTCTCACTAAGAGGAAACTAACAAAGTCGATGACACGTCAATCGGACGTCCGGAGCTCAAGTTATAAGCGTTTCTGCTCCGAGGGCCCAGTTGGTTTCGTGTTCGAACCATCCCGGTCGTACCCAAAGTTCTCTGAAACCTTGAGTGTAATATTCCAAAACGACCGTCTCGATCCAAGGATCGCTACGAAACTGAAGGTGCGTCCATCAGAGGTCCGTAGCCCATGTTATGGGCGTTTGAACGGATCTGTCCGAAAACAGGTGGTTTGGGCCTGGTCCGACCCGGTCCAATACCCCCTGGGTCGGCCCGAACCAGTTCGACTCGACCCGGGTCTGGGTCCGGCCTGGTTGGGCTCGGCCCGAACCAGCCGGTGTGGCACGACCCGGCTTGGGGATCCGGCCCGGTGCGGGCGGCCCGACCCGACGTGGGCGGTCCGGCTCGATGCGGCCGGTCCTGCCCGGTGCGGCCGATCCGGTCCCGTGCAGGCGTCCGCTCGCCGAGCGGACGCGAAAGGGGGGGGGTGGGTGCTGCCCCCCTTGCTTTTGAAATGGAGGACCCGCGGGGGTCTTCCCTTACTACGCTGGATGAGGGTTCAAACCCCCGGTTTCTTCGGGTAACGACCCACCATTAAGGCCGGTCAGTGTTGCTGCCGCGGGACCAGCCGGTCCCGCCTCCCTGTCCGCCGGCGACCGGCTGAGTCCGACCGCCTCCCTATTGAACCGCCGAGGCCAAGGGCCACCTCTCTTTCCCATTCGGCGCGGCGCGACGACGCCGCGCCCCTCTACCGCGGCCCACCGCAGCCGTGGCCCCTTTGACGCTCCGGCGCGGCGCGACGACGCCACGCTCCTCCGCCGCGGCCCGCTTCGGCTGCGGTTCCCTCGTCCCTACGCAGTGTCGTTGCACCACGCCACCTCCGTTCCAAACCACGAAGAAAAATTCAACAACAAAGGGGAGGAGGGTCGGCCGTGTTCATGCGGTCCGGCCTCCTTCCGTTAATTCGATAACAAGCGGCTATTTATTTAACGATGAACGCCAGAAATAAACACAAACATAAAATCAAACCCCTAGCTCGAAGAAGAATTCATGGAAGCTTGCATCGTGGAATACGGCGTCGCGAGGGAAGGCTCCGTATATGATGATGGAGTTCGTCCGAGAAAGAAACGGCATTTCCCTTTCTTTGATGCGGGAAGAAGATCGAAAGAGGGAACGTCGTCGTTCTTCGGAAAAGGTGTCACACACCGACTACGGAGAGGATAAGAGATGGCACGTTGATCTCTCCTTGTGGTGACATCGTTCTTCGTCGTGGTCTTGACGTTCTTCACGTTCTCCAACGAATAAGTTGAAGATCCTCAAGACTTTGAGTATTCTCACCCAAATTCCTCACACAACTAAAACAACTCCAAATAAAATAAGGCCTTCCTTATTTTATTAACACATGCCATGCATTTTCAAAACTTCAAAAACTCAAACTCAAAATTAAATTCATTAAATAGCTTTAATCAATCAATTTAATTTGAGGGTTGACATGCAATAAAGAGGGGGAGTGGGTGAGTTACATAATAAAGGGGGGTTGCAAAAATTAAGAGGGGGTTTAGGGAAATTGAAGGGGTGGGGATCGTGTGGGCCCCACCGCACTAATATATTACCAAGTGGAGTTAGGATGTAGTGGGTCCCACCCCAACTTCCACACATAGGTTATAATTACTTAGAATAGAAATAAAATTGTAGCGCAAATTTTATTTCACTCTTCAGTTAACCCATTTATTTAACAACACCTCTTGAGCAAATGCAACTCCAGAAATGGTCATCTTAAGCAATTACCAGTGCTGTGGTTTCATTGGTGCCCTCAGATTTCGATTCTGAGCACCGATTCAAAAGTTAGGAAAACCCACTCGTTCGTTCACTGAACGTACCTGAGCTAAACTTCGGAAATTGATTCTGGGCACACCGGGCCTCAGAATCAGGTGCCGTCATAAACTGCGTACTCATAAAATTCGACAGATATTAAGAAAAAAAATTCCTTGAAATTTAAGAGTCTTTACATTACTCCCACCTCAGGGATTTACGTCCCCGTAAAGATACATCACAAACTAGGGGAACAAATGAGGGTACTGAGCACGCATATGAGCCTCCCGCTCCCAAGTGCTCTCTTGGAGGTTCCCGTGCTGCCACCTGATGTGCACAATAGGAATCAACCACCCACGTAGGACCCGCTCCTGTCGATCCTCGATCTCCACCGGGACCTCCGCAAAAGTCACCCCGTCATCAATGTCCAACTCCCCATGGTCGATGATATGCGTCGGGTCGTGCACATATCTCCTCAACTGAGATACGTGGAAGACGTCGTGCACCTGGTGCAACTAAGGTGGTAGATCCAGGTTATAAGCCACCTCGCCTATCCTGCTGAGAACCTGGAATGGTCTGATAAAGCATGAAGATAACTAGCCACTCTGGTCAAATATCCATAATCCACTCCGAGGTGAGACCCATAGGAAAACGTGGTCGCCATCCTCGAACTCTAGTGGTCTCCGCCTCCTATCAGCATAAGACTTCTTTCATCTCTGAGCTATCCTCATCCACTCCTGGATGACCTGGACCTTCTCTGTCGTGGCCTAGACCATCTCTGGTCCCACAAGTGCTGACTCCCCAGGGTCTGTCCAGCACAGAGGTGACCTGCAAGGTCGGTCGTACAATGTCTCGTATGGTTTCATCCCAATGGTGGAGTGGTAGCTGTTGTTGTACGCAAACTCCACCAACGGTAGGTGATCCTCCTAGCTGCGACCAAAGTCGAGAACACATTCACAGAGCATGTCATCGAGAGTCTCAATTATCCTCTCCATCTAACCATCCGTCTAAGGGTGAAAGGCGGTGCTCAGACGTAGTTGCGTCCCGAATGCCTCCTGCAACCCCTTCCAAAGCTGGGAAGTAAAGCAAGCATCTTGATCAGAGATGATAGATGATGGCACACCATGAAGCCGTACGATCTCCTGAACGTAGAGGCATCTCAAGCTCTCCATTGAGACCTGCTCTCTGATGGGTAAGAAGTGGGCCGACTTGGTGAGTTGGTCGACAATAACCCAAATGGAGTCGTGACCTCTGGAAGTACGTGGAAGTCTAGTCACGAAATCCATAGATATCCTGTCCCATTTCCACTCCGGGACCTCCAAGGACTGTACCAAGCCTACTGGTACATGGTGCTCCGCCTTCCCCTGCTGGCAGGTGAGACATCGAGAAACGAACTCTACCAAAACCTTCTTCATACCCGACCACCAGTGCTATCGTCTGAGATCTTGGTACATCTTCGCTACCCCTGGATATACCGCTAAAGGGGAAGTGTGAAACTCTCTCAGCACCTCCTCCTTTAATGCAACTAGTACCATGGTACATCCTCTGAAAAGGACGACATGCTCTCCTCCTATAGAGAAACCATCAGGTTCCTGTCCTGTGGAAATCTGTGCACGCCGCATCTCACAGTCAATGTCCCCACGCTGTGCCTCTCTAACCCACTGAAGAAGTGGAGGTGTGACTGTGAGCGACTGAAGGAAGGCTGCCCCATCTCTTTCCATGAAGGATATCTGCAAAGTGGCTAGCTGCTCTGTCGCCTCTCCAAGTAGCTGAATGTCCGTCCTCCTACTAAGAGCATCAACTACTACATTTCCCTTCTTCGTCAAAGCTGAAAGTGGTGCTACAACCCTGGAGAAGTCCAACACAAATCTCCGGTAGTACCCAGCCAGACCTAAGAAACTCTGCACCTATGTCACGCTCCTGGGTGGCTCCCAAGATAGAACTTCCTCGATCTTCATAGAATCCACCGCAACACCCTCCTCGGAGATGACGTGTCCCAAGAAGTGGACCTCACGTATCCAAAACTGACACTTCGAGAGCTTACCATAAAGCTAGTGCTCTCGGAGTGTGTCCAGTACAACCCGTAAGTGGTAGGCATGCTCCTCCTCAATAGTCGAGTATATCAATATGTTGTCGATGAAGACCATGAAAAATCGATCGAGGTAAGGCTGGAAGATCCTATTCATGAGACTCATGAATACTGCTAGAGCATTGGTTACGCCGAAAGGCATAACCAAGAACTCATAGTGGCCATACCGACACCTGAAATCCGTCTTCTGCACATCCTCATCTCGAACTCTGAGCTGATGATAGCCTGACCTGAGGTCTATCTTCGAGAACCACCGTGCTCCCTTGAGCTGATCGAAGAGGTCGTCAATCCTCAGTAGCGGATAATTGTTCCTCACGGTCACCTGGTTCAGGAATCGCTAATCGACACACAGTCGCAAGCTCCCGTTCGCCTTCTTGGCGAACAAAATTGGGGAAGCCCAGGGTGAAACACTAGGTCAGATGAATCCCTTACCCTTCAAGTCCTCCAGCTGTACCCGTAGCTCTCGAAGCTCAGCGAGATCCATCTGATATGCTGGAGTAGATATCAAAGCTATCCCAGGGTACAGGTCAATATAGAAGTCTACCTCTCTGCGAGGAGGTAGTCCTAGAACGTCGTCAGGAAAAACGTCCGCATACTGATCCAACACTACAGGAAAACTCGAACTCCGCACGTTAACTGCTCCTAGGATGAGGCTATCCAATTGATGAGTGATCTACTATCCTCTTCTCTGCGTGAGTCCATACTACGCTGCAAAGGCTCCCTTCTCGTCGGTGAAGGTGAACCTGCTCCCATCGGTGCGGACACACCGCACCTTGCGCCTAATATAGTCGATCTGATCATGGACTATAGATAACCAATCCATGCCCAAGATGACGTCGTAAGGCCTCGACGCTGCTACAAGAAGATCTCAGCCGAAGCTCTCACCTCCTAGAGTAAGCTCACACTGCCGGAACCAGTGCGTAATCGTCGAGTCTGCTCCCCTAGGAGTCTCTAGCCGTAAGGATCGATCCAACGGCTCCGTCGGAATCTTCGAGCTCCGAACAGGGGCAGCAAAAATGAAATAATTACTTGCTCCTGTGTCTATAATAACTGCAGCAAGGGTGGACTAGACACAGATAGTACCTCAAATCATCTCTGGTGCACCGTGGTCATAGGCCTCCATTGCCTGAAGCTGAGCCTTCCTCTGTCCGCCAACTCCCTGTGGTCGGGGTGGACCTCCTGGTGGTGGTAGTGGTAGAGCCTCAAAGCGTCTCTCACCACCTGCTGCTTGGCCAGCTCCTCTGCCTCGTCCACATGCTCCTTGTGGACCACCACGGTCGAACCTCTACCTCTACCTGGGTGGTCCCTCAACCGTCTGATGCTCCTCTATATGGTGGGTCGGGTAGTCACGAGCCATGTGGCCCTGCCCGCCGCATGCATAGCACTGTCTGCTCCTCAAAAGGCTGGCTCTACTGCGTGCGCCCCGCACCTCTGAGCCAGTATCCTGAGGTCATCCGCCTGATGGTCTGGTCCGCTTGGACCCCTGTGACATCCTTTGACTGCCAGCTGCAGAAGAATTTGCTACGTGCTGCCCTGCGGTAGGTCTCGCTGCTGGTGTAGGCTCAACAAGAAAGCTCTCTACAAGAAGGGCTCGCTCCAGTACTACTGCCTGCATCGGAATACTAAGGGAGATCATCGAAGCCCTGGTCTCATGCCTCAGTCCCTGCTCGAAGGTCCAGGCTCAGAAGAATGGGTCCCATACCATGTCCATGGAATAACGTGATAGATCGGTAAATATCACCGAGTACTGGGCTACCGTCATGCTGCCCTGCCGCAGTTGTAGTAGCTCCTAAATTCACACCATACGGAGGGTGTCTGCGATGAACTTCGAGTGAAAGAGGCTCTCAAAGTCCAACCAAAGGAGATATGCCTCGTCGTGCACCTGGAGAATCAGGCTCCACCATCTACCTACTGTCGCGTGTAGGAGACTCGCTGCAAGGATCACCATGATGTCAGATGGTATCCCTACTAACCTGAAAACTTGAACAATAGCCTCCAGCCAATCCTCGGCTTCCTGAGGGTTTGTATCCCTGTGGAACCTGGGTGGTCTCTGACGCTGAAACTCATGCAGTGCACTAAGGTGACGTGCACTCTCAGCGGCTGGGGCTGGTGGCATCGGTGGCTCGGCAGGTAGAGGTACCACCGGTGCCTTCGCTGTAATAGGGCGCTACACCGAGGCCTCGTCGCTCGGTGGGTTGTCGTCTCGTATAAAGCTCGGAACCCTAGCTGGCTGCCATCGTGGGGCCATCCTGAAAAGATACAGGTGCTCCACGGTCAATACAGTATACTTGGTGAGCTGACACAAAGTAATCACAAAGAAAACTTTTGAAACACACATGCAATCAATGTTTTTGTGCACTGAGTCGGAAATCAGAAGTCAGGGTCCTGGTGTATGGATACGTCAGCCGCCGCACCAACACTGGACTCCCTGGACTAATAACCACACTCAATACCCTTAACACTATTGATTCACGTAGAAGAAAGATCAGAGTCCTAAGTTCTGCGGTAGAACTGAGCTCCTCTGATACCAATTTGTCACGACCCATCCTCAGGACCCGTGCCGTGACTACCCCAAGCCCGCCTTCCATAGGCCAGGGGATAGTGACTAGCACCAAAGGCATAAATCCCTATATAAGGGAAAACATTGCCTCTATGTAAGAAAACAAACACCACAGAGTATGCAAGAAGAAGTAAACACTAAGTAAACTGAGTACAGAGGTAAGTGCTGGAAAGTAAATGGGCCAGAATACAAACCCAACTAAAAGTAAAGTACAACTGAAAAGAGATTACAACAGCAGAAAAGTAAAGTAGCAACATTGAGCCGTCCTCTGGAAATCCCACCTGAAGGGTGGGTACAGATAGTCTCCTCAGCTCCTCAGCTCCACCCGTCCGCTTTGTGTACATCTCATCCAGTGATCCACCTCCAGGTACCATCCAGCTCCACGAGCTCCTACCTTGATCATCACTGTCTGTCGTCTGCATCCAACACAACGTAGTGCGGGCATAGCCCATGCAGGGGTGAGTATACGCTACTCAGTAGGGACCCCGAGACCCCCTAATGTCTCCCAGAATCCATGAAGGATAACCCACAAAGGAAAGTTACAATCACGAAGTAACAACCAACCCTACTTAGGTATATGCCCATACATATACCTAAGTCATCAATTCCAGTTCGGCTCCAACATCCAAGCCCAAGTTCGATCTAGTCCACATAGGATAGCACAATCCAATCCACACAGGATAACACAACCCAATCCACACAGGATAACAAAACAATCATATCGAAGATAATGATTGAAAGTCAAGACTCAGCTCACACAGGTATACTTCTTCGTAAGGTGATAGAGATGATCAGATGTAGCCACTGATTCATCTAAGCTGTCAGACCCACACAAGATACAAGACCAGCTAAGCTGTCGAACCCACAAAGGATACAAGACCAGCTACTCTGCCGGACCCACACAGGATACAAGTACAAAGTCAAATACTGCCGGATCCACATAGGATACAAGAACAGTAGTCAAGTACTGCCGGACCCACACATGATACAAGAACAGTAGTCATCGCCATCGAAACCACGGAGGATTTCAGTATGGTTTTCATCGCTGCCGAACCCACGGAGGATCCCAGTATAGTCGTCGTCATCGTCGCAGTCGCAGCCAGCTCTAGGGTTCCCGCACACAGCATGCTCGATTCTGAGAGGGTCCGCTCCACGAGCCAAGGGGGGTCGATACATCAACTAACACGAAGTCCGGAGTTGATGTATACCAAAGTTCCTTCTCGTCAAAAGGAACTCAACTTGATAGACAGCGCGTCAATCAGACGCCCAATCTGAGAGTTATCGGCATTTTCATCCCAGGGGCCCTGTTGGTTTTTAAGTCAAAATCAACCCAACCATACTCCAACTACATCCAAACCTCGAGAGAAGTAATCCAAAAGAATCGTCTCACTAAGAGGAAACCAACAAAGTTGATGACATGTCAATCGGACGTCTGGATCTCAAGTTATAAGTGTTTCCGCTCCGAGGGCCCAGTTGGTTTCATGTTCGAACCAACCCGGACGTACCCAAAGTTTTCTGAAACCTTGAGTGTAATATACCGTAACGACTGTCTCGATCCAAGGATCGCTACACAACTGATAGTGCGTTGATCGGAGGTCCGTAGCCCATGTTATGGGCGTTTGAACGGATCTATATGAAAACAGGGGGTTTGGGCCCGGTCCGACCCGGCCCAATACCCCCTAGGTCGGCCTGAACCGGGTCGACCCGACCCGGGTCCGGGTCCGGCCCGGTTGGGCGCGGCACGGCCCAGCCCAGCCGGTGCAGCCTGGCCCGACGCAGGGATCCGGCCCGGCGCGGGCGGTCCGGCCCGGTGCGGCCGGTCCGGTCCCATGCGGGCGTCCGATCGCCGATCGGACACAGAAGGGGGGGGGGGCACTGCCCCCCCTTGTTTTTGAAATGGTAGACCCGCGGGGGTCCGCCCTTGCTGCGCTGGCCGAGGGTTCAAACCCCCGGTTTATTCGGGTAACGGCTGGCCATTAAGGCTGGCCGGTGTTGCTACCACATGACCAGCCAGTCCCGTCTCCCTGTCTGCTAGTGGCCGGCTGAGTCCGGACGCCTCCCTGTTGAACCACCGCAGCCAAGGGTTGCGGCTCTTGCCCGTCCGGCGCAGCGCGACGACGCCACGCCCCTCCGCCTCGGCCGCGGCCCCTTTGACGCTCCGGCGCGGCGCGACGGGGCCGTGCTCCTCCACCGCGGCCCGCTCCAGCCATGGTTCCCTCGTCCCACGTGGTGTCGTTGCACCGCGCCGCCTCCATTCCAAACTACAAAGAAAAATTCAACAACAAAGGGGAGGAGGGTCGGCCGTGTTCGTGCAGTCTGGCCTCCTCCTGTTAATTCGATAACAAATGGCTATTTATTTAACGATGAATGCCAGAAATAACCACGAACATAAAATCAAACCCCTACCTCGAAGAATAATTCACGAAAGCTTGCGTTGCGGAAGACGGCGTCACGGGGGAAGGCTCCGTATACGATGACGGAGTTCGTCCGAGGAAGAAACAACAATTCCCTTTCTTTGACGCGGGAAGAAGAACGAAAGAGGGTGCATTGTCGTTCTTCGGGAAAGGCTTCACACACTGGCTTCAGAGAGGAGAAGAGATGGCACGTCGATCTCTCCTTGTGGTGACGACGTTCTTCGTCGTGGTCTTGACGTTCTTCGCATTCTCCAACGAAGAAGATGAAGATCTTCAAGACTTTGAGTATTATCACCCAAAATCCTCACACAACTAAAAAAAATCCAAATAAAATAAGGCCTTCCTTATTTTATTAACACATGCCATGCATTTTCCAAACTTCAAAAACTCAAACTCAAAATTAAATTCATTGAATAGATTTAATCAATCAATTTAATTTGAGGGTTGACATGCAATAAAGAGGGGGAGTGGGTGAGTTACATAATAAAGGGGGGTTTCCAAAATTAAGAGGGGGTTTAGGGAAATTGAAGGGGTGGGGCTTGTGTGGGCCCCACCTCACTAATATCCTACCAAGTGGAGTTAGGATGTAGTGGGTCCCACCCCAACTTCCGCACATATGTTATAATTACTTAGAATAGAAATAAAATTGTATTGTAAATTTTATTTCACTCTTCAGTTAACCCATTTATTTAACAACACCTCCCGAGAAAACACAACTCCAGAAATGGTCATCATAAGTAATTACCAGTGTTGCGGTTTCATTGGTGCCCTCAGATTTCGATTCCAAGCACCGATTCAAAAGTTAGGAAAACCTGCTCGTTTGTTCACTGAATTTACTTGAGCTAAACTTCAGAAATTGATTCCGGGCACACCAGGCCTCGGAATCAGGTGCCGTCAGAAACTGCGTACTCGTAAAATCCCAAAGAAATTAAGAAAAAAAAATCTTGAAATTTACGGGTCTTTACAACCATTTCACCTTCATCGAAGTGAAAGAGAAGAACATGACCAGAGAGCGAATAAAGAAGGAAGAACCTTGGGAGAAGCCATGTTGAAGTAGGAAGAGAAGGCAGGGGGAGAGTGGGGATAGAGATCCCTAAGAAAATCGAGTGAGAGAGAAGGAAGAACCAGGGGATTGTGGAGCCATTGGAGAATCTTAACTTACTACTTACTCACATTTCTTGGTACCATTCAACATATGATCTCACGTCGTTATTAAAAAATATTTTAGTACAATCCTTATATATTTCATAATTCATGATGAGTACATCATCAATGAAATATATTTAAATCATATTTCATATAACCAAATATAGAATTACATTAATCATTCCCCTTTGGTTGTTTTAATAACATAAGATTGACCTTAATCCCTTGTCTTCTTCTCTGGTATATTCTCCTAACAATTGGGGAATTTGTTTGTATAGTTCCCCATCTCCTTACAACTGTAGCACTGTATAGAAGCATTTTCCTTTTTCCCATTGAATTATTTTTATTGTTGATCCTTTTCTCCACACTTAAAAAAAACTCTAAATCCTTTCAAGAATTTATCAGGGTGATTCTTTCTATAGTTATCACATGTTGGATAATCCTTATTTCCATTCTTCCCTTTATCTGTTATTTTCTCTTCCTTTATTTTTTTATGTTACTTCCATTTGAAGCCACATGACTTAGATAATTATTTCTCTATCTTGATAGCACAAAAAACTATTTTATCATATGAAGAAAAGTTTTGAGACACTAGTGACCTTTGGTGACTTGGATTAATTCCCTAAAATAAATGATCTATCTTTCATTCCATGATGAGCATGAAATTTGTACCATGCCTTTCTAACCCTATAAAGGTAGCTTCATTCTCTACAATACTTTCTTTTTTACTTTTTCTTTAAACTAAGTATCTTTCTATTCATCTCGATTTTTTTATCAAGAGGGATGTATTTATCAAAGAATTTCTCCTTAAATGTTATCCCTTCCATGAGTTCTATTTCTTTTTCCTTCTTAATATTCTAGATCAAGGACTAATATTGATATTCATCACCATTAAGACAATAAACATCAATTGAAACATTTTCCTTTTCACCATATCCCAATTCCATGAATATATTCTCTAAATACTAAAACCATTTCTCAACTAAAATTGGATTAATAGTCCCACTAAATGATGGGGGACTCTCTCACATAAAGTAATCCTACATTGGAGAATATAACTATGGAATAGGTTGCTACATTCAAGAAAGGTTATGTGTCATAACCTAATTAAGTTTCCCTAATATTTCCATAATATTCTCAATTCCAATACCATCTTTATTGGTTTTATAAGTAGGGAAATCTCTACATTTTCCATGAGTACTAATACAATTCTTACTTCTAGGATCCATTTATAAACAATGGAATATACTAGATTAGATCATAACATTATGTAACATAATGCATATCCAAAAACTAGTGAAACACTAATAATAAATTGAAAATGTTTTCTATAACTAATCTTAAAATAATAAACATGGTTTCTTTGGGGATATCATTAATTTTAAATCCATCATAATGGATTTCAAAGAAAATGATAATTATCCTAGGCATATCCCCCTGGAGTGTCAAACCAGTTGTGTAGTAAGGCCTGTTATCATGTACCGAGTTATGTCGGGTCAGGCCCGACATACCTTGTCAGAGTTGTTACTCCTAGGTACATTTTTTCTAGAACCACATCCACCTGTAGTATCTAGATATGGATTTATTTCTAGAAATACCCACATATTCTCTACCTTACCAAAATTCTAGGATGTTATTCTATACTTATCCTTAAATTTTATCTAATTCTTATGTTCCATAATCTATGTTTTCTAAATATATTTTTGAAGTTTCCTGCTAAACTTTCTTTGATACCAATTGTAATGCCTTGACCCTAGAATCTCAGAGCTGATGTAATATTTTATTACATTGGCATGATTACAAGGAATCAAATCCAAAAGGATAGATCATTTTAGTAGTCTTGGAAAACTGGAATACATACATGATACCCATAATACATTGGGAAATATAAAATAAAAACATTATACTTAATAAAATTAAATAAACACCATCCTTGAAACTCATTCAAAGGATTCCTCTTCATAACCTAGGGAAAGAAAACAAAATAAGGGTGAGATCAAATTATCAGTAATGGTATTGAAAGCAGAAGCAATAATGAATTAATGAGAATAATTCAACATGGTATGGTATATAACTAAGAACACATGACATTTAAATAACTAGATGATGAAATATCAATATGTAAAGGTAATAATCTAAAACAAATTCCATTTAATCAATAAACTAATAATAGAATGAACCCATAGACACGTCGATGAAAAATTTCATGGATAAGTAATAACTGAATCAAAATGAAGTAAATGATTAATTGTGGGATGTCATGTATGAGTCACATGAAAACCTATAACATCAAGACCTTTCATAAGTTGGTTTAAAACTACAGATAAAAACCCATTTAATTTGGTGAACTTATTCATCTCATGAGAACCCGTTGATGCATCGAGGGGCTATATAATGTTCGGGTCCACCCATCATAGCCAGTCCTAATAATTACTTATATAAAATAATTGAAATAAATAATATTCCTTGTCAAATATCTATATTGAATAAACAATACAGTTTTATCAATATTTCCCTAGTTAATCAAATAATTATCAATGTGATCACCGTATGTAAAAATGATATACGATTTAAGAAAAAATAATATCCGTTGTATGAGAATATGGATATTCAAGGAAATTTAAAATGAAAAAATATTACAAAAAATTATTGTTTCAAGATAATGTTAACAATAAAAAAATGAAGTGAGATTTCAAAGATAATCATTATGAACATTCTTGAGGATATTATTCTCTAAACATTTCAAGGTTTCTCATACCACTTTGAAACATTTGAATCACAATCCCCATGAAAGTATGAAATTAAATGAAACTCATAATATCATGAGAATAAGGATATTTATGATATAACAAATCCAATGGTAGTATATACACCATATAAAGGTGAATTGGTGTATAACAACAAATAACTCTTAATGGAATGTAAATTGAGATAACATCCTTTACATTGAGTCTGACTTGTCTCGTGTGACTTTATATTCTGGAATAATAAAATTATGTTAATTATTTACTTGTTTAATAACCTTTTTCTTGTTCATAATTAATTTTATTTAAACTATTACCATGTTGTATACAACTACTTAAACAATTAAATCTATGGCAGGTATTTTGACTAAATTCGGTTTATGTGTCAAAAACAACATTTATAGGTCAACAATGGTCAAAGGGGTCACTGCATAAAATATTAAGAATAATAATCATGACATAATTATAATATTTAGACATAAATTATAATTTTTAAACCAATAATTAAATATAGTTATGAAAAAATGAACCAATGTTACAATCATGGAGACAATAGGTCGCACGTACGCGTGAGTAACATTCCATTTTTTAATGATTTTTATGCAATGAAGTTAAGTAGAATTAATCATTAAATAATGATAATTATATCATAACTACCATATTATTTAATCAAATATATTTATATATAAATTTCTTATGATGTAAAAGTAATCACATCATGTCGATGAGGCGGTAGTCAACACGTCTATGAACGGCGCTATCACTTTTTAAGTGTGTGATAGGGTAATAAAGAAAATGATATATTATATTTCTAGAAATGAAATTATTTCATTAATATCATATATATTTTATTTATGTCACAGTTTTTAATTAAAACTATCTTTTAAACATTCCATGTATATCATGAACGAAACACATCACTTTGAAGAGGGGGTAGTCAACACTTCCACAAATGATGTTATCGTATTTACAAAAAATGGAGAGTATAAGGGTATGAATTATAAAATAATTAAAAAAAATAAAGACATAATAAATATCATATATAAAAAATATATAAATAGTTTCCATAATAATTATCACCATGATAGGAAGTAATGTAAAAATGAACAACTTTGTTTCGTGAGGCGATAGTTCACCGTACACAAGAACGGTAAGTTCGTTACCCATTAGATGGAGGTGTGTATAAGTGTGGGTATAAAAAGTATTATAAAAACATATAAATATATTTAGGATATAGTTTTTTTATATAATAATGGAATAAGAAAATTTTAAGGGGTTGAGTGTGGTAATAAAACTAAAGATCTTGAGGAAGGATGATACCTCTTTTTCGGGTAACTCCTTTTGGTTTACACCAAAGGGCTTCCTTGGATTTATCTATGCACAAGGTTATTCTTATAGGTTTAGGGTAGTAATTTTATGTATCTATTTGGGAAGAGAATCATCAAGATAATGTGGCTTTATAGGTGTGGTAAAGTGGGATGAGAGGAGGCCTCTTTATAATGAAGGAGGAGTGGGACTCTTGAAAATTTTGGAAATGGGAATTCCACCCATGTTTTTTCTATTGAATGTGGATAAATTAAATGAAAATATTAAATAAAATGGAGGATACATATGATATATTGATATAGAATGGATTTTTTACAAGTTTCTAGGTCATTTAGGCCGTGAAGATTAAGATATAGTCCATTATTAATCTTAATTTCACTTTAATCATTTTAATTAATTTTAATTACTTTTACTAATATTTTTTTAAAAAAATAAGTTAGAATTATTAAAAATTATATATTATTCTGATTCCAAATATTTAATTCATTTTTCCAATTTCAAATCTTTGAATTGGCAGAAGTTAATTTAAATTTAATCTTCTAGATGAGACGATAATACAGGTTTTTAAAATAAAAACTTTCAAAACTTTCATATGTTTTCATATCTAATTTCAATTTAAAATTGATTGTAATATCCTAAATTAGATTAATTGATATATAATTGATATAATATTACTTTAAAACCAATTTAAAATATAATTTAACACTATAAAAAAATTATATGAAAAATCCGTTTTGAATTAAAATTAAGTATTTTTCACTTTTCATTAAAAAATGATACTTCAAAGAAAAATACAAAAAATTCACCCTAAGATAATTTTTATGTTTTGATTCCAAATATAAATTTTATTTTGACATATAATACTTATAAAATTTTAGAAAATTGTATTTAAAATATGCTCTCCATTAAGAGGCAGTAAAACTGCATTTATAAAAATATAAGTTTTTATGTGTAATACTAGGTTTGTTCTTATCCTATGCTTATTGAATATATTGAATGAATATAAAAAATATTTTATTGAATATATAATATATAAATTTAATTAATGTCATTAAATAATAGTAATTAATTTTATTTATTATGATTAAACACCTTTGTGAGCATAAAAATATTTTTTTATAAAATCATTCCCTTTATATTAATTGTTATCTATATTCATTTCTAATTAATAGGTAACAAATGATTTAAAATATATATTTTTATAAGTTAGTTAATGTTTTTCATAACTACCAATTTAATAGATATGTTATATCTTATTATATTATATAATAATATTTTTCATAAATTATTATTTTTTGGTAAAACACGTTCTTACGTGTTATGCAAGCCATCGAATAATTTCATTCTTTCATGTAACACAAGTCATAATTGGTGTTCCATGTAGGGAATTATATATAATATATTTATTAAAAATATCATAAAGTCTTGGAAGGCTATATTTCATTATATGTTTGGTGTTGCCTGTAATACACACTATTGAATACAATGATCTTACTTTATAATTTTGGGGTGTTACAGTAATGCTGATATAATCTTATTTAATATTTACCATAAAATTATTTGACATTAAAAAAAATCATACATAGTATTCCCATGTTTCTTCTTAAACATAAATTGAATTGATAATGCACTAAGCTATCTCATTTTACACTTCTATAAAAGTAGTAATATTCTTATGTACTCGAAATTAGGAATAAATTATTCTTATATTTCTATCGTAAATTTTGGATTTATTCTAACCATACTTTGTATCTTCCATAATTATTCATCCATTTACCTTTTTATTATAAAATGGCCTTTGTTTCAATGATTTTACTATTATATTGATTATTTTTTTTATGTTTTCACTCCTATATAGAAATGATTTTTTATAACATAATCATGTTTTTATTTTATTTTTAGTCATATAACTCATGAGATTTAATTTTTTTCAGACATAAAATGTAAAATATATTAGTTAATCACACATATAAATTAAAAATACTCATAAATATTACAATCAACTCATAATAAATTTAAGTAAATTATCTAGACTTTAAATCAGATAGAATAACTTCAAAAGTTGTTTCAAAATATTTTAGGCATCAAAAATAACTTCAAATAATCATAGATAAAATAGAATAATATTGAAGTACTTATAGCATAAATAAATCATCCTTGAGTACTTAGATATATTTCCACTTACACAAATAAATATTCTAAAAACATTTAACCCATATAAATAATCTATTTATTAATTTTTTAATAATAAAAAAATTTAGAAACTCTGACATTTATTGCTCAATTGATCCAAATTATAGTCATTTATTTCATAAATAAAGATAATACTTATTTTTTTATTCTCTAACCATCATATCTCAATAAACATCACCATTAATTTGATATTATAATATTTTACATAAACATTTATTATTAGTAACACATTGATAAAATCAAATGATAGATTAATATTATTAACACCAGGATCCTATAGTGAGAAATTTTCTTATCAATCATTAGTAGTTATTATTGATTCCAATTAATATAATCTCTAAAACTATTACACATTTTTACATCCATAAATATAAATAAAATAATTCTATATGTATTCAGTATAAAATCCATATTTCATACCGATATATAAACATATCCCTCCAATTTTTTCTCAAAATATATAGTGACTTTTCCATTATTCTATTATATAATAATATTCTATAATATCATGCACATATTTGGATCTATATTATCATATATAAACTTTACAAGTTTTAACAATTTTTCATTATCCTTGATACCATATTGATAGTAAATAAAAAACTGAAAATCTAATGGTCATGCCAATCTCCCATTTTGTATTTATTTTAAATACCCATTACAATACTGACATTAATTTAAAATAATTATTGTCCATGTTGTATATATACCCATTTTTGAAAATAGATACCAAGTGATAAGTTTCGGTGAATTTTACCCCCACTCCATTCATGAATAATTAATAAATTTTAATATTATCATCCTTATTGAAAGTATAACTTAGGAGACTTGGGGAAGGATAGAATAATATTTCATTACACAATGATCCATGAATTAATTAATATAATATATATGTGAGCATTTTAGGTTGTAAAAAAATATATTTACAAATAAAAATTATATTAACCCAAAAAACAACTCATCATGATGGACCAACTCAAAAAAAATTATTTTTGAAAATTTTATATCAAACACCAATGATAATTACAACACTTATCTCCAAAAAATATTAAAATCAATAAAAAAGATATTTTTTCATATTCCAGCATTTGATTATCTAAAAAAATACAAAAAAATATTATCCTTAAATAAATATACACTTCCACATTGATTTTAAAATTATTTTAATAATTAATGGGATGGAAAAATATTTAATTAATACCTAATTAATGTCATATCTAGAGAAATTTTGACTTCTAGATTTATATAAAATAAATACTCTAGGAACTTTACATGTAACATCACCCTGAATGGATGCTCTCTTGAAATTACTCAATATGACTTGACTTTTTTTATATGAAACCAAAGATTTATTTTCCATTTTATTCTTCATGAATTGGTTTAGTAATGATAAAGAATAATAAATGTTGGATATATGCACTTTCTATAATATTTTCTAATTCTATAAAATTATTTCTCAAAACACATCACCAATAACTCCATGCACAAATAAAAAAACACAATATATATAAGAAGATGTTTGTTAATACTTTTCTTCATAATGAGGGAAATAAGGTTTATATTTTGAGGAGAAATAGAAAAATTATTTCAATTAATCTATTAGTATTTTATTTCTCTTAATTATTAGTTTATTTTTATTCTAAACATGGATTTCCATGGGTACAAATGTCTTTATTCTTTCTTCATATTTCACATTATATGGAGTTGATATTTTCATATCAGATTTTAAGGAACATTAATTATAATATTTTATAACCTTATTTTATTCCATCTCCTAATTTTCTATCTATATAAAAGTGAATTATTTTTTAGCATGTTTGTAATGTTTGGTTTTTCCACAAATATTCTAAAAAATGATATAGTCAACTTCTCACAGAGTCTTCTTGTGAAATTTAATTTTTTATACATTATTAAATTTCCCAAAATGACTCATTTTATTTATTTATATGATTTAATTACTTCCTTATTTTCTAAAAAGCATCCTTTATCATCCATTTTAATGGTTTTATTTTAATTGTCCATGATGTTACATTTTATTCAATACCAGACGTTTTTTTGTGGTAACATCATACTTATTATTCATGAATGAGTTTTTTCTATGCATATTTTTTTACAAATTAAAATTTGAATTCACTATCATTATTATATTGTTTAATTCTCATATTGTGAGTTATTTTATATATAAAAATATAGTAATCATTCTTTGTAAGTTAAAACCATCATTCTTTACCATAATAACCACCTTTGTTTCTTCTTACAAAGATTTTTTTTTGTGTTTTTAAATATATTTTATAAAGAAATGTTATCTTTATTCTATGTAAATTTTCTCAAAATTGGAAGATAACTATTAAAAAAATATCTACTCTCCTATAATAAATGAGTTTTTTTTAAATGGCAAGAATAGTATCCCAACAATCAATGGAACTTTCTCTAACCAATTCATAGCACCAAAATTCACCATTAAATCCCATCTTTATCCATTCAGAAAAAATGTGGCCAAATATATCCCTTGTAATATATTATCTAAATAGAAATTCTATTGAAATTATTTTGTGTAACCTTAACTATTACTCTTTCATAGATCAGTATTTGATGATGTGGTAAGTTTTCTAGAATTTTTTCCTTCCATGGATTTTTTATATTTTATTTTCGTTATTATAGTAGCCAATTAAATAAATTTATAGTAAGAATAGTATCCTTTTATGGAAGGGGTACCATTTTATAAGATCATACAATAGATATGAATTCAAATTATTTAAACCCTTTATACCACATGAACGATCCTTTTTGAATTCAAGAGCCTTATTTTATTAATTGATAGAATAACTTCTTTTCTCTATAACCAATTAAAAATCTATCTTTTTTTACTACAAGAATTCATAGTTTGAGTTTATGGTCAAGACCCATCATTTTAATAATATTTTTCACTTCATCATATTATATTACTTTGCATACCATTATCTCCTTATCAAATTAATTTTATCCTCATATATCTTATCCCATTCTTGCACATTGTTTTCAAGGTCCTTTATTCTTTTGGTAATTATCTCTAATTGATCACAAATGAAAAAAATATTTCTTTTTTGTTTCTACTAATTTATATATACTCCATTCATGGATATTTTAGTTTCATCGTTCTCAAAATTTTTATTTTGTAAATATTCATTATATGGGGATGTTTTTACTTTTACAATAATGAATACTATTCTTTGACTTCAACAATATTAATGATAGTTTTTCACATTGTAAAGTTTTGTCAAATTATGCTTCAATCACATAACCACTAATCTTCAACTATGTTTTCTCATCTTATAAACCCCTGATAAAGTAAAATAATTTATAATAAATTTAATTGGGTATTCTTTCAATAATTACATATTTTATAGTAAATTTATTGATGTGATTCAATGGTCACAAACCCTTCAAAACATAAAAAATTCTTAAAAATGATAATTATAAATATATATGAATGATATGTTACCACTTTATTCTCTATTATCTAGTGAAAATACAAAATCTCCTTTCTATCATATGATATTATTTTGTATTATTTGGATTCACTTAACTTCTTGTTTTTCAATGTGTTTATATATATATAATTAATATTTTTTGGGTTAGTAAATTTAAAATATTATTAAATATTAACTTAAAATATGATATTTTAAAATAACATTTAGAAAACTGCTCTAATTAAATTTATAATCATTACATAAATACAGCAATAATACCCAAGTAGATCATGTTTCCATACTAAGAGGGGGATGAATAAGTGTTGTAAATATTTTCAATAATTAATTTCCTTTTATTAATTTAGACCTAAGATATTGATAAGATTAATGTAAATAATACATACCAATCATCATATTAACAATAAATACAGAATTGAAAATTAATAGATAATACCACAATGTATTATTATATGTTTTACCATCAATTTCAATGAATACGTCATTGTTATGATTCGATAAATTATATTACCCAAGTGATCACCTTATATAATAAACTAAATACACATGACCGAGGTATTATATTTATCTTAAAAGTTATATCATGAAAGATTAACTGTATCTAAAAAATTTCAGTAAACAAATCCCATCATGATTATAGGGGTACAATGTACCTCATTAATCAATAATATATTCTTCTTAACCCTCAGATGTCACAACATTAAAATATAATATTTTTTATATAAATAATGGTAATTTAAATGACTTGTTTTATATTCTATAGTTCCATGAATATTATATCATTCATTATCATTAGAATCAACAACACATGTATTGTAAGGAAAATTTATGTCATCATCTTCTATAACAAGTAACAAAGCTTATATAGATTAATAATTTAATCATTTTACTTCAACATAGATGAAAAATAATACTTGATTATTCATATAAACATACTATCTTTTTCATATTTTTCAACACATTATATTAAATGCTAATCGATTACTATATTACACCCCTCCCTTTCTTCTTTAGTGAATAATATATATACTTTTATATAAACATAATGTCTATCTAATTTTTTATTTTTCTTATTATTCATTTTTTAGACTACATAAAATATCATGTGGAGAGTTCCATCACTTAAATATGGAAATCATATTTGACTTCATTTTCATGATCCTTATATTAGTCATTCAAATCTCTCCTCAATTTTTCAAAATCATCATTATTTATATAAGTTGTAGATACCTACGAAATCATAAAGTTAATGTTCTTAAAATTTATTTTCAAACATTCCTTTAATAAACTATATAATTATTTTAGTTAATTTATCAAAAAATTAATCATTTTAATTATCCTGAAATATACTCAATTCCACTCACTACATTCCAATTTAAATTCCATTATTTACATATTTATTTTTAAAAAATACACATTTTAAACCAATGAATATGTGATTTCATGTACATAAATGTTCAGTGAAAATCATTTATTGAGGTATCATTTAATTAAATATAATAATTCAAATCCATGAAAATTTCTCATGAAAAATCACCATGGAATTTCATAATTATATTATTATCAAATCACTAAAATTTAATTTTTTTTCATATTTACAAAAAAATATTATTATTTATATCCAATATAAAACTGTGCATGAAATATAATCACAATTAATAATAATGATGTTTATTAATTTAATCATAGTATAATATATTTTTAATTTTCATTATAATGATTTTTCAAGAATAGACATTTCAATCTCACTCAACATTCATTGGTATCTTACATTGTCTCTATGTGATTTAAGTTTGTCATGTGAAATATTTAGGTTAATATTACATGAGTACAGATAAATCGTTTCTTGACTTCAAAAAATTATATTTAATTTTATGCAGTATTTATGTTACAAAATCATTTCACAATATACACTTCAATAACCTCAATTTTTTATTAAATATAATATTTTTGGGATATGTTAATATTATATAGCTATGGTAGCTTCCAAAATTCTTCCCACACATATGCATATCTTCAAAATTTGTTCTTCCATTGCATATTTTATTCTGGAATAGACTCTATGTAATTAATTATAATCACACATAGTGTAATTGTCATGGTGTTATTATTTGGTTTAAAATATTTACTCTAATATAGCCTTATTAATTTTCAACATACACATTTATTTCTTAATAAATTAAATTTTATTCATACATAGAAATGAAGACATTATATCAAATCAAATTTTGGAATTTAGAACTTCTTATAACTCTTCAAATAAACTAAAATTTTTTTTAAATCAACTCTATCCACTATAAATCATCTCAAATGAGTTAAAAATATATTCAAATTTATTTTATTCATCTCAAATCATTCCATGGTATCTTCAATCATTCATTATCAAAAATAGAACAATCTCATCAATATTAAAACATGAAAAAATCATCCTTGCGTACTTCAATGAAACTCCAGTGAACTAAAATATATATCAACCTCAATATTAACCAATATATATTAGAATATGGTGATCCTATTAAAAATAAAACAAGAATTATCTTCCACACTATTAAATCAATTCACCTCCCTAATAATACTTCAAATCACCAATAAAGACAAAACCAACTCATTTTCCATACAAATTATATCTCAATCTTTATCATCATCCACGATTTATTTATATATGTTTAATTATTTGTTATTATTAAAAATAGAATATAATTTTTTTTGAGAGATATTCTAATTATCTTCTCCTAAAACCCATTAATATTTTGTATTATAAAATTCTATAATCAACCATCATCACTTCTCAGTGATTTAATATACTCTAAAGTCTATAATCATCATATATTCTTTACCTCTACAAATTAGTATATAATAATTCTCCATGTTTTCATAAGAAAGTAATTATTCCATATAAACACATTATAAATCTATACAACAACATATCAACCTGTATAGTTTGTTTTCGATTCCACCATTTTCTAATCAGATTAAAATATCACTTCTATATATTTGGTTCTTCATTATAATATTTATATTAATGCATATACTATCTTCATAATCATTTAATTATTAAGGGTAACATATAAAATATTTATAGTTGACTAGGAACATCAAATATACATATGTTGTTCAAGTGAATATGATGATGGAATTCAATTAGAATTTATGTCACGACCCGTCCCAGTGGGGATCGGGCCACAACTCCCCAAGCCCACCTCCAATAGGCCAGGGGCTGGTGACTAGCACTGAGTAGGCATACTACTAATATGGGAGGCATTGCCTATAAACCTGTACACATGCACACACATCTCCAAGCCCACAAAGCTGAAAAGTAAAAACTACTAAAAGGAAAAAATGCCTACATACACTAAAACCCAACCAACAGAGTATGACGGGAAAGTAAAGTACAAGAAATTAAAACCCTAGGCCAAAAGTACAAGCCCACCAAAAAGAAGAGTCTGTAACAAAGTGCAACCTGTAAAGAAAGGTGATGGGACTGCAGTCTGTAGCCATAGGAACACACCTCAGCCTGTCTGATCTCACTGAGTACCATCTGATCCTGGTCCGCCTAGAATCCTTTCAAAGGCTCACTCGTCTGCACAAGACACGAAACGTGAGGGCAAAGCCCGTGAAGGGGTGAGTATAACAATACCCAGTAGGACACCCCAAAACCACAAAGGAATACAACAAGGGAAATACCACAAAAGAAAGGTACAGTCAGCTCTACACAGTATATGTTTACATAACATATAACAATAATATCCAGATATACTCATACATGATCGACTATTGTGACACTACCAATAGGATCCAGCTTGAATATTCCACTAAGCACATAACAAGTAGAACACACTCCTAGGTCTGAAGAGAGAGACGTGAAGTACTCGTTTCGAGAGAACACAATCCACAAGTACTTTGAGAACATGATGCTCATATGAGGATCACAACCAAGTCATGGGGTGATTCCGACAACTCAGTCTGAGCTAATCCGCTAAGTAGAGGATCGACTCTCGAGTAAAGTTGGTTACGTCGATACCAGGAACTCTACCTAGGGTTCCAGGAATGAATAGAGGATCTGGATCTAAGTCTCACAGAGGGGATTCCAACAACTCTATTCAGGAAGTCCTACTGAAGGGATCATACTCCTATATGTAGAAATAATACTGGGAACCTTCAGGAGAAAGACCAAGAGGACGAACCCTAAGAAAACTAGTCTAAGTCACAGAAGAAAAGTGGGTCAATCCATGAAGAATTGGTTACATGGCGTGTAGTATGGTTACACGCCATGTTCCTTGACCCCAGGTACTGCCCGTTTAAACGGCCCGTGTCATCTGTCCAGTCTGTGTAAAACTAGACTACAAGGAGTGTAGAAGGATCACACGCCGTGTTCCTTGACTCTGGGTACTGCCTGTGTAAACGTCCCGTGTCATCCATCCAAGCTACGTAAAACACAACTACACGGTGTGTAGAAGAACCACACGCCATGTTCCTTGACCCCGGGAACTGCCCGTGTAAATGGACCGTGTCACTCAGCTTGTCGGATAGAAAGTAAGTACCCGACATGTAGAAGAATCACACACCGTGTACGAGCACTTGGGGCTCGCTCTATGTATGCTGGCCATGTGCTTGTACACGGTCTCTATCCATGTCTCCTACTCGTGTTCCATCACACGGGGTATCCCAGGTATCTGGACGGGTCTGGCTGGGGAGGGGGATACACGCCGTGTCCTTGGCCATGTACTGAACCCGTGTCTATGTAATCCCAGAGTACACGCCATGTGGTCCACCGACGAACACATTCCGTGTAGCCCATACTACACGGCGTGTAGTCGTGAAATTTACATAAATGCCATCTTCTTCCTCATGCTTCGTCCGAACTTCCGGATTGAGTTTCTCTGGTCCGTTTGCCGCGAAACTCAAGAACTCGGGCCGCCTTGCCGTCGTAATGCCAAATATGAGGTTTTTGGGCCTTGAATCGACTCGAAGAACAACATATGATCTTCCGATGGAAATACGCTCGAAGAGAGATTTCTCTCGAATCGCTTAGATCTGTCCGCTGTCGTCATAATCGCATCTCCATTGGTTCATCCCGGTGTCAGATCTATAATCTCGGATTGTTATGCCGTAGATCAGAGGTGAAATCAATCATTGTTCTTTTCCCACGAAGAACGAAGAATGCGCGTGAAGAACACGAGGAAAGAATCACAAAAATCGAACAAGAGGGACAAACCTCGATCGTTGTTCGTGACGATCCAGGTTAGTCACCGTTAGATCATAACTAAAACAACCTCATAATCCCCACAAAACCTGTCCTGAAAGAACGATCGATCTGTGGGCTAATCTGTTCATAGATTAGTCCGCGTTCATTGTGGAAATCAAAAACTTGGAAGGAAATCAAAAACAAACATCCTACCTGGATTCACGGCGTTTATTGGTGGAGATCTGGTCACCACGTTGTCGTCACCGGCGAAGCTCGTTAGGAACACCGTCGCCGCGTTGGGAGGTTTTCTCCAGAGATTTCTCGAGCCTCCAGGGAAATTCAGGGTTATGGTAATTGTAGCCCTGATCCCCTGCGAAATCTCTATTTAAATGATAAGAGACATTTTCCATAACAAGATTTAATAAAACATTTTAATTAAATATTTTATTACGGTTACGTCCAAAAACCAGATTTCACCACCGACCTACGCCGGCCGATGTTAGGCCTCGCCTAAGGTAAAATCGTTGTTCCAAACGCAACGGTGCCCTTGTATTTTTGATCCGAGCACCTATTAATGAGTTATTACACTTTTTTAGGAAATCTGCATGCTCACATACTTTAATTATTAAATTAAATTCAAACATTTGTTCCGGGCTCACTGGGCCTCGGAACTGCACGCCGTCTCAGAGCCTGGTCTCGAATTAATTCCCATATAATATTAAAATAAAACATGGAAATATCTGGTACATTACATCACACCCACCTTAGGGCTTTTACGTCCCCAAAAAGCGAAAAAAAAGGGCTACTCAAAAAGATGTGGGTACTGCACGCGAATCTGAGCCTCCCGCTCCCATGTGCTCTCTTGGAGATTCTCGTGCTGCCACCGGACATGCACTAAGGGAATAGCTCGCCCATGAAGGATATTCTCCTGCCGATCCTCGATCTCCACTAGGTACTCAACAAAGGTTGATCCATCATCGATGTCCAGCTCGCCCCAGTCGATGACGTGCGATGGATCATGCACATGCCTCTGTAGCTGCGACACATGGAAGACGTTGTGTACCCGGTCCATCTGAGGAGGTAGAGACAAGAGATATGCCACCTCGCCAACTCTACTCAGAATCTGAAAAGGGCCAATGAACCTCGGAGATAGCTTTCCACCTCGGCCAAATCTCCATAACCCCCATCGAGGTGAGACCCGAAGGAACACATGGTCTCCCTCCTCGAACTCCAAGGGCCTCCGCCTCCTATCAGCATAAGACTTTTTCCGACTTTGTGCAGTCTTCATCCACTCCTGGATGATCTACACCTTCTCTATTGTAGCTCTCACCATCTCTGGGACCATGAGTGTTGAATCTCCTGGTTCAGTCCAGCAAAGTGGTGACCTGCAAGGTCGCCCGTACAGAGCCTTGAATGGTGCCATACCAATAGTGGAATGATAACTGTTGTTATAAGAAAATTCCAACAGTGGTAGGTGATCCTCCCAGCTACGACCTAATTCAAGCATGCAATCTCAAAGCATATCCTCCAGGACCTGGATGGTCTGCTCTGTCTGACCATCAGTCTGGGGATGAAACGCTGTGTTCAAGCGTAACTGAGTCCCAAAATCTTCCTGTAATCCCTTCCACAACCGTGATGTGAAATGATCATCACGATCTGAGATGATCATGGATGAAACTCCATGAAGTCGAACTATCTCCTGCACATAGAGGCGTCCCAAGCTCTCTACTGAACTCTTCTCTCGTATGGCTAGAAAGTGAGCCGACTTGGGGAGCCGGTTAACGATCACCCAGATGGAATCATGTCCCCTGGACGTACGTGGTAAACCCATCATGAAGTCCATGTATATCCCATCCCACTTCCACTCTGGAACCTCAAGGGGCTGAGTCAAACCCGCTGGAACCTGGTCCTCAGCCTTTACTTACTGACAAGTAAGGAACCGAGAAACAAACTCTGCCACACTCTTCTTTATTCCTGGCCATCAGAACTGATGTCGGAGGTCCTGATACATCTTTTCCATGCTTGGATGTACCTCCTAAGGAGATGTATGGAACTACCTCAGAACCTCCTCTCGTAACGTCACTAGTACTACAGTATGCCCCCTGAAAAGAACAAAGTGCTCCCCACCATCTGAATATCCATCAGCCGCAACACCTGTAGAGTCTCCTAGCTATCATCCTCACGTTGTGCTTCCCTGACTCACTGTAAGAGTGGAGGGGTAACAACCATCGATTGAAGGTAAGATCCCTCATCTCCATCCACGAAGGATAACTGTAAGGAGGCCAACTACCTCATCGCCTCATCCAGCAACTGCGAACTGGATTTCCTGCTGAGAACATCGCCCACAACATTCCCCTTCCCGGGAGTATAAAAGATCTCAAAGTCGTAACCCTGGAGGAACTCAATCCACCATCTCTATCTCAAATTCAGATCCTTCTAAGAAAAGATATATCTGAGACTCTTGTGATCAGAGTAGATGATAAACCGCTCGCCCATCAGGTAGTGCCACCACATCTTCAATGCGAAGACTACCGCTGCCAACTCAAGATCATGGGTCGCGTAGTTCTACTCGTGTGGCCTCAACTGACATGAGCCATAGGCAATCACTGCTTGCCTCTGCATCAAGAAACAACCAAGCCTGGTTCCTGATGCGTCACAAGAAAAATACATACTCGACACCCTCCTCTGTTAATCTCAAGATCGTGGTGCTCGTCAGACTCTGTCTCAACTACTGGAAAGACTGCTGGAATCTCTCGGTCCACACGAAAGGCTGCCCCTTTCAGGTCAAAGCTGTCATGGGTGCTGAAATCTTGGAGAAATCAAGAATGAATCTCTGATAGTATCCTGCAAACCCAAGGAAACTCCGCACCTCCGTCATGATCCGGGGTGGCTCCCATGCTAGTACTGCCTCCACCTTGGCTGGGTCCACTGCTACACCATCTGATGAGATAACGTGTCCTAGAAAGTGGACCTCCTGTATCCAAAAATGACACTTAGAGAGTTTCACATACAACTGGTGCTCTCAGAGTGTGTCCAAGACCATCCTTAGGTGTCTCGCATGCTCCTCCTCGGACATAGAGCACACAAGGATATCATCGATGAAGACTACTACGAACCGATCAAGATAGGGCTGAAATATCTGGTTCATGAGTCCCATGAACACGGCTGGGGCATTCGTCATGCCGAAGGGAATCACCAAGTACTCATAGTGACCGTAGAGACATCTGAAAGCTGTCTTCAGTACATCCTCATCGCATACTCTCAACTGGTGATAGACTGATCGTAGATCAATCTTCGAGAACCATCGTGCCCCTCTCAACTGGTCAAAGAGGTCATCGATCCTCGGTAGTGGATACTGGTTCTTTACGGTCACCCGATTCAAGCGCTGATAATCCACACATATCCTCAAGCTCCCGTATGACTTTTTGGAAAACAACACTGGGGCCGCCCAGGGTGAAACGCTGGGTCTCACAAAGCCCTTCTTCTGCAAGTCATCCAGCTGCACCCTCAGCTCACGAAGCTCTGCAGGAGCCATCTGATATGATGATGCTAATATCGGTATCATCCCGGGTTGCAACTCAATGCATAAATCTATCTCTCGATGGGGAGGTATCCCGGGGACATCCTATGGAAAGACATCCTCATACTCAACCACTACTGCTGGAAACTGGAAACTCATAACATCTACTGCACCAAGGGCTAGGCTAGCCAACTGATGTGAAATCAGTTGTGCCTTCCTATGCACGAGTCCATCCTACGCTTCCTGGGTCTCTCTTTCACCAAAAAAAGAGAACCTCATTCCATCATTGCGGACACACCGCACCCTTCGCCTAAAACAGTCAATCTGGGAATGAACTGTGGATAGCCAATCCATACCAAGAATGACATCGTAAGGACTCGACCCTTATGCTTAGAAACACCGACTGGAGAAGATTCAGAGATCACACACCTCTTTAGACAGTGTGACCTGACCCCTGTCACGACCTATCCCAGTGGGGCCCGGGCCGCAACTCCCCAAGCCCGCCTCCAATAGGCCAGGGGCCGGTGACTAGCACCGAGTACGCATGCTACTAACATGGGAGGCATTGCCTATAAAACTGTACACACGCACACACATATCCAAGACCACAAAGATGAAAAGTAAAAACTACTAAAAGGAAAAGATGCATTCATATACTAAAACCCAACCCACAGAGTACGACAGGAAAGTAAAGTACAAGAAAGTAAAACCTTGGGCCAAAAGTACAAGCCCGCCAAAAAGAACAGTCTGTAACAAAGTCAAACTTGTAAAGAAAGGTGCTGGGACTACAGTCTGTAGCCGTAGGAACACACCTCGGCCTATCTGATCTCACTGAGTAGCATCCGGTCCTGGTCCGCCTAGAATCCTGTCAAAGGCTCGCTCGTCTGCACAAGACACAACATGTGCGGGCAAATCCTGTGCAGGGGTGAGTATAACAATACCCAGTAGGACACCCCGAAACCACAAAAGAATACAACAAGGGAAATACCACAAAATAAAGGTACAGTCAGCTCTAAACATTCTATGTTTACGGAACATATAACAAGAATATACAGATATACTCATACACGATCGACTATCGCGATACCGCCACTAGGATCCAGCTCGAAGATTCCACTAAGCACATAACAAAAAGAACACACTCCTAGGTCCGAAGAGAGATACTCGAAGTACTCGTTTCGGGAGAACACACTCCACAAGTGCTTTGAGAACATGATGCTCAGATGAGGATCGTAACCAAGTCATGGGGTGATTCTAAAAACTCAGTCTGAGCTAATCCGCTAAGTAGAGGATCGACGCCCGGGTAAAGTTGGTCACGTCGATACCAAGAACTCTACCTTGGGTTCCAGGAATGAATAGAGGATCCGGCTCTAAGTCTCACAGAGGGGATTCCAACAACTCTATTCAGGAAGTCCTACTGAAGGGATTATACTCCTATATGTAGGAAATGATACCGGGAACCTTCAGGAGAAAGACCAAGGGGACGAACCCTAAGAAAACTAGTCCAAGTCACAGAATAAAAGTGGCTCAAGCCATGAAGAATTGGTTACACGGCGTGTAGTATGGTTACACGCCGTGTTCCTTAACCCCGGGTACTGCCCGTGTAAACGGCCCGTGTCATTCGTCCAGTCTGTGTAAAACTAGACTACACGGTGTGTAGAAGGATCACACACCATGTTCCTTGACTCTGGGTACTGCCCATGTAAACGGCCCATGTCATCCTTCCAAGCTATGTAAAACCCAACTACACGGCGTATAGAAGAATCACATGCCGTGTTCCTTGACCTCGGGTACTGCCCGTGTAAACGGCCCGTGTCACTCGGCTTATCCGATAGAAAGTAACTACACGACATGTAGAAGAATCACACACCGTGTCCGAAGACCTGGGGCTCGCTCCGTGTATGCTGGTCATGTGCCCGTACACAGTCTATGTCTGTGTTGCCTGCTCGTGTACCAGCACACGGGGTATCCTGTGTATCTGGACGGGTCTGGCCGGGGAGGGGGATACATGCTGTGTCCTTGGCCATGTACCCAACCCGTGTTTGTGTACTCCCAGAGTACACGCCACGTGGTCCTCCGACGAACACACTCCATGTAGCCCATACTACACGACATGTAGTCAGAAAATTTCCAGAAATACCATCTTCTTCCTTGCGCTTCATCCGATCTTCCGGATCGTGTTTTTCTGGTCTGTTTTCCGCGAAACTCAATACCTCGGGCCGCCCTGCCATTGTGATGCCAAATCCGAGGGTTTTGGGCCTTGAATCGTCTTGACGAACAATATATGATCTTTCGATGGAAATACGCTCGAAGAGTGATTTCTCTCAAATCACTTAGATCCGTCTGCTGTCATCACAATCGCAGCTCCATTGGTTTATCCCACTGTCAGATCTATAATCTCAGATCGTTACGCCGTAGATCAGAGGAGTAATCGATCGTTGTTATTTTCCTGTGAAGAACGAAGAATGCGCGCGAAGAAAGTGAGGAAAGAATCACAAAAATCAAACAAGAGGGACGAACCTTGATCTTTGTTCGTGACGATTCGGGTTCATCGTCATTAGATCAAAACCAAAAAAACCTCATAATCCCCACAAAAACCCATCCTGCAAGAACGATCAATCCGCGGGCTAATATGTTCGTGGATTAGTCCACGTTCATCGTGGAAATCAAAAATGGGGAAGGAAATTAAAAACAAACATCCTACCTGGATTCGTGGCGTTTGTTGGCGAAGATCTAGTCGTCGCGTCATCGTCGCTGGCGAAGCTCGTCAAGAACACTGTCGCCGCATTGGGAGGTTTTCTACAGAGCTTTCCAGAGCCTCCAGGGAAATTCAGGGTTATGGGAATTGTAACCATGATCCCCTGTGAAATCTTTATTTAAATGATAAGAGATAATTGCCATAACAAGATTTAATAAAACATTTTAATTAAATATTTTATTATGGTTACGTCCAAAAACCAGATTTCACCACTGACCTGCGTCGGCCGATATTAGGCCTCGCCTAAGGTAAAATCACTGTTCCGAATGCAACGGTGCCCTCAGATTTCTAATTTGAGCACCCGTTCAGGGGTTATTCCACTTTTTTCAAGAAAAACACATGCGAGCGTAATTTAATTATTAAATTAAATTCAAACATTTGTTCTGGGCTCACCGGGCCTCGGAACTGCACATTGTCTCAGAGCCTGGTCTAGAATTAATTCCCATATAATATTAAAATAATACATGGAAAAATCCAGGACATTAAAATTTATGATGAATATTAAAATCCTGATTATCCAAATAAAAAATATAGGGAATGAATATTATAATGATGATTAATTTTTTCATAGAGTGAAATCACATGTTATTCATAACATGTGGTATGAAGTGTTCAATATGTGTTATAAATCACATGTTTTTTTCTTTATTGTGTATGCACTGATGATCATGTGTATATGTGTGATTGTGATCATAGGGAAAATATTAATAAAGTAATATATTAAGGAAAAAGTATATATGAAATTAATTTCATGAGATTAATATAAATGAAGTTATTAAATAGACAAGTTATTTTCAAAATTGTGTCATTTCATGGTTTCCATAGAATATTTATTCATCACTCTTTTCTAACTGGTAAGCTCGGTTTATTAAAATCAGTATGAATGAAGATGAAGTAATAATTTTTTTTTGATTCAAATAATATATATCATTTAATTAAACAAGTTACATTAGATGAGTGTGAAGAATTTTTTTTAGTGTTTTTGATGGAAAAATTTATGGTATTATTCAAGGATAATGATGATGAGTAAGGACCATAATTATGAAAAATTAAATAACTTTAGAAAATGATTTATGTGTTATTAAAAGTGAATTTTATTTTAAAATGAAATAATGTTATTGAATGATATAAATTATTTTAATGATTTATAGTATATAGATGGATTTATGACTCTATTAATATGGTTTTTCTAAAAAAGTGGTGAGAAATCATAAGGTTCCTTTATTTTAAAAAATAGGAATAAAAAATAATATTGATTTATAGTTTTTTGGATACATAATGTGATGATAAATTGAGAACATATAACCTCTGTTTTAGTAAAAAAAATTATAAACATATATAAGATGATATTCATGTAACCATTATATTTCAGTGATAATGGGGGAAATTCATAAAAATTCTAATAGGGAGACCATCTTTTATTAACTAAGGGAGAGTGATGAGAATTTATATGGTGTTGTTGTTAATAAAATACATATTTATGAATATTTTAAACAAGTGGTTTCTTATTATATTTTTTACAATAATTACTTGATATTGATGAAAATTAATTTAGATAAGGAAATTGATTGATAAATAATGTCATAAACATGGTGATGGCTCACTGAATACATGGTGATACATGAAAAATAATGAAGATGGTTATATATACATGGAATCCAAAATAAATGAACAATGGATGAAATTTACTTGTTTCCCAATAGATTATTAGGAAGAGTATGGTTATTTTTGAAATCCATAATTGAAGTCAATACATTGACCATATAGAGGCATTAATAAAGAGTGAAATACCATGATATTTCTATAAATCAAGTAAAGTAAGTGAGAAGCATCAAGAGTGCCACAAATAAATTTGATGAATGTTTTATATAATTTATTTATATTTATTCTATCATATTATTCAAATGTAATAGGTTTTAGAATGCATGGATGTATTAATATATGGATATATGTTTATCATGGTGAAGGGAGAGAACACAAAATCTAATTGCTGTAGTCACACCATAAAACATATTACAAATGTGTCAAATGAATACACAATAGATTAATTTTAGATAGAATGATGTTAGATCAAAATTAGTCAGTCCGTGAATATGTCTTCTCAGCCATAATAAAGACCCCATAAAAATTAGGTTTTGTTTTATCTATAAATGGATGAGGAATTTCCCTATAATTTGGATATCTTGTTTCAATAGTATTTTATAGTAGTAAAACTATGCTCCATAATAGTAAATAATGATGTAAAATTTATGTTGGGCCACATATACGTGAGATCTAGATATATATATATATATATATATTAATTGGTAAAGTCACAACATAAATTTCATGAAATTTTAGTCTGGTTTAATTGAATTCATTAAAAGAAGAATAAATCCATAATACCATAAGTATGACATGATCTATAATGATTTAAAGGATTAAAAAATAATATTCAATAATATAAACATATGATTTATTCATTAATTTTTTTAAATTTTATTTACATGAAGATCAAAACATAATAGAGGATTTCATACTATAATCTTAATGACATTGAAGTGTGTCATTCATTTGAGGAGTACACCAAACCATGATAAAATAAAATAAAATTTAAAATGATTATTTGTATTATATTTGAATATAAGAGATAGGTCTTGATATTTGTGTTATAATATCTATTTTAATGGATGTATTTGAATAAAAAAATTATATGGGACACATAAAATTTACAGTAAGGATTATTAGAAAATATGTGATCCTAATAAATGGTTAATTTTTTAATGTTTACATGTAATTTATAAAAAATAAAAATAAGTTTTTAGAATATTATAACAGAATTAATTACATGGGTTACTAGGGAGAAGGATGGGAGAAATGACTAAATGATTTCATTGATATATTAGGTTTTAAATGAATTCTCAATGATGGAAGAGTTTCATTGACATATCTGACATGTTGGGAAGATGAAATGTATGAAGATAATTTCACTTCTACAATTATAATTCATTTGAAAGAGGGTAAGTTTTCTTTGAAGGTTGTGTGGAGTTCATTGATTCAACTATTTAATAATAGTTGTCTTATCTTCCCTTGAAGTGTATTTTCATATGTATGTGAACTTAAAAAATGAATCTAATCAAATAATGATGATACAAAATGATTCAATTTAAATATATATCTAGAATATATCATCATGTTTTTAAAATGTGTAATTTTTTCTTAAATATTTTCATGAATGAGGAATAATATTTACATATCCATAAATGGTACACAAAACATTCTTAAATAGATAATAGATATAATGGCTTGTATTCCTTACACTAATTTACAATTGGATAATTTTATTAGTGGGAGAAACAAAAAATTAATGTTCTATGGGGGGATGAAATAATTGATACCATATAAGTCTCCATGTTCTAGAATCGTAATGGGATGAAATTGGGTGGAAGACTATTTGGCTGCTATATTTCCATCTTTACATAAATGGAAAACCTCCAAACTCTACTTAATTATATTAATATAAGACCTAATTTACTACGAAATAAACCAGTTTAATTTAAAATTCCCCAAAATAAAGTTTACAACAAATATAGAATCTATTTCAACCATTTTCAGGGTCAAATGATAGTGTTTTCTCATAGATTTTCATATGAGCATGGCTTAATCCTCAACATTATGGGAATTTCAATGGTCATAATAGGCATTGAAATCCATTAATATATAGTTTCATGAATTCAAAAAGATTTCATCCCCTATATGGGGCCATGATCATAGGCTCTATTAGAATTATATTTTAGGATTGATCAATGAGGACTCTATGAAATCTATTGCCACTGATATCTCCCTTAAGGGTTTTCCCCAATAAGGAAAAAATGAGGAAGAATCTTCATAATGGTCATAGTTAAATAAATTTAATTGATCAGTTGAATAAACTCCCCTATATGATATATAATCACAACCTTCAATCAATCATATGAGAAATTAGTACTATTATTCTGAGGTTAATTTAAGCTCTTCTAGGTAACCTAATTACAAAAAATAATTACACTACTTCAAACTTGGGATTCGCCTTCCCACCAATCTATATCTTTGTACCATCATTCAGGTTCCTCAATCACATGAAAATTGGAATAGAAACATTTTTACCAACTTTTAATTGAAGAATATATGATACCCAGGTTATCATGTATCCTTAAAATTGAGATATCAAGTAACATATATCTTAGGATGGCCATACAGACTCAGATCCAATTATCTACCCAAAAACTAATCTCACTAAAACCAAGTAAATATCTAAAATATGATCAAGGATTCAGATAGTATCGATCAATATATAAAAAAGAAGATGAATTTATTGTCTCTTTTATATTAGTATGGTTTTGAAAATCATAATTATTTGAGGTATCAATCTTAAAGCGAGTGACTAGATAAATCCTCCCATGGAAATATAGCTACCATGCAGTGCATGTTGACACCCAATATCCTCATATTGATTCCATCCTCTTAATTTGGGTTGTAAAATACAGAACTTATTTCATAAAGACATATTCATTATTTTTTTAGTCTTATATAATTTTTTTGATCACCTTTTTAAATATTCCCGATGACATTTTTTTCAGCTCTATAATAGACAAGATATTCAAGGTCATGGATTATAACACACTCCTAATCAAATTATTCCTACATAAAATTAATATAAACCCAGTCTTACTATTTTTGATATGTTCGTATATCATTTTGACCATCCCATAAAAGTGATGCACTTGAATTCCCCTCATAGTATGTGGGGACCCGAGATGATGCAATGTAATTTTCCATTTTGTTACAAAAATATATGTCTAAATTCTCTTTGCATATGAATTTTTTTATTTCATTTAAATGAAGGTATTTTATTTACTATCATTAAGAAAATGGATACTCTATTTTTTACTCATCTAGTACATGATTGGATGAATGAATAGATATTTACCATTAATTCATAAAAAATAATAGTTCAACTATGAACATAATATGTGTAATACCAAAGAAATAATGTATTTCGAGGAATGGTTGGATTTACCCACACTAAATTTTTCACGACCCGTCCCCCGGGGCCCATGCCGTGACTACCCCATGCCTGCCTTCCATAGGCCAGGGGCTGGCAACTAGCACCGAAGGCGTATTCCCTAAAACTGGGAAGGCATTGCCTTTATAACCTATAAGCACACGTAACCAAGAACACAACAAGATAGTAACACAAGTAAAATTAATTGTAAACAGAGTGAGAGCAGTAAGTAAAAGGGGCCAGAATACAAGCCCAACTAGAAAGTACAAGTAAAACTGAATACAAAACAACTGAAGAAAGAGAGAAGACAACTACTGGATCATCCTCCGTGGTTCCTACCTGAAGGGTATGTACAGATTGCCTCCTCAGCACTCCACGTCCACCCATATCCTCTGTGTACTGACACGCTATTTGGTCCACCTCTAGGCACCATCTAGTCCTGGTACTCTTAGCCTCAATCAGTGTTGTCTATCGTCTGCATCCAACACAACAAGGTGTGGGCATAGCCCGTGCAGGGGTGAGTATAACGATACTCAGTAGGGACCCATAGACCCTCAATCTCTCACAAAAACCACCAAGGATAAATCAAAAAGTATGAAATCAACAGATAACACTACTTAGGTATATTCCCATACATATACCTAAGTTATCAAGTAATCCATCTCAATCATGAGGAAAACATAGAGATATTGATTCAGCTTACAACATGATTTATTCTAGGGGTAGTAACAAGTAACAACCCCAGTCACATCTTCTAACACCTCGACTACTATAGAACCCCTCCTCTACTGAGTATAGTGGGCCTACCACGTCACACAAAGGCGCTTCCCACTAATCTTGGACTGCTGAGGTACTCCTCCTGTCGAGTACCGTGGGTCTGTCGCGTCACGCAGAGGTGCTCCCCCTCGTAGCCTACTAAGGTACTCCTCCTATAGAGTACCATGGGTCTTCCACGTCACACAGAGGAGCTCCCCACCATGGGTCTTCCGCGTCACACAGAGGCGCTCCCCACTGGGTCTGTCAAGTCTCGTGACTTGCTGAGGTACTCCTCCTGTCGAGTACCGTGGGTATGCCGCGTCTCACAGAGGCGCCCCCCCTCATAGCCTATTGAGTTAATCCTCCTGTTGAGTATTGTGGGTCTGCCGCATCACATAGAGGTGCTCCCCACCGTGGGTCTGCCGTGTCATGGAGAGGTGCTCCCCATTGGGCCCGTCAAGTCACTCTGAGTCAAAAAATGGTTAGCAGTCGTCAAATCTCAGCCAGCTACTGGGTTCCCGCACTACTCGCTCGTCTTTGGGAGGATCTGATCCACAAGCTATTGGTCGATACTCCAACTACCATGAAGTCCCACAAAGAATTATCTCAAAGGTACGCCACATCATAGGGGTCTCAATGCAACAGACGACGCGTCATTCAGACGCCTAGATTGTGAGTTATTAGCCTTTTAGTCCCGGGGACCCGGTTGGATTCGTGTTCGATCCAACATGATTTTTCCCCATCTTAACCCAAAACTCTAGTGGGGTATACTCAAAGAGACCATCTCTCTCCAAGATTTCCAATGCTGCTGACGGTTCATCAAACGGACGTCTGGTGCCAAAGTTATGGCCCAAGAAGCGGAATTGGGTCGTAGTGGACCCGAGTCTGGTTTGACCAGGCCTAGGCTGACTCGGTATGGGTCAAACCGGCCCACTGGGTTCGGCCCGGTCCACTGGGTGGACCGGCAGTCTGTGAGGGGCCACAGAGGGCCGCGGGTGGCCGCGAGGCCACAGAGGGGTGTCGCGAGGGCGGTTCAGCCGCGGACGGTGTGAGGCCACGGGTTAGCTCAACTAGGGCAGATCACAGGGCCGCGGGTGGTGCAGCTAGGGTGGCTCGGAGGGCTATGATGAGGGTGGTTCAGCAGACAACGATGCGGCTCGACTTGATGGCGGCGCTGCAAGGGGGTTCGGCCCGAGGCGGCACGGAGGATCGGTATGGCGGCACGACGGCTCGACACGGCGGCGATGTGGCGAGGGGGTTTGACCCGGGCAGCACGAAGGATCAGCACATAGGTGCGATGGATTGGAACAACGACAACATAGGGAGGGGGTTCGACCTAGGGTAGCACGACGTCTCAGCACGGCAGCGGCGCGGCGAGGGGGTTTGGCCCGAGGTGGCACGGTGGCTCAGCACGGCGGTGGAGCGCTGCAGGTGGCGGCGCCGTTGCCTTTGTCGCCTTCCTCCATTTCGAAGAACACACCAAAGAAGAATGTCAGAGGGGTTGGGCCATGTTAGTTTGGCCCACACCCTCTGAGTTTAGAGTGGTAGCAATCGGTTCACAAAGAACGAAGCAATGAACGTCAAACCATAATCTTCCGCAATGTTTGTTCCCAACCTGTATAAGAAAAGAAGGGAGTACATGGAAAGTGATAAACAAATAGCATTAAATCCCTACCTTGTTCATTGATGTTGGTGTGAGAAGGAAGTACAGACGTCGATACATCGTAGATGAAGACGTCTCACGTCGGAGGAAGTCAAGGATATCGGCGTTCGTCACGCTCGTTGCACGCCTCCATTCCCAGGCTCGTTCGTTGGTTCTTCGTAGTCGATGGCATTCTTCGTCGGCGAAAGCATTCTTCTAGGAAGAACATGTTCTTCATTTGGAGGAGCATTCTTCATGGAGGAAGTTCTTTGTTGGAGGAAGTTCTTCGTTGGTGAGATTTCTCCCTCAAGTACTTTTCTACCCAAATTCCACCAAAATAATAGATTAAGCCATCTATTATATTGTTGGAAAAATTTCAAAAAGATTAAGTAATTAAGGTGGGTGTCATAATTAATCAAGGGAGGGTTGGTACAATTAATGTGGTGGAAGCTTAAGAGGCTCCTCCACATTAATGAGGGAGTTGTGTGGTTTCCTCTCCCCCCATAAATAGGGGTCGGGTGGTCCCCGCCCCTAAATTCAAATTGGGAGGTTTTGAGGTATCGAGTGGTCCCCACCACAATAAATCATGAAGATGAGGTTTTGTTCTAGTGGATACCACCTCTTAACATCCACATGGGTGTTTCATATAAAAATAAATTGTTACACAATTTATTTTTATTTTATTCTTACATGAAAAATCCAAAAACTAACTTTCACCCTCGTCCAACTACCGTCGAGGTAAAAGTCTCTTTAAGAAAATACTGGCACTGCGAGTTCAATAGTGCCCTCATATTTCAATTCCGAGCACCGGTTCAAAAGTTATAAAAACATTCTCATACGTTCACTGAACGTACCCGAAGAAAAGTTCATAAATTCATTTCGGGCACTCTAGGCCTCGGAATCACACACCGTTAATTTTCACGGACTCGTAAAATTACCATATTTAAAAAAAATTACATGGAAATTATGGGTCTTTACATTCTCCCCACCTCAGGGCTCTACTTCCCTATATGCCACAACTAAAAACTAGGTAAACAAGTGGGGGTACTGAGCACGCATCTGAGCCTCCCGCTCCCATGTTCCCTCCTAGAGGTTCCCATGCTGCCAACAAACGTGCACCAGAGGTATCGATTTCTCACATAGGACCCGCTCCTGTCGATCCTCAATCTCCATAGAAACATCTGTAAAATTCACCCCATCGTCGATGTCTAGCTCTCCATGGTCGATGATGTGGGAAGGGTCATGCACGTATCTCCTCACCTGGGATACGTGGAAGAAGTCATACACCCGGTGTAACTGATGTGGAAGAGCTAAGTGGTATGCCACCTCGCCAACTCTACTGAGGACCTGAAAAGGTCTGATGAATCTCATATATAAATTTCCACCTTGGCCCAAACTCCGTAAACCTCGTCGAGGTGAGACCCGTAGAAAGAATTGGTCTCCATCCTCAAACTCCAGAGGTCTCCGTATCCTGTTGGCATACGACTTATGCCAACTCTTTGCAGTCATCATCCGCTCCTAGATGATCTTCACCTTCTCTGTGGTAGCCAGTACCATCTATGGTCCCACTAGTGCTGACTCCCCTGGGTCAGTCCAACACAAGGGTGATCTTCAAGGTCGCCCGTACAACGCCTCTAAAGGTGTCATCCCAATGTTAGAGTGATATCTTTTGTTGTATGAAAACTCCACCAAAGGAAAGTGATCCTCCTAGCTGCGACCGAAGTTGAGGACACAGGCACGCATCATGTCCTCGAGGGTTTGAATGGTCCACTCAGTCTGACCATCCATTTGCGGATGGAAGGTGGTTCTCAAACGAAGCTGTGTCCCAAAAGCCTCCTGCAACCCCTTCCATAGCCGGGAATTAAAGCGTATATCACGATCAGAGAAAATTGTTGAAGGTACTCCATGTAGCCGCACAATCTCCTACACATAGAGGTGTCCCAAGCTCTCTACTGAACCCTGCTCTCTGATCGGTAGGAAGTGGGCCAACTTGGTGAGTCGGTCGATGATCACCCAAATCGAGTCATATCCCCTGGATTTACATGGAAGTCCTGTCACAAAGTCCATGGATATCCCATACCACTTCCACTCTGGGAACTTTAAAGGCTGAACCAATCCTGCCGGTACCTGATGCTTCGCCTTCACTTGCTAACAAGTGAGGCACCAAGAAACAAACTCTGCTATTACTTTCTTCATTTCTAGCCACCAGTGTTGTCGTCGGAGATCCTAATACATCTTTGCCACTCCTGGATGTACCACTAGAGGGGATGTGTGGAACTCCCTCAACACTTCATCCTCAAGTGACATTGGTACCATGGTATATCCCCTGAAGAGAATTATGTGCTCCCCACCTTCATAAAATCTATCAGGTTCATGTACTATGGTTATTTGAGCACGTCATGCCTCGCAGTCAGTGTCCCCACGCTGCACCTCCCTAACTCGCTGAAGAAGTGGGGGAGTGACTGTAAGAGATTGAAGAAAAGATGCTCCATCCCGATCCACAAAGGATATCTACAAAGCGACCAGCTGCTCCATCACCTCACTTAGCAGTTGTATACCAGACTTCCTACTGAGTGTATCTGCTACAACATTCCCCTTTTTAGGAGTATAGACTATCTCAAAGTCATAGTCCTGGAGGAACGCAAGCCAACGTCGTTGTCTCAGGTTTAGGATCTTCTGGGAGAAGATATACCTGAGACTATTGTGATCCGAGTAGACTGTAAAATGCTCGCCCATCAAGTAATGTAGCCAAATATTCAAGGTGAACACCATTGCTGCTAACTCTAGGTCATGGGTAGAGTAGTTCTGCTCGTGTTATCTTAGCTGTTGAGAACCATATGTGATCACTACTCACTCCTGCATCAGGACACATCCAAGCCCAGTTCCTATTGCGTCACAGTAAACTATGTACCCTATGACCTCCTCTGGAAGCCTCTAGATGGGGGAACTAGTCAACCTCTTCCTCAAATCCTAAAAACTCCGTTGGAATATCTCCGACCACACGAAGGGTTTCCCCTTCTTCGTCAACACCGATAGTGGTGCTCCAACTCTGGAGAAATATGGCATAAATATCTGGTAGTATTTGGCCAAACTCAAGAAACTCTGTACCTCCTTCACACTCCTAGGTGGCTCCCATGAATGTACAGCCTCAATATTCGCTAGATCCACTGCAACTCCATCCTCCGATATGAAATGTACCATAAAGTGAACCTCTCGGATCCAGAACTGGCAGTTTGAGAGCTTACCATAAAGCTGGTGCTCTCGGAGTGTGTCCAGAACTATATGAAAATGATAGGCATGTTCCTCCTCAGTAGTCTAGTAGATCAGAATGTCTTCGATGAAGACTACTATAAAGCAATCAAGGTATGACTGAAAGATTCTGTTCATGAGTCCCATGACAACTGCTAGAGCATTGGTCATGCTGAAAGGAATAACCAAAAGCTCATAATGGCTGTACCGACATCTGAAAGCCATCTTCTACACATCCTCGTCTCACACTCTGAGTTGGTGATAGCCAGATCTGAGGTCTATCTTCGAGAACCACCATGCTCCCTTCAGCTGGTCAAAGAGGTTGTTAATCCTCAGAAGTGGGTACTTGTTCTTCAAAGTCACCTCATTCAAGTGCCGATAGTCAACACAAAGTCTCAAGCTACCATCAGCCTTCTTTGCGAACAAAATCGGGGCTGCCCAAGGAGAAACACTGGGCTGAATGAACCCCTTCCTCTGTAAGTCCTCCAGTTGTACCCGCAACTCACAAAGCTCTACAGGAGACATTCGATACGCTGGTGTAGATATTGGTGCCATCCTGGGGTAAAATTAAATGTAAAAGTCTACCTCTCTATGAGGAGGTAGACCCAGAACATCATCAGGGAAGACATACACGTATTGGTCCACCACTACAGGATAACTCAGACTCTCCACATCAACTTCTCTAAGGGTAAGGCTAGCCAACTAATGAGTGGTCGGTTGCACTCTCATCCGGGTAAGTCCATCATGTGCTGCAAAGGCTCCCTTCTCACCGATGAAGGTAAATATAGTCCCATACGTGCGGAAACACCGCACTTTGTGCCTAATACAGTCAATCTGAGCATGGACTGTAGATAACCAGTCCATGCCCAAGATGACATCGTAAGGCCTCGACGCCACTACTAAGAGATCCCAGTCAAAGCTCTCGCCTCCTAGAGTAAGCTCACACAGCCGAAACCAGTGCATAATCATCGAATCCACTCCCATAGGAGTCTCTAGCCATAAGGATTGAGTCAATGGCTCCGTCGGAATCTCCGAGCTCTGAATGAGGGTAGTGGAAACAAAATAATGACTGGAACCTGTTGATCGTACCATGATTCACTATTTTATTCCACCCTTACACCGCTGTTTTAAACTAGTTTTGTAATGAATATTCCAAATATAATAATAAATTTAACATTATTTTTGAATCAATTAATTAATGTTAATCAATATTATAATGGGAAATGTTACTTTTTTTTATTATTTCAATGTAGGTGGAGGTGATTTAGAGGGCCCTTGATGAAGTGGAAGAAAACTGGGCCAAAATTGCATGGATCCATGGACATCTATCCACTGTTTTACATAGTACAGAAAATAAGTGCCTCCAAATGGGATGAAATTTTGTGGGCCTGTCCAAAATTTAAAAGGAGACATTTCATATTAAGGAACCCAATCCTGATTCAGCTTATTTATGGCCCATCAGAACTGATCTGTCCAAGCCACCGAATATGGACCAAGTCAAATGAGGTGTTTTGTATTTTATTAATATCTAGAGCTTTAGTTGTCCAAATTGTTACAAAAGTTCGGTGGAGACATCCAAGAGGTGGGTCTACAACTTTTATATTTTCTCCAAAGTGAGATAAGGCTTTCTGAAGGCCGAAATTCATGGTATAAGTGGATTGAAGAAATTTGTGTGCCTAAAACCACCTTCCAATTTTCCTATAAAATGGCACCTTGGGATCCCCATTTGAAAGTTCGAACCAGAGGTGAAGTTCTGCCATTTTGGATTACCAAATGAGTCATATCCTAATCAAATAAGTTCTAGAGGCCTATATCCTCATAGGGGGATCAAGTATGAAGAATGAGTTCCACTTGAGCTTCCTCCTCCTCCTAATGTCCAGCTAAGCAGCGGGTGATCATTGCGAGGGAGCTACACACGTGAAGAGGGAGTTCCGGCACATAATTATCTACTTTTTTGGTGTATATTGTGGATTGGAATTTGTTATTTTATATGTATATTAATTTATTTTGATTCATCTAATTGAAACACCTTTTATTTCATAATCGATCGGTGTGCAATTTTAAGTGTGTGTCTTGTGTTGTTCCGATTGGACAACATAAGAACCCTTTTATTTCACAAAAATTTGAGATATCAATGTTCCTTTACAAACCTTAAAGAATGATAAGGGGATTTAACTTGACTACACGATTTTTATGTCAAGTTTTAATTATAACTGCATCATTTTAAGAGGCTTGTGGGTACCCAAGATCTTGGTTAACCCTCAAGCAAAGGATTACACTAAAACCTAATAATAAATTAAGAATTAGGAACTATTAATGTGTTGTAGTAACTTAGAAATGATCACATACCTATCTTATATTTTACAAAATCCACTTGTTTTTCAACTCTTAATCTATTTAAATTAAGTCATTTTGTTTTAGAAATTGTTTTCAAAGACACCCCCAATTTAAGTACTTTTTATTAAAAACACACACTCTAAACCTATCGACGCTCCTTGAGAGATGACCTAGGGTCTACCCTAGACTATAAATCAACCTTAAAATCATAATCCATTTGACGTGTCACGACAAAATGGTCAAATTTGGGTGACGTTTCCGGGGAGTGCTTTGGTTTTTTGTGAGTGTTTTTGATAATTTGTTTTGTAATTTTTTTGAATATTTGTTTGTTTTATCTTCTACCTTTGAATTTATTTTTTGTTATAATTTATTTATTTTGTAGGTTCTGTGTATGACACATTCTACTCTGAGAGACCTACAAAATTTTGAACCCGAACCGGAGAGGATCCTACATCAACGAAACCGAGACACACAAGACAAAACTTTGAAGGAGGAGACATCACATCTTAAAATTATTCTTGATCCTTCTTCTTCTTATGAAACCAAAGTTAAAACTGAACATAACTTGTATAACATGGATGAAAATAATAGAACACAAAAATAACTAACATCGCCTAATGTTGATATCCGACCCACTTACATTCAATTACAAGAGGAGGTACCCAATTTTGAACTAAAATCTAGTTTAATTCATTTATTACCAAGATTCCATGGACTGCCTAGAGAATATCCACATAAGCATTTAAAAGAATTTCATACTGTGTGTTCAACATTAAAACCTGATAATGTGGATGATGAACAAGTAAAAATTAGGGCATTTCCATTTTCATTAGAAGACATGGCTAAATATTGGTTTTATTATGTTAATTCACCTATTAGAGGTTGGGCGGACATGAAACGATTTTTTCTTGAAAAATACTTCCCAACCTCTCGAACTGAAACAATAAGGAAAGAAATATGTGGGATAAGACAATCTCAAGGAGAAACCCTTCATGAATATTGTGAATGCTTTAAAAGATTATGTTCAAGTTTCCCACACCACCAAATAAGCGATCAACTTATAATATAATATTTTTATGAAGGTTTAATTCCAATAGATCGTAACATGATTGATGCTGCTTTAGGTGGTGCACTAGTGAATAAAACCCCAATCGCTGCAAGGACCCTAATTGAGACCATGGCATAGAACACTCAATAATTCAGTTCAAGGTCCAGTGTACCCATTCAAGGAGTCCATGAGGTGCAAAGTACTGAATTCGAGAAGAAGGTGGACACAAAGTTTGAAGAGGTAAGTACCCTTCTATGACAACTTGTTATTTCCCAAGGGAAATTCCAATATCCTCCTCCCATACATTGTGGTATATGATCTTCTGATACCCACTATTCTGACCAATTCCCCCAATTGAGATAAACTTCTAAGATTTGTGAGGCAATATTCCCAGTACACCCCTATAACCAACCCATTAGGCAAGAACCTTACTATCCATGCAACCCTGGGTGGAAAGACAACCAAGCCTATAGGCAAGGGGGGTATTCAAACCAGCATCATCAACCATGGAACCAACCAGGGCAAAGTAGTCATCAACCACCACCACCCAGAAATTTTCAACCACCCCAAAGGCCTTTCCAACAACCCCCACCAAAACTCAAGCCTATCCTAGAAGATATGATGAAACAAATGGCTGCCAATAATCTCCAGTTCCAACAAACCACCCAAGCAGCCATAAAAGACCTCAAAACCCAATTAGGACAACTAGCTAACTCATTGGGTGAAATCCAAAGCCATGGGTCTGGTAAGATACCATCTCAACCACTTGTCAACCCTAGGGATAAGGGAAATGTTAGTGCCATCACCCTTAGGAGTGGAACTCAACTTTAAAGCCAAATGAACCCTCTATTAGATTCATCCTCTCCTAAGAAAACCATCATCTCAACCACTGAAAATGGTTCAAATGAGGTGGAACCTTGTCTTGATAGAAGTCCTACCAAAGGAAAGAGTTTTTCTATTGATGAGTTACCAATCCAAAGCATTCCTCTTCTATTTCCCCAAAGAGCCACCCAACTAAGGAAACAAAAGTAAATTGAAATTGATAAAGAAATCTTGGATACTTTCAAAAAAGTGCAGGTTAACATTCCATTTATTGATGTCGTGAAGAAAATTCCACGTTATGCTAAGTTTCTAAAGGAGATGTGTACACATCGAAGGAGACTTCATGGTGATGAGAAGGTAAGTTTGGCAAGGAATGTCTCAGCATTGATACAACCATCGGTTCCCACCAAGTGCAATGATCCTGGAACATTCTCAATTCCATGTACCATAGGGGAGTATTCTTTTTCTAATGCTATGATTGATTTGGGTGCCTCTATTAATGTGATTCCTCACTCTATTTAATCTTCTTTGTAGGTCGGTGAACTAAATCCCACAGGAATAGCTGTTCAGCTAGCAAATTAGAGTACGACACACCCTTCTGGTGTGTTAGAGGATTTTCTTGTGAGGGTTCAAAATTTAATATTTCCTGCTGATTTTTATTTGCTAAAAATGAAAAATGATAGAATGAATGGACACGCCCCAATTATATTGGGGAGACCTTTCTTGAAAACCGCCAAATCCATAATTAATGTCCATAATGGTACATTATCTATGGAATTTGGTAGTGACATAGTCCATTTCAACATCCTTGATGCCATGAATCACCCCTCAGAAGAACATTCCTCTCTCTCGGTAAATTCAATTGATGTACTCCCTTCCCCTAAAATCACTTCATTTGTTTCCCCTGATCCCCTTTCTGAATTTTCCTCTTTGATTGAAATTCTTGGTAATGAATCATGTGTTGATTGTTGTAGTGCTCTAGAAAAGTGTCATGAATTTTATTAATTGATAATTTCTTGAACACGGAGGATCAAATGACCATCGATGATACTGCTACGCTTGTAAAAGCTAATTCCTCATCTGAGGATGATACCATTGAGAATTTAGATGAGATTAGTGACCTATCACTTTCACACACACTCCCATCAATCCAAAATCCACCTGAATTGGAACTAAAGAAACTTACTCAAGATTTAAAATATTTATATCTTGAGAATGGAAACAAGTTTTCCATCATCATTGCTAGTTCACTCCCTCATGAGAATGAATTACGACTACTTGAACTTTTGAGGGAGTATAAACAAGCATTGGGATGGACACTTGCGGACATTCCTGGTATTAGCCCATCAATTTGTACACATCGTATTTTATTAAATGATGAGGCTAAACCAGTGAGGCAGGCACAACATCGACTGAACCCAAACCTCTTAGAAGTAGTTAAAAAGTAAGTAACAAAATTATTGGCTGCTAGAATCATTTACACCATCTCTGATAGCCAATGGGTCAGTCCTGTTCAAATAGTTCCTAAAAACACTGGCCTAATGGTAATTAAAAATGAAAACAATGAATTGGTTCCAACTCGTGTGCAGAATAGTTGGCGTGTCTGTATAGATTATCATCCACTAAACCAACACACTAGGAAGGACCATTTCCCCTTTTCATTCATTGACCAAATGCTAAAGAGGCTAGTGGGGAAGTCCCATTACTGTTTTCTGGATGGGTATTCTAGATACTTTCAGATCCATATTTCCCCTGAGGATCAGGAAAAGACAACCTTCACTTGCCCCTTTGGCACATTTTCTTATAGAAGGATGCCATTTGGCCTATGCAATGCTCCAGGTACTTTCCAGCGATGTATGGTTAGTATTTTTTCGGATTACCTGTAGAATTTCATGGAAGTTTTCATGGATGATTTTTCTGTTTATGGATCCTCTTTTGATGAATGTTTAAGTAGTATTGGTTCTGTCCTACGTCAATGTATTGAAAAGAATCTTGTATTAAATTATGAGAAATTCCATTTCATGGTGCGACAAGGTATAGTTTTGGGACATGTCATTTCTAGGGCTGATATCCAAGTAAATAAATTGAAATTGGATGTCATTTCTTCCCTACCATTCCCTAAAAATTTATGTGATGTGCGGTCTTTCCTGTGTCATGCTGGATTTTACCGACGTTTCATTCGTGACTTTAGTAAAATTGCACTCCCCCTCTCCCGCTTACTCCAAAAAGAAAAGGAATTTGTTTTTGATAAGGAATGTGGAGAAGCTTTTAAGAAGTTAAAATGGAGTCTCACATCACCCCCGGTAATCCAACCACCTCAGTGTGATTTACCATTTGAGCTCATATGTGACGCCTCTAACTATGCAGTTGGGGCAGTCTTATCACAAAGGGTCGATCGAGCTCCACATGTCATTGCCTATGCCTCACGTACTTTGGACCCTGCCCAAGAAAACTACACCAACATTGAAAAATAATTTCTTTCCATTGTGTTTGCCTTGGATAAATTCAGGTCATATCTTCTAGCGTCCAAAGTAATCGTTTTCTCAGACCATGCAGCCCTCCGGTATCTCCTAAAGAAACCGGAAGCCAAATCACGTCTCATTCTTTGGGGGATCCTCCTTCGGGAATTCAATCTAGATATTAGAGATAAAAAGGAGCAGAGAATGTGGTGGAAGACCATATCAGTAGGATCCTCCCATCCTCAGACATTGTCTCATCCCCCTGTATTCCCATTAATGACATGTTTCCTTATGAGAAATTGTACAAAGTGCAAGATGCTATTCCATGGTATGCTGAAATTGTAAATTATTTGGTAGCATCTTGAATTCCTACTGATTTCAACAAAAACCAAGTCAGTCGTCTAAAACATGAGTCTCATTGGTACATTTGGGATGACCCCTACCTTCGGCGCACATGTAGCGATAAGTTCCTTAGGTGTTGTGTTCCTGATAGTGAGTTTCAGTCTATCCTTATATTCTGCCACACTCTTGCTTGTGGGGTCCACTTTGGTCCCCAATGGACTGCTCGCAAAGTTCTTGATTCTGGTCTCTTTTGGACAACACTTTTTCAGGATGCCCATGAATTTTGTAAATCTTGTCCTCGTTGTCAAAGAATGGGGAATGTCTCTAAAAGGAATGAAATGTCACAACAAACCTTTCTCTTTCATGACATTTTTTATGTTTGGGGCATTGACTTTATGGGGCCATTTCCCAATTATTTTGGAAACTTGTACATTCTTTTGGCCGTTGATTACGTATCAAAATGGGTAGAGGCACGGGCCACAAGGATAGATGATTCCAAAACAGTTATAGAATTTTTGAGAACTCAGATCTTTTGTAGGTTTGGATTACCTAGGTTCATCATCAGTGACCAGGGTTCTCATTTCTGCAACTGAACAATGTAATCACTTTTGCGTTGGTATGGGGTCGGTCATCGAGTATCTACTGCGTATCACCCACAGACTAATGGTCAAGTAGAGGTGTCAAATAGAGAGGTAAAACAAATTCTTGAAAAAACGGTCCAACCCAACAGGAAAGATTGGAGTCTTAGAATCGATGATTCATTATGGGCTTACCGTACTGCTTTTAAAACTCCCATTGGAATGTCACCTTATAGGCTTGTTTTTGGAAGGAGTTGTCACCTCCTTGTTGAGATTGAGCACCGGTCCTACTGGGCCATTAAAAATGAAATCCTAACCTTTTTGGTGCAGGTTCTCAAAGGAAGTTACAGATACAAGAGCTGAAAGAAATGCATAGAGATTATTATGAGAACTCCAGGATTTATAAGGAGTGAACCAAGGCTTCCCATGACCGCCTTATCCTTCATCGAGAGTTCCATATTGGGCAGAAGGTCCTCCTATACAATTAAAGGCTGTAATTTCATCCTGGTAAGCTTCGTTCCCACTGGTTTGGACCATACATTGTTACTAATGTCTCTCCATTTGGTGTTGTTCAGGTTAAAAATGAAGAAACCAAGCAAACCTTCACTGTCAATGGGCATCGATTGAATCACTTTCATGAAGCCATTCTGGAGTCCCCGATGGAGGAACTCCAAGTTCAAGAAGAAAACTATAAATGACATACACCAGGTTTTATCCTTCCTTCCCACATCCTCTTTTACTACAATGATGACACTGCATACTCTAGGTGTGGGGGGTATGGGTACATTCCTAGGTTAGTTAGTAATTTTCATCGTTTTTTCCTTTCTTCTCTTTTTAGCCTTCTTTATGGTATTTTCATTTTTCTCCATCAACAATTTTGAAGTTCGATGATTTGGTGACCATAAAGGGGAGAAAGTAAAAATACCATAACGAAGGCTAAAAAGAATATTTTTATGAATTTAAAATCTGGGAGTGATTTTCTTTAAGTTAATTGGTTTTTTTTCAATGATATAAATGGTCGTATATATGTGAAACCTTTGAGATGATTGATGCCCCTTGTGTGAGTAGTTTTTGGAAAAACTGTGTCACTAATATCTCCACAAATTTTTGCACCAAACCACAAAGTGTGAATATTTCTTACTTAATATAAGGTAAATATATGGTGGGTTAATATTTTTCAGCTTTAAATGATATTTCTATACGTTCGTTCCCTATCTGATCTGTTTCATTACTGTACTAGATTGACCTATGCATGTGTACCTAATGTCCGACTGTTGTACGCCCTAAAAAAATGGTTGTGTCTTGGGCAGGTCAAAAACCACCTCTCTTAAACCTTTGATCTTTTTATAACTATTACAATTAGTGTCGTGAGGAGATCAAACAAGGGTTGAGAGATGAGTGTGAGATTTGTTCCAAATGAAACTTCAAAAAAAATACAATAAATGAGGGGAGTGATGAAATGTGCAACATATGGGGATATCTAGGTTAGGAGATTATGGTTTGACTTCTGGGAATGCTTAATTGAGTGGGTCTTGAAATATGATTGCAAAGGATATAGGGCAGGTTCGGTGGAAAAAATCATTTAAGCTGAAAAATGTTAAAATAGCCTATATTTATTGGTTAACAAGTGGAAAGAATAGCATGGAATGGTTTTCACACACACACATGGAGAGTTAGTTTCATGTTTGACTTTTTAATTCCTTGCTCAATTTGGTATCATGAATCTTTTTGAATTTCACTACGATAAGATTTATGAGACATCTTTTTCTATTTTCACTAGGAAGAACTCCTTGGTGTGGTTCGTGCATTGATCAAATTACTTTGGTGAATTAAAATTTCCTCAAATGTTAAATCTTCATGATGTTGGAAATATATATATATGCAAAATTTTATTCAGAAATGTGACTTTGCCCAGGAGTTCAAATGCTTAGGTGTGGGGGTGTGATCGTACCATGATTCACTATTTTATTCCACCCTTACACCACTGTTTTAAACTAGTTTTGTAATGAATATTCCAAATATAATAATAAATTTCACTTTATGTTTGAATAAATTAATTAATGTTAATCAATATTATAATGGGAAATGTTACTTATTTTTATTATTTCAATGTAGGTGGAGGTGATTTGGAGGGCCCTTGATGAAGTGGAAGAAAAATGGGCCAAAACTGCATGGATCCATGGACATATGTCCACTGTTTTGCATAATACACGAAATCGGTGCATCCAAATGGGATGAAAATTTGTGGACATGTCCAGAATTTAATAGGATACATTTAATATTAAGGAACCCAATCCTTATTCGGCTTCTATAGGGCCCATCCTAACTGATCTGTCCAAGCCACCGAATATGGACCAAGTCAAATGAGGTGTTCTATATTTTATTAATATCTAGAGCTTTAGTTGTCCAAATGGTTCCAAAATTTCTGTGGAGACAGAAAAGAGGTGGGGATACAACTGTTCTATTTTCTCCAAAGTGAGATAAGGCTTTCTGAAGGCCGAAACGTGTGGTAAAAGTGGATTGAAGAAATCTGTGTTCCTAAAACTACCTTCCAATTTTCCTATAAAATGGAACCTTGGGCTCCCCATTTGCAAGTTTGAACCAGAGGTGAAGTTTTTCCATTTTGGAGTACCAAATGATTCCTCTCCTCATCAAAGAAGTTCTGGAGGCCCATATCCTCATAGGGGGATCAAGGATGAAGAAGTAGTTCCACTCGAGCTTCCTCCTCCTCCTAATGTCGAGCTAAGCGGCGGGTGATCATTGTGAGGGAGCTACACACGTGAAGAGGGAGTTTCGGCACCTAATTATCTACTAGTTTGGTGTATATTATGGATTGGAATTGTTCTTTTATATGTATCTTAACTTATTTTGATGCATCTAATTGAAACACCTTTTATTTCATAATCGATCAGTGTGCAATTTTAAGTGTGTGTCTTGTGTTGTTCCAATTGGACAACATAAGAACCCTTTTCTTTCCCAAACATTTGAGATTTCAATGTTCCTTTACAAACCTTAAAGCATTATAAGGGGCTGGAACTTGACTACACGATTGTTATGTCATGTTTTAGTTCTAATCGCATCATTTTAAGAGGCTTGTGGGTACCCAAGATCTTGGTTAACCCTAAAGCATAGGATTACACTAAAACCTAATAATAAATTAAGAATGAGGAAATATTAATCTACTGTAGTAACTTAGAAATGATCACATACCTTTCTTATATTTTACAAAATCCACTGGTTTTTCAACTCTTAAACTATTTAAATTAAGTCATTTTGTTTTAGAAATTGTTTTCAAATCCACCCCCAATTTAAGTACTTTTTATTAAAAACACACGCTCTAAACCTATCAACGCTCCTTGAGAGACGACCTAGGTTATACCCTAGACTATAAATCAACCTTAAAATCATAATCAATTTGACGTGTCATGACAACATGGTCACCTGTGTCTATAAGTACTGCAACTAAGGTGGAATAGACACAAATCGTACCTTATATCATCTCCAGAGCGCCTTGGTTATAGGCCTCAGCTACCTGGAGCTGAGCTCGCCCCTTTCCACCTGCTCCCTGTGGTTGGGGTGGACCACCTAGTGGTGGTGGTGGTAACACCTCAAATCATTTCCCACCACCAGCTACAAGGCCATCTCCTCTTCCACGTCATCCTGCTCCCTACGGACCACCTTGATCAAACCTTTGTCTCTGCCTGGGCGGTCCCTCGACCATCTGTTGATCATCCAAATGGCGGGTCAGACAATCACGATCCATGTGACCCTGCCCACCGCATGTGAAACACTATTTGTTCCTTGAATGACTGGCTCTGTCTCCGGTACCCTGCACAACCGATCCTGAGCCATGCGGTCGTCCACCTGTAGGTCTAGTCCTCTTGGACCTCTATGACATCTGTCTGCTACCAGCTGCAGAAGACTCTACTACGTGATGTCTGGTAGTGAGTCTCGCTTCTGGTGTCTGCTCATCAAGAAAACTCTCAACTAAGAGGGATCTCCTTAACACCCCCGCCTTCGTCGGGATGCTAAGAGAAATCATCGAAGCCCCAATCTCCTGCTTGAGCCCCTGCTCGAAGGTCTGGGGCCTGAAGAATGGGTCCCGCACCATATCGGTGGAGTAATGTGAGAGGTCAGTGAACCTCGATGAGTACTGAGCTACAGTCTTTCTACCCTACTGCAGATGAAGTATCTCCTAAATGTGCACTGCAAAAAGAGTCGCTGGAACAAACTCTGCCCAAAACAGGCTCTCTAAGTCTTCCCAGAGAAGCGTCACCTCGTCATGACCTTGGATAATCAATCTCCACCATCTGCTTGCTGCTGCCTATAGAAGGCTGGTGGTAAGGATCACCATGAGGTCTGCTGGTGTCCCTACCGGTAGGAAAACTCTCACCATGGCCTCCATCCAATCCTCAGCCACCTGTGGGTCTATCTCTCTCCTGAACCTTGGTGGCCTCTGGCGCTGGAACTGGTGCAATGCGCTCAAGTGGTGTGCACCGTCTGCTGATGGGGATAGTGGCATCGGTGTCCCAATGGATAATAGTACCGCTGGTGCCTCCTCTGGTGCCTCTACTGGAAGAGGGACCTGCACCTAGGCCTCGTCGCTCAGTGGGCTATCAGTGCGTACAAATCTCAGAACTCTAGCTGGCTATCTACGTGGAGGAATCCTGAAAAGAAACAGGTGCACCACGGTTAATAAGTTATACCTAGTGAGATGACTCAAGAGATAACAAAGAAAAATCTTGGAAACACACATGCAATCAGTGTTTTCGTGTACTGAGTCGGAAGTCATAAGTCAGGGTCCTGGTGTATGGATACGTCGACTTCCGCACCAACACTGGACTCCCTGAACTGAAAACCACACTCATTAACTTTAACACTATTGATTCATAGAAAAGATCAGAGTCCTAGTTCTTCGGTAGAACTGACTCCTCTGATACCAATTTGTCACGACCCATCCCCTGGGGCCCGTGTCGTTACTACCCCAAGACTGCCTTCCATAGGTCAGGGGCTGGTGACTAGCAGAGAAGGCATATTCCCTAAAACTGGGAAGGCATTGCCTTTATAACTTGTAAGAACACGTAACCAAACACACAATAAGATAGTAACACAAGTAAACTAAACTGTAAACAGAGTGAGTGCAATAAGTAAAAGGGGCCATAATACAATCCCAACTAGAAAGTACAAGTACAACTGAATACAAAACAACTAAAGAAAGAGAGAAGACAACTATTGGATCCTCCTCTGTGGTTCCTACCTGAAGGGTAGGTACAGATCACCTCCTCAGCACTCCACGTCCACTCATCTCCTCTGCATACCGACATGCCGTATGGTCCACCTCTGGGCACCGTCCAGTCCTGGTACTCTCAGCCTCAGTCAGTGTTGTCTGTTGTCTGCATCCAACACAATAAGGTGTGGGCATAGCCCATGTAGGGGTGAGTATAATGATACTCAATAGGGACCCCGAGACCCTCAAGCTCTCACAAAAACCACCAATGATAAAACACAAAGTATGAAATCAACAGATAACCCTATTTAGGTATATGCCCATACATATACCTAAGTTATCAAGTAATCCATCTCAATCATGAGGAAAACATAGAGATACTGATTCAGCTCACACCAGGATTTATTCTAGGGGTAGTAATAAGTAACATCCCCAGTCACATCATTGAACACCTCGACTGCTAGAGAACCCCTCCTCTATTAAGTATAGTGGGCCTTCCGCGTCACACAGAGGTGCTTCCCACTAATCTTGGACAACTGAGGTACTCCTCCTATCAAGTACCGTGGGTCTGCCGCATCACACAGAGGACCTCCCCCTCGTAGCCTACTGAGGTACTCATCCTATTGAGTACCATGGGTTTTCCGCATCACACAAAGGTTCTCCCCACTGTGGGTCTACCAAGTCACATAGAGGCGCTCCCCACTGGGCCTGTTGAGTCTCATGACTTGCTGAGGTACTCCTCCTGCCGAGTACCGTGAGTCTGCCACGTCACACAGAGGCGCTCCCCCTCATAGCCTACTGAGGTAATCCACCTGTCGAGTACCATGGGTCTTCCACTTCACATAAAGGCGCTCCCCACCGTGGGTCTATCGTGTCATATAGAGGCACTCCCCACTGGGATCGTCAGGTCACTCCGAGTCAAAAAATGGTCCGCTGTCATCAAATCTCAGCCATATACTAGGTTCCCGCATTACTTGCTCATCTCCGGGAGGATCCGCTCCAAAAGCTATGAGTCGATACTAAAACTTCCACTAAGTCCCACAAAGAATCATCCCAAAGTTCTTCCACGTCATAGGGGTCTCAACGCAATAGACAACGCATCATTTAGACGCCCAGTCTATGAGTTATTAGCCTTTTAGTCCCGGGGGATCAGTTGGATTCGTGCTCAATCCGACATGACCGTTCCCCATATTAACCCAAAACTCCAGTGGGGTGTACTCAAAGAGACCATCTCGCTCCAAGATTTCCAGCACCATTGACGGTTCATCAAACGGACATCCGGTGCCAAAGTTATGGCCCAAGGAGCGTAATTGGGTTGTAGTGGACCCGGGTCTGGTCCGGCTCGCAGAGCGGCCCGACCCACTGGGTTCAGCCTGGCCTGCTGGGCGGTCCGACAGGACGCGAGGGGCTGCGGAGGGCCACAGGTGATTGCGAGGTCACAGAGGGGTTCCGCGAGGGCGGCTTAGCTGCGGAGTGGCTCGGATGCAGGATGGCTCGACCGCGGACGGCTCGAGGCCGCAGGGCGGCTCGGCTGGGGCGGCTCGCAGGGTCATGGGTGGTGCAGCTAAGGCAGCTTAGAGGGCTACATTGAGGGTGGTTCGGCGGATGGCGACGTGGCTCGACTTGGTGAACATCGGTGACTTGGCACGGAGGCGGCGCAACGAGGTGGTTCAGTCCAGAGCGGCGCGACGACTCAGTATAGTGGTGTGGCGGCTCAGCACGACGGTGGTGTGGTGGGGGGGTTTGGCCCAGGGCGGCGCGGCGATGCGGTGGCTCGGCACGCCGGGGGCGCAATGAGGGGGTTCGACCCGGGGCAACGCGGTGGCTCGGCACAGCGGCAGCATGGCGAGGGGGTTTATCATGGGGCGGCGCGGCAGCTCGGCACGGTGGTAGAGTGCCACTGGTGGCAGCGCCATTGCTTTTGTTGCCTTCCCCCATTTCGAAGAGCACACCAAAGAAGAACGGCAGAGGGGTTGGGCCGTGTTAGTTTGGTCCACACCCTCAACATTTAGAGTGGTAGCAAGTGGTTCACAAATAACGAATCAATGAACGTCAAACCATAATCTTCCGCAATGTTTGTTCCCAACCCGCACAAGAAAAGAAGGGAGTACATGGAAAGTGATAAACAAATAGCATTAAACCCCTACCTTGATCGTTGACATTGGCGTGAGAAGGAAGTATGGACGCCGATACGTCGTAGATGAAGACGTCTCACATCGGAGGAAGTCGAGGATATCGGTGTTTGTCACGCCCGCCACACGCCTCTGTTCCCAGGCTCGTTCATTCATTCTTCATAGTCGAAGGCGTTCTTCGTCGGTGAAAGCGTTCTTTGAGGAAGAACACGTTCTTCAATTGGAGGAGCATTCTTCGTAGAGGAAGTTATTCATTGGAGGAAGTTCTTCATTGGAGAGCTTTCTCCCTCAAGTCCTTCTCTCCACAAATTCCACCAAAACAATAGATTAATCCATCTATTATTTTATTGGAAAAAATTCAAAAAGCTTAATTAATTAAGGTGGGTGGCATAATTAATCAAGGTAGGGTTGGAACAATTAATGTGGAGGAATCTCAAGAGGCTCCTCCACATTAATTATGGAGTTGAGTGGTTTCCTCTCCCCCTATTAACAGGGGTCGGGTGGTCCCCGCCCCTAAATTCAAATTGGGATGTTTCGAGGTCTCGGGTGGTCCCCAACACAATAAATCATGAAGAGGAGGTTTTGTTCCGGTGGAACCCACCTCTTAACATCCACATGGGTGTTTCAGATAAAAAAAATTGTAACACAATTTTTTTATTTTATTCTTACAAGAAAAACCAAAAAACTAACTTTCACCCTCGACCAACTGTCGTCGAGGTGAAAGTCTCTTTAAGCGAATACCGGTGCTGCAAGTTCAACGGTGCCCTCAGATTTCAATTCCGAGCATTGGTTCAAAAGTTATAAAAACCCACTCGTACGTTCACTGAACGTACCCGAAGAAAAGTTCATAAATTCATTCCGGGCACTCTGGGCCTCAGAATCGCGCGCCGTCAATTTTTTCAGACTCGTAAAATTACCATATATTTAAAAAAAATACATTGAAATTATGGGTCTTTACAAAATTTAATATATAGTGTTCCTAAGAAGAATATATTGAGTCAAAGTTATATAATATGTATGAAACTATGTTTCCTTGTCAAATACCCTATTCAGATTTTATGAAAAAAATTACTACCCCTAAGAGAAAATAAGAAACACAAGGATGAGCATAAATGAAAGAACATATTTGACATCCAATATGATAATCCATTTAATTTAATGATCTCAAAAAAATTATATTCCAACTTATAATAAGCGTTATCCAAGTCAATTTTTTTAAAAATGTTTTTTCCTAAAACATTTTTTTGAAATAACCAATCCTTCCCTTTTCTAGTCCAATTACTCTGTGTATGAATCTTACAATAATGATAACTTTTCATTCACATAAAATAATCCAAGGAAGGAACTATTATTGTATATTTTTGAGAATGGAATCCACCTATTAATGTTAACAAAAAAACTCATAGAATATTACTGATTATAGTAACATTTTTGTTTTACCTTTGGAAAATATACTAGTGTAGTCACAAATGTCACTCTAGGAAGGTATCCTCATTTGAATAAATCATGAAATATATTAGTTAGTTATCTTTGGATTTTATCCTAGGTTTAAATATAAAATGTTCTTAGAAAACCATCCCAGAATAAACCACTAAATGGTTTGAGGGAGGTAATATATTATTTAACTTCATCATTAAGAAATCTTATTAGACATTTATTTTTATATTCCACAATGTTTATTGTGATATTTTTGAAGAATGTCATCTATGGAACCTCCCTTGTGAAACCATCTATATCATTAAGTTGTCGGACATTGAAAAGTGACACATAATAAGAAATAAAAAACCATCCAGATTCTTCCACATCATTAGTATAGGTAAAACCGGTAATCCATAGATTCATAGTAACAAAAAATATATTTTCTATCATTGAATAATGAAAATAAGAAGTGTTTCTATCATCCAGACTTAACAAAAGTGCTTGGTATTTCACCCTCAAAATATTTTCCAACATAATATGTTTATCCAGCAAAATTTATTTCCTATTTCTCAGGTGATAAAGGTTTCTTAACCTTAATATTTCTATATGTGTATATCTAGTATATTTATATTTTCCTTTTTTCCTTAATTTTTTTATCAGTTTGGATTAATGATTTTCCAAGAACCAATTTTGATCTTGACCCTCTTATTTTTTTGGAAATGAAACAGATGAATTTACCTTGGATGGGAGAAAAACATGAAGATAATACCTTTTTAAAGATGGTTTATTCTTTATCCTAATAATTATAATAATAAAAATGAGTCATATTTTATTATTTCCCTTTTAAATTCACTAGATGTGGGGAGTGTTCTGTAAGGAAACTAGAAATATATTTGATAAATGAGTGGGGAAACTCAATAATTCATTATTGATTAAAAAAATATCTATCACTCTAAAAATTCAGAGATCTCTATTTTAATAATTATAGTACATAAAATTATCTCCAGAATAACCAATATCCTTGAGGGTCTTTATTGAGAGAAAATATATAAATCCATGTAATACCACAGTCAAGAAGACTCCTACACTCCTTTTATCATTATGATCTATAATAGTACTCAAGTCTCCACAAATGATCTATTGATGTGTTATGGATTGAATACTAATAAAATTTACAATAATTATTCCCTTCCAAAAGGATAACATTTTAGAAAAAATACACATAAAAACAATTACTGAGATGATAATTAAAATTATTTTCTTGGAGTATGAGTCATCCAAATATATATAAACCTAATCCATCCAATGAAGAAAAATATTATATATTTTTTGTACAATCATGTATGGAAATTTTAATATGAATCCTATAGGAAAATCATTGATAACATTAGTTTCATTCATTGGATATGAGATAAGAACCAATGAAAGTTTTTTCCCTCGAATTTTGAGAGATAAACATAGTTTTTTTAATAACTAATATGCCTATAAATAAAAATTATCAGATACATAATTCCTCATATCCATCTAGTAGTTGTGGAGAAGTAATAGAAGCTCTACAAATCTCCCCAGATTTGGACCTAGTAAATACATGATCAAAAGACAATTATAGGGTATACTAATTTACATGATCGGACCATAAGATATATTGTATGGAAATTCATCACTCTATGTACATTATTAATTAAATGATAATGAGAAGAAAATAATCAATAGATGCAACATTTGATGGAGAAACCCAGATTCTTTAAGGAGGAGGATAGATTCAAGAAGGAAAACCATTACGAGGAAGATAATTACTTGCATATCATTATAAGGGGGCTCAAACAAAGGGGTGGAGTAATAGGAACATGAGGATGACTTGGGATCAAGGTCAAATCAGTGTCCACTCTAACCAATCCATCCAAAAAACTGACAGGAAAATTGGAGGATGTCTCCCTCAATGATAGAGATGCATACCCATAATCGAAATGTTTCTTGAGAGGAAAAGAAGCGGACAAAAACAAAACCATAGGATGAATTTCCATGCTAATTGGAACAATGAGAGATAAATGATCTAAGGATGGTGGAAATATTGACCCTCCTAGAGAGTTCCAGCAAGAGAAGGATTATCAGGATGATATAAATAATAAAGGGGAACATAAATGGAATGATGGAAGATAAAACATGAAAATTTAGATTAAAAACATTATAAACCCCACCCAAGAAACAAAAACCAACTCTTCTAGTAATAAAATAATTCATCCACATGAATTGTAATACATTATGGAATTTTTTTTGAAACATCCATCTTAAAAATATTTTCTATAAAGAATCAATAAATATTGAGGTCATATGTATTTTGGAAATTAGATACATCATATAACATCCCTGAAATAATAATGTGATTATTATTCTCATTATCATTACATTCAAATGGATATTACTGCATTCTTATCACTGTATATGTTGACTATGAGAAAATAAAAAAAATGGTGGTCCATAAATCTCATTAAGGGTGTAATGAAGATAAACACATTTTTATATATCATGACTATCAATGATAATAGAATAGAAAAATAATGTAAGGATCATAAATTTTTAAAAGAATATTCTTAAGATTCATAACCTCATAGAAACACGGTAAACATGGGAATCAATTTTTTCCCCAAAATATAAGGTATGAAGTCATATAGATACGTTAAGGATCGCTAAAAATCTATCATAACATTATATATGATAATAATAGATCATGGGACACACATAAAATTATGTATAATACAAATACCACTTGGATTGTATATAAAATTATGTATGATACTTACCGCACATGGTCTATGTTTAATGATCTCATCATATATGATACATTACCCAATAGATTGGGGGTATATATATATTTTTTCCAAACTATTTCATCGTAATATTTCATTCATATGAGTGCAATATAATAAAGGTAATTACATTAATCATAAAAATTATGTAAACTAATGACGGAGAAATGGGAGAAATGATATGTTCATAAATACTTATGAATAGAGGTATCATAAAGTATCCCATGAAAATAATTTATTAAGGAATATGGGATATTCATTATAAAATAGGGTATTCTTGGTTATGAAAATATATCTTAATATAATGGAAAAAATATTAAAGTGTGATGAATATATCTTGAAATAAACCCTTCTATAACATCATCGGAAAGGGAAATTATTTCTATCATGTATAAGAGAGTATATTTTTCATAAAATAATAAATGAACTAACATATTTTATGTTAAAATAAAATGTTTATTTAAAATTTTAGAGATAATATAAGTATAATTTGATAAAATAACATAATATGTATTTGAAAAAAGGGAGAAACATGAAAATAAATCCCTTATAATCACTGAAGTGTTTTTTATTTTTGATACAATAGTGATAGGATGGTATTGGAATGAGTTTCCCAAAAAAAGGTAGAAACTAAAATAATAAAGGTTATAAAGCAATCATATTAAAATTATAAAAGGAATAATACAGCGAGATAAGGATTTATAGGTAATATATATTTCAAAATGTGAATGAATGGTAATGAGCCTCATCCTTAATATTGACCCTAAAGCCATTGATGGTGTGAAGTTTCATCACATGAGAGGATAAAATACATCACTAGGGGATATTTCAAGGGAATTATATAATAAATTATGAAATTTATATTCCTTTGTATGTGTGAAGAAAGGGGATTAGAAAATGTTTTTCTATAACACATTGGGATGGGTATTTTAGAATAAATTATTGAATATTTTATTTTATAGAACAACGACCATAACTAGAATTTGTTCTAATGATGTATATTGGTTTATGATTAAAGAAAGGAGTTTAATTTTATGTTCAATACAATTAAAATGAATGGTGTATTAGAAATATTTTATTAAAAGTAATGAATAAAAATTAGTATTTTATTAAACTAAAGTAAAACATAGGATTTAAAATACCAAATATAGGATTAAAAATGGAAATTATTATTTCAAAATTGATTATTTTACTACATATATACATTTCAATAAAATTAAAATGATTTTATAAATTTTTATGTAATATTAATATCATGATGATAGCCTAAAATATAGAGTATTTAGAAAAATACTGGTGTTTATATAATGACGATGTCACTAAAAATCAACTTTTTAAAAGGGGTCTAAAAAATTCATCATATTCTAATTTAATCATGCTAATTAAACAAATGAGTTCCATTTTATCAAATTGAAATTATAATTATTAGATATTGTATAATTAAATAATTCTATATAATATATGGAAAAATATTTTTATATTAAATAAATACTATTAAAATTTCAATAACTAATGAAAATGTCATTTGTAATTATGTATCAATTATAATATGATGGAAATATAATTATTTTGTATCTTTCAACAAAAATATGATTCAAAATTTTATACTTTATTTTTATCATTAGAATTTTTGTTTGAATAATTAAGTTAAAATGTAAATTATTAACATTTATTCATAATTTTATTTCTGGTTAAATTATTTGAGAAATCATTAATTAAAATATAATATTTAATTTTTTATTCATTTTAAATACTAATTTTTTTTAAATTTTAATACTCTCATCAGGTAGGTTACCATTTTAGTGTTTTTTTATTATTCCCAACAGTTATATACTGTTCAAATAGCGATAAAATCCCTTTACTAAATATCAACACATATTATTCATGATCTCATTTTTCTATCAAAGTTATTTGTAATTAATTTTAAAATTTGATGATTGTTTGGATTAGTTTTGTTATTATTATGTGAATTTTATTGTTTTTGATAATTTTTGGGACCTCAACAAACCAAAAAATCATGTTCTAATTTTCATAATTCCAAGTGCTTATTATAATATTTTATTTTCTTAATTTTTTTTCATTTATTTTAAGAATAATATGTAATTATTTATAATAAATAAATAATATGTTGTTTATTTTATGATGTATTGGGTATTATTTATACTATATATTATAATGCCTATATATTTATAGGGGAAATTTTTTAATATTTAAAAATAATATATCTCTAAAATAAAGTTATTCATCCTGGGGTGGAGTGACCATGAAATATTATATATCCACTAAAATAGTGACCTAATAGTTAATTTTATCACACTATAGATTTTATATGTGTATGATCCTCAGATCTATCCTAGCGTGGATATGCCCAGAAAAAATCATAGTTCCTTTTGGGTTTTTTGTGTGTGTCCATGATCTTTTTTTTTTATAAATAATTCAGGAGTGAAAAATTAAATTTTTTCCTTCCAAAAAGGGAAAAAGATCCATTATAAGATAAAAATCCAAAAAAATAAAAATGTCCCATAAAATCAATATTCACCCCCACCCCCTTCAGGTTCCTCAAAATAATCACCATTTCCGTCTTATGTACACAACATCCATTTGGGAGAAGGAGATAAAAAAATAAAATTCCCTAAGAACCCCATAAAGACCCGTGTATTTTTCCTTCATCAAGACCTATTTTAGAGGGAACTTCTTAAAAATTTATATCATATTAAAATTATTATTATCAATAGCAATCAATATCAATTATTAATAAAATTCACCTATGAATTTTTCGTTCCAAAAACATTATTATAACACACACATAGATGAGGAGAGAGTACAAATATATATAAGAAATACAACTAACTCAAATATTCACATCATTTCAAAATACTAATAATTTCATAACTATAAAAATTATAATCATATCTTAGAAATATTTTCTAAAATATATTTTGTATGAAGTAAGTTTTCTAAAAACATGTTCATAATAGAATATATTTTCCATTTATATATCAAATTATCAAATTCCAATATCCATATGAAAATAGTTTATTTACTAGTGTGATGATACCCCCCTCTCACATTGTGTCACTAATCACAAAATGAGGTCCAACCATGGTTCTATAAATTAATAAATACATATAAATCATGTCTCCTAGTTAAGAGAGAAAAATTTATTACACCCATGATCACCTTTCCAAAACAATACTTATTTTGTAATTCATTTAATTGATAACAACCATGATAATCTATCCACAATAAGTTCAAAATCAGGGGATAAAAAGGCCACATTGAATCATTTATAAGATAATATTACCAAAGGATACAAATAACCAAATCAAAGGAATCAATTTCAATATACGACCTCAACCTAACCAAACCTATTACCTATGGAATGAATTATCATAGTCAATAGAATTTAAATTATCATTACATCCTTATTTACAAGGAAATTAAAAAAATGGTTTTCTAATACTCTTCATTAGATTTATATCGAACAATATTAAATAATTAAACAATTTCATATTTGAGTAACATCACATATATCATGATTCTCCACATACTCAACTTCAAATGAACACCCAAAGAACTATCTACTAAATTCTAGGATACACACACGTACATACATAAAATCACCACCACATCATCCACATAAAATTCTATAAATAAAATTTGCATTCAATGGAACACCTTCCCTATATCATCATAATAATTACAATAGTATATAATAATTTGAACCCCCTAGATTTCTTGAAATCTTATACATATATAAAACCCCTTAAAATGAGATTTTAGATAAACTAAAGGGTAAAAGTGATATAAATGATTATTGAGAGGTGTATAATCATTGGAATACTATAATGAGGTTAAAATATCAAAAAATCAATTAGAGAAGAATAATTGGAGATATATTATTGACATTGAATTATGGAAGAAAGTATTAGAAATAACACCCTATGTCAAAATTTTATGATATATGGTAGGCTGTTAGTTTTCAATTTAAATAATACTAATATAAAAAAATTGAAGAATATAGTTGAGGGCCATAAGTTACTCAATAGACTATATAACAGCCTGTTCCATTTTCTATTTGAATCTTCTGGTGATGTTTAATTTTTTTGTTGAATGGTAATTTTTGAGAATTAGGAATAAGAATGTGCTTCTAGGTGTTTCAACATCCCAAGATAGTTCATTGGGATGGGGTTAAAATATTTGGTGATAAAATGAGGGTCCTATGAAAGAAATTATAAGAGTGAAAGGGGGATTATTACTACTGAAATATCCTTAAACAACACATTAAGATCATGAATAGGATATTCATGATGTTAGGGGGTTTAATATGTGGTATGAAATGGTTTAAGACATAAAAATATGACATGGAGTCACTTCCTAGAAATCATTGTGTGACACATAGTGTCACACAACAACACATGTTTTTTATTCCCAATATATGAATTTACCTAATATAATCACAACATAAAACCGTTTTCACATTGTAAAATACTCCTTGATGGAGTGGTGTACCCCACCAATTAATATATACTTTTTAATGGGCCCCTACAGGTAAACCATATCCCTTGAAATATCTTGATACCTCATTCCTCTTAAAATTCATATTGATCAGGGGTTGATTCTGATTAGGGAAATCAGAGGGAAATACCTCCAGTTCTCAATGGAATTTTCTAAGGATGATGAGTTTGTGGACTAGAATTGAAAGAGGATATATCATATTGATAATAGTAACTATTAATATGAATTTTGGTGAATGTATATCACTGGATGAAATTTTCATGTGTTATCAATATAATTATATTAGATTCGTTGTTGTTGTATTTCCACTTGATGGGGAATTTACTCAGTTTCATGTTGGGTGAGCATTGAGGACCATCCATTGGTGGTTGTTGGAGGTTTCAGTTAGGCAGTGATATCTAGTATGTCCTTAAGAAATTATCCCTTTCTCGTTGGTTATGATTATTCATTATATTTATTAAATTAATTACAATTGAATTATATTTATTTATATGGAATTATTTTGGATGAGTTAAGTACCCATAGTAATCGATGGAGGTTGAATTGATTTTGATAGATTCAGGAAATGTTGTAGGGTTTTTAATGGCATAGAGTTGAATATATTTGAGTTATGTGGTCTCATTTTCTCTATAATTGGGTAATATTATATGTTTATCAGCATATGGTTTCTAGTCCAAAACCTTGGGTTGATGGAAATCTGTTTTTTATAGTTTTTTATGAATAATATTAATTCATAATTAATTATTAAAAATTGATGCTTAATTAATTATAAGAAAAATGCGTAATGTATTTTTAAAAATTAATATGGGGCTCGGTAGACCTTTGTGCACTGGCTTGATACTAGCCGCAGAGGGGAAAGGATTGATAACATATGAGTTTCTTAGAATATATATAATTTGGGAGTTTTTTTAATGTTAAAAACAATACATAGATCCCATGAGACCATGTTTTATTCCTAGATCACATGTTTTTAGTTTTTTTATCCCTATGAGACCATGTACATTGATTATTCCATTATTATACATAGATAACCCAATAGAACAAGTTTGATTTTGATCACATGTGTAGTTGCTATAACTTATGATGATATTATATACTATAATTATATGCTCACTTATTTTCCTTGATAGGATAAAATTATTTCTATAACTTTTTGATAACTCTTTATTGTGATCACATGTGGGTGGGTGTGTATCCTACAACACCCTTTATAATGATTAGACCATGAGTATGAATGTGTAGCTTATGGGTCTATGTTTGATGAAGATAACATCTATATGTATTTTTCTAATAATACTTGTGATGTTATGATCTAAAATGCTTTCCTCATCTCCTCTACCTTTTTTGTGTATGATACCATTCATTTGAAGGAATCATTATTGGTTCTCAAAATAAGTGGAAAGTTATGACATGATTTTACCATAGTGGGGATGTGTGAAAGACTTTAAATGATAATGAAAATGTAATTGATAGAAGGATAAGAATATGACGATGAAGTGTAATTCTATGTTGATGAATCACTAAATTCTAAGATACCATGTATAAGGTTTATCAATTCATAGTAATTTGTGAGTAGTGCACTCAATCTAGTGTTATACCATGTAGCATTCCATACCTGAGGACTGGTAAATGTTGATCCCCATATAAATAGGATACCATGAGGTTTATGAATGATAGATTCTCTATCCATGTGGCTAGATTTTTTACTGTTGGCATTCATTTTGTCTATCCTTCTAGTATAGAGCTGATGTGGGCACAGTTGGGGTTTATGGAGGCTTTGGTATCACAATACCTCTTGGTACATGGTTTTTATTAATTTTTTGTTCATGGTGATTATATGATATTTTTTTATGATATGTATCACCTACTTTCATTCTACCATGTTTATGACATGCTTGTACACTACATATTACTTGATGTCGAAAAAATAGTGATTGTGGTGTCCTATTGAGTTATACACAAATATTTTCAGTCGGTAGCCTCTAGAATATGAGGAGGCATGCCTGAGGTCCTATAAAATTTTGGACTAGTCGTGGTGATTCAAGTCAAGATGTTACACACCATAACTAAGAAACTATTGGATTAACATTATTATTCCCAATAAAAATTTGATGTCTATTAATAAATTATAGCTTACAACTCACCTTTACTTATTACTAAGAGCCCAGTGAACTCGAACAATGTACCTGGTGGTTTCTAATATATTTTACTACATATACCATATTCTATTAGCCATTACACAAACACCTTAAAATATACCAAAACTATTAATCACCCATAAAAATACCCTCAATTCAATCCATCATCGTTAAAAATTAAATTTAACTCAAACTCCTAAAAAACTACTCAATATATTTTAGTTCATGTATGGTTATATACAATTATTTCCACACATAGGGTTATTTTTCATTAAACTAAAAACATAATCAAGCATGTATTTCAACATAATATCACTTGGGTAAATTTATAACACAACAAAACTTATGATTTAAGAGTTGATGTTGATCATTTCCATCTAAATGATCCGCATTTCAAAAAACCATCATATATAAACAAGAAAACAGATATTCACAAGATAAATATGACTCACATAGTAATAATATTATTTGGTTATCAATTATTATACGGTGTTTGAATCATAAAAAATCATTTACCATTTCTTCTATGTACTCTTCACAACATGAATTTCTCAGCCTACCCCATCATAATTTCCTAATAATAAATAATAAATGTAATAGCAGGAGAAATAAATAGAGGTTCATAATAATAATTATCTTGAAATTTTTTACATCTAAATTTAAAAAAAGATAAAATTATTTATTTTTGGTTAATAAGATGCCTAAAGGGATGTTTAGTTTCATTTTCCTCAAAATATAATTTTCTTCAAATATCTAATTTTAAGTTCCAATATAAAATTAATATAAAAAGTGATTGAATAGTATAAAAGGGATCCAATATGAGTTAATACTATTTTTTACATACTAATAATTTTATTTTTAAATTAATGAAATATCATGTAAGAGTGTTATAGTCAACACTATATTTGAATAATTTTTTTCCAAATAACATTATTTTAATTAAAGATTTTTCATTCAATGGAATGGCTTATTACTCAAATCATAAGAATATTTTATCTTTAAAATGTAAATAAAATTTATATCATGTTCAAATATAATTTTGTTTGAAGTTAGTTAATAATTTATAAAATGATTAATTCCCATGAAAAGTATACTCATAAAAGACCAACATAGCCTATTAGATAAAAAATCAACTATCATGAAGAGGTCAAAAAATATAGAGAAAAATTATGAAACCATTATTATAAAAAACTTAATAATATATATATAATGATATTAATTTAAAACCAATCATAGTTTTATATAGTAAATTATAATTATTTCAATTTGAAACATGGAAAATATAATCAAATAATTTATCCTTTACATATTAATTAGTTTGTTGGGTGGTGGGATCTGTTGATTATCCCCATGTAGTAAAATTTATACATTTTTGGGTTCAAATCAATATGATATAGTATATAATGTTATGGAATTTATATATTTTTCTCATATTTAGTCAATAGTCACAACACATTATAGAGAAATACCATTAATTATTTAGATTTATAATAAGAAAAAAAATTCTATTAACAATTATAGAATAGGATATAGGAATTAAATTGATAGTTATCATCAATATATGATAGGGAGTATTAGTTTTAAAAGAATATAATTGACTAGAGGAAATGGTTTAATTATTTAATAATAAGACCTTACATAAACCATTTTATATCAAAATAGTTATCCCAATCATTCTTAGTAATTATTAAATTATTTCATAAAGAACGTAATTAAATGAAATAAATCATTAAATATAATAAATACTAAACCCTTATATTAAATGAAACTTATTGAATACCCTAAGAAAACTATAGTAACATTATCTTGTGGGCCTATAAATCTCATCCTTGTTTTGGACCTTATAGAATATATAAGGTTAATCTCATTATGCAATAAAGTAATTTTCTCAAATGTTCTTTTGAAAAAAAATAATTTTATCGTTACTATAAGGACCCGACCCTAGTTTCTGAGAGCTGGTTCCTTATTACATTACATTGGCATGATTACAAGAAAGTCGTATCCTGAAGGACCGAGTAGTTTACTATATTTAGAAAATCAGATACATACATAAGTTGAACATTACAACTTGAAATGAAATACAACATATAAGTTTTATTGGGAATATTCACAACTATAAGTTTATCCCTATAGGTCATTCATAATAAACTTATTCATGTCATGAGAAAATGAAAAATAAGAAAGGGGTGAGTTAAACGCTCAGTAAGGGTAAACAATACAATGGAAGATATCATAAACATAAACATTTTTCATGGGGAATAATTGAAAACACATTCCTTTAAAAATAATAAACTTGAACACATTATGGAAGGAATATGAGCTGAGTAAATATTTCCAAAATAAAAAATAATCATGGGTATTATACTAGTCGAATAACCTCATGAAATATGAATTTATAGCTTCATAATGAGGGAAATGAATATGCTGAACATTCTAAAAAATATTATCAAGGACTTGGCCAATACATCTAAAAATTATTAAGGCCTCACCCAAATTTGTATGTAAAAATGGGCAAGGCCTCGACCAAGCCCATATCTATTTGTCTCATGAGACCTACCGATGTATCGAGGGGATATAGTGGGCCCCACTCATCACATAATAAGTCCAATTCATTCCTCATATGAATGGGTATAAACATAATCAACATACACATTCATATTGAAACTAACATATGAAATGTCAATAACGTTCCCCGAACATTAAGCATAAACACTAACCATTCAGAGTAAATTGGTGAATGGTTTTAAGATAGCACATAAACAGTCGAAATAATAATAAAAAATTAAATTAAATATGGCATATTATATCATAAAATATTAATCCCAATAATAAAAAAGAGTCAATAAGAGTTTTGAAACAGATGAAGATACTCTAATAAAATCATCGAGTAATTCTTGAGATAAATACTCTTTTATTTTGAAAAGAAGAGTTATTTTGGAAAAGTATATGTATAAAACCAAAAGTGAATTAAGATAATATTTTCATAATAAAATGAGTTATTTTATAAAGATAATGGTTTCTAAAAATAGATTATAGAGTTCCCTTGAAAATAGGTAAGAATTTGAGAAATTCCCTTGAATCAGGCTTGTATTTCGGGAAGAATTTTGGAAAGATCATTTTAAAACATATAACTCCAAATAAATGAAGGTTTGATTATGGTTAGAACACATTTATAGAACATTCAAATATAAATTATGAGGATTACATATAAATTAATAAGAATTTAATTATGGTAAGAAGATAATAAAAGTAACCCGAATGAAAATGGAGGTTCGAGTGGAAACCCTAACCTTAAGTCTGAAGGTGTTCCTCACTTGATCTTAACGACCTAAATAATCAAATTGAGGTTCATAAATTAATTATTACAGAAGATAATATAAATTTAATTTATTTATTATAACCTTTTAGGTTCATTCATGGCTTTTTTATGGGTTAAGAGATTCAATTTCATTGTTTGGGAGCATTTTCTTCCGTGGTTTTCATGACCGGTTTACTTATATTCATGTATGGATAAACTTGTAGAATGATAATGGTTTCCCAGAATATAATTTTGATTTTATTAGTGAAAAAAAATAATACTACATGATTATAAAATTTGTTTGGTTATTGGGAGTGAAGATGAATCATTATATAAAACTTTAATGATAATTGTTTGGGTTAATTGGTGGTTATTGATCACAACGAACTCATTTTGATTTATAAATTAATATCACATGTAAAAAAGGATTCCATAACCTTAAATAAGTTATAATACATATATTATAGTCTATTTGAACCATCATAATGGTTTCATGACCATAATTGAAGACGGTAATAGAATTTGAAAACTCGTTGTCCTTGAATGTGATAAATTAACACATCTATGATGGTGTTTTCATTTATAGTATAAAATAAGGGGAAAGGAGAGATGATGAAGAATTATTCCTTTATCATAAAAAAAATTACAGTACATATAAGGTTCTGGATTCATTACAACATTTGGATGAAAGTAGTTGAGGAAAGAAAAAGAAAAGAAAGGAACTTGAAATAAATGAAATGAAAAGAAGAATTTACCTCTTGAAGTAATCTTCCTTGAGAGCCTCTTTAGGGGAGAGGTTTTGGTATTTTTATGATACCAAGGGATGATGGATGTGGAGGAGGATATTGGGAGGAGATTTGGGCAGAATTTAGACAATTCACAAGGCTTTAGAGGAGTGAATAGAAGAGGGAGTGAGGGGGGTTTTGTAGTGGAGGCGAGGAGGGTTTTCCCATTAGTTTACTCATTATTTTATTATTTTTCCAAATACCACAAATAGTATTGATTATTGTGACCAATAATAAAAATATGTGCATGTGAGTTCAAACTAATGGTCATTTAAATTATCCATGACTCAATCATGATGCAAAAATTCACTTATTTAGCATATTTTGTAAATTATCAAATTTCATTATTCACCAAAAATTCAAGTATTTCAGAAAAATCCCAAAAAATCACCCCAGCCATTTTTTGACATGTAGAATTTAAAAAAGAAATCAATTTTTTGAAAATAATTTTATAAATATTAATATTTTAATTTTTAAATAAAATCATAATTTATTTGAAAAATAACAATTTTAAAACTATAATTTTTTTTATATCACCTTGAAAAATTAATCAAGATCTCATTATCTTATAACCTTTAGAAAATAAAATAATAATACAATTTACTATTCATAAGGGTCATATTACTATTCATATTACTATTCATAATGGTATGTTACTATTCACCAAAAATTAAGTTTGTCTTATCAGGCTCTGAATATCTTACTGAACGCAACCGTGTATGTCAGTTTTTCAAAATTCAAATAACTGAGGTGGAAAAATTATATTTACTGGCTAGGTTATAATAAAGTGGTGTTTTGTAGAGACTCAGTTTTTCATTCATTCAATATTAAATTTATTTTTAAAATCTTGGGGTGTTTCATTATCCCCTCCTTACAAAACTTTTGTCCTCGAAATTACCAGAATGTTACCTCACAAAAATATTTGGGTAGTTCATTATCATAAGATCCTAATGTTCCCATGTTGCCTCTTAGATTTTATGATTTTTCCAATGTATCTTTACCAATAAAGTTCTATGATTCCTGAACACTTGTTCTTTAGTGTCCAGAATCCAGATAGGCTCTTAATAGTAAGATAGGTCAGGTTCCTATTCTATACCTTCAGAAGTGAGGACATGCATTGGGTCTGGCATATACTTTCTCAGCAATGAGACATGGAACACTTTGTGTACTTTAGATAGGCTAGGTAGCACAGTCAAACGATATGAAAAAGATCCAATTCAATCCAGAATTTCAAAAGGTCATATGTACCTCGAGCTCAGTTTCCCTTTCTTCCCAAATCTTATAACACCCTTCCATGGAGATACTTTTAAGAAAACATGATCTCCCAATTGAAATTCCAAATCCTTCCTTCGATTATCAGCATGGATTTTTTTTCTTCTTTGAGCTGCTTTGATATAGTCTTGAATAGTATTTACTTTCACTATTGTTTCCTCCACAAGCTCTGAGCCCACTATCTTCCTTTCACCAACTTCATCCGAACATGTTGGTGTACGACATCTATTTCTATATAATTCTTTATATGGTGCCATTTGAATACTAGAATGGAAACTATTATTGTAGGAAAGCTCCACTAAGGGTAAATAATGATCCCACATACCTTGAAAGTTGAGTGAGAATGATCTCTACATGTCTTCTAAAGTTGGGACCGTCCTTTCCAATTTCCCATTAGTTTGAGGATGATAAGTGTTGGTCGGAGTAGAATACTCAAGAGGGGGGGTGAATTTAGTATCTATAAAAATTTATGTTAAATATTGGCTATTTAAAAATTTCCCCCAATTAAAAATATAATCTAAGTCAGTTTGTAGTGAATTTATAAGATCGCTGAATGTTCAATTAATTTCTCAAAAGATTGATTAGTTCCTAGATATATGAATATAAATATTAATGTAACATTTGAAACTAATCTACTGGTTCAAAACTGTTATAAACACTTTCTAAACTAACTATTAGATTTTAATTTAGTTTTATGAAATATGTGATAAAACAGAGTAAAACTAAAAGGTAAAAACATAGCAGAAATAAACGAGAGGTTTAATCTCAAGAAGAGACTTAATCCTCTCCAATTGGTTATCACCTACCACCAAGAAGTTTAAATTAATAAACAGTTTGATCCACACCCTGGATCGGGGTTCACAACAGCACACAAGGCTGTCTAGGTCACACTTGACCTCTATGACAGTTCTTCGTGGGAAAATCACAAACAAGTCATGCACAACCTCTTCCATAGTTCTACGTGGGATAAAAAAGGATAAATAGAGTGTGATATTTGAGGATATCAAGTATCCTACAGTTATGCACAGGATTCAGTGTGTATGTAATAGAAAGATACACACGCTTCTCAGAAATGTAAATAAATGAACACAATAGAGATAAGGATGTAGAATAAGGTTTAGAAGTCTCTATGTGTTATGTAGTGAAACTCTAGACTCAAATGATATAGTGTAATTGAAGTTTGAGTCTTTCTCTGGAAGTTGAATCTAAAATAGAGTATTGTAGTCTCTGTGGTTTGGCTTCCAGGAGTTTGAAATGTTAAACTTCTTATTGGTAAGGTGTTCAGGTCAGCTCACCAGGTTTAGATTGTCTTGTTGATCTCCCCGTATATTCTTTATTTTGAGTTCTTGGGTTGGTGAAGTATTCTTGGGAATTGCAGGTGTTCTTATACACTTGTTCACTTTCTTTCCACTACTGCACTTTTTTATCATATGTTGAATGATACAGCTTGTAATTCTTTTATACTTCGAGGTCCAGAAGACACAATGATCTTACCATGTGAATGTACCTCGTATTGTCCTCTGAATATCCTACAGACAACATTAAATAATATCAGAAACATTAATTTTTCTAAATATGACTACTAGATATAAATTTGAATTAATAAATTAAAAACAGTTTTTATGACTATCAGTGAGTCATAAGTATTAGTGAGTCAACATTAGTCTGTAAACATTAGTCTTTCAGCATCGGTCTGTTAGCATTAGTGAATCTCTGTATCAGTGAGTTCTTTCCATCGGTATCGGTGAATCTCAACATCATTGAGTTATTTGTGCTATCGGTCTGTCCGGGCATCCGTGAGTCATAATCAGTGACTCATTTTGAACTATCGGTGCATCTCCCATCGGTGACTCATCCATCGGTAAGTCCTATGAACTATTAGTGTGACCGATCATCGGTGACTTGTCCATTGGTGTGACGTTTGTTCTATCAGTGAGTCATGCATCAGTGTATTTTTCGATCGGTGAGTCCTCATCAGCGAGTCATCCAATGGTGAATCCTTTGAACTATCGGTGTCAGGAACTTTGAAAAATGTAGAAAGTGTCTGTCTTATATAGAACAATACCATATTGAGTGAAATTTATAAATACATGTAAATATACACTTTTAAATATATTGAAACACAAATATCCATAATTTATTGACTTATTTAAATGTATTATACCATGTGACACAATTTATTCATTTATAAATATTCATTGACATGATTAATATTACTTAAAACATAATGTATGAATTATCATGATTTTTAAATTGGCATGAGTTGTGATTATTAAAAAAACTATCTCACAATGGGTCCAACAATCTACCCCTTTTTGATAATCACAAATCATGGAATTAATGTGTTATACAAGATGTTAAGTAATAATAATTACTTGACTTAGCATACCAAAAATGAATGTGAATTCTCAATATAACTATAAGGTCTTTCCTTTTATGCTTCCCCCCAATAATTGTATTAGAGCATATATAGAAGGTTCATTTTAAGAGAGTTATATCAGATCACTTTCATGATCCCCCTTAGTAAATGATCCCCCTTAGTAAGCTTAATATATATATATATATATATATTGTTGATTACATGCCATCTTTCCTATACCAGAGTAACTCTCCCCCTTAGGTTAAGAGGTTCTGCATATATTTTCTGTTGATTACATGCCATATTTCCTATACCAGAGTAACTCTCCCCCTTAGGTTAAGAGGTTATTCCATCCATATATTTTTCTCCCTCTGTGGTATTATCAAATGGGTGAAAAGAAGCATAAAGGATTAAGAAAAATAACACAAAGAAATGTGAAACATATTGAATTCAAATTGATATTCATGAACGTACAAAGAGTAAAACCATCAAAAGAAAAGTACAAATACTGATCAAAAAATAGTCCACAACTAAGGGTTTGGATTTTGAGGAGATTTCCCTTTGTCTTAAGGGTCAATAATAGGTGATGGGGGTGGTGTTTTGGGCGTAGGAAGGGATGATCAAATGGAAACACCAGGTAAAGCAATGCTTATAGGAACATTAGATGCAAGGCTTGGTATCCTCTTTAACAGAACGTGACTTTGAGGTTGCTCTTGGATCACTAGAATGACCAGAGATAATTCTTGAGATACTGTCATCTGAGTAAGAAGCAGTGTACCAGGTCCAATGGAAGTAGTTGTAGGGACCACTATAGCTTCAACTTGCACATGTTGGTAGGGATTCAAAATCTTGATAAAATCATTTATGATTTCACCCCATATTTCATAGCCTTTTCAAAATCCTCCTTGTTCTCCATGAATTTCTCCAAAGTGGGTGTAAAATCTTTCAACTGTCTCACCTACCTCTTGAAGGCCTCAGTCACTAGAGGTATCTTGAGATTTTCATCCAAGTACTTAAAGTTGTTATTCAGATCATGCTTGGTGTATATTTTAGCAAAATACTTGTCCACCTTTTCTCTTATCTACCTTTGAGCAGTAGATGCCTCATTTTTACATTGTCTCACCATGTTATAAACAACGCCAGTGTTCCTATTCACTTTGGAAAGAGTCTCTTTATTAGAGTCATTCTAAACACCCTTGATCTCTTCTCTTATCATAGTCTTGAGGGACTCCATATCAGTTGCAGGTCTGGTACTTTTAGAACTTGATGCACTAGAAATCATTTTTCAAAGATCCTATTTCAATTTTTTTAAATATGCACTTAGTATATGTGTAACCAGGTTCCTAAGAATCTCCATAACACCACCAATTTTGGTTTTAAAATCCTTGTATAGAGATTCCAATTCATGGCCCATTTTCTTCACTTTTTCTCCCAGTATTGAATTATGTCTCACTATGGTTTCGACTGTAGTGATTAGGTTGGGTTGTATCTCCTGGATCACCATTCTTGCTATCCTAAAAAGCATCTGCCTCTAAAATACTCCCATATGTAGAATCTTCACTTTTGACTCCAATAGAGGATCTCATAGATTCAAAAATGTTAGCCTTGAATTGCTCTAGATCAGCCTTGGTGATATAGTCATTAGGCAATGAAGGTACAACAGGCTCATCAATATTAGGTAAGACAGGTGAAGTAGGAGTGATTGGTTCCACATCATCTTGTGGAGTAGGAGGATCTACCATATCCTCATCTGAATCATAATCCATCCCAAACAGAATATATCCTGGATTTCCATTCCACTCACCAGAACAGGTCCAGTCTCTAGGATCCACAGTATCAATTATTACTCTTCTTCCTTGAGGTTCAGGTATAATATGAGCTTCACCTTCTTCTTGATCTCCAGCTAAAAAAACATTCTAAGGCACTGGTATATTCTGAACTTGAGCTTCTTCTTGAACTCTAGCTACTCTAGCCACTTGATCCACTCCAGCCACTTTTGGCTCTTCCTCATTCTGAAGCATAGGTGCAATTTGAGCTTCTGATTCTTCCTCTTGACCTATATCCATAATTTCATTAAGTTCCTAAATTATGACTTGAGAATCATAAGGGTGGTCATACCTATCCTCATTTATAGCATCTCCATCATCATCATGATCAGCAGCATCCTATCCAACAGAATCAGCATCATCCTGTCTATCAACCTCATCATCTTCTCTATGCACAGACTCCTCACCAGAACTTTCTACAACTTGTGTATCTTTTAGTGAGTCACTCACATTCTCACCATCATCATACTTCTCCTCCTCCTCATCATCCTCATCATCATCAGACTTACTCACATATCCTTTGTAACGCCCCGACCCCAGCTACCCAGAGTCGGTGCATTACTTCGTAACATTGGCATGATCACAAAAGATCAAGTCTCTAAAGACCGATTAGTTTAGTAGCCTTGGAAACACTAGATACATTCGTAAACGTTACATTACATCATAAAGTGAAAAACTACAATAACAAAGTCTCCATAGTCCACACTCATATCCTCTTCTGACTATCCCTGCAGGTCATTCATAAAATACTTCTTCACATCCTGGAAAATATTAAAACATTGAAAGGGGTGAGCTCAGATGCTCAGTAAGGATAACAATATTGCGGAAGCTTTCATAAATAAACATAAACATTTAAGGCAATGTATAACTAAAACAAAAGCCTTTTAAACTTGAACATCAACATAATATGGCAAAAGTAAAATGAGATAATTCCATTTACTTCTTCACATGGATATTCTACTGGTCGAATAATCACATGCAATATCAATAACCACTTTCATAATGATGGAATTCATAATGCCAGACTATCATAACCACGTAGTCAAGGCCTCGTGCCAAGACCACAAATAAGATTTTGTCAAGGTCTTGTGCCAAGACACTAGTTTGTCTCATGAGACCTGCCGATGCATCGAGGAGCTATAGCGGGCTCCACCCGTCACTTATTAAGTCCAATGCATTCCTCATATGAATAGGTTTAAACATATCATAAACCATAACATAATCGTATCACATAAAACATGCATAAAGGAAACATAACATTTCCACATTTCAATCACAAGATATCAATACAACACTTTGATATGATAAAAACGCTTTCAAAACCATTTTCAATACCAAAATAAAAGAAAGTTAAAACTTTGTATTTATTTTTCATTAAAAAAAAATGATGGCTTGTAGAGGAAGCCGAAACTCAAATAATGGTCACGGCGGCGGAGAAGTCATTGTCGCCGCATAAGTACGGAAAGAAAAACATTCCCTTTTGTCATTTAGCAAAATGCTTCGTATAAAAAGATTCCTTTTGAATAAACGTAAAAGTCAAAGGGGTTTATACACTGTATAAAAGAAATTTGTGTATAAAGCCAAATATGCCTCAATGAAAGGAGATTGAGACGAAGTCCTTAAAAAGATCATTTTTAAAATAAAATAGATCTATTATGTGTATTCACTATAGGTACACATAAATAAAGTAAAAATACAAAGTAATACATAATAATATCATGACATAATTTGAAAGTAGGAGATTAACCCAAAGAATGGAAGTTGGGTTAAGAAGTTCCCTTACAAAGATCATTTTTAAATAAAATATATCTATTATGTGTATTTATTATAAGTACACATAAATAAAGTACAAATACAAGATAGTACATAATAATATCATGACATAATTTGAAAATAGGAGATTAACCCAAAGAATGGAAATTGGGTTTAGAAATTCCCTTACCTCGTATCTGACTTGACCCGACCATTCTTTAAACTCCTGAATAATAAACTTTAGTTAATCTCTACTTGATTATGAATATTTTCCAAGTTCATTATTCCTTTTATACCATGTTATGAACATCATGTAATCATTTAAGTTAATAATGTTCATTTTGTCGGTATTTGGTTCTTAAGTCAAAAATAGGCTTCTTACACTTACATGTTGTTAATTTGGTCAAAGGTTCATTATATCCAGAATGGTATTCATGATGTAGATATCATATATGTCATATATATCCAGTACATACATTCATTTATAATATTACATCACATTTAGAGGTAAGAAATGAAATGCACCGTTCATGGAGACGGTAAGCCGTACGTACGCATGAACGCTACTTCCATTTCTATTTCATATTTTCTGGAATGGAATCATAATGATATAAGAGTATATTATAATTCCAGTATAATAACATATATAATATCATTAACTTTATCCTTCACACATCCCACATATGGTATTAACGAATCAAATCACTTTGAGGGGGCGGTAGTCCGCACTTCCTAAAATGAAATTATCGCGTTTTACCCATAATGGAAACCATAAAGGTATGCCCAAAATGAAAAAAACAGAAGCTTAAGGAAAACATAAACATATTATATATCATATATAAAAATAGTGACATCATAATGGCCACCTTTGAAGGTGTTAAATGAGTGTTGAACAATCATCGTTTCGGGAGGCAGAATTTCGCCATCCACGGAAACCTTATGTTCTTTAACCATTTTATGTAGTTTTGTGGAAGTGTAGCTCAAATAAATCTTATAACAACATCCTAGTATATTGAAGATACTGGTGTTGTTACAAAAGAAGTAAATAAAAAGAGTTTAGGGGGTTGGAGAAGCAAAATAAAACAAAAGAACATGAGAGAATGAATTACCTTAAAAAGTTTAACTCCTTTTGAGTTGAGCCTAAAGGCTTCCTTTGAAAGGATTCTGCCCAAAGTGAATCCTCTAGGATGAGGAGAGGGATGTGGAGAGAGCAAATGGGCAGGGGTTGGCCGAGCCAATGGCTTGAAGAGTGTGTGAAATGGGGTAGAGGTGGGGGCCTTTTATAAGAGGAGAGGAGGGGCACTTTTGGAAAGTAAAGGAACATTACATTATTTGAAAATGTGTTTCGGTTTTAAAAGGTCCCACATTGATAGAATTCGTGGATAAGGTGATAAGGCATCGAAATCCACTCATCCAATTGGTTTTGTCCATGTGTAGTTCATAGATTTTATATTATCTTTCCATTTTATTTAAATCGTCAAATAATGATGTCATCGCTGCATCATTATTATGTCATAAATAATTAAATTTATTTAATGTCTAAAAATTATAAAAAAAATACTATGATATAGGAAATCTTTTTATCTTTCTAATGAATATTTATAGTCAAAATTTGGACTTGTGTAACCCTACTTAAAAATTGTTTTAGTAAAACAATTTATGTTAGTGTCATTTTCACTTTAACATTAAATAAAAAGTAATTTATGTTATTTCCCAACAAAAGTGGATCCATGGGGTCCCCAAGTTAGGCCATGGCTTGTCTTGGTCGGCCATGACACAACCAATGAGGTTGGGACATGTGTCTAGGTCATTTAATATTATTAAAGTATTATTTATACCTTAAACTACCCTAATTACCTCTAATCGCGATTAAGAACTTAAAAGTTACTATTCACCAAAAATTATTTTAATCTCATTGAACCACATTTTACTTCTTAATGACAACCATGTATGTCGGATTTTTGAAAATCAAATCACAGAAGTGGTAATATTTCATTTAAACGAAAAATCAGTTATTTAACAACCACTTAGTGGTTTCACTATTCATCAAAAATTGAAGTTTTTCAGAATAAGGCCAAAATTTCACCCTAAGCTATAATTGATATTCCGAATTCAAAAATGATGTCTATTTTACGAAATTCCAAACATATAAGTTGTATTAATTAATTTTATAATTAATTCCCGCTGTTACAACAAATAGCGTGTTTTTAAGAAACAATTTATATCAAAAGTTTGGCAATTGTTTATGTCCAATTTCAATGTTACATTAATTCTAATGACCACCATTGGATAAAATGGTAAAAATATATTCTAATTATACTTTAAAACCACTAAATAGTATAATTTATGACAATTAATTATTTTGATTAAAAAAGTTGTTTTAAGTATTTTTCACTATTCATAAAAAATTTGGAAGTTCTCGGAAAATTACAAAAAATTCAACATAGGCTAATTTCAATATTAGGAATACAAAAATGAAGTCCATTTTGAAATATAAAATTTCTATAATTTTAAAAAGTGGTTATTACTATTCATAACGGCTACTTTGATTAGTCGCGGTGTTTTAGAACTCGAACATGCGTACAATGCAAGCTATTGCATTATTGAAAGAGAGGCGTATCGTGGAAGCTCAGGGTGTTACATTCTCCCCTCCTTCAATAAATTGCGTCCTCGCAATTTGAAATTTTTCTTGGAAAATAAAAGGTTGAAAAGAGAAAATACCTTTGAGGAAAACCCACATCGGAAATAAGGTTAATAAATATATAACATTAAAAGAAAGCAGGATAAGTACAAAGGTCACCCGATATAGCCCATTCTAGGATTATATAAAAATATGGATATGGAGGAGAAACAAACCATCAAGGTCTGATGGAGAGTTATAGAAAACAGGATTAGGAGAAAGTTTAACCACAAGAAAATCACAAACTTGTGATTGGTTAAACGGTCATTGAATCCCCAGTTGGAAAAGTTAACCGACAACATTTTTGTTTTAAGTTACCTTTTATAATGTTGAGGAATTTATTTAGAAGATTTACTAAGAACGTAAGGGAATATACATACTTGTTATGTATACTTTCTTTCGTTAATAAATTTTTACCACAAACCCAACTTTTACTCCAAATGGTAACGGAACTCAAAAATATTCTATTTATCCTAATTGTATAAGGTTCCAAATGTTAACACATACCATTTAGATTAGTAAAATTATTTTGTAATAACCGGGGACTTCCTGTAGGCTAGTGGTAGGAAATAAAGGCTTGTCGCACTATGGTTGTGGGTTCGATTCCTGCAGCTGTGTCCGACGCGACGGGTTATTCCCCACCCTGCAGGTTGTCCTTTTCCTAAAAATATAGTACTATACTATTCCAAAAATAATCTTCATAAATGTTTTAACCTTAAACAATACTATCCAAAGTTCAACTTAATCCACTCCAACCTTTATAGTTATCCAAAATACCTTCATCCAGACTTTCTCTAAAAGGTCTCTAAATTCCAAAATCAATTGTAACATCAGATTCCCCAAACAAAGAAAAGTTTCTCTTATTGTCACATACTAAAAATATGATTACCTTAATCATATTAAAACCTTACTGAAATCAAAAAGTACTGCAGTACAATCCTTATATATATATTACATTATTCTTATAACCAGAATATAATCCTTGAGTCCAAAAGCACCAATACATTAGTTATTCTGCTTCAACTGTAGTAACAGCATAAGATTGTCCTTGATCCCTTGGCCTTTTCTGAGGTAAGTTTCCCTGACGCTTAGGACATTCATTTGCATAATGACCCATTTCTCTACAATTGTAGCATTCAACTTTGACAGCCTCTTTCTTTCCCTTGCAATCACGAGCCTGGTGACCCTTTTCTCCACATTTATAACAAACTCCCATTCCTTTTAGGCAAGTACCAGGGTGATTCTTCCCACAATTATCACATAATGGAAAATCCTTCTTTCCCTTTTTCCCTTTATCTGTCTCTTGTTCCACCGTTCTCTTCTTCTCTTGCTTTACTTTTTTGTCATAAGACTTAGAGAATTCTCTACTTATCTTATTAACACATGATACTATTTCTTCATATGTTGATAACACATGGGAGAATATTTGCCTTCTAAATGTTGGCTTAATACCATGAAAGATATGATCCTTCTTACTCTTTGGATCATACGTATTGATGAAGTTCACATTCCTTCTACTGGGCGCCATTTCTATATAATGCCATAAACTAGGTTAGTTTATGAATCGAAATACATAATAACAAACATGAAAACACTTATAATAAATTGAACTATTTATGGATATAATCCATAATCATAAATAATGTTTTCATTTAGGAAGTATATACTCATAACCCTTCATAGTGGTTTGTAAAGAAAATGTGAATTATCCTAAGCATATCCCCCGGGAGTGTCGTAACCAAGAGTGCAACAAGGCCCGTTGTCGTGCACCAGTTCCCGTTCGAGTCTAGATCAAAGCGGTGTTTTCGGGTTTTACCCCTAGGTACATCTGTGCCAGAGCCGCCTCTACCTGCTCGTATCCAGACAGGGATGTATTGCTCGGAAAACTCACAAAAATCTCTACAATACCAAAATTCTAAGATGTTCTTCTATACTAATCCTCAAAGTCTATCTTCGGGCTATGTGCTCTAATCAGAGTTTATCTAAATCTAGCTTCCAAGGTTAGTACTAAACTGCCTCTGATACCAACTGTAACGCCCCGACCCCAGCTACCCAGAGTCGGTGCATTACTTCGTAACATTGGCATGATCACAAAAGATCAAGTCTCGAAAGACCGATTAGTTTAGTAGCCTTGGAAACACTAGATACATTCGTAAACGTTACATTACATCATAAAGTGAAAAACTACAATAACAAAGTCTCCATAGTCCACACTCATATCCTCTTCTGACTATCCCTGCAGGTCATTCATAAAATACTTCTTCACATCCTGGAAAATATTAAAACATTGAAAGGGGTGAGCTCAGATGCTCAGTAAGGATAACAATATTGCGGAAGCTTTCATAAATAAACATAAACATTTAAGGCAATGTATAACTAAAACAAAAGCCTTTTAAACTTGAACATCAACATAATATGGCAAAAGTAAAATGAGATAATGCCATTTACTTCTTCACATGGATATTCTACTGGTCGAATAATCACATGCAATATCAATAACCACTTTCATAATGATGGAATTCATAATGCCAGACTATCATAACCACGTAGTCAAGGCCTCGTGCCAAGACCACAAATAAGATTTTGTCAAGGCCTTGTGCCAAGACACTAGTTTGTCTCATGAGACCTGCCGATGCATCGAGGAGCTATAGCGGGCTCCACCCGTCACTTATTAAGTCCAATGCATTCCTCATATGAATAGGTTTAAACATATCATAAACCATAACATAATCGTATCACATAAAACATGCATAAAGGAAATATAACATTTCCACATTTCAATCACAAGATATCAATACAACACTTTGATATGATAAAAACGCTTTCAAAACCATTTTCAATACCAAAATAAAAGAAAGTTAAAACTTTGTATTTATTTTTCATTAAAAAAAATGATGGCTTGTAGAGGAAGCCGAAACTCAAATAATGGTCACGGCGGCGGAGAAGTCATTGTCGCCGCATAAGTACGGAAAGAAAAACATTCCCTTTTGTCATTTAGCAAAATGCTTCGTATAAAAAGATTCCTTTTGAATAAACGTAAAAGTCAAAGGGGTTTATACACTGTATAAAAGAAAGTTGTGTATAAAGCCAAATATGCCTCAATGAAAGGAGATTGAGACGAAGTCCTTAAAAAGATCATTTTTAAAATAAAATAGATCTATTATGTGTATTCACTATAGGTACACATAAATAAAGTAAAAATACAAAGTAATACATAATAATATCATGACATAATTTGAAAGTAGGAGATTAACCCAAAGAATGGAAGTTGGGTTAAGAAGTTCCCTTACAAAGATCATTTTTCAATAAAATATATCTATTATGTGTATTTATTATAAGTACACATAAATAAAGTACAAATACAAGATAGTACATAATAATATCATGACATAATTTGAAAATAGGAGATTAACCCAAAGAATGGAAATTGGGTTTAGAAATTCCCTTACCTCGTATCTGACTTGACCCGACCGTTCTTTAAACTCCTGAATAATAAACTTTAGTTAATCTCTACTTGATTATGAATATTTTCCAAGTTCATTATTCCTTTTATACCATGTTATGAACATCATGTAATCATTTAAGTTAATAATGTTCATTTTGTCGGTATTTGGTTCTTAAGTCAAAAATAGGCTTCTTACACTTACATGTTGTTAATTTGGTCAAAGGTTCATTATATCCAGAATGGTATTCATGATGTAGATATCATATATGTCATATATATCCAGTACATACATTCATTTATAATATTACATCACATTTAGAGGTAAGAAATGAAATGCACCGTTCATGGAGACGGTAAGCCGTACGTACGCATGAACGCTACTTCCATTTCTATTTCATATTTTCTGGAATGGAATCATAATGATATAAGAGTATATTATAATTCCAGTATAATAACATATATAATATCATTAACTTTATCCTTCACACATCCCACATATGGTATTAACGAATCAAATCACTTTGAGGGGGCGGTAGTCCGCACTTCCTAAAATGAAATTATCGCGTTTTACCCATAATGGAAACCATAAAGGTATGACCAAAATGAAAAAAACAGAAGCTTAAGGAAAACATAAACATATTATATATCATATATAAAAATAGTGACATCATAATGGCCACCTTTGAAGGTGTTAAATGAGTGTTGAACAATCATCGTTTCGGGAGGCAGAATTTCGCCATCCACGGAAACCTTATGTTCTTTAACCATTTGATGTAGTTGTGTGGAAGTGTAGCTCAAATAAATCTTATAACAACATCCTAGTATATTGAAGATACTGGTGTTGTTACAAAAGAAGTAAATAAAAAGAGTTTAGGGGGTTGGAGAAGCAAAATAAAACAAAAGAACATGAGAGAATGAATTACCTTAAAAAGTTTAACTCCTTTTGAGTTGAGCCTAAAGGCTTCCTTTGAAAGGATTCTGCCCAAAGGGAATCCTCTAGGATGAGGAGAGGGATGTGGAGAGAGCAAATGGGCAGGGGTTGGCCGAGCCAATGGCTTGAAGAGTGTGTGAAATGGGGTAGAGGTGGGGGCCTTTTATAAGAGGAGAGGAGGGGCACTTTTGGAAAGTAAAGGAACATTACATTATTTGAAAATGTGTTTCGGTTTTAAAAGGTCCCACATTGATAGAATTCGTGGATAAGGTGATAAGGCATCGAAATCCACTCATCCAATTGGTTTTGGCCATGTGTAGTTCATAGATTTTATATTATCTTTCCATTTTATTTAAATCGTCAAATAATGATGTCATCGCTGCATCATTATTATGTCATAAATAATTAAATTTATTTAATGTCTAAAAATTATAAAAAAAATACTATGATATAGGAAATCTTTTTATCTTTCTAATGAATATTTATAGTCAAAATTTGGACTTGTGTAACCCTACTTAAAAATTGTTTTAGTAAAACAATTTATGTTAGTGTCATTTTCACTTTAACATTAAATAAAAAGTAATTTATGTTATTTCCCAACAAAAGTGGATCCATGGGGTCCCCAAGTTAGGCCATGGCTTGTCTTGGTCGGCCATGACACAACCAATGAGGTTGGGACATGTGTCTAGGTCATTTAATATTATTAAAGTATTATTTATACCTTAAACTACCCTAATTACCTCTAATCGCGATTAAGAACTTAAAAGTTACTATTCACCAAAAATTATTTTAATCTCATTGAACCACATTTTACTTCTTAATGACAACCATGTATGTCGGATTTTTGAAAATCAAATCACAGAAGTGGTAATATTTCATTTAAACGAAAAATCAGTTATTTAACAACCACTTAGTGGTTTCACTATTCATCAAAAATTGAAGTTTTTCAGAATAAGGCCAAAATTTCACCCTAAGCTATAATTGATATTCCGAATTCAAAAATGATGTCTATTTTAAGAAATTCCAAACATATAAGTTGTATTAATTAATTTTATAATTAATTCCCGCTGTTACAACAAATAGCGTGTTTTTAAGAAACAATTTATATCAAAAGTTTGGCAATTGTTTATGTCCAATTTCAATGTTACATTAATTCTAATGACCACCATTGGATAAAATGGTAAAAATATATTCTAATTATACTTTAAAACCACTAAATAGTATAATTTATGACAATTAATTATTTTGATTAAAAAAGTTGTTTTAAGTATTTTTCACTATTCATAAAAAATTTGGAAGTTCTCGGAAAATTACAAAAAATTCAACATAGGCTAATTTCAATATTAGGAATACAAAAATGAAGTCCATTCTGAAATATAAAATTTCTATAATTTTAAAAAGTGGTTATTACTATTCATAACGGCTACTTTGATTAGTCGCGGTGTTTTAGAACTCGAACATGCGTACAATGCAAGCTATTGCATTATTGAAAGAGAGGCGTATCGTGGAAGCTCAGGGTGTTACATTCTCCCCTCCTTCAATAAATTGCGTCCTCGCAATTTGAAATTTTTCTTGGAAAATAAAAGGTTGAAAAGAGAAAATACCTTTGAGGAAAACCCACATCGGAAATAAGGTTAATAAATATATAACATTAAAAGAAAGCAGGATAAGTACAAAGGTCACCCGATATAGCCCATTCTAGGATTATATAAAAATATGGATATGGAGGAGAAACAAACCATCAAGGTCTGATGGAGAGTTATAGAAAACAGGATTAGGAGAAAGTTTAACCACAAGAAAATCACAAACTTGTGATTGGTTAAACGGTCATTGAATCCCCAGTTGGAAAAGTTAACCGACAACATTTTTGTTTTAAGTTACCTTTTATAATGTTGAGGAATTTATTTAGAAGATTTACTAAGAACGTAAGGGAATATACATACTTGTTATGTATACTTTCTTTCGTTAATAAATTTTTACCACAAACCCAACTTTTACTCCAAATGGTAACGGAACTCAAAAATATTCTATTTATCCTAATTGTATAAGGTTCCAAATGTTAACACATACCATTTAGATTAGTAAAATTATTTTGTAATAACCGGGGACTTCCTGTAGGCTAGTGGTAGGAAATAAAGGCTTGTCGCACTATGGTTGTGGGTTCGATTCCTGCAGCTGTGTCCGACGCGACGGGTTATTCCCCACCCTGCAGGTTGTCCTTTTCCTAAAAATATAGTATTATACTATTCCAAAAATAATCTTCATAAATGTTTTAACCTTAAACAATACTATCCAAAGTTCAACTTAATCCACTCCAACCTTTATAGTTATCCAAAATACCTTCATCCAGACTTTCTCTAAAAGGTCTCTAAATTCCAAAATCAATTGTAACATCAGATTCCCCAAACAAAGAAAAGTTTCTCTTATTGTCACATACTAAAAATATGATTACCTTAATCATATTAAAACCTTACTGAAATCAAAAAGTACTGCAGTACAATCCTTATATATATATTACATTATTCTTATAACCAGAATATAATCCTTGAGTCCAAAAGCACCAATACATTAGTTATTCTGCTTCAACTGTAGTAACAGCATAAGATTGTCCTTGATCCCTTGGCCTTTTCTGAGGTAAGTTTCCCTGACGCTTAGGACATTCATTTGCATAATGACCCATTTCTCTACAATTGTAGCATTCAACTTTGACAGCCTCTTTCTTTCCCTTGCAATCACGAGCCTGGTGACCCTTTTCTCCACATTTATAACAAACTCCCATTCCTTTTAGGCAAGTACCAGGGTGATTCTTCCCACAATTATCACATAATGGAAAATCCTTCTTTCCCTTTTTCCCTTTATCTGTCTCTTGTTCCACCGTTCTCTTCTTCTCTTGCTTTACTTTGTTGTCATAAGACTTAGAGAATTCTCTACTTATCTTATTAACACATGATACTATTTCTTCATATGTTGATAACACATGGGAGAATATTTGCCTTCTAAATGTTGGCTTAATACCATGAAAGATATGATCCTTCTTACTCTTTGGATCATACGTATTGATGAAGTTCACATTCCTTCTACTGGGCGCCATTTCTATATAATGCCATAAACTAGGTTAGTTTATGAATCGAAATACATAATAACAAACATGAAAACACTTATAATAAATTGAACTATTTATGGATATAATCCATAATCATAAATAATGTTTTCATTTAGGAAGTATATACTCATAACCCTTCATAGTGGTTTGTAAAGAAAATGTGAATTATCCTAAGCATATCCCCCGGGAGTGTCGTAACCAAGAGTGCAACAAGGCCCGTTGTCGTGCACCAGTTCCCGTTCGAGTCTAGATCAAAGCGGTGTTTTCGGGTTTTACCCCTAGGTACATCTGTGCCAGAGCCGCCTCTACCTGCTCGTATCCAGACAGGGATGTATTGCTCGGAAAACTCACAAAAATCTCTACAATACCAAAATTCTAAGATGTTCTTCTATACTAATCCTCAAAGTCTATCTTCGGGCTATGTGCTCTAATCAGAGTTTATCTAAATCTAGCTTCCAAGGTTAGTACTAAACTGCCTCTGATACCAACTGTAACGCCCCGACCCCAGCTACCCAGAGTCGGTGCATTACTTCGTAACATTGGCATGATCACAAAAGATCAAGTCTCGAAAGACCGATTAGTTTAGTAGCCTTGGAAACACTAGATACATTCGTAAACTTTACATTACATCATAAAGTGAAAAACTACAATAACAAAGTCTCCATAGTCCACACTCATATCCTCTTCTGACTATCCCTGCAGGTCATTCATAAAATACTTCTTCACATCCTGGAAAATATTAAAACATTGAAAGGGGTGAGCTCAGATGCTCAGTAAGGATAACAATATTGCGGAAGCTTTCATAAATAAACATAAACATTTAAGGCAATGTATAACTAAAACAAAAGCCTTTTAAACTTGAACATCAACATAATATGGCAAAAGTAAAATGAGATAATGCCATTTACTTCTTCACATGGATATTCTACTGGTCGAATAATCACATGCAATATCAATAACCACTTTCATAATGATGGAATTCATAATGCCAGACTATCATAACCACGTAGTCAAGGCCTCGTGCCAAGACCACAAATAAGATTTTGTCAAGGCCTTGTGCCAAGACACTAGTTTGTCTCATGAGACCTGCCGATGCATCGAGGAGCTATAGCGGGCTCCACCCGTCACTTATTAAGTCCAATGCATTCCTCATATGAATAGGTTTAAACATATCATAAACCATAACATAATCGTATCACATAAAACATGCATAAAGGAAACATAACATTTCCACATTTCAATCACAAGATATCAATACAACACTTTGATATGATAAAAACGCTTTCAAAACTATTTTCAATACCAAAATAAAAGAAAGTTAAAACTTTGTATTTATTTTTCATTAAAAAAAATGATGGCTTGTAGAGGAAGCCGAAACTCAAATAATGGTCACGGCGGCGGAGAAGTCATTGTCGCCGCATAAGTACGGAAAGAAAAACATTCCCTTTTGTCATTTAGCAAAATGCTTCGTATAAAAAGATTCCTTTTGAATAAACGTAAAAGTCAAAGGGGTTTATACACTGTATAAAAGAAAGTTGTGTATAAAGCCAAATATGCCTCAATGAAAGGAGATTGAGACGAAGTCCTTAAAAAGATCATTTTTAAAATAAAATAGATCTATTATGTGTATTCACTATAGGTACACATAAATAAAGTAAAAATACAAAGTAATACATAATAATATCATGACATAATTTGAAAGTAGGAGATTAACCCAAAGAATGGAAGTTGGGTTAAGAAGTTCCCTTACAAAGATCATTTTTAAATAAAATATATCTATTATGTGTATTTATTATAAGTACACATAAATAAAGTACAAATACAAGATAGTACATAATAATATCATGACATAATTTGAAAATAGGAGATTAACCCAAAGAATGGAAATTGGGTTTAGAAATTCCCTTACCTCGTATCTGACTTGACCCGACCGTTCTTTAAACTCCTGAATAATAAACTTTAGTTAATCTCTACTTGATTATGAATATTTTCCAAGTTCATTATTCCTTTTATACCATGTTATGAACATCATGTAATCATTTAAGTTAATAATGTTCATTTTGTCGGTATTTGGTTCTTAAGTCAAAAATAGGCTTCTTACACTTACATGTTGTTAATTTGGTCAAAGGTTCATTATATCCAGAATGGTATTCATGATGTAGATATCATATATGTCATATATATCCAGTACATACATTCATTTATAATATTACATCACATTTAGAGGTAAGAAATGAAATGCACCGTTCATGGAGACGGTAAGCCGTACGTACGCATGAACGCTACTTCCATTTCTATTTCATATTTTCTGGAATGGAATCATAATGATATAAGAGTATATTATAATTCCAGTATAATAACATATATAATATCATTAACTTTATCCTTCACACATCCCACATATGGTATTAACGAATCAAATCACTTTGAGGGGGCGGTAGTCCGCACTTCCTAAAATGAAATTATCGCGTTTTACCCATAATGGAAACCATAAAGGTATGCCCAAAATGAAAAAAACAGAAGCTTAAGGAAAACATAAACATATTATATATCATATATAAAAATAGTGACATCATAATGGCCACCTTTGAAGGTGTTAAATGAGTGTTGAACAATCATCGTTTCGGGAGGCAGAATTTCGCCATCCACGGAAACCTTATGTTCTTTAACCATTTGATGTAGTTGTGTGGAAGTGTAGCTCAAATAAATCTTATAACAACATCCTAGTATATTTAAGATACTGGTGTTGTTACAAAAGAAGTAAATAAAAAGAGTTTAGGGGGTTGGAGAAGCAAAATAAAACAAAAGAACATGAGAGAATGAATTACCTTAAAAAGTTTAACTCCTTTTGAGTTGAGCCTAAAGGATTCCTTTGAAAGGATTCTGCCCAAAGGGAATCCTCTAGGATGAGGAGAGGTATGTGGAGAGAGCAAATGGGCAGGGGTTGGCCGAGCCAATGGCTTGAAGAGTGTGTGAAATGGGGTAGAGGTGGGGGCCTTTTATAAGAGGAGAGGAGGGGCACTTTTGGAAAGTAAAGGAACATTACATTATTTGAAAATGTGTTTCGGTTTTAAAAGGTCCCACATTGATAGAATTCGTGGATAAGGTGATAAGGCATCGAAATCCACTCATCCAATTGGTTTTGGCCATGTGTAGTTCATAGATTTTATATTATCTTTCCATTTTATTTAAATCGTCAAATAATGATGTCATCGCTGCATCATTATTATGTCATAAATAATTAAATTTATTTAATGTCTAAAAATTATAAAAAAAATACTATGATATAGGAAATCTTTTTATCTTTCTAATGAATATTTATAGTCAAAATTTGGACTTGTGTAACCCTACTTAAAAATTGTTTTAGTAAAACAATTTATGTTAGTGTCATTTTCACTTTAACATTAAATAAAAAGTAATTTATGTTATTTCCCAACAAAAGTGGATCCATGGGGTCCCCAAGTTAGGCCATGGCTTGTCTTGGTCGGCCATGACACAACCAATGAGGTTGGGACATGTGTCTAGGTCATTTAATATTATTAAAGTATTATTTATACCTTAAACTACCCTAATTACCTCTAATCGCGATTAAGAACTTAAAAGTTACTATTCACCAAAAATTATTTTAATCTCATTGAACCACATTTTACTTCTTAATGACAACCATGTATGTCGGATTTTTGAAAATCAAATCACAGAAGTGGTAATATTTCATTTAAACGAAAAATCAGTTATTTAACAACCACTTAGTGGTTTCACTATTCATCAAAAATTGAAGTTTTTCAGAATAAGGCCAAAATTTCACCCTAAGCTATAATTGATATTCCGAATTCAAAAATGATGTCTATTTTACGAAATTACAAACATATAAGTTGTATTAATTAATTTTATAATTAATTCCCGCTGTTACAACAAATAGCGTGTTTTTAAGAAACAATTTATATCAAAAGTTTGGCAATTGTTTATGTCCAATTTCAATGTTAAATTAATTCTAATGACCACCATTGGATAAAATGGTAAAAATATATTCTAATTATACTTTAAAACCACTAAATAGTATAATTTATGACAATTAATTATTTTGATTAAAAAAGTTGTTTTAAGTATTTTCCACTATTCATAAAAAATTTGGAAGTTCTCGGAAAATTACAAAAAATTCAACATAGGCTAATTTCAATATTAGGAATACAAAAATGAAGTCCATTCTGAAATATAAAATTTCTATAATTTTAAAAAGTGGTTATTACTATTCATAACGGCTACTTTGATTAGTCGCGGTGTTTTAGAACTCGAACATGCGTACAATGCAAGCTATTGCATTATTGAAAGAGAGGCGTATCGTGGAAGCTCGGGGTGTTACATCCTTAAACTCCAGAGACCTCAGTATCTTCCTCATCTTCATCATCCAACAAAGGTTCTTGAGAAGGTAATTATAAGGGTGGACTAGAAGGTCCATATAACATGTCTTTAGGGATTTTATCAATATCTAGGTAACTCCTATCATCTATTGGAGATCTCTCTTCTCTTGGAAGCTTAGGCTTAGCTTCCTCTTCATCTGAATAAACAACCTGCTCACTAGGTTTGATACTTGGACCAGTTTGATCCCTTGGTCTGGTGGGATGATCTATAGGATTATAATCCTCATAAAGTTTCTCCTCATATTCTACCCACATTCTTATACATGGGTTTTAAAATGTCTTCATCCTCTTAAATATATATTTGTGTAGGTATAATCCCCTACAGGATGTGATCACCTCATCTCCATCATCCACACATTCTAGCTTCTTCAACATTGAAGAAATCATCCTTGGGTAGCATAAACAGGTTTCTTTATTGGACGGTTTGATCATATCACAAATATGTACCATAAGGTACCTACATAAATTCACTTTCAACCCATTATTAAACAAATAAATCAGGAAAACATCCTGATACTTCAAAACAAAAAAAAATCTTCCTTGGGAAAATTTGGTGTTGAATGAACTTGAAAAGAATTCTGGCCTCTCCATCTAATTCTGTAGCTATTGCTTTCCTTGATTCCTCATTTCTAGTAAATTACTTTAAATCATTTTCATAAAAAAATAAATATGAGGTTGGAGGAATGTTACCCTAGTAATCAGCATATATTCCCTCATGTGGTATCCTCAAGTATTCAGTCCATTCTTTCAAAGAAAAAGAGATCTCTTTTCCCATTATCACTGACTTCATCTGAGCATCCTTGGCACCTTCCAAATACAATTTTAAGTTAAGATAAAATTGGTCTACCATCTTGTCATAGAATGGTCTCTCATTGTCTTCAAACCTGTTGATCCACCCTTATGATTCCAAAACATTCAGCAAGAGAGACTTTCTTGAAAACAACAACTCAGCAGACAATTCTTTCTCTGGAGTCACTATGCAGCTACCCAACCCCAGATTCACAGAACCTACAACACTACTTGATTCTCCTTTCTAGAACTTATATGATGATGATTCACTCAGTCCTTCCATCACACTCTTTGTCCTTTCCATTCTGAAGGTTTGGGTTTTAAGGAAGTTGAAAGGTCGAAGGATCAAAGGTAGAGTGGGGGTAGTGAAAGGTCGAAGGGTAGAAGTAGTGTGGATCAAATTAATTTTATCATTTAGGGATTGTACTTCGTAAAAACATAAAATAGAATAAAGGTAAAATGAAAAAGAACAAAATTGCATCGTTTTACTTGAAAGGTACATATATACTGATTTACTAAAAAGTCCATATCGGTATCGGTCTCACCTGATCGTTATTACACGATCTGTTTCATGTGATCAGATTTATCTGATCAGTTTCACACGATTGATTTCACTCAATCGGTTTCACTTGAACGGTTTCACTTGATCGGTTTCATTCAATCAGTTTCACCTGATCGGATTCACCTAATTTGTTTCACCTGATCAGTTTCATACGATCAGTGTCACAGTGATCAATGTTATAGAAAAAATATATTTTTCTAAGGGGATAAGGTCAGATAGTCTTTATAGATTTATCATTCCTAGTTAATTTCTGATGTATCTCATTCTCTCAGAGTTTAAGGGTTTGGTGAATATGTCAGAAAGTTGATGCTCAATCCCAATAAACTCAAGAGTTATATCACCTTTTTTGATAGTGAATATGTCAGCAGTGTGGATTTCTTTACCAGGTCTGCCTTTACCCATGCATAATATTTCTTTCCTCAAAGCTATTGGAGACTCCCTTGGGAGATTTCTGTGTGTTGATAGCAGTCCTAGGGGGCGCGCAGATGTATCTAATGTGCGGATCTGTGTTGAATTAGATCTATCCATGCCTATTTTGGAAGTGGTCTCCTTGAAGGTGAGGGGGTCATTTACCTGGAATCATAGCATTGTCTATCTGGTCTTTCCCAGGTATTTTTCTCATTATTGTATTCAAGGGCATTTGGTTCAGAATTTCAACAAATCTTAACATGATGGGTTGCGTTTTCAGAAATTTGTTAAAAATGGTGAGGTTTCAGATGATGTTATAAATGATAAGGGTGTTTTGTCTGATGTTTCTAGTAGTGATTCGGGATAGGTATGCCTATATAATGCTGATTCTTTTGATTGTAATCTTGATTTGTTATCTGTGGATAACTGTTATGAGTATTCTAGAAAATCTGTTTTTGTGTATAGTATTGCTGCTTTACCGAATGGGGTTTCTTCTGAACTATCTATTTCTATGATGAGTATTGATAATGTTCTGAGCATACCAATAATTAGTATTATTTTCAAGGGTTCGGTCAAATGGTGTTCTCCCTTTATTGGTCTATTGAGTTGTTTAAATCTGGCTATTTTGCTAGAATCCTCGATGACTGATGTATTGGGCAAGGATGACAGGGATTTAGGCAAGTCCAATGATGTGCATAAAAACCCGTTGATTTTAGTTAAAGGGGATAGATATGAGACTTCATCTCAAGGGGACTTGGGTGTATGCAAAGGAATTGTTTTGTCTAAGAATGATAATATTAAACCTCTGTATAATGGAAGAGGGGATTTTGATCGAGGTGGTCTGATTTTGGATTTTCCTGTTGAAGATAATTTGTATGAAGATACTGGAGTGGTTACTAGGGCAAAAATTTGTCATATTAAGAAGTTTTTGGAATCTTGTTCTAGTCCGACCAAGATTCCTGGGGCCAAAACCAGGATTAGATTGTTTCAATGATTCCTATTATCATATAGAATGCTCGTGGCATTGATGCACGAGTAAAATCCGATTTTTTAGTCTTGGAAATTAAAAAACATAAGGTGTGTGTTATTTCTATTCTAGAAAACAAGCAGAATTCAGAAAGAATTGGTGAATTTACTCATAGAATAAATATGCATTCTGGGCTGCATGCAGATCCAAATAATCAACATATATGGGTCTTCTGGAACAAAGTTGTGGATGTTGTTTTAGTTAAGGCAGGTGATCAATACCTTACTGTGAATATTGAAAATGGAATTGATGCATTTTTTGTGTCCTTTGTTTATGGGAGTTGTGATTCTCAGAGGAGGAAAGTTTTATGGAAAAATTTGGATTATTTTTATTCAGTGGGTCTTCCTTGGATTGTTGGTGGAGATTTTAATATTATTTCTGAACCTGGTAAGAAGAAGGGTTGAGGTCTTTTTCCTCGTACAGATAATAGAAGTTTTTTTCAATTTATGGCTAGGAGAGGTCTTAGTGATATGGGTTTCTCTGGGGACTGTTTTACATGGTGTAATAATCAGAAAGGAAATGTGTGATCCTGGAGTTGTCTTGATAGGTGTTTGGAAAATTTTCATGCTGTTTCCAGTTTTCCTAATGCAAAAGTTGAGCATCTTGTCTGTGGGATTTTAGATCACTCCCCTCTCCTTGTGTCTTTATCTTCTATACAGAATTATAGGGAAAGTTTTCTTTTATGTGATCATTGGGAGGAGAGGTCTGATTATCATCCACTTGTTAAAGATTTTTTGGAGGAAGAAGTGAAAGGTTATGATTAGGTTGCATTTCATAATAAATTGAGACGGCTTAAGCATAAGCTTCATGCCTGGGTGAAAAATTTTCCTTTTGTGGACCAGGATTTGGTTTTTCTAAAACAAGAGGTTGAGAATTTGGAAAAATACTTGGAGGACATCTGGAGTGATAGGGTTTATGAGGACCTTATGGGTAAGAAAAATGTATTGAAAGCGTTTATTATGAAACAGGAGAGTATTTCCCAAGAGAGAGCTAGATTTAGATGGATTTGTGAAGGTGATAAAAACACAAACTATTTCCATGCATGTATTAAGGAAAAAAAGAGGTGGGTTAATCCGAAAATTCTTTTGGAGGATGGGTCCTTCTCGGGTGATTGGGATGTGATTGGTTCCTTGGAAGTTTCCTTTAAAAATATTCTTGCTGAACCTAATCCGTCTATGGTTAATGGTTATCCTGGTGGGAATGCAGAGTTGTTTGATGTGATTCCGAACATGATCTCTGGTCTAAATAATGACATGCTCTAAGCTATACCTGATGAGAATGAGATTTATAAAGCTATAATGAGGCTTAACCCGAATAGTTCTCCAGGTCCTGATGGTTTTCTAGGGGTGTTCTATAGAGGGGCATGGGTGGTGGTTAAAACTGATTTGATTTTCACCATTCAGGATTTCTTTCGAGGTGGTCCTATTCCAAGGGTGGTTGGTGCTACTACCCTGGTTATGATCCCCAAAGTTAGAAATCCTTCTTCTATTAGTGATTATAGGCCAGTGAGTATGTGTAATTTTCCATACAAAATATTTTCTAGCATAATTAACTTACGCCTATCTGGTTATGTTTCTTGTTGTATTTCTCTTGAGCATCATGGTTTTGTTCAAGGTCGATCGATTCAGGGTGCAGTTGCATTAGATGATGAGATGATCCGTGATATTAACTTTTAATTTCATGGGTTAAATATGGCTTTGAAGCTGGATATGAATAAAGCTTATGACAGGATGGATTGGGGGTTTTTCATCAGAATTCTTATAGGTATGGGTTTATCTTCAGGGGTTGTTGACATTTTGTTTCGTTGTTTTAGTTCTACCTGGATGTCAGTTTTATATATGGGTAAATCTCATGGTTTCTTCAAGACAGCTCGTGGTCTAAGACAAGGGGACCCTATTTCTCTGACCCTTTTTATTCTCATGCAGGATTCACTAAATCATCTTATCAATTAGAAGATTTCTATGGGTAATATTTTACCTTTTCAGAGAAGAATGGGACAAACACCGATATCTCATTTGATGTTTGCAGATGATTCTCTTTTTTTCATTAATACTAATGTTAGATCAGTTGGTGGTTTGATTAAAGTGATGGATAAGTACTGCTTATGGAGTGGACAATCGATTAATAGGGAGAAGAGCAGTTTTTAAATTTCCAGTAAATGTAGTTATAATCAGGCTCTTTCTATCTCTAGATTGTTGAATATGCAGAAAGGTTATTTTCCTATGAAATATCTTGGTTCTCCTTTATCTCCTGGATGTATTCGTATTAGTGATTTTGATAATATTTTTAATATAATCCTAATCCGTGTTCTTGACTGGAAGAACCGATTTTTATCATTTGGTGGAAGGATTTCCTTAATCAACAATGTGTTAACAGCTATTCCTATCCATGTTCTTTCGGCATGCAATGTGCCGAAGGGGGTTATTTTGTCTATTGATAAGGTACTGGCTGAATTTATTTGGGATGATCATCTTGAGGGGAAATTTCATTGGGCATCATGGGAGAAAGTGGCTAGACCTTACTAGGAAGGTGGTGCTAACATAAGAAGTCTTGGGGATATAATTCATTGTCTACATGAGAAACTGGCTTGGGAAGTTGTAGAGGGATGCACTCTTTGGGGTAGAATTATGGCCTTGCAGGATGAAATATATAGGGAGTAAAACATAAATGTTTCACCTTTATGGGCTTTAATTCAGAATTTTTTTCCTGTTATTCACCAATACTCACGCCGGATTATAGGGAAGGGAGATTTATCTTTTTGGAATTGTAATTGGGTTGGGTCTGTTATTGGTTTTCCAGGTTGCCCTGCTCTAATGATTTATTTCAGGGAAGATTGTAGTTTTCCCAATTTTATCAATGTTGTTCTTGATAAGGAACAAAGGAAGACTTTTTATTTTATTAAGATGAACATGGATCTGGATAGATGTGTTTTTACTGCTTCAAAGTCTGGTATGTTTTCTTCTAAAGAGTTTCGGAATATTTCTATTTACCAGGCTTAGCATGATTCTTGTAATGATATGGTATGGTGTAAGATCATTCCTATTAAATTTAATTTTCTTGTATGGATAATTAGAAATCAGGCTATTCATACAGATGAGAATGTGAAAAGGAGGGACATTTATCTAGCATCTAAATGTCATTGTTGCAGTGCTCATAGGGAGGAAGATTCCAATCATCTATTTTTTTAGAGTGATTGGGGTTTGGCTATTTGGAATTTTTTTGGTGGACTTACTAAGTTTTAAGAATCTTTCCCTGCTGGAACATCTTTTCTTGAAAGGTGGTTTCATGATCTGAATATTGGGGGTCCTGAAAAAACAGCCAGATCTATGATACTTAGTGTAGGGTGTTGGTTCATTTGGAAAGCAAGGAATAAATCTTGTTTTGAGGATATCCATTACTCAAAAAGATTGGTTGTTATCAGAACTAGAATTCTTCTGCTTGACTTGGTTCGGTATTCTAAAATTTCAAGTGATGCTCCTTCCTTAAGGAATGTCTTTCCAGTAATGCCTCATCCAGATCTTATGAGGAAAGGAAACCGGGTGAGTTTTTGTCCTCCTCACATGGGTCTTAAGCTGAACTTTGATGTCTCTTATGTTGAAGGCTGTATTCAGGGAGGTGGTGTTGTACGTTACGGGAGTGGAATCATCTTTCTTTCTTTTTCTGCATTTTATGGGAGTGGGAATTCCATTTAAGCTGAGGTTGAGGCTATGAATATGGGGATTATACTGTGTGATCAAAGAAACATTTATATTTCTCAAATTGAAACTGATTCAATGATTATTCTCAATTTGATGGAGGGTAAGATTTCTACTCCCGGGTCGATTTCTTATCTTATCAGAAAATGCAGGAGGTGGATTGAAAACAATAAGATTCATCTTTCTCATACATGGCATGAAGGTAATAAAGTTTCGGACTACTTTGCATCCTTGATGGTAGAGGATCAAGGTAATAATGTTGTTTGTTTTCATAGTATTCTTCAGATTGAACCGTAAGGGGTGGGGTTGATTAGGGGAGATCAACTTGGTCTCCACTATTTTAGACCGCTTTAAATGTTTGTGCACCTTTCCTAATGCCTTTTTTTCTTTGCTTTTTATCTCCTTTAATAAAAATGTTGTTTGTGTGTGTGTGTGATAGTGATCTCTCAAAAAGTGATGCCTTACATCAATATGTTTTGTTCTAGAATGAGAAATTATATTCTTAGAGATGTTAATAGTACTTGTATTTTTACAATTTAAGGGGATATGTCTGAATTAAAATCCATAATCTAATAAAGTGTGTTCCATCCACAAAATTTGTGCACAAAAACTACCAAAATAAATGTAATCTTCTTCAGCAGTTGATAATGCAAAATAATTTTTCTTTTCACTACACCATGAAATTAAAAACTTTCCCAAAAAGTGACATGTTCCATAGGTTCTCTTTCTATCTAATTTACAACAACCAAAGTCAGCATCAGAATAGCTAACCATATCAAAAGGTTGTCCTCTCGGGTATAAAAATCCTAAATTAGTTGTATATTTGAGGTATTTGAAAAAAAAATTAACAAAATTTAAATGTGACTCTTTTGGGTTTTCTTGAAATCTTGCACACATACACAGACTAAATAGGATGTCTATCCTGCTATCATTTAAGTAAAAAAACTCCCAATCATTCCTCTATAAGCAGTTTGATCAAAAGATTTCCCATTTTCATCAAGATCCAGCTTACATGTAGAACTCATAGGTGTTTCACTACTGTTAATGCTATGAAGGCCATATCTTTTCAAAATATATTTAGTGTATTTACTTTGATTTATAATAATACCTTCTTTATTTTGAAATATTTGAAATCCAAGAAAATATTTAAGTTCACCCATCAAACTCATTTCAAAATTAGTTTGCATCATTTTTGAAAAATCATTGCATAAAGAATTTTTAGAATAACCAAAAATAATATCATCTACATATATTTGTGCTATTAAAACATCTTTAGAAATTATTTTTATAAATAAAGTAGGATTTCAACTCCTTTTGTAAAACCTTTAAAAATAATAAAGTTACTCAACCTATCATACCAAGCTCTTGGAGCTTGTTTCAAACCATATAAATCTTTAGTTAATTTGAAACCATGATTTCAAAAATATGGATTTTTAAAACCTGAGGGTTGTTTAAAAAAAACATCCTCAATTATATAACCATTTAATAATTCACTTTTTACATCCATTTGATAAAGTTTGAAATCCAAGTTTGTTGCATAGGCAAGTAAGATTCTAATGGATTCAAGCCTAGCTATTGGTGAAAAGGTTTATTCATAATCAATTCCTTCTTCTTGATTATAGCCTTGTGCAACAAACCTAGATTTGTTTCTAACTATATTTCTATCTTCATCTACTTTATTCCTAAACACCCATTTAGTTCCTATGGTCAAGGTATCTTTTGGTCTATCAACAAGCTTCCAGACCTTATTTCTCTCAAACTGATTAAGATCTTCTTGCATAGCCATCACCCAAAATTCATCATTGATTACATCATTGATATTTTTAGGTTAAAGTTGTGGCATGAATGCTTGATGTTCAACCTGATTTCTCCAGGAATCTCTAGTTTTCAGTCCTCTATCTAAATATCCACTACATCATCTAAGGGATGGTTTTTTAGAGTTCTAGTTGGTCTAGTAAAAGTAGGGCTAGTTATTTCAGATTCATCACTTGATTATGGTTCATTATGGATAGAATCTGGAGAATTTCTAGAATTGGAAGTTTTAACATATTACTTTATAGGATGGTTAGAGGGTTTTTCATTAATGTCCAAATTATACATATCCTCTTCAAGATTCCCTAGTGAGGTCTTAGGTTAATGTGGATCTGTTTCATCAAACTTGACATGTAAAAATTCTCCGATGCATTTGGTTATCTTATTAAAGACTCTATAATCTTTTCTTGATGTTTAATATCCAAGGAATATTCCTTTATCACTTTTGGATGCAAATTTATCTAGATTATCTTTAGTGTTAAGAATATAAACTTTACATCCAAACACTTTCAAATAATTTACCTTTAGTTTCCTATTATTCCTAAAATCATAAGGAGTTTTCTTAAGGATATGTTTGATTAAGACTCTATTTATTATATAAAAAGCTTTATTAATAGCTTCATCCCAAAAATAAATCGGTAGGTCATATTCATTGAGCATAGTTTGAGAAATTTTCTATAGGGTTATTTTTATTCATTCTAATACACCATTCTGTTGAGGTGTCCTAGGGGAAGAGAAGTTGTGCCTATAGCCATTTTGTGAGAAAAAAGATTCAATGTCTATATTTTCAAACTCACAGCCATGGTCACTTCTTAAGGATTTAATTTTAAGTCCATTAAGATTTTCTACAGTCCTAGCATACTTGGTAAAATGAGATAAATCTTCACTTTTGTGAGCTAAGAAAAAGGTCCAAGTATACCTACACAATTCATCTATAAGAACATAAACATAGTGCTTCCCATTGAGGCTTGAAACTCTAGATATTCCAAACAAGTCCATGTGAACCAACTTGAGATGTTGAGAAGTTTTAACTGCTTTTTTTTGTTTTAAAGAGATTTTATGTTGCTTTCATTTTTGACAAGGATTTCACACTCTATTGTCTGGAAACTCTAGTTTGGGAAGGTCCTTAACTAATCCTTTTCTGGTCAATTTCTTAAGGGGGTGTACATTACAATTTCCTAGTATTCTGTTCTAGAGCCAAGACTCTTTGTGAAAGTCACTTAAGCATGAAACATTTTGTGATGCTAGTGTGTCTAAATTTATAGCACGTACATTATAATTTCTTAGAGTAGTAAATAATAAGTTATTATTGGAATAAAAAACATGGAATAAATCATTTTTAAATTTTACATTGAATCCATCATCACATAGTTGGGATATTCTAATAAAGTTATACTTTAATCCATCAACATAAAGTAATTTGGAAATTAAAATAGAGTTAGGGTTACCAATCTGGCCTAAGTCGATGATTTTTCCTTTACCATTGTCACCAAATGTGACATGAACTCCATCAATTTTGATGAGATTATTGAAGCTTGAGTAGTCTTCTGTCATGTTTCTTGAATAGACACTATCCAAGTACCAAATATTTCTATAGGAAATCTTTTGACAGTTTACCTACAAAACAATTTATTCAAGAAATGATTTTGGTACCCAATTTGTCTAGGTCCAGAAACATTAGTAATATAAGTTTTAGGAACCTAAAATTGTCTTATGGGTTTCCTATATGTAGAATATAAAGTATTCGAAAAATAAACTTGGTTTGGTCCAGAAAAACTCGATACAGTAAAATATTTTGTAGAACTAGAACTTGCAGTAAAATCGTGATTTTTGGGAAAAGAAGCAGATTTTCCAAATTTAGTCATAAAATGTGTTTTTGATAAATTTATTTGTCCAGGATGATATCGAATTCTAGAAGTGTACTTAAGAGCTATCTTTTTACCAATAATTTGAGTAATAGTATCTTTTCCATTGGTAAACTTTTCTAAATCATTATTCAATTGATCATTAGACATTTTTAATTCATTGTTTTCTTTGAGCAGTTGAGTATTCTTCTTCTTTTTAGTAGTAAGTTCAGATTTAATAGTAACATTAAGAACATGTTGTTTCTTTAAGGATTTATATTTATCTTTTAGTTTATTAAAAGTCTCTTCCATCATGTTATAATATTCAAATAGTTCATCAATGGTCATATTTTCAGACTCACTTTCATATTCAAAATAATAATAATTGTGTGAAGGTGAATCTAAAGTTACCATAGATGTGTTTGTCATAAAACACATATTTTTCATGTCATATTTCTCATCATGAGATGATGTTGATTCACTAGAGCTATCCTCAGATGAACTCCAGGTGTTCTTCATATCTTTCTTATACTTATTGTCTTTGCTTTCATACTTCCTTTTGTATTTTAACTTTGGATAGTCATCTTTGACATGTCCACTCCTCTTGCATTCATAGCAGAAAATATCATCTGATTTTTCATTTATTGTTCAGTCCTTTTTCTAGTTACCCTTGTTATCATATCTTCCTTTATAATAGGGATTTCTAAAAAACTTCTTCTTTATATAAAATTTCTTGAATCTTCTGGCCAACTGATCCATCTCTTCATCACTATCTGATGTTGAGTCATCATTACTGGAGCTTTCAATAGAGTCTAGCATCTTTTATTTTTTCCTTATTCTTAGAGGCAGTAGTCTTGAAAGCTATATACCTTCTCTTAGGTTCATCCTCCTCTTATTTTTTGACTTTCATCTCTTATTCATACATCATCAGTTTTACAATGAGTTATTTGACAAGGTAATTTTCTTATTTCACATGATTCTCTAATAGAGAAAGAAGTTCCTCTCCATCTATCAGGTAAGCATATGAGAATCCTCATAATTTGTTCTTTGGAAGTAACATCTCTTCACAAGTAGATCATAGTGTTCAATATTTCATTGAATCTGAGATACATGTCAGAAATAGGCTCATTAGGCTTCATTTTAAAGTTATCATATTTAATAGTATACACGTTAAGTCGAATTTAATTAACACTAGAAGTTAATTCATGTGAAACAGACGAAGTATCCCAAATTTCAGGGGCTATTTTACAAGAATAAAGTCTATTAACTTCCTCATCTCCTAAAGAAACGTATAAGGAATTCATGGATTTACAATTATTATTATAAGCAGTCTTAGTTGGGTTATCTCAAGTGGTTCTAGAAGTAGCAGTAATCTTATACTCATCTACAATTTAAGACCAAATTTCAAAACCCATACTTTCTAAATGCATTTTCATTTTAATTTTCCATTGGTAATAATTAGTTCCATTAAATAATGGAGGTTTGTTGGTAGCAGCACCTTCCAGTCTTTTATCCACAATAAAATTTTAGAACAAGATTTGAAAGAAATAAAAATTTAGTATTAATAGAAATTTTAAGATATTTTAAATACAACTAAAATAACAGTTGATTTTTTTTGAAAATTATTTGAAAACCAAAAATTCCAAACACCTCTGATACCAAATGTTTTTTTGGAGTAGAATACTCAAGAGGAGGTGAATTGAGTATCTATAAAAAATCATGTTAAAGATTGGATATTAAAAAATTTCCCCCAATTAAAAATATAATCTAAGTTAGTTTGTAGTGAATTTATAAGAGTCTTGAATATTAAATTAATTTCTCAAAAGATTGATTAGTTCTCAGCTATATGAATATAAATATTAATATAACTTTTGAAACAAATATACTAGTTCAAAACTATTATAAAAAATTTGTAAACTAACTATTAGAGTTCAATTTAGTTTTATGAAATACGTGATAAAACAGAGTAAAACTAAAAGGTAAAAACACAACATAAATAAACAAGAGATTCAGTCTCAAGAAGATACTTAATCCTCTCCACTTGGTGATCACCTGGCACCAAAAAGTTTAAATTAATAAACATTTTGATCCACACCATGGATCGGGGTTCACAACACCACACAAGGCTGTCCAGGTCACACTTGACCTCTACCACAGTTGTTCATGGGAAAATTACAAACATGTCACACAGGACCTCTTCCACAGTTCTACGTGGGATACAAAAGGATAAATAGACTGTGAGATTTGAGGATATCAAGTATCCTATAGTTATGCACAAGAGTCAGTGTGTGTGTAACAGACATATACACACACTTCTCAAAAATGTAAATAAATGAACACAACAGAGATAAGGATGTAGAATAAGGTTTAGAAGTCTCTGTGTGTTATACAGTGTAGCTCTAGACTCAATTGATGTAGTGGAATTGATGTTTGAGTCCTTCTCTGGAAGTTGACTCCAAAATAGAGTATCTTAGTCTATGTGGTATGGCTTCCAGGAGTGTGAAATGTTCAGCATCTTGTTGGTAAGATGTTCATGTCATCTCGGCAGGTCTATCTTGTCTTGTTGATCTCCTCGTATGTTCTTTCTTTTGAGTTCTTGGGTTTTTGAAGTATTATTAGGAATTTCAGGTGTTATTATGCACTTGTTCACCTACTTTCCACTACTACTCTTTTTTATCGTATGTTGAATAATCCAGCTTGTAATTATTTTATACTTCAATTTCCAGCAAACACAATGATCTTCCCACGTGCATGTACCACGTACTATCCTCTGAATATCCTACAAACAACATTAAATAATGTCAGAAACATTAATTTGTCTAAATATGACGGTTAGATATAAATTTGAATTAATAAATCAAAAATAGTTTTTATGACTATCAGTGAGTCATAAGTATCAGTGAGTTAGCATCGGTCTGTCAGCATTCATCTGTCAGCATCGGCCTGTCAGCATCGGTCTGTCAGCATCGATGACTCTCTGTATCAGTGAGTCCTTTCCATCAGTATCGGTGAATCTGGGCATTGGTGAGTTATTTGTGCTATCAGTCTATCCGGGCGTCGGTGATTCATCATTGGTGACTCATTTTGAACTATCAGTGTGTCACCCATTGGTGACTCGTCCATCGGTAAGTCCTATGAACTATCGATGTGACCGATCATCAGTGACTTGTCCATTAGTGTGGCGTTTGTTCTATAGATGAGTCCTGCATCTATGTATTCTTCGATTGGTTAGTCCTCATCGGTGAGTCAGGCAATGATGAATCCTTTGAACTATCAGTGTCAGGAACTTTGAAAAACTTAGAAAGTGTCTGTCTTATACAGAACATTACCAGATTGAGTGAAATTCATAAATACATGTAAATATACACTTGTAAATATATTGAAACACAAATATCCATAATTTATTGACTTATTGAAATGTATTATACCATGTGACATAATTTATTCATTTACATGATTAACATTAATTAAAACATAATGTATGAATTATCATGATTTGTAAATTGGCATGAGTTGTGATTATTAAAACAACTATCTCACAAAGGGTCCAACAATAAGAAATACTCAAACGAAGATCATCATCCAAAGATTTCTAAATACTTTTATAGAATTTTGATGTAAATCAAGGATCACGATCAAACACTATTTAAAGAGGTTCTCCATAAAGTATTACAACTTCATTTATATAGAGTAGTGCAAGCCGCTCCGGTGGAAAATCCTCCCTTATAGCGAGAAAATGTGCAGATTTTGTAAGTCGGTCCACAATTACCCATATTACATCATTCTTTATTGGAGTTTTGGGTAATACACTGACAAAACCAATGGTGATTTCAACCCATTTACATGTAGGAATGGTTAGAGGTTTCATGAGTCCGTTAGGATGTTGTTGTTCAGCCTTCAATTGTTGACAAACTAAACATATTGATATATAATCAATAATTTACCTCTTCATGTTATCCCACCAGATATGTTATTTCAAATATCTATACATTTTAGTGGTACCAAGGTGTATAGAGAAATTTGAGCTATGTTCATCATCCAATAACAACCTTTTCAGCTCGGGTAGAGAGGTAACACATATCATCTTCCCAAATTTCAGAATTCCATCTTCACACATGAAGTCGGCCGACTTCCCATCTTTCACAGCATTAATTTTCTTTTTAATATTCTCTTCATTAGATTGTGAAGCTTTAATTATTTCCAATAAATATGGTTGGGAAACCATTTGAAAAAGTTGTGATGTTTTACATTCTTTGATAATTCCCATATCCATCCTCACTAGATCCATGTACAAAGGATCCTTATCAATCCTAATTTTGTTGAGAACTCCAAGATTCTCCCTACTCAATGCATCAACTACCTTGTTTTCCTTTCTTTGGTGGTAGTGTATGGAACAATAATAATCCTTGAGTAGTTCGAGTCATCTCCATTTCCTCGTGTTGAGTTCTTTCTGTGAGAATATATATTTTAGACTCTTATAATTTGTATATATCTCACATTTTTCTCCATAGATATAATTTCTCCATATCTTCAGATCAAGGATTAATTCTTGTAACTCAATATCATGAGTAGGATAGTTTTGTTCATGAATTTTTAACTACCTTGATGCATAGGAAATAACTCTATCATTTTGTATAAGGACACAACCAAGTCCTTTCTTTGATGAATCACTATAGATCACAAACCCATCATTCCCTGATGCTAGATTTAGGATTAGAGAATTCAATAATCTTCTATTCAATTCTTAGAAACATTCCTGACATTATTTTTTCCATATGAACTTAATACCTTTACGTGTAATCTTGGTCATTGGGTTGGATAAACAGGTGAAGTTCTGAAAGAAACGCCGATAATAACCTGATAAAACAATAAAAATACGTAACTCAGTTATGTTCGTTGGAGTATGCCATTCTTGTACAACCTTTGTCTTTGCAGGATCAACATATATTCCATCCTTAGAGACAATGTGGCCAAGAAAAGAAATTTATTGAATCCAAAATTCACACTTTCTAAACTTCCCATATAATTCATTTCTTCTAAGAGTCTTTAGAATAGTGCGCAAGTGATTTTCAGGATCCTCGTTTATTTTGGAGTATACCAAGATATCATTAATAAATACCACCACAAATTCATCAAGATATTACTTGAAAACTATATTCATTAGATGAATGAAAATGGAGGGTGCATTAGTCAGTCCAAAAGGCATTACTATAAACTTGTAATGCCCATACCTATTTCAAAATGCTGTCTTTGGAATATCTTCCTTCCTCACACGCAACTGATGATATCCAGATAGAAGCTCAATATTTGAAAAATATTGGGCTCCATTAATTTGATCAAATAAATCATCAATGCGAGGTAGGGGATATTTGTTCTTTATTATTATATAATTGATCTCCCTATAGCCAATGCACAACCTCATAGATTCATCTTTCTTCTTAATAAAAATAACAGAGGATCCCCAAGGAGAAACACTAGGGAAAATAAATCCTTTATCACTCAATTTATCTCGTTTTTTCTTCAATTCCACTAATTCTATAGTTTCCATTCTATAAGGGGTATTTTATATGGGCTTTGAATTAGGAATTAAGTCAATGGAAAACTCAATTTCCCACTCTGGAGGATGTCTAGGTAAATCCTATGGAAACACATCAACATATTCTTACACAATAGGTACGAACTATATTTTAATATTCCTTTCCTAACCCATATTTATTGAATTCCCTTCCTCCCTAATAATTGAATTTAGTAGAGCTATTGGGGGTGGATCTAGATGAGAATCATATGATGTTGTTTCTGGTCTAAAGATAAAGGATTTCACATCATCCTAAAAAAATGTAACCTCCTTCTTGTTGCAATAAATTTTGGAATCATGGTTAGAAATCCAATCTATACCAAGGATTATATCAAATAAAATCATAGTGGTGATGATAAAATCATCATATAAAGAACATTTATATACCATAATAAGGACTGCCTAACACAACTTTGTTGTGATGATACTTCCCTTAAGAGTTTTGACTGAAAAGTCCCTTAGTAAATTAAATTGGAAATATCTAATTCTCTTAGAAAACTGGGAATATATGAAAGAATTAAATAATCCATAATCAAATAAAGCATTGGCTAAGTTTGAGGAAATGATTAAAGTACCTACCACCACGTCATTAGGAACTTCAATATCAGCAGTTGTGATTGCATAGGCTTGTCTCTACTCCCATGGCATTTTCTGAGGCACGTTTCCTTGATGCTTTAGAAAATAATTAGCATAGTGTCCCATATCCCTATAATTATATCATTTAATATTAATATATTATTTATTCCCCTTTAAAACACTGGAATGATGGCCCTTCTATCCACACTTGTAGCACACCCCTTTTCCTTTTAAATAGGAACGTGGGTATTTCCTTCCACAATTATCACAGGGTGGAAAGTCAACTCTTCCCTTTTACCCATTCCCTAATTTCATTTTACAGAGTTTTCAGCAACCCTATTCTTCTCTTTCTTTCCTTTAAAGTCATAAGACTTCAAGAACTCTTTTTCTGTCTTGATAGCACATGAGACTATATCTTCATATGATTAGAAAGTTTGGTAGACCATCACTCGCTGGAGGAATGGATTTAGTCCATAAAAGAATCGATCAATATTGCTACTTGGATTATATATATAGTCCACAAAATTCATTTATAACATTGTGAAGTTAGATTTATACTTTGCAACATTCTTATCTTCCTTTTGCCTCAAATTCAGAAACTGCCTTTCCATATCTGCTCGCTGTTCATGAGGAAATTATTTCTCTAATAAAGTTCTTTAAATTAACTCCATTATATGTTTTATATCTCTTAATCCTCCTTTTTTTGTTTTGAATTAGTTACCACCCTTTATTAGCATCTCCTGACAGATGATAAGCTTCCATGAAAACCTTCTCCCTTTCGTTACTTCCCAAGGCGAGAAATATCTTCTCTAAGGAACTTATCCACCGATTTTCTACAAATGGGTTTTTAGTCCCATTAAATGATAGATGCTATTTTCCCATAATGAGATCTAACATAGCTCCTCCATGTTGGGGATCTGGATGCTCCATATGGGTATGGTTACTATTTATAACCTAAGTAAGTTATCCTAGTATAGTTATAAGTTTATCCACACCAGTCACAGCTCCAAATCCAACGTCATTATCTTTCATAGGAGGGAAATCCCTACATGGTATACACATGTTTATGCGGTTTCCATTCCATCAAATAGGATCAATTTCTAAATATTAGAATACACTATATTAGGTTATGAATCATAATGTATAATATCAACATAAAAAAATACTTAGCATAAATTGAAATTCTATACATAGATAATCTCATAATCATAAACATGGTTTCTTTGAGAAAAAAATTACATTTAAATACTTCATAATGGATTATAAAGAAAATGTAAATTATCCTAAGCATATCCCCTAGTAGTGTCAAATAAGGTGCACAGTAAGGCCCGTTGTCATGTACCAGGATACCCCAAGTCAATCCCAAAACTCCTTGTAGGAATTTTCACTCCTAAGTACATCTGTGCCAGAACCACATCCACTTATAGTATCTAGACAGAGATGTATTTTCTAGAAATATCCACATACTCTATTCCTTACCAAAAATTATAGGATGTTATTGTATGTTTATCCTCAAAGACTATCTTAGGGTTTTGTTCCCTAATCTATATTTTCTAAATCTATTTCCCAAGTTTTATACTAAACTTCATTTGATACCAACTTTAAAGACCTGACCCCAGTTTCCTGGAGTTGGTGCCTTATTACATTACATTGGAATGATTACAAGAAAGTCGTATCCCAAAGGTCTGAGTAGTTTAATAGATTTGGAAATCCAGATACATGCATAAGTTTAACATTATAACTCGAAATTAAATACAACATATAAGTTTTATTGGGAACATCCACAACTATAAGTTTATCCCTACAGGTCATTCATAATAAACTTCTTCATTTCCTAAGAAAGTGAAACATAAGAAAGGGATGAGCTCAAACGCTCAGTGAGGGTAAAAAATATAGTGGAAGATATCACAAAGATAAACATTATACATGGTGAATAATTGAAAACACATGCCTTTAAAAATAATAAACATGAACACATTATGGTAGGAATATGATATGAGTAAATATTTCCATAATAAAACATAATCATGAGTATTCTTCTATTCGAATAACCTCATGAAATATGAATTTATAACTTCATAATGAGAGAAATTCATATGCTGAAAATTCTGAAAAATACCATCAAGACCTCATCCAAGACATCTAAAAATGATTAAGGCCTCGTCCAAAACCATATCTAAAAATGGGCAAAGCCTCAGCCAAGTCCATATCTATTTGTCTCATGAGACCTATAGATGCATAGAGGGGTTATAGCGGGTCCCACCCATCACATAATAAGTCTAATTAATTCCTCATATTAATGGGGATAAACATAAACAACATACACATTCATATTGTAACTAATATATGAAATATCAATAACATTTCCCTAACATTAAGCATAAACACTAACCATTTGGATTAAATTGGTGAATGGTTTTAAGATAGCACATCCACAGTAAAAAAAAATCATAAACCATTCAATTAAATATGGTAGATTATATCATAAAATATTAATCCCAATAATACAATCAACAACAGTGTTGAAACGTATGAATATACTCTAATAAAATCATCGAGTAATTCTTGAGATAAATACTCTTTTATTTTGAAAAGAAGAGTTATTTTGGAAAAGTATATGTATAAAACCAGAAGTGAAATAATATATTATTTTCATAATAAAATGAGTTATTTTATAAAGATAATTATTTTTAAAAATGTATTATAGAGTTCCCTTGAAAATAGGTAAGCATTTGGTAAATTCCCTTGAATTAGGATTGTATTTCAGGAAGAATATTTGAAAGATCCTTTTAAAACATATAACTACCCATAAATGAAGGTATGATTCTGGTTGGAACATATATATATAACATTCACATAGAAATTATGAGGAGTACATATGAATTAATAAAAATTTAATTGAGGTAAGTAGATAATAAAAGTAACCCGAATAAAAATGGAGGTTCGGGTGGAAACCCTTATCTTAAGTCTGAAGGTGTTCCTCACTTGATCTTAATGACATGAATAATCAAATTTAGGTTCATAAATTAATTATTCAAGAACCTCATATACATTTAATTTATTTATTATAACCTTGTTAGGTTCATTCATGGCCTTTTATGGGTTAAGAGATTCAATTTTATTGTTTGGGAGTGTTTTTTACCTTGGTTTTCATGACCGGTTTACTTCTATTCATGTATGGATAAACATAAAGAATGAGAATGGTTTTATAGAATAGAAGTTTTATTTTATTAGTGAACAACCAGAATATTACATGGTTATAATAAAATTTTGGTTATTGGGAGTGAATATGAATCGTTATATAAAACTTTAATGGCAATTGTTTGGGTTAATCGGCGGTTCTTGATCACAACGAACTCCTTTTGATTTATAAATTAATATCATGTGTAAAAAATGATTATATAACCTGAAATAAGTTATAATACATATATTATAGTTTGGTTCAACCATAACAATGGTTTTATGACCATAATTAAAGATGGTAATAGAAATTGAAAACTCGTCGTCCTTGAATGCGATAAATTAACACATCTCAAATAGTGTTTTCATTTCAAGTATAAAAGAAGAGGAAAAGAGATATGATGAAGAATTATTCCTTTATCATAAAAACATTATAGTACATGTAAGATACTGGAGTCATCACAATATTTGGGTGAAATGAGTTGAGGAAAGAAAAAGAAAATAAAGGAACTTGAAATAAAAGAAATGAAAAGAGGAACTTACCTCTTGAAGTAATCTTCCTTGAGAGCCACTTTAGGGGAGAGGTTTTGGTATTTTTATAAGACCAAGAGATGCTGGAAGTGGGGGAGGATATTGGGAGGATATTTTGATAGAATTTAGACAAGTATCAAGGCTTGAGAGGAGTGAAGAGAAGATGGAGTGAGGGGGGGTTTTATAGTGGAGGAGAGGAGGGTTTTCCCATTATTTTACTCATTATTTTATTATTTTGCCAAAGAAAACCAATAGTATTGATTCTTGTGACCAAGAATAGTAATATGTTCATGTGATTTAGAAACAATGGTCATTTAAATCATCCATGACTCAATAATGATGCATAAATTCACTTAGAATATTTTATAAATTATCGAATTTCACTATTCACCAAAAATTCAAGTATTTCAGAAAAATCCCAAAAATTAACCCCAACCATTTTTCGACATGTAGAATTAAAAAATGAAATCCATTTTTTGAAAATAATTTTCTAAATATTATTAATTTAATTTTTAAATAAAATCATAATTTATTTGAAAAATAACAATTTTAAAACTATAATTCATTTTATATCACCTTGAAAATTTAATCAAGATCTCATTATCTTATAACCTTAAGACAATAAAATAATAATACGATTTAATATTCATAAGGTTCATATTACTATTCATAACTGTATGTTACAATTCACCAAAAATTAAGTTTTTCTTATCAGACTCTAAATATCTTACTGAACGCAACTGTGTATGTCAGTTTTTCGATATTCAAATCACAGAGGTGGAAAATTTATGTTTACTAGATAGGTTAAACAAAGTGTTGTTTTGTAGAGACTCAGTGTTACATGCATTCAATATTAATTTTTTTTGCAAAATCTTGGGGTGTTATAGTTACACTCATATATTCATCCATATAGGTTTTTCATTATCATTACATCCTTAGATTAACACACATTATACCTTTTAGAATTACATTGCCTTCAAGATGTAAAATATTTTGATATTATCAGTCATTCATATTTTATAATATCCTTCTTGTTATAATAAATCATAGGTCCTATAGATATGAAACAAATATACCCAAATAAAGATTTAGTACTTTATGACCATTTAAATATGAATATGAAATTTATTTATTCCATTACATATATAGTTCATCGACAAAATCACTTATAGAATGATTTATAACTTTTCCAAAATATTTGTAGGAAGTTTTTTAGTAATATAAATATATCAATTAATATATATCCAATTAGTCCTAGGACACCTTCATAGCCATATATTATCTAAAATTTTACTTTTTAGGTTGAGGAGTTCATTCCATGGGCACTAGACTTCATACATCCTAATAAATTCATTGAAACATCTCAATATTGTTTTTCTATAATTGGTCATCCATTGTACATTTCTAGATAGATTTTTTTTATTTCCCCATTTTCCCCTTATTAAGGTCTTTCTGTTCTGATATAGTTTTACATTGATAAAAACTTTTATTACAATATAAATAAATTTAATAAATTTAATCATATCATAAAAATATATATGATTCCATTTCATAAATCTAATTCCTATTTCACCACACATGTGGCTTGTATATCAACTTCAATGTGTGATTTTCAACTTCAATTGACTTTTTAGATGGTTTCAGAAATTTAAAAATATTTATTTATCAAATAAGTTATGTATACACATATATGATAATTTATATAAAATATGTATTTTATGGAATTCTATGATCATTTAAGGTTGAGTGATAATATAAATGAAAATAAATCGAATGCTATGGAGAACGACAACATAAAATACCTCATCGGTCTCCATCTACTAACATCCAAGAAAAAGACATATCATTACCCACCTATATCCAAGAACACATGCCAGTAGAGCTCAACTTAAAACCCTCACTACCACAATCCATACCCGAGAAACTGAAACACCACCAATTTTGTGATTTCGATGTTTCCAAGCCATAAGAACGATCTCTACCCACACCAAAGCAACAGCCACGACACCAACCATGGGTCACTGCAGTCGACACCCCACTAGGAAAAGCTTCCATCCATGCTCCCCAATTTTGGGTTGCCCAAGTCGCATCTGGATCCTCTAGGGGAAACACTACTACCACAAAACCTCCTGGGAGAGACACCATTACCCATGCATCATCGGAAGACACTACTTCCCATACTCCCCTAACCCTCAATATAGAACCACACTCTCAAACAGAGAATGCACATAACACAAACATGATCTCTTCAGAAAGCAGTGTCATTTCCCTTACCTCACAAACCAAGATTACGATGGAATTGAAATCAAGGGAAGGGGTAAACTAAACATTTATTGTAGTTGTTCAATTCCATATGATCAAGGGATATAATCACCAATGTCAAATGGTGATTCGTGGTTTTATAACAACATGTTTGAAGATCTTTATTTGAGGTCATATTTTTTTACAAAACATGACATGCCACATTTATTAATTCAACCTGGTTGACATTACCTATTCAAGGAGAGCTCAGGGCTAGTTATTTTCATGTCTGGGTTAATGATGCAGTGTCGAACTCAGGAAACCCGGGTGCCTCGGATCATCCATGTGTGTGCATTATTTTGAGTTTTTTTATCAACAATATTCTGAAGAGTTTTCTTATTTTATATCCATTTAAATATATATTTCAATTTGAACGAGTCTTTTATTTCCTTTTGACTTTTGACATATCTTTAATTATTTTTTTCTTCTTAATTGAAGTATTTTGGGTATTTTATACGCCCCTAAGGTCTGTATATAGAAGAAATTGATTGTTGAATATTATTGTGATTTTAGATCCACCCAATAGGCTAATGTCATGTTATTTTATTTAAGAAGTCCTCACAATAAGGATTCTCATTCCATTCTCTATCTCTTTTCTTCTATCCCCCACCTCCACTAACCAGCGTTACATCAGTGATCTATATCGGAAGCAAGTTGGGCTTCTTAATTTGGGCTCATATAAGAAACATGCCTAAATGGACATGTTAAAAATAGGATTAGAACTATACAGAGTGGGCCTAAACAGACTTGTTCCACCTTTTTTTCATGCCTATGAAATGTTGTTGTCAGTGTTGAAATGTATCTAGAAACAGAGATTTGGAACTGGGAACAGGACTAAGCAGTGCATGGGACATAAGAGACGAGAAAACCAGCCACCGCACCCAGGCTAAGTGAACAACTTTGGGTTGGCGTTCTTGGGCTAGGCAAGAGTGAGTGGGTTGAATAGCCTAATATGGGTGTGCCTGTTCGGCAGAGAGATGAGTAGAGAGAGAAAATGAGTAGAGGGAACATTGGGGTTCTCAGGCTCCCATTCCATGTTAAAATCCTCAATACTAAAAAGTCATAAGTCACAATCGTACCTCTTTAATAGGATTTTAGATCTATTTATAAAGGGAGATATACAAAACTTAATATAGATGAAGAATATAGAACCATTAAATAATTAAACATAATTGTTGATCATAATTAACTATAATTAGCTACAATTTTTAAGAATAACTAACTATTATTGTTTATAAAAATTAACTACTATACCCATAATAAACCATAATTTTTAATCATAACTAATCATAATTAACCAAAACAGACCATAATTTGTTGATTGTAGAAATTAGGTATGAGAATCAATGCTTCTCAAGTGAGGTCACCAATTTTATTTATAGCAAAAAAATACTCAAGATAGAGGTCAATACAAAATTTAAAATGGGAAGGAATAGGATAATCCTATTCAGACATAAATATCTCCAATGCTTCCCCTAATTTTGGGACATACATATTTATCATGCCCATCTTGGTACATAAAAACTAAACACGTGCTCCAAGAACCCCCTTAGTAAAGAAGTCTGCAAGTTAATTTGCAATGAAAACATGATCGAGGGTAAAAATTTTATTATCACAATTATCATAGAATAAATTATAGTCAACTTCATTGTGTTTAGTCCGCTCATAAAAGAATAGATTGGTGGCAATTTTCACTATGGCTTCATTGTCACATCAGATGTGTGAAGGCTTCCTTATAGGATAGCCAATATCTGGTATCATATATTGTTCCCAAATAATTTCTATACACACATGATCTATAGAATGATACTTTGAATCTGCACTGGATTGGGGGATGACCGTATGCCTTTTTCTTTTCTAGGAGACCATATTATCTTTAATAAAAATAGAAAATCTAGTCAGGAATCACCTATATAATCTATATCATAAAAAGAATAAATATACATGTGTCTATGATCAGAATATAGTAATCCTAGCATGGGTTCCTTCTTCACATATCTGACAATGTGAAGGAAAACCTCCCACTACACCTTGGTTAGAGATTCCATGAGCTTACTCACCTTGGTCACTACACATGCAATGTCAGGGTGAGTAATCATCATAGATTACATGATAGAACCACAAATTTAAACAAGAAACTAAGAAATTTATTATGCACAAGCTAAGTTAATTAAAAACTCCATAAAACTAGTAGGTATGCACCAAGGAAATAATTACAAGAAGAAAGGAAAATATAAGATGAACTTCCCTGGTTGTCTCTTAAGGAGCCCAGCCGTAGCCCTCTGCAACTACTGCATCCCAAAAGAAATACCATTGTAACCCCTCCAAGACAACTCGAAAGAATATAAACCATAGTATCAAGCCAAAGACCAATTTACTCTTCATTTAAAAATGTTGGATTCCACTATATAACATAAATTTTTAATGGTGCATGTGTCTCCCACTAATCCACCAGAGCAGGCATCACCAACTGACCCACCAGCTGAGTACCCTATCCCCCTAAATTTATTCCACCCAAATTTACACCTTATAACCCAGGTGGAAGAAAGAGAAATGATATTGAAATAATAATGAATTATCCCAAGTTTCATCACCAACTGGACGTCCATGCCACTTAATAATCCATTGAAGGTCACAACCACATCCCCTGGTATCCAGAACAGACTCAAGAAAAACCTCTTCGGGATAACCCTCATAAAAATGCTTGAGAAGGTGTTCTAGAATGGGATCCCCAATAGACAACTTAAGTTGAGAGACATGAAATACATGGTGAATCTTACTATGTTTTGTAAAATCTAAATTATAGGAAATCTCCTCAACCTAATAAAGAATAGTGAAAGGGCCATAAAATCATAGAGCAAGCTAAGGAAAATTTTTAGCAGTGAACACAATAGGGTTAGGGGACCAAAGTTTGAAAAAATAGGATCACCTGGTTGAAAAGAAACATCCATAAATTTTATATTATTTAATTATTTTATAGAATGTTGGGATGCCAACAAATGACCTTTCAAGTGATAAAGATCTTCATCCTGGTCAATCAGTGTTGTGGCCACCGAATCCAGGGCAGTGTCACTAGTGGTATAATGGGGAAGAGTAGGGGGTGTCTGGCCAAAAAAAAATCAAATGGAGTGTGGCTAGTGGAAACATGAATGGAGGAATTATAAAAAAATTCATCCCAAGGTATAACCAACGAACCCACTACTCCAGGTTTTCATAATAAAAACATCGCAAATAAGTTTCATGAATTTTGTTTACAATCTCAGTTTGACTATATGTTTGAGGATGGTAAGAGGATATTAGCTTAATCCTAGTACCATGTAAATGAAACAATTAATTCCAAAATAAACTGGTGAAAAAAGGATCACAATCACTAATAATTTCACCAGGCATGCCATGTAAATGAACAATTTCATTCATTAAAAGATCATCGACATCCTTTGTTGAAAAAGGATGTTTGAGTGGTAAGAAGTGATCATACTTGGAAAGAAACCCCACCACAATAAATATCACCTCATACCCTTGGGATCTAGGAATCTCAGAAATGAAATCCATAGAGATTTTATCCCAAATCAAGTCTGGAACTGGAATACATTGTATTAAACCCTTTGGACTTAAAGTTTAGTATTTTTTCTGCTGATAAATAGAACATTCCTTAACAAATTTGAGATTGTTTGAGTCATTACTTTCCAAAATAAACTCTTTCAAATGTTCATAGGTATTTAAATTTCCCTTTTAACCAAAAAGTGGGGAATCATGGAAATAATGAAGAAATGTGTGAATCAGTTGAGAGGTTTTAGAGAGAACATAGAGGGCTTTAAAATAAAGTGTGTCATTATGCAATAAAAAACCCACAGTTATAGGAACCTGATTGCGGGGATAAAAAATATTTTATTGGACAAAACTATCTTGATTGTTTTCTACTCAGACCAGTGGCATATAGATCTCATAGGGTCTAGAGAGGTCCATTTAAAAAATTTGTGATCCTAGAAAGAGCATCCGCATCAAAAAAAATTTTTCTGAATTTATAAACGACATAAAAATTATACCCCAACAGCTTGGATTATGAGAATTGTTGGTTCATCGACACAATTATTTGACTCAAAAAATATTTAATATTTTTATGGTTTGTAAAAAGAATTAATTTCCTACCCAAAAGGTATTGTCAGTAATGAGTAACGGCATGCATGATCGCCATCAATTGTTTCTCATATACAAAATTGTGTAAGGTGGAAGGAGACAATGTTTTGTTCTAATAAGCTATAGGACTCCCTTCCTTCTTGAGTACCACATCGATACTACCTCTGGAAGCATCACACTCAATGGTAAATTTTTAATTAAAATTAGGTAACCGTAGCACAGGAGTCGTAACCAAACTCCTCTTTAAAACTTCAAATGGAGATTGAGCCTCTAGTCTCCACTAAAAATTATTATTTTTAGTAAGGTCTAAATAAAAAAATATATCATCAAACAAGACTAAAAAAAATTTATCTAAAATGGTTTAAAGAGGATATTCATGGTATATTGATACCTGGAAGGGGCATTCATAAGGCTAAATGGCATAACCAAAAATTCAGAGTGTCCTTCATGGGTGTGGAAAGCTTCCTTTTCAATATCCTCTTCCCAGACACCTACTTGGTTGAAACCTAATTTTTGGTCTAATTTAGAAATGTATTGGGCCCCAAAAAATTCATCTAACAATTCATCAATAATTGGATTAGGAAATCTATCCAGAATAGTTTTCATGTTCAATGCCTGGTAGTAAAAACACAGGCGCCAGCCGCACTCTTTCTTTTAGACCAAGATGATTAGACTAGAATAAAGACATGTGCTACTAATAATGACCCATTCTATAACAAATATTTCACCTTCCTCTATACTTCATTATTTATTATATAAGAAATATTTTAGGGGAAACATTAACCAGAGACACCAGTTCCTGCAACCTTATGGTGTGATCTATTTTTTTGGCAAGGTGGTAGGCCCCTGGGCTCCTTGAAAAGTCGAGTATACTCTTCCAAAATCGTTTTCAATTCTATAAAAAAAATCCAAATTACTATATAGTGGAATGATTGAGCTTGGTCTTTTGAATTCCCAGATTCCAATGGATGACTTGTGTGAAAAAAATTGTTCAGTAAGAATCATTTTCAAGGCTAGAGGGTCGTCCTGACTAGTCTGAATACCCTAAAAAGTTACCGACTGACTGTGAAAACCAAATATCATGATTATGTTTCTCTAATGGGAAGTACCATATCCTAACCAATATATTCTCAAAACAAGGTCTGGTCCATATGGTAGTGTACCTTGGAGGACTCCCCCTATGCAAAAAACCCTGAACATTGCTCCATATATATCTTCTCATCAAGAAATCCATGGAGAATTGAATTCTTGACATTCAGCTGATGAAGAATCTAATGGTGATTGGTGAAAAGAGAGATAAAAGGATTCACCAAATCCATCTTATCCACAAGAAAAAAAGTGTCAAAATAGTCAATGTTGTACGTCTAAGCGTAACACTTTGCAACCAGGTGATACTTTAAGTTATTCAAAGTTTCATCAGCATTCATATGCACAATATAGATCCATTTGCATCCAACAAGGGGTGTCGATAAGCAGGGAGGTTGATAGGAATGTGGGGGTATGGTTTGTCCATTTGGGGGATGGGTTGGTAACTGTAAAGGGAAGTAGTGTACTTTATATACATACTTTTTGATATGTTGGTAGTAGGTTGGGGCAGTTGGAGGTAGGTTGGGGTATTAAATAGGGGAATGCTTATAAGGGAGGATATATGGATATTTTGGTATCATCCTGGATGAATTAAGTTTACGACATAAGCCTTAGGGAATGAAATTTCCTAGGGGATCTTCTTCCTCATCTTCTTCTAATTTTATTATCTTCCATTTCATAAAATGTATTTTTTATTGCTGATAAATAATCTATCAATAAAAACCTCAATTTTCCTCTCTCTATCTCTCTCCAAGATCCTATCAATTGGTGATTTTATTAAGATATTATTAAGAGATATCACATTGATCAAAGAGATTCTAGAGATAGAATCTAGATGGAGGATTTAGATCAAGAGAATTGGGAACTGATGCTGCAATTTTATACCCACGATCATGGATAATCGACTCACATAATTGGAAACATTGGCCATGAAGCTAGAGATAGGGTTATAGTGCTAAGAGATTCAGATGAATAAGCTTAAGGAAATTATTTCCTATCTTTCTAAGTGTCAAGTAGAGATCCAATGAGTGTTAGTGAAGAGTTCAACTCAAGATTATAATAAAGGGAAGTTGACCACAATGGAGTACCGAGTTGCATCGGTGGAGAAGGTGTTGTAGGAGAAAATGATGGTTTTAGCTAGTCAGTATGTGAGGCTTGTATGAAATAGATGAATAAAATGGGGAATGAAACTGAAGGTTTAAAAAATATTATGGTAGGCTTGAAAACTTTCCAAACTAAACAGAAAATATAAGATGAGAAGTAGATTGTCTATAATCTAGTTCAGCCAGAAAAGGAATTTTCTGATCCTAGTTTTAATTTAAAGCGGAATAGAGAAAAATAAGTTCTTAGACTAAGTTTTCAATTAGATGGATATGTTTCTAGTGATATAAAAGGTGCTTCAAGTGCTCACAAGTTTCCTGAAGGAGGGGTTATTTTAGAGAATGGTGATGTGATATTTCCAAATTCAATGCCAAAGACACTACCACAGGCATGTCCTTTGTAGAAACCTCAGGATGCGTGCACATTGGTAGTGATAGGAAGTAAAAATCTGTATTGAAAGTGAATTACCAATCAATGGATCATATATATATCATAAGAGTATTTTGGTTTCAACTATAAAAAAATTTAATTCTTGGTTTTTAATTGTTTTAATCATATTTTTAATAATTGGAATAGAACTGACATTTAATTTTGAAATGTTTTGATGATTAAAATAGGTTGTTCTGTGCTTAAATAAAGAAAACTGGGAATTCTAGATAAATTTCTAGAAACTAACTGTGAGGTAGTCATGTGGTTAGTCAGTCAACCACAAGAATAAATCAGAGTGACCACACATTGATCTAACCTACCAATTGTGAAATTCAACTGACTGTGTGAAAGGATAGATCACAAGTGAAAAATCCACCAAACCTTGAAACAACCGCACGTTCATATAAACTTACCGTGGAATTTCCACCAACCACAAGGAATCCATTGACCACATGGTTTTCAAACACATGTTTGATCCATCGACCACAAGAGGAACTATACTATCAACCATAAATTTCAACCTGCCACATGTTGAAGACCCAAGTGACTACAAAACCATCCAATCAACCACACATTCACACTATCTTGCAGTCACTCATTTAAAATTTGAACACTTTAACCCTATGGTTGATCCAATACTTTTCCAAATTTTTTTGAATATCGGAAGAAGATCACATATAGGATTTGTGTAAATTATTGGACCTATTTAGTCCCTTCATTTGCTGAAATATGGTGTTTGAGGTGTTCTCAGAGTTGAATGTGACTTATCCCCAAAACTTTTCCAAATTTTCAAACTGTTTCATGAAATTGTGTCATGAAATGGTGGCATAGAAATGGTGGAATAGAAATGGTGTCATAGAAATAGTGGAAAAAAATGGTGGCATAGAAATGGTAGCATAGAAATAGTAGCACAGAAATGGAATCACAGAAATGGTGGAACAAAAAAGGTATCACAGAAATGATGGCATAGAAACATTAACACAAAAACGGTGGCACATAAATGGTGGCACATAAATGGTATCACAAAAATGGTAGCACCGAAATGGTGGCACCAAAACTGTGTCATGAACAGTGTTTCCAGAACAATTTATTTCCTTTTTCAAATTTCCATATTTTTATAGATTTCCTACAGTTTCACCTATTTGACATTTTCTTTGACATAAAATGCTTCCAAAGCCTTGTTTTAAGGGATTTAAGGCCAATTCAAATCCTATAACTCCTATCTTAATTTTAATATGGCTTAGGATTCCTTTACTTGGTCAAACCATGTGGATTAATGTGATCCACATTAATAGAAATTATAAACTCTTTCAAATCCCATTAGTCTTGGATCTAATCCTTCGATGTTGGGAACCTTCCCTTCTTTCATTAATTCTTCTTTATCTTGGTGTGAAGCACCTTGAGACATTATTCTCATAGGAGTGGTGTGATCAATCCTTAATACTTGTATCATTTCCCCTTGAATTATCTTCTTGTTACATGCGCACCCCCTGTTTTGGTGCAAGCAGCAAGTGTCGATCCATCATCGATAGAATGTGTGACCTACCTCCATTCTTGTGTTTTATTCTATACTTAGTCCCCTATTTATCCTTGACATGTTATGTCATGTGATCTCCATGTTTATAATGGAGTTTTCTTGGGTGTCGGTTGGTGTGTTCATACCGCGACGTCCTCGGGTGGATGCAGTTGTTGCGGGGAAATGTGATCATGATCTGTTGTGTTGCCTTGTTCTCGTATAAAGAATGTCAAGAACCTTTTGAGGTAGGGGGTTCATGGATTCTATATTCTTTTACATGAAACTTTTGAGTTAGTATTTTTTAGCCCACTGAATCATAATGGAATTGACATAATAAATATTTTAACTTGATAAATAAATTGGTATCGATAGTATGTTATTTCTTATTATTTTGCTAGATAGTGTGATATTTATGATTTCATTTTTTAGCATGTTGTTCTTGATAGAAATTGGTAAATAACATAAAATAGGATTAATTTTAATTATTTTTCAAAGATAAATAGGCATCTAAATGATTCTGTTTGTTTCTATTGTAAATTGATGATAATCAAATTGATGTAGTAAGCATGTTTAATTAATTTGTGATAGCTACGATAGCTTACTGTTTAGGTTTCCCATAGTTAGAACCTAATATTAATGAATCGGATAATTAAATATGGATTAAAGAGCCAGTTTATCGATAAAAGTTAATGCCTTGTGTGCTTTTGAGTTACCCTCTTTCTTGTAAGGCTGAGTGTCTTATGCTTTGGAGCCATGAGAGCTCATTGCGTGTGAAGGCAGAATGACTTGTTTAAGGCCAAGAGCCCAGTTTCTTTGTTATTCCATGCATATTGTGATGTGTTATGAGCCTGGATGGATGCTATGAGATGTGGGGTGGCAGGGAGGCCTAGTGGTTGTGGTAGAAGTTCACACCTAGAGTGGATATATGCATCAGTTTATGCATGTGGGTGTTGTGGAGGACACTGGAGATGATGAAACAGGTTGGATGTGAATGTTGGATTCTTGTTGAATCTTGTTGGTTGTTTATCTTATTTACTTTACCCACTACTTAAGGCAGCTGGTCTTTATTTCCATCCTTCCAAAAGGGTTGAATACGTGTGAGGTATGCCACGTTCTTTCCTTGTTTAGCTTCTCAAGGGAGGATGGGTCTATGCTCCTGTTATAGGTGGAAAATACTTAATGGGTAGTTCATCTACTCACCATGTTGAGCCCCTTGTGTTTAGTAGCATAGAATGTTTTTCTTGAATTCCTGGGAATATGGGAAAGTAATAATTCTATTAATAAATGATTGAATAAATGATGTTAACCCATGGGGTTGGAGATTTCTAGGATGTAATGCTAAGGTAATATTTTTGAGAAGCTATGGACTTGGTTTGGTTGTGCCTAGAGGGAATGAAACCCTGGGTGTGATGCTAATGAAATGTAATTTGGAATTAATAATAGTGAATTAATGGTTAAAGAATTAATTAACATAAATTTAAACTTATAAAAAGGGATAAAGTAATATAATGTAGCTCTTTAAATGGTTGTGTGCTTATAGAATACGTAGTCTTAATAGTAGAAATCGGGAGTCTGAGAGATGTTAGTTGTAGTTGAGTCTAATATTAGGTTATGCCCATAGTTTGGTTGTGAGCTATATTATATTCTGTAATTTTTGTGTTTCTATATTCCACTACACCTCATAAGTTAGGGAAACTAACACCCCAGGGATTCTGAGCCCTAGGGGGGTTTTCCCCCAATATTCCAGTGGTAGGATGGATGACTGACTACCCCTTTTGACCCCACTCTCTTCTCTTGGTAGTTAGTTGTACTGGTAGGCACAATGGTTTTTTTACCCATATATGTGTGTATAGGGCTGTAATGGCTTCTGGTTATTCACACACATATATTCTGGATATAGTTTCCTATGGAATACTATAGGTGTAATGTGTATAGGCTGTGATGGATTGAGGAACTTTACTATGTGTATGGCCTATAATGGATTGAGGTATAATTCGTGAAATATGGTGGCTCCCAGATACTACCTGGTTACTTTGGTTACATGGATTTGGTGGTTGTTCTGCATGAGGTTCATGTTGTGGTGCTTTTCCCAGGTGTCTCCGGGCAAGCCTTTTTGGAGAGAGATGATTAGGACGTGCGACGTTAGGGAAAATCAGAAAACCAGCGGGGAAGTAGTAGCGTGGTACCCTTGATATTATTTATTATATTATATACTCTTGTATATGATACTTGGTGAGAGTATCCATGGTGAGGCTGGGAACATAGTATACCTGTTTAGGTGACGAGTTAGTTTCACTTGTTATTCACTGTTTTTTAGAATTCTTTATTTACTTTTTCTTGAGAGGGTATGGGGAGGATCCAATTGAGTACACTATTATACTCACCCTACGTATATATAAACTATTTTTTAGGTCAGTTGGAGTAGGTTAGAGATCAATCTAGTTACTACAAGCTTGGGGTTTCAGGAGCTGTTCGGGATTCGTGGTCACTGCTGGTTTTACTTTCCTTTAGTACTTGTAGTTTTCCCTTTTAATTGTATTATTTTTTCATGAAATTACATATGTGTACTTGGGATTTATTTTATATTGTAGTTTGAGTTGGAGTTGGTTGGTGTCTATATTATTTCTCTCTTTCGCATGTGTTTTCTTAGAGGGTAATGCCTCCCATTTGTGTGTTTACCATACCCTCTATGCTATTCACCAACTCGGGGCCTACTGGAGGCGGGAATTAGGAGTCACTATCTCCCTTCTCACATTTTTGGCCCAGGAGGGGTATACTTTGTAGGGAGGGGGTCTTGACACTTTTGGGGAATCATCCATGCGGCAAGACGAGACTTTAGGCCACCTTTTCAGCACTCATACAACCAACCAAAGGCTACCACATGGATTAAAATAATTCATTTTATTTCGATCAATAATCAAAGAATAAATCCACAAATTTCTAGGAAAACCAGATTGTGAAGGAATAAAATATTTAATATTTCAAATAACAAGGATAATGTGGGGTTAAAGCTACACTGGATTCATCCATCTAGACCATAATTTAATGATTGGGCCATAACATTTTCATTCTTGCTCATAATAAGATAAAATTTTGACACAATATAAAACACTCAAAATGGATGATTTCATTCAACTAAAGAAATATTTTATTCAGTCGTTTAATGGGTAAACCATGTGTAAAAAAATAGAGATTACTTTTGAATCAATTTTAATATTTGAATCGAGCCTCCCCTTTGCTGTATAAATAGGGGAGAACACTAGGAAGTGAGGGGATCGACCACCAGACTGTGAAACTAGGTTGTTTCTGCATTGATTAGTTTTGATTTTTTGTTTTATTTATTTTCTTTCTTCTGTAATTTTCATCGCATATTTTAATAATGTTATACCATTCCTTAATCTATATATGTCTCTATCTCATTCTCCATTCTGAACTCTTACAATAATAATCACGAGTGACTAACCTGAAGACTCTCTTGGGAAAGTAATCCAATGCTAAACCCAAGCCTTGCACATTCACACTCAATGTTTGATATTTTATTAGAGTTAGGCTGAGGGAGGTATTCATGGAAAAATCACCTTTGTGTCTCAACTTACCACCTAATGTTTGACTTTTTATTCTACATTATTCTCCCTCAATCAAGTAGGTGGATGTACAATATACTTGGCGATCATTGGATACACTGCATATTCACAATCTAGGCAGAAGAGGATGTTCACACATACGATGAAGTGTGTTCATTAAGTAAATATGAAACTAATTTTAAGGTGATTGATGTTTACTCTGGGTGATTCTTCCAGGAGAATCTCATTTTTTTCTCACTTCATTTTGTTTTCATTGCATCTTCATGATTAGACTTAGTTTTACTTCCACAATCTCAAAACCCAATGTTTAATTACTTTCAAAAAATATAGAAAATACCAAAAAAAATTATTGAATTAAGAATAGTGAGAGTTTGAACTGTGAAAGATCCTCAAGTGAGAGGACCATGGTTAGCCACTATGCTGTATTAGAAAACAAATTGTATATTTTGTACCACCCTATGACAGACGTGTCAAGGATCAAGAATCACCGCACTAAAAAGAGTATTTTCTTGTTCCAAATAATATTTTTATAGAGGAAGTGAAGTTTGAAACACCATATTATATTCAGTATTTCTATGAATAAGAAAATTGAAGAAAATATGGCACTGAAGTGGGGAAAAATCCAAAGCACATGAAGAAAAACCTTGTGTTGAAATCCTGGAATCCAGTAACACAAGCTGGAGATACTCGAATACTATCAATTTATCTCATGATAGTAGATAATTTTCAAGTTACAAATGTAAGTTTTCTGGATGCCGTAGAATTTTGACAAGCACCTATTTGAGAGTGGAGACTTTTTGCTGCTGCTGATGTGATAAATTTGATAATATTTTCCTTCTGTTTTGTTATGTATCATTCTAATTCACCGATGGGATATATCCAAACAAAAACCTATGTTTTGGTTGCTCAATTGATGAAAAGGGGTTGGATTGACTTTTCTACCACTTAAGGGAAATGTTTTTCTATTAGTTAATTATAAAAAATCTAGAAGAAACTCTTATTATTAAACCTCTAGAAAAGTATTAACCACATTTTATAATTGCATCGATAGTTTTTTATGGTGCCTTATTGTCATCACTAATGGTTTCTGTGCATGGGTGGAATTTGGATGGTCTAAATCAATTATCCCAGGGCTCTATAGCTCATCATCTTTTATAGTGTGTCTTAAAACTCATAGGGGGTTACTTCATGCATCCAGTGGATAGAAACAAAGACATATCTTTCACAGAACTTCTTGATCTGTCACTTCCTTTTGCTGAATTCAGTTTTGAAGGAAAGATATGGGTGGCCAAGGTAGATGGATATAGAGGAATTATAAATGTTAGTAATTTCACTAAACAACTTCTATGTAAGGAAGGGGATCTGAGTACTTGCATTACCCTTTATGTGGTGATAGATATTCAGGAAGTTACCTTTATTCCATTATCAAATGATAAAGTTCTCTGTGCGAGGGAAAACCCATCTGTTGTCTATGCACTTGAAAATATCTTGTAATTGGTTCCCAAATACTGTGGATGGTAAGACTGGGGAGAAATATCATATAGAGGATACAGTTCTCTTAAAATCATTGAATTATCTTAATTTCTTGTTTGATCATGGGTTGAAGAGGTTCTTTCTGATACTGGAAATCGTATAATTTCTTATATTGTTGGGTTTGATAGTCTAAAGGCAAATGCTAGTGAGGATGATATGAAACTGGAGAAGATTGGTGAAGATTCTAGGTTCTGCGTGGGTTGATTTTTTTTATTAAATTCCACATACGTTTTTCTACACTCAAGAGTTCACAACTTTATACACAAATGGTCCAGCAAGTGGTGTCTATATCCGCACAGGATACATGATAGAGTTTATCCTTGAAAAACATATGGTGAGTTGGGAACATGTTTTCTAGAAATGTGGATCTAAGAACACTAACATTTCCATGAAAAAAACTTCTAGTATTGATCCAAGAGAAGAAATCCATCACTAGGGGATCCATGGAATGACAATTTTTTCAAGTGAAATTTCTGAAGGAAGGAAACATAAGCTTACTACATCTATTGAAGTAGAAAAACAGCACTGACTTCTAAGAAATGGATTAACCAAAATGTCATGTAGAACTCAGCACCATGATTATGGAAGCTACATAGTCAAATATGATACTAATGACACTTTCCTATATTTTCACCTTCAGAACGAGTTAGATTTTGAAGAAGGAAATGATAGGAATGTGGGGAAGGGGTTTGTCTATATGGAGGTTGGGTTGGTAACTGCCAGGGGTAGTAATGCACTTTTTGTAGATTGTTGTTGGGTTTTTGATAGTGGGTTGGGGTATTAAATAGGGTTATGGATGCAGGGGAAGATATACAAATATTTTGGTATTATCTTGTATGAATGGAGGTTGCGACCCAGACCTTAGGGAGCGGCGTTTCCTATGGGATATTCTTCCACCTCCTCTACTTCTATTATATTCTAATTCATATATTTTAGTTGTTTTGTATCAACACCATGTTATACAAGACACCACATGAGAAGGATCAGTCAAAAACATCATGTGAAACTTGGTTGCGTCATCTGAGGGAGATATCGCCTCATGAGGAGGAGCGACCTTTACTCCCGCTGGTGATGAATGCATCATAAAAAGAGGATTTATCTGTTTTTGACAACTATAATCCATGTGATTTGGAAAACCTTACACCAAAAATAGAGGATAGCACTTCATCCCTACCGATGTTGACTAATGGAACACTAGGGAGGTTTACTACACAATCCAAACTCATGGGAGACACACTTTGCGATGAAGCGGCTCTGCCTGCCTGGACGCCAACACTACTTGTGGGACATTACACACTGTATGTTTCTACAAAAATGTATCGGGGTTACAACACATCATTTTTGGGACTGATATTGATGGTTCATGCTTGGACAATGAACCAAGAACCTCAGGACACACTTGGGAAATTCTTGCTGCTGATCTAGTACGCTATATTTTTCTGGAAGTCCCAATGAAATTTCTGACCCATGCAGACATGTGGAGCATTTGGGAGATAGAATGGTATGTCTAGTAAGAAAGAGGGTGTGATAATGGACCACAAAAATCTGGTATGATGGAAGTGGTGCTTCTTAGTCCTTCCCCAAGCATAAAGTCCAGGCGGTGAATATGGGAGATTTCTTGGCTCGTCTACACGGTAAGGTCTCCCTTCTTCAATATCGAGGATAATAATATTTTTTAAGGGGTGTCAAGTGATATGAACTAGTTCAAGGGTAATTTGGTCATTGTTGGGAGGGAATATTATTTTTTAGAGTGGGGGTGAGTATTTTTAGTATTTGATTATTCTAGGACGATGTGGAGGTGGGGGAACCGATTATAAATAGGAAGCAGAGGGGTGAGAGGTGACGGGGGAATAAAAAATCTGGAATCAGCCTTATGGATTGGGAATTAGCCATTATGGCTTGGGTGAGGAGCAGAAATGCCCTCAAAGTTCCTTTTACTTCTCCATCTTCTTCATCCCACCTGTATTTCTTATTTTATATCTTTATATGCAAGTTTTAGTCCTCTGTCCTTTATAGGTTTTCCTCTCTCTAGCTCCATTATCCTATTAGAGGTGGTCGCTGATAATCCAAGGTAAGAAGTAGAATAAATCGGTTGGGGCTCAGATGTAATGTGCATACTTGGAATTCTAATATAAATTCTTCCAAATTGAGACCCACTTCCAAATGGGGAAGTGTGGGTAGTAGAGGTGTGAGATAAAATGTAAAGGAAACCTTGAGAATGGGAAGAGATGGAGATGGGGAGAGATGTTAGAAAGAAAAGGTAGAGAACTCAATGAAAGAAACATCACCTGAAACTATATAAAGATGTTAATTGAGGAAGAAACAATGATACTCGTGTTGTGTGCAAGAATAACCAAGGAATACACACTTAAGAGCACGAGCATCCAATTTGGTAATAGCGAGTTGAGTATCACGGACATAACATGCACATCCAAATACACAAAGAGGTAATGGATATGGGGACTAATGAGGGAATAATGCATGAAAAGGTGGTCCCCTGAATAATGAACATGGGAAGGTAGTCAATGATATAGGTGGAAGTTGAAATCATGTCGCTTCAGGATATGGTGGGAACTTTCATCTAAAAGAAAAGGGCCCGATCAGTATCCAACTTATGACGGTTCTTTCTTTCAGTAATACAATTTTGTTTGGGTGTGTTAGGGAAATAACATTGATTCATGATACCATCATCATCAAGAAAATACTAAAAAGACCAAGATAAGTATTCATGACCATTATCAGAATGGAAAGTTTTAAGGGTGGTCAAAAATTGGGTTTGGATTTCAAGATAAATGAGTGAAATATGGAAAAGATTTTGGATAATTGTTTTAACAAATAAACCCAATTCATACAAGAAAAATAATCAATGAAAGTGATAAAATAATGATGATCCAGTTTTTTTGGAACAGGTCTAGGTCCCCATGCATCAAAATAAACTAAATAAAAAGAACTAAAGAAATGGGAGAACAGCCAGAGAACATAGTTGAACCGATGATGCTTGGAATAATGATAGGACTCGCAATCAAAAGGAGAAACATGGCCCGACATAGGATATAATTTTTTTAGAATTGATGTGGAAGGATGATCGAGCCGATGGGTAAGCTAGAGGATTGGAGTAGAAAGAATATATCATTAAATAGAGTGATCGAGTCAAGCACATACACACAACATTAGAGTTAGCTACTACCAGGCACACGAGTCACCGAAAGCTCCTGAAATAAAACTGCAGTAGGTGAGAAGATAGTCTGACACTATAAATAAGAATTAATCTTGATAATTTAAAATAAATTAAATGGAAAAATCCCATAACCAACAATGTGAATTGAGGTTCCATCTGCAATAGTGATAAACCCATTAGTCGAAGTAGACTGGTAAGACTGAAGAATGCATGTATTCCCGTTAAAATGATCGGATGCACCAGAATCAAGGACCAAATTAGTGGATTGTTGAGAAAGGCATGAGATATGGATATTGTCAAGAGACAAAACTAAGTTGGAGGATGTTAAAGTGAGTTGAGACTCAAGGATCCAATACTCATTAGAAATATCAATTGTGTTTCAGATGTCATGTTGTTCCACATAATCTGGAAGAGCAGCCTGAGCATAACAAGAACAACCGGGGGTTGGAGATCCATCAGGGAAACCATAAAAATGTATAAATGGTTTGATAATCCTCACCAAAATGAGTAAATTTCTTGTTGTTTTGGGGTCAAACATTTCCGCCAAAGCATTTACCACCACCGGTGTTTCCATGAGAAACCATCGCAGCACAATCCGAAGGATCAGTAGTGATAAATGGTGGAGGAAAATTGGCATGAATGAGATAGTTATAAACCAGTGAGGGATGTAAAGTAGTGAAGATAGTTATCATATCTGTGACAGTAGTAAAGAACTCCTGATTGAGACCACTAAGTAAAGATAATAAAAATAAATGACTATGTTGTGTCTTTTCATCCTCAGGACTCTATGAAATCGATAATAAATACTTGATTTCATCAATGATATAATTTCACACATAATATGGTGTAATTAAACAAGAACATTTCTAGAGTGAAAAGAGCTGCTGAAACAAATCAAAGATATGTGAAATATTGTTAATATCATTAATTACCAATAATAAAAAAATCCAATAATTCTTTGCAGGTATTGATAATCTTGGCCACATGGTTGACTGAGAGATCCATCAAATTAAGTGACATGGAAAAATATTGTTGTCTTGTTGTTCCCATTACCCAAAATTAGCATCCTCGGGATTTGGTGGAGGCAAAAAGATGATTTTAAAAGCCAAACCCTTAAAGTGTGACACCAACCGTCTTCTTCCACATAATGATGTTGGTGGATTATTCATGCTCATCCACCAGACGGGTAGAAGCAGTTATAGTGTTTTGAAGGGAGGACAAGGAAGATATGTTACAGAGCTTAAGCACTTAGTTGTAGTGGGATTGAAAGATTATAAATAATTTGGGTAAACATATATGGAAAGTCATAGTGGAAGAGACATAGTTGGATGACCTAAGAACGATACAGAACTGGTGGGTGTGTAGGACTGGATGGTGAAGGAGAACATAATGGCATGAGCCTTGCGACGGAGCAAGGAACATGGTTCATGCAAAGAGGGGCTGATAGTAGCACGTGTCACACAAAAAGGGGGTTCAATGAAACCCTAACACTTGTGGAACTAAACTTTGGAAAAAAAATCCATAAGAAAAATGGGACCCGCATTAAAACCATGTAGAAATTAGGTATCAGAATCCATGCCTCTCAAGTGAGGTTGATCATTTTATTTATATAAAAGAAAATACAAGAGATGAGAGATAAATAAAAAATATTAAAGTTCAAAATAACTGAGAATAGGATAATCCTATTGGAACATAAATATCTCCAAAATCAATAAACAAGTAAATAACTAACCAAAATTTTTAATCACAATTAAGTATAATTGATCATGGAAATTAATAATTATGATCATTAATAGGAAGGGGGTAGGTAGGGGTGGCTAGGAGATTAAATAAGTGTGTGTTTTTCTTTCCCATCTATTAGGTCATTGGGGCTATTGGGGTAGATGGGGAGTAATAAATACAGGACGAGGAATAAGGTAAAGGGAGTTGTGATTTTCTGTTCGGATTTTTGAATGAGAAAATTATGGAGGCTTCGGCTTTGGATTCAGAGATTCATCTTCATATAATTTTCTCTTTCTTTTTCTTCTTCTACTTTTTTTTCTTCTGGTTCATATAGTGTTATTATAGTAATAATTATATTATTTTAATAAAATTTTACCATTTTATCCCTCTATCATCAGAAATTCCTATCAACTTAATGATTTAATTGAGTGGTAATTGTTTGATTGACTATGGAGAGAGTTATTTTTTCTAGTGGATGTTAGTTAGGATAGAGGAAAGAGTAACAATGATTACGAAAAGACTAGAGTGGATGAGGCAAGTTCAGACTGTCAAAACACTATGATAAGAAGAGCAATGGAAACTCTTTGAAGATCTCACGAAGGAGATACAAGTAACTTTGGAAGACCTCTTGCAAAAAGTGAAAGAACAAACAAAATCCTTCACCATGTTTTAAATTAAATAGGTACTGTTAGAGTGATTAAATTGAGCTAGTGAAGATCCACAAGCTTCAAAAATTCACCAATCTAATTAAGAGATATTTTGAAGGGGAACAGATAGAGTCAAATCTAGTTCATCTCGTAGAGGGAAGTTCTAATCCGAGTTCTTGTACTGAAGTGGATGGAGAATAAATAGTTCATCCAGGTTCGACAATTCAACTGGCTTCAAGATGAGTGATGGATTAGATATGTTATAGATAGAGTTGAGCACTTTGGAAAGGCATGTTGAGTTTCCAACATTATCAAGAGATGATCCCATTGTTTGGATTTCATGGGTTGAGATTTATTTTATGATCCACAAGGCTCAATAATTTTTGGGTGCTGATCACATAATTGTATGTGGAAGGGAAATTTTTGCCTAGGATGTTGTGATAAAGATGCACCTGAACTTGAAGTGGGAATAGTTTAAAAGAGGAGCTTCTAAGCTGATATGGTACTGCTCTGGAGAACGATCCTCTAAAAGATCTTAAGGGTATCAAATAGATCAGAACCATGGAAGACTATATAAATGAGTTTGAGAGATCTGACTTATGCATTCCAACCCTATAGGAAATGTGGAATATAAGTTTTTTAGGCATCTCATGACCAAAAAAATTGGATTACATGTGATAACCTAAAATGTCACTTTATTACTTTAGATCTTGTGGTAGATTTCACCCTTTGGTTTCAGGTGTTTTGAGGTTTAAATTTTGAATTTTTGAGGATCTTCTAGGGATGTAGGGTTAGACGCCCTATTTGGAAAACCATTCAATAGAATCTGTGCACCATATGGAATTCTTTGGGTGGAGGTGATCACACGGTATGCTCATGTTTTGGTAAACTATGCAAGACAATCGTGCGACCTACTCAAGTTGGGGTATTTTTGTCATTTCAAATTCTTTTAAATTGCGAAGTTCTCCCCAAGCTTCATAATCTATTCTTCCCATACCTAGGTTCCTCCCAAGGAGATCTCTCCCTATTACAAGCTCCTCCTAGGTGGATTTGGAGTTTTTATTAGGTGTTTCTTTGTCTCGATCAAGAGATAAGAACTCCTTCCTTCTCTTCGTTTCTCCCCATTTCTCTAATTTTCCCTAACCCTAGTTGTTAGGTTTCTAACCTAATAGTGGGTTGCACAATGGATTATAGGGAGTATGAAGAGATCAATAGTATATTGTTTGGTATATTTAGTAGGAAAAAAGGCATAAATAAAGTTGGTGAAAGAAGTAGGAAAATGAAGAAGAAGATTTAGGATAAAGAGAAGAAGAACACCCATGGTAAGACCACTTCTAGAAGAGCCCTGGCTGGATCCTCCCAAGGAGAAACCCTTCCCAGCTTCAAATGAATATCCATTTTTCCCTTCTACATCCATCCCCCATTTTTTATTAGGGACCAACCAACTCAACAATCCCCTACCCGCAACAATAGAAAGACTAAAATTCCCCTAATATTAACTACCCCTTCCATCTAATACACAAATTCCTAACAACTTCCCCCACACTAAAAAACCACCTTGTCCTAAAGGTGGATCTCCAAATCATAGCCTGAATCCTTTCCCCAATGAAACTCTTTTCAGTGCGATAGTTCTTGGACCTCTTTTTCCCACTTATGGTCACCAGAATCCCATGTTTCACTGAAGAATATCAACATACAAACTAAAAATTTAATTGAATCTTACCTCATATGAGATTATTTATACTTATTCATGATAACAATAGTTTCATCAGCACCTTAAATGAATTTAGCATGCCAGCTTTTCCTATGATTCGAACTGATCCTAGAAGTCACTACCATGATCACGGATCCAAGAAACTTGTAAGAAGTATGACACACAATTCCAACAAGGTATCCAGTTTCAGTTCTAACCTGTTTGTGCATAACATCACTTACACTCGCACCGCTGGCATCACTCACTACTTTCTCCACGACATGCGCACCCAGAAAATGAGTATCTTGTGTAACTTTCATAGGGTTACTTATTGAATCATCCTCTTTAGTGTCCTTAGTGTTGTTAGATAAAATATTTGTGGGAAAATAAACTTTTTTTCTTTTGGATGGCACCAAACTTCTACTGCACCAACAAAGGCTTGACGACTTTAAATATTGTTTCTTGACATGTTTGGCGGTGGAGTATTGGGCGACACCTACTGCAAAATATATGAAGACTTTTATTTTTCGCTGTGTTTACATTTGGTTTGTTGTGTGATTTGTATCCCTATAAATAGGGAGAGTTGTGTGTGTTGTAACAATATGAATTCCAAGGATAAGAAAAAAATACCAGTTTGTTCCGCTGTGTTTATGTGGTTGCGATCACCTCAAGTGATCTGTGTGTGTGCAGTTGAGTTTACTGCTGCAATCCATCCTCCATCAGGGGTATCAAAGGAGGTTGAATCTTGAAGCTGCCTATAACCGCCATCCGTGGTATCCGAGCATCTAAGGTGAGCTGAGCGTGCATAGATCCGTGGTTTGTGCTCTCGATCCGTCTCTTGCAGTGCCAAGAGGGATCTGTGATATCCCCTTCCAATTAGTTGCAGCGACTAATTGAAGAAGACGATGAATAGTCCCAACTATTCATAATCTGGGTGTGAGAATTTTTTCATACTTCCCACTTTGCTTATCCTTTATTTTAATTTTATAGAAAGTGAGATTACTTTCCTATTTTTCAACAAAAAAAATGGTTTTATCTCCACCTCCATACCACAAGGTGGTGTGAAAATCTTATCTCCCAAATTTTTCAAAATTTTTCTTTGCCTTTCATCAATTCCATGCCCTTTTGGAATTATTCAAATTGATTTCAATGCCAAGTTTTATTCTCCCATCATAAAATCTCTCTCCTATCACCTTTTGTCTCCACCCCTCCCCACTCACATTTTGCATCCACTCCATTTTTCCTCTCATCATATATATATATAAATATCCAATCCAATTCTAAAAAAAATATTTGGGTGATCAAAAAACAAAATTGTTGCAATCTTCAATTCTCAAAAAAAATTGTCATCATCAATTTTGAAAAAAAGAGTATGTTTTCCATCCTGAAAAAAAAAACAATTACTATCTGATTTTTTTTTCTTGGATAGTGAATTCAATTTCATCGACCCCTTCGACTTATTTCCATACATCGACGATGATGAAAAACACCCTCTTCCATTATCTCATCTCCCAAATATGAATCAACTATCTTCATCAGAATCTACCAAAGAAATTGAGTTGATATCCATCACAAACTCCTTCCCAAAAGGCACTGAAGAACAGGTATTGCTATCGAACAAAGACACCTTCCTGAAAGTTGAGACCTACATCGATGTAGTATCTAGTGGACCATCCTCCAGTTCAAGCATGAAGCATCAAAGCTCTGTGTTAGTTCCCCTGTTGAATAAAAGCAACGCCTACTTCCAAGGCGTCTGAGTCCCGGTGAAGGCCCAGAGTAAGGGGGGATATTTAGAAGAACCCAAGGTAGAGGATTTAATAAAAAAATCTGATTCAAGAAGAGGAGTACGGGATGACAAAATTCCAAATCAAAGAAATAAAAACCATTTTGCTTCCTGCTACTGGTATTTTGTTTCTGCGATCACCTCTAGTGATATGCTTATCTAGTGCCACATTTTCTTTTGAATTTATTGTAGCTAATGACTATGGTGAAATCATTATACCCATTAGTTGCCCACCTGAAGATTATGTAAATGTCTGAGTCGTGAGGAAAACAAGTTTAAGGGGGGAATGCTGGAAAATAAACTTGTTTTCTTTTGGACGGCGCCAAACTTCTACTGCACCAATGGAGGCTTGAAGACTTCAAAGATTGTTGCTTGATGTGTTTGGTGGTGGAGTATTGGGCGACACCTAGTGCAACATATATGAAGACTTTTATTTTTCACTGTGTTTCCATTTGGTTTGTAGTGTGATTTGTATCCCTATAAATAAGGAGAGTTGTGTTCATTATAACAATATTAATTCCAATGATAAGAAATAATACTAGTTTTTTCCGCTGTGTTTATGTGGTTATGATCACCTCAAGTGATCTGCGTGTGTACGGTTGAGTTTATCGCTACAATAGATCCCCTATCAAGATCATTTTCAATGGTGCTTAGTATTTTAGTAGGACATGAATCTTGAACAAGATAATCTATTGCAATAAAACATCCTTTCCACACTAGTGCCTCTAGTGATACACTACAGATTTATTTTTTTACATCCATAGGTTCTACAGAACCAGAATTATTAAATTATTCAAAAACTTAGAAATTTTACGTACTTGTGTTCGCATGAACAACATTTTCTCATGGAACTACGCCACATACTCTTGATTCTATCTTATGGACTCTACCTCTTTCCTAACATAATCTTATAGCAAAGTTCAAAACTTATGCATCTCAGCTGCCTGTTTTTGCATCAACTGCTCTAATTTTAACTCCCCTGTAGATGTTTTTGATGCCATCCTGATGGACCGACTCCAACTCTAACAAAATCCACCAGAACACAGAAGCATGTGTGTCTTCCCTAACAATTAATTCGTAGAATAATTTAGGTATATGAGAGAGATAAAACCAAGAAATCATAAAAGAAACCCTTTTCTTGAATTCTTCTCAATCAAGATGTTTCCCATAGCATACGTTCCTCACTCCTACGCTCATCTAGACCAACAATAATCATGGTTACCTCTTTATTTTTTTGATTTCCTCTTCAGTGATCATTTTCTTTTTCAACGGTGACGCACCACCACATTCATCCCACACTAATCGTCTTCTCCAGTGATTGTGTGCTCTCAATCTGCAAATATAATTTCTACAGTGAAAAAAATAGTTGATGCATGATATTTTTAAAAAAAATTCCTTGATCAAGAACATTTTTCTTGATTTCCTCTCTCCATCAACTTCCAATGATCAAAAATGGAATCTTATCAATGATCGACCAACAGTGAATGTGATAAAACAACCTCTCAATGAAATCACCAATTGTTAGGTTTCAAACCTAACAGCAGGTTGCACAATGGATTAAAGGAAGTTGTAAGAGATCAACAATAGACTATTCATTATATCTAGTAGGAAATGAGATAAAAATATAATGGGTGGAAGAAGTAGGAAAATGAAGAAGAAGATATAGGAGAAATAGAAGAATAACAACCCTAGGAAGACCACTTCTCGAAGATCCCTGGTCGGATCCTCCCAAGGACCAACCCTTCCCAGCTGCCCAGCTGAAAAACTGCCAAATTGATATATGTTTTCCCTTCTAAAACCATCCTTACTTATTTATTAGTTCCCGAAAAACTCAACAACCCCTGCCTACAATAATAGAAAGACCAAACTACCCCTAATATTAACTACCCCTTCAAGCTAATACACACATTCCAAACAATTTCCCAGGGGTGTTCTTATTCTCTTTCTCCTATATATTCTATTTATTTATTTCCACATATGTGATCATTTTTTTCAGTGGTGACACACCACCACATTCATCCCATATTGATCGTCTTCTCTAGTGGTTGAATTCTCTCGATCTACAACAATAACTACTATAGTGGAAAAATAGTTGTTGAGTGAGCTTCTTAATCTTTTTTTCTATGATCAAGAATTGATTTCTTGATTTCCTCCCTCCAGTGAATTACATTGATAAAAAATGGAATCTTATCAATGATCAACTAGAATAAAATAGTAGATGGTATCCTCTTAATGAAGTCATCAATTGTTTGGTTTCTAACCTAACAGCGGGTTGCACAGTGGGTCATAGGTAGTAGGAAGAGATCATCCACAGATTATTTGGTATATTCAGTAGGAAAAAATATAGAAATATTGTTGGAATAAGAATTAGGGAAATGAAAAATAAGATGTAGGATAAATAGAATAAGAACACCCCTGGGTAGACCACTTCTCAAAGATCCATGGTTGGATCCTCCCAAGGACCAACCCTTCCCATCCGCCCACTTGAAGAACTGCCAAATGAATATTTGTTTTACCCTTCTACATCTATCCTCCTTTATTTATTAGGTCCCAAAAAACTCAAAAACCCCTACCTATAACACCATAAAGACTAAATTTCCCCTGATATTAAATACCCTTGCTAGCTAATACACACAAAACTAACACTAGTGGACATGGTGGGAAGATTTTCATGGTTAGGGTTGTGATAAATTGGGGGCTTCAGTTTCAAAAGTTTTTGAGCCATCTCTTAAGGCTTATTTTGGTGGTTTCCATTGAAGGAAACATATCTCCACCACTTGAGGTAGGTGTTTCCATTACAATTCCATTTATTAAAGAGTTACTAATTACTTAATGTTTTAAAAGTGTTATTGAACCAAACTAATGATGTATAAGATACCTATTTTTGTGTTATCAATGGTTCCACTACTACAAAAATGGTCAAGGGAAGCGCCACCTTTTATCAGCACTAAGAAAAAAGTACTGATAAAAGTAATTCTTTATTAGCGCTAATTAAAAGCGCTGATAAATAATTAGCTTTATAAATGGTAAAAATGCCCTGATAAAGTGACCATTTATCAGCACTAAAATTTTAGCGCTGATAAAGGGATCATTTATCAGTGCTTTTCTAGAATTGATAAAACCATAGTCCCATTTTATAAAATGAGGTGCAGAGTTCCCTCTGTTAATCGTGCCCTCAAACTCTCGTGGGACTGTACCCCTGCAACAACTCCCTTCTCCCCCCGATCTTCTCTTTGTCAGACCTCCACCGCCGCTATCCCTACTCCGCCACTAGCCCTACTCTACTGTGAACCCTACTCCCTAACCTCCCCCTCAAACCCCTTTCATGGATCCTCCTCCCCGTGAACCCTTCTTCCCCTCCTCCCTGCTAGACCCTACTCCCTGCGAACCCTACATCAAGTGTTTGGGATTCCTTTTGGTGAGATTTGATTCTCAGCTTCCCATCTTTGATCTTTGGTGATTTCTCCGCTCATCCTTATCTGTTTACTTTTGTTCTTGTTCTAATATTCACTATGGTGGTTTAGTTTGATTTGGTTTGGGTTGTGTTGTGTGTTTGGGCTACGTTTTTAGGTCACATTCTTTCAAAAATGCATGAAGTGATTAAATTTTTTCCAAGTGAATTGTTTATTACTTATAGGGTTTTGTTAAGTTATTTTCAAGAATAATATTATTCTAAACACTCTATTATAAATGTGAGTAGTGAGAAGGAGAAAAGAGTTTGTTAGATTTTTCAATGGATTTAAGAATGGTGGCATGGGGTGATGAGGTGGTTGTGTTATTGGAGGGTCTAATGGTGATGATTTCATAGAAATATAATATTTTGTAATGGATTATGAATTGGTTTTATAGTTTATAAGTGTTGGCGTATATATGATTCTTTTAGTGTGAAAGTGTATCCCTTGGTGTTGGTAAGTTATTTAATTTTTTGGATTAAATTTATTAATATTGATGCTTATACATTTTGAAACATTATCATGGTAAAGTGCATAGGAAGTAGAAAGAGACATGGGATAGAGTGTTTTCAAATTTCAATAGTAGGAGGTGTTTATTTTTATTGTCTAGGTGTTGTGTCCTAAGGTTAATAATTGGCTAGAATCAGTTTAAGAGGGGTTTTAATTGGAAAATATTCTAGCTCATTTATGGGTTTCCTTAGTAGTGGGATTACTTTTAAGGGTGGCTTGAGAATGATGGAATGAAAATCATGTTCAGTCAAAAGTGGTTTTAAGAAGAGTTTTATTCCCTAGATATAGAAGTATGAGTGTATACAGAATATCATGGAATTCAATCAAGTTGGATACAGTGTGCTTTCCCTTGGGATTCACATCTGTGCATTGATGGTCTAGTTTTTAGAACACTTAGTTAATGAATAAATGAAATCCTGTAATTTTGAGTCATCATTGAGGTTAGATATTCTAAGGAAGGTTGCGAGTTTATGTTTGAGGTTTTGGTTTTTAGATGAAGGATTGTGATGAAGTTATCAAGAGTGGTTTTCTTCGAGTTTCTTAGAAGGATAAAGATGGTGCCTTGAGTTGTGGTCCTAATGGAATGAGGAATAAGGGAGTGATGAGATCTTCTAGATGTAGGGTGGGGATTATACCCTAGGGTTGAGTATCTCAAGGTATACCATAACTGTATAGTTGATCTATTTCAACGGTGATGTAGTGGGGCATCAGTAGTATGAGTTCCCCATGATTCATGGTGTTTCTTGGTTTTTGTAAGGTGTAGTTTTATTTAGTCGGATGGTCATGTTTTAGTTGATAAAATTTTGGGATGTGGTGAGTTTGGTTTGAGATTCTAGGCCTGAGTATGTCCTGAGTTATTGACCTCATCCCTTTATTAACCAATACCCTCTTTCAATTGATACAAAAAGATTCATCTGAATTATTTTCAATGGAATTATTTATCTCTATTTACCTTCAAATTCCTGTTAAAATATGAATTTTATTGAGTTGGTTAGTGTGTTTATCCAAATTTAATGATTCATATGAAAAAAAGGAAGCATATTTCTATTCTACCTAAATGGATGGGAATTATTCTAATCTAAAGTTCATGCTTTTGGGAAATAATTTATTTATAAAATTAATTTCACAATTTTTTTTCAATATTATGGAAGGTATTAATAGTTAGTGAGAGTAGGTTTGAGTTTTGGGTAGGGATAGTCGATGTGGTCCTTCTCCCTCATGTGTGAGTTTTTTAACACTAATGGATTGTGTTTTATCCCTTTGTATATGAATGTTTTTTTATAGAATGGATGTAAGATGTGTCAGTGGATATTAGTTACAAGTTTGGGGAAGGTGCGGGAGAGTTATTATGTATCCTTTAGATGTTCATGATAGAATTTATGTTCACTAACCTCAATTTTATATTTCTTATGTTAATTTTGGTAACAAAACCTATGATATTCCATAGTAATTTTGGATAAACCTAGGTTAATTTTCTCCCTCACGAACCCATTTGTGTTTGGAAATGTATCTACTATATTAGTTTTCTCATCAAAATTGTATCCTTGTTTTCATTTTATTTGAGTTTGGTCACTAGTTTTGGGCTGTTTAACGTGATTATTTTATTATGAATGAGGAGGCTAGTAGGGGTGGTTAAAAGGATGTTTAATGTTTTTCTGCAAGGGTGTTGGGTGCTAGAACTATTGGTAAGGGGCTAGAAAGTATGTTTATTTTGATGGGGGGTCTATCCTGGTTCTGTTGATTTCAAAATCTTTATTTGAAATGGTTAGGCTCTATTAATCTCTATTTTTAAAAGGAAGTGGTTCTCTTATACTGTATTTAGAAGTCTTTTTTTGTGTATTTTAATCATAAATAAAAATATTTGAGATTCAAATAGGATGGAGATGAATAAAGAATGGATTGATGCTAATCATTTGACAATAGAGTATGAGAATGGAGTGAAAGAGTTCATCAAGTTTTGAAAGGATCGTGCAAAGGATCCTTCTCAAATCCTTTGTTCGTGTTTATGTTGTTATTATTCTAGAATAATTACTCCAGAGGAGTTGGAAGAACATTTGATATGTCATGTAATAGATTGGAGTTATAAATGTTGGAATAAACACAGATAAAAAGTGAATGTAGCTACTAGCTGAGATAAAACTATATTTTATGGATCATCAGATATGATTACAAATATGGATAATGAAGAAGACTGTATGGAGGATGTGATTACAGATCTCAATGATGATGAATATCGTATTGAGAAAATGACAAGGACAGTTGAAGATGAACTCTGTGATTGCCCAAAATTGTTTGATAAGTTAAAGAGTTATGCAAATATGCTATTGTATGCTGGTTTCACTAAATATACAGCATTGTCAGATGTACTAAAGTTGTATAAATTGAAAGTAGGCAATGGATGGAGTGATGTCAGTTTTACGGAACTACTTTATCTCTTGAATGATATGCTCCAGGAAGATAATGAGCTCCCAATCCAGACATATGAAGCTAAAATAATGCTACACTCTATGGGTATGATTTCTGAAAGAATAAATGCCTTCCTGAAAGACTGTATATTGTTTATCAAGGAGAACAAATCACTTACAGAATGCCCAAAGTGTGGTTCTTCTCGATACAAGAAAAATGAATCCAGTCCTACGAAATTTGTACGGTACTTTCCAATAATTCTAAGGTTTAGGCATCTATATGGAAGTGAATAAACTGCAAGAAAATTGTCGTGGCATGCAGATAAAATAAATAAAGATGGGAAATTACGTCACCCGACCGACTCTCCTCAATGGAAGAGAATTTATCATGAGTATCCTAAATTTGGATAGTCTTAATAGCATATCCTTAGTTCATATCCTCCATATACTAATAACATATCCTTAGTTTATCTTAGATACTTAAGGATAGTCTTAATAGTAGTCTAATGTTATCCTGAATCTGCTTGATATCTGCCTACCATGCTCAAAGCATAGGCAACATCAAGCCTCAAACATAACATGGAATACATGGTATATCCCATCACTAAAGATTATAGGATCTTACTCATTATCTCTCTTTCCACTTGTTTCTAAGGACACTTTTTCTTAGAAAGATGTATATCATGTGACACTGGAACCAATGCCCCATTAGATTTTTCCATATTGAATCTCTTCAGTATCTGGTCAATCTATGTACTATGACTTAGTCCACGAAACATCTTGGAAATATCACGCATGATCTTGATCCCTAGAATGCAGGCTACTTCACCTAAGTCCTTCATGGAGAAGCACTTGTTCAACCATTCCATAAACTCTTTTAAGGATGATATATCACTTCCAATTAGTAATATGTCATCAACATATACTATGAAAAAACAATCATACTCCCATTAAACCATTTGTAAACACATGACTCACATTTGTTCTTAATAAAACCAAATTCCTTTATAGGTTCATCGAATCAAATGTTCTGTGACCTGGATGGTTGCTTTACTCATTCTATCTTTACTCTTATGTATAAGGACACATTTTCTTGGAAATATGTATACCATGTGACACTGGAACCAATAACTCCCCTCTTGGATTGTTTCATACCGAATATATTTAGTATCTAGTCAGTATATGTACTATGACATAGTCTAAGAAACCTCTTGGATCTATCACGCATTATCTTGATCCCTAGAATACAGGTTTTTTCATCAAAGTCCTTCATGGAGAAGCACTTGTTAAAACTTTCCTTAACCTCTTTTAAGGATTTTATATCATTTCCAATTAGTAATATGTCATCAACATATACTACTATGAAAACAATCCTACTCCCTCTAAACCTTTTGTAAACACATGAATTACATTCATTCTTAATGAAACCAAATTCCTTTATGGATTCATCAAATTGAATGTTTCATGACCTGGATGCTGAATTTAATTCATAGATGGATCTTTTCAACTTGCATGCCGTTTTGGAATTATATAGAGTCACAAACCCTTAAACATGTGTCATATGAAGATCCTCTGGAAGGTTCTCGTTAAGAAATTCAGTTTTAAAAATCATTTTCCAAATCTCATCATCATGATAAGATGTTATGGAAAAAAAATTTATGGATTTAAACATGGAAACTAGGGAAAGGGTCTCATCATAGTCAATTCCTTGATGTTGTCTGAACCCTTTGTATGATATCCATGTTTTATAGGTATTCACTTTACCTTCCATGTATATCGTTCTCTTGAATATCCATTAACACCCAATGGGTTTACATCAACTGGTGGATCGATCAAAACCCAAACATCATTTTGATAAATGGAATTCATCTTAGTATTCATTGATTCTTGTCATCTTGCAGCTTCTGAGCTATATAATGCCTCCTTATAGGAAATAGGATCATCATAGTCATCCAATAATGATTCACCATTATCAATGACTAAAAAATGATCTCTCTAGTTCTCTAACCTCTCTAGCACCCATAAGAAGCACTTGTGTTTCATGAACATCCTTTTCCATAGGGACCTATAGAATCAGTTCTTGTAGAAACTATTATATATTTTGAGCATCAACTTCATTGAAGTCAATATTTCAATCACTATCCTCCACGAGGATGTGCTTCTTCTCATGAAAAATGGCTTGTCTTATAAAAATTACTTTCTTATCTGAAGGGTTGTATAAATAGTATTTGTCATGAACCAACCCGGATACCCTGGTACCTTAATACCCAAGCTAGACTTGACATGGCCTGAAGGGAATTCCCAATCCCCGTAGGTTGGAGATTAGAACCCGACATCATACAAGAATCACAAGGGATCAATTTTTCCACAAGAATACAGAAAATAAAAGATACAAGTCTTTATGTTTAACACTCCAAAGGGAGAAAGTACCATAAAAAAACAGGTAAAATAGTACCCAAATAGTACATCATCAAGATACACAACATCTTCCAATATAAAAGTCAAAGATAAGCCCATGTAACAAGTGGATCACATATCCACCAGTCACCTCCATCACTCCGGGTCCCAAGGATCAATAACATTCACCATCTCCAAGTGGAATGTTTTTCCTTTGCTCGGATCTAGAGTAAGAGAACCTAAAAATGCCTAAAATAAAAGGTGGGGTGTGAGCTATAAATCCTGGTAGGGTCTCAAAAATTGTTTAATAATTAATTCAATAACAATTAAACCAAATAAGACTTAAATTTAAATAAAACAAGACATGGAATGAAATTTACATATTTTCAACAAAACATGCTTTCATAATCAAAAGATGAAAGATATATGGAAATAGGATTAAATGAACATTTTATATAAATCATTTATATAAAATAGTTTTAGTGAACAAAATAATTCCATAAATCAATGGCATGTAATCATCAAATCAAGTGTATTATAGCACCATGTACCATCCCTATGACACATTAGTTTTCTAGTAATAGGATCCCCACACTACTCATCAGTGATCTCATCTCAATGTGTGCACATGTACCATGACATAGGCTATTAGGACTCAACTCCCCATCAGGGATAAAATCAGGGTGCAGTAAGTTTAGGTCAGTGTTTTCATCGCCAATACAGTTCTAGGGGGTCAGATCTTCGTAGGTTTGTCCTAATCACCACTATCTACCCAGTCTACATGTTCTTAAAATCAAACAATAAATCAAACATGGGAAGATCAATCATTTTAAATCATTTCATCCTTCACATTTCAATTGCCCAATTTTAGTTTTCAACATGCCTTTTTCATTTCAAAAACCAAATCATAGGTTTTCATCAAATTTATGCCTTATAAAAATCATAATTCATTCTAAACCATTTTTTCTCAAATCAAGGAAAATAATTTTACCAAATGATTTCCATTACAATGCATATTTTCTCAAATAATTGCATGTATAAAACCACCCAAAATAGGGTTTTATTTCACATACACATGCCTTTAAAATCATACAATAAATATACTTTAATTCAATGCATATAAAATTGGTTTTAAATGCAATTTGAATAAATAAAGAAACAAGGTCTCAATTTTGTGGAAGAAACATTACAGAACCACCTACCTTTATCATGATAAACCGATCAAACACCCGAAATGGGAATGCCAATGGAGAGTCGAAGGTGAAAAATATCCATAGGAAATCCCTATAAATACAATCCATAAAAACACAGATCCAATCCATCTTCAACATGAGGATTCATCACTCTCAAAGGAAAGAAGAGAAGAAATGGGGGAATTTTAAAATGAGGAGAGATCAATTACCATAGAGGAATTAAATGGTTCCACCAGAGCTTTGATATGATAATAAAGGAGTTTTAGGGAGTTGAAACACATATAGGGAGCCTTTAAGGGCCAAAATTTTGAATGAGAGTCAAGCAGGAGAGAAAGAAATATAAAATGGGGCTCTAGGAATTTAAGTCTGTAAAAAAAAGACCATTCCCCAGCCACCATGACCACTATACCGAAAGGCTGCAGACATCCAAACCACGTCGTAGCCTCCATAGACCATGCCACAACTAACCTAGGTCAACCAAACTCTTGAAAACACATCGTATCTCTCACCTGGATCCTATTCACCTAGGGTAATTCTATGGCGCAACATAGGTACCACAACACAACTATATAACCAAATAGGAAGTAGAACCGAAATACACCAGCAAGGGATCCACAACATTGTCGTCACACCACGACATAACAATTCAAAAATGGAATTATCCATAAAATTGGCCTCAAGCTCCCCTACGTCGTAGTCAGATGGTCCATGGAATAACTTGGACTCTCTACACTCTGACCCATACATCATGACACAACTTTTTCCAACACATTTATACTCGAACTCCATTAAATCCAAACAACAAACATCCCCAAACTATAGTTCATTTTCCCTAACAAAAGCTCACCATACTAAAAATGTCTGAAATTCACCTAAACAAAAGTGAAACAAAGTGAGAGTCAAGAGGTACCTGAAATTATGTAACATGATGCTACAATATCCCCATCATAAACACATTCTATCCCCATAAATCCTATCAAGAAGTTTTCATACTAAAAATATGAGGCCACTGCTCCCTCATCTGATCAGTGCCTCATGCTCCCACATCTCATGTGAATTGGAACCATGTTGTCATAGCACATGAACCAAAGTTATTTTCTTTCCATGAAGAACCTTTGTTTTAGAATCAACAATCCTGGTGGGATGCTCAGTCACGAATAAATCCATCTCAACCTCAAGATCCTCCCAACTCAAAACATGAGAAGGATCAGAAATATACATTTGAAGCTATGATACATGAAAGATGTTGTTGATCTGATGCGAGATGCATGGGGTGACCTGATCTTCATGGCGTAGGGTAGAGAATGAAGGATGCAGTTCGGGGATAAGTGGTGGATGATGGGTATGGATAGTATATTCAAGTAGTCAATCAGCGCTATAAGGAGTGCAACCTACTAGTTAGACAAAACACTCATGGGAGGGAGGTGATAGCCAATCCACACAACAATGCACTTGGGTTTCGACATGGAGTTTTGGATTTATAATCTTGGATCACTAATCTAACTTGTAGATTGACAACTCAAGAATTAACAATAGTTAGGGGGAAAACAGAAAAATTCTCACAAAATAGAGATAAACAAAGCATAATCTCTCAATTAAAATCTTGAATGCCATAAAATTTCAATGGGGGGCTATTTATAGCCAAGGGGGTGGTACAATAGTCAAGTGTCTAATACCCTAAAGCCAAAAGGCTAAACTATTCTATTCCCTTAAATTAAAAATGATAAATTATACCAAAAATTTTTGGAAAAGTATCACACCACTTTCCAACTATATCTCACCAGATTTTACTTTGAGTGCATAGCCCACCAGATTTAACTTTTGTGTCCAAATATGCCATTCTAGAATCCTCCATGTGGGAAAGGCTTCCCAAATTCATACAAACATGTGATTAAAGATTTAAAAATCATGTTTGGTCTTGAATAAGTGATATCATAGGCACATTTTATTTATATATGGAAGGAAAGATGCAGTGGGCCTTTAATAAAGCGATATGGACGCCCATTGTAGCATTCAGCATCTTTAATATCTCTCGCATCATCGGGCCTTGGAAATAAAAATCCTCCACCTAGGAAATGGAATTGGTGACCTTGATATGGTTATCATCATCCTACCCCTCTTGAAAAGGAGTCGGCCTCGAGTCTTTATCCTCTACACCCAAAAAAGGAGAAAGATCAGAAACATTAAGAGTGACACTTAAACCATACTCACCTGGAAAATCTATCTTGTACACATTGTTGTTAATCATCTAGAGTACTCGGAATGGTCCATCTCCTAATGGAATGAGTTTTGATTTCTACTTCTTGGGAAATATGTCCTTTCGCATATGAATCTAGACTAAGTCACTGGGCTCAAACAAAAATTGTGTGTGACCCTTGTTTTCACAATCAACATATTTCTAGGTCATCCACTTGATATTTTTCCTTGCCTTTTCATGGAGTTGTTTGATGAATTCTGTGCACCCTTTTGCATCCATATTAGTTTCTTCCTGTAAAGGAAAAGGAACTAGATCAATAGGGGCAAGGTGTTAAAACCATAAACAATTTCAAATGGAGAATATTGAGTAGTGGAGTGTTTGGACCTGTTATATATGAATTCCACATGTGGCAGACACTCCTCCCGATTCTTGAGATTCTTCTTGACAATTTTTTGTAGAAGGGATGCAAGTTTCTGATTCACCATCTCTGTTTTCCCATCGGTTTTCAGATGAAAAGTAGTGTAAAATAGTAACTTTATACCTAGTTTTCTCTACAAGTTCTTCCAAAAGTAATTGAGGAATTTTGTGTCTTGATCTGACACAATCATCCATAGTATTCCATGGATTTTTACTACTTCCTGAAATAAAAGTTTTGCAATATTAGTGGAATAATATTTTTTGTGATAAGGAATGAAATGTAGCGTTTTAGAAAATCGATCCACCAAAAAAAAATGTAATCTCTCCCCTTCTTGGTTCATGGTAACCCCACAATAAATTCCATTGATATATCCTCCCAAGGGGTGTTGGGGATTGGGAGAGGAAGATATAGTTCATGTGGGTTTAGTTTCAATTTGGATTTATGGTAGCCAATGCACTTTCCAACAAATTTTTCAACATCTCTAGATATCTTAGGCCAATAAAAATGCTCAGTAAGAATGTTTAATGTTTTATCAACACAAAAATTTCCCATTAATCCAACAAATGTGACTCTTTTAGTAAAATTAAATGGATAGAGAAATTGGGAATGCAAAGCTTATCAATTCGGAATAAGAATCCATCATGTAAATTAAAATTTTCCCAACTAACTCCAGGTTTACAATGTTCATAAGGTTCACTAAAATCACTATCAATAGAATATAAATTCTTAATGTATTAAAAACCAAGGTTTTTTGAATCCAACAAGGATAAAAGAGAATATGTACCTGAAATTTCATCATCCACAATATTTTCTTTACAATTTTTATTCTTGATGACACATGGAAATAATTCAATGAATTCCAACCATCTAGAATATCTTCTATTTAGTTCATATTGGATCCTAAGGTATTTAAGAGCCTCAAGATCATAAATTATCATAAATTCCTTAGTCCAAAGATAATGTTTTCATTTTATAGAACTCTAAAAAATGCATACAACTCTTTTTCATATGTATCATAGTTTATGGTTCATCCATTTAACTTCTCACTAAATAAAGAAATAATCTTTCCTTCTTGCATAAGTAATTCTCTTATTCCAATTCCACATTCATCACATTCAATTTCAAAGGTCTTACAAAATTTAGGAAGTGAAATTAGAGGGTTGTGGGTGAGTATATCCTTAAGAGAATGGAAGGACTTCTCTTGAGTTGTCCCCCATTTGAAATGAACATTCTTCTTTGTCAACTCATTCAATAGTGCTTCTAGTGTGCTGAACTCCTTCAAAAATCTACTATAAAAACAATCAAGCCCATGAAAACTTCTTACTTATATGAAAGAGGTTGGAGTTGGTCATTCTTGCATAACTTTGATCTTCTCAGTGTCGAATTCAACTCTATTGTCACTCACAAAAAATCCAAGGAAAACAATCTTATCGAGGAAAAATTCACACTTATTTATTTTTCCAAAAAAAATTTCCTTCCCCAACACTTCTAAGAATTTTATTAAGTGATCTACATATTCATGGAAATTCCCACAATACACTAAAATGTCATCAAAGTAAACTACCACAAAATTTTTAATATATGAAGGTAAGATATGATTCATTAACCTCATAAATGTGTTAGGTGAATTGGTGAGACCAAAGGTCATGACTAACCATTCATAAAGTCCATGATTTTTCTTAAATGTAGTTTTCCACTCATCTCCTTCTTTCATCCTAATCTGATGGTACCCACTTCTTAAATCAATTTTTGAGAAAATAGTCGAACCATTTAATTCATCTAGCATATCATATGACCTAGGGATAGGATGACGATACCTAACCATGATATTATTGATGGCTCTACAGTCAATGCACATTCTCCATGTTCCATCCTTCTTTGGTACTTAAAGCACTGGTATGACACAAGGACTAAGGCTCTTTGACATATCCCACGTCCAACAGATCTTGAACTTGCCTTTAAATTTATTTTGTTTCCTTCAGGATGGTGTGATATGTAGGGAGGTCCGATAGTGATGCTCCGGGTATGAGATCAATTTGGTGCTCAATACCTCTAATGGGTGGCAAACCTGGTGGCACCTCTTCTGGAAAGACATCATTATTCTCCTATAACAAAGACTCAACAACATTTGAAAAAGGGGGTAATTCATTAGTATTTAGAAACACCTCTTTATACATTAGTTCTAGGAGGGTTTTCTATGAAAACAAATCTTCCTTAACCTCACTCTTTTTTCTAACATCACACTTTTCTATTCTCTCAAATACTTTTTACCTCTTTGTTTTTATTTCCACTCCATTTATTTTCTTATCCCATTTTCTCTCTTTCCCTCGTTCTCTCCTTTTTCATTTTCACTATTTTTTTCTTCATCACTAAATTTTTTATTCTCTGAAAATGCGATCTTATGCAATTTTTTTGGGGGATATGGGGTTGAGGGTTATAGGTTCCCCTCATAGTACAAAAGAGTGATGATTCAAGAAACCGTCATGAGTAACACACTGATCATACTACCACAGTCATCCCCAAAAATGAAAATCCTTCATAGGAACAACATCATAAAAAACCTCATCTTTGTACTTACTGATGGTGAACAATACTTTCACTTTCTTGGTGACCTTTAGCTCACCACAATCATTCAACTGCTAAAGCTGGTATGGATTTTGGTGCCTCAAAGTTGGGAGTCCCAAATTCTCCACCAACTCAGTGCTCGCCACATTACTACAACTCCCCCCATCAATAATAATGCTACATACCTTCCCATTGATCTTTCATCTTGTATGGAAAAGGTTCTCCCACTTCTCCTTCTCTCCAACGGTCATTTGTGCACATAAAACTCTCATAGTGACAAGAATTTCACTGTCTTCCACAAATTATCCACTATCAATTTCTGGAGATTCATCCTCCTCCTCCTATGATCTCTCTCCATTGGTCTCCCATTCTCCATACTTGTTGATGTTAATGGTGTGACGGTTTGGGAATTCACTAGAAATGTGACCCCTTCCTTGAAATTTGTAACAACGAATATCCTGATTCCTTGTATGGTTGGCCTCAAAAGTAGGTTTCTTGGGTGGAAGAATTACCTTTTCACTTTTGCAATCAACCACCTCTTTCAGCTTTGATTATTCTCTAATATCCTTCCTTATATTTCTCCATAGAGTGAAAGGGGTAGCGTATTTCCTCATGTTTCACCTCTTTTGGATTTGTTACTCTATCTTGGTGGTTTGGTGGATCATATCTTGTATCTCCACATAGTGGTACATCTCTACTTGACCAGAAATCTCCCAATTGATCCCATGTAATAATCATGCCATATTTGCCTCTGGATCTTCCTCAATGTTCACTCAAATCATGGAAATTTTCATCTCCTTGTACTGATATTAAACACTCTTACTCCCTTGCATGAGGCATTGAAGCTTGTTGTGGAGATCTCTATAGTAGTGTGAGGGAAAAAATCACTTCTTCATGGTGAACTTCATGTCTTCCCAAGTATGAATAGGACGTCCTTCATAACAGGATCTATCCTTTTGAACTTGATAACACCATATTATTGCATAATAAAAGAATTCAAGGGCTTCAAGTTTTACCTTTTTCTCCTCTGAATAGGTATGACATGAAAACACCTACTCAATCCACATCTTCCACTCCAAGTATGCTTCTAGATCGATTTTACCTTGAAATGAAGGGGCATTCACCTTGATGCCTCCAAGAATGTCATCATCACGGGGTCTCCTTTAGGTTTTTGGAACAACCTCCTACTTTGGGGGACATCCTCAAAATCTTCATCAAATTTATCCATCTCCTCCTCCATGATGTGGGAGTGATGTGGTGATGGAGCCTGTTGTAGGTTACCATGGATCATCCTTGGGTTTGGTTGATTCTTCAAGTTTTCAATCATCTCATGTAGCTCCTCCATCTTCCTATCAAGAAGCCTCTCGAAATGGCTCACCAAAGCTTGAATTTGGAGTTGAAAAGCTTTCGGTTCGGGAGACCTACTTCGGCTTCCTTCATGACTAGCATGAGAAATTTTCTTCCCACGATCTTCGGCCATGATATATTACACAAACAAAAACACACACAGAGATAAAACCTCAGAATGATAAACACACTCACATGTGAGAATATACACATACATGCACAAATACACACACACATAATATGTACACACTCACACTAACACACACAAGATGTACACACACATGCACATGAGATGTACACACTAACACACACACAAGATGTACACACACACACACACAAGATGTACACACTCACACTCACACTCACACACACAAGATGTACAAACACACATACACACACATGCACGCGAGATGTACACACACACACACACACACACACACATACACAATATGTACACACACAAATAAGTTGTACACACTCAGGTATGTTTTTTTAATTTCTCTCCACTCTCACACTCAATTCAAATCCCAAGATCTTATGAAATATAATACCTTTTTTAGGGATATCACATGCCACCAATCCTCCCCAAACCAAGATTGTGTTGGGGGGTGGTTTAACAAAACCTGTTTGAGTGGTAATGGGTAATGGGTGAAAAGAAGGGTTGAAAATGGATAAAAGGTGGAAAAAAATGGGGTAGAAAGGTGGTATTTGGTTTTTTCCCTATTGTGAAAGATAAGAAAAATGAATAAAAATATAATCTAAATATAATATGGTGATGAAGTAAAATTATAGAGAAAGTGATGTATGAAAATGGAAAGTGATAATAATGTAAAGCACAAAGAATTAATTGTATCCTCTTTTTTTTTCAAATCTCACCAAAAAGTGTTGTGCTTGGAGTTTTAAAGCACAAGATGATTGAACGGAGATTAAGACAATTTTTTTGTAATCTATAGAATAAAGGATGTGATTAATTTTGAAAATAAAAAAATAATGAGTTGAGAAAATTTGATTTGTTTTTTATTTTATTTTTCATATACAAATCACATATAGAAAATTAAAAGCGAAAAGAAGATGGATGAATAATTGGATCAATGTAACGATATTTCAATCTTGCACAACATAGGACAAATCAAGAGGTTTTAAAAGAAAAAGGGGTTTTTAATGGGTGGATAATAAGAAATGATAAGAAGGGTAATAGATATATGGGATAAAAGAGGGTGATAGATACTTACCATGTCAACTGGAGCGTTGACACCAACTGATGAGGGATGCATGGGGTGGCCTGATCTTCACGATGTAGGGCGGAGAATGAAGGATGTAGTTTAGGGATAAGTGGAGGATGATGGGTATGGATAGAGGATTCAAGTATTTAGTCAATTCTATAAGGAGCGTGAACTACTTCTTAGAAAACACACTCATAGGAGGGAGGTGATAGCCAATCCACACAACAACACACTTGGGCTAAGGCACATAATTGGGGGATTTGTGAGCTTGGATCACCAATCTAACTTGTAGATTGACAAGGTAATAATTCACAAGAGTTAGGGTAAAATGGAAAAATTCTCATACAACAGGGAGAAACAAATCATATGCTCTAAATTAAAATCTTGAATGCCATACAAGTGCCATGGGGGTGGCTATTTATAGTCAAGGGGGTGGTGCAATATTCAAGGGTCTAATACCCTAAATTCATAAAGGCTAAACTACTTTTTTCCCTTAAATTCAAAAGGATAAATTATACCAAAGACTCTTTGGAAAATTAGTAGACCACTTTCCAACTATAGCCCTCTGGATTTGAATTTGAGTGCATTGCCCAGTTGATTTGACTCTGGGGTCCAAAGATGTCATTCTAGAATCCTCCATGTGGGACAATATTTAAACATCATGTTTGGTCTTGAATAAGTGATATTATAGGCCCATTGTTTCCATCCATTTAAGGAAATATGCATTGGTCCTTTAATGAAGTTATATGGGTGCCCATTGTAGCATTCAACCACTTTAATCTTATAATGACCCGGATTTCCGTAGGCCATTCTTTTGTGAAAATCTAGTGCTTGTGGTGTTCTTGGGGGTCACTGTGATTTGTTTCAGGAGTTTCCAAAAAATCTAGTTTCCCCAAAAGGTTTAACCAAAACGATGGTACCAAAACGGTGTCTTGCCCTTTTCCAAATTTCCAGTTTCCCAAGTTTTTTTAGTTTCTACCCCCTTACGTTTTATTTGACGTAAACTATGTTTAAAGCCTTGTTTGGGAATTTTTAAGTGAGTTTCAAAGGATATTAAGTATATCTTTAATATACTAATGCTTTGGGGAATTTGGGATATTCAAACCACGTGATCTTGACCACAATCCCATGATAATGAATTTTGAAACCATTCTCCCTTTAATATAGGATATGGCTCTTCAAATTTGGGATATTCCCTTCCCAGTGTGTTTCCGTTCCATCTTGGTGTAGCTAAAGACTTCCTCTCTAGATGATTCATGCGCCTGTGTTAGAGCCACCTCCTACTCAGTTGTCTTGGAGTTTCCTGCTGCTTGTGTGATCCCCTGTTTTGGCACAAAGAGGAGTTTCATTCACCTTTTGTTTCATGTAGGGATTCTTCTACCTCTTTAATTGTGAATCATGCCGGGTGGGTGTACTAATGATTCATTGTGAATAACGGGTGAATAATTTTCTTAAATGAGTAATAAATAAGGGGGAATATAATGATAAAAAGATAATAGGGTTCAATGAAATAATGGTGGGGAAGTGATGATGTTATGCATGCTGTTTTAATTATAATCCATGAACCTTATTTTGAATTGTATGGGATGTAAGGCCTTCTGAAAATCATGGTTTTTGGTGGTATTTTATTGTACATTGTTCGTGTTCTGTATTTTGTTGTGATGCTTTGGTAAATGGTCGTAACATGAAATCTGCTTAATTGTGTATACTTGGTTAAATAAATGGATTCCCCAGGATCAAACATGTTCTGTGATCACCCTAGTTATTTAAAGTGGAATTAAAGAACCCCTCTTTCTAAATCTGAATATGCTTGGCTTAATGGTGTGGATGTGTGCTGTCATTGGTTGGGTTTTGTACTTTGTCAGGGTTGTGTTGAGTTTTTTTTGGTACCCTTGTTATGGGTATGAGGGGTGGACAAAAGGGTTGGTCCTGTGAATGGCTAAGGGTATTTTTTTTGCAGCAGGGCTGCTGTTTGGTGATGTTTTGTTGTGGGCTTTGTGTATAGGTTGGTACAGGAGGTGTGAAGAAATTTTAGGTTGAGAGACTGATTGATTGTAGAATGGATAGACTTGTTATGCAGTGGGACTACATCTAGGAAGTGGTTGGGCAATGGAGCTGCAGGATTGGGTTGTGTTGTGACTTCATGTTTATAGGTGCACTGGGTGTGGTGTTGTTATGCAGCAGGGATACTAGGTTCTAGTAGTGAGAGCATGATTGAGTGGGATAACTTTGAAGAATGATAGTTGGTAGTGGTTGAATGGTTGTCTAGGAAATTAGGGTGTACAGTAGGACTGCAGGATGGTTGTTTTCTATTTTTTTTATGAATGGGTGTTAAAATGGAAATTCCTTACCTTGGTCTCTACTCCTTCTTTTCCTTGGTAGTGTTTAGTGGCCTTTAGCCTTCTAAAAACGGTTGCAGATGTTGTGCTTGTTAGTTTACCAGGTAGTGCTGGAATAAATTAAAGTGAACCCCTAAATTAATGAATGACAAGTGGTTAAATGAAAAATGGTTTTGGTTTATTTTTTGGTAGTGGCTATTTGTGTGGTTGTGCATATAGGGGTAGCAGAAAAAGTGGTTCTTGTGGGATGGTTGTCTGTTTTGGGACTCGTAGGTTGGGCTGAGTGTTTGTTTACCTATATTTATAAAAATTTATTTCCTTTTTATTTTCAATATGCACCATACCCATGTTGATCACCATGTGCCGAAGACTCCCATTTCATGGGGGAGGATGTCTTTCCCAACATCCTGGTGGGAGGATGGATGGATGGTTACTGACTTTATTCCTCACACCATCTTCTGGGTTTCTTACTGCTCGAGCATATTTAGGCAGGCTATAATGGGTTGGGGTTTACCATAGTCCAAGATCCTTTAGGCAGGTTTTGTTGTGGATGAGGGCCCCAGATGTTTTCATATTGTTATTTTTTTCCCAAGTGTCTTCGGGATGAGGCCCAAGTTTCTTTGGGAAAGAGGTGTGGTTGTTGTGGCTCAGTTGTCTCCGAGCGAGATGTGTGGTGTGGTTTTGGCCCAGTTCCAATCTCCTTATCATCTCCCTTTCCCCATGGGCCTAGGACCGAGGCTATTTTTTTGTGGAGGTCTTGGACATCTTCAGAGCCAGTTTCTAGTTTGAGCTCAGTACGGTGGGGGTGGGAAGGTTCAGCGCCCACCTCAGCAGTAGCAGTTACCGGTCAGACCTTTCCAATAGTAAGGGAAGCAGGCTCCCACTCCACTGAGGGTAGACGGTGCTGTAGGAGGCGGACCTCAGGGTGCTCCTCAGGGACCTTGACTAGGGTGTGGTCAGGGAGGTAATCAATAGAAAAGGGCTATGGGAGCTGGGAATGGGCAGTTGCACGCTGTTTAGGAAGCACTTATAATGGGTCCATAGGTTGTTTTAGGTATGATTAATCTATTTAGTACTCTTACATGTTCTTTGTTTGATTCATAAGATTCACACTCCTTTGTTTCAACCATTCTAGCTCGTGCCTTTGTACTAGATGTAGAGATAATTTCCATGCCCCTGGTGTTGAGCACACTAGTTAGAGGTCATAAAAATCTATTTGATGTTTTCTGGGGATGTAGGCTGATGTTGGGGCCCCATTAGTCTGATGGGGATCTTATTCTGCTATAGATGCAGCCATATGATTTCATCCTTAGTGTTGATTGGTTGTTCTCTATGCATGACATTATTGAATTATTTTGGAGGAGAGTTGTGTTTTTTGATAAAGATGGTCAACATGTATCTTTTTTTATTGAGCACAGTCATCAGGAGGGCAGCTGTCGTGCAGAGTCTCTTCTTTCTGTGTTAGCCAAGCTATCAGAGGGGCTGACGGGTGCTGATATGGTGAAGGTTCTAGGAGTTTTCAGGGAGTTCCTAGATATTTTCCCCAAAGAGGTTGTGACTCTACCCCCTTGATGTGACGTTGATTTTGGAATAGACTTGAAACCCGGTTCCCATCCAATTTCAATATCTCCATATCAGATTATGCCTTCTGAGTTGTGGGAGTTTCTGATTTAGGTTAACAACCTAATAAAAATGGGTTTTATCTGGCTGAGTGTGTCACTGTGGGGTGCTCCAGTATTGTTCATAAAGAATATAGATGGTGGCCTGAGGCTGTGAATAGACTACCAGAGACTTAATTAGGTAATGGTCAAGAATCGTTACCCTCTACTGAGAATAGATGATCTTTTAGACCAATTAAGGGGAGCAGGTTGGTTCTCCAAGATCGATCTGCAATCTGGATATCACCAATTGAGGGTGAAGGAGGTTGAAATCCTAAAGACTTCTTTTAGGTGAAGGTATGAGAACTTAGAATTCTTGGTCATTCCCTTCTATGTTATAAATGCACCAGCCATGTTCATGGGGATCATGAACTCTTTCTTCTACAAGTTCTTGGACCGATTCGTTGTCGTGTTCATTGAAAATATTTTTATTTACTCAAAGTCAAATGAGGAGCACGCTGAGCACCTTGGGAAAGTCTTGGAGGTCCTCTAGAACCACCATCTCTATGGGAGGTTGTCCAAGTGAAAGTTTTGGACATGAGAGGTTCACTTCCTTGGACATGTGGTGTCCCATCAAGGGATATCAGTGGACCCATCAAAGGTCAAAGTGGTTGTTTCTTGGACAGCACCCAAGAATGTGGTAGAGGTTCACAACTTTCTGGGTCTAGCGGGCTATTACCAGAGGTTCATACCCAACTTCTCTCAAGTTGTGGCTCCATTGACAGCTTTGACCAGGAAGTACTGGGCCTTTGTGTGGAGTGAGTAGTGTCAGGCAGCTTTTAGTTACCGAAAAGGGAAGTTGGTCAGTGCTCCAGTGCTTAGGTTTCCAGAGGAAGGGGTGACCTTCGAGGTGTTCTATGACGCTTCCAGTCTAGGCTTGGAATGTGTGTTGATGCAACATTGATGAGTGATCTCTTATGGGTCTAAAAGGTTATGTCCCTAGGAACATAACTATGACACCCACGATCTAGAGATTGCAGTAGTCGTACTCTCACTGAAGTTGTGGCAGAATTACCGCATCAAGAAGTACATTGTGTTCTTCATGAATCCCAATAGATTTAAGTTTATCTTCTCCCAGAAAGACCTGAACATGTAACAGTGAAGGTGGATGGAGTTTCTATAGGAATATGACTTCGAGATCTCTTACACCTTAGGAAAGGGGAATGTGGTGGTTGATGCCTTAAGCAGGAAGCCATATAAGGAGGTAGTTCAGGAATCTACAGATTCTTAGAAGGAAATGGAGGAGTTGGTTGCTTTATGCCTAGATGCGAGAGTGGATGGCGGTAGAGGCTGTCTTTTTCATATGACAGTGTAGTCTTCCTTGGTGCGGTAGGTGGAGGAGTCTTAGTGGGGAGACTCAGAGACTGAAGTGATGTGTGATCACGTTGTCCATGGGATGCTCCAGAGGGATGGTCAGAGGATAGTCAGAATCATATGTTGTTTCGTGGGAAGCTATTTTTCCCTGTGGCAATGCACGAGGGAGTTCTCCGTGAGTTCCATAGATCACCCCTGGAGGGGAATCCAGGAGTTTCTAAAATGTACCTAGGCTTGAGGGAATAGTTTTGGTGGCCCGAGGTGAAGAAGGAAGTGGTAGAGTTTGTGGCAATATGCCTAGTGTGTCAGTAGATGAAGGCTGAGAATCGTGTTGTCGGTGGTTTGTTACATCCCTTATATGTTCCTGAGTTGAAGTGGGATGAAATATTGATGGATTTCATCATAGTATTACTCAGGACTTAGGGATGATATGTTGTTCTTTGGGTATTAGGGGATCAGTTGATGAAATCAGCTCACTTCTTAGCAATCAAGGAGTCGAGCGTAGTTGATGCCTGAGCACATAGGTATATGGATGAGGTGGTGTGCCTACATGGAGTTACAAGATCCATTATCTTAGGTCCGGATACACATTTTATGACACAATTTTTTAGGGGATTGTAGCATGCCTTTGGCACTCAGTTACACCTCGACACTGCTTTCCACCCTTAGAAGGATGGACAGACATAGAGGACCATCCATACATTGGAGGGTATGTTACGGTCATGTGTTCTAAACTTTAGTGGGTCTTGGGTGTGACATTTTCCATTAGTAGATATTTCTTACAATAATATCTATCACTCTTCCATTGGTATGTCTCAGTTCGAAGCTCTATACGGGAGGCTGTGTCATTCACCCTAGTGTTGGACGAAAGTTGGGGAGGCAGCTATTCTTGGTCCATACTTAGTGAAAAGTATGACATAGAAGGTGAAAATTGTCCATGAGAGAATGAAGGAAACACAGGACCGACATAAGTCGTATACTGATCATAAGAGGAGGCCTTTGGAGTTCGAGGTTGGGGACCATGTATTCTTGAAGGTTTCCCCTTGACGTGGGTAGTGGAGGTTTGGAATAGGGAGAAAGATTTATCCCATGTTCATCGGACCTTTCGAGGTGTTAGGATGAGTTGGTGAGGTGGCATATCAGCTAGCATTGCCACCGCAGTTGGAGAGGATCCACAATGTCTTCCATATCTCTCAGCTCCATCAGTATCTATAGGATGACTCCCACATCATTGATTGGGTAGAGTTGGATATCTAGGACGATGCGACATTCGTGGAGTGGCCAGTAAGAGTTGAGGATCATGAGGAGAAGGTGCATAGTGGATGGACCATTCCTTTAGTTTGTGTGTTATGGAGGCATGGTGGACTTGAGGAGAGTACTTGGGAATGAGAGGCACAAATTCATGCCCAGTACCCAAAGTTGTTCTGAGTTTTTTTCTTGTGTTTTGATTTATTATTTTCTTATGATGTAATGCTTGACCTTGTTCATTACCATATACATTTTTCCCTTGTTCTTATTTTTGTGTGGAAAGTCCCAACATGTGGGGAGGGGAAAAATTGATCACTAATCAAGACACATTAATGTGTATGTGATTGAACCCATGTGGGCCAGTCAGTGCCGCCCAAAGAAAATAGTATCTTGAGATGGAGGAATGGATTCCCTAATCCATATGTCTGGGAAGTGGGGCCTTAGTGTTTGTACAGTTTTTAGGAGATATATGTCAAGGAGTTGTTCTTGGATGTCAGGGTTTTCACTCCAATCTTCAAATAACACAAGTTAGTTATCCCTGAGAAGTATCTTATGGGATGGTTGTTCGGACCCCTCTTTTTTTGAGCTTGGTTTTAAATTCTCGAGGACAAGAATAGTTTGAGAGGTATCTGATGTAATGACCTAGATTTTCCTGGGCCATTCCTTTGTGAAAATCTAGTGCTTGTGGGGTTCTTGGGGGTCGTAGTGGTTTGTTTTGGGAGTTTTCCAAAAATATGGTTCCACCAAACGGTTCCACTAAAACGGTGGAACCAAAATGGTAGAACGCCAAAATGGTGGCACTGTAATGGTGGCACCACTACTAAAAAAAGGGCATTAGCGACCGCCTAGCGACCGCCAATGGCGGTCGCATCAGCCTCGTCGCTGTAGGCCAATAGCGACCGCCATTGGCGATCGCTATAGGGTGCCGGGCGGGGACCATTAGCGACCGCTTTTAGCGGTCGCTACTGCTGCCTAGACAGCAGCCTATAGCGACCGCCACTGGCGGTCGCTAACGCTGCCCGGCAACTAGTCTATAGCGACCGCCTTTGGCGGTCGCTAAACTGGGGAAAAATTTTTTTAAAAAAAATTCATACCGAAATAAATATATATATTTATATTAATGAAAATATTTATATATATAATATTAAATAAAATATTTTTCATTTTTTTAATGAAATGGATGAATTGTGTTTTTTTTCTTCACGGTGCAAAATCAGAGATATAACAAGGTAACAATCATAACAAATGGAAAACAATTTCAAACAGCATAAACATCAAAATCATCATAAACGATAAACGTGCTTCAACGATCCGAGCAGGTCCATCTATTTCAATCTTCTGCTTCAAAACCTACAATAAGACAAAAAAACAAAACAAACGTAAATGGAACATAATAATTCAGTTATTATATACATATAATAAAATTAAATATGACATCAAATCATGGTGCTATAATAATTTAAAACCCCCAATTTAAGAAATGTTATCATTTCAGGTCATTCGGAGCATGTTTGCTCCGAATTCGACCGTCTCACGCCGTTTTTGGTGTTTTATGACACCGGAAACGCGTTTCCGGTCACCACGGTCAAACGACACCTACGATTGACATGCCTTCTGCCCGAAGATTTCACAAATCACACAACGGCTGTTGTCGTACAGTTTCATGGCATTCTGAGTTCGTTCGGGTGGTTTTGACCCCCCCACGCGCCGTTTTAGCGCGCGCGGAGCTGCTGAAAACGACGCACTCGGCCGTACCGCGCGCACCGCACGTTCGATGGGCGCTCTGTCTCCTCCTAAATGTCACGAATAATATTCCTAATATTTTCGTGTTGTTTCAGGTCATTCGGAGCACGTTTGCTCCGAATTCGACCGTCTCACGCCATTTTTTGTGTTTTATGACACCAGAAACGCGTTTCCAGTCACCGTGGTCAAACGACACCTCCGATTGACGTGCCGTCTACCCGACCATTTCACAAATCACACAACGGCTGTTTTCGTACGGTTTCATGGCATTCCGAGTTCGTTCGGGTGGTTTTGACCCCCCCACGCGTCGTTTTAGCGCGCGCGGAGCTGCTGAAAACGACGCACTCGGCCGTACCACGTGCACCGCACATCTTATGAGCTCTTAATATCTTCCTACACGTCACGAATAATATTCCTAATGTTTTCGTGTGGTTTCAGGTCATTCGGAGCACGTTTGTTCTGAATTCGACCATCTCACGCCGTTTTTTGGTGTTTTATGACACCGGAAACGCGTTTCTGGTCACCGCAGTCAAACGACACCTCCAATTGACATGATGTCTGCCCGACCATTTCACAAATCACACAACGGCTGTTTTCGTACGGTTTCATGGCATTCTGAGGTCGTTCGGGTGGTTTTGACCCCCCCCCATGTGCCATTTTAGCGCGCGTGGAGCTGCTCAAAATGACGCACTCGGCCATACCGCGCGCACCTCACATACGATGGGCGCGTCGTCTCCTCCTACACATCACGAATAATATTCCTAATGTTTTCGTGTGGTTTCAGTTCATTCGGAGCTCGTTTGCTCCGAATTCGACCGTCTCACGCCGTTTTTGGTGTTTTATGACACCGGAAATGCGTTTCTGGTCACCGCGGTCAAATGACACCTCCGATTGACGTTCCGTATACCCGAACATTTCAAAAATCACACAACGGCTGTTGTCGTACGGTTTCATGGCATTCCGAGTTCGTTCGGGTGGTTTTGACCCCCCCACGCGCAGTTTTAGCGCGCGCGGAGCTGCTGAAAACGATGCACTCGGCCGTACCGCACGCACCGCACGTCCTATGGGAACTTCGTCTCCTCCTACACGTCACGAATAATATTCCTAATGTTTTTGTGTGGTTTCAGGTCATTCCGAGCACGTTTGCTTCGAATTCGACCGTCTCACGCCGTTTTTGGTGTTTTATGACACTAGAAACGTGTTTCCGGTCACCGCGGTCAAACGACACCTCCGATTGACGTTCCGTCTACCTGAAAATTTCATAAATCACACAACGGATGTTTTCGTACGGTTCCATGGCATTCCGAGGTCGTTCGGGTGGTTTTGACCCCCCCACGCGTCGTTTTAGCGCGCGCGGAGCTGCTGAAAACGACGCACTCGGTCGTACCGCGCGCACCGCACGTCTGATGGGCATGTCGTCTCTTCCTACATGTCACGAATAATATTCCTAATGTTTTCGTGTGGTTTCAGGTCATTCGGAGCACGTTTTCTCCTAATTCGACCATCTCACGCTGTTTTTGGTGTTTTATGACACCAGAAACGCGTTTCCGGTCACCGCGGTCAAACGACACCTCCGATTGACGTGCCGTCTACCCGAAAATTTTACAAATCACACAACAGCTGTTGTCGTATGGTTTCATGGCATTCTGAGTTCGTTCGGGTGGTTTTGACCCCCCCACGCGCCGTTTTAGCGCACGCGGAGCTTTTAAAAACGACACACTCGGCCGTACCGCGCGCACCGCACGTCCTATGGGCGCGCCGTCTCCTCATACACGTCACGAATAATATTCCTAATGTTTTAGTGTGGTTTCAGGTCATTCAAAGCACGTTTGCTCCGAATTCGACCGTCTCACGCCGTTTTTGGTGTTTTATGACACCAGAAATGCGTTTCCGGTCACCGCGGTCAAACGACACCTCCAATTGACGTTCCGTCTGCCCGACCATTTCAAAAATCACACAACGGCTGTTGTTGTACAGTTTCATGGTATTTCGAGGTTGTTTGTGTGGTTTTGACCCCCCCACGCGCCGTTTTAGCGCGCGCGGAGCTGCTGAAAACGACGCACTCGGCCGTACCGCGCGCACCGCACGTCTGATGGGCGCGCCGTCTCCTCCTACACGTCACCAGTAATATTCCGGTGTATGGGGAGGGCTTTCCGGAGTGCGGGGAAGGCTGTTTGGGGTGCGGGAGGGCTGTCCGGAGTGCGGGAGGGCTGTCCGGGGTACGGGAGGGTTGTCCGGGGTGTGGGGAGGGCTGTCCGGAGTGCGGGGAAGGATGTCCGGGTGCGGGAGGGCTGTCCGGTATGCGGGGAGGGCTGTCCGGAGTGCGGGGAAGGCTGTCTGGGGTGCGGTAGGGCTGTCCGGTGTGCGGGGAGGGCTGTCCGGAGTGCGGGGAAGGCTGTCCGGGGTGCGGGAGGGTTGTCCGGCGTGCGGGGAGGGCTGTCCGGAGTGCGGGGAAGGATGTTCGGGGTGCGGGAGGGCTGTCCGGGGTGCGGGAGGGCTGTCCGGAGTACGGGAGGGCTGTCCAGGGTGTGGGGGGGCTGTCCGGGGTGCGGGAAGGACTGTACGGAGTACGGGGGGCCTGTCAATATTCTCCCTTGATTTCAACTTACTAGATAAAAAAATTTCAGTCACTATAAATGGTCTAGTAAACCTGGACTTATTCTTACTAGACATTAGCTTCCATATTGAAGAATGAAACAACACTTTGTATCCTACTTGAATTTATCCCTCCTATTTCAGTCTATTATGGATAGAGTTAGCATTCTCCTTACATTGTTGGGTTTCTTATTGGGTTTTGGTCTTAGTTTATAAAACTTTATCATCTATGGCTTCATTTTTTTCAGTTTTCCCTAACTCCAGGTCAACGTTTTTGGAATACTAGATAGATTTATGATATAGCTCAAACCCAACATAAATATCAATAACAACCCTTCCATTAAAAGGAGAAACACACCTCGTGAATATGATGCGTCATGCGTGTTCATCACTGACCTCCATCCGGTGGGCCAGGGGCCTACAACAAATAAATATTATGAATATTTTTATAGCAAAAATAATTTAAATTAAATAAATAAATACAGTATAAACCTGCGTCGTGTGATCCCCTGCACCATCACCTGAACGCACATATTCCCGCAGTGCTCTAACCTCAGCAGCCAATTGCGCATTTGCCTCCTCGGAAGCCCGCAGTCGTGCCTCGAAATCTGACAGCTGCTGTGTCATCTGAGCAATAGCAGGACCAACAACCGCAGCGCGTGACACTACAGAACGAGGAATCCCTGTTCCATAGGTCAAACTATATCCATGTCCGTCCTGAGCAATGATGCGATGAAAGATCTTATCCCTTCGCATGGGAAGCTGTCGCTGGTCCTCTGGCAGATGTTCTAATTCAACTTCAAATTGATCCTGTGAAATATTTAAATATATATACATATATTAATATAAAGATTTTATGTAGGTATTGGTAATGAGTACAAGCACTTACTATCAATGTTGCAGCCTCTGGATCATTGCGATCACGAGTCCTCATCCACACCGACATTTTATCAGTTGGTGCACCTTGCTACCTCAACTATATATGAATAGAATATAAAAACAAAACCGTATTAATTAAAAAAAATTAAAAATGAATAATAAATACCTCATGTCAGATATGAGACACGTGACGAGTCCCAAGCCTGTGAGGTGGTCCCTGCAACGCTCAATTCTCAGAATGGCATGTAGACACCTCCTACATTCAATTCATTCAAATATCAAACAAATCAGACATTCTTGAAAATATATATACCAAAATAAATATACAAACCGCAACACCCTCAGTAGACCAATATGCAACTAAATCACGCCACTAAGCCGGGAGGACACCTCTCGGGACATTTTCTAGAATGTCTGGGGCACCCACATTTGGTACCCAGTGGTCCCTCTTGACTTTGCCTTTATAGTCTTTCCACATCTTACAGCATTTTCTCATACACACTGGTCAAAACTCATCGGGGCATACTTTAAAATTTTTCTATTAAAGAAAAAAATCACATATGTTATTGTTGATTATACATAGGGAATAAATTAAAATGGTCTTCTTACCTGAACCTCCCTCCAAAGACGATCTAATGTGTCCTGAGGGATAGAAGCTCAGTCACGTGTGGTCAATGGAAATCGATGTGGATCACGTATGATATGAACCAACTGACGAATAAATTCAGGGGCATTCCGTCCCACAGGATGAAATACCTCATCAAATGAAACATCAAAAGTCGTGTCGGAATTCCATGCTAATATGCCTCGACCAGGGCCTCTCCTGCGAGAGGAATAAGCAGTCGGGTCTGATCCTGTTGAAAATAATTTTATATACAAATTGACAAATGTTATAAATATATATATATCTGTTTATTAATTACATAAAAAATAGAGACAATGACATTCCAACATACCTCGACCCTGAGACGTAGATGCCTCAGATGGATGATGTGGATCTTCTGCCTCTTCCCCTAACATGCCTGCAGTCATGGAAAACATTAGTAAGGGGACTATCCAAAGTGTCCAAATGATAAATTGGACTATTTTTAAAAAAAATAAAACTTGTACAGTTGTTAATCAAACAAAAAGGGATTGAATAATTAGTTGGGAATGAATTTTAAAAAATCAGAAAATTCACAAAACAGATATACAAATTATGTACAAAACCAATCAATGCATAGCCAAATTTTAAATTGAATTAATAAAAATTCAAGCAGCACATGAACCAAATGAAGAATACCTCAATGGAAAGATACACCGATAATAACATCAACATAACATGAGTTAAATCACCCTAAATATTTATAACTGAATAAACTTCAAAAAGTGAGGATTAAACTTACAAGGATTTATAAAATGTTTACATAATTTATGATATCTTAGGCTGAAAAGTGGGAAAACAATTATACCTTTCATTAAGCATGAAAATCGACCGTTTCTCCTTCAACAGCCTCTCTGACCCAATAAATATCTTATTCACGTTGAACTACGGTATGTTGATCAAGTTGTTGGGAAAAAAAAGGAACAGTCTCGGGTTCATCTTGTTCAAATACAAACACTCCTCGCCGAGACATTTTGACAACAACTTGCCAACTTGGATTCGAAGGCAAAGTAACGAAGAATACTTTTTCCGCTTGTGATGTCAAAATGAAAGGTTCATTATCAACTCGTTCATTTTTGTATAACATATAGTTAAAATTCACCAATGAAAACTGACATTGATCGACTTTACATCCACGCACTGGATCAACCCAATTACACTTTAACAATATGTACTTCAACCCGTGTGTGTATAAAACTTCAATGATGTCTATCAATTGACCATAGTAATAACCAGAATCGACAAATGGAGAACCGATGCCACTGTTTTGTGTTGCTCGTTTGTCGTCAACATATTTAATGCGAAATCTAAAACCATTAACATCTATAGATTTATAACGATGAGCCGTTATAGATGGACCCTCATCCAGTTGGATAAATTCTTCAGTTAGCATGGGGTCCCCTAACTCCCTCAGCTTATGAACCTACATAATTCATAGAATTCAATAATGATATATGAATAAAGAAATTAGTATAATACTTCACTCATAATGAAAATCAATTTATACGTACATAATCCTTGAACCAATCATGAAATGACGCATAATGAGACTGTTGAATTTGCAACTCAGTCGCACGATACAGCTCTTCTTTTATCTCATTAATGTGTTTTCTGCAAATGATAACGCAATGCTTAAATGATCAACTTATGCAAACAAAACATGTAAAAGTTAAACAATAAAAGTGATAAGATACTTACTGCATTAATGGTGCAACTGATGGAGTATTGAACAAGATATATCGATGCGCTTGTATCCACTCGATGTTGTCCATATCATATGTGGTTCCTTCTCCAACTGGACCATCCTGAATCCGAGATGGCTTATCTAATTTTGTTTCAACATCCGTAAGATATTCTGCACAAAAAGTAGTACACTCATCCATCAAATAACCATTGGCTCTTGATGCCTCCGGACGAGCTCTGTTGCGTACAAATCGTTTCAATGTACTCAAATACCACTCAATAGGATACGTCCACCTGAATTGCACTAGACCAGCAGCCAGTACTTCTTCAGTTAGGTGCACTGTCAAGTGGACCATAACATCGAAAAATGAGGGGGGAAATAGTTTCTCAAAGTGACAAAGTGTAAGTACAATTCGGTCCTATAAACTTTTTAAATCACTCATTCGTTGATTTCTTAAACAAAGCTGTCTAAAAAAATTACTCATCTCAATCAACGGCTGAACAACATTGGGGGATAAACAATCACAAATGGCTATTGGAATCAACTGCTGAAGTAGTATGTGATTGTCATGACTTTTCAACCCTTGCAATGTCTTGCTCGTCAGATTCACACACTTTGAAATATTAGAAGAGTAACCATCAGGCACCTTGAGCATCTTCAAAATGGAAAGAAATGTCTCTTTCTCCTTTGTAGTCATCATATACTGTGCAGCAGGCATATATGCCTTGTTTCCCTCAGCTAACTGTAAATGCAATTGTTTCCTTAAACCCATTTCTTCCAAATCACGGTGTGCATTAACATGGTCCTTTGATTTCCCACTAACACCTAAAATGGTCCACAATATGTTATCACAAACATTTTTTTCAATGTGCATGACATCCAAATTATGCCTCAGAATGTTAGTTTTCCAATACGGAAGACTATAAAAAATACTTTTCTTTTTCTAATTGTGACTGCACTGCCTACCCATAGCTCGAATATTACATACCGGAGGAGCCACCAAATCCTGAATTTCATATACCGTGCGGATGTTTTCTTCCTCAATCTGCGATAACATTTCAACTCCTGTCATGATCTTTGGTGCTGGGCTGAACTCTATAGAACCATCAAATGCCACTCTGTCCTTTCTGAACCTGTGCTGAGGGGGTAGAAAACGTATGTGACCCATGTATGCCCATTTTTTGGAATGCTTAAGTCATACAGATTTTTTTACTTTTGTTGAAAAAAGGGCAAGCAAATTCCCCTTTCGTACTCCAGCCTAATAAATTTGAATAAGCTGGGAAGTCATTGATTGTCCACAATAAAGCAGCCTGCAGTTTGAACATTTCATTCGTTTCACAGTCATAAGTCATCACACCATCGCCCCAAAATTCATTCAACTCATCAATCAATGGCTGAAGGTAAACATCAATCTTATCCCCCGGACTTTTAGGTCCATCAATAAGAGTGGAAAGTAATATAAATTGTTGCTTCATACAAAGCCATGGAGGAAGATTATACGGAACCAACACCACGTGCCATGTGCTATGAGTTGCACCAACCATAGTCTTGAATGGATTGAAACCATCTGCTGCCAATCCCAATAGGACATTACGAACATCTTTGGAAAATTCAGGATGTCTCTTATCAAAATCCTTCCATGCATGAGAGTCTGCCAGGTGGGTTAACATATCACTTTCATGAACTCTTTCTGCATGCCATCTCATTAAATTATAAACTTTAGATGACATAAAAAATCTTTTCAACCTTGGTTTAAGGGGAAAGTAACGCATTTGCTTTACGGAAATCGGTTTCCCCTGTATCACAATCTGACTTTGATGAGTCTGATTTCCCCTGTTCTCTTTCCACCTGGAAGCACCACAAACCGTACAAATATCCAAATGGTCAGTTTCCTTTCTAAACAACATACAGTTGTTTGCACATGCATCTATGGTCTCATATGTAAAACCTAAGTTCTCTGTCAGCTTACGAGCATGGTAATACGACTCGGGAATCTTAGCATCGACAGGAAGAACCTTTTTCAATAACACCAACAACATGTCGAATGATGTGTCTGATCAATGATTCAAAGTATTCAAATGCAACAACTCCACGATAAATGACAATTTATTGAAAGAAGTACATCCAGGATATAATTCTGTTTTTGCATCATCAATTACTTCATAAAACCTCCTCGAATCACGATCTGCACCAGAGCGAAAATTTATCTCACCGGTCTCAAGATTCTGTATGTCAATTCCTTTAGGATCCAACCCACGTACCATTTCAGTAAGCATTTCATGCATTGGATTATTCATCCTTGCATCAACATCCATCTGAACTGTATCCGTATTTTCACAACGAACATATTCTTCTCCATGATGAGTCCAACTCTTATAATTTCTTAGAAATCCATTAAAGAATAGGTGCTCCCTCACAGTATCTCGTGTGAATTGATATCTGTTAGCACATTTTCTACATGGACAACTAATATAGTCACTTTCAAATCCTCTAGTGAAGTCAATAAACTGCATAATGCCATTGAAATACTCTCTAGACGTTCGATTTGGAAGATCAATCCAACTCTTATCCATAATAAGATCCCTATAACAAACATTTACACAAAACTTATTACATTTTCATTTTTCATATCAAATATATTTAAAATAAATACTAATTAATTGTTTGTGAACCATTTATAAAATAATAATGTAAGTGAAAGCCCATGTAATACCTGATTGCGCTACAAACCAGTAAGGGAGGGGAGCCGAAGGCGGTGCTGTGAGGGAGAGGAGAGGCAGTGGTGGGGAGCCGGAGCCGGAGCTGGTGTGGCGAGGGAGGGGATGGTTAAGGAGGGGACGAGTGGCGGTAGTGTGGCGAGGGAGGGGACGAAGATGAAGGGGATGGGGTTGGCGGGGTGCGGGGGGGGTGCTTGGGGGGAGGGACGAGGGGGCCGAGGGCCGAGGGCAGAGTTCGGAGGCCGGAGGGGCTGGGGGCCGAAGGCCAGAGAGCGGATGGAGGGCTGCCGGAGGCGGGTGGCGGGAGGCCCGAGGGCAGAGGGAGGCCGCAGGGCGACCGCAAGGCGGAGGGCGGCCGAAGCCGGAGGGCGGAGGGCGGCCGAAGGAGGGTGGGGTCGGCGGAGGGCGGCCGGAGGGCGGAGTGCGGCCGGAGGGCTGCCAAAGGGCGACCGGGACGGCCGGAGGGCTGCCGGAGGGCGGCCGGGCTACCGGAGGCGGGTGGCGGGAGGCTCGAGGGCAGAGAGAGGCCGCAGGGCGGCCGCAAGGCGGAGGGCGGCTGGAGCCGAAGGGCGGAGGGCAGCTGGAGGAGGGTGGGGCCGGCAGAGGGTGGCCGAAGGGCAGCCAGAGGGCTGCTGGAGGCCGGAGGGCAGCCGGCAGAGGGCGGGGCCGGCGGAGGGCGGTCGGCCGGCGGGCGGGGCAACGGGGAGGGCGGGGCGATGAGGAGGGCGCGACGACGGGGAGGGCGCGATGACGGGGAGGGCGCGGCGACGGGGAGGGTGGGGGTGACGAGGAGGGCGGGGGCGATGGGGAGGGTGCGGCGACGGGGATGGCACGGCGACGGGGAGGGCGCGGCAATGGGGAGGGGGAAGGGCAGGGGGCGAATTTGCGAGGAGGGAGGGGGGAGGGGGCGCTAAAGCCCCCCCCCCCCCCCTTTTTAGGGAATGGTAGCAACCACCATTGGCGGTCGCTATTGGTTACCTATAGCGACCGCCAATGGAGGTCACTATAGGTTAAGGGGCTCAAAAGCCCATTTTTCCAGTAGTGCACCAAAATGGTGTCTCAACCTTTTCTAAATTTCTAGTTTCTCGAGTTTTTCCAGTTTCACCCCCCTTACGTTTTATTTGACTTAAACCAAGTTTAAAGCCTTGTTTGGGAATTTTAAGGGCACTTCAAAGGATATTAATTATATCTTTAATATCATAATGCTTCGGGGACTTTGATATATTCAAACCGTGTGATATTGACCATGATCCGATTATAATTACTTTTGAAATTGTTCTTCCTTTAATATAGGATCTGTCACTTCAAAGTTTCTATCTTTCCTTCCTGGTGTGTTTCCATTCCCTCTTGGTGTTCCAAAAGCCTTCCTCTCTAGATGAGTTGTGTTCCTATGCTATAACCCCCTCTTGCTCAGTCTTCTTGGAGTTTCTTGCTGCTCACGTGATCCCCAATTTTGGCATGAAGAGGAGTTTTAGTGGACTGTTGTTTCATGTAGGGATTCTTCTACCTCTCTTTAATTGTGCATCATGTGGGGTGGGTGTACTAATGATTCCCTATGAAGAACGGGTGAATAATTTTCTTAAACGATTAATAAATAAGGCGAAATATGATGATCAAAATATAATAGGGGTAAATGAAATAATGGTAGGTAAGTGATGATTTTATTCTTGTTATTTTAATTGTTATCCATGAACATTGTTTTGAATTTTATGGGTTTTAAGGCCTTATGAAAATAATGGTCGTTGGTGGTCATTGCTTGCGCACTGGTGGTGCTCTATATTTTTTTGTGATGTTTTGGTAAATGACCATAACGCAGAATCTTATTAATCATGTATAATTGGTTAAGTAAATGGATACCCTAGGATCAAACATGTTATGTGATCACCCTTGTTATTTAAAGTGTAATTAAAGAAATCATATTGCTAAATCTGAATATGGTTGGCTTAATAATGTGGTTGTGTGATATGTTTGGTTGGGTTTTGTACTTTGTAGGGGCTGTGTGGAGTTTCTGTTGGTATCCTTATTATGAGTACAAGGGGTGGACAGAGGGGTTGGTCCTGTGAATGGGGAAGGGTATGTTTGTGCAGTGAGGCTGCTGTTTGGTGGTGTTTTCCTATGGGCTTTGTATACAGGGTGGTACATGAGTTGTGACAGAATTTTAGGTTGAGAGACTGATTGATTATGGAATGGATATACTTTTTATACAGTGGGACTACATTTGGGTATTGGTTGGGCAGTGGGGCTATAGGATAGGGTTGTGTCATGACTTCATGTTTATAGGTGCGTCGGGTGTGGTGTTGTTGTGCAGCGGGGCTATTGGGTTCTAGTTGCGAGAGCACGATTGAGTGAGATAACTTTAAAGAATTACAGTTGTCAGTGGTTGAATGGGTGTCTAGGGAATGAGGGTGTTTATTGGGACTATATACTGGTTGTTTTCTGTTTGTTTTTATGAGTGGGTGTTAAAATGGAAATTTCTTACCTTGGTCCCTACTTCCTTGTTTTCCTTGGTAGTGTTTAGTGGCCTTTAGCCTTCTAAAAATGGTTGCAGATGTTGTGCTTTTTAGTTTCCCAGTTCATGATGAAATAAATTAAATTTAATCCCTAAATTAATGAATGGAAAGTGGTTAAATGAAAAATAGGTTGGGTTTATTCTTTGGCAGTGGTTGTTTGTGTGGTTGTGCATATAGGGTTACCGACAAAAGTGTTTCTGGTGGGTTGGTTGTTTATTTTGGTACCTGTAGGTTGGGATGAGTGTTTGTTTACATATATGTATAAATTTGAAGCTCCTTGGGTTTTTCAATATGAACCCCACACATGTTGAACACCATATGGAGAACACCCCCATTTCACGGGGGGGGTGTCTTTCCCAACATCTCGGTGGGAGTATGGATGGCTAGTTACATAATTTATTCCTCGTACACTCTTATAGGTTTCTTACTTCTCAATATTATCTAGTTATGCTATAATGGCTTGAGTTTTACTATAATCCAAGATCCTTCGGGTAGGTTTTGTTGTGGACAAGAGGCCCAAGTGTTTGTTGTAACAGCCCGAGATTTTATGAAAAATATTCTTTTTAATTTCATTAATGTCTTGTGTTGTACGCTACACCAAAAGGAGCTTGCACAACACGCATCCTTGACTTTCCTTGCATTACACGCAATCGTGACCTTCCTCGATAGCGTGTGTAGTACGCAATAACGAGTTTCACTAAACAACAATATGCTATTAAAATATTATTAAAACTAGCCGTTATGAATAGTAATAACCACTTTTTGAAATTTTGTAAATTTTATTTTTCAAAATGGAATTCATTTTTGGATTCGGAATATCAAAATTAGCTTAGGATGAAATTTTGGTACTTTTCGGATAACTTTCATATTCTGATGAATAGTGAAAATTACTAAATTTTAATTAAAAACAACTTTTTTTAATCAAAATAATTAATAGTGATAAATTATTTATTTGAGTGGTTTTAAAGTATATTTAGAATATATTTTTAAAATTTAATACAATTTTGTTCATTGGATGTAATTTCACATTTAAACCAAACATAAACAAGTGTCAATCTTTTGATAGTTATTATCTCTTAAGAACACGCTATTTGTTTTGACGACGGGAATTAATTTTTAAATTAATTAATGCAACTGATATGTTTTGAATTTGGTAAAATAGACATCATTTTTGAGTTCATAATATCAAATATAGCTTAGGCCTAATTTTTGGTATTTTTCTGGAAACTTTCATTTTTTGATGAATAGTGAAACCACTAAGTGGTAGTTAAGAAAAATGAATTTTTCATAAAACTTAATTTTACCGCTTCTGTGAGTGGAATTTCAAAAATCAGAGAGACACGGTTGATGTCAGTAAGTAAAATGTAGTTCAATGAGATGAAAATAATTTTTGGTGAATAGTAACTTTTTACTTTTTTTTACCACGGTTAAAAGTAAATAGGGTAATTAAGGGTAAAAATGATATTATTATTACCCTAAAACATGTCCTAATTCTATTGGATAAGTGTAATTCGACCAAAAACAACCTTAGGAATAAAATATGACCATTTAGGCCCACTTGGATTAGATTAGGACATTTATTATTAATTTATTTAAAGAAGGGTTAAAATAGTTAAAATCAAAGTTTAATAAGTAAATAATTTTTAATATAGGGTTTTACATAAGATAAATTCGACTATAAATAGTCATTAGAAAGATAAAAAGATTTCCTACATAATGGTATTTTATTTGTAATTTTTAGACATTAAATAATTTAATTTACTTATGACACAAAGATGATGCAGTAATTATCTTATTAATGAAATATTGACATAATTGATGTTATAAATACCCAAATAAATATAATTTCAGACATTTTATGAAATAAAATAATTTTATAGGTTAATATGACATGTTATTATTGATTTAATTAACTTTGTTCGAACTAATCATTCTGTTGTGATTTTCACAAAAATCAATTACAAAATAGTGTCAAAATTGACATAAAATAGTTTTTTTAAAAAATATTATATTATTAATTGTTATTTTATTCCTAAAAATATAATGTTAGGCCAAATGATTTAGATAAGGTTATATATATTAATAATAAACAACTTGGGGTTCTTTTGGCTTCTTATAGTAAGTTTATTAAACTTATAGTATAAGAACACAAGAAGACACGGTAAACGTAAAATTATTTTAATTAATGTTAAATCTAAATGATAAGGTTAAAATAGGAACCTAAACTTGTCTAAATTCTATTGGATGAGAGGATTTAGACCCATACCCACCTTATCTTCTAAATGAATCAATTTATAGCTATTTAAAACCGAATTTGAATTTATAATAAAATAATAGTTTTAGTTATTCCAAAGGTGCCCCTGTCCTCCCTTATAAAAGGGCACCTCCTCCCTCTCTTCCTCACACCACTTTGAGCCTTAAATCTCGGCCAACCCCTGCCAATTTCTTCTCTCAACTTCCCTAGAAACATCCTAGAGGTTCTGTTCTTCTTCAAAGACCTATTTTAGTGCCCTAAAAGGAGGTCTCAAAGAAGCACTTCAAAGAAGAGGTAATGTCCGTTACCGATTCTTTCATCTTTATTTCTTCTTCCACTTCTTCTTCTTAGGTTGTTTCATTATGAAGTAATAACATCAGTATAAATTATATACTGATATTTTATTATAATTATGAAACAACCTTATTTCACCATCTATCCATCCTACGGAAAACGAAATCACCGCGCGTGCGTACGTACGGAATACCGTCTCCACGCCGTGGTGTAATCTATTTTCCACCACCACCTTACTTGGATGGGTATAATGGTGTACATAATAACTATATATGATTATTTTAAAGTGATATTGATTCTGAAATAGTATACATACACTCAAATACAATTCCACGATCATGAGAACGATATCATCGCTCGTGCGTACGTACGGACTACCGTCTCCACGACGCGATGAGATTCATTCTCCACATTAACCATTCATGAATGATTATAAAGTATATATAATAAGTAATAATGAAATATATGACATAATAATTATTCTAGATTTATTTTTATAAATATGTATGTCATCTACTTAATTCCATTCAACTCAATAAGGAAAAGAAAACAATGTTCATGCGTACGTACGGTCTACCGTCTCCATGAACGGTGTATTTCTTTCCATTTACTGATCTATTATATACATATATATATTCTGAATATATATTATATATAAATCATGTTTTATATTCTGGAATTAAGTAATCATGATCTAAGTAATCATATGAATAATTACAAGTCAAAACACGGACGACAAATGAAACAATTTTACCCAAAACGCTCTTTAACATGGAATTTACAAAAGAACGGGTAATATAAAGCCATAAGTGAACCATATATGATATCATAACAATGAGTATGATTCTGGAATAAGTCAATGACATTATTTAAATCATTATACAGGAGTTTCGGACACATACGAAGTAAATCGGACCTAAGGTAAGGGAAATATCACAATCTCATTTTTATCCGAGATTGTTTATACTTTGGTATTTACTGGGGTGTATTTTATCATCCACATCCATGTTTCCCCAATATGTAATATTTATATCCTTATACAATAGTTTATATCCAATTTTACCCTTTGGTGAGTTTTTAGTAAAAGATATGAAAGAAATCTTTTGTCGTTTTTCGTACGAGGTACTTTTTGACTTTTCCGAAAAAAGTACGAGAAGAATGTTTTCTTTTAAATTATATGACCTGAATGGATTTTTAAAACATTATTTCCAATAATATTACCTTATAATTTTTCACGTTTATTTTTAATCAACTTCTTTTAGTTATAATTTTATGACATGTTAAGAAATTAAAAGTGTTTTTGAAGTAGAAAGGATATTTTCCTCAAGAATGGAGTTCAAGTGTTCTATCAAAATTATTTTCCATCTAAGATAATATAGGGTTCTGTTTATATCCCTATTATTACATTTATTTGATTATGTTGTGATGGAAATATTTTTATGAATTCCTTTATCTTATATGAATTGTTTTATGATGTCATGTTGTTTAAGAATCCCATTTTTATTACATGGGTTATGCTATGATGTATGGTTTATGATTTTGTGGCACACATAAGAATGGTATAATTATGAGATGGGTGGGACCTATATCTCCCTTTAAAGCATTGGGTAAAGATTTTATATCTCATGAGATAGACATGGCTAGAACGGTAGGTTATACCGGTTCAGTGAAACAGGACTAAAACGAGGAGTGAACTCGGTTCAGAAAGGGACTTTGCACACTAAGATAGTCTTGGAAATGAGTCTTGACTAATAAGAAATGATTCTCTATGATTATTGTGTATGCCACAAAGTTTCATGTTTTAAGTTGTGATTATTGGGATTACATTTCACTACTATGATTTATCCCATGTTATGAAATTATGATCTCTTTTGCAGGTTAATATTTCCAAAAGATATGTTCTTATGAATATGACGTGATTGATATTTCATTTGTTTACCCTTACTGAGCATTTTAGTTCACCCTTTTATGTTTTCTTTTCCCCAGGACATAAAGAAAGGATTTAGGTTTTAAAAAAAAAGAAGATCTTTATGGGAGATGTTGAAGATCTTTCACCACGATTAGAAGATTATATTCCGAGTTTCTAAAGACACTAAACTATTACGGTCCTTGTGTGTGTGTTTTTGTTATGTACTAAGTATTCCGCTAAAGTAATGTAATGTTCATGTACGTTAAGCTTCGGGTCTCTACAGTTGGTATCAGAGGAAAAGTTTAGTCAACCTTTGGAAACTAGGATGCGAAAACGTTAGTAAGATCCCTAGAGATATTTCTAAGGTATGTCTAGGGATGTCCCTAAGGATAAGTATACGTATAGGATATAGTCCTAGAACTATGGTAACGATATTAGATTAAACCAAAGATGTTAGATATTGAAGTTACTCCCCCTTTATTGTGATTTTTGCCTCTCACACTATTCTTTTTGGGTTTTAGAAAATGGCTGGAAACAAGATGATTCACGATAATGGAGGATATGATGTGTAACGCCCCGACCCTAGTTACCCAGAGTCGGTGCATTATTACATAACATTGGCATGATCACAAGAAAGATCAAATCTCGAAAGACCGATTGGTTTAGTAGCCTTGGAAACACTAGATATATTCATAAGTTTTACATTACATCATAAAATGAAAAACTACTACAACAACATAATTTCTCCACAGTCCACTCTATTATACCCTCATAATATCCCTGCAGGTCATTCATAATTTACTTCTTCACTTCCTGGGAAAAATAAAACATAGAAAAGGGGTGAGCTCAAATGCCCAGTAAGGATAACAATATAGCGAAAACTTTCATAAATAAGAATAAACATTTAAGGAAATGTATAACTAAAACAAAAGCCTTTCAAACTTTAACTTTCAACATTGTATGGCATAAATAAAATGAAATAATGTCATTTACTCATTCACATGGATATTCTACTAATCGAATAATCACATGCAAAATCACTAACCACTTTCATAATATTGGAATGCATAATGCCAGACTATTATAACCACATAGCCAAGGCCTCGTGCCAAGACTACAAATAAGATTTTGTCAAGGCCTTGTGCCAAGACACTAGTTTGTCTCATGAGACCTACCGATGCATCGAGGAGCTATAGCGGGCTCCACCCGTCACATATTAAGTCCAATGCATTCCCATATGAAAAGGTTTAAACATAACATAAACATTCGTATTAAAACTAGCATACGAAATGTCAATAATTTCACCATAAACTATGAATGGTATAAAAATAGCACATCCACAGTCAAACATATCACAAAACCTTCAATACAATATAGAAGTTTTGTATCATAATAAATCAACTTCAAATAAGCGTAAAATCCATCAAAGGATATTGACATAGATGAAATCAAAACACTTTTTAGAGAAATATCTCTATCTATTTTTGAAATCATTTAAGAGCCATATAAAATAAAACATTTTCTTGAAAATATTATTATAATCTTGTAAGGAAAGCTTTGAAGATTTTATAACGGCGGAAAATAACCACACCCGCCGTATAAGTTAAAAAACATTCTTACCTTAATTCTGTCGAAAAGGTTAAAAAAGACCTTGTTTTGAAAACGACGGAAAGATTCCTCTTATAAAAAGTCAAAAAAGGGTATAAATGACTTTAACTCATATTCTTGTAAATAATAAAAAAAAATTGAAATACATTTTGAAGAAACATGGATGTGGATGATAAAGAGATCCCAGTAGATTATTACGTATAAACAACCTCGGATAATGAAGAGATTGTGAAATAACACTTACCTTGTACTTTTCCTTGGTTGGGGTAGGTTAAACTCTTGTATAATGGTGAAATAACTGTTATTAAATTATACAAGAATCATATACATTCATATGATATCATATATGATCTTTTAACATTGCTTTGTTAACAATATCTTATATTTATCATTGTTTCGGGTGTTAACTTACTCGTTTTCTTTTATATGTTTTGTTACGTAAGTCATGTTTTTCATGGATAGGTTGTATCTTATTCATATCCAAAATGATATCATGTCCTTAAACATTATTTTTAAATAATCAAATGATAATTATACTTGAATGGATACGACGGAGAATGAATCTCATCGCGTTCGTGGAGACGGTAGTCCGTACGTACGCACGAGCGACAATATCATTATTTTGATATTAAAATAATATATAATTGGATAGTATATCATATATACAGAATCATTATCATGTTATATTTATTATTTACATGAATTACATATCATTATTATACCCACCTAAATAATAATATATTGAATAACAATTACACCATGATGTGGAGACGGTAAGCCGTACGTACGCACGTATGGTGACATGTCATTCAAATGATGGGTAGAATACTGAATATAGTTGTTCCATATTTATAATAACATCACAGTATATAGAAGATACTGGAGTTATAATTTTAGAATTGAAATAATAAACAAATAGGGAGTGGAAGATGAAAGAAACATGAAAGAGGGTGATGAAAATGTTACCTCTTCTTCGGGTTCTTCCTTTTGATTTGATCAAAAGGACTCCTTAGGATGGCTTTCTGACTAAAGTAAAGCCTCTAGGATGAAGGGAGAGAAGATGGTAGAGTATTTGGGCAGAGGTTGGCCGAACCAAAAGGCTTGAAAGTGTGAATAAGGTGGTAGAGGTGGGGGCCTTTTATAAGAGGAGAGGAGGGGCTCTTTTGGAAAGATTGAAATGTTACATTATTATACAATGCTTTTCGGATTCTAAAGGTCCCAAACTTATATAATTCGTGGATAAGGTGATAAGGGTTCGACATATCCTTATCAAATAGGCTTTGGACAAGTGTAAGCCTTGTATTTTGCATTATCTTCTCATTTTATTTAAATCGTTAAATAATGAGGTCATCGCTGCATCATAATGATGTCATAAATAATTTAATTTATTTAATGTCTAAAAATTATAAAAAAAATACTATGATGTAGGAAATATTTTTATCTTTCTAATGAATATTTATAGTCAAAATTTGGACTTGTGTAACCCCACTTAAAAACTGTTTTAGTAAAACAACTCATGTTTGTGTCAATTTAATTTTAACATTAAATAAATATATATTAATGTCATTTTCCAACTAAAGTGGCTCCATGGGGTCCCCAAGTTGACCCATGGGTTGTATTGGTCGTCCATGACTCATCCAATAGGATTATGACAAGTGTCATGATCATCTCATATTATTAAAACATTATTTGTACCTTAAACTACACTAATTACCTCTAATCGCGATTAAGAACTTAAAAGTTACTATTCACCAAAAAATTATTTTAATCTCATTGAACCACATTTTACTTCTTAATGAAAACCATGTATGTCGGATTTTGGAAAATCAAATCACAGAAGTGGTAATATTTCATTTAAACGAAAAATCAGTTATTTAACTACCACTTAGTGGTTTCACTATTCATCAAAAATTGAAGTTTTTCAGAACAATGCCAAAATTTCACCCTAAGCTATAATTAATATTCTGAATTCAAAAAAGATGTATATTTTACAAAATTCCAAACATATAAGTTGCATTAATTAATTTTATAATTAATTCCCACTGTTACAAAAAATAGCGTGTTTCTAAGAAACAATTTATATCAAAAGATTGGCAATTGTTTTTGTCTGATTTCAATGTTAAATTAATTCTAATGACCACCATTGGATAAAATGGTAAAAATATATTCTAATTATACTTTAAAACCACTAAATAGTATAATTTATCACTATAAATTATTTTGATTTAAAAAGTTGTTTTTAAGTATTTTTCACTATTCATAAAAAAATTAGAAGTTCTCAGAAAAATACCAAAAAATTCAACATAGGCTAATTTCGATATTCCGAATCCAAAACTGAAGTCCATTTTGATAAATAAAATTTATAAAATTTCAAAAAGTAGGTATTACTATTCACAAGGGCTAGTTTAATTAGTTGTGGTGTGTGTTAGAGCTCGAGGTTACGTACAACACACGCTATTGCATTATTCGAAGGGAAACGTACCGTGGAAGCTTGGGGTGTTACATTCTCCCCTCCTTCAATAAATTGCGTCCTCGCAATTTGAAATTTTTTTCTTTGAAAATAAAAGGTTGAAAAGAGAAAATACCTTTGTGGAAAACCCACATCGGAAATAAGATTAATAAAATTTAGCCTTAATAAGAGGGAAAGGGAAATGAAAAAGTCACCACCCAATTATGATCTCGATTAGGAGAACATTGGTGGCAATTAGAGACATATAATTGGAGGAAAAATGTAAATATTCGTAGGGAGTGATTGAGATCATCAATCACAATCAACTGTCAAATTGAGGGCCTCAAATCCTTCAATCTATGTTGATTTAAAATATCATTAGTTCAACAAGACATAAGGTATTAGGATAACACATTTTTTTTTGTTTTAATATCCCTTTACTAAAGTTTAAGAATTAATTTATTCATTGAATAACAGATAGGTATATATATATTTATGCTTGACAATTAGAGTTTCAACCTTCAACTCACCTTTCACTCAAAAAGATAATAGAACCCAAAAATATTATACTTATCCTAATTGTATAAGGTTCCAAATGTTAACACATACCATTTAGATTAGTAAAATTATTTTGTAATAACCAGGGACTTCCTGTAGGCTAGTGGTAGGAAATAAAGGTCTGTCGCACTATGGTTGTGGGTTCGATTCCTGCAGCTTTGTCCGACGTGACGGGTTATTCCCCACCCTGCAGGTTGTCCTTTTCCTAAAACTATAGTATTATAATATTCCAAAAATAATCTTCAGAAATGCTTTAACCTTAAACAATACTATCCATGGTTCAACTTAATCCATTCCAACCTTAATAGTTATCCAAAATACCTTCGTCCAAACTTTCTCTAAAAGGTCTCTAAATTCCAAAATCAATTTATCAGATTCCCCAAACAAAGTAAAGTTTCTCTTATTGTCACATACTAAAAATATAATTACCTTCATCATATTAAAACCTTACTAAAATTAACAAGTACTGCAGTACAATCCTTATATATATATCACATTATTCTAATAACTAGAATATAATCCATGAGTCCAAAAGCACAAATACATTAGTTATTCTGCTTCAACTGTAGTAACAGCATAAGATTGTCCTTGATCCCTTGGCCTTTTTTGAGGTAAGTTTCCCTGACGCTTAAGGCATTCATTTGCATAATGACCCATTTCTCTACAATTGTAGCATTCAACTTTGATAGCCTCTTTCTTTCCCTTGCAATCACGAGCCTGGTGACCCTTTTCTCCACATTTATAACAAACTCTCATTCCTTTTAGGCAAGTACCAGGGTGATTCTTCCCACAATTATCACATAATGGAAAATCCTTCTTTCCCTTTTTCCCTTTATCTGTCTCTTGTTCCACCGTTCTCTTCTTCTCTTGCTTTACTTTTTTGTCATAAGACTTAGAGAATTCCTTTTCTGTCTTGATATCACACGAGACAATATCTTCGTATGATGAGAAGGATTGTGATACTAAAGCTCGACGGAGAAATGGTTTCAACCCATAAAAGAAACGATCAATCTTACTTCTTGGGTTACGTATATAATCTCCAGCATACCTTGCTAACCTTGTAAAGTTAGCCTCATACTTTGTGACATTCTCATCCTCCTTTTGTCTCAGACTCAGAAATTGTCTTTCCATATCTGCTCGATGGTCGCGAGGAAAGTATTTTTCTAAAAACAGATCTTTGAACTCCCTCCATTCCATATTTGATACTTCATCATCTTCCTTCATGTTTTGAATCAATGACCACCATTGATCAGAATCTCCAGTGAGGCGGTAAACTACCATGGTAACTTTTTCCCTTTCACTGCTCCCCAAAGCCTGAAATATTTTCTCTAGGGAATTTATCCATTGCTCGGCTACTAAGGGATTTTTACTCCCATTGAACGTTGGTGGTTGTTGCATCATGAATCGATCTAACATTGATCCTCCACGCTGTGGATCAGGGTGCTCCATACGGGTAAGGTTATTATTCATAACCTGAGTAAGTTGTCCCAGTATGGTGATTAGCTGATCGGCACCAGTTGCATCACCAGCCCCACTATAATTATCTTGAGCAGGAGGGAAATCCCTACATGGAGTGCGTGCATTGATACGGTTTCCATTCCTTCCACTAGGCACCATTTCTAAACAATGGCATAAACTAGATCAGTTTATGAATCAAAATACATAATCTCATACTTATAAAACACTTAACATAAATTGAACTATTTATGGATATAATCCATAATCATAAAAAAAAAATTCTTTGAGGAAGTATATACTCATAAACCCTTCATAATGATTTGTAAAGAAAATGAGAGTTATCCTAAGCATATCCCCCGGGAGTGTCGTAACCAAGAGTGCAGCAAGGCCCGTTTTGGTGCACCAGTTCCCGTTCGAGTCTAGCTCAAAGCGGTGTTTTTGGGTTTTACCCCTAGGAACATCTGTGCCAGAGCCGCCTCAACCTGCTCGTATCCAGACAGGGATGTATTGCTCGGAAAACTCACAAAATCTCTACAATACCAAAATTCTAGGAAGTTCTTCTATACTAATCCTCAAAGTTCATCTTAGGTCTACGTGCTCTAATCAGAGTTTATCTAAATCTAGCTTCCAAGGTTTGTACAAAACTTCCTCTGATACCAACTGTAACGCCCTGACCCCAGCTACCCAGAGTCGGTGCATTACTTCGTAACATTGGCATGATCACAAAAGATCAAGTCTCGAAAGACCGATTAATTTAGTAGCCTTGGAAACACTAGATACATTCATAAGTTTTACATTACATCATAAAATGAAAAACTACTACAACAACATAATGTCTCCACAGTCCACTCTATTATCCCCTCATAATATCCCTGCAGGTCATTCATAATTTACTTCTTCACTTCCTGGGAAAAATAAAACATAGAAAAGGGGTGAGCTCAAATGCCCAGTAAGGATAACAATATAGCGGAAACTTTCATAAATAAGAATAAACATTTAAGGCAATGTATAACTAAAACAAAATCCTTTAAAACTTTAACTTTCAACATTGTATGGCATAAATAAAATGAAATAATACCATTTACTCATTCACATGGATATTCTACTAATCGAATAATCACATGCAAAATCACTAACCACTTTCATAATGTTGGAATGCATAATGCCAGACTATCATAACCACATAGCCAAGGCCTCGTGCCAAGACTACAAATAAGATTTTGTCAAGGCCTTGTGCCAAGACACTAGTTTGTCTAATGAGACCTACCGATGCATCGAGGAGCTATAGCGGGCTCCACCCGTCACATATTAAGTCCAATGCATTCCCATATGAAAAGGTTTAAACATAACATAAACATTCGTATTAAAACTAGCATACGAAATGTCAATAATTTCACCATAAACTATGAATGGTATAAAAATAGCACATCCACAGTCAAACATATCAAAAAACCTTCAATACAATATAGAAGTTTTGTATCATAATAAATCAACTTCAAATAAGCGTAAAATCCGTCAAAGGATGTTGACATAGATGAAATCAAAACACTTTTTAGAGAAATATCTCTTTCTATTTTTGAAATCATTTAAGAGCCATATAAAATAAAACATTTTCTTGAAAATATTCTTATAAGCTTGTAAGGAAAGCTTTGAAGATTTTATAACGGCGTAAAATAACCGCACCCGCCGTATAAGTTAAAAAACATTCTTACCTTAATTCTGTCGAAAAGGTTAAAAAAGGCCTTGTTTTGAAAACGACGGAAAGATTCCTCTTATAAAAATTCAACAAAGGGTATAAATGAATTTAACCCATATTCTTGTAAATAATAAAAATGTTTTGAAATACATTTTGAAGAAACATGGATGTGGATGATAAAGAGATCCCAGTAGATTATTACGTATAAACAACCTCGGATAATGAAGAGATTGTGAAATAACCCTTACCTTGTACTTTTCCTTGGTTGGGGTAGGTTAACCTCCTGTATAATGGTTAAATAACTGTTATTAAATTATACAAGAATCATATACATTCATATGATATCATATATGATCTTTTAACATTGCTTTGTTAACAATATCTTAGATTTATCGTTGTTTCGGGTGTTAACTTACTCGTTTTCTTTTATATGTTTTGTTACGTAAGTCCTGTTTTTCATGGATAGGTTGTATCTTATTCATATACAAAATGATATCTTGTCCTTAAACATTATTTTTAAATCATAAAATGATAATTATACTTGAATGGATACGACGGAGAATGAATCTCATCGCGTTCGTGGAGACGGTAGTCCGTACGTACGCACGAGCGACAATATCATTATTTTGATATTAAAATAATATATAATTGGATATTATATCTTATATACAGAATCATTATCATGTTATATTTATTATTTACATGAATTACATATCATTATTATACCCACCTAAATAATAATATATTGAATAACAATTACACCACGACGTGGAGACGGTAAGCCGTACGTACGCACGTATGGTGACATGTCATTCAAATGATGGGTAGAATACTGAATATGGTTGTTCCATATTTATAATAACATCACAGTATATAGAAGATACTGGAGTTATAATTTTAGAATTGAAATAATAAACAAAGAGGGAGTGGGAGAAGAAAGAAACATGAAAGAGGGTGATGAAAATGTTACCTCTTCTTCGGGTTCTTCCTTTTGATTTGATCAAAAGGACTCCTTAGGATGGCTTTATGACTAAAGTAAAGCTTCTAGGATGAAGGGAGAGAAGTTGGGAGAGTATTTGGGAAGAGTTTGGCCGAACAAAAAGGCTTGAAAGTGTGAATAAGGTGGTAGAGGTGGGGGCCTTTTATAAGAGGAGAGGAGGGGCTCTTTTGGAAAGATTGAAATGTTACATTATTATACAATGCTTTTCGGATTCTAAAGGTCCAAAACTTATATAATTCGTGGCTAAGGTGATAAGGGTTCGAAATATCCTTATCAAATAGGCTTTGGACAAGTGTAAGCCTTGGATTTTGCATTATCTTCTCATTTTATTTAAATCGTTAAATAATGAGGTCATCGCTGCATCATAATGATGTCATAAATAATTTAATTTATTTAATGTCTAAAAATTATAAAAAAAAATACTATGATGTATTAAATCTTTTTATCTTTCTAATGAATATTTATAGTCAAAATTTGGACTTGTGTAACCCCACTTAAAAACTGTTTTAGTAAAACAACTCATGTTTGTGTCAATTTAATTTTAACATTAAATAAATATATATTAATGTCATTTTCCAACTAAAGTGGCTCCATGGGGTCCCCAAGTTGACCCATGGGTTGTATTGGTCGTCCATGACTCATCCAATAGGATTAGGACAAGTGTCATGATCATCTCATATTATTAAAACATTATTTGTACCTTAAACTACACTAATTACCTCTAATCGCGATTAAGAACTTAAAAGTTACTATTCACCAAAAAATTATTTTAATCTCATTGAACCACATTTTACTTCTTAATGAAAACCATGTATGTCGTATTTTTGAAAATCAAATCACAGAAGTGGTAATATTTCATTTAAACGAAAAATCAGTTATTTAACTACCACTTAGTGGTTTCACTATTCATCAAAAATTGAAGTTTTTCAGAACAATGCCAAAATTTCACCCTAAGCAATAATTGATATTCCGAATTCAAAAAAGATGTATATTTTAAAAAATTCCAAACATATAAGTTGCATTAATTAATTGTATAATTAATTCCCGCTGTTACAAAAAATAGCGTGTTTCTAAGAAACAATTTATATCAAAAGATTGGCAATTGTTTATGTCTGATTTCAATGTTAAATTAATTCTAATGACCGCCATTGGATAAAATGGTAAAAATATATTCTAATTATACTTTAAAACCACTAAATAGTATAATTTATCACTATAAATTATTTTTATTTAAAAAGTTGTTTTTAAGTATTTTTCACTATTCATAAAAAAATTAGAAGTTCTCAGAAAAATACCAAAAAATTCAACATAGGCTAATTTCGATATTCCGAATCCAAAAATGAAGTCCATTTTGATAAATAAAATTTATAAAATTTCAAAAAGTAGGTATTACTATTCACAACGGCTAGTTTAATTAGTTGTGGTGTGTGTTAGAGCTCGAGGTTACGTACAACACACGTTATTGCATTATTCGAAGGGAAACGTACCGTGGAAGCTTGGGGTGTTACATTCTCCCCTCCTTCAATAAATTGCGTCCTCGCAATTTGAAATTTTTTTCTTTTAAAATAAAAGGTTGAAAAGAGAAAATACCATTGTGGAAAACCCACATCGGAAATAAGATTAATAAAATTTAGCCTTAATAAGAGGGAAAGGGAAATGAAAAAGTCACCACCCAATTATGATCTCGATTAGGAGAACATTGGTGGCAATTAGAGACATATAATTGGAGGAAAAATGTAAATATTCGTAGGGAGTGATTGAGATCATCAATCACAATCAACTGTCAAATTGAGGGCCTCAAATCCTTCAATCTATGTTGATTTAAAATATCATTAGTTCAACAAGACATAAGGTATTAGGATAACACATTTTTTTTGTTTTAATATCCCTTTACTAAAGTTTAAGAATTAATTTATTCATTGAATAACAGATAGGTATATATATATTTATGCTTGACAATTAGAGTTTCAACCTTCAACTCACCTTTCACTCAAAAAGATAATAGAACCCAAAAATATTATACTTATCCTAATTGTATAAGGTTCCAAATGTTAACACATACCATTTAGATTAGTAAAATTATTTTTTAATAACCAGGGACTTCCTGTAGGCTAGTGGTAGGAAATAAAGGCCTGTCGCACTATGGTTGTGGGTTCGATTCCTGCAGCTTTGTCCGACGCGACGGGTTATTCCCCACCCTGTAGGTTGTCCTTTTCCTAAAACTATAGTATTATAATATTCCAAAAATAATCTTCAGAAATTCTTTAACCTTAAACAATACTATCCATGGTTCAACTTAATCCATTCCAACCTTAATAGTTATCCAAAATACCTTCGTCCAGACTTTCTCTAAAAGGTCTCTAAATTCCAAAATCAATTTATCAGATTCCCCAAACAAAGTAAAGTTTCTCTTATTGTCACATACTAAAAATATAATTACCTTCATCATATTAAAACCTTACTGAAATTAACAAGTACTGCAGTACAATCCTTATATATATATCACATTATTCTAATAACTAGAATATAATCCATGAGTCCAAAAGCACCAATACATTAGTTATTCTGCTTCAACTGTAGTAACAGCATAAGATTGTCCTTGATCCCTTGGCCTTTTTTGAGGTAAGTTTCCCTGACGCTTAGGGCATTCATTTGCATAATGACCCATTTCTCTACAATTATAGCATTCAACTTTGATAGCCTCTTTCTTTCCCTTGCAATCACGAGCCTGGTGACCCTTTTCTCCACATTTATAACAAACTCCCATTCCTTTTAGGCAAGTACCAGGGTGATTCTTCTCACAATTATCACATAATGGAAAATCCTTCTTTCCCTTTTTCCCTTTATCTGTCTCTTGTTCCACCGTTCTCTTCTTCTCTTGCTTTACTTTGTTGTCATAAGACTTAGATCATTCCTTTTCTGTCTTGATAGCACACGAGACAATATCTTCGTATGATGAGAAGGATTGTGATACTAAAGCTCGACGGAGAAATGGTTTTAACCCATCAAAGAAACGATCAATCTTACTTCTTGGGTTACGTTTATAATCTCTAGCATACCTTGCTAACCTTGTAAAGTTAGCCTCATACTTTGTGACATTCTCATCCTCCTTTTGTCTCAGACTCAGAAATTGTCTTTCCATATCTGCTCGATGGTCGCGAGGAAAGTATTTTTCTAAAAACAGATCTTTGAACTCCCTCCATTCCATATTTGATACTTCATCATCTTCCTTCATGTTTTGAATCAATGACCACCATTGATCAGAATCTCCAGTGAGGCGGTAAACTGCCATGATAACTTTTTCCCTTTCACTACTCCCCAAAGCCTGAAATATTTTCTCTAGGGAATTTATCCATTTCTCGGCTACTAAGGGATTTGTACTCCCATTGAACGTTGGTGGTTGTTGCCTCATGAATCGATCTAACATTGATCCTCCACGCTGTGGATCAGGGTGCTCCATACGGGTAAGGTTATTATTCATAACCTGAGTAAGTTGTCCCAGTATGGTGATTAGCTGATCGGCACCAGTTGCATCACCAGCCCCACTATAATTATCTTGAGTAGGAGGTCAATCCCTACATGGAGTGCGTGCATTAATACGGTTTCCATTTTTTCCACTAGGTGCCATTTCTAAACAATGGCATAAGCTAGATCAGTTTATGAATCAAAATACATAATCCCATACTTATAAAACACTTAACATAAATTGAACTATTTATGGATATAATCCATAATCATAAAAAAAAATCTTTGAGGAAGTATATACTCATAAACCCTTCATAATGATTTGTAAAGAAAATGAGAGTTATCCTAAACATATCCCTCGGGAGTGTCGTAACCAAGAGTGCAGCAAGGCCCGTTGTCGTGCACCAGTTCTCGTTCGAGTCTAGCTCAAAGCGGTGTTTTCGGATTTTACCCCTAGGAACATCTGTGTCAGAGCCGCCTCTACCTGCTCGTATCCAGACAGGGATGTATTGCTCGGAAAACTCACAAAATCTCTACAATACCAAAATTCTAGGAAGTTCTTCTATACTAATCCTCAAAGTTCATCTTAGGTCTACGTGCTCTAATCAGAGTTTATCTAAATCTAGCCTCCAAGGTTTGTACTAAACTTCCTCTGATACCAACTGTAACGCCCTGACCCCAGCTACCCAGAGTCGGTGCATTACTTCGTAACATTGGTATGATCACAAAAGATAAAGTCTCGAAAGACCGATTAGTTTAGTAGCCTTGGAAACACTAGATACATTCATAAGTTTTACATTACATCATAAAATTAAAAACTACTACAACAACATAATGTCTCCACAGTCCACTCTATTATCCCCTCATAATATCCCTGCAGGTCATTCATAATTTACTTCTTCACTTCCTGGGAAAAATAAAACATAGAAAAGGGGTGATCTCAAATGCCCAGTAAGGATAACAATATAGCGGAAACTTTCATAAATAAGAATAAACATTTAAGGCAATGTATAACTAAAACAAAATCCTTTAAAACTTTAACTTTAAACATTGTATGGCATAAATAAAATGAAATAATACCATTTACTCATTCACATGGATATTCTACTAATCGAATAATCACATGCAAAATCACTAACCACTTTCATAATGTTGGAATGCAAAATGTCAGACTATCATAACCACATAGCCAAGGCCTCGTGCCAAGACTACAAATAATATTTTGTCAAGGCCTTGTGACAAGACACTAGTTTGTCTCATGAGACCTACCGATGCATCGAGGAGCTATAGCGGGCTCCACCCGTCACATATTAAGTCCAATGCATTCCCATATGAAAAGGTTTAAACATAACATAAACATTCGTATTAAAACTAGCATACGAAATGTCAATAATTTCACCATAAACTATGAATGGTATAAAAATAGCACATCCACAGTCAAACATATCACAAAACCTTCAATACAATATAGAAGTTTTGTATCATAATAAATCAACTTCAAATAAGCGTAAAATCCATCAAAGGATGTTGACATAGATGAAATCAAAACACTTTTTAGAGAAATATCTCTTTCTATTTTTGAAATCATTTAAGAGCCATATAAAATAAAACATTTTCTTGAAAATATTCTTATAAGCTTGTAAGGAAAGCTTTGAAGATTTTATAATGGCGTAAAATAACCGCACCCGCCATATAAGTTAAAAAACATTCTTACCTTAATTCTTTCGAAAAGGTTAAAAAAGACCTTGTTTTGAAAACGACGGAAAGATTCCTCTTATAAAAAGTCAACAAAGGGTATAAATGACTTTAACCCATATTCTTGTAAATAATAAAAATGTTTTGAAATACATTTTGAAGAAAAACATGGATGTGGATGATAAAGATATCCCAGTAGATTATTACCTATAAACAACCTCGGATAATGAAGAGATTGTGAAATAACCCTTACCTTGTACTTTTCCTTGGTTGGGGTCGGTTAACCTCCTGTATAATGCTGAAATAATTGTTATTAAATTATAAAAGAATCATATACATTCATATGATATCATATATGATCTTTTAACATTGCTTTGTTAACAATATCTTAGATTTATCGTTGTTTCGGGTGTTAACTTACTCGTTTTCTTTTATATGTTTTGTTACGTAAGTCGTGTTTTTCATGGATAGGTTGTATCTTATTCATATCCAGAATTATATCATGTTTTTAAACATTATTTTTAAATCATCAAATGATAATTATACTTGAATGGATACGACGGAGAATGAATCTCATCGCGTTCGTGGAGTCGGTAGTCCATACGTACGCACGAGTGACAATATCATTATTTTGATATTAAAATAATATATAATTGGATAGTATATCATATATAAAGAATAATTATCATGTTATATTTATTATTTACATGAATTACATATCATTATTATACCAACCTAAATAATAATATATTGAATAACAATTACACCACGACGTGGAGACGGTAAGCCGTACGTACGCACGTATGGTGACATGTCATTCAAATGATGGGTAGAATACTGAATATGGTTGTTCCATATTTATAATAACATCACAGTATATAGAAGATACTGGAGTTATAATTTTATAATTGAAATAATAAACAAAGAGGGAGTGGAAGAAGAAAGAAACATGAAAGAGGGTGATGAAAATGTTACCTCTTCTTCGGGTTCTTCCTTTTGATTTGATCAAAAGGACTCCTTAGGATGGCTTTATGACTAAAGTAAAGCTTCTAGGATGAAGGAAGAAAAGTTGGGAGAGTATTTGGGCAGAGTTTGGCCGAACCAAAAGGCTTGAAAGTGTGAATAAGGTGGTAGAGGTGGGGGGGCTTTTATAAGAGGAGAGGAGGGGCTCTTTTGGAAAGATTGAAATGTTACATTATTATACAATGCTTTTCGGATTATAAAGGTCCCACACTTATATAATTCGTGGATAAGGTGATAAGGGTTCTAAATCTCTTCATCCAATAGGCTTTGGACAAGTGTAAGCCTTGGATTTTGCATTATCTTCTCATTTTATTTAAATCGTTAAATAATGAGGTCATCGCTGCATCATAATGATGTCATAAATAATTTAATTTATTTAATGTCTAAAAATTATAAAAAAAAATACTATGATGTAGGAAATCCTTTTAGATTTCTAATGAATATTTATAGTCAAAATTTGGACTTGTGTAACCCCACTTAAAAACTGTTTTAGTAAAACAACTCATGTTTGTGTCAATTTAATTTTAACATTAAATAAATATATATTAATGTCATTTTCCAACTAAAGTGGCTCCATGGGGTCCCCAAGTTGACCCATTGGTTGTCTTGGTCGGCCATGACTCATCCAATAGGAGTAGGACAAGTTTCATACTCATCTCATATTATTAAAACATTATTTGTACCTTAAACTACACTAATTACCTCTAATCGCGATTAAGAACTTAAAAGTTACTATTCACCAAAAAATTATTTTAATCTCATTGAACCACATTTTACTTCTTAATGACAACCATGTATGTCGGATTTTTGAAAATCAAATCACAGAAGTGGTAATATTTCATTTAAACGAAAAATCAGTTATTTAACTACCACTTAGTGGTTTCACTATTCATCAAAAATTGAAGTTTTTCAGAACAATGCCAAAATTTCACCCTAAGCTATAATTGATATTCCGAATTCAAAAAAGATGTATATTTTAAAAAATTCCAAACATATAATTTGCATTAATTAATTTTATAATTAATTCCCGCTGTTACAAAAAATAGCGTGTTTCTAAGAAACAATTTATATCAAAAGATTGGCAATTGTTTATGTCTGATTTCAATGTTAAATTAATTCTAATGACCACCATTGGATAAAATGGTAAAAATATATTCTAATTATACTTTAAAACCACTAAATAGTATAATTTATCACTATAAATTATTTTGATTTAAAAAGTTGTTTTTAAGTATTTTTCACTATTCATAAAAAAATTAGAAGTTCTCAGAAAAATACCAAAAAATTCAACATAGGCTAATTTAGATATTCCGAATCCAAAAATGAAGTCCATTTTGATAAATAAAATTTATAAAATTTCAAAAAGTAGGTATTACTATTCACAACGGCTAGTTTAATTAGTTGTGGTGTGTGTTAGAGCTCGAGGTTGCGTACAACACACGCTATTGCATTATTCGAAGGGAAACGTACCGTGGAAGCTTGGGGTGTTACATGATGGACAATGGAATGATATTCTTCATGAGAAACCAAATGAAATGGGATTTGGAGGTCCAAACATCATTATTATGCCGAATCAGCAATCTCATAATATGATCAATAAAGTAAAATTTGGTAAGTTTCCTAACTCGACTAATAAGATAAATATGGAGTTTCATGATGATCATAGAGGAAAGAAAGTTCAATTTCCCCTATGTAAATCATGTGGGAAGAGGCATTAAGGAGAATGTTTCAAAGGAACTGGAAGATGCTTTGGGTGTGGAAAAGAAGGACACAAAGCCAGTAAGTGCAAAGGAAAAGGTTCAGTTAACACAAGGGATGAGGATAATGGTATTGCTACGACATCGACAATGGTTAAATGTTTTAAATGTGGAATGTACGGGCATTATGCAAACCAATGCCCTAAGGGAAAGTCTCGTAAAGAGAATAAGTATGGTCGTATGGGTAGTATTTATGTTGATGATGATGAAGAGACTACAAATGATATGTGAGATGAAAGAATTGTTGAAGCTCGGTCAATGGTTTAAGAATGTAGTGGAATGATTACATGTTTATCATGTGTAATGTTGTATAAGTAATCTCATGGTACTATGGAATAAAGAGACATCTAAGGATTGTTACACTGTTGTCTTTCCTTGAGTTTTGAAAGTGTATGATTAATGGTACCAGTATCCATGAAAGGTTATTCAGATATTTTTGTAATGTAGATGATATGCACATAATGAAGGGATAAGGAGAAAATTAAATGTTTGATAGTATTCATGAGCTCATGACTGATATAAGGAGAAGGTTATATCATGGTTTGAGTATATAGAATTTTTGGATTTTGGTATGTGGAAAGAGTTAACTTTTGACTACATTCATGTTTTCACTAAGGTTCAATGGGTATTAATTCTTCAAGAAAATACATGATTAAGGTATTCACATGTTTGTAATTTGACCAAAAAGATATATCTTATGATATATGGGGGATAAATGATGGCATTCACGTGATCATTTTCTTTATACTATGAGCTTGGACCGAAGTATTTTAGATAAGCCTAAAGATTGAAATGGATTATGTTGGACATAAGTTAGTATTGTTTAAGGATAAAATTTTTTTGATATTGTTGATGGGATGTTATAGTAATATAGCTTTAGAAAAAGGACAACCTGCAGGACGGGCGACTGCCCATCGCGTCGGACAAGGCTGTGGGAATAGAACCTACAACTGAAGTGCGACTGGATTTTATCGCCTACCACTGGCCTACAGGAAGTCCCTGTTTAGTAGAAACTAGTTTTATTATATTAAGAAGTATGATATATGAAGTATAAGTCCATTTTAGGAACCATATATGATTAATCTCACTATAGATGGACTTGTGTATTTTTTGATAACTTTTCTAACCTTTTGTGTGAGACATACAGAATGACCCATCATTCTATCACATGATCTGCTAACACATCACGAATGACAAATTCAACTTCATTTCTTTTAGAGATGAAGTGGAAATTTTCCAAAGAACGACCAACGGTGAGACTATACCGAAATCACGAAAGTATTTATTCTAATTCCAATTTCATCAACTTTAGGGAAATGATCTTGAAAACCAAAAATGTTGTCCTAGTGCTCTTATATCTGATGAATCATATGGTACCTTATATCTTCACAAATTTATGGCTTTGAGATTGCTGGCTTTTCCATAGCCATGTTCTCTACCACTCTCCATCAGAACATGATGGTTAGATTTCTCTTCCGTATCCATATTTTCACCTATGTGGAAACCCAGTGATTAGTTTATTTGGGTAACCATTACGTTTCATAATTTTGTTTTTAAAGATTGTTTTTGGTATTCCTTTTTACTATGTGGGTTTATATTAAAGAAACTTTCAAATAGTAAACCATTTATAACCCCGAGGAATTTCGAGGGCGAAATTCATTTTAAGGGGGGTAGAATGTAACAGCCCGAGATTTTATGAAAAATATTCTTTTTAATTTCATTAATGTCTTGTGTTGTACGCTACACCAAAAGGAGCTTACAAAACTCGCATCCTTGACTTGCCTTGCATTACACGCAATCGCGACCTTCCTCGATAGCGTGTGTAGTACGCAATAACGAGTTTCACTAAACAACAATATGCTATTAAAATATTATTAAAACTAGCCGTTATGAATAGTAATAACCACTTTTTGAAATTTTGTAAATTTTATTTTTCAAAATGGAATTCATTTTTGGATTCGGAATATCGAAATTAGCTTAGGATTAAATTTTGGTACTTTTCGGATAACTTTCATATTCTGATGAATAGTGAAAATCACTAAATTTTAATTAAAAACAACTTTTTTTAATCGAAATAATTAATAGTGATAAATTATTTATTTGAGTGGTTTTAAAGTATATTTAGAATATATTTTTACAATTTAATACAATGTTGTTCATTGGATGTAATTTCACATTTAAACCAGACATAAACAAGTGTCAATCTTTTGATAGTTATTATCTCTTAAGAACACGCTATTTGTTTTGAAGACAGGAATTAATTTTTAAATTAATTAATGCAACTAATATGTTTTGAATTTGGTAAAATAGACATCATTTTTGAGTTCATAATATCAAATATATCTTAGGCCTAATTTTTGGTATTTTTCTGGAAACTTTCATTTTTTGATGAATAGTGAAACCACTAAGTGGTAGTTAAGAAAAATGAATTTTTCATAAAACTTAATTTTACCGCTTCTGTGAGTGGAATTTCAAAAATCCGAGAGACACGGTTGATGTCAGTAAGTAAAATGTGGTTCAATGAGATGAAAATAATTTTTGGTGAATAGTAACTTTTTACTTTTTTTTACCACGGTTAAAAGTAAATAGGGTAATTAAGGGTAAAAATGATATTATTATTACCCTAACACATGTCTTAATTCTATTGGATAAGTGTAATTCGACCAAAAACAACCTTAGGAATAAAATATGACCATTTAGGCCCACTTGGATTAGATTAGGACATTTATTATTAATTTATTTAAAGAGGGGTTAAAATAGTTAAAATCAAAGTTTAATAAGTAAATCATTTTTAATATAGGGTTATACATAAGATAAATTAGACTATAAATAGTCATTAGAAAGCTAAAAATATTTCCTACATAATGGTATTTTATTTGTAATTTTTAGACATTAAATAATTTAATTTATTTATGACACAAATATGATGCAGTAATTATCTTATTAATGAAATATTGACATAATTGATGTTATAAATACCCAAATAAATGTAATTTCAGACTTTTTATGAAATAAACTAATTTTATAGGTTAATATGACATGTTATTATTGATTTAATTAACTTTATTCTAACTAATAATTCTGTTATGATTTTCACAAAAATCAATTACAAAATAGTGTCAAAATTGACATAAAATAGTTTTTAAAACAAATATTATATTATTAATTGTTATTTTATTCCTAAAAATCTAAGTTTAGACCAAATGACTTATATAAGGTTATATATATTAATAATAAACAACTTGGGGTTCGTTTGGCTTCTTATAGTAAGTTTTTTAACCTTATAGTATAAGAACACAAGAAGACACGGTAAAAGTAAAATTATTTTACTTAATGTTAAATCTAAATGATAAGGTTAAAATAGGAACCTAAACTTGTCTAAATTATATTGGATGAGAGGATTTAGACCCATACCCACCTTATATTAGAAATGAATCAATTTGGAGCTATTTAAAACCGAATTTGACTTTATAATAAAATAATAGTTTTAGTTATTCCAAAGGTGCCCCTCTCCTCCCTTATAAAAGGGCACCTCCTCCCTCTCTTCCTCACACCACTTTGAGCCTTCAAGCTCGGCCAAACCCTACCAATTTCTTCTCTCCACTTCCCTAGAAACATCCTAGAGGTTCTGGTCTTCTTAAAATACCTATTTTAGTGCCCTAAAATGAGGTCTCAAAGAAGCACTTCAAAGAAGAGGTAATGTCCGTTACCGATTCTTTCATCTTTATTTCTTCTTCCACTTCTTCTTATTAGGTTGTTTCATTATAAAGTAATAACATCAGTATCAATTATATACTGATATGTTATTATAATTATGAAACAACCTTATTTCACCATCTATCCATCCTACGGAAAATGAAATCACCGCGCGTGCGTACGTACGGAATACCGTCTCCACGCCGTGGTGTAATCTATTTTCCACCACCACCTTACTTGGATGGGTATAATGGTGTACATAATAACTATATATGATTATTGTAAAGTGATATTGATTCTGAAATAGTATACATACACTCCAATACAATTCCACGATCATGAGAACGATATCATCGCTCGTGCGTACGTACGGACTACCATCTCCACGACGCGATGAGATTCATTCTCCACGTTAACCATTAATGAATGATTATAAAGTATATATAATAAGTAATAATTAAATATATGACATAATAATTATTCTGGGTTTATGTTTATAAATATGTATGTCATCTACTTAATTCCATTCAACTCAATAAGGAAAAGAAAACAGCGTTCATGCGTACGTACGGTCTACCGTCTCCATGAACGGTGTATTTCTTTCCATTTACTGATCTATTATATACATATATATATTCTGAATATATATTATATATAAATCATTTTTTATATTCTGTAATTAAGTAATCATGATCTAAGTAATCATATGAATAATTACAAGTCAAAACACGGACGACAAATGAAACAATTTTACCCAAAACGCTCTTTAATATGGAATTTACAAAAGAACGGGTAATATAAAGCCATAAGTGAACCATGTATGATATCATAACAATGAGTATGATTATGGAATAAGTCAATGACATTATTTAAATCATTATACAGGAGGTTCGGACACATACGAAGCAAATCGGACCTAAGGTAAGGCAAATATCACAATCTCATTTTTATCCGAGATTGTTTATACTTTGGTATTTACTGGGGTGTATTTTATCATCCACATCCATGTTTCCCCAATATGTAATATTTATATCCTTCTACAACAGTTTATATCCAATTTTACCCTTCGGTGAGTTTTTATTAAAAGATATGAAAGGAATCTTTTGTCGTTTTTCGTACGAGGTACTTTTTGACTTTTCCGAAAAAAGTACGAGAAGAATGTTTTCTTTTAACTTGTACGACCTGAATGGATTTTTAAAACATTATTTCCAAGAATCTTCCCTTATAATTTTTCACTTTTATTTTTAATCAACTTCTTTTAGTTATAATTTTATGACATGTTAAGAAATGAAAAGTGTTTTTGAAGTAGAAAGGATATTTTCCTCAAGAATGGAGTTCAAGTGTTTTATCAAAATTATTTTCCATATAAGATAATATAGGGTTCTGTTTCTATCCCTATTATTACATTGATTTGATTATGTTGTGATGGAAATATTTTTATGAATTCCTTTATCTTATATTAATTGTTTTATGATGTCATGTTGTTTAAGAATCCCATTTTTATTACATGGGATATGCTATGATGTATGGTTTATGATTTTGTGGCACACATAAGAATGGTATCATTATGAGATGGGTGGGACCTATATCTCCCTCCAATGCATTGGGTAAAGATTTTATATCTCATGAGATAGACATGGCTGGAACGGTAGGTTATACCGGTTCAGTGAAACAGGACTGAAACGAGGAGTGAACTCGGTTCAGAAAGGGACTTTGTCCACTAAGATAGTCTTGGAAATGAGTCTTGACTAATAAGAAATGATTCTCTATGATTATGTGTGTATGCCACAAAGTTTCATGTTTTAAGTTATTATTATTGGGATTACATTTCACTACTATGATTTATCCCATGTTATGAAATTATGATCTCTTTTGCAGGTTAAGATTTCCAAAAGATATGTTCTTATGAATATGACGTGATTGATATTTCTTTTGTTTACCCTTACTGAGCATTTGAGATCACCCTTTTATGTTTTCTTTTCCCCAAGACATAAAGAAAGGATTTAGGTTTTTAAAAAAAAGAATATTTTTATGGGAGATGTTGAAGATCTTTCACCACGATTAGAAGATTATATTCCGAGTTTCCAAAGACACTAAACTATTACGGTCCTTGTGTGTGTGTTTTTGTTATGTACTAATTATTATGCAAAAGTAATGTAATGTTCATGTACGTTAAGCTTCGGGTCTCTACATTTGTGGTCTATGATTTTTTTCCCAAGTGTCTTTGGGATGAGGCCCAGGTGTCTTCAGGTGAGAGTCATGGTTTTTATGGCTCAGGTGTCTGTGGGTGAGATGTGTGGTGTGGTTTTAGTCCAGGTGTCTATGAGTAAGATTTGTGTGTGGTTTGAGGCCCAGGTGTGTGCGGGCAGGATTGTTGCATTGGGACTTCATTTTGGAAGAGTGGTAGCATCAAGACATTAGCCATTTGGAATGAGTAGCTAATCAGGGGTAAAGTGGTGCGGGGTACCCAAATGTCAATGTTATTATACTACTAATTTACTTGACTTGCATTATTTGGTGAGTGTGCCTTAGTGAGGATGAGTTGGTTAGTACTCCTTGGTAGGTTCTTTGAGGTTCTACTATTCTCTCACAGGGGCATTAGTATGTTCCCACACTTGTGTATGGGTAGCTTTATTTTTCCTACTGGGTATAATTTTATACTCACCCTATGTTTGTAAAACTATTTTTCAGGTTTCCAGGAGGACTTTGAGGACCATGCTAGACTTTACTTGCTCGGGTGTCAGGATAGTTTCTATGGTGTTGTTTATTTTCTTTCTTTTGGTACTTGTTTTGGTGATTTGGTTGTACTTTTTTGTGGTTTACATTTAAATCATGCATGATTTGGATTTTGATTTCCTTTATATAAATTTCAAGTATCATTTTGGATTTTTACCATCCTATCTCCCGATCTTGTTTTCATTAAAAAGTGTAATGCCTTCCATTTTATGTGAGATTCTATACCCTTGGTTCTAGTCACAACTCTAGGGCCAATTAAAGGTGGGACTCGAGGGTCATTATCTCTCCTTTATCTTGAATAAGGAAGGCATGGAAGATTTTTGTCCCTTCCCTCATCTTGAAGAAGGAGGGTCATGATAAATCTCTCTCGCGTCATCAAGGCTTGCAAATCCAAATACTCCACCAATTAAATTGACTTTGTGCCTTCGATATGGTTCTCATCAGGATCGAAGTCAAATATGATGGTAGATTAATGGCCCTGACTTCTCTGGTTTATTCTTTTTTGAAAATCCAGTGTTTGAGGTGTTCTAGGAGGAAACAATGACTCATTTTAAGAGTTTACCTGTTTTTCTAGTTTTCCAACAGTGATTCAGGAATGGTAGGTTGCTGACGGTGAGTCGAGACTAGTGAATTGCAACGGTGGGACACATCGGCGAGTTTTCTAATAGTGAGTCATCCAAGGTAGGATCACCGAATGGTGTCTCACCAAACGATGGCTCACCAAATGGTGTCTCACTGAATAGTGGATCACCGAACAGTGGATCACCAAATGGTGTCTCACCTAACAGTGACTCACCACATGTAGCTCGCACCAGTTACTCATCCACCGGTAGCTCACACTGGTGACTCACCTAATGGTGATTCAATTCTGATAGTTTTTCAAAATTCCAGTTTTTCCCAGTTTTTCCAGATTCGCCCCTTTAACATTTTATTTGACAAAAAAATGATTTTAAAACCATATTTAAGTGATTTTGAAGTCATTTCAAAGGATAAAAAATATATATTTAAATCTCTAATGATAAGGAGGCCTTTAGATAGCCAAAACACATAGTCTTTATTGGGATCCATCCATAGTTGTCAAAAATCATTGTCGCAGCTGCAATTACACCATCGTGGTGCAGAGCGGCACCTAGCCACTTCAGGTGGGTTGATCACGGACAAAATGCAATCAAGCCGATATCATATCTAGTGCAGCCGCACTTGGTTCTGGAACCAAAATATCACATTTTTTCTCCCATTTCTAGACCAACCCACCTCTCCCTACTTTAAACCCTTCTTAATTTCCCTCCTGGTACAATGATGCCACTCCCTGTTGGCGTACATCGCTATTTTTTCCAGGCATATCTCCTTCCTCCAGTCACTACTGCCTGCGCACACCCTTTTTTCTCCAGGTGTGGCTCCTCTTTATTCCTCCTTCTATGTCACACAAACCCTTTTCTTTTTCCTATTCCTCCTTTATTCCCTGTGATTCCATCCTGCCACCATTTGTGCTCTCCTCTAGTGCTCTGCAGTATTTTGACGACGCCGAAAACCACTAAAAAAGAAAAAAAGTTTCATTGGTATTTTTTATTTTTTTATTGATCCAAACATGTCTTTTATATATTATTTATGTCTAACAATTCCCTTAAACCATTATTTCTACTATTTCAAACCAGCTATGGCTTCATTTTCTCAGTCATCTCCTACTGATTCTACGACAGTATAGTTTTTTCCACCATTGGTGAAGCCTCAAGGAAAAAAATTAGATATTTCTTGGGAGTGGAATTCTTTAAGAGACGTCAACAATAAAAAGAAATTCACATGTGAATTTTTCATGATGGTGACTAATGGTGGTATTAGTCGATCCAAATAACATCAAATGGGATTACCGTGAAATGTTCAAAAGTGTATGAAGACTCCTCAAGAAGTGAAAGACAAGCTTCTTGAAGTGCAAAAAAAGAAACAAGCTGACAAATCAGCATATATGAATGATCTTCATGATATTGATGAGGAAATGAAGGAAGTTATTGAATAAATTCATGTTGTTGAGAGTGAAAAAAAATAATTTATGCATCAAGTGTTGCATCATGTCCTTTAAGTGGAAATAAAGTGAAAAATATGAATGGCCCACTTGATGTAATGTTCATGGAAGATCTGGAAAGAGTAGTCAATGATACAAAGTAAACAAGCATCAAAGATTCTTGTAGAAAGTAATTAAGAGATCAAATGATGCAATACATAGAGAGATTCATTTTCACAAATTGAATTTCTTTTAATTTTTTTCAATTGAGAAGCTTTAAGATGATGGTGGAAGCAATTGGACCATATGGACCACACTTGAAAGTTCCAAGATATCATGAGTGCATGGTTCCTCTTCTTAAAAAGGATTTAGAGTATACAAATGTATTGTTGAAGAGTCATGAAATTGAATGAGAAAACTATGGTTTCTTAATCATTTATGGTGGTTGGACGGACAAGAAAGGAAGAACCTTGATAAATTTGTTGGAAAATTATCCAATTGGTTCAATATTTGTAAAAAGTGTTGATGTATCAAGTTATATGAAAATGGGGGAAGTGATTTTTAAATTATTGGATGATTTTATGGAAGATATTGGAGAATAAAAGGTTGTGAAAGTAGTTACTAACAATGGAAGCAATTTCTAGTTAGCCGATAATAAAAAACTTTTATTTTTTTTTAATTTTTAAAATTACTTCCATTTCCTTTTAATATTACCATTCAGTTAATAACTTAAAATATTAATTGTTTGTTATTGATTTTGTATGATTTTAGGAATGTTTTTTATGGCTAAGAGGCAACACTTATTTTGGACTCCATGCATCACACATTTTCTTGATTTAATCTTGGAAAACGTTGGAAAACTTAGTAGGTTGAAGAGGGTTATAAGAAGAGGCATTAAACTTGTGGCTTTTACCTTTAACCACTCATTGACATTGAACATTATAATGAGTATCACCAACAAAATAGAGTTGGTGAGATATGCAGTTACTCGATTTGCTACAACCTTTTTAACTTTACAAAGGTTGTATTTGAAAAAAAAATCTCAGAAAGATGTTCACTTCTGAAGAGTGGTTGAGACCCAAAAATGAAAAATAAGTAAAGGTAAAGTGTGTTGCCGACACCGTGTTGATGCCATCATTTTGGAATGACGTTTATATCCTCAAGGCTATGGTACCTCTTGTATAAGTTCTTATATTGATTGATAATGAGAAGAAACCCGAAATGAGTTTCATTTATGAGGCTATTTATGGGGAAAAAGAGACCATTCATAAGCTCTTCAGTAATTATGAAACCAAGTATAAGGAAATATTTGAGATAATTGATGAAATATGGAATTCTTAGTTGCATCATCCATTGCATGCTATGGGTTATTATTTGAATCCTCAATTTTTCTATGAAATCCAAGTATCGAAAGAGATGTAGAGGTGATAAAATGATTATATGATTGTATCGAGAGATTTTTCTCTTAGCCTCGAGGAGGAAGAAAAGGCTTGTTTAGAATTGGCAACATATAGAAGTGCACAAGGCCTCTTTGGTGGGAAAGGTTGCATGCGACAACTGAGTACAATAGCTCCTCATAAGATTTTATTTTTGTCTTGATTATTTAATTACATGGTCCTTAATTTTAGATCAATACAAAAAAAATGATAATAAATAATAATCACAACTGAATGGTGGAATAATTATGGAGGAACACCCTTTTGATGACAACTTCCATCAAAGTTTTGAGCTTGACATGTAGCTCATCAGGATGTGAGAGGAATTGAAGTACCTTCGAGCATTTAAATAACTTAGTATCAATACTCAAATAAATTTTATTTAAGCTTAAAATTCATTAGTGATACCAATGTTTTTTAATTCTTATAAAACAGGTTCATTCTAAAAAGAGAAATCGACTAGAGAATCAAATGTTGCAAGACTTGGTGTTCATCAAATACAATGAAACATTGAAGAACCGGATTGATTCCATAGATGTCACTGATCCCATTATCCTGAAGAATGTTACGATGGTATTAGTGAGTGGTTTTTAGGGAAAATGAATGGCTATGAAGATGGCTTTGAAGATGAATTGGTGTTTTGATGATGACAACACCATGACTTGGTGATTAGTTAAGGAATTTGTTGGGTCCATTGAACCTTCTCATTATACAAGGTGGAAAAAAAGGAGGAGGAGCTACCCATGATTCAAGTTTAATCTCTAAATGAAAAAAAAAGATGGTTATTGAAGAAGAATATGATGAACATGAATCATATGATGATGATGATAGGGAAACAAATTAAGAGGAGATTTATAAAAGTGATGATAGTGAAAGTGAAAGTGAAAAAGAAATGAAAGATCTTGAAAATGAAAAGGATGATTGAATTGAACTTTGGATGTTCTCATGGCGGTTGTTTATGAATAACTGGATGGGATGGACATGTGTTTTGATGTATTATGATGACTTTATGAATCTTTTTAATTATGAATTTGAATGTCTTTTTACTTATATATTTTTTGTTTAATTTTTCAACATATATGTTTGTAAAATTCAATAATTTAACTGCCCTACGATTGAATAAAAAAGTGGTCATGACACGATACGCGTCGCCACTATCGAGCTATGGGACCCCTGTCGTGTCATGCTGTGATCCGATATTGAAAACTATGGATCCATATTTAATGGATTTTGAAAACTTTTCTTCTATTGATATATGATCTGGTATTTATAAATCTAAGACCCTTTCTTATTTGTATGTTTCCCTTTACCCTTATTACTAAGCATCCCTAGAACCTTTATTCCCTGAGATATCATGATTTGTGTTGCACCCTTGAATCGTGTTTCTCTAGAGCCTTGTGCACCCCCTATTTGGCAGAAGAAGGAGGTGATATCGTCTATTTCTTGAGGTAGGGATCCCTTCTTCCCTCTTATTTTTGTATCATGTGGGGTGAGTGTTCAAATTTTTCTCATGTGAAGGAAGTTAAATCCAAATTTAATAAAGATAATTGAATTGGTTTTAAACCAATAAACAGAGGCTGGGGAAAAGTGATGCATTCTCATATCTTATTGTTTATTGATATTGTGATTTGTATGGGTTGTATGCCAACGGAAAATCATGGTCGTTGGTGGTGTTTGTCTGTTCACTTGGGATGACTTGTGATGGCTTGTTATAGATCATGTGTTGAAAGACTGTATATATTCAATTTATTAACTAAATATACCTAGTTAAATAGATGGATGCCTCATGATCAAACTTTCTCTATGATGACCCCTATATTATCAAAGTTAAATTAAAGAATGGTTGTTTTTAAAATATGAATACACCTTGCTTTGTTTGGTGTGGTTGTGTTTTGTGTGTGGTTTTGTCCTATCTTGTGTCTTGTGTAGGTTTTATGGTGCTGGGGTGGAGAGAATAGTAAAATGTGAGGTGGTACAGGTGGTGTAATTGAATCTTATGTTGAGAGATTGACTGATTGTGTAAGTGTTGGAGCAACGGGGCTACAGGTTCGGGTTGTGTTGTGTTTAGGTTTCTGAGAATTATGGGTGTGGTGTTGTTATATAGTGGGGTGTTGAGTTTGGTTTTGATGATATGTGTTTCTATGTTTGGCTTTGAGTTTGGGGTTTTCTTTGTTGAGATGATGGATTGGGAGGAATTACTTTGAATAATGATGATGGTAGTGGGTTAGTTTACTGTGGATCTCTTCTTCCCTCTGTGTGGTTTATGTTTTGTGGCTTGTTGCATGTTGTGGTTGGTATCTTCATAGGTAGGTATGGAATGAAAAAAATGATTTTTTCTTAATAAAGAATGATATCTGGTTAAATGAGTTGGTTGGGGTTATGAATCAAATTGCGGCTTGTTGTGTAGTCGTGTATTTAGAGGTAGCAGAAAAGTTAATTTGGTGGGCTAGTTGTTTGTTTGTAAAAACCCATAGGTTGGAATTGAGTGTTTGATACTAAATATATATATCTGTATTTTCCTTGTGTTTTCTATATGCACCCCACCCCAATTGAGAACTATGTGCTGAATACCCCCATTGTCATGGGGGAGAGTGTCTTTTCCCAACATCCCAATGGGAGGATGGATGACTAGTTATTGGTTCTTCCCTGCTCCCTCTTCTAGGAATTGGTAGCCCAAGACTCTTTGGGTAGGTTGTGGTGCGGTTGTGAGACCCAGGTGTCTGTCGGCGAGGTGTGCTATCCCAAGTGTCTACAAGATGAGACGATGTATGGTTTTGGCTCAGGTGTCTACGGGCTATATGCGGTATGGTTTTGGCCCAGGTGTTTGCAGGAAGGATGTTGTATGGTTGTGGCCAAGGTGTGTATGGGAGGGATGTGGTGAGCTTCGTTTTCCCAAGTTGTGGGACTATATCTGAGGCTCAGGTGTGTGTGGGTGGGTTGTGACATGGGGCTTGTGGAAGAGTGTGGAAGCGCCAGGATTTTTTCTATTAGGGTATGAGTAGTTAACCAATGGGAAGTGGTGTGGGGTACCCAAAACATCGATGTGATTATTATACTACTTTAGTTTACTTGTGTTATTTAGTGAGCATGCCTTGGAGAGGTTGGGATGACTAGTATTCCTTATTATGTGTTGTTGGTTTCTGCAGTTTTATCATAGGTTCATTAGTATGCTACTCCCACTTATGCATGAGAGACTTTGGGTTTTCCCTACTGAGTATACTTGTATTCTCACCCTACGTATATAAAACTGCTTTCAGCTTTCTAGGAGGACTATGTGGACCACACCAGGCATTACTAGCTCAGACTTTGGGACAGTTCCATGTCACTTATTAGCCTTGTTTTTTGTATTTTCTTTGGATACTTTTGTTTCGTAACAGTTATATTTTTAAACATTCATGTAGGATGGATTTTGGATTTCTTTTATATATGTCTTGGAGTTGTTTTTTGGTTCATAAATCTTATCTCCCATTTTTGGTTGCTATAAAAAGGGTAATGCCTCCCATATTGTGAGATCTTTGTATCTTTGGAGCTAGTCATCACCCGAGGGTCTACTGGAGGTGGGAATCGTGGGTCATTATCTCTCTTTCTTTATTTCTAGATCAAGAGGGTCATCTTTGAAGGGAGGGGGTCATGATAATAGAGTCGAATAGTAGGTCACTTTCCCCACTCACTCAATAATCTTGAAAGGACCCACATACCTCGGCACAAGATTCCCCTATTTCCCAAGATGTCGATGACCCAACTGATTACCAATATAAAATTCCAACGATCATCGATGATGATCCACATTGGATTTATACTGGCTTTGTGTCGTAAATATCCTCTGATGAATCAATTAAACCCTTTTCATCGTCTCTTGGACCAAACTCGGTCCAACTAAGGAACATTCTCCAATCTCCGACCAACACAACTAAGATATACAAAATGTCTCAAAAGGATTCATCCTGATAGCAAACTGGTAACTGTTGTTGTAGTCAAACTCAACCAATCTTAAATGGTCATCCCAAGCTACACCATAGTTAAAAACTCAGACACATAGAATGTCTTCACGAATCTGAATAGCTCATTATATCTAGGTAATCCATCTATGGATGATATGTTGATCAAACATACCTGGGATCACATGGCCTCCTGGAGGCCTCTCAAGAAGTGAGAAGTGAAAGGGGGATCCCTATCATAGATTATATCAGATGAAACACCATACAATCTCCTGCACATAGAGATGTCCCAAATCATCAACATAAATTGTATCTCAAATGGGTATAAATTGAACCGATTTGGTTATTTTATCGATCAAAAATAATATTTCATTCTTTCCTCAAGAGGCATATAGAAACTCAACCACAAAGTCCATAGAAATATCATCTCACTTCCAAGTTGACATTGGATGCTGCTGAAACAAACCTGAAGGTCACTGGTGCTCAGCTTTGACTAGTTGATAGGTATAATGAGATACAATGTCGGTGATGTCTCATCTCATACCTAGCCACCAGAATAACCACCACATGTCATAGTACATCATTGTGGTTCTAGGGTGCATCGTGCACTAGGAACTATGGCAGTCCCCCGTCGTAACCTTTCTCACAAGAAAAGGTACAACAAACTGATTCCGGAAACATAGGGTACCTTCTGAAGAGAATGACCACTCACCAATGGTCTCCCCATCATAAAAAGTCCCTAATTCCATGGAATTTATCATCAAGCTACTGCTCTCAAAGAATCATCTCAGGAAAATAGGAGGTCAACTACACACTCTCCAAAACAACCTTGAACTCATTCACAATGACTCCCAAATGTGTCTAATAAAAGATCCATTAGATTTAAATCTTCTGATGATTCTATCATGGTCTGGGTCGGATTTTTCCTACTCAAGGCATCAGCAACATCCCCCTTACTAGGGGTGTAGTAAATGTCGAAATCAAAAGACTGTAGGCACTCCACCCAATTCCTCTATTGGTGATTCAAATATTTTTAAGAGAAGATATAACTCAAGATTTTGTGGTCAAGATAAATGGTAAACCTTTCACCAAAAAGGTAATGTTGTCGACTCTTAAGATCATGAATCATGGTTGTGAGTTTGAGATCATGCATCAGATGATTCTTCTCATGTGGACTAAGTTGTCTATAACCATAGGCCACAACGTGATCACCATGCATAAAGACACAGCCCAAAACCATACCTTATGTGTCCCAGAATACCACATAACCTACCCGACCTTTGGAAGAGTCAATACCGGTGTATAAGAAATCTGATATTTCTCACCCCAAAAAAGCTTCAATATTTTCTGAGTGAGAGCAGCAATTGGGGAAGCCAACTTAGAGAAATCTCTGACGAATCTACAATAATATTCTGCCAAACCCAAGAAGCATCATATCTTAAAAACATTACGTAGTTTCTCCCATGTCATAATACCTTTAACATTCTTAGGATCAACTGAAATACCATGTTCTGAAACCACGTGTCCCAAGAACTTCACTTCCCAAATCCAAAAATTACATTTCAAAAGATTCGTGTAAATTCAATGATTCCTCAAATTTTTTAGAACTGCTCTCAAATGACGCACGTGGTCCTCGGTATGAGAGTAGACTAGGATGTCGTCCATAAATACCACTATAAAAGAGTCAAGCTTCTATGAAATATCCTCTTCATCAAATCCATAAAAACTGAAGGATCATTTGTTATACCAAATGGCATAACAAGATACTCATAATGACCATACCTACTCATGAATGTTGTTTCATGAATGTCAGATTATTTTCTTCTCAATTGGTGATAACTATAGCAAATATCAATCTTCGAGAACCACTTCATCCCTTTTATCTTTTCAAACAGATCATCAACCTATGGTAATAGATACTTGTTCTTTACCATAACTCGATTGAGTTTATGATAATCAACACATAGGCGAAATGTCTCATCATCTTTCTTCGCAAATAGAATAGACGTCACCCATGAAGACACACTTGGGCATATAAATCATTCATCTAACAAATAACCCAACTAAGATTTCAACTCTTTCAGCTCCGAGGTTTCATACGGTAATAAAAAATAGACACCGACTGAGTACCAAGCTCCATATTAATAGAAAATTCCACCTCTCTTACCAGTGGAAAGTCATAGAAATCAAAAGGAAAAACTTCAGGAAAATCGATGAAAACTGGGGGGAGGTCATCACTCAAAGATTCCCACTCCAAGTTGAAAGAAAACACTGATACTACCCTACCCAAATTTGGTAAGGGATGTCTAGATCTACTCGACCTCAGGTGCCATTCTCCCTAAAAACACAACATACCCCATTAGGCACAATAAAGTATACCTGACGAAGGTAATAGTCAATCCTGCTCACTTTTCGTTCTGAGGGGAATAGTAATGTCCATCACATAATAAAAAAGAAAATTCATAAAACGAGTCAATAAAAAAAAATTTGATACACCAGTATCAAATAAATAAATCACTAAGTATGAAATTATAGTGGTGGTACCTCTCACAGTCGTTTGACCTGCATCAGCTTCCTCTGGAGACACTAACACTATGTGAAGAAGTTTCATTCTAGATGTTTGTGGCTGGAACCCCTTAGTTCATTAATCATATAATTTCACCATAGTACTTTTGGGTGCTAATGATCCTATGCCACTATGTAGAGTAGAAAATAAATAGACAAACTTCTATAGGTGGCTTGAGCGGCCGCATGAACTATAAATCTTAGGTGCCTCAGTGTAAACCCGTCTTGAATTTCCAAACATGACACACTAGAAACAAGTCGAAGAGCCTCTATCAGGAATTGAAAGAGCTCTAGATGACACTTTTATCAAGAACAACCATGGGACTCAAAAAAATTCCTCTTTTATTTTAGAGAAACTCATAGAACTTCCAATGGGAGGAAAAAGGAACTCTCATCAACCCTAACTTACCAACCAGGTCAAGCTCAACCATCAACACCCTATCCATCACATCAACATAAGATGTGGTATTCAGAAAGAAAACCTGTGATCGAATATCAGCATGAAGACCCATCTTAAACCTTCAAGCCTTTAGCTTCTCATTCTTCACCACCTTAGGAGAAAATTTAAAAATCTTAGCAAAATGGTTCACACACCGTGTTATAGTCCTATCACTCTGCTAGAGGTTGGGAAAATCCATGGACTTCTCCAAGACCATAGACTCTGGATATAAATGATCAATAAAAAGAACCCAAAATTATTTCCACTACAATACCTCATGCTTCTCTATCATCACCATCAAATCTCACAATATCCTTCTAGGTCCTTCCAGCTTAAAGGTATCACACTTTACCTTTATAGCTTCTAGTGTTTCCAAGAACTCAAAAAAACAACTCAATATTTTTCAACCAATCTTTGGACTCTTGAGGATCATTCAAGCCAGGTAATTCTGGTGGTTTCTGAAGAATAAACTCTCAAGAACATTCTCTTGATTCATACCTTTGAGGTTTGATAACTAGAGCCTAAACGGGAACATGTATCAGTGTTTTCCCAAAGCTTGTACAACACACATCACTATCTCTACAAGATTCGGGTCAAACTGAGGATTCTCTTTCTGTGGTTCACCAAAAACTTCCTCTTGCACCCTATTCAAAAGACTTATCGAAGGCATGATGCTACACAACATCAAAAGATAACACTGAAAACATCATCAAGGATACACCGATCATCAACTCAAACAAGAGTCACAAGAATATCAATTCCATGAAGCAAAAGTCAAGATCGAGTTTTCAACACAGTCAAATCAAAAGCAGAGAAATGTCTCAAAATCAAATCAAACTATTATTCAAATACACTTTTCCCAAACATCCCCAATGACTTAAGAATCATTACGATGAGATCTGGCCAGGAACTCACTCACAACTAGCTCTCAATTCACATAAAACCTAAATCCTATCTACCAGGACAACCCAACTACATATTGACATCAAGGAAAGGTACACAACCTATCCTGGAGATTTGATACCACTCTTTCATGGACCAGCTAGGGTACCTTGGTACCCTAATAGCTGATACAACCTTGGCAAGGCCCAAAGGAAATTCTTGATCCCCATGGGTTGACAACTAGCACCTACCATCATTCAAGAATCACAAGGGAACGATTTTTCCACAAGAATGGGGAAGATAAAAGATAAAAGTCAGTATGCTTAACACACTAAATGGATAAAGTACCAGAAATGAATAGGTAAAACCATACCCAAATAGTACATCATCAAGAGACACAACGAATTACAAGATAAAACTCCAAGATAAGACCATGTAACAAGGGGATCGCATCTCCACCAGTCACCTCTATAACTCTAGGTCCTAAGGGTCAAGAACAGTCTCCACCTTCAAGTGGCTATTTTCCTTTTCTCAAAACTGGAGTAAGATAATCTAAAAACGCTCGAAGGGAAAGTGAGGGTGTGAGATATAAATCCCAGTAGGGTCCCATCAAATGTTTCATAATCAATTCTATAACAATTAAACTAAACATTTTTTCAATTAAAATAAAAGGAATGGTATAGAATTTACAAATTTTCAACAAAATATTCTTTCATAATCAAAATATAGAAGATATATCAAAACAGGATTAAATGAATATTTTATGTAAATCATTTATATAAAATAGTTGGCATGAATAAAACAATTTCATAAATCAATGTCATGTAATCATAAAATCAAGTATATCATAGAACCATGTATCCAGTCCTGTGGTATGTTAGTTTTCTGGTAATAGGATCCTTACACTACTCATTAGTGATCTTGAATCAATGTGTTCACATGTCCCATGACACAGGCCATCGGGACTCAACTCCCCATTAGGGATAAAATCCTACCATAGTAATGGAGTAGATGCACTGTGGATATAACTGAGCACTTTGGAAAGGCATGTTGATTTGCCAACATTTTTAATAGATGATCCCATTATTTTGATTGCATGGGTTGAGATGGGTTTTATGATCCATAAGGATCAATCATTTGCAGGTGTTGATCGCACAGTTGTACATGGAAGGGAAAGTCCAGCATGGTATGCTATCTTTGATTTTTTCTAAAGAAAGGTGGTGCCTCAGTCAAAGACCAAGGCACAATTTATTGAATAAAGAAAAAAAAACAAAATTACATGATCTTGAATGATAGATTCTTATTACAATATTTATCATAAAAAGGGATAAAATCACCAGGAAAATCATCCATCCAAGTAAAGCTCTGGTTGACTCCCGTGTTGGCTAGACCATCAGCAACCATGTTCATTTCACGAAAGGCATGAGTGGAAATGTAGTTTATTTACACGATCAAAGAAAGAAAATTCATCCAATGAGAAGTAAGAGATCAAGAAAGATCCACCATCCCCTTCTAAGTAGCTTGGACAATATGATGCGCCCAAAATTGAAGTGGGAAGAGTTTAAAAGAGGAGATTCTAGGATAATATGGTACTGCTCTAGAGAACGATTCTCTAAAAGATATTAAGAGTATCAAATAGACCAGAACTATGGAAGAATACATAAATGAGTTTTAGAGAGTTGTTTATGCATTCCAGAATAGTAGTAAATATGGCATATAATTTTTTTTAGGTAGCTTATGACCAAAAATTTAGAGTACATGTGACACCCTAAAATGTAACTTTCTTACTTTTGATATTGTGGTAGATTTCACCCATTGGTTTTGGGTGTTCCAGGGTTTAAATTTTGAATTTTTGAGGCTCTTCCAAGGTTGTACGGTTAGGCGCACGATTTGGGAAACCGTGCAATAGAATCTATGCACCATATGGAAGTCTTCGGGTAGAGGTGATCACACGGTATGGGCACGGTTTGGTAAACCATGCAAGACAATTGTGTGACCTACTCAAGTTTGGGTATTGTTTTCATTTTAGCTTATTTTAAATTGGGAAGTTCTCCCCAAGATCCATCATCCATTCTTCCCCTACCTAGGTGCCTCCCAAGGATCTCTCTCCCTATTACAAGCTCCTCCTAGGTGGATTTGGAGTTATTCTTAGGCGTTTATTTATCGCAATAAAGAGATAAGAACTCCTTCCTTCTCTTAGTTTCTCCCCATTTCTCCAATTTTCCTTAACCCTAGTTGTTAGGTTTCTAACCAAACAGCAGGTTCACTACTACAAAAACGGTCTTTATCAGCGCTCAAAATGGGCTTTATCAGCACTAAAAAAGCATTGTAAAGCTCGGCGCTGATAAAAGGGGGTACCCTTTATCAATGTTTTTTTAGCGCTGATAAATGTAGCTTTTATTAGTGATACAAAAGCACTGATAAATGAAACCTTTATCAGCACTAAAAATGTGCTGATAAAGAATCAGTTTATCAGTGCTAAAAGAGCGATGATAAAACATCCCTTTATCAGTGCTAAAAGAGCACTGATAAATGCATGTTTTATCAGCGCTCCTTTAGCGCTGATAAAAGATACATTTATCAGCACTAAAAAAGCGCTGAAAAATGCCCTGTCTGCTGCTACGAAAAAATCTGCAGCAGCACACCCGAACACCTGCAAAAAAAATCAGCATCTCAATAAGATAATTAGAGAAAGTATACCCATACAAAATTAAAACATAAATCATAAGCTAAATATAGTAATTGATGAAACATGGGATATATAGAAATGTAACCATATAGGTAGGGTCATGGATTCATGTAAATCATTGTTAGATATTCTAAATAGAATAAGGATATCAATGTGGATATAAATATGATATCATCTGCTTCCTTTTTGAATACCAAAAATTATATTTATAAGAGGATTTAAATAGATGCTATTATTTGGAAGTGGGATTAAGATGTTTTAATTTGATCTAATGGTTAGAAGGATTGATGGTAAACCAATGCTTGAGTGAGGGAATGATGGATGTTTTGATTGGTTGAGGACACCACCATAAACTTTTAATATATTTCATGATTATTTTTCAGTGTGCGTATTGAAATGATCTAAGGATGTCTCTAATAAGTTTGGGCCCTATGTTTGGGTGATGAGACATCATGTTGGATGTTGAGACCGACCAGTATCGAGAATAGAAAACCATAGGTGGTTTGAATGGTGTTTTGTGTATGATCGGGTGTGGAGTGAGGGAAACCACACTATGAAGGTTTTTTCATGGTCATAAGTTTATTCTAGTAGTCAGTTGTAATTTTTAGGAAAACTATGACTTAGAATCATCTTATATGAGTTAAGGTCGATGATGAAGAGGACTGTAATATGGATGATGAATTAATTGATAACACTATAGTGTATTTTGATAGATGATTGAGGCTATGAACTATATTAGTGGTTTGCTTATGGTTATTAGTGGATATGTTATTGGTAAAAAATGAAGCACGTATTTGGTGTTGCATAGTGGTATCTCTTTTAGTGTTATAGAGTAAAACACTATGTGCCGGTTATCAAAAGAGATTAATGTAATTTTAGATTTAATTTATGAATGGTCATTAAGGATTCTTGTGGATGAGAATTAATATGTGGGTAGGTTGTAATTCCCACCCAATTTCATTTTAAACAAAAGAGAGACCCTTTGAGTGATAGCGGTCACACCGTGCCTTGGATTGAGGCAGGGTTGACTCGTACACATCAAAAAGGACTCGTGGATCGTTCTACTAAGGGATCAACACAATCTGAATGTGTTTGTTCGAATTTCCGTAAGTCAGTTGTTATTTTCACTTAAAATTGTGTACATTTTAAACAAAATAGAGACCCTTTGAGTGGTACCGGCCACACCGTGCCTTATATTGAGACGGGGTTGACTCTTAAATGTCACCAAGGACACTTGGATCGTTCTTATAAAATATCAAGGAAAACTGAATGCGTTTGGTCAGATTTTCATAGGTCAGTTGTTGCTTTCAATTAAAATTGTGTCCATTTTAAACAAAAGAGAGACCCTTTGAGTGATAGCGGGAACAACATACCTCTGATTGAGGCGGGGTTGACTTTTAAAAGTCACAAAGGACCCTTGGATCATTCTACTAAAGTATCAACACAATCCGAATGCATTTGGTTGGATTTCTGTAGGTCAGTTGTTGTTTTCACTTAAAATTGTGTACATTTTAAACAAAATAGAGACCCTTTGAGTGGTACCGGCCACACCGTGCCTCGGATTAAGGCGGGGTTGACTCGTACATGTCACCAAGGACACTTGGATTGTTCTTATAAAAGATCAAGTCAATCTGAATGTGTTTGCTTGGATTTTCATAGGTTAGTTGTTGTTTTCAATTAAAATTGTGTCCATTTTAAACAAAAGAGAGACCCTTTGAGTGATAGCGGGAACACCATGCCTCAGATTGAGGTGGGGTTGACTCTTACACATCAAAAATAACCCTTGGATCTTTATCCTAAATAATCAACATAATATAAATGCGTTTGGTCAGATTTCCATAGGTCAGTTGTTGTTTTCACTTAAAATTGTGTCCATTTTAAACAAAATAGAGACCCTTTGAGTGGTACCGGCCACACCGTGCCTCGGATAGAGGATAGTATGACTTTACACATCAAAAATGACCCGTTTATCGTTATACTAAAGGATCAACACAATATTAATGGATTTGGTTAGATTTCCGTAGGTCAGTTGTTGTTTTCACTTAAAATTGTGTACATTTTAAACAAAATAGAGACCCTTTGAGTGGTACCGGCCACACCGTGCCTCATATTGAGGTGGGGTTGACTTTTAAACATCACCAAGGACCCTTGGATCATTCTTATAAAATATAAAGGCAATCTGAATGTGTTTGGTCATATTTTCATAGGTCAGTTGTTGTTTTCAATTAAAATTGTGTCCATTTTAAACAAAAGAGATACCTTTTGAGTGATAGCGGGCACAACGTGCCTCGGATTGAGGTGGGGTTGACTCTTGCATATCAAAAATGACCCGTGTATCATTCTCCAAAAGTATAAACACAATCCGAATGCATTTGGTCAGATTTCCGTAGGTCAATTGTTGTTTTCACATAAAATTATGTCCATTTTAAACAAAAGAGAGACCCTTTGAGTGATAGTGGTCACATAGTGCCTCGGATTGAGGTGGGGTTGACTCATACACATCAAAAAGGACCCTTGGATCGTTCTCCTAAAGGATCAACACAATTCGAATGGGTTTGGTCAGATTTCCGTAGGTCAGTTGTTGTTTTCACTTAAAATTGTGTCCATTTTAAACAAAATAGAGACCCTTTGAGTGCTACTGGCCACACCATGCCTCGTATTGAGGCGGGGTTGACTCATACATGTCACTAAGGACCCGTGGATCGTTCTCCTAAAGGATCAACACCATCCGAATGGGTTTGTTTGGATTTCCATATTTCAGTTGTTGTTTTCACTTAAAATTGTGTCCATTTTAAACAAAATAGAGACCCTTTGAGTAATACCGGCATCACCGTGCCTCAGATTGAGGAAATGCAGACTCGTATACGTCACCAAGGACCCATGTATATTTCTCCTAAAGGATCAACACAATACGAATGGGTTTGGTCAATTTCTGTTGGTTAGTTGTTGTTTTCACTTAAAATTGTGTCTGTTTTAAACAAAATAGAGAACCTTTGAGTGGTACTGGACACACCATGCCTCGAATTGAGGCAGGGATGTATCTTACACATCAAAAGGACCATTTTATCATTCTTATAAAATATCATGGAAATCAGAATGCGTTTGGTTGGATTTTTGTAGGCCAGTTGTTTTTTTCACTTAAAATTGTGTCCATTTTAAACCAAAGTGAGACTCTTTGAGTTCTATCGGCCACACCATGCCTCGGATTAAGGCGAGGTTGACTCGTACACGTCACAAAGGAATCGTGGATCGTTATTATAAATTATCAAGACAATCTGAATGGGTTTGGTCAGATTTTCTTAGGTCAATTGTTGTTTTCATTTAAAATTGTATCCATTTTAAACAAAATAGAGACCCTTTGAGTGATACCGAACACACCATGCCTTGGATTGAGGAGGGTATGACTTTTAAATATCACCAAGGACCCTTGGATCGTTATTATAAAAGATCAAGGCAATCCAAATGCGTTTGGTCGGATTTCCGTAGGTCAGTTGTTGTTTTCACTTAAAATTGTGTCCACTTTAAACCAAAGAGATACTCTTTGAGTGATTCCGGCCACACCATGCCTCAGATTGAGGCGGGGATGACTCTTAAACATCAACAAGGACCCATGTATCGTTCTTATAAAATATCAACACAATCCAAATGTGTTTGGTTGGATTTTCTTAGGTCAGTTGTTGTTTTCACTTAAAATTGTGTCCATTTTAAACAAAAGAGAGACCCTTTGAGTGGTACCGGCCACACCATGCCTCAGATTGAGGCGGGGATGACTCGTACATGTCAAAAAGGACCCGTGGATCGTTCTCCTAAAGTATCAACATAATCTTAAGGGGTTTGGTCGGATTTCCATAGGTCAGTTGTTGTTTTCACTTAAAATTGTGTCCATTTTAAACAAAATAGAGACCCTTTGAGTGGTATCGGCCACACCATGCCTCATATTGAGGTGGGGTTGACTTTTAAACGTCACCAAGGACCCGTGGATCTTTATCCTAAAGGATAAACACAATCCTAAGGGGTTTGGTCAGAATTCCGTAGGTCAGTTGTTGTTTTCACTTATAATTGTGTCCATTTTAAACAAAATAGAGACCCTTTGAGTGGTACCAGCCACACTGTGCCTTGGATTGAGGCAAGGATGACTAATACATGTCACCAAGGACCCTTGGATCGTTATTATAAAATATCAAGGCAATCCTAATGCTTTTGGTCAGATTTCCATAGGTCAATTTTGTTTTCACTTAAAATTGTGTCCATTTTAAACCAAAGAGAGACTCTTTGAGTGCTACCGGCCACACTGTGCCTCATATTGAGGCAGGGTTAACTCGTACACATCAAAAATGACTCTTGGATAGTTCTTATAAAATTTAAAGACAATAAAAATGGGTTTGGTCCGATTTCCCTAGGTCAGTTGTTGTTTTTACTTAAAATTGTGTCCATTTTAAACAAAATAGAGACCCTTTGAGTGATACCGGCCGCACCGTGCCTCGGATTGAGGAGAGGATGTCTCTTACACGTAAATAAGTACACTTGGATCATTATCCTAAAGGATCAACATAATTAGAATGGGTTTGGTCATATTTCTATAGGTCAGTTGTTGTTTTCACTTAAAATTGTGTCCATTTTAAACAAAATAGAGACCCTTTGAGTGGTACCAGCCACACCGTGCCTCAGATTGAGGCGAGGTTAAATCTTACACATCACCAAGGACATGTGGATTGTTCTTATAAAATATCAAGACAATAAGAATGGGTTTGGTTTGATTTCTGTAGTCAGTTGTAGTTTTCACTTAAAATTGTGTCCATTTTAAACAAATAGAGACCCTTTGAGTGCTACTGGCCACACCGTGCCTCGGATTGAGGAGGGGATGACTCATACACATCACCAAGGACCCATGGATCGTTCTCCAAAAATATCAACACAATCCAAATGGGTTTTATTGGATTTCTGTAGGTCAGTTGTTGTTTTCACTTAAAATTGTGTCCATTTTAACGAAAATAGAGACCCTTTGAGTGGTACCGGCCACACCGTGACTCGGATTGAGGCGGGGTTGACTCGTACACGTCAATAAGGACCCATGGATTGTTTTCCTAAAGTATCAACACAATATTAATGGGTTTGGTCAGATTTTCATAGGTTAGTTGTTGTTTTCACTTAAAATTGTGTCCATTTTAAACAAAATAGAGACCCTTTGAGTGATACTGGTCACACCATGCCTCGAATTGAGGCGAGGTTGACTCGTACATGTCCCAAAGGACCCGTGGATCGTTCTTATTAAATATAAAGACAATATGAATGTGTTTGGTTGGATTTTCATAGGTCAGTTGTTGTTTTCACTTAAAATTGTGTCCATTTTAAACAAAATAGAGACCCTTTGAGTGGTTCAGCATTCTTGCATGTTGCTGGTGCATATAATCTATTAAAATGGTAAAATGACTCATTGGAGATAGGATGTTTTATTTAATAAAAATTACAATTTTCCTAAGAACATTTACATACAACAATGTTTCATCTTTTGATCCCCTTAACCCCTGTCAAAAATGACGACCAATTGTACATGTCCCCAAGTCATATCTTCATTGTAATTGTGTACAATCTGCCATCAGGTATGCGGACCACTTGTTTATAAACACATCTATATCATCTTTTGAGTATGAGGCTTTTCGACAGTCAGAGTTGTACTAAATAATATAAAAATAAACAATTAATAAATAAATTAAATGAACTAGTAGTTGTTTTTGAAAATACCTCTTTAGGGATGCTAGTTTGTTGATGAAAAATGATCTCTTTCATAAATTTACAAATATAATAACCGCAATCATTATCATTTTTTTGTTTTGGACACTACAAAAAAATTGATCATTAGGAGAATGAGTAACTTGCGTTGAGATATGTTTGGATAGTGAAATTTTATTATATATACCCTGATATTTGTCCAGACGTAGTACTTGCTCACCTCCTTATGCTTAGCCCCTATCCTCATTCCTTTTTTAGAGGACAATGATACACCGCCCCATCATAATAGAATCCTCAGTAAAAGATAATATAAATTATGTTACTTGATGTTTAGACCTAAAACGTAAGATGTAGTGTCCTACAGATTCACAAACTCCATCATGTGTGGTCGATTTGATGGATATCCTTGCTTTGAATCTAGAAAATAAATCTTTGGAGAATCCAAGTTCACCGCAATTAGCAACCAATGTTTCCTAAAAACAAAAAAAGGAATAAGTAATAAAAGAAGTGAAAATATAATTGATATGCTTTAATCGTAGAGTTTTACCCCTGCATGGTTGGTATTAGGAAGAGTTTGTCATCTGTAATCTTGCTTTAAAATGTTTTCAGTAAGCCATTAACTATTGCATCCCTTTTTTATGGCTCTAATTTTGTTAGGTGTGTTGATGTGGTATGAGGACTAACGAGTCCAAATCTTAGCTCATGGGAAAATTCATTCAACTGTTTTTCATAAATGCATCTGTCAACAATATAAAATACATTTAGTCATAATTTTCACATTAGATTAGCTTTTATAAAATCAATTCATAGAAACATACCTCATATATACATTTACAATTATGATGCCTAGCCAACCGTTTTCAAGGATCTCGTTTACATTTTTAGCAGCAACGAAATCTTGAATTTCCTCTCTGTATGTATTTTCTTTGAAAACCACTATATGACTATTACCATATTTTAGCTTCATATCCACATGGGTCTTCAATGCTAGTAAATGTGGATAGAGAACAGGTGGTGTTATTGTGCTTTCAGTAGCTCCTTGGGATCGGTTGGTCGATCCTTTAGATGGTTTTGAGCCGACGTTTGTCACCCCCTTCCCTTTCTCCGTCTATAACAACAATCATTGGTTCATACCCTTTTTTCATTAATTATTAAAGGTTTAGCTTGAAAAAAAAAAGGAAACAAATACCTATTTGTCTGCATATACTCTTACAAGTTGTGACGGACATGCAATGAATGTCCCAATATCCTTTTTGACCGTATGAATATCATCGTCAACAAGTGGAATAGGTAGCTCTGCATTTGGCTCATGAGCTACAGTAATCGTCAATTTCAGATGATCTTTTAGAAGTGGTCTATTATGCAGCGTGGCATCTGGGATATTGAACACTGTAGCCCTCGCTACAAGGTGATAGGTGGGTGTTGAAAAATATAAATCACAATCATTATCATCCTGTAGAAGATCAGTACATAAAAATTACCAGTGTTTGTATGATTCACATTTCATGGGAAAAATTATTAGAATATTGATTACCACGGCTAAGACAGTTCTTTGAGGGGAATGGCTCACCTCAAAGCTGGTGGGGGGTGGGGAAGGATGTTCATGCACTAGTTGTTCCTGACTTGTGTCTTCCCTTTTCTTCCCACCCATAAAATTTGCTATCAACTCTCCCTTCCATTGCAATCATTCTTCAAGGGTTGCTATTTTTTCGCTCATTTGTTCCAATTTTTCATCTGTATCATCCATTTTTTTCTTCTTCTCAAAATATACTCAGGGTGTCACCCCAAACCCCGCACCTCTGACACGACCGTATTTTTCTGGTTGCTTCAAAGCTGTCGATAATAGGTCTGTATCCGCTACAGGAGTAGCTGATTCCTATGACTATCAGATATAGGAAAATAACTAATTATTTTTATGTAATATAAATTTAAAACAAATCTTTTTATCATTGTATCATACTTACACATATTTCACACACTTTTTTTGTGGTCTCATCTACTAACTTCCCTTCCTTATTCACACATGCCTCCTTCCATATCAAATTACGTGGGATGGAAGTGTATTTGGTTTTAGACTCATCAATCTACATATAAACATAGAAAGATAATTATGATGTTGTTTATTGTCACCTAATAATATTAATGTAAATTTAAAATATGTACCATTTTCTTTTCTAATGAAGTGTACCCCATCCTTGCTTTGCGATAGGGGTATGCTAGTTTTGATGCACGTTCCTTATTTTCAGTACAAAGTTTCAGTTTCATAAATGAAATATTTACAATCAAAGTGATGAATACATGTATCCTCAAACAAAGTATTATCACCCACAATGTACCCAAAACTTCTCATCCCCACGGTAGCCAATAAATGCATCCCATGATTCTTGGGATATCAGGTGAGTGTAGACAATGGGTGGGTGCGGGTTTATTTTACCTTTGGAATATTTCAGGTGACATCTTGTTAAAATAGTGTGAAAACCTCGATGAATCATTCCTCCAAGCCTTAGTACATAATCCTTGTGTGAATCGTCTACTATAAATGTACTCTGCAAGACATTGAGAAAAGTAAGACATTGTTTCATTATTTTATTTTCTTGTAAATTAAAGAAATAAATTCATAATGTTACCATAATTTCTTCCCAGATCACAACCTTCAACCCGGACCCAACATGGTGCCATGAATCTATGTCAATCGGCACGTGTTTCTGAGTGACAACTCCAATGTAGCTGCTAAAAATTGCCTTTTTGGGATTCACATGTTGGCCTCGTGCATTCCATCCGACTTCAAATTTGATGCCTTTGCTTTTCGCCTTAAGAACTTTCGCTAACACCGTCAAACTACGACGCACCTGTGTTTTCTGTGACATCGGTCCTTCATTCCCGACCATTTCATCATTATAAACATCATCTATATGTTCATATGAAATGGTATCAATGTCATGTGATGATGGTTGTTGGACCTCAACACTAGGAGCAGCAGGAGCCACAGCAGTAGGAGCAGCAGCAGCCGCAACAGGAGCAGCAGGAGCAGTAAGAGCCGCAGCAGGAGCAGCAGCAGGAGCAAAAGCAGCTGCAGGAGCAGCAGCAGCCGCAGCAGCAGCAGCTTGAGAGACTTGTTCAGCCTCAAGGTTAGGAGCACCAGAATGTGTAGAAGTCATTATCTGCAAAAGTGGTTGAACAGTTAATTTAGATTACATAAATTCAATAATGATAAGATAACAACATGAGATAACAAGATCTATATTACAAACAAAATATAACCAGTTTATTGAACTCTATTTCTTTTTTTCAAAGGTTGAAGGGATTTGACACCTCTATAGATTATCCAAATCCCTTCATTGTTGTCTCCTCTAACATACAAAACATCATCTACATTGGGACCAATCCGAAATGATTGCGACGTACCACTGAAAGGATTGTACTCAACTGAATTTTCATCAGAACCTTCAGTAGTTTTTGATGATAACATAACAATTGACCACTTTCAGTTTACGGGATCTGGAACATAAAAAACTTGTACCGCTTGTGATGTGATTATAAATTGTTCGTCTTTGTACCCTTCTTTACTAAAATCAACTTTCACAAATCCACATTCATCTATTTTAACACCACTGTTGTTATCAACCCATTTTCATTGGAAAGTTGGCAATTGTAATGTCGTATAATCTAACTCCCATATTAGTTTGATAATGCCAAAGTATGACATATTTTCATAAATTGGATTTATGTCCTTACTACTAGAAACATGCATCGCTTCAGACACTAGTGTAACTCCACTATTTTGCATGGTACTATCTTCATCATGTTCATCTGTATAGAATGTATAACCATTAATTACATAACCACTATAAGATAATACATACACACTTGGTCCAGCAGCTATCCATTGAAGTCGTTCTGAAATTGAATTCAGATTTTCATCCAACTGCTTAAAAATATGGTCCTGAAACCATCCTACAAACTGGTTATTATGTGTATTTGATAACCATTTTTCAGCCCTTGATGGATTCAAATGCCTAAGAATTTCTTTTTGAGTTTCAATATATGGAGCAACCTCTCAACTGTTATGAAAAACATAATGATGGGACTGCTCCTGATCTGCAATACTGATTTTCACAACTTCTCTTCCAAAAATTCCCTCACCCTCAATGCATCCAGTGTGATGAGATTTCAGGAGACCAATGCTTTCCACATCAGATAGGTATTTGGTACAAAATTCAATGGCTTCCTCAACAATATATCGCTCCACTATACAACCCTCTGGATGACTTCGATTTTTGATATACCCTTTCAAAATATTCATATACCGTTCAACAGGATACATCCATCTATAGTGCACAGGACCACAAAGTCGAACATCTCTCACCAAGTGAATCATCAAATGAACCATCATATCAAAGAATGTTGGCGGGAAGAACATTTCTAATTCACATAATATGATGACAATTTCTTTTTCCATAGATGGCAATTTCACTGGGTCTAAAACTTTGCTACATATAGCTTTGAAAAAGAAACAAATTTTGGTTAACGTATGACAAACATTCTTGGGTAAAATGCAACGTAAAGCTATAGGAATTATATCTTGCTTCAAAACATGTAAATCATGTGATTTCAAACCTTTTAACTTCAAATCATTCATTGACACAAAGTTATTCATATTTGATGAATACCCCTATGGAACCTTTACATCATTGAAGAAGTTTCAAAACTGATATCTCTCCTCCCTAGAAAGAGTATAAGCAGCTGGAGGAAGAATCATTCGATTTTCACCCTTCACGGGAGCCAACTCTTCTCATATTCCCATGTCAACCACGTACAACATTGCATTAATTCCATCTTTTTTTTCAGGGGCATTTAGCAATGTTCCGATAACACTGTCACATACATTTTTTTCCACATGCATCACATCAATAAAATTTCTGACGTACAAACAATTTCAGTATGGTAATTCAAAAAAACTGATCTCTTTTTCCAACCGATTTTCGTAAGGTTTTTCGAAAATGGTTTAACAAAAACAATGTTCAGATCTTTTACTTTCTCAAACAGCTGATCACCTATTAGTGGAGACGGTGTTGCGCATTGTTCTAAACTTCCATTGAATGATGTCGTCCAAGATCGATACTTATGCTGACGAGGTAGAAATCTACGATGTCCTAGAAACACAGATTTCGATGAATGTTTCAACCTAATTGATTTTGTATCTTCTTCGCACACGGGACACCCTTGAGTTCCTTTAATGCTATAGCCTTAAAAATTTCCATAAGCAGGGAAATAATTTATTGTCCCATACAACATCATTCTCAACGTGAAGTATTCAATTTTATAAGCATCATACAACATAACACCTAAATCCCACAATAACTTCAAATCTTTGATCAAAGGATCCAGATAAACATCAATATCGTTACCTGGTTTTTTTGGTCCTCATATAAGTATAGATAACATGATGAATTTCTGCTTCATGCATAACCAGGGTGGCAAGTTATAATTTACCAACATAATAGGCCATGTACTATGAGTGATGGTTTGAAAACCAAAAGGATTCACTCCATCAGTAGATAACGCAAGAAGAAGGTTTCTCAACTCTTTTCCAAATTCAGGATACTCATGATCAATTTTCTTCTATTGAGGAGAGTCAGCCGGATGACGTAATTTCCCATCTTTATTTCTTTTATCTGCATGCCACGACAATTGTCTTGCAGTTTCTTCACTTCCATATAGACACCTAAACCTTGGAATGATTGGAAAGTACCATACAACTTTCGTAGGATTGGATTTATCTAGATTGTATCGAGAAGCACAACACTTTGGGCATTCTGTAAGTGATTTTTTCTCCTTGAGAAACAATATACAGTCTTTTGGGCAGACATGTATTCTTTCAGAAATCATACCCATCGAGCATAGCATTCGTCTAGCTTCATATGTCCGGCTTGGGAGCTCATTATCTTCTGGGAGCATGTCATTCAAGAGAGCAAGTAGTTCCGTAAAACTGACATCACTCCATCCATTGCCTGCTTTCAATTTATACAACTTTAGTACAACTGAAAATGTTGTATACTTAGTGCAACCAGCATACAATGGCATCTTTGCACAATTCTTTAACTTCTCAAACAATTTTGGGAAATCACGGAGTTCATCTTCAATTGTATTTGTCATTTACACAATACGATCTTCATCATCATTAACATCTGTAATCACATCCTCCATACGGTCTTCTTCATTATCCATATTTTTATTCATATCTGATGATCCATAAAATGCAGTTTTATCCTAGCCAGTAGCTACTTTCGCTTTTTCTTCGTGTTTATTCCAACATTTATAACTCCGATCTATTATGTGACATATCAAATGTTCTTCCAACTCCTCTGGAGTAAGTAGTCTATAATAACAACAAAGTAAACATGGAAAAATGATTTGAGAAGGATACTTTGCGTGATCCTTTGCAAACTTGATGAACTCTTTCACTCCGTTCTCGTACTCTATTGTCAAATGATTAGCATCCATCCAATATTTATTCATATTCATCCTATTTGAATCTCAAATATTAGTATTTATGGTTCAAGTACACAAAACAATACTTCCAAATACAGTATAAGAGAACCACTTATAAAAATATAGATTAATAGATCCTAACCATTATTATTTATTCATCTTCATTAAATATAATTACTTTAGATTCATTATAATTACCTCAAATCACCCCTGACCAAACACAAGAATAATCAAGAATGATACATCAACCACTCGTAGGTCTCTGCCCTACATTCAATATCATCATGCCTAAATACCCATATATCCACACATACACATGTCACAAACACATAAAAAACCATATCCACATCAGAACCAAAGTACCAATATGGATTTCAATCAGGTTACTCGACTCAAGTGGTGGTGTGTAAGAAATAATAAGAAAATATAATAAGTATATAGTCACACAGAAATCTCAAACTAGTGTTAATAATCCAATAAACCAAAGGTATCATTCCATCTATCAGGATACTCTAAAGGAGCTCATATGCAACAGTAGTCCCAGGTGGTGAAGGTTCCTGAGGAGGAAGGGGTGAACACGCACCTATCAGGGTTCGAGGTCAAGCCACTGAGGTTGAAGGTGGCTTGATAGTCCTACAAGGGTTCATTCCATATTTCACAAACCATGTCCTGGTACCCTAGGATGTTAACCCACTACTGGTGGAAGTGAAACTGTTCCTGAAGATCATGCCAAGAAGAAATAGAAACCAAGAGGGGGGAGTAAATTAAAATACCTCAATCAAGATGTAAAAACATGGTATTTGATAATAGGTTAGTGGATTTCATGTTGGCTAGACACCAATCCAATAGACTCCACAAGTGGTGATCGCCCCTGCAATTGTTGTACCAGGTGAAACGGTCACCTAGTAATGCATCAGAACCGGGTGGTGTTGTCCTTAAAAAAATTTATCCTTCATTCCTTACTTTATGGTGGCATGGTGTTGGATCTAAGGGAATCAATGATACCTAGGAGGAATCTAGTGAAACTATAATCCAAGTGTGAAGGACCTTAAATTTTTCATAAACTTTACTCTGATAGTGTAAACTCATTGATCGCCATTGATGATGAGCATATCAATCTTTCCACCAATACTAGTATGTGAAATTATAAAAAATACCCCATAAAACACCATTAAATTTAAATTTCAAAAAAAAATATTCTATTGAATCATGCCTCAAACCCTCTTCTATTCTTTTCATTCGAGACACCCTTGCATCCCTTTTCCTCGTTGTACAATGTATGTGCCAAGGTTTATCAACTATTTTGAGGAACATTGATACAGATGATCCTTTTGCCTTCGATATCGAGATCAAAAGGTATATTTACACATGATGATAGTTACCAATAGTCAAAAAACATCATGATGTTTGATCAAACCCTCCAAAACCTCGTCAAATTAATCTTGGAGAGCACCTGATGCCTTCAGAATGGAAAATCATTGATTATGTCTTACCATCAATCTATAGTGAAACCATGAGAATAGTGTATCCCCCGATTCAAGATCATACATTTGAAATAAAACGTAGACTCATTAATATGATCTGAAACATGGTTCAATTTAGTTTTCTCCAAACTAAAGACCCACATGAACATATCTCTAACATCCAAGAAGTTTAGGATTCCTTTCACAACCAGGGTGTTTTTTCTGACATAATCAGACTATGTATCTTCCCATTCTTCCTAGAAGATCGACCTATGTACTGGCTAAAAAGGAAAAATTCTATGTAAATCATGAAATGGGATGACCATTACAAGAAGTTCTTAGATAAATACCTTTCACTTCTCTGGACTTGGAAGCTTTAGAATGAAATTCATAACATTGATCAGACAGACGGGGAATTCACTTGGTTAGCATGGGATCGATTCCAAGAGTTGATAATGCAGTGTCTAGACCATGGTTTAGGCATTTAGGTCTAGATGTAGATGTTTTAGCAAGGAAATAATCCAGACACACAAATTGTATTCGATGCTACAGATGATGGAGGATTAATGTTTAACAGCCCAATAGTCCAGAGAAAAATTCTTGATGATATTTCGCACAATGAAAGCGTGTTAAATGAGATCGTGGAACACATCAGCATGGTATCGACCATATGGATGAGAACACCATATTAGAAGTGGAAATTTAAGCACTCACAATGATGCTAGAATCAATCCATATGTAAGTTGTACAACCCCCTCCAACACTGTAATAGAGATACAATCATGTAAGATGTGTGGTGTTGCACATCTATACTAAGACTAAAAAGAATGAGTTGAGTAGTCACAAGAGCGATATTTTAATTATATCAATTATAATCAACATAAACCTCCTTTTCAATATAATCTGTAGCTCTACCATTAGTGTAACGCTTAGCAGAAACCTCAGAAAAATCCAAGATATGTTCAACAACGAAGTGTTCAAGACCCATTTCAGTATCAAGGACAACCAAGGTATCCACCAATGAACATAGTACACATACCTGAGAAAAAAATGCCAAAAAACCCTTCCCACAAAGAGCTTAGAAGTAATTTATACCTACCCATCCAAGAACTCAATAATAACATGATCCCTAATGTAACATAGAGATCCTCCTGGCTACCTTTATTCAAAAGGTAGATCATAGAATTACCATTGAGGAAACAAAAATGAAAACACAAATATTTATTTTATGAAATCATAAGGATTAAATGTGTTAAATATCAATAAAATTATATGATATATTACCAGGTACCGTACCTAGTAATACTGATATGTACCCTAGGGAAGAAGCCAAGGTACTAGTACTTAGATGTGATAAGGTATTGAACTTCCAACAATAGAGAGGAAGAGAAGAAAGGAAACATGAAGATCTTAGGAAATAACTAGCATAAGAATGAAAATTTGATAAGACTACACCAACAACCCCTTGAAGAATATCACCAACTAAAAGTGACCAAAGTATTGAGAAACAACAGGAACTAGTTTATGTTTTTCCACTATAATAAAATCCACATCTTCCTTTACCTAAAGGATAGATTGAAGGACAACAATGGCCATAATACATTAAGTTCCTAGAGATTTTTAATCCACTACACCTCAACATACCATTTTTCAAATACATTACCTAGATTTCAATGTTTGCAAAATTTCTTACAGATCCACTATCAAAATAAAGAAAAATATAATATCATGGGATCATATCATTAAATTAAGAATGCACACTTCTTGAGAACTATAAAATCCCACCAAAGATGAGAGATCTAGAATGTTTTTCAAATCCATGCGCTATTGGAACTGCATGTTTGGCAGAGCTTTATGGAATCATAGAGTCATCATTAACATAATGTCAATGAGTATTTTCTGCAAGTTAGTACTCCAATAACTCAAAACCACTAGAATAGTAATGAAACTTGTCAACCGATCAGTGAAGTATCCCATGGGTATTCTTTATATTGTTTTTGTTAAAGTCGAAAAAAATTCATCTTTCTAGCCAAATTCCTAGTTATGGAAATAGAAGAAGATGGTGTCGTCACCATTATAATTGGAAGTACATTCCTATACATAGGAAATTCCTTGATAGATGTGAATCAGGGATGTCTAATCTTCTATGTTTTAGAATAATAGGTAGTGTTCAACCTGGACAATGCTTCCCAAAAATTATACAATGTTGTATATTTCAATGCCATCTCTATTTTGAAAAATGGATATGAGTACATGGACATTGAAGAAGAAAGTGAAGATTCACTCATAGAGAAGGAAGAAGAGTATGATTTTGGGGAAGTAAGCTTCATTTAACCTCTCATGAGGGAAACCTTTCCACCTTTCTTTCTCTCTATCATTCAACCAACCATGCGGTAACTAAAACCTCTACCCAATACTATAAATACTCAAATATCAATTAAATCTATCATACCAAATCTGTTGGAACCAAGCATGCAGCAGAAGCCCAAACAGGTGGGTTTTTAAAAAATTTCCACCGCCGTTAGACGTGAACTTGTTGACGTCGGTGAAAATCAGCATGGTCAAAGCCAAGGACCATGCGTGGAGGATTTTAAGCACAAAAATTAGACCATAAAATACCTGGATTAAATCCGAAGTTGTGCACGATGTCTACTCGTCATTGGCAATCGCTGCTCGAAGAATCCGAAGTCGAATTACTCTAGATCGTCCACATGCGCTTCAAGGAATTTACGGGAGCACCGTTCGTCGTAATCCGGGTGCTTGTGTGGATTTGTGATGACGCCTTCTCTTGGGTACCGGGACTACACAGCGGAAGCTGATGGGCCAGGATATTAAAATTTTTCTACTTCACTGGAGTGACATAATCCTATCAACTCCGGTGATCTTTTCCTGGCTTGGTCCGAGGATCTCGTAAGGTTTTGAAGGAGCACAAAAAATTAAATTTTAACATTTACCTTGTTTAGAATTGACCTGTAGGACTTCGGTGACCGTTTCTCGAAGACTCTGATGTCGAAGCCCTCTAGATTGTCCACACACACCTTGCGAATATGCTCGCGTGCCATTCCTCAAGACTCGGGTGCTAGCGCAGATCTTCGACGCACACTTCAGCGCAGCGATGATCACCGCAAAGGAGGAAGCTTCGATCCGGGATGGATTATATTGAAGATCCTTCTTTTCTTGAGAGACTCTCTCTCTAAGTTCCAGGAGGAGAGAGATGCTCTCAAACTTGACACATGAATAGTAATCATGGGAGAGCATCTCTCTCACTTATATAGGGAGTGTTAAAACACGTGGTATAGGTTCCCGGCCCCCGTGCAATAAACGTCCGCTATATAAGCGATATAAATAATTATTTTTGACAAATAAAATTATGCCATAAATAATATTTTCAATTTATCACTTACTTGTAATATATAAATATATTACGTGATAAATTTGAGTCTTTAACTCGACTCATTCCTCCTGCTAATATTAAACGAACCTAGGATATTTAAATCCAGTCGAATAATATTAATATGTGTATTTACTATATAACTTGTAAACACATGTTATAAATAAATTCAACGAATTATTCTAAACTCAAATAATTAATGAATTTATTTATTCTTTGGTGATCCATAGAACTTGGATAGTGCTCGGACCCTTTGGCGGGGCCCACAAAGTTCTAAATTCCTATTCCCAGAATAGGGCAGATTCTCAAGGCGTTATCGTGTGTGACCCTCTAGGCCCTTATTTCAATAGCAGTGAATAATATCACCGACCTAGAGTGGGGTTTAGAAACCCATCGAGTCCCCTATAGAGATAAGGAAAAGTCAAAGCAATGACTGCCTTCCTACGAACACGGTATGTGTAATATAATCTCTTTGTTATCGATATATCAATAAAGCAGAATGCATACTCAGTGTCATCATTCTTCATTTGCTTTATTTTGTTTGTTGATTTGTCCGGACGGTCTTTCCTTCGACTACCATGGCCATGGATTTAATGAAGGTGCAACCATCCTAATCAACCAGGCCCGAGATATCTCTTCCTAAACTCAGAAGTGACAAATCCTTTCTCAATCATTCAATCAATGCCATGCCATTAATGACGTACTTGATATAAACTACCTCACCAAGACTTGTCACCATGGTTTTCTCCTTATATCAAATGTACGTAATTAAATGAAATTCATTGATAATGATCTCAAGTCAGGAGACCATTACACGTGTTCGTAGATAGGAATGACCAATGACACCAGAAACACGTGGTGTTCCTATTAAGAAGTTATGTCCTCATGATCTCAATAGCTAGAGATCATCAAGTGCGAACTTCATGAGAAGAAGTCTCAATGCTTATGAGCCCCCAACACCTGATGGTCACACATCATCTGTGTCCTTTCAGAATGATGTAACTGGACCATAGGACGTTACTTTAAGATTACTGTCATGACATCTCAGGGTTCTCATTATAGCCTGGGACCTGCTATAACCATTTGATGTGACAGGTAATCTAAGGGCATTGCCATTAATAAAATGGATGCAGAAGTATCTACACTATCATGGAAAGATAAACACATGTATAATAACAAACTGAATACATGTAACAGTAATCAAAGTAAAAAACAAGTTGGGTCTAGGGCACCCACTATCAACACTCCCACTTGCACTAGAGCCAACTGCTAACATGTTTCAATCCGCTAGCTCTCACATGTGAATCATGATTCTACTGAGAAATGGCTTTAGTCAGGGGGTCTACCACATTTTCCTCTATGGCTACTCTACTAACTGTCACTTCACCTCTTTGAGTAAAATCTCTCGAGAGGTGAAACTTCCGAAGAATACGCTTTATCCTCTGGTGAGACCTGGGCTCCTTGGAAAGCACCACAACAGCAGTATTATCACAATATACTGGAATAGGGTCTGCACTGCTAGGTAACATACCAATGTCTGAGATAAATCTACATATCCAGACTACTTTTTTACTGCATCAGAAGCTGCAATATATTCGAACTCTACTGTAGAATCAGCAACCATAGCTTTCTTTGAGTTTCTCCAGCTCACTGCACCACCATTCAGGCAAAAGATGTAGCCTGACTACAATTTCATATCATCATGATCTATCTAGAAACTAGCATCAGTGTATCCCATCACAACTAGTTCCTCATATCCTTCATACACCAGGAACATATCCTTAGTATGCATCAAGTACTTAAGGATAGTTTTAACAGCTGTCCAATGCAGCTCTCCTGGATTGGCTTAATATCTACCCACCATTCTTAAAGCAAAGGCAACATCAAACCTAGTATATAGCATGACATACATGATAGAACCCACTGACGAAGCATAAGGGACTCTACTCATTCTGTCAATCTCCTCCTATGTCTGTGGACACATTTTCTTGGAGAGATTTATACCATGTGACATAGGTAACAATCCTCTCTTGGATTGTTCAATATTGTACCTTTTGAGTACCTTGTCAATCTATGTACTTTGACTTAGTCCAAGCATCCTTTGAGATCTATCTCGATAGATCTTGATCACTAGGATATAGTCTGGTTCACCTAAGTATTTCATGGAGAAGCATTCATTGAACCAAGTCTTAACTGACTGTAAGACTTGCACCTCTTTTCCCATGATTAATATGTCATCAACATATAAAACTAGGAAAATGATAGCATTCCCTTCAACCTTTTTATAGACACAAGGATCGATTTCATTTTTGACAAAACCAAAATCTATTATGGCCTCATCAAAGTGTACATTCCATGATCTTGATGCCTGCTTCAATCAATAAATGGATCGTTGCAACTTGCATACTTTATTGGAATTCTTTGACTTAACAAACCCTTTGGGTTGAGTCATATAGACGTCTTCAACCAACTTCCCATCTAGAAAAGAAGTTTTGACATCCATTTTCCAAATTTCATAATCATGAAAGGCTGATATTGCAAGCAATATTCTGATGGATTTAAGCATTGCCACTGGTGAGAAGGTTTCATCATAGTCAATGGCTTGACGTTGTCTGAAACCCTTTGCATCCAATCTTACTTTAAAGGTATTAACCGTACCATCCATTTCCAGCTTTTTCTTGAATACCCATTTGCAACCAATGGGTTTTACATCAGCTGGAGGGTCTACCAAAATCCAAACTTGATTTTGGTACATGGACTCCATCTCAGAATTCATGGCTTCTTTCCATGTAGCAGCTTCTTTGCCTTCTACTGCTTCCTTTTAGGTTATAGGTTCATCATCCTCAAGGATTATTGTGTCACCTAACTCGGTGACAAGAAAACCATAACACTCTGGTTATCTAACCTCTCGCATAGACCTACGCAGTATCTTTGTCTCAGGAACAATTTCTTCTTCCACTTGCTCTTGTGGAGATTGTTCCTCTACCAAATCTTGTGCATCTGGAGCATTAACTTCATCGAAGTCAATCTTTCTCCCACTATTTCCAGTAGAAATGTGACCCCTTTCTATAAATGTGGTGTATCTTTCCACAATGACTTTTCTATCTAAAGGGTTATATAGGTAGTATCCTCTAGTTTACTTAGGATAACCTATAAAGATGCACTTAGTGCTTCTAGATGCTAATTTGTCACTTGGTAAAGTCTTGACAAATGCCTCACACCCCCACACACACATGTGTGTCATATTGGGTTTCTTTCCATACCATAACTGATATGGAATCCCATTTGTAGATTTAGTTGGTACTCAGTTAATGGTATATGCTTCTGTCTGTAAGGCGTATCCCCAAAAGGATAATGGAAGAGTTGTATGACTCATCATTGATCTGACCATGTCAAGAAAGGTCTTATTCCTCCTTTCACTAACATCATTCTATTGTGGTGTATAAGGATGGGTGAGTTGGGATACTATCCCACACTCCTTCAAGTGATCAATGAAAGCTTGGTTAAGATATTCTCCACCTCGGTCTGAGTGAAGTGCTTTTATCTTCTTACAAAGTTGGCTTTCTACTTCATTTTGGTATTCCTTAAAGAAACGAAAGGAATATGACTTATACCACATTAAGTAGATATAGCCATACCTACTATAATCATTGGTAAAAGTAATGAAGTATAGAAAACCACCCCTTGCCTCTACAGGAAATAAACCACATACATTAGTATGTATTAATTCCAGCACTGCATTGGCTCTTTCTCCCTTTCCTGAGAAAGGTGCTTTGGTCATCTTTCCTTATAAACAAGCATGACATACATCTAAGGGTTCTAACTGTACCAAGTCTAGAAACCCTTCTTGATGTAATCTTTGTAATCGCTTCTTGTTTACATGACCAAGCCTGAAGTTCCATAGGCGGGTATTATTTGAGTCATGTTGGTTGTTTTTGTCATTGATAGCCATTACTGAGTTTTCTAGTTCTGGTATATATAAACCATTTTTAAGATGTTCCATACCATAACATATGTTATCCCTATAAAAGAGACAAATTTTATTTACAAACTTTAAATAAAAACCCATAGTGTCTAAACATGACACAGAGATAATGTTTCTGGTAATAGAAGGTACATAATAGCAATTGTTTAAAACAAGAACCAAACCAGTTGGTAAAGTCAAGTGATAGTCTCCCACTGCCAAGGCCACCAGACTTACACCATTTGTAGCTCAGAGATCCACTTGACCTTTTGCAATCTTTTTAAACCTACTTGGTTCATGTATATGAATACAAATGTGTGAGCCACATGCCGTATCCAATAACCAACTTATAGATAATGATAGATTGCATTCAATGACAAAAATACCTGAAGCAAAAGTGCCAGCTTGCTTCTTTTTCCCAGCTCTGCAATTCTTCTTCCAGTGGCCTTTCTTGCCACATCCAAAGCATACAACTTCCTGCTCATTACTTTGCCTCTGAATCTTTGGCTTCTTTGCAGGAAAATGCATTAGTGTCTTTGGCCTTGACTTGGACTTATACCCCTTTGCCTTGCCCTTGTTTTTCTTGTTCATCATAAGGACAGTTGAATTAGTGTTTTTCATGTCCTTATCAGCTTGGAGAACTAAATCCAAAAGATCTGGGAGTGACTTTGTCATATCATTCATATTATAATTGACAATGAAAGTCGAGAAGCTTGATGGTAAAGAGGAAAGAATGAGATCCACTGCTAGTTCTTGGTTCAGTTTGAACCCAAGGGCTTCAAGCCTCTCAATATACCCAATCATCTTGAGTACGTGAGGACCAGCTTGGTGCCCTTCTGCTAGCCTGCACTTATAAAGCACACTTGAGATCTCATACCTTTCTTGCCTAGCCCTCTTCTCATATAGTTCTTGGAGATGTGAAAGCATCTTGTAGGTGTCCTCTTCCTCATTCATTTTTGGCAATTGGCTAGACATGGATGACAACATGATGCATTGTACATCAAGCGCATCGTCTACATGCTTTTTCCACTTATCTTTTTCCGTCTTGCTTGCTCCCTGAGGAGGCTCAGCAGGAATTTGGGATTCCAGCACATATAACTTCCTTTCTTAGTGCAGTACTATGCGCAAGTGCCTGTAACACTCCTGGAAGTTATTGTCAGTCGGGATATTTTCTTTATCCAAGATCGATCGCAGTGATAAAGTACTAGTGGTGTTGGTGATTTCCATTTTGAATCTACATTAGATAAACATTTAGCAGTTAGTACTTTGTCTTGATTACCTTTTTACATTTTATGATTAATAAATTATTATATCATTTAATGTCTCCCACTATTTTAACGAACCTTAATAGCCCTCACTATTAGATTCAGAATACTCAATCACTTGAGTATTCTAGTGGTAAGGATCCTCGAAACCTCCCTTGTAGTCTACAAGCTAGGGCTACGACACTACTTGGAGGGTTTCAAGGTAGACTCTATGTTGTCTAACCACTTATTCTTGTGGTTCCTTGTGTAGTTGAGTAATGTCCCAGCTTTTGGAATCTGAACTTGATTCCCTCAACCTCTTGTCTCTAAAGTGATAGCAAGTTAGCTAAGGATAATCCTTGAATACTCAATTTAGTTAAGTCGACCCATTTCTCACATGAAAATGTTCCGGTAGTAAGAGGCACTCTCAACTGAGGATGATGAGCATCCAAATAGCCAGTTTTGTTTAGATGTGAGAAATGGAAGGCATTTTGGACTTAATATATCTTTGAGGTATTTTTTAATATTAATTGACGAATATAATCCTTTTATATTTATTATGTTCAAATAGGGTGGTCGCGCTCAGAATTGAACATGCAATAGAAAAATATTCGTCACAACTTTATGAATTTTATCTTGTTTACTATCCTATGTGATCATGCAATAATCATGCAGATGCATAAAATAATAAACTGTGCATAAAGTAAATCATGCATTCTGACTGGTCTTGAGCATTCTATAATGATTGATCGATAACTTGATTAATCATCACTTAGGGGCATCCATACCTGAGTCGATACATGACTCGTGTCGCTGCTGGCCCCAGTGCAAAGTGCCCAACTTCTGTCTGGACTACCGCCTAAACTTGGCGGGGTCTGCCTCTTGGATCATCACCGAATAATTACAAATATACTTGCACACAGGCGAGGGGGTCTGGGGTACAAAATACAACCAGTGCAATGGATGCACAGACCCTTATACATATTTGAATTAAAAGACGATTCGCTAACTGTCATTTATCTAATTAAATATTACAATCATCACACGCATTGAATAAATAATTAAATAAATGAACACATGCCAGACATACACAGGTCGGTCAATAGCTCAAGACCAGTCGGGGTAAAAGCGCAATAAAAAATAAATTGCAATAAATTTAAATTATGCGCGGGTGTTCAAATAAATTAAATGAATTTGATTAAATTCAAATAATTTATTTTTATCCGTTCCTTTTGTTTAATTTAATTTTAATTCCAAAAATTAAATTAAATTAAACCATTAATTTAATTCTTAAACTTAAATTAAATTAATATTTCAGATTAAAATAATTTAAACCCCTAAATTAATTCCAATTAATTTAATTTAAAAAACTAAATTAATTAAAATTAATTCAGTGCAGGGTTACCTCTAGCCGGTGAGGAGTCCGGCGGGACTGCGTATCGCCGCGGGATGTCGTTCTGGAACCGCGGCGTGACCGTGGCATGACTGCGGCGTGACCGCAGAGTCCAACGATTCCCGCGACGGCTGCAACTTCCAGTGTGGGCTCGAGGCGGCCGAACAGAGCCAGTTCGGAGGAGGCCGGCAAGGGTCCGGGGCGGCCGGAGGGAGCCGGTCCGGCGCGGCCCGAAAGAGGAGGCCTATGAGGGTCCGGGGCGGCCGGACAGAGTCGGTGCGACCCGGTCGTGAAGCGGGAGCCGGTGCGAGGTGGGAGGTCGGCTGGAAGAGGGAGGGAGAGGCCCGGCTCAGGGCTTGGAGGTCGCTGGGCAGGGCGGTCCGGCGAAGGGGGGCAGGGAGGGTGGCGGCCAGCCGGAGGCAGCTCGGCTTGGGGTCGGGGCGGCCGGCACGCACGGGGCGGAGGAAGGGAGGCCAACGCGACTGGTGGTCGGTGCGGGCTTGGGGTCCGGGTGGCTGGCCGGTGGTGGCGCACGGTGAAGCAGGTCCGGCATAGGGGGAAGGCTAGGGTTTGCCCCTCCTTTCCAAGCGCCGCGTGAGGAGACCCAAAAGGGGTCTTCCTCCCCTTTTTTTAATTTTCCTTTAGACAAAAATCCAGCTCCTTCTTTCCTTTTTTTAAAATAAAAGGAGAATACCCCATTTTGGGGTCTTTTCTTCTCTCCCTTTTTTTAAATAAAAGGAGGAAGACCCCCATTTGGGGTCTTGGTCTTCTTCCTTTAAATATTTTATTATTATAAAAATATAATAAAATATTTATTATAAACATAATAAAATATTTATTATAGAATTTTATAATTAAAAATATTTTTGATGTTAATTCTCAATTTGAGATAAACATCAAATGAACCAAAAACATGCGACGTCGATCCGATAAAAATTTTCAAATGATCGTATCATGATCATTCGAAATCGAAATGACGTGCGATCGAATCCGAATGAACCGTTTTAACTCCCCGCAATTAAATTTAATGCATTTTAATGTTTTTGACTCAGAAAAACCTTACGCTCGATCTGATACCACTGTTGGGTACCGGGACTACGCAGCGGAAGCCGGTGGGCCGGGATTTTAAAAATTTTCTTCTTCACCGGAGTGACATAATCCTGTCAACTCCGGTGATCTTGTCCCGTCTTGGTCCGAGGATCTTGCAAGGTTCTTAAGGAGCACAAAAAATTAAACTTGAACATTTACCTTGTTCAGAATTGATGTGCAGGACACCAGCGATCGTTGCTCGAAGACTCCGACGTCGAAGCCCTCTAGATCATCCACACACGCCTCGCGAATCTGCTCGCGTGCCGTTCATCATGACCCGGGTGCTAGCGCGGATCTTCGACGCACACTTCAGCGCAGCGATGATCACCGCAAAGGAGGAAGCTTCGATCTGGGATGGATTATCTTGAAGAACCTTCTTTGCTTGAGAGACTCTCTCTCTAAGTTCCAGGAGGAGAGAGATGCTCTCAAACTTGACACATGAATAGTAATCATGGGAGAGCATATCTCTCACTTATATAAGGAGTGTTAAAACACGCGGTATAGGTTCCCGACCCCCATTTAATAAACGTCCACTATATAAGCGATATAAATAATTATTTATGACAAATAAAATTATGCCATAAATAATATTTTCAATTTATCACTTACTTGTAATATATAAATATATTACGTGATAAATTTGAGTCTTTAACTCGAATCATTCCTCCTGCTAATATTAAACGAACCTAGGATATTTAAATTCAGTCGAATAATATTAATATGTGTATTTACTATATAACTTGTAAATACATGTTATAAATAAATTCAACAAATTATTCAAAACTCAAATAATTAATGAATTTATTTATTCTTTGGTGATCCATAGAACATGGATAGTGCTCGGACCCTTTGGCGGGGCCCGCAAAGTTCTAAATTTCTATTCCCAGAATAGGGAAGATTCTCAAGGCGCTATCGTGTTTGACCCTCTAGGCCCTTATCTCAATAGCAGTGAATAATAGAACCGACCTAGAGCGGGGTCTAGCAACCCATGGAGGCCCCTATAGAGATAAGTCAAAGTCAAAGCAATGAATTCCTTCCTATGAACACGGTCTGTGTAATATAATCTCTTTGTCATGGATATCTCAATAAAGCATAATGCATACTCAGTGTCATCATTATTCATTTTCTTTATTTTGTTTGTTGATTTGTTCGGACGGTCTTACCTTCGACTACCATGGCCATGGATTTAATGAATGTGCAACCATCCTAATCAACCGGGCCCGAGATATCTCTTCCTAAACTCAGAAGTGACAAATCCTTTTTCAATCATTCAATCAATGTCATGCCATTAATGATGTACCCGATATAAACTACCTCACCACGACTTGTAACCATGGTTTTCACCTTATATAAAATGTACGTAATTAAATGACATTCATTGATAATGATCTCAAGTCAAGAGACCATTACACATGTCCGTAGATAGGAACGATCAATGAAACCAGAAACATGTGGTGTTCCTATTAAGCGGGTTTGTCCTCATGATCTCAATAGCTAGAGATCATCAAGTGTGAACTTCATGAGAAGAAGTCTCAATGCTTATGAGCCCCCAACACCTGATGGTCACGCATCATCTGTGTCCTTTCAGAATGATGTAACTGGACCATAGGACGTTACTTTAAGATTACTGTCATGGCATCTCAGGGTTCTCATTATAACCTGGGACTTGCTATAACCATTTGACACGACAGGAAATCTAAGGACATTGCCATTAATAAAATGGATGAAAAATTATCTACACTATCATGTCAAGATAAACACATGTATAATAACAAACTGAATACATGTAACAGTAATCAAAGTACAAAACAAGTTGGGTCTAGGGAACCCACTTTCAATACCTTCGACGCTCCAATGACCACCGCATTTCATAGCTAGCGATGCCCGAGAGAGAGCTTCATCCGAGCTCCTTGGATCCAGAGCATCTCTCTCTAGAATGTGGGAGAGAGGAGAGGAGAGATAAGCTCCATGAATACTATTTGGAAAATTCCCCTCCTCTTCTATTTATAGTGCACAATTAAAATACCCGGTATCGCCTCGTCGGCCCCCGAATACTTAACGCACTATCAACGACATTTATGACTACTACACTAAGTCATAAATATTATTATCATTTACTTGTAATATATTAAAATATATTACATGATAATAACTGAGTCATTAACTCGACTTCGCACCCCCATAAATATTAATTGAACCTTGAATAATTTAATATTCGTCAATTAATATTTTTTCATGTATTTACTTAAAAACTCATAAATACATTTATTAAATAAATTCAATACTCATTATTCTAAACTCGAATAATATGAATTTATTTATTGCATTGGTGATTTTTTAACTTTGGATAATTCTCGGACCCTTGTGGTGGGGCCCACTATGTCCAATTCTCATATTCAACTGAATAGGGAAGATTCTTGAATATGCTATTATGTGTGACCCTCTAGACCCTTATTTCGACAGCCGTGAATAGTATTCACAGACCAAGAGCGGGATCTAACAACCCATCATGGCCCCTGAAGAAATAAGGATTATCACAGTAGCGATAACCAACCTACGAACATGCACTGTGTAATACAATCTCTTTGTCTATAATATCTCATAATCAGGACGCACTCTCGTGTCATCGCCCTTTTCTTGCTTTATTGTTTGTTGATGTAACTGGATGGATTTACCCTCGACTGCCACATTCATGGTCTTATAAAGGTACTGCCATCCATATCAACATGGATAGAGATATATTACTTCCATAACCTGGAAGCGACAAATCCTTTCTTGACCATTCAACCAATGTCATGCCACCAATGATGCACCCGACACAAACTACCTCGCCACGACTTCATTGTCATGGTTTTCGTCTTTCATCAAAGTACACAATCAAATGACATACATTGGTAATGATCTCAAGTCTGGAGACCATTACACATGATCGTAAATAGGAACATCCAATGACACCTAAAACATGTGGTGTTCCTATTGGCGGGTCAGTCCTCATGATCTCACTACTAGAGATTACCAAGTGCGAACTTCATGAGAAGAAGTCCCAATGCTTATGAGCCCCCAGCACCTGATGGTCAGACATCTACTATGTCCAATTAGTAAGATGTATCTAGACCATAGAACATATATTTAAGATTAATGTCATAGTATCTAGAGGTTCTCATTATAGCCTGGGAACTGCTATAACCTTTCGATGCGACAATTAATCTTTGGACATTACCATTTCAATAGTGGACGCAAAAAAGTCTACACTATAATGGTAAGATGACATCATGCATAGTTAACTCTATACACGATATGGTAATAAAAAGAACATAATAGTTGGGTCTAGGGAACCTACTATTTCAACACTCCCACTTGCACTAGAGCCAACTTTCTAACCAAACTTGTTATCTACTCACATGATAAGCATCATGTTTCTGCTGAGTAAAGGCCTTAGATACTAGGTCCACCACGGTTCTGCCGCGTGGCTATTCTGCTATAGCGACCTCATCTCTTTGATTAAAACTTCTCTAGAGATGGTATCCTGATTATATTCCTTCTGTCCATTGTCATAATATGACATCTTGGTTAGTAAGAATATCATAATTTAGATTATGATAATAATTTTCTCACCATGTGCAATTCTAAGAACTAGAACAAATTTTTGCATATTTGCTTCTTAGCTGCCTTAGAAGATGCAACGTACTCGGTCTTGTAGGTATGGCCACCACTGGCTGATATGAGCTTGACTTGCTCATCACCTTTATCCTAACTTCAATACTAGATCACATTGATCTATGGAAGAATAGTTCATATCCCAAAAACTAGTATCCTTTCTTCTCCACTTACCAGGTACATATCTTTTGTACTTGCTAAAGTACAATTAGATTGTTCTGACTGCATCCCACGCAGTGCTCCTGGATATAACTGATATTTGCCTATTATAAAATATACCTTGGCAATATTGGTTCTTATATATATCATGGTATACCTGATTGTTCCATCGCTCTGACGTATGGATTTCAACTCATAGCATTTATCTCTTCCTATGTCACGGACAGGTCAACATGGAGAGATTATGCCCTGTGATATAGGCAACAATTCATATCTTGAATTGTTCCAACATGTATTTTTCAATACACTGTCACTATATGTACGATTGAATAGGACCAAGAAACCTATAGATCTACCTTAGTAGATCCTGTTCCCTAGAACTTAGGTTGTTACGTCAATCATTGGAGAGTAAATTTCATTTTGGTCTTAACTAACTGTTAGACCATTATTTGTTTTCCTTATGTTATCGAACATATTTCTTATTGGAAAACCTTAGCGCTCCCACTAACCTCTGGTAGACACATGGAAAACATTTGTTTTAAATGTCTATACTATGATCATGTTGCTTACTTTAATCCTAAACCGGATTTCAGTAACTTGCAACCTTTATTAGCATTCTATGATGTGATCATCCCTTTCTAGTTGCGTTGTATAGACACCATCCACAATTGGTTGTCATGAAATCCAATGCTAAATAAATTGATCATAAATATTAGCTATGATAAGTAAAATTCTAATTGATTTAGGCATAACAACTTGGTGAAACCAATCGAGCCTTATTGGTACTAAGCTCGTACCATCCATGTATCAACTCACTTGAATACCCACCACAATATTCAACATAAAAGCCCCTTTTTTTACTTTGATACATGGAATCCATTAATTGAATTTTAGTTAGTCTTATCAATTTTATCTAATTTCCATATACTTCTTACTTGTAGGAAATATTATGCACTTTGAATAATAGATCACCGACCACAGTGAATATAAAAACCATCACCATGGTTTTATCCTTCCTACGTAGTATGTGTCTCCGGAACATTATTTGTTCCACATGCGCTTGTGGAACTAGTTCCTATGCCAACTACTTGTGCATTTTGAGAATTGACTAAACACAATTCAATATAGCTCCCACTATCTCTAATAGAGATGTGAACCCTTATATAGAAGTGTAGTCTATTTCTTTACTACCTACTCTTCTATCTTAGGGATTTATGTAACATCCTAAACAACTGTTAGGGTTATTACACTAAATGCACAATGTGTTTGTCTTGACGCAAGTTTGTTTATGTCCTAACAAACTCTTTGCATCCAAACACACGTTCTTATGACATAATGGGTTTACATCATACTATGACTCGTATGATATCCATTTTTCATTATAGTTGGAATATGGTTATGGGATATCGCTGTTATTTGCAACGCATTTCATGAAATATAATGGTAGTTTCTGCTAGTTCCAATATTGATATTACTTACATCAAAACTTTGATGTATAAAATGTGCGTTTAGGAATTACTCCACGCTACATTTTGTTGATCAATGTTGATATGTAAGACATAATCATCAATCCTCCCCATTAACATCAATGTCATGATGTCGATAAGGTAATGTGCGTTTAGGAATTGCTCCACGCTACATTATCATGATTGATGAATGCTTGGTCGATATATTCTTCGGTATCCCAACCCGAAGCAACTCATATCTCCTGACCATGAAAATACTTCACTTTGGTATTCCTTAATTACTTAAAATAATCTTATGAAGTATATATACCTCTATATTATACTTGGAATAGTTCAAACTTTCGTGTTGAACTATTTCCAAAAGCTTTATGACGTACCTTTATTTCTAAAGGCTCTTTTGTTCAAACTAAAGACATCGATAATACCATAAGTATTTAACCGTGCCAAGCCTAAATACCATACTTGGTATATTTATTATGTCCATTTTTAGTATTACTTGACAAAGAATTATCCTGTCACAACTGGGTATAAGTCTTACATTTATATTCATCACTAATTGCCTATGATTCATGTATCACTAAACTAGTGATTGAGTTTACCAAAAACAACATTCATTCCAGGAACTGAAAGAATTTCTCCTTGCATCCAAGGACACATGAGATTAATGTTTGTGGTTATACTCAACAATAGTTCAACATAAATATTTTTCTTGGCAATTGAGAAGTCATGTACTCCTCACCACTGGCCTGGGTATCACCCTTTCATAGCCTATTTGGATAATACACCTGACTTCTAGTAAGGTTTCTATACTAACTTGTTTATCGTATTAGAATACACATATGTTACCAGCATATTGTATTTAATACCCAAGTAGTAAAAGGAAACATCACTTTGATGAATATGCCTGATGTAGAAGCGACAACTTGCGTCTTTAAATCAGTTTATTGCTTTTAAACTTCCATAGTATTATTTTGTAATATGAAATACAAATAACCTCTGTCAATACCTCATTAATTGAAGGACGTTACGAATATGTCATTGGCATTAAATGCCTTTGACCTTTTCACATTATCTTTCAATTTATCCACCATAAGAATTAAATCGTAATTGTCTTTTATTCTTATTCACTTGGAGAACCTTACCTACATTGGTAATGAAGCGTTTACTCAATACTTGTTCATTTTGTAACTTAAAACGAGACTTGAGTAATGTGGTGAAAATGATATTTAAAGATCATGATCGATCTTTCAATTTACACATGTCGATGTACATCATTGTTTCGCTTTCTCCTTGCAAACTTCTCGGATATGAGAATTTATGTTATATCATCTATGTCCTGGTGTAGAGACCGCAACTAACATAGGACGTTGATGAAAGCATGATGATATAACTATCATATGCTTTGTACATCAGTCTCTGGTAAGCATTTTCCACCCTCGCTTCTTGAGGTAGTTAAATAGTGTTGGGGATACTGATACCTTGAGTTTCCTATATCATAGTACTATGCGCACGCGCTTGTACTATTCATGGATACTCGTGTCACTGTGGACATTTATTTTGTTCATTATAATATTGTAGTTTTAATCTTGTGGTATAACTTGTCATTTTTCAACAAAAATAAATTTTAGCAGATGAGTGCCTTTTATCTGGATTACCGGTTTAAAGATTTTGATTAATTACTTAAATCAATTTATGTCTCCCACTATTTTATCGGATTCTAGGAACCCTCTGTGCTAGAATCATAATACTCTGTCACTTGAGTATTCTAGTAGAAATGATCCCGGAACCACCCCTCATAGTCTACAAGCTAAGGCTACGCCACTACTTGGAGGGTTCTAGGTAGGCTTTTGGTTAGCCGACCGCTTTAACTTGTGGTTCCTTGATCTGTTGAGTGAAGTCCCAGCTTCTTAAAATCAAAATTTGATTTACTAAATGCTTGCCTCTAAAATGATAGCAAGTTAGCTATAGCTAATCCTTACTATCACTTTAGTTAAGTCGACCCATCATTCTTATAAGGACTCCCCAGTAGTAAGAGGCACCCTCAGCTAAGGTATGATCGGCACCTCAAACAGCTGGTTTTGTCCAAATTTGAATGACGGAAGGCTGTTTAGACTTAATATATCTTTGAGGGTTTTATTATTTTTAGTGTGATGAAAGAAATCATTTTTTAATTTTATAAGCACGTACTATGTGATCACACTCACAACTGACCGTGCAAGAAATAGAAATTTCATCGCGTCACATGTTCATTTTATCTTGCAAGCTCGTTTATTATTATACCATGATCGCGCAATAAATTACATATGCACAAAAATAATAAACCATGTAGAAATAAAACGAACACTTGATCATGAGGTAGTTCTATTGGTTGATCCATTGAGTGAATAACGGACCAACCGAAACCCTAGGGGTAAATAACTTTAGTCGTGTGGCTTGCAACTTGAATAGAAAGGTCTGCTAATCTAATGCATCCAACTCCTGTCTGGTGTGTCACCGTCACTTGGCACAAAATGCGTCACCGGTCATCTCGTCATTATAAAATTGTACTCGCACGCAGGCGAGGGGGTCTCGGGGTATAAAAATACAACTCTGAGAATGGGCGCGTAGACCCTTATACATATAACGACTCTGAGACGACACACAAATCTCCTTTTTTATTTAAAATAATTATTACAAAACCACATGCAATAATTAAATAAATAATTAAATAAATAAACAAACACAAGACATGCATTGGTAGGACTCAGCTCAGGATCAGTCATATACGCATTAAACTCGCGTATATCAAATAAATGCAGAATAAAATTAAACTTGCATTAAAAATAAACTTGAGGGCATTTTAATTGAATTAAAATTTTCACTCTAATTTTTAATACAATAAATACGTCGTTCGGTCCCATTTAATTAATTTAATTTTAAAACTAAAATTAAATTAATTATGCCAGATTTATTATAAACCAAAAATTAATATTTTAATTAATTTAATTCGGAACTGAAATTAAATTAATTAATTTAATTTTTTATTCAAATAAAACTACCCGAGCCTCAAAAACCTCGGGCAGGGCCTGTGCATGTCGGGGTGAACCTGCGCAGGCCCATCCCGGGTAGTGCCAACCCCGTGTAGGGGCTTTCTGGGCCGGGCCGGTCCGCCCAAGCCCGTTCTGGGTTGGGCCAACCCGCCCGGACCTATTTCGGGGCAGTGAGATTACCTACCCGCTAGGAAGACCGGGCGACGGTCGGGAGGAGGCAGGTCTGGGACGGTGCAGGTTGGCCAGGAGCGGTGTGGCGCACTGCTCTACCTGAGGGAGGTGGCTGGTCCAAAGCACCAACCTGAGGCGGTGGCCGGGTGGATGAAGACACCCAGGCAGGGCTGTCCGCGGCTGGCAAGGGTGCCCAACGGAGCGGTGGAACAGTCTCGGGGATGGTCGGGGTGGAGGCCTTAGCCACCTGCACTATGCACCTGGTTCAGGAGGCCGAACCGCTAGAGGGAGGCTAGGGTAACGTCAGGTGAGGCGGCGGCGGGCTGCCGCTGTAGGTGAAGGATGGAGCCGCACAACAACTCCTCGGGAGGGAGGAGATGGTCGGGTGGTTAGCCGGCCAGTGTGTCGCGGCTCCATGGGAAGACCTGCGCGGGAGGCTGGTTGCAAGTAGCTCCGGCCTCGATGCGCTGCAGGTCGACGGGAAGAAGGCCCGACGGCTTGAAGGAGGACCGGGTGTGAAGCGTAGCGCGAGCGCCTGCGGGTAGCCTGGAGGCGCAGAGGGCGGATGAAGCAGGTGTCCGCTGAGACCGGCTGCAGCGGCGCGCAGCTGCATGGAGCAGGCAGGGAGGAGGCGTGGTCCACGCAAGAGGCAGCCGGAGCGCCTGGTGTAGCAGGGTGCTGCAGGGGCCATGCGGGAGGCAACCTCGAGAGGCCTGGTGGTGAACTACTGCTGCGCAGCGAAGGGGAGGAGACACCGGGGATCCTAGGTGTTGGTTCGCCGTTGTGCGCTACAGTGCACCCCGGAGAGGAGCCTCTAAAAAAAAATTTACGGCCTGCAGGCCGTCGACCCCCATTGTTTTTTTTAACTTTCATTTAATCTTGGTTTTGCAATTCCACCCAAACACCTTTTTTTTAAAAAGACCTAAAAGAAGGTCTTCCTCCCCACTTTTTTTTCTTAATTTTCTAAAGCCTACAGTTAGGCTAGAAAATATTAAAGCATACAATAATAAAATATTATTATAATATAATACTATAATAATAAAATTATTATTATAATTAAACAATTGATATTATAATAAAATTATTATAACAAAAAAAATTAATAATCTTCAACAGATTATACTATTCCGGTGTAAATGGATTAAGATAAAATTGGTTCATCAAATTAGAACTTCATTAAACTATCAGTTTTAATCCGAATTTAGAACTTCGGATGACCACAGAATGGTCATTCGGTATCGGATTAAAACGCAGTCTACGACGTTGGGACCTTATCAACGCTCTCTTCATAACATAATGCAAATTTAATTTTTCTTGGCTTAAAATCGACACGTGCTCCCTCTGATACCACTTGTTAGAACCGGGCGTGCAGCGGAAGCCCCAAACAGGTGGGTTTTTAAAAAATTTCCACCTTCGTTAGATGTGAACTTGCCGACGTCGGTGAAAAGCATCCCGGTCAAAGCTGAGGACCACACGTGGAGGATTTTAAGCACAAAAATTAGATCGTAAAATACCTGGATTAAATCCGAAGCCGCGCACGACGTCTACTCGTCGTTGGAAATCACTGATCGAAGAATCCGAAGTCGAATTCCTCTAGATCTTCCACACGAGCTTCAAGGAATCTGCGAGAGCGTCGTTAGTCGTAATCCGGGTGCTAGCGCGGATTTGCGACGATGCCTTAGACGCTCCAACGACCACCGCATCGCATCGCTAGCGATGCCCGAGAGAGAGTTTCATCCGAGCTCCTTGGATCCAGAACATCTCTCTCTAGAATGTGGGAGAGAGGAGAGGAGAGATAAGCTCCATGAATAGTGTTTGGCAAATGCCCCTCCTCTTTTATTTATAGTGCACAATTAAAATACCTGGTATCGCCTCGCCGACCCCCGAATACTTAACGCACTATCAACGACATTTATGACTACTACACTGAGTCATAAATATTATTATCATTTACTTGTAATATATTAAAATATATTACATGATAATAACTGAGTCATTAACTCGACTTGTCGCTCCCATAACTATTAATTGAACCTTGAATAATTTAATATTCGTCAATTAATATTTTTTCATGTATTTACTTACAAACTCATAAATAAATTTAATAAATAAATTCAATACTCATTATTCTAAACTCGAATAATATGAATTTATTTATTTCATTGGTGATCGTTTATCTTTGGACAATTCCCAGACCCTTGTGGTGGGGCCCACTATGTCCAATTCTCATATTCAATTGAATAGGGAAGATTCTTGAATACGTTATTGTGTGTGACCCTCTAGGCCCTTATTTCGACACCCCTGAATAGTATTCACAGACCAAGAGCGGGATCTAGCAACGCATCATGTCCCCTGAAGAAATAAGGATTGTCACAGCAGCGACAACCAACCTACGAACATATACTGTGTAATATAATCTCTTTGTCCATAATATCTCATAAAGCAGGACGCACTCTCGTGTCATCGCCCTTTTCTTGCTTTATTGTTTGTTGATGTAATTGGATGGATTTACCCTCGACTGCCATGGTCATGGTCTTATAAAGGTACTGCCATCCATATCAACATGGCCAGAGATATATTACTTCCATAACCTGGAAGCGAAAAATCCATTCTTGACCATTCAACCAATGTCATGCCACCAATGACGCACCCGACACAAACTACCTCACCACGAATTCATTGTCATGGTTTTCGTCTTGCATCAAAGTACACAATCAAATGAAATATATTGGTAATGATCTCAAGTCAGGAGACCATTACACATGATCGTAAATAGGAACATCCAATGACACCTGAAACATGTGGTGTTCCTATTGGCTGGTCAGTCCTCATGATCTCACTACTAGAGATCACCAAGTGCGAACTTCATGAGAAGAAGTCTCAATGCTTATGACCTCCCAACACCTGATGGTCGGACATCTACTACGTCCAATTAGTAAGATGTATCTAGACCATATAACATATATTTAAGATTAATGTCATAGTATCTAGAGGTTCTCATTATAGCCTGTGAACTGCTATAACCTTTCGATCCGACAATTAATCTTTGGACATTACCATTTCAATAGTGGATGCAGAAAAGTCTACACTATAATAGTAAGATGACATCATGCATAGTTAACTCTATACACAATATGGTAATCAAAAGCACATAATAGTTGGGTCTAGGGCACCCACTATTTCAACAAAATCAACATATGGTTATGTGTGATGGGAGAGGAGAACAATATTAAAAAATGATTTGGAAAACATGCCTTAAAGGGAGGTCCAGCAAGGTGAAGCACAGCGGGCGACGGATGTCCGACAACGAAGCTCGAGGGCATTGCGGGCGGCGGAGGTCCGGCAACGCGAACTCAGCGGGTGGCGGAGGGGAGTCGCAGGGTTCCAGTACCGCGAGAGCTTTAGGTCGCGATAAAACGGGGGTACTGTGCGGCCGAATTTATAAAAAAATGGACTAAGATTTTATCAGCGCTAACAAAACTCTGATAAAGACTACCTTTATCAGTGCTAAAATTTTAGCGCTGATAAATGTATCCTTTATCGGCGCTTGTTTTAGCGCTGATAATGGTCCTATTTATCAGTGCTAAAAAAGCCCTTATAAATCCATCATGTATCAGCACTAACATTTTAGCGTTGATACATGGATTCTTTATCAGTGCTTTTCTAGCACTGATAAAGGGTCGTTTTATCAGTGCTTGCTTAGCACTGATAAATGTTACCCTTTATCAGCGCTAAAATTTTAGCGCTGATACATGGTTTCTTTATCAGCGGTTTTGCTTAGTGCTGATATAAGGTGACGCTTCCCTTGCCCGTTTTTGTAATAGTGGTTGCACAACGGATTATAGGAAGTATGAAAAGATCAATATTAGATTATTTGGTATATTCAGTAGGAAAGGAGACATAAATAAAGTTGGTGGAAAAATTAGGAAAATGAAGAAGAAGATGTAGGAGAAAGAGAAGAAGAACACCTGTGGGAAGACCACTTCTCGAAGCGCCTTAGCTAGATCCTCCCAAGGAGAAACCCTTCTAAGATTCAAATGAATATCCATTTTCCCCTTCTACGTCCATCCTCTATTTTTTATTAGGGACCAACCAACTCAACAATCCCCTAACTGAAACAATAGAAAGACTAAAATTCCCCTAATATTAACTACCCCTTCCAGCTAGTACGCAAATTCCTAAAAACTTCCCCACACTAAAAAACTACCTTATCCTCAAGGTGGACCTCCAAATCACAGTCGGAATCCTTTCCACAATGAAACTCATTCCATTAAGATGGTTCTTGGATCTCTTTTTCCTACTTACGGTCACCGAAATCCCATGTTTCACTGAAGACTTTCATCCTACAAACTACAACTTTAATTAAATCTTATCTCCTATGAGATTATGTGAAATTGGGTATTTTAATTTCTGTTTTTTTTTTCATATTGACATTTGGCATCATTTTTTTGATCTGCCATTTTATTAGTCATGTTGGTTATTTTATCTTCGGGATGGGTTATCTGTCTGGACTGTTTTTGTGGGCTGAGTTTTGTGCGGGTTGTATCGTGGGATGCCCCCATGGTAATCTGGGTGGTGGTTTCACAGTTCATTGGTTGGCCTTTCGGGTTTTCATCATGGCATTCTCTCCTTAGACAAGTTGTTAGGCCGTTTAGGGTTTGAGGAGGGGGTTTTCTCTCCCCAGCAGTCAGACTCAATACAGCGGCAGAGACAGATCTAGTGTGCTGCGGATTCTGTGTTGCCGCTCAATTGTGTTCTTCCGTGGTTGCACATAGCGGAAGCGTGGTTCTTGGTGGAGACCTTGTCAGCATTCATCCCGGTGAAGGAGTGCGTCCATATCAAAGTCCAGATCCGGTGATTTTCAGCCGGGCGACAGCCGACTCTGGTGGAGCTTCGACATCAGGTGGTTTCTGACCGGGCCGGTGCAGGTTTGGTGGTTTCTGGTAGCGCCGGGTGCAAATCTGGTGGCTTTCAGGCATCAGAGTCATGATCCGGTGTTTTGACGAGGAGCGCGCGACATCTACCTGTTGCGCGTCGAGGTTCTGTTGTGCGCCGAGGACCTGTGGGGAGACATGGATCCATTGTTTTTTTTTTGTTTTTTTTTTGACAAAGATTCGTTTCTTGATGAGCACCTGCTTCAGCAACTAGTTCGGCGAGTTGGCACAGCGAAGGCTTGAAGCGATCAGGACTGCCGGACCCAAGCCTCCGGCGTTGTAAGTTTTTTCTTTCGATCTTACTACTCCTTTTTTGTATGGCTTTTGACTGTTTCCCCCTTTTGTGTTTGTTGTGCACTTGTTGTCACTTTGCTACATCCTTGTAACCTGGTTCTGTTTTTGAGAGATTAATAAAACAGCGTGCGTGGGTGGTGTTCTTGCCGTGCAGTAGGTCCCAGTGGGACCGAAGCACGATAAATCATCGTGTTCATGCTCTCTTTCTCATTTATTTTCATTGTATTCTGTTGTTTGTAATCGCTGTAATATATTGACAATAAATCAATTGATCTTGGCATCGGTTTTGGGGTTCTATCGCTGCACTATTACTGTCCAGCACACAGAGCCCCCATAATATGTGGTATCAGAGCCATTTTGATTTCCTTTTGTCTACTGTTAGCGATTTCTGCCCATGAATATGCAATTCTGCCTAATATATTACAATCTACTGCCATTGATTGATAATATGTACTGCTGTTGAATTTTGTATTATTGTTGCTCATGCTGTACTGTCTGCTGCCCAGTTTATAGTGCTGTTGAACCTGTTTCCCTGCTTACAGCTTGTTATAATTGATTTCCAGCATCTTGTTTACAGTATTGTTGAACTCGTTTGTTGCACCTTGGTTGCAGTTTTATTAAAACTCTTGTTCTGTCATGTTTACAGTGTTGTGCAATCTGTCTTCTTTCCCTTTTTTTCCTACCCTAGTAGAGACCTTGGCAGCATACAGTTGTCGGGTTTTGTCTCGTGTTTTGGGCTAGGAAGGGTTTCTGCAAGGTTGGTCTGAGCAAAGAGTATCGATAAGCAGTGAGATGTGTGGCAGGGTCTGTCTGTCTGTTTGTTCACCTGTTGCTGCCTTTAGCCTTAAGAGAGTGAGCTGACAATTAGCTCATATTTGTTCCTCTGGTGTGTCCTGGTTTTGGGCTGGTGTCTCTAGGTGTGACCCGCTACGAGTGGTGATTGGGTCTGGGTAGTGTGTAGAGAGATAGTGTCATGTGAATTGGTTCGGTGATTATCGGGCTTCATAGCGGTTCTGTCAGGATCTCTTTAGCGATGATAGATGGTTCCTATATCGTTAGGAAGCTAGACTGAGATGAGATTTCTTAGTCGGTAGCGGGCTGTCCTTGGATCACCGGTGTTCTCGCAGGCTTAGAGTTTTCCCTTAGGACTCTTGGGACTACATGAGATTTGCAGTGGTATCTGGTTGTTGAGGAACCTCTCTTGTTGGCTTGGTTTAGGCTCGGCTTTTGTCTAGTGTGCTTCAGTGGGGTAGAGTTGTGGTTTCAACTCTGGGTTTTCCTTCTTCTTGTCCTAGGAAGGGTCAGTCTTCTCGGGTAACCTGGTGTGAGGATAGTAAGGTGTTGGGCAGTGGTTAGAGAAGCAGGTTCATGAGGAGATGTCTGGCTAACCACCAGACTTCATGACGGTACTGCTGGTATCTCTTTGTCGACATTGGATGGGTACCTGGGAATTAGGTGCTTGATGTCATCGGGCTAGACTAGGATGAGTTTTTCCTAGGTCGGTAGCGGGCCCTTGCTTGCTAGGTTTGTTTCCTCTTGGTTACGAGTTGGCTCTAGGATTGGGGCTATATGGGTTTTATAACGGTTGAGGTTAGGAGGTGGTTTCCCCTGTTGTGTGGTTTTAGGTAGTGTCTTCTCCTCAGGTGGAGAGTTTTCTGGGTCTGTGGTAGATCTAGGTGGAGTAAGTGTTTTCTTTCTCCGAGTCTTGTGCTTTGTTTTCTTATTTACTTTCATTTACACGAGCAGTTTTCTTTGCTACTACTGTTTGCATATGCACTGCTGAGTTTATGTTCATATCTTGTATTGCCATTATGCTTTGAGGATTGGTACTGCTGTGTGTGCTGCTTATGTGCAGGTACTTGTTATCAGTGTGAGACCTTCTCGATGACATCGTTTCAGATGTCGGCTCAGGTAAGTGTAGGTATGTTTTTTTGTCTATGTTTGGAGTTGTTTAATTCTAAGCATGTTTAAGTAGTAGTTTAGATTGAATTGATGAGGGCAAGTGTGTATCACATTGATGCACATGTTGGGCATAATTAGTGTATAGTTTGACTACCACTTGTTATGGTCTCTTTTATTTTTCTTAGGTTGTCTAGCTTCATTGCCCGATTCAATTCATAGGTTAGGAGCAAGAACATCACAAATTTCAAATGAAAATGGTGGAGATTTGTGAAATTTGGTATTTTAATTTCAGTTTTTTTCTCATATTGAAATTTGGCGTCATTTTTTTAATCTGCCATTTTATTAGTCATGTTGGTTATTTTATCTTTGGGCCGGGTTATCTATCTGGACTGTTTTTGTGGGCTGAGTTTTGTGCGGGTTGTATCATGGGATGCCACCATGGCAATCTGGGTGACGGTTTTATAGTTCATTGGCTGGCCGTTCGGGTTTGCAGCATTCTCTCCTTAGACAAGTTGTTAGGCCGTTTAGGGTTTGAGGAGGGGGTTTTCTCTCCCCGGCAGTCAGACTCAATACAGCGGCAAAGACAGATCTAGTGTGCTGCGGATTCTGTGTTGCCGCTCAATGGTGTTCTTCCGTGGTTGCACACAACGGAAGCGTGGTTCTTGGTGGAGACCTCATCAGCATTCATCCCGGTGAAGGAGTGCGTCCATATCCAAGTCCAGATCTGGTGATTTTCAGCCGCGCGGCAGCCGACTCTGGTGGAGCTTCGACATCAGGTGGTTTCTGACCGGGCCGGTGCAGGTCTGGTGGTTTCCGGTAGCGCCGGGTGCAGATCTGGCGGCTTTCAGGCAGCAGAGTCTTGATCCAGTGTTTTGACGAGGAGTGCGCGACATTGACCTGTTGCTTGTGCGCTGAGGACCTGTGGGGAGACATGGATCCATTGTTTTTTTTTTTGTTTTTTTTTGAAAAAGATCCGTTTCTTGATGAGCACCTGCTTCAGCAACTAGTTTGGCGAGTTGGCACAGTGAAGGCTTGAAGCGATCGGGACTGCCGGACCCAAGCCTCCGGCGTTGTATGTTTTTTCTTTCTATCTTACTACTCCTTTTTTGTATGGCTTTTGACTGCTGCCCCCTTTTGTGTTTGATGTGCACTTGCTGTCACTTTGCTGCATCCTTGTAACCTGGTTCTGTTTTTGAGAGATTAATAAAACAGCGTGCGTGGGTGGTGTTCTTGCCGTGCAGTAGGTCCCAGCGGAACCGAAGCACGTTAAATCATCGTGTTTCTGCTCTCTTTCTCATTTATTTGCATTGTATTCTGTTTGTAATCGCTGTAATATATTGGCAATAAATCAATTGATCTTGGCATTGGTTTTGGGGTTCTATCGCTGCACTATTACTGTCCAGCAGTAGGTCCCAGCGGAACCGAAGCACGTTAAATCATCGTGTTTCTGCTCTCTTTCTCATTTATTTGCATTGTATTCTGTTTGTAATCGCTGTAATATATTGGCAATAAATCAATTGATCTTGGCATTGGTTTTGGGGTTCTATCGCTGCACTATTACTGTCCAGCACACAGAGCCCCCATAACAGATTATTTATACTCAGTCATAATGGAAACAGTTTCATCAGCACTTAAAACGAATTTAGCATGCCAAATTTTCCTATGATTTGAAATGATCCTGGAAGTCACTGCCACAATCGTAGATCCATGAATCTTGTAAGGCCTATGGCACACAATACCAGAATGGTATCCAGTTTCAGTTAAAATCTATTTGTGCATAGCGGCACTTGAACTCGCACCTCTGGCATCACTCACTACTTACGCCATGCCACACGGACCCAGAAAATGAGTAGCTTATGTAACTTCCTTCAGGTTCCTTATTGAATCAGCCTCTTCAGTGTACTTAGTGTTGTTAGCTCAAAGATCATTATCAATGGCGCTTTTTACTTTCATAGGACATGAATCTTGAACAAGATCATCTCTTGCAACACTCCCTATTTTCCACACTAGTGCCTCTGGAGATACACTATGGATTTTTTTTCATCCATAGGTTCTAGAAAACCAGAATTATTAAATTGTTCAAAAGACATTTTAATTTCATGGACTTGTGTTTGCATGAAAAACAGGTCCTCATGTTACTACCTCACATACCCTCGATTCTATCTTATGGACTCCGCCTCTTTCTTAACATTAACTTCCAGAAAAGTTCGGAACTTATGCATCTCAGCCGCCTATTTTTGCATTAACTGCTCTAATTCTAACTCCCCTATAAATGTTTTTGATGCCATCCTGGTCGACCAACTCCAACTCCAACAAAATCCACCAGCACATAGCAGTGTGTGTGTCTTCCCAAACAGTTAATGCGTAGAATAAATTTGGTATGTGAGAGATAAAAAACCAAGAAATCATAAAATAAAACCTTTTCTTGAATTTTCCCCAGTCAAGATGCTTCCCCTAGCATACGTTCCTCACTCCTTCGCTCATCTCGACCAAAAATAATTGCAGTTCCCTCTTCTGTTTCTTAATTTCCTCTTCAGTGATCATTTTATTTTTCAGCAGTGATGCACCACCATGTCTGTCCCATAGTGATCGTCTTCTCCAGCGAGTGTGTGCTCTCAATCTGCAACTATAACTACTACAGTGGAAAAAACAGCTGCTGCGTGAGATTTTTCATATTTTTTTCCATGATCAAGAACCTTTTTCTTGATTTTCCTTCCTCCAACGACTTCCAATGATTAACAATGGAATCTTGTCAATGATCGACCAACAACGAATGCGAGACAACAACCTCTCAATGAAAGTACCAATTGTTAAGTTTCAAACCTTATAGCAGGTTTCACAATGAATTAAAGGCAGTAGGAAGAGATCAACAACAGATTATTTGGTATATTCAGCATTAAATGAGATAGAAATATAGTGGGTGCAAGAAGTAAGAAAATGAATAAGAAGATGTAGGAGAAAGTGAAGAACAACCCTGGGAAGACCACTTCCTGAAGATCCATAGCCGGATCCTCCCAAGGACTGATCCTTCCCAGCTACCCAGCTGAAAAACTTCCAAATTAATATATGTTTCCCCTTCTACAACCATCCTCCCTAATTTATTAGGTCCCAACCAACTCAACATCCCCTACCTACATTAATAGAAAGACCAATCTACCCCTAATATTAACTGCCCCTGCCAGCTAATACACACATTCCAAAAAAATTCCCAGCGGTGACTTTGTTGTAAAAAGGGATTTCCAAGTTTTAAAAAGGGCATTTTGATTCCTTTTTAGTTTTTTTCCTTGGATGAGGCCTTTAATTGTTTTGACAGGTTGATGATTTGTTGGGGTTTGTGAGCTTCCAGAATTTGTCTTGTTTTAAAGGTGGTTTTGAAAGAGGATTTCCAAAGTTGAATTTTAGGTGTGCTTTGGTGTTGTATGTGATTTCCCTTGGGTTTTATTTGGGTGCCAAATGGTTTAAAAGGGGGGGGGGGGTTCCAAATCATGAAATATTTATGTATAAAGAGAAGTCCTAGTTGGCACTTTATGTGATTCTTGTTGTTTGGCTGTTTACACCCTAGTTGAGCTCATTGCCACCCGTTATTTATGATAGAGAGAATGTTCTTTTTTAAATGAAGTTTGATTCATGTTTTTATGAATGGGTTTGGGGCTCATTATAGAAGGGGGTATGTTGGAGGTGAGATGTTAATTTGATGGTTATGTCATCATGCCTTAGGGTGGTGTGTTTGTCATATGATGATGTTAGTTTGATAATAATCACCTCCTTTTGTCGTGACATGAGGAACCTAGGTTACTGAGTGGTAAGTTTAGGGACGTTCTTTGCTAGTTGAGTGTGATGAGTAACCCCTAACTGAATGTTATACCTGGCTAGGAGATGCGTCTCTGATGAGGCTAGTGCGAGAGTGATTTGAGAGATGAGTTGTGTGACAGTTAACATGTCGGCAGTTGGTTCCACCTATACACACTGAGTATTTGATCCATTAGTTCCTAGAGTGTTGCCGCATAATTTTTACTTTATGTTATGCTTATTTATTGATGTTGTCACATGAGTTGTCTCTTCGGTTTATGTTCTTACTTCAGTGCTTTATGAGTGAGCATCATGGGGGGCGAGACATGTTGTTTATGATTATTGTCATTGATTTATGACGCTTATAGGCTTGCGTATTATTATGCTTCCATTGTTCTTTACACAGGTTGGGTGTGCGTGTTAATGTTTTAAAAAAGGGTAAGGAGATGTTTACTTTAAATTCAAGCCTTGAATGGTATTTCCTTTAAAAATGTAATTTTATACCATGTGTGGGTCTGGTTTCAAAGGTGGATGTTTTTAAAAGAAAATGTTTAACTTGTTTATTTTAAAATTCAAGTTGTTTTAATAGTAATGGATTGTTTTCAAAATGGAATTGTCTTTGTGGGACCTCTGTGAGGCATGTTTTACAAGTGGTGTGTTTTGAGAAAGTATATGTAGTATACTTTGTTTTATTTCCGTTTTGAGTAAAGAGGAAATCAAAAATTATTTTTTCATGCCTTACTTTCATACTATAATTTTTTCTATCTTTATAAATGGAATGTGAATGGACTCATGGTGATATCCTACAAGCCTATGGCTCATACCCTGCATACTCACATTGGTGGGAATGTAGTCTTCATATTTTTTGCAGGTTCTCAAGTTATGACTTACAGGTTGGCTTGTTACCGCTCTCTGTTGGGAAGCGGGTGTTGTTCGGGTTATGGTGGTGACTTGAGAGTCACATGAAAATGTTCAGGTTTGTTGCCCAGTTTGGTTCGGCCAATGGGGTCGTGTGTTGTATCGACCGCTTAGGTCACCTTCTTTATTTTTAGTTTAGTTTTTCTTCCTTGTTTTGGAAGTGTAAAGTATTTGTATAAAAATATTCTCATTTATGGAAAAAAATTTCAAAAATCTTTGGTTTATTTTGAGCCTTATGCCATGTTTGGATGATATTTTTTCTTTACCGCTTATTTATTTTGGCTCGGTCATCCATTGTAAGGAGAACTCATGTCGAGTTACTGATTTGAACCATTATTGATCCTCGATTCTTCAGGGTGAAATAATTCGCACAAGCTCAATTGTGATACCCCGATGCTTGTCGCCATCCCGAGGCAATTGGGTACGCGCCTCGAGCCATGTGGAAGACTGACCTAAGTGACATGTCAGGTTAGCTCATGCTGGTTCGCTATAGTACAATGGCAACTCACGAACCTGACAGTAAAGCAAGGCTTATTTCCTTGACTATGAATATCGAGCGAGGGTTGATTGTGTAGGGATTCATCTGATATCAGGAAATGTGGAGGTCTGGAAAAAATTTGAGGTTTACCTATCCTTCTCCAGTGGTTCCAGAAAGAAATTCAGAGAAAATGGAGGTCGCACCATAAACCCTAGACAATTCATCATGTTTTCAACCTTAGGGACAAGGTGTATTTTTAACGAGACAAGAATAATGGTGGAGTAATAACTACAGGATGGGGAAGATGGTAGAGGGGGATATTGGGGTAGGTGGGGAGTAATATATACGGTATGGGATACATAGTAGAGGGGGATAAGATTTTCTGTGGTGCTTTCTACATGAGGAAATTGTGGAGGCTTCAGCCTTGTCTTCAGAGAGTCGTCTTCAGAGAGTTTTCTCTTTCTTCTTCTTCTTATTTCTATTTATTCTAGTTCATATAGTGGTCCTGTTGTAATCCTTATACTGTGTTAACAGAATTCTACCACTTCTATCCCTCATGCATCAACAATTACTATCAATCATAATTAATCATAATTGTGTTACAAAAAATGTTGGAGCTCCAACCACAAACGATTTCAGAAATGAGAACAGGAAAAAAACAAGAATGAACACACTAATTTTTATGGTTCAAGAAGAATTCTTATGTCCATGGTGAGACATAATAAATTTCACCATGTCAGGGATCCGAAATTATAGTGCCAAGAACAAGGAAACCCTAGCATGAAGTGAGATGATAAATCATAGCATGGTGCTACAAGCCTCTAGTTGTTGTCCTAGTGACAAAAAATTGTTCATAGAAATTAATTATTATAACCATAATTAACCACAATAAACTATAATGAACTAGGACTAAACATAATCAACATTGATTATTCATAAAAATTAAACATAATTAATCATAATTGTTAACCATAATAAAACATAATTTTTACATGTAATTAACCATAATTGTTCATAGAAATTAATCATTATAACATAATTAACCATTATTGTTAACAATAATTAACCATAATTGGTTAATAAAACACAATTTCTTAATAGGTCTTTAAATAATGAATAATAGATGTTTATCACAATTGAACATAATTAACCATAATTATTCATGATTGTTTATAAAAAATAACAATTATAACAGAAATTGTTAATCATAATGAATTATAATTAACTAAAATGAACCATTATTTTTATTATAATTAACCATTATATTTTAAATAAATAATAAAATATTATTTTAGAAACTCTCTTTACAGTTATTGGATTAAAACAGTAATGGTTTAAATTAAACAAAATTTGAAAGTTTATTTTAAATTAAAATAATTATAAAATAAAAATAATATTTCAATCATTAAAAAATATTTTAAACAAAAAATATTTAAATTAAATTAAAGATTTATGTATTGAAAAAGTAATAAGACACCTATTCCTATAGAGAAAATTGAGTCCCCTGTTGAAAATTTTGGAAAAAAAGTTTCAGGAGGTGTATATGTTTAATACAAGTGAGAAAGATTATTCACTTACACACACACACACATATATATATAACAAAAAACAAATAAATGTTTAAAAAAATTTGGGTTAGTTTAACTAGTTTACCGAACCAGTTCATTAAGTTGATCAAAACCCAGCTTCCAGAACCAGTTTTGACTGATTTTGATCGGTCTAGTAGGAAAAACAGTCCAAACATCTGGGATAGACCAATCGCTTGACTGAATCACTAGTTAACCAGTAGGACTGGTCAATCCAGTGCTATCATGACAACAAAAATTCTTCAATATGATAAATAATTTTATAGAAATGTTTCCAAATTACTAATTTTAATCCATCTTTTGTCACTTATATATGTGGTTTTATTCTCAAATTGATATGTTTAACCTCACTTATCAAAAAAAATTTATAGAGCATATCCCTTATAATAAGTTTTTTGGGAGTTTTCAGATTTCTTATTAAAATTATTTTTTGTTACTTATTGTTAAAGTAAAAGAGTGAAGACCCAATCCCCAAGGTGACTATCTAAAGGAGTCCTTGAGGTTATTGTATAATGAATCATAAATCCCACACCAGACCACTAGTCCGATGTGGGATGCATACTTCAACACTCCCCCTCAAGCTAGGTGTACCTAGCTTGAAAACATAAAGAAAAAACAAAGCAATCAACATACGCTGCAAACACTCCCCCTCAAGATGGACATACCCATATTGATTACAAATAAAGGCAAAATAGAAAAGAAATCATGTGCGATTGCAGCTCCCCCTCAAGATCGAAGCTCCCACTTGAGATGAAAAATATGGATGATTCGAAAGCCGCACAGGAAGGTTAGTCGTCGGAGCATCGGGAAAGACGCACAGGTGGGCCGATCGTCAGAGGTTTCGGGAATACTGGATTTACAGTTCCAGTCGTCAGAGCGTCGGGAATTCCGCACTAGAGGTACTGTTCGTCGGAGCGTTGGGAAATCTTCACTGGCGGTGCCGGATGATAAAGAGCTAGGAAATCCTCACAAGAGGGGCCAGTTGTCGAGGCGCTGATAAAGCCGACGAGATTTCGCCGCTACTCAGCAGAAGAAGCTGGCGAAGGCTGACGACGGGGTGTAGTGGAGGCGCCCTGCGGTTAGGGCCAACAAGAGCATAAAAACACCAGAGACCCTTGGGGATCACTAGAGAAGAGGATGGTTGCTGCTACTGGTGATGTGTGAGGAGGGACGTCGAGGGATGTCGCGACCGCTGGAGAAGGGCAACGCGAGTGGAGGTGTGTTGCTCCGTCAATAGTGGTCACATAGGAGGGGAGCCTGTCGGGAAAGGATCCATCGGGAGGGATCCCCTCTGTAGGTCCCTCGTACAAGAGGGGCGATGGGAGGGTAAGTCATCGTGGAAGGGATGGGTGTGGATGTGCACAAGGAAGGAGACGCCAGGGATGGATTTATCGCGCGGGAAAAGTGGGAGGCACCGACGGAGGGGCACACCGGCGAGGGATGAATGGATGGAGGGAGGCGGGGCTGGGAACCACAATGGGAGGCAGTTCGGGAACCGCAAGAGGGATGTAAGGCCATGTCCAGGATGCGCAGAGGGAGGGCGGGCTGTCGGGATGCCACAGGAGGAGGCAAAGCAAAGGATTCTGCCTTTAGGGAGTCAGGGATTGGCATAGCCAGGAAACCATTGGAAGACACCAACAGTGATGGGAGGCTACCTCAGAGAAGAAACATAGGGGTGACATCGAATGACTCATAGCTCCCAGTCCATGGAGTTGGCTGCCCCCATAGGGGGAAAAACACTAAAACCCTAGATGGGGGAAGAAAAATATGAGGGAGGTCTCGAGTTTGATTTGACCTCATTTGATACCATATTAAAGTAAAAGAGTGAAGGACCAATGATAAAACATTATTTTGTTGAATATTTTATTGACAATAAATGACATAATTTCCTCAAATTGTGCTAAATATATTCATTTATGAAATATTTGGGATTAGATCATTCATTTGAAAATTTGATGAAAATTCCAGTTTTACCCTTTTAAAATGCACCGTAGTATTTTGCACATAAATATTTTAATATGAATTATTTGAACTTAAAATTTTGTAAAAGTGTTACTAACTTAAATTTATACAGCTTTTATTCAGGACACTAGAGCTAAAGAGTGCATTTGGTTGGTGCAAATGGGTCATGAAGTCAAAGTTGGGCTAGACTCGCCAAAATTGACATGGGTTCTATATTCGGGCCATAACTTATTCATAGGTGCTTGGATTAGGCCCAAATTTTGATAGGATCTCGGGTATTCATTTTATAAAAAATCATCCTCCTAAAAGGAGAGCTGATTCACCCGTTTTGGTGGTCAAATGAGTGGTGAAATTTGGATTAAAATATTCGGCCAAATTTCCCCATTCACACATGAAACCACTTGTAACCTAGCCTCCTCTCCACTCTATAAATTGGTATTTTTCTCATTTGGAATGGTTTGGGACGTGAATTAGAAGATTTGAGGTAGATTAGAATTGGTTTTACCCAAATTATCCAACCATTGTAAGAGGGGTAGCTCTTGAAGCAAGGATCTTCTCATCGAAGCCTTCTTCTCTTCTTCATGTTGTAATGTTTTCATTTGTGTAATAAAATTCTTTGTTCTTCTTTTATTTATTATATTTTCTTCTGTTTTTCTCAATTTTATTATTATTTTACCTTACCATTTGGGCTGGAATTCTTGAGTATAAGAGTGATTGGGTTATACCCATTATAAACCGTTGCAAATGCAATTCGCTTCTACGATGATTACACCACCCATGGAAGAGTAGTTTTCTTAGTAATAGATCTACCTATTACCTTCTTCATTCATTTATTTTGAATCAATGAGCTACTGTGATTCAATTAATATTATCTATTAATTTAGTTTTCAATTTAAATGAAACTAAGCAAGCAATTGAACAATTGACACAAAAACACGTGAGGTCGAGTTTTGTGTAAATTGTGAGAGCATGAACTTAAATCGGTAATACAAGACCATAAGGGATAAATTTGTAGAGTTCAAATATAATCCATAAACTAAATTAATCCTCATTTCCAGATGGTATATTGTCTCTAATTAACAACTGACCATAAGCTAACCTTAGAACAACAATCAAAGCAGGGTGCTGCGGTTGCGTGTTCCAAAGCTATCCAAGGGTTTAAGTAATTTTATCTTTGTGGTTAAGTTAACTCTCATAGGGTTCGAGGGTTAACAAATTAGGGGGTTATAATTAAGAGTATGTTAATTTAATTTATAATGACAAATAATTGAGTGAAGAGGTATAGTTAGATCAATTACACATTTTAAATATATCTAAAAAAATCATCTTCTTGTTGTGTCATTTTAATCGAACTACATTTCAGAACTAAAACAAAAAAATATGAAATCTTCTTCTAGAAAAATTCTTCTAGTTTTATAAACGATCAACAACCCCATATCATTTCAAGTAGTGTTTTTATTCTATTTTATTTTGTTTTTATAATACCATTAATAAGTTGTTTTAATTTACTTCCTCCTTTGAGAGACGACCTTGGTCAACCACTCTACTGAACTTAAGTAACCCGAAACCGAACATCATTTTAAAGTGACCACGACAGCACCTTTTAAATTGGCACCATTTCTAGGGAGTAAAGTAATTTATTCAACCAATTAAGGGTATTTATTTTATTTTTCATTTAATTCTTTTCTTCTCCACTTTCTTTCTTCTTTCTCTTTTCTCATGTTTTTGTTCTCTTACTCTCTTCTTTTATTTTTATCAGACCAACTCGAAATTCTTTTATTTTTATTATGGTCCACTTTTCTTAATTTCCTTCTTATCTTTTATTGATTTATGACACAAAATAATCCCAAGGATCTCTTATATCTTTATCCTGATATTGAATGTATCCTTCGGGCTCGAATCAGACATTCTCAGTCTATGGGAAGTTTCAACATTCAACCCCTTGGGGAATTCCTCCACTCCCAGAAAATTGAAATTGGAAGAAATTCGAATTCAACCATAAAAAAAGAACCAATGGCTGAAAATAATGGAAATGAACTTAATAGAAACATTCAAGAATTGACTGCACCAGATATTAACTATCAACCAAATTTTATTGCATACCCAAATCTCGAATCGGACTTTGAATTGAAATCTGGGTTAATTAATCTTCTTACAAAGTTTCATGGATTATCTGGTGAGGATCAAAAAAAACATTTAAAAGAATTTAATGTGGTTATCTCAACCTTAAAACCAAGAAATTTTTCTGAATACCAAATCAAACTAAGAGAATTCCCATTCTCACTTGATGGAGCTGCGAAAGATTGGATGTATTATTTACAACCCAAAGATGTAACTTGTTGGAATGATTTGAAATTTCTTTTCTTGTAGATATTTTTCCAGCATCAAGGACCACTTCCATTCATAAAGATATCTATGGGATCAAGAAAGCACAAGGGGAGTCAATGTATGAGTACTGGGAGCGATTCAAGAAGTTGTGCGCAAGCTGCCCACATCACCAAATCAGTGAGCAGCTCCTCATCCAATACTTCTACGAAGGACTCATACCTATAGAGAGAAGCATGGTGGATGCCGCAGCTGGAGGAGCATTGGTGGACAAGACATCAGTATATGCACATGCATTGATCGACAAAATGACCCAAAACTCCCAACAATTTGGAGATAGAGGTACACCGCATGTCAGGGGAGTAAATCAGGTAAGTCCTTCTTCTCTTGAGAGTCATTTGATTGATACTAAGTTAGAATAATTGACCCCTATGGTGAGGCAGATTGGATTGGATGAAAAGACATCCCAACCCCCTCCTTCAAGGACTTTTAGCATTTTCATTGAGACAAGCCACCCAACTGACTATTGCCCCCAACTACAAGAAATAGAAGATTGTGTAGCAGTGTTTCCTGGGAGACTATATCAGCAACAACAACAACCATATCCCCAAAAGAAGCTTGATTCCTATGCACCAGCATACAACCAAGGGTGTAAAGATAAATCGGATATGAGGTATGGCTCTGGAAAACAACAAAGGCCCCCCTTTCAAAAAAACATCCAGCAGCCTCCGCCTTACTAGCAGGGTTTCCAACAACCCCAAAGGAGATTTGAATCCCAAGCATCAACAAGCCATAAATATAACAACCTTGATCTTTATTTCATACTTAAACATGATTTATTACATAAAATATTCACTTGATACAACATGGATGGTCGATAGGTCTAGTGTCTTTGGGGCTTAGGAACATTACATAACAACTTGAAACATAAAACACAACATATTTATTGAAAACTTCTTTTACATGACCACTAGATTCCCTCATACTTATCATTGCATGGGATAACCTGAGGACATGCATAAGAAAAGGGTGAGATATAAAGCCCAGCAAAGGAGTAAATAAGATATAACATGAATATTACAATACATGTTAGGAAATAGGCATATAAATGAACAAAATATAAATATTAACATAAAGGCTTGATATAGCTTGATTATCAGAACATGGAAATGTGACAACAACACTTAACATGGAATTAGCATGAGCTAAGTCTCATTGCACATAGAGCATGAGTAAACCCTCATTGCACATGAAGCACGAGTAAACCCTAGTTTCACTTGAATTAGCATGATTCAACACTCATTTCACTTGAATTAGCATGAGTCAACACTCATTTCACATGACTTATCATGATACTATACTTTACCCAATGCATTGGAGTGCTATCAGGGCACACCCTTCTTAAACATATCATTTCATGCATAAGTGTGCCACATGGATCATATAACATTTAATCATTCAACATAATCATTTATTCCATGATAAAGGAATGTGGAATAAATACATTAAACTCTTTAAACAATAAGAAAATGTGCATAAAGTTGAATACCCTTGATAGAGAAATGGGCATGGTATTCACTACACAATGACTTTCGCTTGGAAAATCATTTTGCAATTTCGGCGCATAATGACGTGACATAAGAACTAGTAAAAATGGATGATGAGAGATAAAGGGTTGTCTCATCATATTTACATGAAATGGATAGTATGGGGTTCATATATATACATTTCCCAACAAATGTAATGGAATTTAGATGCATAATACAAAATAATTGCTTGGATGTAAACGAGGAGTGAGAAATCCCTCATAGAATTTTGGCATGGTAATGGGTGTACATGGGAGGAATTTATGAGAGATAAAGGCTTTTAGTGAAGAGGAAGTGGGATCTTGGGTGGGTTTATATAGGAATGGAGAGGTAATTATTTATTATTTAGGTTTGAGACACCTCACATTAAACTAATCAAAACAAAAACCATCCCGGCGGCGATCTCCGCGCTGCTACTCTCAGCTTTTCCCGACGGCGATGATTCCTCCATGCTTCTCTCTCTTGGTTTTTGTTCTCTCTCGCTCGACTCGCCCTACTATGTGATGACTCTCCGATTTTCTCTTCGGATGCCTCTTTGCGCTCTGATCTAGCATTCCTTAGGTCCTCTCCAGGTCGGATTTGGAGCAAGGGATATGCTGAGGTTTTGGGCTAGCGATTTGGCGGACTATAGATCACCAAGAATTACTGGATATGGACTTTCTTACTAGGGTTTCAATACCATGTTATATTCATGTTTTGTCCCGCTTTCTTTTTCTTGATTTGGTTTTCTCTGGTTCTAGATCTCTTCCTTTGTTTCAGGTTTCTCCCTAGGGTTTCAATCCCAAATTCTTTGTCGTTTTTTTTCTCACTTTCTTCCTCCTTTCTTTCACGTCTTTTACTGATGATGGCCGTCAATGTTGTTTTCTTGGTGTTCCATCGATTATCTGGGTGTTTTTCGATGGTGTGTACAACGTTGATGATGACGATCCTTTGTACCATGACGACGATGATGATGGATTCTCTGGGAGACATCGAATGGTGTCTCTCGATGGTGATGTTATTCTCTATTCGATGGTGGCTTCTGGTGTTGTTATGAGGTTAAGATGAAGAGGTTGAATGGTTATTCTTGGTTCTTTTTTTCCGGTCATCGGCTCTGGCGATGGGTGGCGATGACAACAGTTTCCAAGGTAATGTTGATTTCGGCGTTCTGTGGATGGTACGATGGTGATGATGTCGACGGGGGCGCGAATCGAGGATTCGATTATCGAGTATCCGTGTCCTAAGGTGTTTTTCAGACCATGATTTTGAATTTTGAATCAATTGTGAATTTCGTTCACGCTGTTTTGTGAATTTGGTGATTTGGAGTTCTCGTGTATGGTCCGATTCCCGCTCACCCAAGAAATAGTTTTCAAAAATCAAATAAAAATAGAATTTTCAGATGATCCCATGGTTTTTTACCATGGTTTTTGCCAAAGGGGATTGGAAAAAAATATTTTATAAGTCCAATGTCCGAACTTCTTAAAATAATAGGGTTTCTTATGTGGAGGTGAGTTACACTCTCAAGGAAAACAATTTAAAAAGACAAAATGTTTTATGAGTCTTGAAGGGTCCACTAAAACTTTGTAAAATAAATAAAACAAACCCAAACTCCAATTATTTTAAGTATAAAACTCATATTGGCCAAAAATATAATTTATAGTATTTTATTACATCACTATTGGGTCATTATGATGTCATAAAACGCATTATATATTTAAACAATATTTAATTGTTTACCCACAAATTCGACTGTCTCAAAAAATTATGAAAATTTCACCATTGGATAATTTCGACATCCTAATTCCAGAAATAATATTCATTTTATATAAATAATTTTATAAATATGTTAAGTTTCACTTTTCAAATAAAAGCCGACATTTATAAAAAATTCATGGGTTTTGACAAAAAATGGCTTTCAAACCTTAATAAAAATTACAATTGCATTCATAAAATTATACGATCATTTATATTTAATAAAAATTAATTTAATAATAATAAAAATATTTTATTAAAATATTATTTAATTCAAAAATCCATTAATCCATCAAAATAGATTTCATAGTTGAATATTAACTAAAAATACTATTTGTGTTTTAAAAACTATTTACAAAGTAACAATAATAAAATCAAAGTATATTGATATTTATATACAAAAATAATGTACACAATCATAGTACTAGGGTCTTGTTACATAACCCCTTAAAACACCCACATAAGACCTTAGGGTAAGGTGCGCGATGGTGAGAGACTCTTGGGGTGGCTTGGATAACATCGCTCGAGTGGTAATCTCTATCAACTTCCACTTCTCCCGTAGGCGGTTCCATACGAGCTTGAAGTATTGAAGATTGGCTTGGGCTTGGTCAAGACTGAATCCCAAAGATGCAACCTATTTTTCGAGCTTTGATAAAATGGGATTCATACGGGGCAATTCTACTAGATGAGGCCATCACTTCCTTTTTCTGAGTAAATTGGATTTGTTAAAGCCCTATATTTATACTAATCATGTGATCAATGTTCAACGACTATATTAGCAACGATCAAAATTATTAACGGTATTTTAAAATCCAAAAACATAAAACAAAAGAAGTGCATAAGTTGTATAACCATTTAACATATTAATACATTTAATTGGACCAAGAGGGATTTTCATTAAAAAATGTTTGGGTCATTACAATCTTCCCCCCTTAAGAAATTTAACCCTTGAAATTTCCTTTCCCCACACTAAAACAGATGTGAGTAACTCTTATTCATAACTTCCTCCAATTCCCACATCGCTTCTTCAAACTTGTGGTTTCACCACAACACCTTGAGGAGGGGCATTGTCTTATTTCGTAGGACTTTTTCTCTACAATCTAAGATCTTAACTGGTTTCTCCTCATAAGAAAGATAATCCTCTAACTGTACTACCTCTAAAGAGATTACATGTGAAGGTTCTGGAATGTACTTCCTTAAAAGGGATACATGAAAGACATCATGTACTTTGGCCATGGTAGGTGGAAGTGCTAGATGATAGGTCATAGCCCCGACACGATCAAGAATCTCGAAGGGGATGATGTACCTTGGACTTAACTTCCCTTTCTTTCCAAACCTCATAACCTTCTTCCGCAGAGATATGCGTATAAATACCATGTCTCCAAATTTAAACTCAAGGTCTCGTCGACGGTTATCTGTATAACTCTTCTATCGAATCTGGGATGCCTTGATATGTTGCTGAATGATTTTCACCTTCTTTACCATTTCATCAACCATTTTTGGTCCTAGCAGCTTACGCTCACCGACTTCATCCCAACATGCCGGTGTTCTGCACCTCTTCCCATACAGGGCTTTATATGATGCCATTCAGATTCTTGAGTGAAAACTGTTGTTATAAGAGAACTCAACCAGAGGAAGATGTTGATCCCATCCTCCTTTGAAGTCCATTAAGCATGCTCCCAACATGTACTCGAGTGTTTGGATAGTCCACTCGGATTGGCCATCAGTTTGAGGATGATAAGCCGTACTGATGTTCAGCTCAGTATCTAGAGCATGTTGAAGACTCTTCCAAAACATAGAGGTGAATCTTAGATCTTGATAGGACACAATAGATAGTGGTACTCCAAGCAGCCTTACCACTTCCCTGATATATATATGTTCCAATTGATCTAATGAGAAATCTTCACGAATTGAAATGAAGTGTGCAGACTTTGTATGATGATCCACAACAACCCAGATTGCATTGTTGCCTTTGGATGTCTTCAGAATTCCCATGAAAAAGTCCATGGTGATGTTCTCCCATTTCAATGATGGTATGGGAAATGGTTGTATCATCCCCTTAGACTTTTGCCTCTATGCCTTCACTTCCTGACACACCAGGCACTTTGATGTATACTCAGTGATCTCCTTCTTCATATTATCCCACCAATAATGCTCTCAGAGATCTTGATACGTCTTTGTGTTCCCTAGGTGAATAGAGATGTTCAAACTACGCGCATCATCCAAAAGTTCCTTCTTCAGCTCCAAACTTTATGGAACAAATAGTCTTTTCCCTAATCTCACAATTCCTTCTTCATTAACATTGAGCTTCGAGGATTTCCCTTTTCTGATAGTTTCCACCTTCTTCTGAATTCCCACATCATCCTTTTGATCATCCTTTAACCTTTCCAAAAGACACGGTTGAGAAATCATTTGTGAAATGATTGATGATGTTCCCTTATTTATGATTCCTATATCCATCTTCATCAAATATAAGAATATTGGATCCTTTTCAATTATCATAAAGGATAGAATCATTGGGTCCTTTCTACTTAGAGCATCCACCACCTTGTTTGCTTTCCCAGGGTGGTAATGGATTGAGAAGTCATAGTCTTTGATCAGATCTAACCAACTTAGTTGGTGCATATTCAACTCATTCTTCATGAATATATACTTGAGGATTTTGTGGTCTGTATATATTGCACACTTCTCCCCAAAGAGATAATTACGCTAAAATTTTAAAGAAAATACCACTTTCGCTAACTCCAGATCATGCATGGGAAATGAATTTATAAATTTTTCCTCAAATTCCATCAAATGGATCCTTATAAAATTTTCAATAAAAAAATTCCCACAAACTTCAACATGCGGTACAAAACTTATATAAGTTTTTCCCCTTAATGATTTAATATCATTTCTGATGGGGACTCAATGTTCTCAGAAAACATAAAAGATAGGGCATGAATTGAAATACATTACGTGATATACACTACTATGAAGTAGTGGTTACGTGTAATTCATTTATCATTATCCATATTCTCATAAGACTTCCCGTTCTCCCTTGATCAAGGAGATTGTTGATGCACATCATGCTTCTCAGCACTTTCAACAGAGCATCGTCTTGGATAATGCCTGACTTCTCCACATTTATGACATAAAACTGTGTAATATTCATTAGATGGATCTTTGTTTCCATCCATCACATTATCCTTTATTTCATGGAAATTGGATACTTTGTGCCCTTCATTTCCACACTTAAAGCATCTAGTTCCTTTGTGACATTTCCATTGGTGCCTCTTTCCACATTTGTTGCATGAAGGAAATTGGGTCTTCTTTCCCTTATCACCTTTATCAGATGGACTTTCAGGAGATGTAATCTTCCTCTCCGTTGATGTCATTGGGCATTAAAAGAGTACCAATTGTTAATCATGATTTTTGATAGTTGGTTTGACATGATCACGATATGTCCTACTTGGGATCCCATTTGATTGGGAATCTCATTGGGACATTAATCACGTTTCCCTTCGCATTAGTTGTTAGCCCGAGTCCTCATATTACCATCCATTAGCTGGAATAAAAGTAAAGTTAGGGGTAACACATAAAGGGTAATCCAAAAACAAAAATGGATGACTTATAAATTACTTTTATTTCCTTAACTTATGAATCTACATGATTCAATCTATGTTATCCATGATCTAATTTCTAACATATATTCATAGGAGATTTTTTTATTCCCATTATAATGGTTCATACTAAGCTTATGAATTTACCAAAGAATATCCCCTGGGAGTGTCGTAACCAAGAGTGCAGAAAGGCCTGTTTTCGTGTACCGAGATACCCCGGGTCAAGCCCAAAACTCCTTGTCAGGATTTTCACCCCTAGGTACATCTGTGGTAGAGCTGCCTCTACCTGCTCGTATCCTAAAATAGATGTATTTTCTTGATAAACCACTTACTCAATACTCACCAAAACTTAGGGATGTTTTTATTATACTTAGTCTTATACCTAAATCTTTCACTAGGGTTTTCTAATCCTAATCCAAAAAATAACTAAACCTATCCTCTGATACCAACTATAACAAACCTGGTCTTTATTTCATACTTAAACATGATTTATTACATAAAATCTTCACTTGATACAACATGGAAGATCAAGAGTTATAGTGTCTTTGGGGATTAGAAACATTACATAACAACTTGAAACATAAAACACAATATATTTATTGAAAACTTCTTTTACATGACCACTACATTCCCTCGTACTTAGCATTACATGGGATAACCTGAGGACATTCATAAGAAAAGGGTGAACTATAAAGCCATGTAAGGGAGTTAACAAGATATAACATGAATATTACAATATGTATTATAAAATAGGAATATAAATGAGTTAAAGAGAAAAATTAACATAAAGGCATGATATAGATTGATTATCAGAACATAGAAATGTGGCAACAACACTTAACATGGAATTAGCATGAGCCAAGGCTCATTGCACATAGAGCATGAGTAAACCCTCAATGCACATTAAACATGAGTAAAACCTCATTGAAATTGAATTATAATGAATCAACACTCATTTCACTTTAATTAGCATGAGTCAACACTCATTTCACATGACTTGTCATGGTACTATAAAATTTGGGTACAACCGCGAAAGCGGCACACACACAAGTAAGAAAATTACATGTAAATTGCAAGCCTGGGGACTTGACCCCGCGACCTGCCCCTCACCCCACCAAGCCCTTACCACCCCACCACAAACGGTGGGGCTTGTCATGGTACTACACTTTACACAATGCATTGGAGCGCTATCAGGGCACACCCTTCTTAAACATTTCATTTCATGCATAAGTGTGCCACATGAATCATACAACATTGAATCATTCAACATAATAATTTATTACCAGATAAATGAATGTGTAATACATACATTAAAATATTTAAAAAATAATAAAATGTGCATAAAGGTGAATACCCTTGATAGAGAAATGAGCATGGTATTCACTACACAATGACTTTGGCTTGGAAAATCGCAGTGCAATTTCGGCAGCATAACAGCGTGACATAAGAACTCATAAAAATGATTGATGAGAGATAAAGGGGTTTATAATAATATTTAAATGAAATTGAAATTATGGGGGTAATATAGATACATTTCCCAACAAATGTAATGGAATTTAGATGCATAATTCAAAAGAATTTATTGGATGTAAACGGGGAGCGAGAAATCCCTCATAGAATTTTCGCACGGTAACAGGTGTACATGGGAGGAATTGATGAAAGAGAAAAGGGTTTAAAATCATCCAAAAATAAAGAGGGAAGTATGGGGGAGGTGAAAAAACATACCCCAACATTTTTAATTGAAATTAAAAGGGCATAAAAATTTAAATAAAATTGGACAAAAATGTGAAAGGAAGAAATCTCTTACATGGAAGTGTGATCCCAAAGGCTTGAGAGAGGCCCGAGAGAGGCATCTTGGGAGATTAGGGAGATATGGGAGGATTATAAAGAGAGGAGGGAATAGTTTTTATGAACTAAAAAGGCTTTGATTGAAGAGGAAGTGGGAGCTTGGGTGGGTTTATATAGGAAAGGAGAGGGAATTATTTATTATTTAGGTTTGGGAGACCTCACATTAAACTAATCAAAACCACAAACCAGCCCATGGTTTCTTCCCATGGTTTATTCCCATGGTTTTTTCCAAAGGGGAGTGGAAAAAAATATTTTATAAGGCCAATGTCTGAACTTCTTAAAATAATAGGGTTGCTTATGTGGAGGTGAGTCACACTCTCAAGGAAAACAATTTAAAAAGACAAAATGTTTTATAAGTCTTGAAGGGTCCACTAAAACTTTGTAAAATAAATAAAACAAACCCAAAATCACATAATTTTAAGGATAAAACATATATTGTCCGAACATATCATTTATATTATTTTATTACATCACTATTGGGTCATTATGATGTCATAAAACACATTATATATTTAAACGATATTTAATTTTTGACCCAAAAATTCGACTGTCTAAAAAAATTATGAAAATTTCATTGTTGGATAATTTAGATGTCCTGATTCCAAAAATAATATTCATTTTATCTAAATAATTTTCTAAATATGTTAATTTTCACTTTTAAAATAAAAACTGAAATTTATCAAAAATTCATGTGTTTTGACAAAAATGGATTTCACACCTTAATAAAAATTACAATTGCATTCATAAAATTATAAGATATTTTATATTTAATAAAAATTAATTTAATAATAATAATATTTTATTGAAATATTATTTAATTCAAAAATCTATTAATTCATCAAAATATATTTCTTAGTTGAATATTAACTAAAAATACTATTTGTGTTTTAAAAACTATTTACAAAGTAATAATAATAAAATGAAAGTATCCTCATTATTATATAAAAAAATAATGTACATAATCATAGAACTAGGTTATTGTTACTTAAACCCTTAAAACACCCACATAAGACCTTAGCGTATGGTGCACGACGGTGATAGACTCTTGGGGTGGCTCGGATAACATCACTCGAGTGGTAATCTCTATCAACTTCCACTTCTCCCGTAGGCGGTTCCACTCGAGATTAAAGTATTCAAGCTTGGCTTGGTCTTGGTCAAGAGTGAATCCCAAAGATGCAACCTCATTTCTGAGCTCTGATAAATGGGCTTCATATGGGGAAAGTCTACTAGATGAGGCCAGCGCTTCCTTTGTTTGAGTAAACTGGATTTGTTAAAGCCCTATATTTATACTAATCATGTGATCACTATTCAATGTCTATATTAGAAATGATCACAATTCTTAACGGCATTTTAAAATCCAGAAACATAAAACAAAAGAAGTTCATAAGTTTTATAACTATTTCACATATTAATACATTTAATTGAATCAAGAGGGATTTTTATTAACAAATGTTTGGGTCGTTACAAGAAACAGGGGAATCCCCAACCCATGGTATATTCTAACACTGATGACCTTTTGAAGAAAATTGTTCTTAATCAACAAAATGAGTTGAAGAGTCAAGGTTCAAAGCTGAGGGAGTTGAAAACTCAAATGAGCCATATTGCAACTTCCCTCCATGAACTGGTAAGTAATAATTCTGTAAATATACCTTCCCAACCTACTCCAAATCCAAAGGGGAATGTCAATGCCATCACATTGAGAAGAGGGAAGGAAACAACTAATGCTTCTCCACCTACCATTCCATCGGGATTCACCTCAACTCTGGAGAAGCCCCATTCAAAACTAGCTGATGAGAAATCCATGGAGAAATACAAAGGTAAGAAAAAGATTGATGATGTTCCTCCTAAACCCCTTCCATTTCCAAACAGGGTTGTACAAACCAAAAATATGGATGAAGAAGCAATGAAAAAGGAGGTTTTGGACAAATTCAAGCGTGTGGAGATCAACATTCCTCTACTTAAAGCCATCAAGAAAATCCCAAGGTATGCGAAATTCTTAAAATAACTTTTTACCAATCGAAGAGGGATCAAGGGAAATGAGAGGATCAATATTGGAAGGAATGTTTCAGCACTCATTACACCAAATCTAGCAATTCCAACAAAGTTAAAGGATCCAAGGAAATTCACCATCCCATGAACCATAGGGGAGTTACACTTTTCTGATGCTCATTGTGATTTAGGAGATTCCATAAATGTGATGCCTCACTTTGTATTTTCTTCTTTACAGGCTGGTGAGTTGAAGTCGACTAGAGTAGTGGTGCAGTTGGAAAATAGAGCTACAACATATCCAGTGGGAGTCCTTGAGGATGTACTTGTCCAGGTAAGAGACATGATCTTCCTAGAATATTTATATGTGCTTAACATGGAGGATGATCAGGTAAGTTCTCATGCTCCCATTATCTTAGGTATTCCCTTCCTCAAAACAGCAAAAATATCATAAATGTATATGAGGGAACACTTTACATGGAGTTTGGAGATGAAGTTGTGATATTTAATGTTATGGACTCCATGAAGTACCCCTCAGAGGACCATTCTGCATTTTTTATCTACCATTTTGAACCACCAAGTAAAACCCCCATTGATTTTGATTGTCCTATGCTTAGGGAGATTATGAGTATTGGATCTAGTTTAATGTCTATGAGTACTTCCACACCTATTTATAATGTGAAAGACTCTCTTAAATTTGATTTTGAAATGTAATCATATTCTAATTTTGATCATTTGAACTCTGATTATGTTATGGCTATTGAGTACGCTGATGGATTTGATTCTTTATTCTCTGATTGTGATGATTTCTATTCTGATAATTATGCTCTTTGTGCTCATATTTCAGTTCATTCAATGTATCCATCCATACACCACCCCCCTTCATTAGAGCTCAAGCCAATTCCACAAAATCTAAAATACTCATACTTGTTATGTGGTGAGAAATTACCTGTTATAATTGCTAACAATCTCTATTTTGAATATGAAGAAAAACTTTTGAATATTTTAAGGGAGAACATCAGGGAAATCGGGTGGACCTTGGGTGACATATCAGGTATTAGCCCCTCCATTTGCATGCATATGATTATTTTGGAGGATAGGGCTAAACCGATGAGGCAGCCACAAAGGAGACTCAATCCAACCCTTTTGGAGGTTGTTAAAAAAGATGTTGAAAAATTTCTTGAGGCAGGTATAATCTATCCCATTTCATATTCCCAGTGGGTGAGTCCTATTCAGGTTGTTCCTAAGAAAAGTGGTGTTACTATTGTTAAAAATGAGAAAGATTAGTTAGTTCCAATGAGGGTGCAAAATAGTTGGCGTGTGTGTGTTGATTATAGGAAACTAAATCAATCCACTCACAAGGACCATTTCCCCCTTCCATTTATTGATCAGATGCTTGAGAGACTAGCTGGAAAAACACACTACTATTTCTTGGATGGATTTTCTGGATATTTTCAGGTTCCTATTTCTATGGAGGATCAAGAGAATACATCATTCACTTGTCCATTCGGTACGTTTTCCTACCGAAGGATTCCATTTGGACTTTGCAATGCCCCAGGTACCTTCCAGAGATGCATGGTGAGTATTTTTTCTGATTTTATTGAGACCTGATTGGAGGTATTTATGGATGATTTTACAGTGTATGGGTCTCCATTTGATGATTGTATCTCTATTTTGGGAAAGGTGTTGAATCGTTGTATTGAGAAGAATCTGGTCTTGAAATTTGAAAAGTTTCATTTCATGGTAGAGCATGTCATTGTATTAGGGAATGTACTGTCAAAAAATGGGATAGAGGTTGATAGATCTAAGATAGACATTATTTCATCCTTACCATATCCTTCATGTGCGCATGATGTTAGATCTTTCCTAGGGCATGTAGGATTTTATCGGCGCTTCATCAAAGATTTTAGTAATATTGATCTTCCTATGTCGCAATTACATCAAAAGGATTATGATTTTGTGTTTGATGATTCTTTCAAGACTTCTTTTGACGAGATAAATAAGTGTCTGACCACTCCATCGATCATACAGCCCCCACGGTGGTAGATTCCTTTTGAGCTTATGTGTGATACCTCCAACTTCGTAGTTGGAGCTGTCTTATCTCAGAGGGTGGAGGGACGTTCACATGTGATTTCCTATGCATCAAGGACACTAGATTCAGCCCAATCAAACTACGCAACCATGAAAAATGAGTTTCTTATTGTCATATTTTCTTTAGATAAATTCTGTTCATATTTATTGGGCTCTAAATTAGTTTTTTTGACCATGCAGCTTTGAGGTACCTCTTGAAGAATCCAGACACAACGACCAGCCTAATCCAATGGATGATCCTTCTTCAAGAATTTGATATTGAGATAAAGGACAAGAAGGGGTAAGAAAACATGGTGGCAGACCACATGAGTAGGCTTACTCACACACTATAGGATGACATCTTGGACCAGGTACCACTTCGGGACACTTTCCCTGATGATCATCTTTATTCCAGCTCAGGTATGTATCCTTGGTATGATGATTTAGTGAACTACCTTGTTGCATTTAAAATCCCTGAAAATTTAAATAAACATCAAGTACAAAAATTAAAAATTGAGTCTCAGTATTATGTGTGGGATGATCCATACCTCTGAAACATGTGTGGTGATCAAGTTATTAACATGTGTGTTCCTGATCATGAGTTTGAGTCTATTTTGAAATTCTGTCATACACTTGCTTGTGGTGGACACTTTGGACCCCAATGGATAGCTAGGAAAGTTTTGGACTTTGTATTATATTGGCCTAGCTTATTCGATGATTCTCATGTGTATTGTAAGTCGTGCTCATGTTTCCAACACACGAGAAACATTTCTAAGAGACATGAGATGCCTCTACAACCCATATTATTTTGTGAGATTTTTGATGTGTGGGGAATCAATTTTATGGGTCCTTTTACTATTTCATTTGGGTATTTGTATATTTTAGTTGTTGTTGATTATGTGAGTAAATGGGTGGAGGCTAAGGCAACCAGGACTGATGATTCTTATTTTGTTGTGGACTTTGTCAAAGCGCAGATTTTTTGCAGGTTTGGAGTACCGAAGGCCATCATCAGTGACCAAGGGACACACTTATGCAATCAAAATCTTTCTTCCCTTCTTCTAAAGTATGGGGTGACACACAAAACATCAACACCATACCACCCCCAAACAAATGGGCAGGCTGAGGTTTCAAATTGCGAGTTGAAACAAATTTTGGAGAAAATCGTGCAACCAAATAGGAAGGATTGGATCAAGTGCTTGGATGATGCGCTATGGGATTACAGGACAACATACAAGACACCCATCGTTAAGTCCCCATTTCTGATTATTTTTGGGAAAACATGACATCTCCCTGTGGAGGTTGAGCATCGGGCTTATTGGGCTATAAAGAAATGCAACATGGATTTGGCCCAAGCTGGAATCCAAAGGAAGCTGAAAATTCAAGAGATTGAGGAGATTTGATTGTCTTCATATGAGAACTCAAGTCTCTACAAGGAAATATCAAAAGCATATCATGAAAAAATGATCCAACAAAGGGTGTTTCATGTTGGAGAGAAAGTCCTTCTCTACAGTTCACGATTGAAGCTGATGCCTGGTAAGTTGTGTTCCAGATAGTTAGGTTCTTATGTTGTGCCTAATGTTTTCCCTTATGGTGCAGTGGAGATCACACAAGAGGACACAATAATGAGCTTTACAGTCAATGGGAAATGTTTGAAGAGATACATTGAGGGACTTCCTACCGATGCAGTGGATTTTATCACACTAGATGACCCCATCATCACTTGATTATATCAGGCTATTCCTAACCCTTTCACTTCTTTATTCTCTGTCCTATTTAAAATTATACATTTCATGTGGACATATCATCTCATGGGTTCACATTGAGGACAATGTAATATTTTATGTTTGGGGGAGGGAACCTTTTAGTTTATTAATTTCAATTGTTTTCCTATTTTTCAATGATTTAAAAAAATACAACAACAAAAATTGTTCAAATTTTCTGTGTTTATTTTTTAATTTTTTGTGTGTTTTTGAAAATTTTGAGATAAAATGATTCTCATCACCATTTTTAAATCAATATCAATAAGTGAAACAATTTATCCCATGAAACCGAGCTTAAATGAATGTTAATAATAACTTTGTTTCAAGTTCAAATCTTTTGTAATTTAATGAAAAGTTCTCTGAATTTTGAATCCCATGCCACATCTCACTGTATTTATATTTTAAATAACTTTATGTGAGGCTTTTGACCCATTCTTGTCATATTATTTACGTTTACCTCATTTTTGAGAGAACCAAACCATGCTTGATTTAACCAGAATTTGATTTATTCCTATCCAAACTTGAGGTTTTGAGTACATATGTTTAAATGATTGAGGCATTTGTTTGGTATTAAAGCCCCTATTTCAAAGAATACTTTTTATAATGGCCTACCTTGAACATTTAATCCTTGTAGCCCTTATAATTCATGAAAAACCTATTAGGATAGCCACATTACAAGACAATTTTCCATATCCAACCGACTCTTGAAGTGAAATTTCATAATCTAGTTGAACTTAAGTGTGGGGGAAACTGTTTTGTGTTGTGCTACCACATTTTGTGATACTTGGGGTGGAAAATTAAATTCCCAAGAGACGTGTTTTCTACTAAAGAAAATCATTATAAATAAAGTTGTTCCTTTTCTGGAGCTTTCATGACAAGTGAATTTGTGCCTTTCTGGAGCTTCTAAAAAGAAAAATGTTGTGCCTATCTGGAGCTTTCATGAAAAACGATTTTGGAGAAGATGAAAATTTTTGTTGCTGAAATGATGAATGGTGTAAACTTTCCATGAATTTTCATGATGATAGAGCTGAATTGATGATAAGGGGATTGAGGTGGAGACCATATTTAAGTGAAAATTAGATTAATGAAATTTTGCTTCAAAAAGAGTGATTCCCTCCTCATTCATCCTCAAAAATTTTCACATATAAATCCTACCAACCGAAAGCCATAGAATAACCCTAAAAAGTCCTCATGATAAAAATATGTCCTTGAATCACATCGGGTGGAGATGTAGTAATTTATCAAGCCTATGGCGACCCTTGTATGAGTTTGGATGAGAAAGACATTATTGCTAAAAAAATTGACATTTGTGTGATAAGAGAAAATTCAAGTGAGGTAAGTGTTTTGTGCATGGGAGGATAAATAAAGTGTAAATATATTGAATGATGTAAATGGAGAACTTGAAATAATGATTTTTTATGAATCATGATATATTTTGTTTCTTGGTGTGGAATTGTTGGATCTCAAGGATATGTGTTTTAAAATTTGTTTTGATTTGATATTAATGTTTACTTGATATGAGGTTTTTCCCAGGAGTGAAAAAGGGTAAGTGTGGGGGAGTTAATAAAACACTATTTTGTTGAATATTTTATTGATAATAAATTACAAAATTTCCTCACATTGTGCTAAATATGTTCATTTATGAAATATTTGGGATTAGATAATTCATTTGAAAATTTGATGAAAATTCCACTTTTACCCTTCTAAAATTCATTGTAGTATTTCACACATAAATATTTTAATATGACTTAATTGAACTTAATTTTTTTTAATAGTTTTCCTCATTTAATTTTCTACAACTTTTATTCAGGACACTAGAGCTAAAGAGTGCATTTGGTTGGTGAAAATGGGCAATGAAGTCAAAGTTGGGTTGGACTCGCCAGAATGGACATGGGTTCTATATTTGGGCCATAACTTCTTCATCCGTGCTTGGATTAGGCCCCAATTTTGAGAGAATATAGGGGATTCATGTTAGCACAAATCATATTTCTAGAAGGAGAGCTTATTCAAGCGTTTTGGTGGTCAAATGGGTAGTTAAATTTGGCTTAAAATATTTGGCCGAATTTCCCAATTCACACATGAAACCACTTGTAACCTAGCCTCCCCTCCACTCTATAAATTGGTATTTTTCTCATTTTAAAGGGGTTGGGATGTTCATAAAAAGGTTTTAGGTAGAAGACAATTTATTTCACCCAAATTTTCCAACCATTGTAAGAGGGGTACCTCTTGAAGCAAGGATTCTCTCATCGAAGCCTTGTTCTCTTCTTCATGTTGTAATGTTTTCATTTATGTAATAAAATTATTTGTTCTTATTTTATTTATTATCTTTTCTTATATTTTTCTCAATTTTATTATTATTTTATCTTACTCTTTGGGCTGTAATTTTTTAGTATAAGTGTGATTGGGTTATACCCATTATAAACCGTTGCAAATGCAATTCGCTTCTACGATGATTACACCACCCATGGAAGATTAGTTTTCTTAGTAATCGATCTACCTCTTACCTTCTTCATCCATTTATTTTGAATCAATGAGCTAATGTAATTCAATTAATATGATATATTTATTGATTTTTCAATTTAAATGAAACTAATCAATCAATTGAACAATTGACACAAAAACACGTGATGTCGAGTTTTGTATAAATTGTGAGAGCGCGATCTTAATCGGCAAACAAGACCATAACGGATAAATTTGTAGAGTTCAAATATAATCCCTAAAATAAATTAAACCTCATTTATAGAGTGGATATGTGCTCTAATTAACCACTGACCATAAGCTAACCTTAGAAAACCAATCAAAGCAGGGCGATGCGATTGCGTGTTCCAAAGCTAGCCTAGGGTTTAAGTAATTTCATCTTTGTGGTTAAGTTAACTCCCGTAGGGTTCGAGGGTTAACAAATTAGGGGGTTATAATTAGGTGGATGTTAATTTAAATGATAATGACAAATAATTGAGTGAATAGGTAGAGTTAGGTAGATTAATTCTTTTAAATATTTTCTAAAAAATATCTTCTTGTTGTGTCATTTTAATCGAACTTCATTTCAAAACTAAAACAAAAAAATGAAATCTTCTTCTAGAAAACTTATTATAGTTTTATAAATGATAAAAAAACCATCCTTTCAAGTAGTGTTTTTATTATCTTTTATTTTATTTTTGTAATACCTTTAAGAAGTTTTTTTAATTTACTTCCTCCTTTGAGAGACGACCATTGTCAGCCACTCTACTGCACCTAAGTAACCTAAAACCGAACATCATTTGAAAGCTCCCACGACAGTGCCTTTCACCCAATCCCCAAGGAACCTATATAAAGGAGGAATCGAGGTTATTTTATAATGAACAATAAATCCCACACCAGACCACTAGTCCAATGTGAAATGAATACTCCAACACTTATTAAGAGGATTTCTTCTAGAATTAAAGTGTTTTTTCATGAACAAAAGAAACACAACTTATTTTTTTCAAACTATAAGTGATGAGTGCTATAATAAATTTTTAGTAAGTGCTTAAAAATGGACCCTTCAATTTATTTAGGTTCAAAAGTGATTTATTTCAAAAAAATATCAGTTATCTAAAACTACAGTTTGTTCAATTTTTTTCAAAATCAAAACCCAGAAAAATTTCATCTCTATATTTTTGTAAATATATTCAAACTAGAATTTTTAAAAGTGATTTTGTGATTGAAATTAAAAAATGGGTTTTTTTATTATAAACCAAATGAAAAATTTGTTTTATTTTTCTAAAGATCACTTTCTAAAACTAACTTAGAATCACTTATTTTTTAATATGAAACAAACAAGCCCTGACTAATTCCTAGTTTAGAAGTGGGTTCGGTCAATCAAAAGATTATTTTTACGCACTGAAATTTGTAGCCTTGGGTATGGAAGCAATCCATATTTCATGAGATATAAGTGTTTTAGTTGGAAAGAAGCTCACAGTGTTCTAGAAATGGTTGTTCTTATGTTACTTCTGTCTTCTTGACAGGACCTCGCCAGCCTAAAGTCAGAATTTTTTCCCCAAACTTCGAATCTAACAAGATGTTGCTTTCTTTAATATCACTGTGTATGATTTTGATACTAGATTTTCCATGGATATGGGAAAAAACCTGTATTTTCCCAATAATTATCTCAAACTACTTCTCCCAGTCCAGTATGTGGCTTTGGTTTAGATGGGTAGACAATAGAAATAGAGGTGTGATACATAAATTCAGGTAGGAAGAGAAGCATTAAACTTGATTCCATATCCTATTTCAATAACATATTTGTTGTAATTCTTTAAACCTGCATCACATTTTAAGAAGAGGTCCATGAATCTAAAAATTAAACTTCCAGTATACAACTCTCAAAGTAATCCCATTGCCATCACAGTACTACATGTCCTTCACTTTCAATAAGCATAGCCACATTAGGATCCATCTGACAACACTTAATGAAAACTTCTTATAATACTAATCACTTATGACCAGTGATTCTTTCTAAGGGTCTATTTGACAATACTTAAAGAAGAAATAAGTGTTGTTAGTTCTGTTTCTGAAAAATAACTTCGATTCAATTCCAGAATAAAAGACAAAAAACTTTTTGAATAACCAATATGGAAACACTTATACATAATTATTTATTACAATTTATAAGTGTTATAATAAATTTTCTATAATAATTATCAAACAAAGACCAAGTGGTTTCAGACTTCTTATTGAAAACATATTTTCTAGCCACTTATTTAACTAGTTTTTTTCTAGAATTTAATTTTTAAGTGTTTTTTCAGAAACAAAACAAACATCACTTAATTTTTAAAACTGCTTATCATGAGTGATTAATACTTTTGTATAAGTGTTTCTAGACTTCATATAGAAAAAATGTTTTTTAAAACTTAATTATGTGAATTTCTTATGAAATTTAAGAGTTTTTTCATAGACATAACAAACAACTATTATTTTATAAATCTGTTTATACTAAGTCACAAGTGATATAATGTTAGGAATAGGGGATGGTGGGGGTTGTTGTGGACTAATTGGGGGATGCTCATACATGAGATGTTAGAGGAGAGAGGGGAATGTTCTTGGATGTAGATTGTTCGGCTGTTAGAGGAGAGGGGAATATTCTTGGCTAGAGGCTACTGGGCTATTAGAGGAGAGAGGGGAATGTTCGTGGTTAGAGGCTATTGAGATGTTAGAGGATATTGGGGAATATTCTTGGCTAGAAGCTGTTGGGATGTTAGAGGAGAGTGGGGAATATTCTTGGCCGGGAGGGGGGGACCACCGGAAGTAGTTAATTTTTTAGAAAGGGATGGGTGGGCCTTTAAATAAATAGGGCCAGTGTTAGGAGTGGTGATTGATTTTTTATAGTATTTCAAGTTGGCTTCTTTGGGGCTCGATCCATGGGAGGATTCTGCCAGGCTCCTGGAAGTGGTTTTCCATGGGTTTTTCTCTCTTTCACTCTCCTTTATTCTCCTCCCTAAACTCTCCCCCTCCCTGCTATAATTGTTGTATTTATGATGCATATATTCTATGGATTCAACAATATAGTTCTATTTCACTTCCCATTATCTCCCTCTCTCCCTCATTTTTACCTAACAATTTGGCGACTTCGTTTGGGAGTGATGTGCGGAAGGGAAGATCATGTTCATTGGAGGAGGTTATCAGTAGGGGAGGGCCACATGAATTTATTTTTTGTTCATTGTAGGATAAGAACCAGAAGTTGATGCTGGGTAGAACCATTATCGCAGCTGGGAGGCTCGGACACTGCTAGAGAACTATGAATCAGACTAAACCAGTGTTTCGTGGCTATTGAGAAAGATTCAATCGTTGTTTCAGTAGGGAGATGTGTACTACTGAAGAGTCAAACTCGAGCCACGAACACAGTCGAGCGTCTCAGGAGATGGTTGACCTTTTTTTTGGAGCCACATGAGTGCAGTGGAAGCCAGACACACTGCTGGTCAAAATCGAATGCAATAGGAGTTTGCTGTTGGGGGAACACACAATTATTTTGGAGGAGAGGTGCAAATACTGGGAAGTCATGATTGTGGCTGTGAAAAACTTTTGAGGCGAGGACGTACATAGATGACTATTACGTGAAAGGCTTTCTAGGACACCTTATTTTCTAGACACAGGTGAGGATGGAAAACATATTGGATTCCATTGAAATAGCTATGGTGAGTTTTCATTAGGAGATTTCCGCTATTAATGAGAGTTTTGAAAAACTTGTTCAAGAGTAGTTCGAATACTAGTAGGTACATTTTCAGGTTTGTGATATGGAATAAAGGGTGATGGAGAATCTCGAGGGGAATGAGTTGCAAGAGGATCATAGTATAGGTTATGGAAAATAGAATATGGAAACTACAGTGTTTTCATGTGGAGGTAGAAGCAGAAATATCATAGACAACAATAGGCAATGTGGAAGCCTGTATTCGAAAGATATTGGACTAGTTGTTGGTAGGAGGAGTAAAACGAAGAGAGTGTAATTACCTGTGTTTGCAGGATAGAATCCCCTAAGCTGGATCAAGGAAGAAGAAACCTATTTCATGTTCAATCAGATAACTGAGGAAATGAAACTACATTTGACACAAATAAGCCTGGAATACTTAGTACTCATTTGGTTCTTGCCTTGGATGATTGAAAATCTAGTTGCAGGCTATGATCTATTTAAGTCGGTGCTAAAGAAGAAATTTGGGGATAGAAAGCAGTAGCTTGTGCTAACTGCACATAAGGGAGTTGAGGGAGCTAGTGGCATTACAGTTGAAGATTCTAAAGCAATGACTGAATCTCTCCCACATGATTCCATTCAGGAAAGCTCTAGTAGTGAATATTACAGCTAGGAGAGTGTTGGGAGCAGTGTAAGTGATGTCTCAAAACACATGTTGGATCCTTTGGTTTATTTCACCAAATATTTTTGTTCAAAGGTTTCCATACAAGTAGTTTTACATCAAACAGTCGCTTTTAATCATGAAGATATTTCATTTGATAAAGAAAAATATAGAAACACCTCTGAAAAAGATACTATAGATTATGGAGCAGGAAGACTAGGGGAAGTGGTAGTGAGTTTGAAGAGTTTCTAATACGACCATGAAAAGAACAACTTAGTAGAACTTGGAGAGCAGATTAGAATAAATCCTATGTGGACAGATGAGGCAGTCAGGATCAAGGCTCTAGTGTTGGCTACTGAGGATACAACAATTTTCTAGCCTACCAAATGGGGGGCAGAAACTTCCTTGGAGTTGGTAGGGGGTACAAAGAGGTACTCCCTACTGGAGTTCTTAATAACCACAATAGACTAGTCCAACAAGCTAGAGAAGTTTGGGTGCCTTATCTTGACATTGATAAGTTTTTTTACTAGAGGGATCCAAATTCAGTGTTATACTATCACATTTTTTTGAAAAACAGCTGGGAGGTTTTCTTCCAAAGTTTTTGAGGAACAGAAAGAAGAATGCATCATAGAAAAAAATTTAAAATTGCTTTATGAAAATTTTCTTCCATGACTGGGTTTTGGGGAAATTTTTTTCATCTGAGATAAGTCGACTGGCTGTAGTTGTGGTAGTACTTCCAAATGAATTTTAATGTTTTTCCAAAATTTCAAAAGGGATTTGAGTTGTTGTTCTAAAGCAGGGTTGGTCATGTAAGATATGTGTGTGGTGTTCATTGGCTCACATGTAGGTTTGTGTGGATATAAACCACACCCAATCATAGTGGTTGCGATGGGATAGCCTGATTAATTGGTTTTTTCGAGTTGGGGTAAAAATGAAGTTGTTATTCATTTATAATGATAATTGTAAGGCATATTATGGGATGATCGAGCAGCTTGCATCGGTAACTATTGGTGTAAAGGCAGGACAAGCTTCCTCTTTTTGGGTTGATTTTGTAGTACTAGTGGTTGTGGAAAATCTTCTTGATTTTCTTTGTTGTTCAGAACCAATTAGAGTATATGCAATGTTGTGGATGTTGTTGGAACATGGTTCTACTTATCATTCCATTTTTATGAGAACCCTGATTTTATTACAAAATTAAACATGATTTATTACATAAAACTTCACTTGATACAACAAAGAAGATTGATAGGTTTAGTGTCTTTGGGGATTTGGATCATTACATAAAAACTTAAAACATGAAATACAACATCTTTATTGAAAACTTCTTTTACATGACCAATACATTCCCTCGTACTTAGCATTGCATGGGATAACCTGAGGACATGCATAAGAAAAGGGTGAGCTATAAAGCCCAGTAAGGGAATACACATGGAATAACATGAGGAGTAAAATACATGTTAGACATTAGGCATATCAATAGAGCACAAGAGAAACATGAACATAAAGTCATGATAAAGCATGATGATCATAACATGGAAATGTGGCAACAAAACTTAACATGGAATTAGCATGAGCCAAGGCTCATTGCATATGGAGCATGAGTAAATCCACATTGCACATAAAGCATGAGTAAACCCTCGTTGAACTTGAATTAGAACGAGTCAACACTCATTTCACATGACGTATCATGATACTATACTTTACCCAATGCATTGGAGCGCTATAAGGGCGCACCCTTCTTAAACATTTCATTTCATGCATAAGTGTGCCACATGGATCATAAAACATGGATTCATAAAACATAATCATTTATTCCATGATAAAGGAATGTGGAATTCATACATGAAACTTTATAATCAATAAGTAAATGTGCATAAAGGTGAATACCCTTGATGGAGAAAAGGGCATGGTATTCACTACACAATGGCATTGTCTTAGAAAATTGGTGCGATTTCGGCAGCGTAACAGCGTGACATAAGAATTCATAAAAATGGTTGATGAGAGAGAAAGTGGTTCCTTATCATATTTACATGTAATGTAAAGTAAGGAGGTCATATAGATACATGTCCCAATAATTTTAATGGAATTTAGATTCATGATACAAAAGTATTTCTTGAATGTAAATGAGGAGAGAGAAGTTCCTTTCGGAATTTCGGCATAGTAACAGGTGTACATGTGAGGAATTTAATGAGAGAGAAAGGGGTATCCCATCATTAAAACATAAAGAGGGAAGTATGAGGGAGGTGATAAACCATACCCCAACATTTATAATTGAAATTAAAAGGACAAAACAACTTAATGAAAATTGGACAAAAATGAGAAAGGAAGAAAAAACCCTTATTTGGAAGTGTGCTTCCAAAGGCTTGAGAGAGGCTTGAGAGAGGCTTCTTGGGAGCTTGGGGCACCTTGGGAGGATTCTAGAGAGAGTAGGTCAGAGGTTGGACGAACTAAAAAGGTTTTGAGTGAGGAGGAAGTGAGAGCTTGGGTGGGTTTATATAGGAAAGGAGAGGGAATTATTTATTATTTAGGTTTGGGAGACCTCACATTAAACTAATCAAAACCACAAACCAACCCATGGTTTCTTCCCATGGTTTTTTCCAAAGGGGATTGGAAAAAAATATTTTATAAGGCCAAAGTCTGAACTTAAAATAATAAGGTTTCTTATGTGGAGGTGAGTCACACTCCCATGGAAAACAATTTAAAAAGACAAGGTGTTTAATAAGTCTTGAGGGATCCATTAATGCTTGGAAAAGTAAGTCAAACAAACCCAAAATCACATTATTTTAGTGGAAAAACATATATTGGCCGAAAATAAAGCTTATAGTATTTTATTACATCACTATTGGGTCATTATGATGTCATAAAACACATTATATATTTAAACGGTATTTAATTTTTACCCAAAAATTTGACTGTCTCAGAAAATTATGAAAAATTCACCGTTGGATAATTTCGACATCCTGATTCCAGAAATAACATTTATTTTATCTAAATAATTTTCTAAATATGTTAATTTTCACTTTTAAAATAAAAACTGACATTTATCGAAATTTCACGGGTTTTGAAAAAAATGGATTTCAAACCTTAATAAAAAATTACAATTGCATTCATAAAATTATAAGATAATTTATATTTAATAAAAATTAATTTAATAATAATATTATTATTTTATTAAAATATTATTTAATTCAAAAATCCCTTAATTTAGTAAAATAGAATTCTTAATTAAATAATAACTAATAACACTATTTGTACTTTAAAAGCTAATTACAATGTATCAATAATGACAAGAAAGTATATACATTATTATATACCAAAAAAATGTACATGAACATAGTACTATCGATTTGTTACATAACCCCTTAAAACAGCTTCATAAGACCTAAGGGTAAGGTGTGTGATGGTGACAGACTCTTGGGGGGTCTCGGATAACATCGCTCGTGTGGTATTCTCTATCAACTTCCACTTTTCCCGTAGACGATCTCGTTCGAGCTTGACATGATGAAGCTCAGCTTAGGCTTGGTCAAGAGCAAAGCCCAAGGATGCCACCTCTTTTCTGAGCTCTGACAAATGGGCTTCGTACGGAGCAATTCTCACTACCACAAAAACATTTTTTCACAGCACCCCCCCTTTATCAGCACTAACGAAAAAGCGCTGATAAAGGGGGGGTGCCTTTATCAGCGCTCAAAAAAGCGCTGATAAAGGGTGCCTTTATCAGTGCTAAAAAAAGTGCTAATAAAGGCACCCCTTTATCAGCACTTTTTTTTTCAGTGCTGATAAAGGGACCCCCTTTATCAGCGCTTTTTTTAGCGCTGATATAGGGACCCCCTTTATCAGCACTTGTTTAGTAGCGCTGATAAAAGGGGGGGGGGGTCCTTTATCAGTGCTTTTTTTAAAAGCGCTGATAAAGGGCTGACTTCAAAAAAAAATTAAAAAAATATATTAATATATTAATATATAAATATAGTTATATTGATATATAAATATAATATATAATTTTTAAATATATTTTAGATAAGTATAAATGTACATTTACACTTAATATACTTAATATATAAGATATTTAGTGAAAATGGCTTCTTAAAAAATTAAAAAAATATTTTTAATTAATAATTTTCTAATTATTATGGAGTAATAGTCATTTAATAACAATTTTAAGATTAAAAAAATTAAAAAAATTAAAAAAAGATCAAAAATATGTTGAAAACGCAACTCAAACTTCAAACGGCCATAACTTTTGATCCGGGTGTCTGTTTGAGCTCTACCAAATATCAAATCGAAGCCTGCAATGAGATCTACATCATTATGACTAGGGGGAGCCATGGTCAAGGGATATTTGAGGCCAAAAGAGGCCCATAAGGCCTCAAAAATTGAGTTTTTAGTCAGGGTACCCCGATTTTTTAACATTTTGTGGATTTTTAGCCTCGTTTAAGAGGGTATTATTGGATTTTTTTGGTGGGGTCTGAGTTTATTCCAAGGTATTAAATTTATATTGATATTATTTATTTCAAATTTCATCATTTTTTATAATGCACTGCTATTTATAATCAAATATATAACAATATATTCATATTTTTTATATATTCACACCTAAAAATTTAATTATAAATATAAATAATAAAATACATTTACATATAAAATATATTAGCTTTATCAAAATAATAACTAAAATCCATTTTATTTAAAATACAAATATATGAATATTTATATACCTATATATTAATCTAACTATATATATATATATATATATATTAATCTAACTATATATATATTTAATCTAACTATATATATATATTAATCTAATAACTATATATATATATTAATATAACTACATATATATATTAGTATTACTATAAATATATATATTAATATCACTATAAATATATATATTAATATCACTATATATATATTAATATAAATATATATATATATTAATATAACTATATATATGTTAATATAACTACATATAGTTATATTAATATATATATATATTAATATAAATATATATTACTATACGAATAAATATAACTAAATATATATATATATATTAATATAACTATATATATATATATTATAATATAACTATATATATATATATATTAATATAAATATATATTACTATAGGAATAAATATCACTATATATATATATCATGAATTGGAAGAAAAATCAAAATAGAGTAGTGGTAAAGGCTTATGCGCGCAGGGGGGAGGTCTCGAGTTCAAATCCTGGTGGAGGCAGGGGCGCGTGCGCATGGGGGAATTTAGCAGCAAGCGCTGTTAAAGGGCGAAGGGGGTGCATGGGGTGCTGTACAGGGGCAGAAAAGCGATGTAAAAGGGCGGGCTCAAGCGCTATAAAAGCCCCCCCGATTGGCAGTATTTTTTAATTTTTTTTTAAATTTTTTAATTTTTTTTAATTTTTTAATTTTTTTTACCTTTTATCAGCGTTTTTAAAAAAGCACTGATAAAAGGGGTCCTTTATCAGCGCTAAAACAAAAGCGCTGATAAAGGAAGCACTAATATAGGGGTCTTTTATCAGTGCTAAAACAAAGCGCTGATAAAGGACCCTTTTATCAGCGCTTTGTTTTAGCGCTGATAAAAGAGCCCTTTTATCAGTATTTTTTTTAGCGCTGATAAAAGGGGTCTTTATGAGCGCTTTTCGGAGCACTGATAAAGGGGACCCCCCCTTTATCTTCGCCAGCTTTATCAGCTCTTTTTCTAGCACTGATAAAGGCCATTTTTAGCGCTGATAAAAGCCGTATTTGTAGTAGTATCTACTGGATGAGGCCATCGCTTCTTTTGTCTGAGTAAATTGGATTTGTTAAAGTCCTGTATTTATACTAATCTTGTGATCACTGTTCAACGGCTATATTAGCAATGGTAAAAATTCTTAACATAAAACCAAAGAATTTGACATCTTATAAAAATATTTTGCATAAAGAGACATTTAACTAGATCAAGAGGGATTTTCCATTAATGATACTTTGGGTCGTTACAATTTTCCATAGGGCTGCAACATATTTTTTTGATAACAAGGATGAAGACTTCTTACAAAATTCTAATCATGGAAGTGAAGTAAGCAGTGGGATGTCAAGGGTTTCTACAACTGTTGGGAATCCAAAACAGCCAAAAAAAGTGGAAATTAATGCAAAGGGGATGGCTAGAATTTATAGAAAAAAGTGGTCTTATTATGCTGTTTGAGTCCGGATAGGAGAGCAAGAACCACCATACCAGAAAGAACATAATCGTGGAAAAGGGACAAGATGAGTAATAGAGATCCACCTTGAGAAAAATGTGGGTTTTCATCATGGGGGAAATGTTAGGAATAAGGACTGGTAGGGGGTTGAGGTGGACTCACTGGGGGATGATCATACTTTGGCTATTAGTGAAGAAAGAAGAATATTCTTGGGTGGAGGTTGTTGGGCTGTTAGAAGAGAGGGAAATATTCTTGGATAGAGGCTGTTGGGATATAAGAGGGGAGAGGGGAATGTTCTTGGATGGAGGTTGTTGGGATATTAGAGGAGAGGGGAATATTTTTGGTTGGGAGGGGGGACCACCTAAAGCGGTTAATTTTTTATAGGGTGCTGGGTGGGCCTTTAAATAGAGAGGGTCAGTGTTAGGAAGGGGGTTTGATTTTTGAGGGGATTTCTAGTTGGCTATTGTGAGGCTCCTAGAAGTGGTCTTCCATGGGTTCTTATCTCTTTCACTCTCCTTTTTTCTCCTCCCTAAACTCTCTCCCTCCTTACTGTAACTGGTGTATTTCTGCTGCTGTATTTCTGCTACATATATTCTATGGATTCAACAATATAGTTCTATTTCACTTCCTGTTCTCTCCCTCTCTATCCTATTTTTTACATAACATATAATCACTTTCAACAAGTGTTATCAAATGGAGGCTAAATCAGGGAACCACCCAAAGGAAATTAGTGCAACAATCCATTATCTTCTCCTTGGCTTGGACAGTTTTTTATCTGATCCAATAGTGTGAATTGCATTAATACACAATTTTCTAGATCTCAATTGATAAAATTTACTTTTTTACCACATTTGATGCCATTGGATCTAGTTAAATATGGTCCCTTCCAAGGAGAGGATCCATTTTAATATACTTGGGTATTCCCAATAATGGTGCTAAGAGTTTTTTCTGTTGTATTTTTCATATTTTTCTTTGAATAATATTTTTTTCAATCAGTAAAATGTTTACCAAAGATAAACTAATCAAGACTTCTATTTGGGATGAATTCATAAACAAGGAGGATTTCTGGTCCAGAAAAATTGCATCCCAATAAACGAACAAGATTCTTGTGTTCCATGCTAATTATAGTGTTTACTTATTTGTAGAAATCCCCATAACATTGCGCATTATTAATGAAAAATCTGTTAATAACAGCCTCTCTCCCATCTGGAAGCAGTCCCAGTAATCATTCAATTATTCATCTCAAAATTAGGATAGAATTAAACCTGTAAAATAAAAAACCTACCTTGTAAACCATTCCTTATCCTCCTTGCCTAATCATGTTGGCTTCAGTAAAAGATCTGGTAGCCATATCAAGGAAATAATATTGAAGTTTAAGCTACTGTCTTCAAGTATTTTGATGAATATATCTACATCATTTGAACCTAGTAAATTGAAAAAATTGCATAAGAGATGAAATTATAAATGTAAAAAAGAAAACAAGGGGATTTTATTATTGAAGATATCAGTATATATAGGATGTTAAAAGTTTATATTGAATTGGGACTAGGTATCGTGACTTCAAATATATAGCTCATTACCTCCATCAAAACTGATTTTTAGTTACACATTAGAAATATAATTGTAATTGGTCTGAGTGTAATTTATATCATGTTTAATTTATGGTATCCCTATACTATGTAAGTAGTGCATGTGGTTCTTTTACAGAATCTATATTATTCTTATTTGAAAGTATTGAAAATTACTATTCAAAATTGTGCTTTGGGATTATAATGTTTGAGAAATCTATTCAACTACAGCAATGGAAAATTAATTTTAGGGTAGAACTATTATTACTATCATGGATAAACCCCCTGTGTCATTATGGTTTTCATAAATACATCAAAGTACATGAGTCATGATATCCAATAATGATAATCTTAAAATCTAAGGATTAATACACACATCCACAGTTATGAACATCTAATGACACTTGGAAATGTGGATTTCCTATTAATAGGTTTGTTCTCATAACCTCCTATCTCAGAGATTGTCAAGGAAAAACACCATAATAAGGTGTTTCAATGTATTATGAGTCTCCTACCCCAAATAGAATGTATCGCCTATGTGGCTTCAGACAATATAATCCAACCAGAGAACAAGATTCAAGAATAATGTTGTGGAACCTCTAGGTTCTCTTTATAGTGGAGAACTGGTATAACCTATTAGTGCAACATATATTATCAAGACATTATCACATACAAATATCCTACATAGAAACAATAATAATGTGACAAGAATGCTTCATTAAAACATGTAATCAAGTACTAAATAGATTGGTTCTAGGGAACTAACTCCAACAAACTCCCACTTGTACTAGTGCCAACTAACAACATATTTCAGTCCATTAGCTCTCACAGGATACTCAAAACTATACAAAGACTTGGTTAAGGGGTATGTCATGTTTTATTTAGTGGATATCCTACTCACCGTAATTTCACCTCATTGAGAAAAATCTGTCAAGAGATGAAAATTCTGAAGTATGTGTTTTTTCCTTTGGTGTGACCTTGGCTCCTTGGAGAGAGTCACCACTGTAGTGTTATCATATTAAATTGTGATAGGGTCTTCAATACTAGGTACCACAACACGCTCTTGGAAAAAGTTACAAATCCATAATGTTTCTTTGGCTGTATCATAAGTCACAATATACTCAGACTCTATTGTAGAATCAACATCAATTAGATATTTTGAACTCTTCCATCTCACAATTCCTCTATTGAGACAAAATATATATCTAGATTGCAACATCAGATCCTTACGATCTATCTGAATGCTAGAATCTATAGTAGTCTAATGTTATCCTGAATTTTATTGATATCTTTGTACCATGATCAATGAATTGGAAACATCAAGCCTCAAACATAACATGGCATACATGATAGATCCCTTCGCTAAATCATATAATATCTTACTCATTTTCTCTCCTTCCACTTGTGTATGAGGACACTTTTTCTTAGAAATATGCATATCACGTGACAATGGAACCAATCCCCTCTTATATTGTTATATATTGTATCTCTTCAGTATCTGGTTAATGTATGTACTCTGACTTAGTCCAAGAAACATCTTGGATCTATCACACATGATCTTGATCCCTAAAATTCAGGCTACTTCACCTAATTCCTTCACGGAGAATCACTTTTTCAACTACACCTTAAACTCTTTAAGGATGCTATATCATTTCCAATTAGTAATATGTCATCAACATATACTATTATAAAAACAATCGTACTCCCATTTAATTGTTTGTAAACACATGACTCACATTCATTCTTAATGAAACCAAATTCCTTTATAGGTTCATCAAATAAAATGTTTCGGGACCTGGATGCTTTCTTTACTCATTATTTCTTTCCTCTTACATCTAAGGACACATTTTGTTGGAAATATGTATACCATGTGAAACTGGAACCAATCCCTCCCCTCTTAGATTGGTCCATACCAAATATTTTCAGCATTTATTCAATGTATGTACTTTGATATAGTCCAAGAAACCTCTTGGATATATCATGCATGATGTTGATCCCTAGAATGTAGGTTGCTTCACCTAAGTCCTTCATAGAGAAACACTTGTTTAGCCATTACATAACCTATTTTAAGGATTCTATATCATTTCTAATTAGTAATATGTCATCAACATATAATACTATGAAAATAATCCTACTCCCACTAAAGCGTTTGTAAACACATGACTCACATTCATTCTTAATGAAACCAAATTACTTTATGGATTCATCGAATTGAATGTTCCATGACCTGGATGCTAACTTTAATCCATAGATGGGTCTTTGTAACTTTTATACCTTTTTGGCATTTTCTAGAGTCACAAACCCTTCAAAATGAGTCATATGAAGATCCTCTGGAAGGTTATTGTTAAGAAATCAAATTTTAAAGTTCATTTTCAAAATCTCATAGTCATGGTAAGATGTTATAGAGAAAAAATCTGATGGATTTAAACATGGAAATTGGGGAGAAGGTATTTTCATAGTCAATTTTGTGAAATTGTCTGAACCCTTTAGCCACTATCCATGTTTTATAGGTATTCACTTTACCTTCTATGTATAGATTTCTCTTGAATATACATTAACATCTAATGAGTTTATATCAACTGGTGGATCGATCAAAACCCAAAATTCATTTTGATAAATGGAATTCATCTCAGGATTCATGGATTCTTGTCATCTTGCAGCTTCTGATCTCTCTACTACCTCCTTATAGAAAATTGGGTCATCATTATTATCCAATAATGAGTCACCATCATTAGTGACTAAAAAACAATCTCTCTGGTTCTCTTACCTCTCTATAGACCATAAGCAACACTTGTGTTTCAAGAACATCCTTTTCTATAGGGACCTATGGAATCAATTATTATACCAACTCTTGTGTATTTTAAGCATCAACTTCATCGAAGTCAATCTTTCACTCACTATCCTCAGTGAGGATGTGCTTCTTCTAAAAAAACGGTCTTTATTGCAACAATTAATTTCTTGTCTGAAGGGTTGTATAGATTGTATTTGTCACAAACCAACCTGGATACCCTGGTACCCTGATACCCAAGCTAGCCTTGACATGGCCTAAAGGGATTTCCCAATCCCCACTGGTTAGAAATTAGCACCTGACATCATTCAATAATCACAAGGGATTTATTTTTCCACAAGAATGCAGAAAATAAAAGATACCAGTCATTATGTTCAACACTCTAAAGGGGGAAAGTAACAGAAAAAAATAGGTAAAAAAATACCCAAACAATACATCATTAAGATACACAATGTATTCCAAGATAAAAGTCAAAGATAATCCCATGTAACAAGTGGATCAAATCTCCACCGGTCTCCTCCATCACTTAGGGTCCCAAGGATCAATAAAATTTACCATATCCAAGTGTAATTTTTTCCTTTGCTCGGATCTGGAGTAAGATAACCTAAAAATGCCTGAAAGAAAGGGTGGGGTGTGAGTTATAAATCCCGGAAGGGTCTCAAAATTTGTTTCATAATTAATTCCATAACAATTAAACAAAACAGGCTTTCAATTTAAATAAAACAAGACATGGAATGACATTGAAATATTTTCAACAAAACATGCTTTCATAATCAAAAGATGACATTTTATATAAATCATTAATATAAAACAGTTTGCATGAATAAAATATTTCCATAAATCAATGGCAGGTAATCATCAAATCAAGTATATCATAGCACCATGTTCTAGCCCTATGACACATTAGTTTTTTAGTAATAAGATCCCCACACTACTCATCAGTGATCTCAGCTCAATGCATGCACACATCCCACGACACAGGCCGTCAGGACTCAACTCTCCATCAGGGATAAAATCAAGGTGAAGTAAGTTTAAGTCAGTGTTTTCATTGTCAATCCAGTGCTAGGGGGTCATATACTATTATGTTTGTCCTAATCACCACTATTTACCCAGGCTACATGTTCTTCAAATCAAACAATCAATAAAACATAAGAAAATCAATAATTTTAAATCATTTCATCCTTCACATTTCAATTTCCCAGTTTTAGTTTTCAACATGCCTTTTAATCACAAAATCAAATCATAGGTTTTCATCAAATTCAAACCTTCTCAAAATCATCTTTTATTACAAGATATTTTTTCTCAAATCAAGGAAAATCATTTTACCAAAATATTTTCATTACAAGCCATATTTTCTCAAATCATTGAATGTATCAAAACCACCCGAAATATGGTTTTATTTCGCATACACATGCCTTTAAAATCATACATCAAACCCACTTTAATTCAAAGAATCGAAAATTGGTTTTAAATGAAATTTGAATAAATAAAGAAACAAAGTCTTAATTCTATGGAAGAAACATTACAAAACCACCTAACTTTATCATGATTAACCGATCAAACACATGAAATGGGAACACCAATGGAGAGTCGAAAGAATAAAAGATCTAGAGGAAATCCCTATAAACACCATCCATTAAAACATGGATCCAATCCATATTCAACATGAGGATTCATCACTCTCAAAGGATAGAAAATAAGAAAGGATGGAATTTTAAAATGAGGAGAGATCACTTACCATAGAGGAATTAAACACTTCCACCATAGCTTTGATATGATAATAATGGAGTTTTGGGGAGTTAAAACACCTCTAGGGAGACTTCAAGGGACAAAAGTTTGAATGAGATTTGAGCATGAGATAAAGAAATATAAAACAAGGCTCTCGTCATTTAAGTTTGTAAAAATAGACCATGCCACAACCCCCATGGCCACAATGTAGAAAGGCTACAGACAGCCAGACGATGTCGTAGCCTCCATAGACCATGCCACAACTACCCTTGATCAACCAGCCTCCTGAAAACATGTCACAGCTCTCGCCTAGATGTTATTCACCTAGGGTAACACTACGACGCATCACAGGTACCACAACACAACTATATTCCCAAATATGAAGTAGCACCAAAATGAACCAGCAAGGGATCCATGACGTTGCTTGCAGTCCACATCACAAATATGCTGAAAATGGAACTAAAAATGAAAAATAGCCTCAAGATCCCCTAAGCCACAGTCAGATAGTCCATGGAACAGGTTGGACTCTCTACCCTCCAACCCATACATTATGAAACAGCTTCTGCCGACACATTTATACTAGAACTCCATTAAATCCAAACAAAAAACATCCCTAAACTATAGGTCATTTTACCCAACAAAATATCACCATCCAAAAAATGTCTGAAATGCACCTAAACAAAAAGTTAAACAATGGGAGTATCAAGAAGTACCTAAAAGTAGGTAATGGGATGCTACAATCTCCCCATCATAAACACATTCTGTCCCCATAAATCCTATCAAGAATTTTTCATACTTAAAATATAAGGTCACTGCTCCCTCATCAGTGTCTCATGCTCCCACGTCTCATGTGAATCATAACCATGATGTCATAGCACATGGACCAAAGGTATTTTCTTCCCATGAATAACTTTTATCTCAGAATCAACAATCCTAACAGGATGTTCATTCACGGATAAATCCATCTCAACATCAAGATCCTCCAAACTAAAAACATGAGAAGGATTGAAAAGATACATTTGAAGATATGATACATGAAACACATTGTGGATATGATGTGAGATGCATTGGATGACCAGATATTCACAGCATAGGGCGATGAATGAATGATACGGTTCGAGGCTATGTGGAGGATGATGGGTATGGATAGTGGATGAAAGTAGTCAATCAATGCTATAAGGAGCTCAACTTACTACTTAGACAACACACTCACAGGAGGCAGGTCATAGCCAATCCCCACAACAACACACTTGGGTTGAGGCAAGTAATTGGGGTTATGTGATCTTGGATCACTAATCTAAATTGTAGATTGAAAAAGAAATAATACACAATATCTAGGGGGATATTGGAACAATTCTCACACAACGGAGATAAACAAAGCAAAATAACTTTATTAAAATCTTGAATGCCATAAAATTTCCATGGGGTGTCTATTTATAGCCTAGGGTGTGGTACAATAGTCAAGGGTCTAATAACCTAAATTCATAAAGGCTAAACTATTTTTTCCCTTAAATTCAAAAATATAAAGTCTACCAAATAATTTTTGGAAAAGTAGCACACTACTTTACAACTATATCCCACTGGATTTGACTTTGAGTGCATAGCCCACCAGATTTGACTTTGGTGTCCAAAGATGCCATTCTAGAATCCTCCGTGTGGGAAAGGCTTCCCAAATTTGTGCAACAATGTGAGCCAAGATTTAATCATCATGTATGGGATTGAATAAGTGATATTATAGGCCCATTTTCTTTATCCATGCAAGGTAATATGCATTGGGCCTTTAATGAAGCGAGATGGGCACCCATTATAGCATTCAACCTCTTTAATCTCCCTTGCATCATCGGGCCTTGAAAATCCAACTCCTCCACCTGGGAAATTGACTTGGTGCCTTAGATATGGTTCTCATCATCATTCCCCTCTTGAAAAGGAGTCATCCTCGACTCTTCACCCTCTGCACCCAAAAAAGGAGAAATATCAGATACATTGAAAGTGACACTTACACCATACTCACTTGGAAAATCCTTCTTGTAAGAATTTTTGTTAATATTCTCGAGTACTCAAAATGGTTCGTCTCCTTGTGGAACGAGTTCTGATTTCTGCTTGTCAAGAAATATCTCCTTTAACATATGAATCAAGACTAATTCACTGAGATCAAACAATACTTGTTTGCAACCCTTTTTTTCACAATCAACATATTTCTGGGTCATCCACTTGATTTTTTCCTTGCCTTTTCATGGAGTGGTTTGATGAATTCTACTCACCCTTTCTCATCCAGATTAGTTGCTTCATGCAAAGGAAAAGGAAATATATCAATATGGGCAATGGTTTAAAACCATAAACAATTTTAAATGGATAATATTGAGTAGTGGAGTGTTTGTCCCTGTTATATGGGAATTACATATGTGGCAAACAATCCTCCCAATTCTTGAGATTCTTCTTGAAAGTTGTTCGCATAAGGGGTGATATTTTCCGATTCACCACCTCTATTTTCCCATCGGTTTGAGGATTAAAAGTAGTGGAAAATATTAACTTTATACCCAGTTTTCTCCACAAGGTCTTCCAAAAGTAACTGAGGAATTTTTTGTCTCGGTCTAACACAATTGTCCTTGGCATTCCATGGAGTTTGAATACTTTGTAAAAGAAATGTGTTGCAATGTTTGTGTCATCATCCCTTTGTGACAAGGAATAAAATGTGCCATTTTAGAAAATAGATCCACCATAACAAAAATGGAATCTCTCCCCCTCTTGGTTCATGGTAACCCCACAATAAAGTCCATTGATATGTCCTCCCAAGGGGTGTTGGGGATTGGGAGAGGAAGATATAGTCCTTGTGGGTTCAGTTTTGATTTGGATTTTTGGTAGCCAATGTACTTTTCCACAAATTTTTTAACACATCTAGATATCCCAGGATAATAAAAATACTCAGTAAGAACGCTTAAAGTTTTTTCAACACCAAAATATCCCATTAATCCAAAAAAATGTGACTCCTTTAGTAAAAGTAAATGGATAGAGATATTGGGAATGCAAAGCTTATCAATTCATAATAATAATTCATCAGGTAAATAGAACTTTTCCCAACTAACTCTAGGTTTACAATGTTCATAAGGTTCACTAAAATCACTATCAGTGGAATATAGATCTTTAATTCATTCAAAACCAAGGATTTTTGAATCCAACAAGGATAAAAGATAATATATACACAAAAGTGAATCACCATAGTATTTTCTATACACTTTTTATTCTTGATGACATATGGAAATGATTCAATGAATTCCATCCATCTAGAATATCCCATATTTAGTTTATGTTGGATCTTACCTGGTCAAAATAGATCACAGATTATTTAGGACAAATATAATGTTTCCATGTTTCTAGAACTCTAAAAAATGCATACAACTATTTATCATATGTGTCATAGTTTAGGGTTGAACCATTTAACTTCTCACTAAAGACAGCAATAGGCTTACCTTCTTACATGAGTGCTCCTCTTATGACAATTCCACTTGCATCACATTAAATTTCAAAGGTCTTACAAAATTTCGGAAGTTAAAGTAGAGGGGCGTGGGTGAGTCTCTCCTTAAGAGCATGGAAGGCCTTCTCTTGAGTTGTCCCCCATTTTAAAGGAACATTATTCAATTTCAACTCATTCAATAGTGCTTCTAGTGTGCTGAATTCCTTCAAAAATCTCCTATAAAAACTATCAAGCCCATGAAAACTTTTTACCTATCCAAGAGAGGTTGGAGTTGGTCATTATTATATCGCTTTGATCTTATCAGTGTCGACTTAAAATCCATTTTCACTCAAAATAAATCTAAGGAAAACAATATTATCGAGGAAAAACTCACACTTATTTATTTTTCCAAAAAAAATTCCTTCCTCAACACCTCTAGGAATTTTCTTAAGTGATCTACATCTTCATGAAAAGTCCTAAAATACACTAAAATGTCATCAAAGTAAAATACCACAAATTTTTCCATATATGAAGGTAAGACTTGATTCATTAACCTCATAAATGTGATAGGTGAATTGGTGAGACCAAAGGGCATGACTAACCATTCACAAAGTCCATGTTTTGTCTTAAATGAAATTTTCCACTCATCTCCTTCTTTCATCCTAATCTGATGGTACCCACTTCTTAAATCAATTTTTGAGAAAATAGTTGAACCATTTAATTCATCTAGCATATAATATAACCTAGGGATAGGATGAATATACCTGACCATGATATTATTGATGGTTCTATAGTCAATGCACATTCTCCATGTTCCACCCTTCTTTGGTACTAGAATCATTAGTATGACATAAAGACTAAGGATCTCTCTGACATATCCCACATCCAACAACTATTGATCTTGACTTCAAATTTATTTTGTTTCCTCTAGGTTGGTGCGATATGCAGGGCACTTCGATAGTGATGCTCCAGGTATGAGATCAATTTGGTTCTCAATACCTATAATGGGTGGAAAACCTGGTGGCACCTATTCTATAAGGACATCATCATTATCCTATAACAAAGACTCAACATGTAATGACCTGCCAATTCTAATTGTCTTGAGAGTACAACGAGTCATTAATAGGCCTTAAGCAACGTCCCCAAGATGCCAAAGGCTGGAAATAAATACCGAAGGGTTTTAAATACAATTGGGGGAAGATTTACCCTTTAAGAAATAACCCACGAACCAACCAATCATAACCAAACATTCACTATATGATGCATGAACCAGAAAAAAGACAATCAAATGACTTCATTCATATTAACCACATCAAAGTACACAACAACATAAGACTAAACCAAGTAACGAGTGCACAACGGATAGAAAACTCAAGACTCTTAAGAGACACCAAGACTCTGTGCTCCACAAGATCTGAGCTCCACAACATCTCCCAAGCATCATCATGAGCCACTAGCAATAAGATTCTTTACCTTTACCTGTGTCCCAGAACATGATATCTACAAAAGCACTAAAGTTCCAAAGCAAGGGTGAGTATAAAACACAACAGGTTTTACCCAATGACTTCCCTACTCACACCACTAGTATAGAATAGTTAGCAACAATTATATAAAAATAGTTTATATAAAAAATTTTCTTGAAAACAGTTTATAACTAAATATAAACAATTTTTTTTCTGAAACCATTTCCAACCAAAAGCATGCAAGTGAAATTGAAAACAATTTTCCAGCAAGTTATTTTTTCAGAAAAATAACTAAAAAAGCTTTAGAACCATTTCGAACTATCCCTTTTTGACATACCCAACCATTCCACAAACCCATGCAACCAACCATGCATGCTCCGTTATGACAGTTCCATACTCATGAGCAGTTTCTCGTCAATCTACCAAGTCATCACAAGGTAATTGTGTCCCATGTGCCATTACTCCTTTAGCACCGAGCACAAGGTCATATTTCAACCAAGCCTTGTACAAGTAGTTACCATGTGCCATTAAACGTTTGGCACTGAGCACAATGTCATATTTCAACCAAGCCTCTTACATGAAACATGAACACACACCACATATTCCCAAAAATCATTCCAAAACCACCCTTTCAATAAAACACATTTTATTGAAAATCATTTCCATCGAAACCAAGTGTGTTCAACCAACTCAACCCATTTTTATAAAACTATACTTTTATTGAAAACTAAAGAATAAACCAATTTCATCGATGCCATTTCCATACCAAACCATTTCAATAAAACACTCTTTTTATTGAAAACCCATCTTTCATCAAACCATTTACAATTTCAGAAAATCCATAATTCAAAATCAATATTTTGAATTCAAGAAAGCAAATGACTTTGCACAAAAATTCACCAATATTTCACAATTTCACTAAAACCATAAATCATCACTAAAGAAGATTTATTCCATGCTTTTCACAATAAATTCCATTAACATAACCTAATTTGAAACTAGGCCAACCAATTCTAATAGGAGGAGTCGAGAGTGAATCCTCCTACCTCAAAGGTTTTGACAAAAACCACAACGGGCAAAGAAAACTAAAAAAACCTGGGTCAATCCTCCAAGAACCCGCCTTAGATATATTCTCCTAGAAAGACCAAGACCAAATCTCATCATATTTGGCATCCACATGCTTAGATATACCCATAACAGGCATAGATATATGAAACTGATAGAAGAGGAGAAGTAGATCTAAGTAGATCTAAGAAATCGATCATGAACAAAGAAGAACGATCACATACCTCAAGAATCCAGTTTCGATTCGCCAAGAGAAGCCTTTAGATCACATGGTCAGGATCAGGCTGATACTTTTTCAACTGAGATACATGGAACACATTATGCACCGAACTAAACCATGGTGGTAATGCCAACTGATATTCCACCTCTCCAACCTGTTCCAGTATCTTAAAAGAGCCAATGTATCTAGGAGATAAATTTCCCTGCTTCTTGAAATGACGATGTCCAAGCCTTAGAGAAATATTCAAGAAGACATGATCACCCACAAGGAACGACAATGGTCTTCGATGGTGATCTGCATAAGATTTCGGATGACACTGAGTCATCTCCATCCTCTTTCTAATCAACTGGATCTTCTCTATTATTTCTTGGACAAGGCTTGGCCAAACTAGTAAAGTTTCACCTGTTTCCACCCAGCATAGTGGAGAATGACAAGGACGCCCATACAATGCTTCAAACGAAGACATGCGTATCAAGGTTTGATATCTATTATTGTATGAGAACTCCACTAAGGGTATATGATCCTCCCATGGGCCACCAAAATTCATTACAAAAGCCCAAAACATATCTTCCAATGTTTGTATTGTCCGCTCGGATTTCCCATCCGTCTGAGGATGATATGCCATGCTCATAGTCAACTGAGTCCCAAGGAATTACTGTAATGATTTCTAAAAACGAGATGTGAAACTAAAATCTCTATCTGAGACTGTAGAAATTGGTACACCATACCTCTTTACCTCTTCTCAAAGATAGATTTTTGAAATATCTTCCACCGTATGAGTTTCACAAATAGGAATTAAGTGGGCCGACTTAGTGAGATGATCCACTATCACCCAAATGGAATTGTGTTTCCGGACCGTTTTTTGGAATACCTGTTACAAAATCCATTGCTATTTGATCCCATTCCCACATTAGGATATCTAAATACTCTAACATACCAGATGGTATCTAATGCTCTGCTTTGACCTACTAACAAGTCCAACACCGCAAGACGAACTCAGCCACCTTTCTTTTCATGCCTCTCCACCAAAACTTTCCCTTCAACGCCTTAAACATTTTCTGTTTACACGGATGTACAACCCATCTCAAATGGTGGTAAGCATGAAGGATTTTTTCCTGAAAAACCATAGGTACAACCATAAGATCTCAGAAACACAGAACTAAACTCCCATCAAGTTTCCAGCCATCAATGGTCTCACCACCATTGAGTTTTGAACTTATGACTAGACATTTTGTATCAGATGTTTGTGCTTATTTGATCATCTTTACTAAATCAGGAACAAAAGTAGTTGAAAAGAAAACTGCAACATTACCTCAGTTTTCACATTCCACATGCATGTCGGCTAAGAACGACATCAACTGCCATTCATCTGAAGCTTCTTTCTACAACTGAGCATATGACCTTCTACTCAATGAATCCACCACCGAATTTCATTTCCCTGGTGTGTACATCAAGTCAAATAAAAAATTTGGAGATAATCCATCCCCTTACTTTTCCTCAGATTCAAATCTCGCTGTGATAAAATTTGTTTCAATATTTTTTGATCCGTAAACACATAAAATTTCCACCAAAGAGATAATGTCTCCATGTTTTCAAAGCATGGACGACTACGACTAACTCCAAATCATGTTTTGGGTAATTATTCGCATGCACCCTCAACTTCCTTGAACCATAAGCAACCACATGATCTCTTTTCATGAGAACGCAACCCAACCCTTATCCTAATGCATCACAATACACCACATACCCTTGTCCTGATTCTGGAAAGATCAAGATGGGTGTCGATGTAAGATGAAATTTCAGTTCCTAGAAAGACTTATGACATTCTTCTGTCCATTTGAATGGAGTATTCTTATTTGTTAGAGTTGTCATTGGTGAAGCTAGTCGTGAGAAATCACTCACAAAGCATTGGTAGTAACCAGCTAGACCAAGAAAACTTCGTATCTCAAACACATTCTTCGGTGATTTATAAGAGATAACGACTTCTATCTTTTCAGGATCAATATAAACGCATTTCTCAGAAATTAAATGATCAAGAAAACATACTTCATGTATCCAAAAATCACACTTTGATAATTTGGCATACAGACGATGATCTATCAAGATTTGTAAAACTGTTTCCAGCCGCTCCTCATGATCAGCCCTTGTCTTTGAATACACCATGATTTCGTCCACGAATACCACAAAAAAGAATCCAGATATCACTAAAATATCTGATTCATCAAAGCCATGAAGACTGATGGTTCATTTATTAGACCAAAAGGCATGACTGCATATTTGTAGTGGCCATATCTACTTCTGAAAGCTGTCTTGGGAATATCCTCCTTCCTAACTTGTAATTGGTGATATCCTAATCGCAAGTCAATCTTGGAGAACCACTGAGCTCCCCTTAATTGATTGAACATATCATCAATGCGTGGAAGTGGCTATATATTCTTTATCATAACTTGGTTAAGCTTACGATAATCAACACACAGCCGAAGAGTTCCATCTGCCTTCTTCATGGACAAAACTGGTTCTGCCCATGGAGATGTACTTGGTCGAATGAAACCCTTGATTTCTAGATCCTCTAACTGCACTTTCAATTCTCGTAACTCTGTTGGTGCCATCCTATAAGACGGAAGGGAAATATGACTGGTCCCCGGAAGGAGATCAATCATAAACTCCACTTCCCTTAGAGGTGGTAACCCTGAGAAGTTTTTGGGAAAGACATATGGAAATTGATCCACCACAACTGAAAAACTATTTCCCTCGATCTATTCCATTGATTCCAAAGTCAACGCTTCCAATTGGTAAGATATCATTCCCACCATTGGTGCCAACAAGCTCTTTGCACCTTTCTCTTCAGTCCTCTCTCCTCTAAAGAGATTCTCAATACCATACTCAGTCTTGAAACTAACTGTTCTCCTATAACATTCGATGTGAGCCTTAAAAATTGTCAACCAATCCATACCCAGGATTACTTCATAGACATCCATATCCAACATGGAGAAGTCCCATTTCAACTCATCTCCATCAACAATTATAGCACATGCTTTAGACACAATGTCTTGACATTCTCTTTCACCAAGAGAGGTTTTTAGTTTCAAAACATAAGACATAATTTCCATCTTTAAACATAGAAAATAAACAGCATGATAAGCAATGAAAGAATGAAATAAACTAGTATCGAAGATCACTTTCACAAGGGTAGAATTCAAAAGAATCGTACCTCTCACCATAGATGGTCCAGCCTGATCATCGACCATCATCTGCTCATCTCCATACAATTGATTCGTCACTGCACTATTCTCCTTGTTTCCTTGTTGAAATTGCCCTATTTAGGGAGTCATGGTATTTCAAGAATCACCATGGCTAGCTCTGTTATGCTGATGAGACTGACTCTATGTTCCTCGTCCCGTCGAAGCATACGATGCTTGCGATGCCTGAGAAGTGTCCCAAGCACCTGAACTATGAGCACTGCGACAATAGCACTGAAGATGTCCCATCTTGTTGAAATTATGACAGGCTCTAGGTTTCACTGTACACTCTCTCTATATGTGGTTAGTCGAAACACATTGAAAGCAACATGCTTTGCTCTGGGGTCATGGAGGAAGGTCCATTGATCCCGCCATTTGGTTCTGATTTCCACTTGAACCATGGAAATAGGTGTCCCTTTTCCTCTTGTTCCCAACGGTTGAGTTCCCACCGTTTCCTATAGGTATCAACATGCATCCTCCCATCGATCCTGATACATCATGTTCAGCAACAGTCACTCTGTTCACCATCTCTGTATAATCCGTAATATAGAGCACCGCAATCTTCGATCAAATCTCCTGCCTTAGCCCTGATTCAAAGATGCGTGCCTTCAATGAAACACTTGCCACAACCTCTGGTGAAAAACAGACTAAATTAATGAACAAAACTGCATACTCTATTATAGAGAGGCTCTCATGTTTCAAGCTGAAGAACTCCATCGTTTCCGGGATCTTGAACGTGTGAGGATAGAATTTTTTGTTGAATAATTCTTCAAAATCCTCCCATGTAAGGACTTCATCCAACTTATCCTGCACTGCTAAATCCCACCACTGATGTGAAAGATCCTCGAGCATATATATCGCCAACTTGACCTTTATCTCTGATGGTGTGCCAATGAAATCGAAGATACGATTCATCCTATTTAACCAAACCTCCGCCTTCTCGGGTTCAACATCACCCCAAAAGCTAGGTGGATTCTGCTTCATGAACTGGATGGTATGATCCACATGTCATGGCTTATTCCTTTGGTTCCCCGTATACACATCTTGAAAAGCTTAGACAATACTCTGAACCAGCACTTTCTTCACCCGTGGTTTAGGTGCAACCACGTTCTCTGCAGCTTCTTCAGGTTGGTTTTGACGATGCCTACTGGGTGCCATTTTCTAAACCAACAACAACATCCGTCAATATCACTCTCTAGAAACTGATGGAATAGCATTTAAAATTCTATCATATCAACTATCACAACATATTTTTCCAAAACATCATTTTTCCCATGTTCTCAAATTTTTGAAAACATTTAACATTCCTTTTGAAAATCAAACCATTTTCAAAATAAACCAAAATATCGTCTTTTCAAAATCTTTCATTTGAAAATAATTTCTGTATTTTTCAAAAATTCTCACTTTGCCTGAAATCATAAATCATTATTCACAATGAGATATGCAATCCTATTGGGAATTCATTCTTCTACAATTCATGTCATGCTCATCTCATTGGATAAACCCATGACAATGATATTTCCAAGATTCTAGAAGTGTCCCCCAAACACTAATGTACCCAACACCCTAGTAACTTGAAGTTCAACATAAAGGGGTTATCTACGTCCTTTTATTCTATACCTTTCAAGTTACGAAAATCCTACTCCTATCTAAGATTCCAAACCAAGGAATAGACAAAAATAAATTTCAACTCCAAGACTAAGAACGTCGATGACCACTTGTTAGGCAAGGACCAAACAAGATGATACCATTTGTAATGATCCTCCAATTATCATTGGCTTGAGAGTACAACCAGTCATTACTAGGCCTTAAGCGACGTCCCCAAGATGTCAAAGGCTGGAAATAAATGCCAAAGGGTTTCAAATACAATCGGCAGTTGATTTACCCTTTAATAAATAACCCATGAACCAACCAAGCATTACCAAACATTCAATATATGATGCATGAACTAGAAAAAATACAATCAAACAAATTCATTCATATTAACCACATAAAAGTACACAACAATGGAAGACTAAACCAAGTAATGAGTGCACAACGGATAGACAACTCAAGACTCTCAAGAGACACCAAGACTCTGTGCTTCACAAGCTCCAAGCTCCACAACATCTCCCAAGCATCACCACGAGCCACTGGCAATGAGATGCTTTACCTTTACTTGTGTCCCGAAACACGATATCTGCAAAAGCACCAAAGTGACAAAGTAGGGGTGAGTATAAAACTCAGTAGGTTTTCCTCAATGACTTCCCTACTCACGCCACTAGGATAGAAGAGTCAGTAACAATTATATAACAATGGTTTATATAAAACATTTTCTAAAAAGTAGTTTATAACTAAATATAAATTTTTTTTTTATGAAATAATTTCTAACCAAAAACATGCAAGTGCCATTGAAAGCAATCTTCCAGAAAGTTATTTTTCTAGAAAAATAACTAAACAAGCTTTAGAACCATTTCGCACTATCCCTTTTTGGCATACCCAACCATTCCACAAACCCATGAAACCAACCATGCATGATCTATTATGACAGTTCCATACTCATGAGATATTTCTCATCGATCTACCAAGTCATCACAAGTTAATTGTTTCCCATGTTCCATTACCCCTTTGGCACTGAGCACAAGGTCATATTTCAACCAAGCCTCGTACAAGTAGTTACCATGTTCCATTAAACGCTTGACACCAAGCACAAGGTCATATTTCAACCAAGCCTCGTACATGAAACATGAACACACACCACATATTCCCAACAATGATACCAAAACCACCCTTTCAATAAAACACATTTTATTGAAAATCATTTCCATTGAAACCAAGTGTGTTCAACCAACTCATCCCATTTCAATAAAACTGTAATTTTATTGAAAGCCAAAGAATAAAACAATTTCATCAATGCCATTTCAATACCAAATCACTTCAATAAAACACCATTTTTATTGAAAACCACTCTTTCATCAAACCATTTACAATTTCATCAAATCCATAATTTAAAATCAACATTTTAAATTCAAGAAGCCAAATCACTTTACACAACAATTCACCAAGATTTCACAATTTCACTAAAACCATAAATCATCACTAAAGAAGATTTATTCAATGCTTTTCACAATCAATTCCATTCAAATAAGCCAATTTGAAACTAATCCAACCAATTCTAATAAGATAATTCGAGAGTGAAGCCTCTTACCTCAAAGGTTTTGATGAAAACCACAACGGTCGAAGAACGCTCAAGAAACCCGGGTCGATCCTACAAGAACCTGCTTTAGATCTCTTCTCCTAGCAAGACCAATACCAAATATCATCATATTTGGAATAAAAATGCTTATATATACCCATAAGGGGTGTATATATAAGAAACTGAGAGAAGAGGAGAAGTAGATCTAAGTAGATCTTAGAAATCAATCAAGAACAAAGAAGAACGATCACATACCTCAAGAATCCGTCTTTGATTCGCCAAGATAAGCCTTCGGATCACCTCCAAAACACTTGGGAGAGGTTTTCCAACCTTTAAGGGAGATAAATCATGAGTTATGGCCGCTTTGGAGCTTAAAAAAGTCACTTAGTGGAAAAAACGAGTGAGATCCACAATTTAAGGATCTCATTTAAGTGCTTGCATGGTTAGTTCACATGGTTTGACAAACCGTACGCTGACCATGCGTTAGCTAATACCTCGGCCACCCTTCTTGCATGGTTTGGATGCATGGTTAGACAAACTTTGTGCCACCCGTGTGGAAGCTACTGCCTCCAAGACCAACTACACACAATTTTTCGCACGGTTTAGACAAACTGTGCACCATCCGTGCGACTTCTCCTTTTGCCTCAAAACTTTATTCTAATCTCTCTCGAATCTCCCATTCATCACCCTTAACTTTATAACCATTAAAATCATCAAGAAAGGGTTACATACTAGAAACTGTGGGTACTACACAACAAAATTTGGCAAAGGGGGTAAGTTGTTAGTATTTAGAAACACCTCTTTGGCTTTTTGCATGAGAAAATTATGGAGGCTTAGACCTTGGATTCAGAGATTTGTCTTCAGATAATTTTCTCTTTCTTCTTATTCTTCTTCTTTTTTTTTCTTCTGGTTCATATAGTGTTCTTGTAGTAATCCTTGTTTTATTTTAATAAAATTTTACCATTTTCTCCCTCTAGAATAAACAATCCCTATCAACTTAATTATTTCATTGGGAGGTAATGGTTTGATTGACTATGGAGAGAGTTATTTTTTCTAGTGGATGTTAGTTAAGATAGAGGAAAGAGTAACAACAATTGAGATAATACTAGAGTGGATGAGGCAAGTTCAGACTGTTGAAACACTGTGATAGGAAGAGCAATAGCAACTCTTTGAAGATCTCATGAAGGAGATATAGACGACTTTGGAAAACCTCTCACGGAAAGTGAAACAAAAAACAAAAGCCTTCACCAAGTTTTAAATTAAATAGGTAATGTTAGAGTGATTAAAATGAGCTAGTGAAGAACGACATGCTTTAAAAATTCACTAATCTTCTCAGGAGATACTTGGAAGGGGAACAGATATAGTCAAATCCAGTTCATCTCACAGAGGGAAGTTATGATCTGAGTTCTTATGCTGAAGTGGATAGAGACTAACTAGTTCATCTAGGTTCTACGATTCAAACTAGATTTGAGATGAGTGATAGATTAGATGTGCTATGGATAGAGCTGATCGCTTTGTAAAGGCATGTTGGGTTGCCAAAATTTTCAAGATATGATCCCATTGTTTGGATCCCATGGGTTGAGATGTATTTTATGATCCACAAGGCTCAATCATTTGGGGGTGTTGATCACACATTTGTGTGTGGAAGGGATATTCCAGCATGGGATTCTGTCTTTGATGAAGATGCGCCCGAACATGAAGTGGTAATAGTTTAAAAAAGGAGCTTCTAAGCAGATATGGTACTGCTCTGGGGAACGATCTTCTAAAATATCTTAAGGGTATTGAATATACTGGAACCATGGAAGACTGCATAAATGAGTTTTAGAGAGCTAACTTACACATTCCATACCTATAGTAAATGTGGCATATAAGTTTTTTAGGTAACCCACGACCAAAACATTTGGAGTATATGTGATACCCTAAAATGTCACTTTCTTACTTTAAATATTTCGGTAGATTTCAACCTTTGTTTTTAGGTATTCTAGGGTTTAAATTTTAAATTTTTGAGGATCTTCTAGGGTTGTATGGTTAGAAACATGGTTTGGAAAACCTTGCAATAGAATATATGCACCATCTCAAAGTCTTTGGGCAGAGGTGATCACACGGTATGCTCATGTTTTGGTAAAACGTACAAGAAAATTGTGTGACCTGCTCAAGTTGGGGTATTTTTTTTCATTTCATCTTATTTTAAATTGGGAAGTTCTCCCCAAGCTCCATAATCCCTTATTCCCCTACCTAGGTGCCTTTTAAGGAGCTCTCTGTATATTAAAAGATCCTCCTAGGTGGATTTGGAGTTTTTTTAGGTGTTTCTTTGTCTCGATCAAGAGATAAGAACTCCTTCCTTCTCTTAGTTTCCCCCCAATTCTCCAATTTTCCCTAACCCTAGTTGTTAGGTTTCAAACCTAACAACGTGTTGCACAATGGATTATATGTAGTATGAAGAGATAAATAGTAGAGTATTTGGTATATTTAGTAGGAAACAAGACATAAATACAGTTGGTGGAAGAAGTAGGAAAATGAAGAAGATGTAGGAGAGAGAGAAAAACACCCCTGGGAAGACCACTTCTCAAAGAGCCTTGGTTTGATCCTCCCAAGGAGCAACCCTTCCCAGATTCAAATGAATATACATTTTCCCCTTCTACATCCATCCACCATTTTTTATTAGGGCCCAACCAACTCAACAATCCCCTACTCACAACAATAGAAAGACCAAAATTCCCCTAATATTAACTACACCTTCCAGCTAATACACAAATTCCTAAAAACTTCCCCCGCACTGAAGGTGGATCTCTAAATCACAACCTGAATCCTTGCCACAATGGAACTCATTTCGATGCGATAGTTATTGGAACTCTTTTTCCCACTTATGGTCACCATAATCCCATGTTTCACTGAAGAATTTCAACCTACCAACAGAAACTTTAATTGAATATTACCTCCTCATGGATTATTTATACATACTCATGATAGAAATAGTTTCATAAACACCTAAAATGAATTTAGCATGCTAGATTTTTCTATGATTCGAACTGATCCTGGAATTCACTTCCATGATCACAGATCTATGAAACTTGTAAGGAGTATGGAACACAATACCAGCAAGGTAGATAGTTTTATTTCTAACCCGTTTGTGCATAACATCACTTACAATCACACCATTGGAATCACTCACTACTTATTCCATGCCACATGCACCTAGAAAATGAGTATCTTGTGTAAAATCCATAGGTTTCCTTATTGAACCAGCCTATTCAGTGTCCTTAGTGTTGTTAGATAAAAGATAATTATCAATGGTGCTTCGTATTTCCATAGGACATGAATCTTGAATAAGATCATATCTTGAAACACTATGTCCTTGCCACACTAGTGCCTCTGGGATACACTGAGGATTTATTTATTTTACATCCATAGGTTCTATGGAACCAAAATTTTTAAATTGTTCAAAAAAACTTAGCAATTTCGCATACTTGTGTATGAATGAACAACAGGTCCTCATGGTACTACCTCACATGATCTCGATTCTGTCTTATGGACTCTGGCTCTTGCCTGACATAAAATTCTAGTAAAGTTCGGAACTTCTGTAGCTTAGCCGCCTATTTTTGCATCAACTACTCTAATTCTAACTCCCCTATAATTGTTTTTGACACCATCCTGGTTGGCCGACTCCAACTCTAACTAAATCCACCAGTACACAGAAGTGTGTTTGTCTTCCCAAACAATTAATGCGTATAATAAATTAGGTATAGGAGAGAGATAAAACCAATAAATCATAAAAGAAAACCTTTTATTGAATTCTCCTCAGTCAAGATGCTCCCCCTAGCATACGTTTCTCACTCCTATGCTCGTCTCGACCAACAATAATCATGGTTCCCTATTTTTTTCCTTGATTTCCTCTTCAGTGATCATTTTATTTGTCAGCGGTGATGCACCACCACATTCTTCCCACACTGATTGTCTTCTCCAGTGATTATGTGCTCTCAATCTGCAATTATAACTACTACAGCAAAAAAAAACTAATGCATGATATCTTAAATATTTTTTCCATGATCAAGAAACTTTTTCTTTATTTCCCCCCTCCAGTGAATTCCAATGATAAAAAATGGCGTCTTCTCAATGATTGACCAGTAGTGAACGTGAGACAACAACCTCTCAATGAAAGCACCAATTTTTATGTTTCAAACCTAACAACGGGTTGCACAACGGATTAAAGGAAGTTAGAAGATATAAATAATATATTATTCAGTATATCCATTAGGAAATAATATAGAAATATAGTGGGTGGAAGAAGTAAGAAAATGAATAAGAAGATGTAAGAGAAAGAGAAGAAGAACAACCCTAGGAAGACCACTTCCCAAATATCCCTGGGAGGATCCTCCCAATGACCAACCCTTCCCAGCTTTCCAACTAAAAAACTTACAAATTAATATTTATTCCCCTTATAAAACCATCCTTCCTTATAAATTATTTCCCAACCAACTCAACAACCCCTACCTAAAATAATAGAAAGACCAAACTACCCCTAATATTAACTACCCCTTCCAGCTAATACACACATTCCAAACAATTTTCGAGCGGTGTTCTTCTTCTCTTTCTCCTACATCTTATGTTTCTTGATTTCCTCAACTATGATCATTTTTAGTGGTTAAACACCACCACGTTCATCCCACATTGATCATATTCTCTAGTAGATGTGTTCTCTCAATCTACAACTATAACTACTACAACAGAAAAAATAGTTGCTGAGTGAGCTTCTTAATATTTTCTTCCATGACCAAGAACTAATTTATTTATTTCCTCCCTCCAGTGACTTCAAATGATCTTAAATGGAATCTTATCAATGATCTACTAGTAGTGAACAAGAGATGGAAGCCTCTCAATGAAAGCATTGATTGTTAGGTTTCTAACCTAACAGTGGGTTGCATAGTGGGGCATAGGCAGTGGGAAGAGAATGACAACAGATTATTCAGTATATTCAGTAGGAAACAATATAGAAATATAGTTTTCAGAAGAATTAGGGAAATGAAAAAGAATATGTAGGAGAAAGAGAAGAAGAACACACTTGGGTAGACCACTTCCAGAAGATCCATGGTTGGATCCTCCCAAGGACCAACCCTTCCCATCTACCCACCTGACAAACTGCCAAATGAATATCTATTTTACCCTTCTACATCCATCCTCCCTTATTTATTAGGGCCTAAACAACTCAAAAACCCCTACCTACAACACTAGAAATACTAAACTTCCCCTGATATTAAATACCCTTTCCATCTAATACACACAAACCTAACACTAGTGGCCAAGGTGGTAAGATTTTCATGGTTAGGGTTGTGCTAAATTGGGGGCTTCAGTTTCAAAAGTTTGTGAGCCATCTCTTAAGTCTTATTCTGGTGGTTTCCATCGAAGGAAACATATCTCCACCACTTTAGGTAGGTGTTTGCATTAAAATTCCATTTATTAAAGATTTCCTAATTACTTGATGTTTTAAAAGTGTTCAAATTAACGATGTACAAGATATCTAGTTTTGTGTTATCAATGGTTCTACATGTTTTGTTGATTTTACCTTTAGAAAAAATGGGTAAATTTTTTAGTTCGATGAAACTTTGGTTTCAAATGGTGTTTTATGCATTCAAGGTGTTTAACAAAATTCCATTAAAGGTTTTCCATGAGAAACGTGATTGGTTCATGGTGTTTTGAACCAAGTTGGTTTATAAAGTGGGTTTTTCTTTTGTAAAAAGGGGTTTCATTATTTTAAGAGGTATTCCACTATTTTAAAAATAAGATTCCTTGTTTATTAAAGGTTTTCCTTTATTGTAAAAAGGGGGTGAATTTGTTGTAAAAAGGGATTTCCATGTTTTAAATATGGGATTTTGAATCCTTTTTAGTTTTTTTCCTTGGATGAAGACTTTAATTGTTTTGATAGGTCGATGATTTTTTGTGGTATGTGAGCTTCCAGAATTTGACTTATTTTAAAGGTGTTTTTGAAAGATGATTTCAAAAGTATAATTTTGGGTGTGATTTGGTGTTTTATGCGATTTTCCTTAGGTTGCATTTGGATGCCAAATTGTTTTTTAAAGGGGGATTTCCAAATCATGAAATATTTATGTATAAAGAGAAGTCCTTGTTGGAACTTTATGTGATTATTTTTGTTTGGCTATTTACACCCTAGTTGAGCTCATCGCCACCCGTTGTTTATGTTAGAGAGCATGTGCTTGTTTAAATGAAGTGCGATTCATGTTTCTATGATTGGGTTGGGGCTCATTACCTAAGGGGGTATGTAAGAGGTGAGATGTTTATTTGATGGATTTTTCATCGTGCCTCAGGGTGGTGTTCTTGTCACATGATGATGTTAGTTTGATAATAATCACCTCCTTTTTTCATGACAAGAGGGACCTAGGTTACTGAGTGGGATGTTTAGGGATGTTACCTTGCTATTTGAGTGTGATAAGTAACCCCTAACTGAATGTTATACCTGGCGTATGATATGTGTCTATGATGAGGCTAGTGTGAGAGTGATTCGGGAGACGAGTTGTGCGACCCTTAACATGTCGGTAGTTGGTTCCACCTATACACGTTGAGTACTTGCTCCATTAGTTCCTAGAGTTTTGCCCCATCATTTTTACTTTATGTTGTGCTTATTTATTGATGTTAGCATATGAGTTTTCACTTCATTTTGCATTATTATTTCAATGCTTTATGAGTGAGCATCATGGGGGTGAGACCTGCTTTTTATGGTTATTATCATTGATTTATGACGTTTATAGGCTTGCATATTATTATTCTTATCTTGTTATTTACCCAGTTTGGGTGTGTGTGTTAATGTTTTAAAATAGGAGAAAGAGATTTTTGCTTTAAATTCAATCCTTGAATGGTATTTCCTTTGAAAATGTAATTTTAAACCATGTGTGTGTCTGGTTTCAAAGGAGGGAATTTTTAAAAGAAAATATTTAACTTATTTCATTTAAAATGAATGTTATTTTAAAGGTAATGGATTGTTTTCAAAATGGAATTGTCTTTGTGAGACCTCTATAAGGTATGTTTTACAAGTGGTTTGTTTTGAGAAAGTATATGTAGTATACTTTTTTTTATTTCTATTTTGATTAAATGGGAAATGAAATATTATTTTGTCATGCCTTACTTTCATACTTTAATTTTTTTGTTCTTTATAAATGGAATGTGAATGAACTCATGGTGATATCCTACTGGCCTATATGGCTCACACCCTGCATACTCACATTGGGGGGTATGTAGTCTTTATATTCTCTGTAGGTTCTCAAGGTTTGACTAGTAGGTTGGCTTGTTACCACTCTCCGTTGGGAAGTGGGTGTTGTTCGGTTTATGTTGGTCACTTTAGCATCACATGGAAATGTTTGGGTTTGTTTCCCAGTTTCATTTTTCCAATAGGGTCGTGTGTTGTATCGACAACTTAGGTCACCTGCTTTCTTTTTAGTTTACGTTTTCTTCCTTGTTTTGGAAATGTAAAAGTTTTGTATAAAAATAGTCTCATTTATGGAAAAAAAATTAAATTTTTTTGGTTTTTTTAGCCTTACGCCATCTTTGGATGTTTTTTTTTCATTACCACTTATTTATTTTGTCTCCATCATCCATTTTAAGGAGAAATCATGTCGGGTTCCCGGTTTGAACCGTTATTGATCCTAGATTCTTTTAGGGTGAAATCATTCTCACAAGCTCAATTGTGATACATTGGTGCTTGTATCCATCCTAGGGAGATCATGTACATGCCTTTGTCCAGGTTACGGGCTGACCCAGGTGACATGTCAGGTCAGACCATGCCGATTCGCTAAATTATAGTGGCGACTCATGAACCTAATAGTAAAGAAAGGCTTATTTCTTTCACTATAAATGTTGAGCAAGAGCTAATTGTACAGGGAGCCATCTAAGATCAGGAAATACGGAGGTCTGGACAAAATTCAATGTTTAATTGTCCTACTGCAGTGGTTACATAATGAAATTCTGATAAAATGGAGGTCTCACCATCAACCCCAGACGATTCATCAAATTTTCAACCTTGGGGACAAGGTGTATTTTCAACTAGACAAGAATAATGGTGGAGTAATAAATACAGGATGTGGAAGAAGGTAGAGGGGGATATTGGGGTAGCTGTTGAGTAATAAATATGGTATTGGGTACATAGTAGAGGGATCTAGGATTTTCTGTGGCACTTTCTACATGAGAATATTGTGGAGGCTTCAGCCTTGGCTTTAGAGAGTCATATTCAGAGAGTTTTCTCTTTATTCATCTTCTTATTATTTCTATTTCTTCTAGTTCGTATAGTGCTACTATTGTAATCCTTATATGGTGTTAATATAATTCTACCACTTCTCTCCCTCAAGCATCAACAATTCCTATCAATCATAATTAATCATAATTGTGTTACAAAAAATGTGGGAGCTCCAACCATGAACGATTTCAAAAACGGGAATAGGGGAAAAAATGAATGAACACACAAATTTTCATGTTTCAAGAATAATTACTATGTACATGGTGAGACATAATAATTTTCACCATGCCAGGGATATGAAATTACAGAGCCAAGAACAAGGAAATCCTAGCACGGTGACAACAAAATTAACCACATTAAACTATAATGAACCAGGACTAATCATAATCAACAATGATTATTCATAAAAATTAAACATAATGAATCATAATTCTTAACCATAATGAACCATATTTTTTACACATAATTAACCTTAACCTTTCATATAAATTAATCATTATAACATAATTAACCATAATTGTTAACAATGATTAACCATAATTGGTTAATAAAACATAATTGGTCAGTAAGTCTTTAAATAATGAATAGTATATGTTTATCGCAATTGAAGATAATTAATCATAATTATTCAGGATTTTTTATAAAAACTAACCATTATAACCGAAATTGTTAATCATAATGAATTATAATTAACTACAATGAACCATTATTTTTATTATAATTATCCATTATATTTTAAATAAATAATTAAATATTATTTTAATAACACTCTTTACAGTTATTGTCTTAAAATAATAATTTTTTAAATTAAACAAAATTTGAATGTTTATTTTAAAGTAAAATAATTTTAAAATAAAAAAATAATATTTAAATTATTAAAAAATATTTTAAACAAAAAAAACTAAAATTAAATTAAAGAGTTCTACATTGAAAAATCAATAAGACACCTATTCCTATACAGAAAATTGAGTCCCCTGTTGAAAATTTTGAAAAAACGTTTCAAGGGGTTCATATGTTTAATACAAGTGAGAAAGATTATTCACTTACATATATTAATATATATATATATATATATATAAACAAAAAAATAACTTTTTTAAAAAAATTGGGTCATTTGAACTAGTTTATCGAACCAATTAACTAGGTTGGTCAAAACCCATCTTCCGAACCCAGCTTTGACCAATTTTGACCGGTCTAGTAAAAGAAACAGTCCACACATCTAGGATAGACTAGTCACTTGACTGGATCACTAGTTAACCAGTAGGACTAGTCAATCCAGTGTGGTCATGATAACAATAATTCTTTAATATGATAAATAATTCTATACATATGTTTTGAAATTACTAATTATAATCATTCTTTTTTCACTTATATATGTGTTTTTCTTCTCAAATTGATATGTTTAACATCACTTGTTGAAATTTTTTATAGTACATATCCCATATAATAAGTTTTTTGGGAATTTTCTAATTTCTTATTGAATGTGTTTTTTTACTTATTGGTAAAGTAATAGAGTGAAGACTCAATCCCCAAGGTTCCTCTCTAAACGAGGCATTGAGGTTATTTTATAATGAATAAAAAATCTCACACCAGACCACTAGTCCGATGTGGGATGCAGACACCAACACTACCCCTCAAGCAACGTGTACCTAGATTGAACACATAAAGAAAAAACAAAGAAATAAACATATGATGTAAACACCCCCCTCAAGATGGACATAACCAGATTGATTACAAAAGAAGACAAAATAAAAAATAAATCATGTGTGATTGCAGCACCCCCTCAAGATCACAACTCCCCCTTGAGATGAAAAAGAAGGATGATTGGAAAGCCGCACAAGCGGGTCATTCGTTGGAGCGTCGGGAAATCCGCACAGGTGGGCTGGTCTTCGGAGGTGAAGGAAATGTTAGAGTGGACATACCAGTTGTCGGAGTGCTGGGAATGACGTACCAGCAGTGCCGGTCGTCAAAGCATCGGGAAATCTGCACTGGCGGTGTTGGACGATAAAGCATTGGGAAAGCCGCACTGGAGGGGCTGTTTGTTGAGGCGCCGATAAAGCTAACAAGATTTCACCGCTACTCAGCTGAAGGAGCCAACGAAGGATGATGATGGGGATCAGTGGAGGATCCTCGCAGTCGGGGCTTGAAAGGGAAGAAAAACACCAGTGACCCATGAGGATTGATGGAGCATAGGATCATCACTGCCGTTGGTGATGCGATAGGAGGGGTGTTGGGAGATGTTGCGGCCACTGGAGAAGGGAAACACGAGTGGAGTTATATTGCTCCGTCGATGGTGGTCACATAGGAGGGGAACCCGTCAGGAAAGGATCCGTCGGGTGGGGTCCCACTAGAGGGACCTCACATGAGAGGGGCGATGGGAGGGGAAGTCATCACGGAAGGTATGGACATAGATGTGCGCAAGGAAGGATCCCCCAGGGATGGATCAGTCACGCAGGAGAAGCGAGAGGCGCTGACAGAGGGGCGAACCAGTGAGGGATGACCGTCCAGAGGGATATGGGCTTGGAGTCACGATGGAGGGTTGTGGATGGGATGCGTAGAGGGAGGGCGGGCCGTCGGGACGCCACAGGAGGAGGCAAAGCGAAGGATTCCACCTTCAGGGAGTTGGGGCCTGGCATAGCTGGGAAACTATATGAAGGCACTAGAGGTGATGGGAGGCTACCTCATAGGAGCATCAGAGGTGTGATGATGAAGGACTCATAGATCCCAGGCGATGGAGGTTGCCGCCCCCCTGGGGGAAAAAACACAGAAACCCTAGATGGGAAACAAATATGAGGGAGAGCTCAGGTTAGATTATACCTCCTTTAATACCATGTTAAAGTAAAAGAGTGAAGACCCAATACCTAAGGTGCCTCTCTAAAGTAGGCCTTGAGTTTATTTTATAGTGAATAATAAAACCCATACCATACCACTAGTCCAATGTGAAATGCAGAATCCAGCACTTATTAAGAGGTTTTCTTCTAGAATTGAAGTGTTTTTTCATGAAAAAAGAAACACCATTTATTTTTTTCAAACTTTAAGTGATGAGTACTATAATCACTTTTTATTAAGTGCTACCAAATGGACCCTTCAATTTATTTAGGGTCAAAATTGATTTATTTCAAAAAAAAAATCAGTTATCTAAAACTACAATTTGTTCAAATTTTTTCAAAAATCAGAACCCAGAATAATTACTTCTCAGCATTTTTGTAAATCTATTCAAACTAGAATTTTTAAAAGTGATTTTGTGATTTAAATTAAAAACCGGTTTTTTTATTATAACCCAAATGAAAAATTAGTTTTATTTTTCTAAAGATCACTTTCTAAAACTAACTCAGAATCACTTATTTTTTAATCCAAAACAAACATACCCTGACTAATTCCTAGTTTAGAAGTGGGTCTGATCAATCAAAAGATTATTTTCACGCACTGACATTTGTAGCCTTGGGCATGGAAGCAATCCATATTTCATGAGATATAAGTGTTTTAGTTGTAAAGAATCTCACAGTAATCGAGCAATGGCAGTGATTCTGTGAATTCTGTCTTCTTGAAAGGACTTAGCTATCTAAAAGTTGGTAATTTTTCCCCGAACTTCAAATACAACAAGATGTTACTTACTTTAATATCACCATGTATGATTTTGATGCTATAATTTAAATTTATATGGTACAAACCTTCTGTTGTCCCAACAATTATCTCAAACTGCTTCTCCCAGTCCAGTATGTGGCTTCGGTTCAGATCGGTAGCCAATACAAATAGAGGTGTGATATATACATTCAGACAGGAAGAGAAGCATTAAAAAATATTCCATATCCTATTTAAATATCATATTTTTTGTAATTATTTAAACCATAATCACATTTTAAGAAGAGGTCCATGAAACGAAAAATTACACTACCAATATACAACTCTGAAAGTCATCCCATTGCCATTAAAGTACCACATGTCCTTCACTTGAAATAAGCACAAACACATTAGGATCCATCTAACAACCCTTAACGAAAACTTATTATAATACTCATCACTTATGACAAGTGATTCTGTCTAAGGGTCTGTTTGAAAATAATTAGTGAATAAATACGTGTTTTTAGTTCTGTTTCTGAAAAAATACTTGCGATTCAATTACAGAATAAAAGGGATAAAAACTCTTTGAATAACCAATTTGGAAACACTTGTATAGAATTATTTATTACAATTGATAAGTACTCTAATCAATTTTTGATAATAATTGTCAAAAAAATCCCAAGTGGTTTAAGACTGCTTATTGAAAACATATTTTCCAGCCACTTATTTTACTGGTTTTCTTATGGAATTTAATTTTTAAATGTTTTTTTCAGAAACAGAACAAACATCACTTAAATTTTCAAACTGTTTATCATGAGTGATTAAGACTTCTGTATAAGTTTTTAAAGATTTATTATAGAAAAAAATGTTTTCTAATACTTAATTAAGCGATTTTCTTCTGAAATTTAATTTTTTTTGATAGATAGAAAAAACGACACTTATTTTAGAAAGCTGTTTATACTAATTCACAAGTGCTATAATGTTAGGAATAGGGGATGGTAGGGGGTTGTTGTGGACTCAATAGGGGATGATAATACTTGGGATGTTAAAGGATAGAGGGGAATGTTCTTGTCTGGAGGATATTAGGTTGTTATAGGAGAGGGGAATATTCTTGGCTGGAGGTTATTGGGCTATTAGAGGAGAGAGGGGAATGTTCTTGGCTGGAGGATATTGGGATGCTAGAGGAGAGTGGGGAATATTCTTGACTGGGAGGGGGGACCATCTAAAGAAGTTATTTTTTTAGAAGGTTATGGTTGTGCCTTTAAATAAAGAGGGTTAGTGTTAGGAAGGGGGATTGATTTTTGATAGGATTTCTAGCTGGCTGTTGTGGGTCTCAATCCTTGGGAGGATTATGCCAGGATCCTGGAAGTGGTCTTCCACGGGTTCTTCTCTCTTTCACTCTCCTTTATTCTCCTCCATGAACTCTCTCCCTCCCTACTGTAATTGTTGTATTTATGTTGAATATATTATGTGGATTCAACAATATAATTCTATTTCACTTCCCATTCTCTCCCTCTCTCTCTCACTCACATTTTTTTACATAACAATTTGGAGAATCTGCTAGGGAGTGTCGTGCGAGAGGGAAGATCATGTTCATTGGAGGAGGGTCGTATTAGGAGAGGTCCACACAAAGTTATTTTATGTTCATTGATGGATAAGAACCAGAATCTGATGCTGGGTAGAACCACGATTTCAGCTAGGAGGCTCAGACACTATTGGAGAACTGTGGCTCGGAAAGAACCAATGTTCCATGGTTGTTGATAAAGATTTGATCATTGTTTCAGTAGGGAGTCACGTACCACTGAAGATTCAAACTCAATCCATGAACGCAACCAAGAATTGCCGGAGATGGTTGAACTTTTTGTTGGATCCCAATGAGTGTAGTGGAATCCACACACATTGCTGGTCGAAACCGAACGTAATAGGAGTTTTTTGTTGGGGGAACACACAAATATTTTAGAGGATAGGAATAAACTCTGAGAAGTCATGATTGCGGATGGGAAAAAATTATGAGGTGAGGATGTACATAGCTGGATATTCCATGAAAGGCTACCGTGATCACCTTATTTTCTATATATAGGCAAGGATGGAAAATAGTTTGACTTCCATCAAAATATATATGGAGAGTTTATATTAGGATATGTCCGATATGAATGAATGTTTGGAAAAATTGGTTTAAGAGTAGTTTGAATACCAATAGGCACATTTTCAGGTGTGTGATATGGAAGAGCAAGTGATGGAGAAGCTCGATGGGAATGAGTTGTAAGAGGAACACTGTATATGCTCTGGAAAATAGAGTATGGCATTTGTAGTGATTTCTTATGGAGGTAGAAGAAGAAATAAGTTCTAAAACAACAAGCAATGTGGAATCCTGTATTTGAAATATATTGGTCTAGTTGTAGGTAATAGGATTAAAACAAAGAGAGTGGAATTACCTGTGTTTGCAGGAGAGAATACCCTACGCTGGATCAAGGAAGCATAAACCTGTTTCCTGTTAAATCAGATGACTGAGGAAATGAAACTACATTTGGAACAAATATGCCCGGAATACCCAGTACTCATTTAGTTCTTTCCTTGGTCAATCAAAAATCCAAGTTCAGGCTGGGAGTTGTTTAAGTCGGTGCTGAAGAAGAAATTTGGGGATATAAAGCAGCATCTTTTTAAAATTTCACATGAGGGAGTTATGGGAGATAGTGGAATTGAAGTAGAAGATTCTGAAGAAATGGATGAAGGTCTCCCACATGATTCCATTTAGGAAAGCTTAGGTAGAGAATATTACAGCCAGGAGAGTGTTGGGAGTAGTTTCATTGATGCCGCAAAACACATGTTGGATCCTTTGGTTGCTTACACCACACAGTTTTCTTCGAAGGTTTCCATACAAGTAGTTTTACATCAAACAATCGCTTGTAATCATAGAGATATTTCATTTTTTTTGAGAAAAAGGTATCAACACCTTTGAAAAAGATACTACTGATTGTGGAGAAGGAAGACTTGGGGAAGCAACAATGAGTTTGAAGAGTTTCTAATCTGGACATGAAAAGAACAACATAGTAGAACTTGGAGAGCGGATTAGAATCAATACTATATGGACATATGAGGCATCTGATATCAAGGATCTAGTGCTGGATGCTGGGGATAAAACAATTTTGAATCCTACCAAATGAGGGGAAGAAACTTCCTTGGAGTAGGCGGGTGGGTACAAAGAGTTAGTCCTTACTGGATTTCTCAATAACCACACATGATTGGTATGAGAATCTAAATAAGTTTGGGTACCTTATCTTGACATTGATAAGTTTTTATTTACCATAGGGAGCCAGATTCTGTGTTCTGCTATCATATAAATTCGAAAAATAGCTGGGATGCTGTATTCTAAAGTTTATGAGGCACACAAAAAAGAATGCATCACATAACAAATTAAGGAGTGATTTATGAAATCTTGCTTTCATGACTGGGTTTTTGGGAAAAATTTTGCATCAGATATAAGACGACTAACTGCAGCTGTGGTAGTACCACCAAATGAATTTTCCCATTATACCAGGATTTCAAAAGGGAGTTGTGTTATTGTTCTAAAGTAGGGTTGGTCTTGTAGGAGTTGAGTGTGGTGTTGGTTGGCTCACATGCAGGTTTGTGTGGATATAAACCACACCCAATCACAATGGTTGTGATTGGGAAATCTGATTAATTGGTTGTTTCGAGTTGTGTTAAAAATGTAGTCGGTAGTCATTTATAATGAAAATTGTGAGTCATCTTATGGGATGATCTAGCATCTTTCATCTGTGAATGTTGGTGGAGAGGTAGGATAGTCTTCCTCTTATTGTGTTGATTTTGTAGTACTAGTGGTTGTGACAAATCTTCTTGATCTTCTTTGTTGGGAATCACTGGTTGGACTATAGACAATGTTTTGGATACTATTGGAATACGGGTTTTCTTATCATTCCTTTGTCCATTAGGTTGTAGCAGATTTTTTTGATAATAAGGATGAAGACTTCTTACAAAGTAATGATCAGGGAAGTGAAGTAAGCAATGTGATTCCAAGGGTTTCTACAGTTGTTTGGCATCAAAAACAACCAAAAAAGTGGAAATTAATGCTAAGGGTATGGCTTGAATTTATGGGAAAGAGGTCTTATTGTTGGGTCGGAGAAAACGAGGAAAGGATGGCAAGAGGGGGGGTGAATTGCCTTTTAAAAAATTGATTAACAAATTAAAAATCAAAGATAAAGTGCAGCGGAAATAAAGAGGCAATCACACAAGAAATTGTTAACAGAGTTCGGCCAAAACCCGGCCTACGTCTCCGCTCCCAACTCAACCGTTGAGAGATTCCTACCGCTTGCTTTTCAATGGTTTTAGCAAGAAACCCACTAGGCTTTGAGGTAGCACTAGAACCTATTACAGCTTGCTTTTGGTGGTTAAGCAAGAACCCACTTGCTTTCAATGGAATAGCAAGAACCCACTAGCCTTCTTACAGGTGAAGGCTAGCTCACCTATGTCTCAAGCTATTTAAAGGAAAGCTTGACAACCTCTTCACACCTTAGTGGTGGTGTGAGAACCCAAAGAAAGAGGGATGAAGAAAGAGTTTGGGGTTTGTAGGCACAAACCCAAATTTAAAGCTCAAAATAAATAAAACAATAAAAACCGTAATTGAGGAAGACTTGGGCGCCAAAGTATGATGGAGTTGATGTAGCGTGCTCTCCCAAGCTTCTTGAGGTGCTCCTTGGATTGGAAATTGGTTGGAGCACTTGAGGATCCTTGAAGGTGGAGCGCCGGAGGTTCGCCAAATGTTCAACAATATGTCCGAGCGCTTGGTATATGATCCGGTGGGTGTCTGGGGCTTCCTTGGCCTTTATTTATAGGCATGGAACCCATTGGGGGCCTTCGGAGCCGTTGGAGAGGTCTTCGGAGCCGTTGGAGGCCAAAAGAGGGTTGACTGGTCAAAGCCAACGGCTAGTTTGACTGGGCCACCGGCTGGCCGGTACAGCTCCACCGGCTGGCCGGTGCCTTGGATGAGGAGAGAAATTTTGGTCCAGGCTCCACCGGCTGGCCGGTGGGGAGACAGTAGCTTCCTCTTCTGTGCAGGTGCCACCGGCTGGCCGGTGCTGAGGCCACAGGTTGGCCGGTGAGGAGGCAGTAGCTACCCCTTGAATCTGGGTGCCACCGGCTGGCCGGTGACAAAGCCACCGGCTGACCGGTGGAACCTGGCAGTGGGCAATGCCTCTGCCAGGTCCACCGGCTGGCCGGTGCTATCACACCGGTTGGCCGGTGGACTGAAATTCAGTCCACTTGATGTGCTTTCTTGGGCCAATCCTTTGGCAATCTTTTTCCTATCATCCACAACACTTAAAAACAAGGTTAGACAAATAATAAGGTGATTGTGATCATGAAAATCAAACAACGAGGGGAACGAGAGGTACAACAATCTCCCCCTATTTTGATGATCACAATCACCAAAACAATCAAAGTAAAACACATAAAAGAAAGACATGCTTAAAGGATAAGGAAAGTAAATGCTAAGCATGATCAAAAGGATTCTCCCCCAATCAATCAAGAATTTCTCCCCCTTTGTGATTATCAAAATAGCACGGGGCATAAAACTTGATTGAGGGAAAACTTTGAAAAACAAGATAGAGATTTTTAAACCAAATGAAATTTGAAATTTGAATTGAAAGTTTTGAATCAAAAATTGAATAACAGTTTGAATTGAAAGTTTTGAATCAAAATTGAAAGTTTTGAATGAAAATTCAATAGAGAATTTTGAATTGAAAAATTTGAAACCAAGGGTTGAAATTGAAAGTTTGAAACCAAATGAGATTTTTGAAATTGAGAGTTTTGAAGCAAAAAATGAATTGAAAATTTAAATTTAAAAAGGAATCGAAAGAGATTTTTTAAGAAAATTTCTCCCCCTAAATAAAACAAAAGATCATCGGGGAAAAGAAACTATTTTTGGCCCGGAGAGACTTGCAAGAAGGGATTTTTCAATCCATACTTGTCTCATGGCGGGTCTTCTCCTATAAAACTCGTCCGAATAAAAAATCGATTTGGGCCTACCATACCGGGAGTTTTTGCAATTACATTCATATATCATGTGCCCGTGTTTTTTGCAATAGTTACAAAATTTAAAACTAGAGCTCCCCCTTACAAAAACAGTTGGAGCATGGGAGGAGGAAGCTACATTGGTATATCCTAGCCCTTGGGTGGTTCTAGATATACGTTGGGAACCAAGCAAATTGTTCAAATTTTGTTCCCCTTGGGTGAACTTAGCTAGGGTATCTCTTAGGTCTTTGATGGTTGATTCCATAGAATCAACATTTAGAAAATTTTGGATTTTAAGGGTCAACTCTTCCTTCTCTTTGAGAAGTTGTTCTTTTTTGGAAGAGAGTTTTTTGAAAGACTTTTTTAAAGCGACAAATTTGGAAGAAAGTTCGTGAAAACCTTCCTCCAATCGATCTCTAGCGTATTGGAGATCCTCATAAGACATATGATTGAAAGAATTTGAATTTGAAGAACATGAGGATGAGGAATCGGAAGAAGTTACCTCATGGAATGCCATTAGGCATTTTGTACCTTGGTCGCTCGAGGAGGAGGAGGAGGAGGATGATGAGGAGGTGTCACTCCATGTCGCCTTGAGGACCTTTTTCTTTCCTTTTTCCTTAGCCCGTTTCTTGTTGAGTGGGCAATCGGGCTTGTAATGGCCCTTTTCGCCGCACCCATAGCATTTTACCTTGGGCTCCGATCTTGCGGTGGGTTCTTGCTTTCGATGCTTGCGGGATTTCTTCTTCTTGTGCTTCTTCATAAACTTGTGCATTTGGCGGGCGAGATTCTCCATTTCCGAGTCGCCGCTTGAAGATGAAGAAGATGAGGAGGAAGAGGATGATGAGGATGAGCTTACTTCTTTTTGTACCTTGAGGGCGATGTTCTTTGGTTTCTTGATTGGTGTGCCCTCCTTTTGAGCTTGCCTCCTCATCGTGATCTCGTACGTCATTAGGGATCCGATGAGCTCTTCGACCGGCATGTTCTTTACATCCTTAGCTTCTTGGATAGCCGTCACCTTAGGTGCCCATGAGCTCGGAAGGACCCATAGGATCTTCTTGACCATCGTTTCAGCTGAAACATCATCACCAAGAGATTTTCTACCATTGCACACGTCAGTAAAGCAAGTAAACATTTCAGAAATTGATTCATTTGGGTGCATAGAAAAAGACTCAAAATCCTGACGGTACATGTCCAATCGAGTATCCTTTACTTTGTTGGTCCCCTCATGGGTAACCTCCAATAGTTTCCAGATTTCATGTGAGGAGGTGCATGTGGAAACTCGATTGAACTCATTTCGGTCAAGGCCGCAATAAAGAGCATTCATGGCTTTGCCATCAAGCTCAAAATTTCTAATGTCGGCTTGGGTCCATTTGGATTCATCGGGAGAGGAGAGAGTGTAACCTTGCATGACAATTTTGTAAATGGGATATCCTATACTTCTTAAAAAAGTGGTCATGCGGGTTTTCCAATAATTATAGTCGGTCCCATCAAAAAATGGAGCCCGACCCAATGAGTAGCCCTCGGGGGCGAAAGAGGTTGATGCCATCTTAATGGATCTTAAATTTGAAACCGGGTTAGGGTATTACTCAAATTTCCCTCTGATACCAATTGTTGGGTCGGAGAAAACGAGGAAAGGATGGCAAGAGGGGGGGGGGGGGGTGAATTGCCTTTTAAAAAATTGATTAACAAATTAAAAATCAAAGATAAAGTGCAGCGGAAATAAAGAGGCAATCACACAAGAAATTGTTAACGGAGTTCGGCCAAAACCCGGCCTACGTCTCCGCTCCCAACTCAACCGTTGAGAGATTCCTACCGCTTGCTTTTCAATGGTTTTAGCAAGAAACCCACTAGGCTTTGAGGTAGCACTAGAACCTATTACAGCTTGCTTTTGGTGGTTAAGCAAGAACCCACTTGCTTTCAATGGAATAGCAAGAACCCACTAGCCTTCTTACAGGTGAAGGCTAGCTCACCTATGTCTCAAGCTATTTAAAGGAAAGCTTGACAACCTCTTCACACCTTAGTGGTGGTGTGGGAACCCAAAGAAATAGGGATGAAGAAAGAGTTTGGGGTTTGTAGGCACAAACCCAAATTTAAAGCTCAAAATAAATAAAACAATAAAAACCGTAATTGAGGAAGACTTGGGCGCCAAAGTATGATGGAGTTGATGTAGCGTGCTCTCCCAAGCTTCTTGAGGTGCTCCTTGGATTGGAAATTGGTTGGAGCACTTGAGGATCCTTGAAGGTGGAGCGCCGGAGGTTCGCCAAATGTTCAACAATATGTCCGAGCGCTTGGTATATGATCCGGTGGGTGTCCGGGGATTCCTTGGCCTTTATTTATAGGCATGGAACCCATTGGGGGCCTTCGGAGCCGTTGGAGAGGTCTTCGGAGCCGTTGGAGGCCAAAAGAGGGTTGACTGGTCAAAGCCAACGGCTAGTTTGACTGGGCCACCGGCTGGCCGGTACAGCTCCACCGGCTGGCCGGTGCCTTGGATGAGGAGAGAAATTTTGGTCCAGGCTCCACCGGCTGGCCGGTGGGGAGACAGTAGCTTCCTCTTCTGTGCAGGTGCCACCGGCTGGCCGGTGCTGAGGCCACCGGTTGGCCGGTGAGGAGGCAGTAGCTACCCCTTGAATCTGGGTGCCACCGGCTGGCCGGTGACAGAGCCACCGGCTGACCGGTGGAACCTGGCAGTGGGCAATGCCTCTGCCAGGTCCACCGGCTGGCCGGTGCTATCACACCGGTTGGCCGGTGGACTGAAATTCAGTCCACTTGATGTGCTTTCTTGGGCCAATCCTTTGGCAATCTTTTGCCTATCATCCACAACACTTAAAAACAAGGTTAGACAAATAATAAGGTGATTGTGATCATGAAAATCAAACAACGAGGGGAACGAGAGGTACAACACTTATTGTGATGTTATAGCCCAGATAGGAGAGAAAGAACCACCACCCTAGAAATCTCTTCATCGTGGAAAAGGGACAAGCCGAGTAATAGAGATCCACCTTGAAGACAATGTGGTTTTTCAACATGGGGGAATTTTTAGGAATAAGGGTTGGAAGGGGGTTGTTGTGGACTCCCTAGGGGCAGATCATACTTTGGCCGTTAGAGGATAAATGAGAATGTTCTTGGTTGGAGGCTATTGGGATGTTAGAGGAGAGGGGAATATTATTGTCTAGAGGTTGTTGGGATGTTAGAAGAGAGAGGGGAATGCTCTTGGCTGGAGGTTATTGGGCTGTTAGAGGAGAGGGGAATATTATTGGCTAGGAGGGGGGACCACCTAAAGTAGTTATTTTTTAGAGGGGGTTGGGTGGGACATTAAATAAAGAGGGTGAGTGTTGAGAAGGGGATTTGATTTTTGATAGGATTTTCAGCTGGATACTATGGGGCTCGATCCTTGGGAGGATTCTCCCAGGATCTTGGATGTGGGCTTCCATAGTTTATTCTCTCTTTTACTCTCCTTTCTTCTCCTCCATGAACTCTCTCCCTCCATACTGTAATTACTATATTTTTGCTGCATATAATCTGTGGATTCAACAATATAGTTCTATTTCACTTCCTATTATCTCCCCCTATGTCTCATTTTTAACATAACATATAAGCACTTTCGATAAGATTTGTCAAACATAGGCTAAATCAGGGAACCACCTGAGGGAAATTAGTGAAGAAAGCCATTGTCTTCTCCTTGGCTTGGACAGTTTTTTGTCTAATCCAACAGTGTGAATTGCAATAATACACAATTTTCTAGATCTCAGTGGATAAAATTTACTTTTTTACCACATTTCATCCCATTGTATTGAGTTAAATATGGTCCATGCCAAGGAGAGGATTTGTTTCAATATACTCGGGTTTTCCTCTTAATAGTGCTAAGAGTTTTTTCTATTGTATTTTTCATATTTGTTGTTAAATAGTATTTTTTTCAATCAATAAACTATGTTATGAAGATAAACTGATCATGACTTTTATTTGGGAAGAATTCATAAACAAGGAGGCTTTCTAGTCTATAAAAATTGAATCCCAATAAATGAACAAGATTATTGTGTTCCATGATGATTATAATGTTTAATTTACTGTAGAAATCCGCAGATCGGTGCGCATTATTAAAGAACAATCTCTTAACAACAATCTCTCTTTCATCAGGAATCACTCCCTACAATTATTCAATTATTCACCTCAAAATTAGGATAGAATTGAACCTATAAACTAGAAAAACGGCCTTGTAAACCATTCCATATCCTCCTTTCCTAAGCATGTTGGCTTCAGAAAATGATATGGTAGCTGTCTCAAGGAAAGAATATTGATTTTTAAGCTACTTCCTTCAAGTATTTTGATGAATATATCTGCATCATTAAAACCTAGAAAATTGAAAAAATTTCATAAGAGATAAAATTATAAATGTCAAAAATAAAAAAGGGGATTTTCTTCATAAAGATATCAGTATATATAGGCTGTTAAAATTTTATATTGAATTGGGACTAGGTATTGTGACTTCAAATATCTAATTAATTATCTCCATCATAACTGAATTTTAGGTACACATTGGACATATAATTGTAATTGGTCCAAGTGAAATTTATATCATGTTTAATTTATGGTGTCCCTCTGCTATGTAAGCAGTGCATGTGGTTCTTTTGCAGAATCTATATTATGATTATTTGAAAGTCTTGAAAATTACTATTCAAAATTGTGCTTTGGGATTATAATTTTTGAGATATCTATTCAACTACACCAATGGATAATTAATTTTAGGGTAGAAATGATATCACTCTCATGGCCAAACCCCCTATGTCATTATGGTTTTCTTCAATTCATAAAAGTACAAGATTCAAGATATCCAATAATGATAGTCTTAAAATATAAGGATTAATACATATGTTTGCAGATATGAACATCTAACGACACATGGAAATGTGGACTTCATATTAATAGGTTTGTTCTCATAACCTCCTGTCTTGAAGATTGTCAAGGGGAAAAACCATAATAAGGTGTTTCAATGTATTATGAGTCTCCTACCCCTAATATCATATATCACCTATGTCCCTTCATAAAATATCATCCAAACATAGAACAAGATTCCAGAATAATGTCGTGGCACCTCTAGGTTCTCATTATAGTGGAGAAATGGTATAACCTGTTTGTGAAACATATATTGTTAAGACATTATCACATAAAAATATCCTTCACAGAAACAATAATAATGTGACATGAAAGCTTCATTAAAACATTTAATCAAGTACTAAATAGATTGGTTCTGGGGTAACAACTCCAACAAACTCCCACTTACACTAGAGCTAACTAACAACATATTTTAGTCTACTAGCTCTCATAGGATACTCATGCCTCTACTAAGCCTTGGTTAAGGGTTCTGTCATGTTTTCCTCAGTGGATATCCTACTCACCATAATTTCACCTCATTGAGAAAAATATATCAAGAGATGAAACTTCTGAAGTATGCGTTTTTTCCTTCAGTGTGACCTGGGATCCTTGGAGAGAGTCACTGTTGTAGTGTTATCATAGTAAATTGTGATAGGGTCTTCACTACTAGATACTACATCAAGCTCTTTGAAAAATTTGTGAATCCATAATGCTTCTTTTGATGTATCCAAAGTTGCAATATACTCGGACTCTGCTATAGAATCAGCATCAATTAGATATTTTGGACTCTTCCAGCTCACAACTTCTCTATTGAGACAAAAAATATCCAGATTTCAACTTCAAATCATTATGATCTATCTGGAATCTATAATCTATATAACCTATGATGACTATATTTTTATCTCCACCATATACCAAGAACATATACTTAGTTCATCTTAGATACTTAAGGATTGTATTGATAGTAGTCTAATGTTATCCTGAATCGGCTTGATATCCGCCTACCAAGCTCAAAGCATAGGAAACATCAAGCCTCAAACATAACATGGCATACATGATATATCCTATCACTAAAGAATATAATATGTTACTCATTCTCTCTCTTTCCACTTGTTTCTGAGGATTATTTTTCTTAGAAATATGTATATCATGTGACACTGGAACCAATCCCCTCATGGATTTTTTCATATTGAATATCTTTAATATCTGGTCAATGGATGTACTCTGACTTAGTCCAAGAAACATCTTGGATATATCACGCATGATCTTGATCCCTAGAATGTAGGCTGCTTCACCTAAGTCTTTCATGGAGAAGCACTTGTTAAACCATGCCTTAAACTGTGTTAGGGATTATATATCATTTCCCATTAGTAATATGTCATCAACATATACTGCTTAAAAAAATTGTACTCCCATTAAACCATTTGTAAACACATGACTCACATTTGTTTTTAATGAAACCATATTCTTTTATAGGTTCATTGAATCAAATGTCCTGTGACCTGGATGATTGCTTTACTCATTCTCTCTTTCCTCTTGTGTCTGAGGACACATTTTCTTGGAAATATGTATTCCATGCGACACTGGAACCAATCCCTCCCCTCTTGGATTGTTCCATACTAAATCTATTCAGTATCTAGTTAGGGTATGTACTCTGACATATTCTAAGAAACCGCTTGGATCTATCATGAATGATCTTGATCCCTAGAATGTAGGTTGCTTCACCTAAGTCCTTCATGGATAAGCACTTGTTCAAACTTTCCTTGACCACTTTTAATGATTCTTTATCATTTACAATTAGTAATATGTCATCAGCATATACTACTATGAAAACAATCCTACTCCCACTAAACCATTTTTAAACACAACACTCACATTTAATGAAACCAAAGTATTTTATGGCTTCATCGAATTGAATTTTTTGTGACCTAGATGCTGAATTTAATCCATAGATGGATCTTTTCAACTTGCATAACTTTTTGGCATTATCTGGAGTCACAAACCCTTCAACATGTGTCATATGCAGATCCTCTGGAAGGTTCTTGTTAAGAAATGCAGTTTTAAAATTCATTTTCCAAATCTCATAGTCATGGTAAGATGTTATGGAAAACAAAATTTTTATGGATTTAATATGGAAACTAGAAAAAATGCCTTTTCATAGTCAATTCCTTGACGTTGTCCGAACCCTTTAGCCACTATCCATGTTTTATAGGTATTCACTTTACATTACATGTATAGATTTATCTTGAATATCCATTAACACCCAATGAGTTTACATCATCTGGTGGATTGATCAAAACCCAAACTTCATTTTGATAAATGGAATTCATCTTAGGATTCATGGATTCTTGTCATCATGCAGCTTCTGAGCTCTCTAATGCTTCCTTATAGGAAATAGGATCATCATTGTCATCCAATAATGATTCACCATCATCAGTGACTAAAAAATGATCTCTCTAGTTCTTTTACCTATCTATCACCCATAACCAGCACTTGTGTTTCAGGAACATCCTTTTCCATAGGGACCTATGGAATCAGTTCTTGTACCAACTCTTGTGTATTTTGAGCATCAAATTCATTGAAGTCAATCTTTCACTCACTATCCTCCAAGAGGATGTGCTTCTCCTCAAGAAAAATGGTTTTACTTACAGCAATTACTTTCTTGTATGAAGGGTTGTATAAATAGTATTTGTCATGAACCAACCAAGATACCCCGGTACCCTGATACCCTAGCTACCCTTGACATGGATTGAAGGGAATTCCCATTCCCCATAGGTTGGTGACCATCACCTGACATCATAAAATAATCACAAGGGACCAATTTTTCCACAAGAATGCAGAAAATAAAAGATACAAGTCATTATGTTCAACACTCCAGAAGGACAAAATACCAGAAACAAATAGGTAAAACAATACCTAAATAGTTCATCATCAAGAGACACAATGTTTTCCAAGATAAAAGTCAAAGATAATCCCATGTAACAAGTGGATCACATCTCCACCGATCACCTCCATCACTTCAGGTCCCAAGGATCAATAACACTCACAATCTCCAAGTGGAATTTTTTACTTTGCTCGGATATGGAGTAAGATAACCTAAAAATTCCTGAAATAAAAGGTGGGGTGTGAGCTATAAATCCTAGTAGGGTCTCAAAAGGTGTTTCATAATTAATTCCATAACAATTAAACCAAAAAATATTTCAATTTAAATAAAACAATACATGGAATTACATTTACATATTTTCAACAAAACATGATTTCATAATCAAAAGATGACAGATATATGAAAACAGGCTTAAATGAACATTTTATATAAATCATTTATATAAAATAGTTGGAATGAAAAAAATAATTCCATTAATCAATGGCATGTAATCATCAAACCAAGTATATCATAGCACCATGCACCATCCCTACGACAAGTTAGTTTTCTAGTAATAGGACCCACACACTACTCATCAGTGATCTCATCTCAACGCGTACACACATCCCACGACATAGGCCATTAGGAATCAACTCCCCATCAGGGATAAAATCAGGGCATAGTAAGTTTAGGTCAGTGTTTTCATCTTCAATCTAGTGCTAGGGGGTCATATCCTAGCATTCTTTTCATAATCACTACTATCTACCCAGGATACATGTTCTTAAAATCAAACAATCAATCAAACATGGAAAGATCAATCATTTTAAATCATTTCAACCTTCATATTTCAATTGCCAAGTTTTATTTTTCAACATGCCTTTTCATTTAAAAACCAAATCATAGGTTTTCATCAAATTCATGCCTTCTCAAAATCATAATTCATTTCAAGCCATTTTTTTCTCAAATCAAGGAAAATCATTTTACCAAACAATTTCCATTACAAGACATCTTTTCTCAAATAATTGCATGTCTCAAACCACCCAAAAAGGGGTTTTATTTCACATACACATGACTTTAAAATCATACATAAAATATAATTTACTTCAAATCATATAAAATTGGTTTTAAATGCACTTTGAAGAAATAAAGCAACAAAGTCTCAATTTTGTGGAAGCAACATTACAGAACCACCTACCTTTATCATAATAAACCGATCAAACATCCGAAATGGGAATTCCAATGGAGAGTCGAAGTCTCAAAAGATCCATAGGAAATCCCTATAAACACAATCCATCAAAACAGGGATCCAATCCATCTTTCACATGAGGATTCATCACTCTCAAAGAAAAGAAGAGAAGAAAGGAGGGAATTTCAAAATGATGAGAGATCACTTACCATAGAGGAATCAAACACTTCCACTAGAGAATTAATCCGAGAATAATGGAGTTTTGGGGAGTTGAAACACCTCTAGAAAGCCTTCAAGGGCCAAAAGTTTGAATTAGAGTCAAGCAGGAGAGAATGAAATATAAAACAAGGCTCTGGGCATTTAAGTTTGTAAAAAAAGACCATGCCATAGCCCCCATGGACACTATGCAGAAAGGCTTTAGACAGCCAGACCACACCATAGCCTTCATAGACCATGCCACAACTTCCCTCAGTCAACTAGCCTCCTGAAAAAACATCACATCCCTTGCCTAGATCCTCTTCACCTAGGGTAACTCTATGTCATAACACAGTTACCACAACACAATTATATGTGCAAATAGGCAGTATCACCGAAATTCACCAGTAAGGGATCCACAACATTTCCTATACTCCACGATATAGCTTTGCTAAAAATGGAATTAACCATGCAAATTGGCCTCATGCTCCCTGACGCCGTAGTCATATGGTCCATGGAATAGCTTGTACTCTCTGTACTCTAACCCATACATCACGACACAACTTCTTCAGACACATTTATACTCTAACTCAATTAAATCCAAACAAAAAACATCCCCGAACTATACATCATTTTCCCCAAAAAATCTCACCATCCTCAAAATGTCTGAAATACACTAAAACAAAAAGGGAAACAAAGTGAGAGTCAAGAAGTACCTGAATGTAGGAAATGGGATGCTACAATCTCCCCATCATAAACACATTATATCCCCAGAAATCATGTCAAGAAGTTTTCATACTAAAAATATGAGGCCAATTCTCCCTCATCAGTGCCTCATGCTCCCATATCTCATGTGAATCAGAACCATGTTGTCATAGCACACGGACCAAAGGTATTGTCTTTCTATGAAGAACCTTTGTCTTAGAATCAACAATCCTAACGGGATGCTCAGTCATGGATAAATCCATCTCAATATCAAGATCCTCCCAACTCAAAACATGAGAAGGATTGTAAATATACATTCGAAGCTAAGATACATGCAACATATTTTTTATCTGATGTGAGATGCACGAGGTGACCCGGTCTTCACAGTGTAGGGTAGAAAATAAAGGATGTGGTTTGGGGATATGTGGCAGATGATGTTTATGGACAGTGGATGCAATTAGTCAATCAATGATATAATGTGTGCAACCTACTACTTAGACAAAACACTCATGGGAGGGAGGTGATAGACAATACACACAATAATGCACTTGTGTTGAGGCAATGAATTGGGGATTTGTGATCTTGGATCACCAATCTAACTTTTAGATTGACAACACAATAATACACAATAGTTAGGGATAAAATAGAACAATTCTCACACAACAAATAAAAACAAAGCATAATATCTCAATTAAAATCTTGATTTCTATACAATTTCCATGGGGGTGACTATTTATAGCCAAGGGGGTGGTACAATAGTCAAGGGTATAATACCCTAAAGTCATAAAGGATAAACTACTTTATTCCCTTAAATTAAAAATTGATAAATTCTACCAAAGACTTTTTGGAAAAGTGTCACACCACTTTCCAACTATATCTCACCATATTTGACTTTGAGTGAATATCCCACTAGATTTGACTTTGGTGTCCAAAGATGCCATTCTAGAATCCTCCATGTGGGAAAGGATTCCTAAATTCATGAAACCATGTGAGCTAAAATTTAAAAATCATGTTTGGGCTTGAATAAATGATATTATAGTCCCATTGGCTTCATCCATGCAAGGAAAGATTCATTGGGCCTTTAATAAAGCGAGATGGGTTCCCATTGTAGCATTAAACCTCTTTAATATCCCTTGCATCATTGGGCCTTTCAAATCCAACTCCTCCACCTTGGAAATTGACTTGGTGCCTTCTATATGGTTCTCATCATCCCAACCCTCTTGAAAAGGATTCAGCCTCAAGTCTTCATCCTCTGCACCCAAAAAAGGAGAAGGATCAGAAATATTGAAAGTGACACTTACACTATACTCACCCGGAATGTCTATCTTGTAAGCATTGTTGTTAATCTTGTAGAGTACTCAGAATGGCCCATCTCCTCATGGAATGAGTTTTTATTTCATCTTCTCAAGAAATTTCTCCTTTCAAATATGAATCCAGACTAATTCACTGGGATCAAACAAAAATATTTTGTGCCCCTTTTTTTCACGATCAAAATATTTCTGGGTCTTCCACTTGATATTTTTCCTTGCCTTTTCATGGAGTTGTTTGATGAATTATGTGCCCCCCTTCATATCCATATTGGTTGCTTCCTGAAAAGGCAAAGGAACTAGATCAGTATGGGAAAGGGGGTTACAACCATAAACAATTTAAAATGGAGAATATTGAGTAGTGGAGTGTTTGGCCCTGTTATATGTGAATTCCGCATGTGGCAGACACTCCTCCCAATTCTTGAGATTCTTCTTGACAATTGTTCGCAGAAGGGATGATAGTGTCTGATTCATCACCTTCATTTTCCCATCGATGTGCAGATAAAAATTAGTGTAAAATGGTAACTTTGTACCTAGTTTGATCAATCTGGTCTTCCAAAATTAACTTAGTAATTTTGTTTCTCGATTTGACACAATCTTCCTTGGAATTTCATGGAGTTTGACTACTTTAGGAAAGAAAAGTTTTGCAATGTTAGTGGCATAATCTATTTTGTGAGAAGGAATAAAATGTGCCATTTTAGAAAACCGATCCACCACAACAACAATGAAAGCTCTCCCCTTCTTGGTCTGTGGTAACCCCACAATAAAGTCCATTGATATATCCTCCCAAGGGGTGTTAGGGATTGGGAGAGGAAAATATATTCCATGTGGGTTTAGTTTTGATTTGGATTTATGGTATCCAATACACTTTCCACAAATTTTTCAACATCTCTAGATATCTCAGGCCAATAAAAATGCTCAGTAAGAATGCTTAATGTTTTTACAACACCAAAATATCCCATTAATCCACCAAAATGTGACTCTTTTAGTAAAAGTAAATGGATAGAGAAATTGGGAATACAAATCTTATCAATTAGAAATACGAATCCATCATGTAAATAGATATTTTACAACTAACTCCAGGTTTACAATGTTCATAAGGTTTTCTAAAATCACTATTATGGCATATAAATCCTTAATGCATTCAAAACCAAGGATTATTTAATCCAACAAGGATAAAAGAGAATATCTACATGAAAGTGCATCGGAAATTGTATTTTCTATACACTTTTTATGATTAATGACATATGGAAATTATTAAATGAATTCCAACCATCTAGCATATCTTCTATTTAGTTTATGTTGGATCCTAAGGTATTTAAAATCCTCATGATAAAAATGGATCACAAATTATTTAAGCCAAATATAATGTTTCCATGTTTCTAGAACTCTAAACAATGCATACAAATCTTTATCATATGTATCATAGATTAATGTTGAACCATTTAACTTCTCACTAAAGAAAGTAATAGGCTTACCTTCTTTCATGAGTACTCCTCTTATGACAATTCCACTTGCATCACATTTAATTTCAAAGGTCTTAACAAATTTAAAAAGTGAAAGTAGAGGGGCATGGGTGAGTCTCTACTCAAGAGCATGGGAGGCCTTATCTTGAGTTTCCCCCATTTTAAAGGAAAATTCTTCTTTTTCAACTAATTCAACAGTGCTGCTAGTGTACTGAAGTCCTTCACAAATCTCCTGTAAAAACTATCAAGCCCATGAAAACTTCTTACCTGTCCAACAAAGGTTGGAGTTGGTCATTCTTGTATCTCTTTGATCTTCCCAGTGTCGACTTCAACTCCAATTTCACACACAAAAAATCCAAGTAAAACAATCTTATCGAGGAAAAATTCACACTTATTTATTTTTACAAAAAAGTTTTCCTTCCTCAACACCTATAGTAATTTTCTTAAGTGATCTACATATTCATGAAAATTCATACTATACACTAAAATATCATCAGATTAAATTACCACAAAATTTTCAATATTTGAAGGTAAGGCATAATTCATTAACCTCATAAATGTTCTAGGTTCATTGGTGAGACCAAAGGTCATGATTAACCATTCATAAAGTCCATGTTTTGTCTTAAATGCAATTTTCCACTCATCTCATTCCTTCATCCTAATCTGATGGTACCCACTTCTTAAATAAATTTTTGAGAAAATAGTTGAACCATTTAATTCATCTAGAATATCATATGACCTAGGGATAGGATGAAGATACCTGGCCGTGATATTATTGACGGCTCTACAGTCAATGAACACTCTCTATGTTCTATCCTTATTTGGTACTAGAAGCACTGGTACGACACATTGACTAAGGCTCTATCTGACATATCCCACATCCAAAAGCTATTGAACTTGCCTTTAAATTTATTTTGTTTCCTCTAGGTTGGTGCGATATATAGGATTGTTCGATAGTGATGCTCTGAGTATGAGATAAATTTGGTGCTCAATACCTCTAATGAGTGGAAAACCTGGTGGAACCTCTTTTGGAAAGACATCACCATTCTCCTATAACAAAGGCTCAATAATATTTGGAAAATGGGGTAAGTCATTAGTATTTAGAAACACCTCTTTGTAAATTAGTACTAAGAGGGTTTACTGTGAAAATAAATCTTCCTAAACCTCACTCTTTTTTTTCCAACATCACACTTTTCTCTTCTATCAAATACTTTTTCCCTATTTATTTTTCTTTCCTCTCCATTTCCTTTCTTCTCTCATTTTCTCTCTTTCCCTCATTCTCTCCTTTTTCATATTCACTCTTTTTTTCTTCATCACTCAATTTTTTCTTCTCTAAAAATGTTATCTTCCAAAAAATTTTAGGGGACATGGGGTTGAGGGTTATAGGTTCCCTTCAGAGTACAAAAGAGTGATGATTCAAGAAACCATCATGAGTAACACATTGATTGTACTGCCACGTTCTTCCCCGCAACAAATGGAAAGCCTTTATGGGAAAAACATCACAAAAAACCTCATATTTGTACTTACCAATGGTGAAAAATAATTTCACTTGCTTGGTGACCTTCAGATCACCGCAATCGTTAAACCATTGAAGCTGGTATGGATTTTGGTGCCTCAAAGTTGAGAGTCCCAACTTCTCCACCAAATAAGTGCTCGCCACATTGCTACAAATTCCCCTATAAATAATAATTCTACATACATTCCCATTGACCTTGCATCATGTATGGAAAAGGTTCACTCATTACTCCTCTCCAACAGCCATTTGTGCACTTAAAACTCTCATAGTGACAAGAATATCATTGTCTTCTGTAAATTCTCCATTATCAATTTATGGAGATTCATCCTCCTCTTCCGAGCTCTCTCCATCGGTCTCCCATTATCCATACTAATTGATGGTCATGGTGTGATAGTTTGGGAATTCACTATAAATTTGACCCCTTTAGTGACATTTGTAACAACAAATATCCTGATTCCTTGTGTGGTTGGCCTCAAAAGTAGGTTTCTTCGATGGAAGAATTACCTTATCACTTTTCCGAACAACCACCTCTTTCAGTTTTGATGATTCTCCAATCTCCTTCCTCAGATTTCTCCATGGAGTGAAAGGGGTAGTGGATTTCCTCATGTTTCTCCTCTGGATTTTTTACTCGATCTTGGTGGTTTGGTGGATCATATCATGTATTTCCACATGGTGGTATATATCTACTTGATCAGAAATCTCCCAATTGAACCCATGTAAGAAGTGTTTCATAGTTGCCTCCAGATATTCCTCAATGTTCACTCGAATCATAGAAATTTTAATCTCCTTGTAGTGATCTTCAACACTCTTACTCCCTTGCGTGAGGCATTGAAGCTTGTTGTGGATATCTCTATAGTAGTGTGAGGGAACAAATCACATCCTCATGGCAAACTTCATGTCTTCCCAAGTATGAATAGGAAATCCTCCATAACTGGATCTCTCCTTTTGAACTTGATACCAATATATTAGTGATTAATCAATGAATTCAAGGGCTCAAAGTTTTACCTTTTTCTCATCAGAATAGGTATGACATGAAAACACATGCTCAATCCGCATCTCCCACTCCAAGTATGCTTCGAGATCACTTTTACCTTGAAATGAAGGGACCTTCACCTTAATGCCTCCAAGAATTTCATCATCGTGGGGTCTCTGTTGGTCTCCTCTAGGTTGTTGGAACAAAATCCTCCTTTGCGCGACATCCTCAAAATCTTCATCAAAGTTATCCATCTCCTCCTCCATGATGTGGGGGCGACGTGGTGCTGGAGCGCGTTGTGGGTTACCATGTATCATCCCTGGGCTTGGTTGATTCTCCAAGTTGTCAGTACTCTCATGTATCTCCTACATCTACCTATCAATAAGCCTCTAGAAATGGCTCACCAAAGCTTGCATTTGGATTTGCGAAGCTTCTAGTGCGGGAGACCAACTTCGGCTTCCTTCATCACTAGAATGAGCAATTTTCTTCCCATGACCTTCAGTCATGAAATATTACACAAACACAAACACACACATGGATAAACACTCACAATGATACACACACTCACATGTGAAAAGATACACACACATGTACAAATACACACACACACACACACACCAGATGCACACACAAACACGAGATGTACACACTCACACTAAAACACACAAGATGTACACACACACATGCACATGAGATGTACACACTAAAACACAAACACAAGATGTACACACACACACACACATGAGATGTACACACTCACACTCACACTCACACACACAAGATGTACACAAACACGCACACACATGCACACGAGATGTATACACACACACACACACACACACACACACAAGATGTACACATACAAATAAGTTGTACACACTCAAGAATGTTTTTTTAATTTCTCTCCACTCTCACACTCAATTAAAATCCCAAAATCTTAGGAAATATAATTCTTTGTTTATGGATATCACATTCCATGAATCCTTCCAAAACCAAGATTATGTTGGGGGATGGTTTAACAAAACCCATTTGAGTGGTAATGGGTAATGGGTGAAAAGGAGGGTTGAAAATGGATAAAATGTGGGAAATAATGGGGTAGAAGGTGGTATTTGGGTTTTTCCTAATTGTGAAAGATAAAAAAATAAATAACAATATGAGGAAAATATAATAAGGGGATGAATTAAAATGATGGAGAAAGTGATTTATGAAAATGGGAAGTGCTAATAATGTAAATCACAAAGAAGTAATTGTATCCCCTTTTTTTGTCAAATCTCCCCAAAAAGTGTTGTGTTTGGAGTTTTAAATCACAAGATGATTGAATGGAGAGTAAAACGATTTTTTTGAAATCTCTAGAATAAAGGATTTTCTTAATTTTGAAAATCACAAAATGATGAGTTGAGAAAATTATATATTTTTTTATTTTTTTTCCAAATAAAAATCACATATAGCAAATTAAAAAAGAAAAGAATATGGATGAATAATTGTCTCAATGTAACGATATTTCAATATTGCACAACATAGGCCAAATCAGGAGGTTTTGAAAGAAAAAAGGTTTTTTAATGGGTGGATAATAAGAAAGGATAAGAAGAGTAATAGATATATGGGATAAAAGAGGGTGATAGATGTCTACTGTGTCAACTAGAGCGTTGATACCAACTAATGCGGGATGCACGGGGTGGCCCGATCTTCATGGTGTAGGGAAGTGAATGAAGGATGCAGTTCGGGGATAAGTGGTTGATGATGGGTATGGATAGAAGATACAAGAATTCAATCAACACTATAAGGAGCACGACCTACTACTTAGACAACACACTCACATGAGGGAGGTGATAGCCAATCCACACAACAACACACTTGGGTTGAGGAACGGAATTGAGGGATTTGTGATATTGGATCACCAATATAACTTGTAGATTGACAAGGTAATAATGCACAATAGCTAGGGGAAATGGAACAATTCTCACACAACAGGGAGAAACAAAGCATAAGCTCTAAATTAAAATCTTGAATGCCATACAAGTGCCATGGGGGTGGCTATTTATAGTTAAGGGGGTGGTACAATAGTCAAGGGTCTAATACCCTAAAGTCATAAAGGCTAAACAACTTTGTTCCCTTAAATTCAAAAATATAAATTATACCAAATACTCTTTGGAAAAGTAGCACACCACTTTCCAACTATAGCCTACCAGATTTGAATTTGAGTGCATAGCCCATCTGATTTGACTTTGGTGTCCAAAGATGTCATTCTATAATCCTACATGTGGGAAAATATTTAAACATATTTTTTGGGATTGAATAAGTGATATTATAAGCCCATTTTTTCTATCCATGCATGTCAAGATGCATTGGTCCTTTAATGAAGCGAGATGGGTGCCCATTATAGAATTCAACCTATTTATTCTTGTAATGACCCAGATTTCCCCGGGCCATTACTTTGTGAAAATATAGTGCTTGTGGTGTTCTTGGGGGTGGTAGTGGTTTGTTTCAGGAGTTTTCCAAAAATCCAATTTCCCCAAAAGGTTTAACCAAAATGGTGGCACCGAAATGGTGTCTCACCCTTTTATAAATTTCTAGTTTCTCATGTTTTTTCAGTTTCTCCCCCCTTACATTTTATTTGACATAAACCATGTTTAAAGCCTTGTTTGGGAATTTTTAAGGGCGTTTCAAAGGATATTAAGTATATCTTTAATATACTAACACTCTGGGGAATTTGAGATATTCAAACCACATGATCTTGACCACGATCTCATGATAATGACTTTTGAAACTATTCTTCCTTTAATATAGGATCTAGATCTTCAAAGTTAGGATCTTCCCTTCCCAGTATGTTTCTATTCCCTATTGGTGAAGCTAAATCCTTCCTCTATAGATGAGTCGTGTGCCTATGCTAAAGCCCCCTCCTGCTTAGTTTTCTTGGAGTTTCCTACTGCTCACGCGATCCCCTATTTTGGAAAAAAAGAGGAGTTTTGGTCACCTGTTGTTTCATGTAGGGATTCTTCTACCTCTATTTAATTGTGCATCATGTAGGTTGGGTGTGCTAATGATTACTTGTGAAGAACGGGTGAATAATATTCTTAAATTAGTAATAAATATGGGGGAATATGATGATCAAAAGATAACATGGGTCAATGAAATAATGGTAGGGAAGTGATGATGTTACACATGTTGTTTTAATTGTTATCCATGAACCTTATTTTGAATTGTATGGGATGTAAGGCCTTATGAAAATCATGGTTGTTGGTGGTCTTTGCTTGAGCACTGGTGGTGTTTTGTATTTTGTTGTGATGCGTTGGTAAATGGTCATAACATGAAATCTGCTTAATTACATATACTTGGTTAAATAAATGGATGCCCCAGAATCAAACATGTTCTGTGATCACCCAAGTTATTTAAAATGGAATTTAAGAACCCCTCTTTCTAAATATAAATATGATTGGATTAATGGTGTGAATGTGTGTTGTGATTGGTTGGGTTTTGTACTTCACGGGGGGTTGTGTGGAGTTGTTGGTACCCTTGTTACGGGTACAAGGGGTGGATAGAGGGGTTGGTCCTGTGAATGGGGAAGGGTATGTTTGTGCAGCGGTGCTTCTATTTGGGGGTGTTTTGTTGTCGGATTTTTGAATAGGATGGTACAAGAGGTGTGAAGGAATTTTAGGTTGATAGACTAATTTATTGTGTAATGGATAGAATTTTTAAGCAGTGGGACTACATATGGGAAGTGGTTGGGTAGTGGAGCTTCAATACTGGGTTTTTTCATGATTTCATGTTTATAGGTGCGCCAGGTGTGGTGTTGTTGTGCAGCGGGGCTGCTGGGTTCTAGTTGTGAGAGAATGATTGAGCAGGATAACTTTGAAGAATGATAGTTGGTAGTGGTTGAACGGGTTTCTAGGAAAGGAGGGTGTGTAGTGGGACTGCATTCAGGTTGTTTTATGTCTTTTTTTATTAATGAGTGTTAAAATGGAAATTTCTTACCTTGGTCTCTACTTCCTTGTTTTCCTTGAGAGTGTTTAGTGACGTTTAGCCTTCTAAAAATGGTTGCAGATGTTGTGCTTGTTAGTTTCTTGGGTTGTACTAGAATAAATTAAAGTAAACCCCTAAATTATTGAATATACAGTGGTTAAATGAAAAAGGGGCTGGGTTAATGCTTTGGCAGTGGCTGTTTGTGTGGTTGTGCATATAGGGGTAGCAGAAAAAGTGGTTCTGGTGGGATGGTTGTTTGTTTTGGGATCCTTAGGCTGGGCTGAGTGTTTTTT